>CM062811.1:522034942-523452976 GCA_031772625.1 Pinus tabuliformis
GTCTTTAGTACGACTACCCTTTTTGTTGAAGCCAAGGTTGGTCAGGGTGCTACCGTAGAAAATATCGGCGCACCTGGTTACAATCTCACCGGGGCAACTGGTTTTTCAGCTTCCTTCACGGATGGTTGTTCAGCTCCCATCGTAACCATCCTGTTGCAGTTTAATGTGGTTACTTCATGCAGGTGTTTCTGCCATCGTTCAATCCCTTCATCTGAATCCAACGTGCAAGAGCTATCATAGTCCCATGAGAGTCGACCGTCCGCTGTTGGATTCACCCTATCCCGATCTCGCGCTGTGAGCTGATAGATACAATCTAGTTCCCCATCACTATCGTCATCGCGGACAGGTTCAGTATAATGTGTTCTTTCAGCTGGGTCCAATGGAATCACTACTCGAAGAGAATTCTTTTCAAAGATCATTTTTTTTTTCTTAAGGTTGATGATTCCATTCATATTTGTTGCCCAATCTATCCCTAGTAATGCTGGATATGGATTAGTGTCATCCATGATTTCAATGACCTCAAAATTTGCTTGTGTTCTAGCGCCATCGATGTCCACAGTAACCCCTTACAGCCTTCCCATAGGCAAAATCTTTTGTTGGTTGGCCATTCGTAATTGGATCAAGGACCACTGCAGTGTAGGCCTGCCCATGCATTCCCAGGTCTATTTTGGTAGGACATTTGCGTCGGACCCCAGATCTAACACAACCTGATCCATCTCATAGTCACCAATCTGGATGGTCAGTCGCATCTCCCGACTGGTACGCAAAACCTGTTTTCCCAATTTGCGGATCAGGTGTGGTTCGTCTGCCCCATCACATCTATTTATTAATTCTTATAACCCTTTTGCTACATTAGCATCCCTTAGGAGCTTCATACAGGTTTCTAAGAAGGTAGTTATCAAAGACCATTCCTGGTCCAATTTCGGTTGGCCTTTACTACCCGAAGTTGATGCTTCTGCAAAAATTTTCTTAGCCTCCAAAATGGTTTCCTTTGCTTGCACCAAATCAAATTTTGGTTGTTTCATGGGAGCCTTCCGAACCCACATATCCTCTTCCAGCTTCTTCCCCTTAACTTTCCCTGTAGCTGCGCCGCTTCTAAGCATCATGTTTATGTTGGGGTCTTGAGTGTGGGGTTCGGCTTTCATCATCTAGACATTCTTAGTGGGGCTGGCTGGGAGCACTCCTTTTTCCTGTAATTGAGCGAGCAACGTAGGACAATCGACTGCATCATGATCAAACTGGTAGCATTATGGACAACAGGCCTTAGTTGGATTCGCACAATTCCGAGTGTAATGTCCTTGTTCACCACAATTATAATAGATCAACTGTCCACGGCCCCCTCTGGGCCCCCATCCCCCACGGTCCCATCCGTGCATTAGGAATCCCGTGCACGCAAATGGTGCAACCGGGTCCTACCCACGCATTTTTATTTGCATCCTATACGTAGGAGGTCAATCCATCAACATGTGGCAATCCCTTTCCTTGTGACCCATCATTCTGCAGAAGTTACAAAATAAGTGTTGAGGGGGTTGTCGTAAGTTCGGCAATAGGTGGCAGTTGTCCATGGCATGCTTTCCTCCTACCTGGCAAATTGCACACTAAAGTACAGGAAAATCACTTATCCCTACTTGTACCTCCACCTTTAATGGCATCGGGCCTCCTTCTATCAGGTATTTCAGGAAAACCGAACAATGGTCCTTGTCGTGCGTTTGGCTCTTATATTTGATACAGCCTACCTCCAGGCGCACCTCTGGTCGGGACATTCTTCCTTGCTTTAGGTTCTACACTTCTAGGCTCAATTTTTGAAGTTGCACGTGGATTTGCTGAACTCCCAACCCTGGGTCTACTATTGGGGTCGTGTGTAACCTCTTTGCTGTTTCCAGTGCCTCGGCTTGGGTTGAGATCTTATGTTGTGACAAAGCCATCCTCAACTGGGGCGTCAAGGATGCCACAAACCATGCACAATGCTACCCATCTATTAAATTCATGTTAGATTTGCGAATAGTACTTTTCAATCTCTGGTCTAGATCCCATGGAGTTTGACCAGGCAACATTGCTATCTCCTTGAATCCAATGATCAACTGGGCTTCAACTTGGCCAGCCAAATTCTTTATTCAGCACGTCCTAGATTTCCGTTATTCCCTCACCTGGATGGTTGGTTGAGTATTTTATATACCATGTTAGCACACGGTCATGTAGTGCACTAACCAGCATAGCCTTCTTGATGTTTTCATCTATTATACCTTGCACATCCCATACAGATTTTATCACAAACCAGAACTGACTTGGCTCTTCATTCCCTACACCCTGGAATCTCGGTAACTTGATTGCGGCCACCATCCTAGCCTTTGGTGGTGAAGGAGGTGACGAAGGCGTTGATGTGGATGGAATCGACATGGGTGAAGTGGGTGGCGATGTAGGCGGAGGTGGTATCAGTGGAAAGCATTTCTTAATCAATCAGACTGCACTCCCCGGCGAGATCCTAGCGAGATCCTCCTCACTTTCCCACGAGATAGAAACCAACGGGATGTTTTCTACTCCTTCTGTTCTTCGATAATCCTTTTTGCTCCATGTTACCGTAGACATCAATACACGCACAAGATCTATTTCTCACACAACAGCATCTTAATCCAAGTGTTCAATGATTTGAAGCACCTACCCTGCGGTCCTTGAAGAAAGTGTCTTTCTGCTTCACTATAACTTACGGTTGTATCTATCATGAATTTAGTGATAAATCCCCCAATGATCCAATCTAACTAGTGGTCCACTGCACGCGCAAGTCTATCTTCGGTGGCTTCCAGCCTTCACACCAGTTCCAGAGTCCACACTATGGGCTGGTGCAATCTTCACCTCCCCATGCTATCAGCTAACTTCGCGATTCACTCATATAATTCTATTAGGAATGTTAAAAAGAAGATCTCATGTATGTCCGTGAATATATAGTGATCCAACCATTGTTCCTCCGATGTCCACGAATTTCTGCTTTCCTGAACCACGAACTCGTGAAGCTTCAGATCCCACCAATCTTCGAGTTCCTTCTTCGCAGGATTCCAATGTTCCCACATTATACACCCCGTAGGCAGATCCCGGTGCCGGCAATGGAAGCATTTGTTGGCTTGGTTGGGCCTGACCCAAGTTCGGAAGAGTTATTTAGCCAAACAAATCCCGCAACTATTGGCCCTTTTAGCAATAGCCCATGGAGCACGGACTGAGGTCTCACCCGAGGTAGTAGGGGAGGGTTCTGGAACCAGGTTTCCACACCCTAGGGATGTCTAGATGTGCACTAGAGGGTTCACGGACTGTTATATAACTCTGCACTTCTTGAACTTCGTGCAAATCCAGGGTGATTATAATTTTCTTATTCATGCGCTATTCTACTTGAAGGAAGCAGTTATGATTCAGAACTATTCAACAAGGTCTTTAAGCAAACATTTAACCAACATAATTTATTTGAGCACAAAATGAACCTAGATTCACATACATTCATCACATTTACATTAACTAGATATAGAAAGGAAAACCATAAAGACATATGCATGATAATATAGAATTACAGAAGCAAACTCTTCTTTATTATTATTCTTCACCAATACATCCAGATTCTACCTTGCGCACTCAGCTACAGAGGTCCACACACACAGCTTCAGATTTTCTAGGCCTTTGCGCACACAGCTGCAGAGCCTATACCTCCTACCTAACTCTGGAATAAGACTTACAGACACTTTCAATCTTTCTACTTCAAGTACCCATTACATTTCATGCCATCAAAATTCTTCTCCTCCTACCCATAGAGCCTCGCTCTATTTATATCCTTCCTTGGCCTGTGACCCCCTGCGCAGGCCGAACCTAGTTACATCTTTTTACATTGTTTTTTGGCAGACTAGCCTTCGACTCGACCTATTACAATTCATGCTCTACACGTTCAGCAGAGTCTTTATCCTAACTTTACCCAAAATGTCCAGTTTCACGCCCTGTAACTATTGTGCAGGGCTTCCGCTACCCAACACTAACGCTGAACCTAGGTTAGGCCCCACAAAGCCAACAGTTATGGACAACTCTGCAAGAGGACCCAAAGATGTAGAAGCTTGGCACATATATCCGGAGATGCAGCAAATGTTTGATGAAGTCAGGGCAACTGTGTGCACTTTGGCATTAGTCTAGCACCTCGCTCGATTGCAGGAAGGAAAACAACTACAATCACAAATTGAAGAGATACAAAAGAAAGAGGTCATTCTAAAAGCCAGAATACATACATGGACAGAGGATGCATGCTAGCTTACAATGTCTTTCTAGGAAAATTCAAAGACACTTCAGCAGACACAAAGAATGATGTGCTTCGTAGTAGAAGGTCTGACTACAGAAAAATTAGTAGAGGAAGTGCAATAGGACGTGGTATATAGTTTTGTTGACATAGAAGCATTATAGGTTGAGTTCGGTGAGCTCTGGAACAATGTCGAGGCACCATCAGAGTGACTAGAGGGTGAGTCACCCAATTTCTATTGGGGGTCTATTAGGATAGGGTCCCTAGGGTCAATTTTGGGTTAGTTTAATCAAATTTAGAGGAGAATTTTGTAAAGAATGTAAAGTATCCGTGAAATGTGGAAGTGGAGAGCATAGCTAAGTTGGAATCAAAGGGGCTTTAACCTCTTGTATGGGTAAGTGATAGGATGGTTTTGAGACTCACTCATGGGCAGCGGGCCATGGTGTTATATTAGAAAGGCTATAAATATTTGAGTTATAGCGAGTCTAAACAAAAATCATAGTCGATCTTGGATAAGAACATGTATAAGGGAAAGTGCTAAGGCAGGAAAGATCAGTTTTCCTGTACTAAGGTGAAAGGGGAAGGATCCTGCAACTGAGTGCGCAGAGACCTTGGCAAGTCTGTAACTGAGTGCATAGGCCTCTGCAGCTAGGTGCGCAGGGTAGAAGAGTCTGTAATTTGAATGTTGGATCTAATAAAGAGTGATTTTGGACCAAATATATTGCATATGTGTCTTATTCTTATTTCTTTTTATGCATTGATGCTTAATGATCTATTCTATGAAATAAAGTGTAATTGCTTCCCAAATCTGATGAATCTTTAATGTCTATGCATGAAATGAGTAATGATTTGTTTTCGCAAAGGAGTTAGCTAAATATGTTATGATAATTGTTCGAGCGAGCAGATCTGCTTGAAGGTAGGTCTAGGGTTATTATTTAATATGTGAAAGTTATAAAGCTACTTCTTTTAGGTTTGAAAAGAATGATCGTAGACCTTCACGAAGGTATGGTCCATTTGGATAGAGTTGTAGTAGTGAGCCATAGGAATACAAGGATTTGCGTGAAGGAAGATATGAGTTACAAGGGCTTTAGATTACTTATAACATGATCTCTGAATGCAAAATCCTGGTTCTACCATCCCCCAATACTTCTTCGGGTGAGGCTGTAGCCTGCGCTATGTAGGTTGTTGCCAAAATGGCCAACAGTTAGGGTTTTGTTGGTTGAGGTGATCAACTCTGAACCTGGGTCAAGCCCCCTTAAGCCAACAACAGCTCATGTAGATACTTATGGGAACTCCCGAGCCTCTGTATGTATTTCTATTCAAATTTTTGCCATAGCTCCATTGTGGTGTCCCTAACATTATCCCCAATTTCATAGCAGTCCCCTTCTATGAAGATCGTGGGGTCAATGTGCGCTTGCTTGTCTGATTTGTGCTTCTCCATTTGCCTAAAATTGTCTTCTTAATGCAGTTCTTCAATGCGAATGGAGTGCTCTGTTGCTCCCCTCCATCTCTGCCCTGCTCGGACAGTTCATGTTCCTAAGTATGTTGGAAAGCCGATGCTCTGGCTTCCTCTATATCGGTGATTTTTTTCACCAGCTACCTTAGCAGCAACTTCTTTCTTTTCTTTCTCAGCCAATACCTATGCCACTACCTATGCTGCTTCTTTCCGTTTCTGTGTAGCTGTCATCTATGCAGCAAATATTTCTCCACCTTGATTGGTACCTGCACTAAAATCCATGGGCTTTCGCCACTCTGTTGGCCAACTCCCTACAAATTCGTGTCTGTCTCTGACACTAGGTATGGCAAATTGTGCCATATATGCTTAGCATTCCACCTCACCTGGATTGATACATTATGGAAGTCGGCCTTAAACTCCGCAAAGGCCTGTAACTGTTTAAACAAGTTTGGATACAACCTTGGTCATTGACTTATGACTGTTTGTAGGTGCATCTCAACCAATATCCAAAAGACCTTTGAATCCATGATTCGCTCTGGATCCTTTGTCGACCACATCGAAGTGAACTTCACTACCTTTGGTAACTCTTATTCCTACAAAGGAAACTAACTATCCTTTTGCGGTTGCCATGCTACTAATAAAATTAGCTGCAGGAGCTAGGTATAGTGAAATTACTTGCTGTCATCATGTGCTTCACTGTAATTCACTAGGAATTCCTTCCATAAGTACTACGGCTAGTTTTACTGCACTCCCTTCACACACTGTGCAGCCAATGACACTACTAGTGTCGTAACTTCGTCTGTGCGCCTCATTATCTTCCTCACTAGAATTTGGGCAGCGAAATGCACCGCCTGGTCTTGAATTAAGCAGATAGAATATCTATGCGACATTTTGATCAGCCCAAAATCAGTCTTCATTTTATCCACCAAATCTTTTTCCTTACTTTCTCCTCCAAATTCCTTGGCCGGGTCTGCCCCTTTATAGGTCAGCTTGGTAATCCTATGACTAGCCATATCAGTTATAGGGATGGGTTAATCGAGCCATAAGAACCCATCATGCACCAGCTCGAGCAGCTAGCGCACACACACAGTGTTGATAATTGACCGGTGGAAGTGTCGTACATAAATAATATTTAGTAATCTGGCCTGCTCGACAATTTTGACCCATTTCATGGGTTCTAGTCTTGTGACCCTAGTTTCTTCATAGTAAATCTTCATCATGTACTTAATGATATCTAGGTGCTAGCTTATAGGGGCCTAAACTAGGTTCAGAAGTGTTTTAGCCAAACAAACCCCTCACTACCAGGCCTTTCGGCATCAATCCGCAGAGTGTAGACTGAAGTCTCACCTGAGGTAGTATGGGAGGGTGCTGGAACTAGGTTTCCACACCCTAGGGATGTCTTGATGAGGACTGGAAGGGTCATGAACCGACCTACACACTTGCACTACTCTGCACAGCTTGTCTTGCCTTCGCATAACTCGGCGTTGAGGCACCTCTTAGATTCTTATTATTAAAGTGTTTATTATATATTTGATCTAACTCTTATGGTCTTATTCAAGCATTTAATAGTAATAACCAGTGCGCACAATCATAATTCATAACATCAGAAACCATAACAGATTCATAAACCAAAATATAAATAGATCCACAATATTTCAGAACCAATTTATCTTTATTAATGCCTTCGATCCAGTACAATCCTCTTCCATCCCTGTGCACACAGCTATAGGGGTCCATGCACACAGCTGTAGACTCTACCAAGCCTTCGCACACACAACTACAGAGCCTCTATCTCCTACTATGACCCAAGACTCAGACTTACAAACTCAGAGTGAATATTGCATTCATAAACCCATAACATTCAAGATTCGAGAAAAAAATACCTTCTACCCTTAGAGCCTCACTCTATTTATACATTCCCATGGTCCGCGGACCATGGGTAGGCCGACTCACTTTCTATTTTCTTACATTATTTTCGGGCAGACAACCCTTTGACATGACTCATTACAATTTGTGCTCCCCGTACCTTGTGGAGCCCTTACCATACTATTACGCAGAATTGTGGGCTTTGAGCCCCAAAACCATTACACGAGGCATCTGCTGCCCAACGGGCCCCCAACATAATCATCGTGACTCATCCCGAGTCACTCGGCTAGTGCAGCAATCTTCACATAGAGGTCCTCCAGCAACTTCTGCACTTCTCTTATGCTCGCAAAAAATTCTTCCACCATCTGTTGTACCCATTGTACGCGAGCCACCGATGCATCAGTATTAGTTTCAGTTGCTTGTCTGGGTTCATATAATGCCTGCATGTGTGCTAACTTTCCCTTGATGTTAGTGGAGACTGTGAATGCCTCATCAAGCCAAGGCTGGATGCGTTCTTTAAGCATTTCTTCATTCTACTGAGCGACGTTAATGCCTTGAGAACCTGGGCCTCCCTCACCTTGGCCAATAGTTGCATAATAGCAACCATCTACATGGTCCCCCTGACATTATCGTAGGCTTGCTGCAACTCCCGTGCTTCTGTCTCCAACCGCTGTAAGGTTGGGTCTTCCTATAGTGAAGTGACCATGATAAGTGACTGATCCAACAAGCCAGTGCACTCCTACATGGCTCGTGCTATTTCTCCCTGCCCGGATTGAATGGTGCCTTTTCGCTGCTCTCTGACCTCCGGTGGTGTAGAGGGCTGTGATTTTAGTTTTAGCTCTGCAATCTGCAAGTTGAGGTTCAACTGGATCCTTGCTACTTCTTCCTTCACTTCACAGACCCCACTGACCAACTTGTGGATCTGTATGCCTACAGGTAAATCTTTCGCAATCTCGAGCTCAAGGGGCACGACAACACACTTCCCCAACAATTTGCTCCAACTGCCGATTATGTGCTACTGCTTCATCACACTAGAGACTCAACTACCTAATGTTAATTTGTTGCTCGCTAAGTACATGTACCGCACGTCCTTCCCTAGCGTGGAGCTCCATCGTTGCACCATCCTGTAGCTGGTATAAGATTTCTCGTTGCACCATACTGGCTAGATATCTTCTTCCATATCTTCCTCTGGTTCCATCTCTTCGACAAAGTTCAAAGGATCCTCTTCCTCATCATCGCTCTCAATAGTAACTGATTTTTCCCTTTTCTTCCATTGACTGTTTGCTGAATCACAGATTTCGCGGAGACATCTGGACCAGTCTTGCTACATGTGGGTCCTTCTTGGTCCGTGGTGTCCGGGGTGGTTTAGGGATCTTGGTTCTACCTCCTACCTGCAGTGTAGGGTTTTGCGTCACATCCTTTGTTATGGATGACATCGTAATTAGGGTCTCCTGCATATCGTTCGGTAATGCTTGAAACCATGAATTTTGTCTCAGGAGTGCCTCATTCATCATGCTCTTGTCTGCTTGAAAATGGAACGACTTAATATGCAAAGTTCCAAGGGTTGTTTGGTGACAGGCCATCTGTGATTTATATGCTTCTTTGAATTTAAATTCAACTGTTCCCTCCTTTCATGGCTTATTAACGCGATTTTGGCGGTAGATCCGTTTAACCCTATGTCTTAATTTCCCGCCATCCGCTCCTTGGTGTCTTAAATGGAACATCTTGTCATGAACAATATCTGCAACAGTCACTTTCCATCTTCCCCACGTGGTAGCTCAGTACCTTGTACAAGGACGCATTATGTGCTTCATGCGCATGACGTCTGAGCCGTGCAACCCTTCTACAAACTTCTTTATAGTCCCACGCCCTCTTCCAACTGCATGGAGCACTGAGACTGGGCCTCCTATGGATAGTCAGGTGGTCGTACCCTTGGTGCGAGACTTCAATTTTCCTACTAGCCCGGGCCGTGGGCACCTTTTGAGTACCTTTGTATCTAGTAGCCCATTGCGCTCTGCTATATATGGTACCCTCCCCCATTGGTGTGGTCACAACCATGATAGCAGGGTCACAACTCGTTCTAGTGCCATGGTAGAACGAACCAGGTCTAGTTCCCTTACTCTCAGATTTGCGCGGCCTGTATGTGTGACTTCGATTTTCATTTTGCTGATTTCTTCATCTAGCATCGTGCTTTTCCTCCTCATCCATGCCCATTCTTCATCGAGTTCACACAGTCTCCCACTGATGTGCCGAATGGCTTCCTCCAACCGCCAAATTCCTTTGCCTAGGTCCTCGCGTTCAGTCCGAACGGCAGGGGTGGTGGTGGGGGAGGTTCTCTCTGTCTTCCTGTGTCTGATTGTGGATAAGATTATCTTTGCACACCCCGTTTTGCTTACAGTCCTATTGGCCCAACGAACCCCTGGCACACACAAATTTAGTTGTAGTGGTGGTTGTACACCATTCGGCTGCATCCTTTGGTGTAGGTAGGTGCCCAAACCGCTTCATCCTGGCTACCCAAACCGTGTTCGAAGCTGAAGGCCTCCAACCCATACCCGCAACCACCTTCTCCATTCGCAACCATTCCACCTAATCTTCCAAGGTGTACTCCTCCCTGCGCATAGCGCCCCTTTTTGTACATCATGCCGCTCTTGCTCCATGCTTGTAGTTCCAAATTGGTTTATGAATTCCTCCCCACTTGCTGCGCCGTCATCATCTGGCAGTTTCCTTACTTCAGTTGTCACTCATCGCAGTGATCTAATCATCATATTACAATTTAGTGTTGTTACTTCATGCAATCAGTTCTGTCATCGCTCTATCTCTTCATCTAAGTCTGACATGCAGGAACTGTCACGTTCCCATGACATTCTATCGTCGGTTGTTGGATTCACTCAATCTTGGTCTTGCACTGTTATCTGGTAGATGCAGTCTAGTTCATCGTCATTGTCCTCATCGCACATAGGTTTAGTGTAGCGCACTCCTTCGGCTGGGTCCAGCGGAACTATTACAAGGAGGGACTTTTTCTCGAATATCATCTTCCGTCTTTTTAAGTTGATGACCCCATTCATGTCTGTGGCCTAGTCTATTCCTAGCAGTGCAGGGTATGGGTTACTGTCATCAACAATTTCTATTACCTCAAAGTCCATCTGCGTACTTATGCCTTCAATGTCCATTGTCACCCCTTGCAACCTTCCCATGGGTAAGATCTTCTGTTGGTTGGCCATCCGTAATTGAATAGGATACCATTGTAGTGCGGGCCTGCCCATGCATTCCCACGTCTTTTTTGGTAATACATTCGCGTCTGACCCCAAATCCAGGATGACCTGATCCATCTCATATTCACCAATTTGTGCCAGTACTCACATTTCTCGTCTGGTATGCAAAGCATCCTTTCCAAGCTTCTGAACCACGTGTGGATCTTTTGACCCTGCGCACCTAGTGATCAGCTCTTGTAGTCCCTTTACTACCTTCTTATCTTGTAGCAGCTTCATACATGTCTCTAGAAATGTAGTAAGCATAGAAGGATCCATTCCCAGCTCATGTTGATCCTTACTGCTTGAAGTAGAGGCTTCCGTGAAGCTCTCCTTAGCTTCCTTAATTGTTTCCTTCACATGTTCCATCTCAGACTCAGGTTCCTTTGTGGGAACCTTGCCAACCTTCGAATCTTCTCTGTGTTGTTTCCTCTTATCTTCCCCCATAGTTGTGCTGCTTCTGAGTACCATGTTTACGCTAGGGTCCTCTTCACGTGGTTCAGACCTCATCATTTAGATGTTTTGAGTAGGATTGGGCTGTAGTACCCCTTTCTCATGCATTTGGGATATCAAAGTCAGGAAATCTACCATTTCATGATCAAACTGCTCACAATACAGATAAGATACTATCGTCAGGTTGGTGTAATCGCGAGTGTAGTGCCCCGACCCTCTGTAATTATAATAGATCAGCTATCTGTACCCTCATCTAGGTCCATTCCCCCTCTCCCTCATTCGCGTCCTTGGAATCCACCGCGTGCCCCTGCAACTGGATCGAAACCTCGCATTTCCGTCTGCATTCAATAGGCTGGGGTCCTATCGATCATTAGTTCATAGCTTTGACACGTTCACTCATCGTGACCTACTAATCTACAGAAGCTACAATACAGTTGCTACAGAGTCTAGGTATACTTCTGCAATAGGTGACAGTTGTCCATTGCGTGCTTGCCTCCTACTTAACAAATAATGCACCAGAGTGCGGGCGCTGCACTTGTACCTCCACCCTTAATGGCATCGGTCCCCCTCCCGCCAAATAGTTCATGAATACGGGGTAGTGATCCTTGTTGTGACCCTGTGTTGGGTTGTGTTATATTCTTTCCATGACTAACCTACGTAGTGAACCGAGGGGTTAGAGGGGAGGCGGCAGGCCCCCCTGTCTGGGGGGTTTAAGGGGGGTAGGTAGCCCCCCTCTATGGGGTCCGAGGCAGCACCCAAGAAATTTTTTTTGGACCCTATATTAGGTTGGGCAAACCTACATATGGTTTTCGGTCCATGGTATTGGATGCTTCGGCATGTATAAATATGTATTGTAACATTGAAAGGAATATAATGAAAAATCAAGCTGGTAGTCTCAGTTTTGGGATCCAGGGGAAAATCTCTGTGTATATGTGTTCTATGTGTTATGCTCTTGCATTGTTTATTTTCTGTGTTTTAGAATTCGTATGCAGGTAATTTCTGTACGGGGTTAAAACCTACATTTGGTATAAAAGTTGTTTTGGCTTCAAGGGGACGCCTTTGTTGCTAAGTGGTTTCTCTCAGGCCTATGGTAGACCCTGTTTAGTGGGAGATCTGCAAGATCGATTCTGGTGGTGAAAGAATATGGCAAGCAATGGAAAGATAGAGATCAAGAAATTTAATGGTCAGAGTTTTGAGTTGTGGATAATCAAGATGGAGGATCTGTCGGTGGATAAAGATCAGTGGATCACGATAGATCTGGGTACTAAACCAATGGGAGTGTCTGATTAAGAAAGGAAGAAGTTGGATCGGAAGGAAAAAAGCGCAATACGATTGTGTGTCTTAGATTTAGTATTGATGAATGTATCAGAGGAAGCTATGGCGAAGGTTTTGTAGGTCAAGTTAGGGACTTTGTACCAATCTAAGTTTCTAGTGAATAAACTGTTCTTGCAGAAAATTCTATATAACCTGAGGATGAAAGATGGAGACTTGGTGACAGAGCATATAAACGCATTTAATACTATGGTAAATCAGTTAGCATCTGTTGATATTAAAATTTTAGATGAAGATAAGTGCATCAATTTTTTGTGTTCTCTATCAGATTCGTGGGATAGTCTGGTTATTGCAATAGGTAGCAATGAAACTGCCTTACAATTTGATGAAATAGTTTTAGCCTTACTGACAGAGGAGATGAGATGGAAAAATATGGAGAGCCAGAATGGTGATGCCTTATCTGTACGAGGACGGTCACAGAACAGAAACAAAAATAAGTCATCGAGTGGGAGATCTAAATCTCTAGGAAAACATGTAAAGGTGGTGTGCTGGAAATGCGGAAAGGAAGGGAACTTAAAAAGGGATTGTAAATCTAAACCTCTTGATAAAGGAAAGGGATCTGATGATGCTCCTTCTGTAGAGGCAAAAACCACCTCAGATGAAGGCGGGGATATGTACTTGGCTTCTTCAAGTACACATGTAGATCATGAGGCATGGTTGATTGACTCAGGTGCATCCTTTCACTTCACTACCCATAGAGAGTGGTTCTGTGAGTATGAGAAATACGATGGTGGTGATGTCTTTTTGGGGGATGATAGGAAGGCTAGAATCATTGGTCGTGGAAACGTAAAGTTGAAGTTGCAAGGTGGAAGGGTTAGAACACTTCCGGGTGTTCTACATATTCCTGCATTGGCAAGAAATCTGATTTCTAAAAGCAAGCTAGATGATGTAGGTGTAAAGACAGTGTTCGAGAAAGATACCAGAAATATGGTTTAGGGAGCATTGGTATTGATGTGGGGAGTTTGGATTGGAACTTTGTACAAGCTGCAAGGTAGCACTGTTGTTGATGGGTGCAACAGTTTTGTAGTTCCTGAAAGTGGAGCTGAAAATATAGTGGTCTCTAGAGAGAAGACCATGCTGTGGCATCAAAGGCTTGGACATATTGGACAAAAGGGCCTTCGAATACTTCATGGTAAAGGTATGGTAGAAGGTATGAGTAATAGCTGCCTGGATTTTGATTTCTGTGAAAATTGTGTATACGGGAAGCAGAATCTTGTGAGTTTCCCCTCTGGTGGTAAGAGGGCGAGACGGAGGTTAGAGCTTGTGCACAGTGATGTGTTTGGACCTATGAAGGTTCCATCACTGGGTAAGTCTGTGTACTATGTATCATTTATAGATGACTTCTCAAGAAATACATGGATATATTTCCTTAAGAAGAAATCTGAAAACCAGATAGAGAAGAAGATAAAGGTGCTGAGGAAAAATAACGGTGGAGAGTTTTACAGTAAGGAATTTGAAGAATTTTGTAAGAAGTGTGGTATAGCACGACAGAAGACTACTCCTTATACACCTTAGTAAAATGGAGTTGCAGAAATAATGAACAAGACATTGATGGAAAGGGCAAGAAGCATGCTCATCGGTGCCAGGTTATGACAGGAATTCTAGGCAAAGGTGGTGGAGACAGCATGTTACCTGGTCAACAGATCACCTTCATCAGCGTTGGAGGATAAGACTCCATAAGTGATATGGACTGGTAAGAAACCCTCTCTTTCACATATGAGGGTATTTGGATGTGATGAATATGTACATGCTCCAAAGGAGAAATGAACCAAGTTGGATAGTAAATCTAAAAAGTGTATCTTTAGTGGGTATAAGGATGGTCTAAAGGGTTATAAGCTTTGGAACCCAACAACAAGGAAGGTTGTGTACAACCGAGATGTGGTGTTCAGAGAGGTGGAAGATGTTATTAAACATGAAATCCAACCAAAGGAACTTGAGAAGATAGAGTTTGAGCTAAAGGAGGAAGAATCAGACTCTACAGTAGAGGAGGAATTACAAGATGAAGAGCCAAAAACCCTAGGTGTAAGAAGATCAGTTCGAGAAAGAACGCCACCATAAACGTATATTCCATCTGCTTTCCGTTCAAATTTTTCTTTATCTATTACTGATGATGATCCCAGAACTGTGAAGGAAGCAGTAGATTTAGAGGGTGGAAAACTCCGGAAAGAGGCCATGTTTGATGAAATGGCATCTTTGCACAAAAATGAGGCTTGGGATCTGGTGGATTTTTCGGCTGGAAGGAAACCCATTTGCGGAAAATGGGTGTTCAAGAAGAAGAGAAATGCAAAAGGAAAGATGGAGAAATACAAAGCTCGGTTGGTAGCTAAAGGTTATTCCCATGTGCTGGGAATTGGTTTTGGTGATATTTTTTCTTCTATTACCAAGGTAACTTCTATTAGGTTACTTTTACCTGTTGCTGCTTCTTTTGATTTTGAGGTAGAACAGATGGATGTGAAGAAAACATTTCTTCATGGGGATCTAGAAGAGGAGATCTACATGAAGCAACCTAAAGGCTTTGTGGTGAAGGTTAAGAAAGAACTGGTAGGCAAGTTAAAGAAGTCTTTGTATGGGTTAAAACAGTCACCAAGGATGTGGTATCAGAAATTTGATACATTTATATGGGGACTTGGCTTCACCAGAAGCAAAGTAGATCACTGTGTGTATTTTAAATGAATTGGTGATTGTGTTATTTATCTAGTCTTGTATGTGGATGATATGTTGCTGGTTGGAAATGACAAAGAAATTATCTAGGATTTGAAGACGCAATTGTCCTCCAAATTTGACATGAAAGATCTTGGTGCTGTAGACTATATTTTGGGCATGGAAATTAAAAGAGATTGGGAAAAGAGGATGCTTTGGTTAAACCAGAGGAATTATGTCAAGACAATACTGTAGAGGTTTAATATGCAGAATAGTAAACCGGTGAAGGTTCCTATTCTTGTAGGTGTAAAGTTATCTGTTGAACAGTGTCCCAAGACACAAGAAGAGGAAGAGGATATGTCCCATGTTCTATATGCAAGTGCAGTTGGTAGCCTGATGTATGCAATGGTATGTACTAGACTAGACATTGCACATGCAGTGGGAGTATTGAGCAAGTTTATGTCAAAACCAGGGAAGGAGAATTGGATAGCAGTGAAGCGGGTTTTTAAGTATTTGCGTGGCACTAGTGATTATGGTTTGTGCTACCAAGGAAGACCAAGATTGGACAGAGTTTTGGATATCCATGGCTTTGTTGATGCAGACTGGGCTGGAGATTTGGATTAGAGAAGATCTACAAGTGGGTATTTGTTTAACCTATTTGGAGGTTTAGTCAACTGGATGAGTAAGAAACAATCTATAGTGGCACTATCAACTACAGAGGCATAATACATGGCAGCCACTCATGCAAGCAAGGAAGCAGTTTGGTTGCAAATATTGTGTTCAAGTATGGGGTTAGTACAAGGAGTTATAAGGATAGACTGTGATAGCCAAAGTGCAATTTTCTTGGCAAAGAACCCCGCTTATCATTCAAAGACAAAGCACATTGACGTTCAATATCTCTTTGTGAGTTATATGCTAGAAGACAAAAAGGTGTTGCTATTAAAAGTGGAAACTTTGAAGAATACTACAAATGCATTGACAAAATCTATGAGCTCTGAGAAGTTCTCCTGCTATAGAGAAGAAATGGGCATTTCAGGGCTGGAAAAATGACTAAACTCTTCTGTGGCCCCCTGTGGAAAGAAAACAACAAGTGGGAGAATGTTGGGTTGTGTTATATTCTTTCCATGACTAACCTACGTAGTAAACTGGGGGGTTAAAGGGGGGGCGGAGCCCCCCCTTAGTTGCACTGATTGCGTAGTGGTGGGGTCATAGGGGACATGATAGCCCTCCCTATCCAAGGGGTTTGAGGGGGGTGGGTAGCCCCCCTCTACGGGATCCGGGGCAGCGCCCTGGGAATTTTTTTTTTGGACCCTATATTAGGTTGGGCGAATCTACCTATGGTTTTCAGTCCATGGTTTTTGACGCGATGGTTTTCAGTCCATGGTATTGGATGCTTTGGCATGTATAAATATGTATTGTAACATTGAAAGAAATATAATGAAAAATCAAGCTGGTAGTCTCGGTTTTGGGATCCAAGGGAAAATCTCTGTGTATATGTGTTTTATGTGTTATGTTCTCACATTGTTTATATTTTGTGTTTTAGAATTCGTATGCAGGTAACTTTTGTACGAGGTTAAAATCTACACCTTGGCCTTTGCATTTGATAAACCACACTTCTTCACGCGCCTCTGGTCGGGGCACCTTATCTTGATTCAGGCTTTGCATCTCCAAGCATAGGTTTTGTAGTTGCACATGGATTTGCTGAACTCCCAACCCAGGATCCTGTATTGGAGTTTCATGCAGCCTCATTGCTATCTCTAATGCTTCAGCGTGGGTTGATATCTTTTCCTATGATAACACCATCCTCAGATGTGGTGTCAAAGATGCCACAAACCACGCGCGATGCTTTGCACCTGTCAGCATCATGTTAGCCTCACGAATCATACTCTTGAGTCTCTGATCCAGATCCCAAAGGGTTTCACCTAGAACCATCAAGATCTCCTTGAATCCGATGATCGACTGCGTCTCTGATTTCGGTCGGCTAAATTCTTTGTTCAATGCATCCTGGATCCTAGCTATTATGGAATTTGGATGATCGCCAGAGTTCTTTATATACCACTTCAACGTGCGATCCTATAGTGTGCTCACCAAAGTAGACTTTTTAATGTTATCCTCTGTAACACCTTGGGCTTCCCATACTACCTTTACCATGAACCAGAACTGATTTGGTTCCTCTTTTCCTATGCCTCTAAATACAGGCAACTTGATTGCCCTCGCCATTCCAACCCTTGGAGGTGGTGGAGGTGGGGTAGCTGAAGATGGGGTTGATGTAGGTGAAATGGGGTGATTGCGTGGATGGAAGTGGTAACAGTGGAATGTGTTGCTTTATCAACCGAACTATGCTTCTCGCAGAGAACCCAGCGAGCTCTTCCTCACTTTCCCACGAAAGTGAAATCAGGGGACTGTTCTCTAATCCTTCGATCCCTTAGTAGCCTCTTTCGCTCTACGTTACCCCAGACGTCAATGGATTTGCATAACCCATTTTTCACATAACAACATTGTAATCTAGGTATTCAATGATTTTATGTACTTACCCTGCGGTCCCTTGAGAAAATGTCCTTCCGCTTCGTTGTAGCTCACGTTTGTGTCTATCGTGAACTCAGTGATAAATCCTCCTATTATCTGATCCAACCACCTCTTCTCAAATATCAGTAGTTTTTTTTTCCTGTACCACGAACTCGTGTAGCTTCAGATCCAAAAAATCTTCAATCTCTTCCTTTGTAGGGTTCCAGTTTTTCGACATCAAACATCCCTTAGGCAGACCACTGTCCCGGAAACATAACCATTTGTTGGCTTATACAGGCCTAACCTAGGTTCATAAGTGTTTTAGCCAAACAAATCCCACACTACCAGCCCTTTCAGCATCATTCCGTGAAGCGTGGACTGAAGTCTCACCCGAGGTAGTATGGGAGGATGTTGGAACTAGGTTTCCACACCCTAGGGATGTCTTGATGAGGATTGGAAGGGTCGCGAACTAACTTGTGTGCTTGCGCTACTCTGCATAGCTTGTCTGGCCTTCGCATAGCTCAACGTCGAGGAACCTCTTGGATTCTTATTATTAAAGTGTTTATTATAGATCTCATCTAAGTCTTGTGGTCTTATTCAGGCATTTAATAGTAATAACCATTGCGCGCAATCATAATTCATAACATCAGAAACCATAACAGATGCATAAACCAGAATATAAACAGATCTGCAATATTTCAGAACCAACTTATCTTTATTAATGCCTTCTATGCAGTATAATCTGGTGAGCTCCAGCATTGTAGCAATAATGCTGCAACTCCTGGGGCTTCCTCCTTTACTTTTATCAACCCGGTAGTTCGTAACAAACTTAGAAGCGATGGTCCTATATGCACAAGTACTAGCTCTTATTCTAGGCTGTCACTTGGTCAGCTAGCGCAAGATCGCTAGCAACTTAAGCCAACTTCTATGAATTCTCAGAAGAATCTTTTAACCGTGTTGAAATAAAACTAACTCTACAGAGGCTATTCTATTTGCAGAAAGAGAAGGAAACTTAAATGAAACGCAAACCCTAGCAAACCCTAGTTTACCCACTAACCCGACTTTTGCAAGAAAAGAGATGGAAAGTAATGAAATGAGTGCCATTGACTACTGAAAAGGTAAATTTCATTTATTCAAGCTATTTCTAAAAAGAAATGAGAAGAAATCATCTTTTTGTGCTTTTGAGTATTTTTATGTGAAATTATTATGCTTGTGATTTATCTGGTTGTGATTATGCAGGGATTTGGTGGCAAAGGAAGATGGATTTGGCTTTTCCAGAGGGTGAGGAAGGTGTGGAGAGGTCCTAAGATGCCCCTAGTACCCTTCTAAAGACTTCCATAGCGATTGGACTTCAAAAAATCACTCACAGGAAATTCTACAGGAGGCTGCAGGGGATCTACAGGAGGATCTACAGGAGTATCTATAGGAGGAGGCCGAGAGCTATTTTCGGAGTTTTTAAGGTGGAAAAATGATGGGAAAGGGTAATTCAAGGCTAGATTAAGGTGTTGAGGTGTCTAGAACTTGTCAAGGAAGATCATGAACGAACATGATGGTTGGATTTGTTCAAATGGCAAGAAAGCAGCTTTATGGAGAAAAACGCAGAAATTAGGGCAAAGTGGCAGAATGTTGCGAATGACTTGGGAAATATATGAGAAGTGAGTTGGTGCTGGCTAGTTTATGGATGTATGGTGAGCTGAGGTGACCTGCAAGAGATCTGCACATCTACTTACAAAAATTGTTCAAAGAAAGGACAAAAAAAATGAAATTTCTCTAGCTTGACCTAATTTCTGACCTACAAACAGAAAATGCTGAACAGTAACTTGTGAATACAAAAAAATGCAAAGAGATCCATGTTAAAAGAATAGGAAATGATCTAGGCAACTGAATCTAAACCAATATCAATCTTTCCAAATCAAAGTATCACACTAGCAGTTGCATGGAAGAGAAAAATTTGTGTTTTTGGTGGCAGCAGTAGTTCCTTGACCTCAAATCATAGTCCCAGGAAGGGAGAAAGGAGATCAGGGCCTACTTTTGGCCTTTTTGAATCTTATTCTATCACTATAGTAACCTACTTGAGCAACTGAAACAAAAACAACTATGCTAACCATCAAAAGCAACCTAATCTAACAAAGTAAAATGAATCTATGCAACAGAAATTAACTCATGAACTGAAGAAAAAACATATAAGTACACAGTAGGTGATGCTGGGCAGCTTGGGTTGGGCCTTAACCCAAGATCTTCAGCCCTCTGAAAGAGATCAATGCTAGCTTAAAAACTAGTTCATCTTCATTATCAAAAATAGCAGTCACATTACATAAACCGTTCTCAAAAAGGAACTCAAAAATGAGCTGAACGCAATGCTACACAAAAGTGAAAAAATTTACTAATGAATGGCTAACCTACTGAGGCTCTAATCCTCCTTATTTATACAAATGGATTCCTCCAACAGTACTCCTAAAATCAAGGAACTCGGCTTCCTAGAACTAGAGATAGACAACAGTCCTTCTTTACTTGCTCGGCTCCCCCTTGGAATCATCAATGTGGACCTTTGTGCTCCGAGTTGCTGATGGAAGATTCAAGGAGAGGGGCCATAAATGAAGGAGACACCCCCCCCCCTACAATTCCTCTTCCCTATTTTCCTCGAGTTTTGGCTGCCATTCGCTCATAAATCCCTTGACTTTGTCCAAAATTGACCAAAAAATCTGCATAAGGCACACATTAGACTACATGGCAAAATGAATAACCCAATTCAGTCTATTAGCATAAATATATTCGAAAACATGTAGTAAACTAATGAGAATGGTGGATTAAGTTGAAATAAGAGGCAGAATGAGCCCATATAATTACCAATTTATGGGGCTCATCATCACCCCCCTACTAAATGGGTTGCTCATCCTTTGAGCAACTAATCTAACTCTTCATCCTTGATGGCTCTAACAGATTCCCTGACATCCCAAGCCTCTGATGTGATGTCTTCCTCTTTATCATGGAAACCTGCCTTCCTATCCACTTCTTCCCACTGTTTCTATTCATCCTCCTCTCTTACTCCTTCCAGTAGTCCTAGTAGCAGTGGAGGACTAAATTTAAGGCCAATTCAGTTTTCCTTCAAGCTTTTCAAAAAGTGCTTATACAGGGGCACTCTCCTCATGGCTTCCCTCATCCTGTTTTGGGAGTGATACTCTCTGATCTGTAGGCTGTGTGGCAATGTATTCCACCTTCTCATGCAGGCATGAATGCAGTCATCTCCAAACAATCTCTCCATGTCCTCAAAATGAGAAATACCTTGGGCTTGCTTGTCAACATAGTCAGGGACAACTTGATGATTAGCTGCAAGGTGTTGCTGGGCATAGATGAGAGCCAAGTGTTTTGTCGGTTCTTCTCTAATCATCACAGGTTCACTCATCTCTTTTGCCATCATTTTCTGGATTTCTATTGCCCTTTTCTCTTCATGGCTCATCCAAGATGCCATAGACATCAGTTGCAAGTCTCCCAACACAGCATTTGGGTCCCACAAGTTCATGTTAGTAAGTGCCATGTTGTGAAAGTAAGATTCTTCTAGATTTTCTTTGTCCTCAGTTGAACTATGATCACATAAATGCATAAATTAGCCATAATCTTGAAAAGGTATTGTGCCCCTCCAGGCCAGTGTCTTAATCTAAAATTGGAGCCACTGATCCTTGAGGTACAGTGCATATGATTTAGTTGGCTGCCTGCACTGTAATGCCTCCATTGCCCAGCTGGCCATGTAGGCTAACTAGGCTTCCTTTTCCTGTAGCTGCCTTTTCAAAATCAACACTTCATTTTTTGCCTGGGATTCTCTTTCCTGTTGTCTTTTTTTCAATACCTCACTGTCTGTCTGGGGTTCCTCTTCCTGTTGCTGTTTTTTCAACACCTCACTATCTGTCTGGGGTTTCTCTTCCTGTTGTTGTCTTTTTAATATTGACAACTCATTTCCTCCTTGAGGTTCCCTTTCTTGCAGCTACTTCTTCAACATTTCATTTTCTTCCTCCAATTGAGCTCTTTTTATTCTTTCTGTATGCCTGACCATGCTCAATTCTTTACCCGTTTCTCTCAACTTGTTTTCCTTGTGTCCAATGTCTTCTACCCCTTTTCATTTTGAAATCTTCATCCATTTATGGGTCCTGTCTCTTTCATTTTCCAGCTCGAAGAAAAGAGGGACTGCAAACTTTTGTTGGATGATCTTCCCACCTTCTAGAAGGTTGTAGTAGGAGCCTAAGTTAGGCTGAGGTCCAGGCTCTAGTATCTCTTTTGCCTTGTCTTCCTCCTGGGTTTATTCTTCTGCCTTCTTTTCAAGTTTCTCAGTTTCTTTAAGCTTTGCCAATGTCTCATGTAGAGAGGTCTATGCCTCCTGTAGGACTGCTTTAGAGTCCATTAGTTTGATCCTTTCTTTCCAGGTAGAGGTCTTAGGGCTCCCTCTTTCGTTAGTGATGGAGATTTTGGAGGGAGATTCCTCCCTTGTTGTAGTAGGGACATCCTCAGTGATGATGGGCCCTTTTGAAGGTGGTTGAGGCTTCCCCATCTTGATTCTGGTGCTCTTTCGAGCCTTGAAGTACATGGATGGTTGTCTCTTTCTTTTTCCTATGTTTGTTGTCTCTGATTTTGTTTCTGCTATCTCTAGTGTTGTTTTCTCCTCTTCTTGCTGAGTTTCTGCCTTTCCTGTGGCAGTCCTTTTCTGAGCTGTCTTGGGCTTCTTCTTTTCAGTTCTTTTCCTCTTATTTTTCTCCATTTTGGTTTCCCCTTTTTCTGCTTTTGATTCTATTTTCTTCTCTGCTTTAGGCTCATCTATGGTGGTGTCATGTTGGTCCTCTCCTCTCTGTTTTTCTTCTTTTTCTTCTTCCAATTGAATGTTTTGTTCTTCTTCATGGATTTCCTTCTCAGGTTCCTCTTTTTGTTCCTCCTCTTCACTTCCAGATGGACTAAGGTCATCGATGAGAGTTTTGATATCATCCTCTTTAGTCATGTTCCTGAAAATCTCCTAGGCTATGGGGATTGTGTAAGTGTGGAGGGCATCCTCAACCAGCAATTAAATTTGCAAATGATGTGCCAATTGGTCTAGAACCCCTACCTTCAGTTTGGTGCTAGACTCTATCAAGGATTGGAGGAGAAAATATGGAAGATTAAGTTTTCTAGATGCAGGCAAGTTCATGCCATATCTTAGTTCATGCAACAGTTTGAAATGATACCCATAGACTATGTTGTATCTTCCTTCACAGGAGATATATTTCATGATCTGATAGCTGACCTCACCCTATGGATAAGGTATACTTGTCCTCTAGATCCCATTCTTGTCCTCCACAGGATGTTCATCAGGCTAGAAAAAGGTCTTCTTAGCAACTTGACCTAGTGGTTTTTCTTCTTTACTCTAGGGGAGCCCAAGTGGAAGACTTGTAATTTTGTCGATAAACTTTGGTGTAAGTTCTATGGTTAGACCCCTGAAACTGACTGTAGCATGGGTTTTTGAGTGGGGTTTTAAAGACAATAAAATTCCCTCTGTGACTTCCTCATCATACCTATGAAATATTTCAAAGAAAGGCATCGAGTTTGCCCTGGTAAAGAGGGCTACCACTTCTGGGTGTTCATGCAGTTTGGTGGAATTCACAGGCTCCTTCTTCATAAAACCCCCTGTCATGATGTTCAAAGACTGCTGGAATGTTTTAGGTGAGGTGGAAAGCAGCAAATTCTCAAACTCGAGAACATCGGAACAGCTGAGGTTTTCTTTCTAGCACCAAAGAGAGAATTTTTTGTGTTCTTCCATTTTAACAAAAGCAATTTGAAATTTTCCTTCCCTTCAAACTCTATTCTCAAATTTAATTTACTTCTCAATTTGTTTGAGGGAAACAATATTTTTTTTAAAAAACAGAGAGTATACAAGACAATGTTCTTTCCCTTTTCACAAAGTGAGCAAACCACCCAATGGAAATTCATTGTTTTGCAGGCTTAATTTCCTATGGTTGCATCGCTTATTTACATAGGAGAATACCACAGAGGAGAAAGAGACAGAATTTCAGTGCAGAGAGTAAAATGGAGAGACTGTACGTATTTCAAAAAGCACAGGCAGACTTCTGTTCTCACTTTTTCCTTTCTTTTCAGCTCAATACTTCGCTGCAAATCCCACCACCTTTTGTAGATATATAAAATGCAGAGTGGGTTTTACTGAGCTTACCTTTTCATGCTCGAATTTGGCATAAAATCTTGAATTTTTCTTTGTAGAGCTTCTCACTGACCTTCCTGTAGAAAGGCTCCTGTAGACTATGTTTCTGCTCCTGTAAAGTGCAATAATGCTCTCGTAGAGCCCGATAAGCGGAAGGGTTTTGAAACTGACAGAGAGCGACTGTTTGGAGGTTCTGAAGGTGGTAGGTAAGTTGTTGCAGTTGAGAACACATTGATGCAAATGAAAAAAAAGGTGATGAAGGCGTCGACTGCAGCGTACTTAAGCTTACGGGAAGCTTACGGGTGTGTTCTGCGGTGACGAGGCGAGGTGGCAAGAAGGGTACACTATCCCCATCCAAACCATTGGTCCCTACTCTAGTGCCATTATGATACTTCATGCCACCTGCCTGCAATCACTTCCATCATTCCCATTATACACCACCACCACTACCTGTTTTGAGTTTTTCTTCTCGAGTTGACTGAACACACATGCCGATTGCACTCACTGAACGTTATTTGAATTGGATGAGGTGTTACTTGAACTAGACAAGGGGTTCTGTTTGAACTGGATGAGGGTGGCTAGTTAGCTGGCCATCGATTTTGTTTAATTGCGACCATCTCAATGGTTCATGCAGTTTCTAAATTATACTCATGCAACAGAGGAACGTGTTTCGTCACTCACCTATTAGTCGCTATCGTGCTTTACATGCTTAGACTTTGGCACTCTATTCATGGATTGCTGCTGTTGTTGGCACTCATGGCTTCTGAATTGGTGGCTTGTCTATCTCATGCTAGTGTTTTATCATCTGTGGCTACATTGACCCTGCCTCTGGACCTCGATTTTTAAGGGAATCAGTTGTTATAGGAATCCTACAGGATTTCCTGTAATTGCTTCTCCCTCTAAAATTTCTCACTAAGGTTTGAGTAGGGACTGAAGAGATAGATGAGGAATGTTCTAAAGGAAAAGGAAAAGTAGCTGGCATACACCAAGTAAGAAATAAAGTAAGGATGCTACGGTTTATTCTTCATTTTTTCTCTTTTAAGAAAAAAAACAAAAGAAACAGGATTTCTGTGTTTTCTATGCAGGGAAGGAAGAAGCGAGTGGAAACGAAGGGGTGTAGGGATGGAATGGAGAGTTAGGAGGATTAATGGTGGTAGGGAGGCCCATAGTTCTTTTGGACAAATTTCTAGCCCTCTGATTCTTTTCTGAACTTGATTTCGAGCTCTCTGTGGTTTCTACAGGAGCCTCCTGTAGAATGCACAAAGCTTCCTGTAGGATGCATAATTTCCAGAACAAGTGAGATTAGGGATTGGGAAAAGACAATGGTGATGGAGAAATGATCTATCAAAGGTGTATTCAGCTTGACCATGTCCCTTTTCCTTCTGTGGCCTTCCTGCAATCTGCAAAGCATTCAAAGAAAAAATAATTTTCTGTTTCTGTTTTTTATTTTTTCTCTGTTTTTTTCTTCTCTCTCTCTCTCTCTTTTTTTATGATACAGTTGGGGTGCCTCTAGGAGGTTTTCACCCTCACTTCCTACCTTGGCTGCCTCCAGGAGGTTTTCACCCAGTGATCTTTTACTCTCCTTTTTCCTATTTTTTTTTTTTTTTAAGGGTGTGGGTGGAGTGGAGGTAGAGACCTGCTCCACTACCAAAACTGTTTTACTCAGATTCTCAATGAATTCTTTCTTGGAGAGGGGATTCTTGTAGATATTCAACCTATGCCCATTGATGAGCATGGGTATGGCTTCTTCATCGATGGTCCGGATCAGAATTGAACCATTGTCATTGCACTTTTCTACTATGTACGGTCCCAACCATCTTGTCCTCGATTTGCCCTTGAAATATTTATATCTTGAATCATACAGCAGCACCCAATCTCCTTCCTGGAATTATTTTTATTTGAGGTGTCTATCATGTCATATTTTCCATTACAGCTGGACTACCTCTGAGTGGAGAAGGGCCTGCAATCTATGTTCATCCAATCCATTTAGCTGAAGTAACCTTTCCTTTTATGCATGGCTAATATCTAGGTCCAGCTGAGCTGCCATCCTTAGTGTGTTATATTCAAATTCTATTGACAGCAAAGCCTCCTTCCCATAGGCCATCTCGTAGGGTGTGAACCCTGTGGTGGTTTTCTAGGTGGTGTTATAGGCCCAGGTGGCCTCAAACAATCGATCTGCCCAAAGCTCTGTTAGTGACTTCCACCTGTCCATTTTCTTGCATATGATAAGGGGTGGAAGTTCTGTGCTTAATTTTGTGATGTGTGAGCAAGTATTCAATCAGATTGGAGGTAAACTGACTCCCTTGATCTATGACTAATTCTCTTGGATAACCAAACTTGTAGAAGATATTCTCTCTCAAAAACTCAACTACTTTTTCTTCTGTTGCTACCTTGATCGCCTTTGTTTCTGCCCATTTTTTCAGATAATCAGTGCACACAATGATGTAAGATTTATGTTTTGAAGGAGGGTTGACAGGACCCACCAAGTCCATGCCCCACTTCTCAAATGGCTCGAAAGTCACTTGAGGTTGCAGGGGCATCTCATCCCTTGGAGTAGGTTTCCCCATCATTTGACATCGATTACATTGGCTGATATATCTCCTTACATCTTGATGAAGAGTGGGCCAATAGTAACCTGCTTGCAGAATTTTGAAGGAAGTCCTCTTTGCTGCAAAATGGCCCCCATAGGGCCCATGATGACAGGTTAGGAGAATGTCAAAAACTTCCTCCTCCCTAACACATCTCCTCAAAATCTTATCTGGGCCAAGTTTGAAGATATTTGCCCCAATTCAGGTGAATGGGGCACTTCTCCTCACGATCTTGCTCTTCTCTTTTGAGGACAGGTGTGGCGGGAACTGTGTTGAAACCAAGTAATTTTCTATATGAGCAAAACATGGAGAGAGTACTGAGATAGCAAATAGGTTTTCATCTGGAATTTGATCATCCACCATTCCTTATTCACCTGCAGGCAGATCTATTCTAGACAAAAAATCAGCAACAACATTTTCCTTACTCGGCTTATCAACAATGGTTAAATCAAATTGCTGCAATAAAAGTAACCATCTAATAATATGAGCATTTACATCTGGTTTGTTCATTAAATACCTAATTATAGCATGATCAGTGTGTACGAATGTTTGATAGCTGGTGATGTAGTGTTTGAACTTATTTAGTGAATGAACTGCAGCTAGGAACTCATTTTCGGTTATAGTGTAGTTTAATTCTGCCTTGGACAATTTTTTACTTACAAAATATATGGCATAAGGCAGCTTCTCATCGACTTGCCATAAGGCTACTCCTATCACTTTGTTTGAGGTATCTATATGAATGTGGAAAGGTAGGGCCCAGTATGGACCTCTAAAAATTGGGACAATCACTAGGTTACTTTTCAACGTATCCAGAGCCTCTTGACAGTTGTCAGTCCATATGAACTCATCATCTTTTCCCAAAAGACCAAACAATAGAGAGGCTAGCTTACTGAAATTCTTAATGAATCTTCTATAATACCTTGCTAAACCTAGGAAACTTCAAATGTCTCTTACCTTTTGAGAAGGTGGGACCCTTTGGATGATGGAAATTTTGTTGGGGTCCACCTATAATCCTTGCTGAGAAATTGCATGACCTAGCACGGTCCCTTCAGTCATCAGGAGTTCACATTTTTCAGTACTGAGGGATAGGTTCATTTAATACTATTGTTTAAAACTTTTCCCAGGTTAGACAGAGCTTTCTAAAAGTCAGAACCATAAGGGGTAAAGTCATCCATATATATTTCCACTGAATCATGAACCAGTTTAGCAAATATACTAAATGCATCTCTCTAGAAAGTGGTGGGAGCATTGCACAATCCAAAGGGAAGGACCCGGTATGGAAAGATACCCCAAGGAAAAGTAAAACTGATCTTATCTTGGTCTTCCGGGCTGATTTGGATCTGGTTGTACCTGCTAAACCCATCTAGGAAGGAGAAGAAATTCTTCCCCACCAGGCCATCTAACACTTGATCTATGAAAGGCAAAGGAAAATGGTCCTTCTTGGTGGCCTTGTTTAGTTCCCGATAATTGACACAGATTCTCCACTTCTCATTTTTCTTTGGCACTAGCACCAAAGGAGAGAACCATTCGTTGTCAGAGATGGGGTAGATGAATCCTACATCCAATAACTTTTGTAGTTCTTCTTTGACAATGTCCTTAAGTGATGGATTCATCCTCCTTTGAGGCTTCCTGACTGGTTTGCAATCTTCCTTAATGGAAGTGTGATGAGTGCAGACTGAAGGTTGTACTCCCTTCATCTCCTTATAGCTCCAAGCAAAAGCATCTAAGTGGTTTTTCAATAAGCTACACATTTCTTTCTCCTGAGAGGTGGATAGGGATGAGTTGATCTTCAAGGTTCTTTCTGGGCTAAATTCCACATTCTTAACTCAGAGAGAGGTCGGATCAGCCACATAGAGATCAACTAAAGGATTGGCTTGGGTTTCTTCCACCAGCTCTTCTAATGGCAACACACTGGGGGGTGGATTTTGGATCAAGTTTTCAATAAGATCATCCTCGGTTTGTGGGCCCCCCATGGTAGCTTCCACTGCACACAGTGGTGTAGAATAGACTTCATCCTCATCTTCTTCCTCCAACTAGAGAGGTAAATCATGGTCTAACAAAGGTTGGGTAGGAGGATATAGGACTAGCTGTTTGGACATATGCCCATTCTTGATTGTCATGTTCCCAGCTCGACAACTAATGTAGGCATCTACAGTAGCCAACCAAGGTCTTCCCAAGATGAGAGGATACCCAGTGAGCTTTGCCTTTGGTTGGAGAACTAGGAAATTAGCAGGGTACTCCTAAGAATTGATGGAGACCATTACATCTTCCACAATCCCCTCAGGGGTCACGATGGAGCGGTCTGCTAACTGTAGTACTGTTGTGGTCTTTCTCAGGGAGCCCTGAAGGTTGAGTTCGAGCATAATGTCCTTGGTCATCACATTAATGGCAGCCCCTAGATCGATCAGGGTATGGGGGATTATGGTGCCATTGATGTGGACATCGACTATAGGACTTCCAGGGTTTAGATATTTCAGACAAATTACCTGCCCCAACATCAGGTCGGATATTTTTCCTATGACATTGATAGTTGGGGCATCTCTCTTGCGCCTACCTGGGTGCCTGAAGCACTTTTCCTTGATCATCTTGTTGTATATAGGCACATCTTTATGGCTTGGAGAAGTCGTATTTTTACACATAATTGTTTCAAATCTCCTAGAAGTTCAGTTTCTTCTGGGGTAGGCTATGTTGTTCCAGTTAATCTCTCAAGAAATGGTGGAGTGGCTTTTGGTTCAGTTTCTTATTTTTCTTCCTCATCCTCCTTAGGGGGAGGTTGGTTATCTGGGAGAACCTTCCCAGATCGTAGGTTAATCTCCTGAATCTCCACAACATAGGTTGGGCATGATGTTTCTCCACTATATACCTACTGGGCCTATCCGTTATTAGGGTTCGAGTTTGGTTGAGCAGGTATTTGGGGTTGCCTTGGAGGAGCAAGAGGCAATTGTTGTGGTTGAGTAGGTGGCGGAGGCAAAAGAGTGGGAGGAGAGTTGTACTGGGGCCTCCACCCCTGATGAGGTGCATTCCACTGAGGTTGTGGCAGAGCATAAGAGTGAAACGAATGAGCAGCTAGTTGAGCATGGTATTGAGATGGATATGACCAAGGAGGGGGTGTGGACTAGGAAGGATGAGCAAGGGGACCCCAAGAAGGAATGGAAGTGGTTTGACTTGGGTTGTAATATGTTTGCGATGTCCTGTGCATTCCTTGCTGGTAAGGTCTGGGCCCATGTGGCCTCCTTTGGTTCATGAAATAGAGTGGTTCAGTGGCTCCTTCAGCTCCCTAGTATGCACTTTTAAGTCTGGGCAATGAAGGGCATTGATTCGTAGAATGGTTTTCTTCACAGACTGAACACACTTCTATAGAGTTCAATGGACATTCGTTCCTAGGATGCCTTCTGGTGCACCTAGGACAAAAGATGGCCAAAGCCCTCTCTGCTTCCTCTTGCTTACTTTTGATATGCAAGGTATCCATTAGCATGGCAAGTGTCTGCCTCATTTCACTTTTGAAATCTTCCATCCGATTCTCAAATTCACTTCTAAGAGATGAACTAGATGAGGATGGGTTGGATAAAGGTTGACTTCCCCTACCTCTCTTTTTGGCTGCCCTATAATGGTTTCTAAACACAGTCGTTATGTCATCATAAGGTAGTTGGTAAATGTCCCCCCCAGCCAACAAATGAAGGGTATCTAGAAGGTCTTCCGGGACCCCTCTAAGTAGGACCAACTTCAGAGATTTGGGGTCAAGTGTGCACCTGGTCCTTTTATAACTGAGATGAAACCTCTCTTCATAGTCTTCTAAGGATTCATCACTTCCCATGGTCATTCAGAAGATTTCTTCATTAGTATCCTTTGACCTACAGTAGTCCCAAGGAAGAAATCTTCGGACAAGAAGGTATCAGGATCTCCAGTAGTCAACCCATGGAAGTGGGGTAAGGCTGAAGGACTTATGTTTTTCACTTTAGTGTCCCCATTGGTCTCTCGGATAGGAAAGGTACCCTCTACTCTTTCCCCATTTCCTCTAATGTTTCTGTTTTCAACCATGGTCTTAGGAGTAATGGTTTCTTACTCTTCTTCTGCTATATAATATTTGTATATCTCTGGTGGTTCACCTATAGGTTCTTCTAAATCACTACCATCGAAGAAGAGAGAAGGGTGACTATGTGATGTGGTGGGGGTGTTGGGTAGGAATTTTCTTGAATTATCTCTATTCCCACGAGGCATGAAAGGAAATCTCTTTTTGGGTGATTTTTGTTTTGTTTTTTTTTTTTTTTTCTGCTTGTACCTGGAATACTAAAATGGATTGAACAGCAAATTGCAACTACTGAAATGAACTTGCTGAAATGAAATTGTGGAATTGAAATGAAAGCAAGGAAATGACTAATCTACTTTGCTGGAATGGAAATTGCAGAATTGAAATGAAAGCAAGAAAGGTCTAATCTACTTTGCTGAAATGGAAATTGCAAAATTGAAATGAAAGTAGGAAAGGTCTAATCTACTTTGCTGAAATGGAAATTGCAGAATTGAAATGAAAGCATGAAAGGTCTAATCTACTTTGCTGAAATGGAAATTGTAGAATTGAAATGAAAGAAGGAAATGACTAATCTACTCTTTCTGAAATGGAAATTGCATAATTGAAATGGAAGCAGTAAATGCCTAATCTACTCTTGTAGAAATGGAAATTGCAGAGTTGAAATGAAACAATGACTCTACTTTTTCTGAAATAAACTACTTAGCAGAATGTTGCAGTAGAAAATAGAAGAAAAGTAGTAATCACAAAATACTCTGACACTTCCCCGGTAGCGGTGCCAAAAAGAATGGTGAATTTTGTCGAAATAAGAGGTAGAATGAGCCCATATAATTACCCATTTCTGGGGCAAAAGAACAAGAAATGATCTAAGCAACTGAATCTGAACCAATATCAATCTTTCCAAATTAAGTTATCACACTAGCAGTTGCATGGGAGAGCAAAAACCTGTGATTTTGGTGGCAGCAGTAGTGCCTTGACCTCAAATCATAGTCCCAGAAAGGAAGAAAGAAGATTAGGGCCTGTTGTTGGCCTTTTTGAATCTTATTCTGTTACTGTAGTAAACTACTTGAGCAACTAAAACAAAAACAGCTATGCTAACCATCAAAAGCAACCTAATCTAACAAAGTAAAATGAATCTATGCAACATAAATTAACTCATGAAATGAAGCAAAAACATATAAGTACATAGTAGGAGGTGTTGGGCAGCTTGGGTTTGGCCCTAAACCAAGAGCTTCAGCCCTCTAAAAGAGATTAGTGTTGGCTCAAAAACTGTTTCATCTTCATTATCAAAAATAGCAGTCACATTACATAAACTGTTCTAAAAAAGGAACTCGAAAATGAGCTGAACATAATGCTGCACAAAAGTGTGAAAATCTAATAATAACTGGCTAACCTACTGAGGCTCTAAGCCTCCTTATATATACAAAATGAATCCTCTAACAGTCCTCTTAAAATCAAGGAACTCGACTTCCTAGAACTAGAGATAGACAACAGTCCTTCTTTACTTGCTTGGCTGCCCCTTGGAATCATCAATGTGGACCTTTGTGCTCCGAGTTACTGATGGAGGATTCGAGGAAAGGGGTCATAAATGAAGGAGACACCCCCCCACAAGTCCTCTTCCCTATTTTCCTCGAGTTTTGGCTACCATTTCTCATAAATCCCTTGACTTTGTCCAAAATTGACCAAAAAATCTGCATAAGACACACATTAGATTACATGGAAAAATGACTATCCCAATTCACTCTATTAGCATAAATATATTCAAAAACATGCAGTAATCTAATGAGAATGGTGGATTAATTTGAAATAAGAGGTATAAACACATATAATTACCCATTTCTAGGGCTCATCACAATCCTCTTCCAGCCCTGCGCACACAGCTGCAAGGGTCCGCGCACATAGCTGCGGACTCTACCAGGCCTCTACACACACAGCTGCGGAGCCTCTATCTCCTACTATGACCCAAGACTCAGACTTATAGACTTAGAGTGAATATTTCATTCATAAACCCATAACATTCAAGATCCGAGAAAAAACTATCTTCTACCCTTAGAGCCTCACTCTATTTATACATTCCCATGGTCCGCGGACCATGGGCAGGCTGACTCACTTTCTATTTTCTTACATTATTTTTTGGTGAACAACTCTTTCACTTGACTCATTACCATTTGTGCTCCATGCATCTTGCAAAGCCTTTACCATACTATTACCCAAAATTCTGGGCTTTGAGCCCCACAACCGTTACACGGGGGATCCACTGCCCAACACTAGGCAAAGGAATTTCTTGTGGTAAACGAGATCCCAATCCTCCATCTTCAGCACTGGAATGCATGCTAAGAGCTAGCCTTCAAAAAATACCTCCTCTGGCAATAGTGGTGTAGAGATCATAAATTTACCCGAATCTAGGTCCTTGGGTAGATTGTCTTTCCCTTTCTGTGGAGGGATGTATGTTGGGAGCCATGTGATAGGCTTGCCCTTCTCAGTGTCTAACTCCTCAACTCCATTATGGAGTTCCTCTACCTCCAAGTCCACTATTTTCTCTAACTTCTTTTTTTTATCCTTCTTCTCCTTCTACCGAACCTCGAAGTTCTTCCTCGGTGACTGCCTCACTAGTATAGGTTTCTTCTGTTTCTCTTTAACATCTGATTGCTTCAGTTTGGGTGACCTCGGAGCCATAGGCATGAAGGGCATAGCTTCCATACTTTCTATTTCAGGGGATTTATGGCGGACCCTGTGAAGATCACTGTGATTGTGAATTTGGAAGCTCCACGAAATGTAAAATAATTGCACGTGACCTTGGGGCACACTAGGTATTTTAGAAATATTATCAAGGCATATGCTCAGACAACTGTGCCGATGGAAAAAATATTGAAGAAAGATGTGATGTTTTTGTTGGGATGAAGAATGTCAGTGTACGCCTAAGTGTTACTGGTACGCGCATATACGAATCATTCCTCTATGTTTTTTAGACCCTTTTCAACGCATTCTCGAAGACTTTGTTAAATGCTTCGACCATTCCATTCACCTTTGGGTGACAGGGTGTGCTCTTTTGGTGGTATAAATAGAATTATTCAAGCATCGCACTGATTGTTTTATTCAAGAAATTTGTACCCCTATCAATCTTCAACACCTTATGGCATCCAAACCATCTTAAGACACATTCAAACAAAAGCTGCATAGTGGTGGCAACTATACAATCCTTCACTAGCTGTGCTTCCACCCATCTAGTTAACTACTCTACTACAGTAATAATATGCCATGTGCTCGTCTTCTTCGCTGGTGGTTGTATTGGGCCTATGAAATCAATAGCCCACTTGTCAAATACCCACAACAAAACTTGAGGATTTAAAGAAAATTCATATCATCGTGAAGGTTATCCCATACTTTGGCAAGCATCACACACCTTGCAGTACACCTTAGAATCCTTATGTAATGTTAGCCACCATAACCCAATGCACAAAATATTCTGCGTAATCGCTTTTCCTGCATAGTGTCCTCTTGCCACTCCTCCATGTGCTTCAGCGAAGATACTAGCCCGTTCAAAATTTGGAACATACCTTCGCATTATTTCATCTATTCCCATCTTATACAAGTGACCCAAAATCACTAAAAAATATGCAGAGCGGACTACTAATTCCTTCTTCTGCTGAGTGGAATATCCTTCTAGAGCTGTACCTGTGGTTAAAAACTAAATGATATCAACAAAATGGTCATCCGCAATGTGCACTGCAAAGAGTTGTGCATCTGGCAATCCTTCCTCCAAACTATTTGGTTGTTCACCCATTTCAATCCTTAACAGATGTTGTGGTCCTGCATTCAACCTTCCAAGCTTCATAATCACTTCAAAGTCATATTCTTGAAACAACAATAACCATCGATAGATTCCCCCCCCCCAACACAGGATTATTGACCAGGTACTTCAGTGTGTAGTGATCTCTATATATTTTAAAATATCTTCCCAACAAATAATGTCAAAACTTTTGTAGCACGTAGACCATCGCCAACCCTTCGCTTTCTGTAGTGGAATAATTCTTCTCAACTGTTGATAACATTCTTCTTATGAAGGCTATCTGATGATCAATTTCTCCTTCTCATGCCTATGTTAATACCGCACCTAGTGCAATGCAAGAGGCATGTACATGCACATGGAATTCTTTCTTCCAATCTGGAAACACCAAAATAGGCACAATTACCATATTTTCCTTTAGCACATCCAAACTATGATGACATTCTTCATCCCAACAAAAGATCGCATCTTCCTTCAATATTGTTTCCATCGGCATGGTTATCCAAGAATATGCCTTGATAAACTTTCTATAATAACAAGTGTGGCCCAAGGTCACGTGCAGTTGTTTTACATTTCGGGGAGCTTCCAAATTCACAATCACAGTGATCTTCATAGGGTCCACCATCAATCCCTGCTTAGATACTACATGGCCGAGAAAAATTCCAAAGGGAACATAGAATATGCACTTATTCAAATTCAGTGCGATCTCATACCTTTGACATGTGTCCATCATAAGGCACAAAGTTGCAACATGGCGCTTTACCAACCCAAACACAGTCCAATCATCAAAATAAACCTACAAAAATTTATGGATAAATTCTTTGAATGCCGCAATGACAACCTAGGAGAAGATTGCAGGCACTTTCTTTAATCCAAATGGTAGTACTATATACTGAAAGAAACCACACTTCATCGCAAAGGTTTTCTTGCTTCGATCCTCGAGTGTGATTTTTATATGATGGTATCCAAAAAATCCATCTAAAAATGAATAAGCCTCCTATCCTCCAACATTCTATAATACTTCATCTATAAATGGTCTTGGAAACAGATTGTGCATGCATGCATCGTTCATCTTTCTTAGATCTATGCATATCCTGATTTCTCCTTTTTGTTTCTTCTCTTCGACAACCATTGGGATTACCCAATTAGATTCCATTATTGGTTCAATAATACCGACATCCAACATCTTATCAAGCTCTTGGCAGATGTTTTCTTTATACTACAAATTTAGCTGATAAGGTCTCTTCTTAACGGGCTTTGCATTTGGTTTCAATGTAATCTTCATAACACCCAAGTCTCCAATGATCCCCTTCAAATCCACAATTTTTTTTGGAAATAGGTCCTAGTATTCGCACAACAGTTCAGTCACCTTATCGACTATATCTTCAACCCAGTAGTCTCCTATCTTAACGAAATTAGGCTCTCCTTCAGATCCAATATTTACTTATCTAATTTTCAAAGGTTTTTATATATCTAGGTTCTCAGCTTTTGGTCCTTCGATTTCATGTTGTCCCTCTATCTCTAGAATTTTAATATTCCATGGGTCTTCTTCTTCTTCTTCAGTAGACACATTCTAACATTCCAGCACATGGGGCAACTGTGTACTCCAATCTAGCTTAGCCGATTCTACCAATTCCTTAGGCGTTCTGAATATATATGCTTTTATCTCCTGGAGTGCTTCATTAATGCATTCAAACCCATCCTCAAAGTTGAAATTAAGTAAAAAACTCTCTCCCATTCAACTGTCCCATGTTGAAGTTTTGTTTCCAAATACCAGCTCATCGGGATTGTATCTAATGGATGACAGAAAATATGCACCCATTTTGGTTGTGGCTATCTTGCCTAGGATTTAGTCCATTGTTGGCTTAGTGGGTCCTGACCCAAGTTCAGAGTTAGCTTCACCAAACAAATCCCTACACTACTGGCCCTTTCGGCATCAACCCATGGAGCATGGTCTGAAGTCTCACTTGAAGTAGTATAGGGAGATGATGGAACCAAGTTTCCACATGCAGAGATAATCGTGATGTCATTTATGCCATAACTATGCCTTTGTGTAGATCGATAAGCCTTTATGGCTTATTGATATAACTCTCTTAATCAGCCTCTAGACCTCTATGAAGGTCTATGACTATGTTTCACGAGCCCTGAATAGGCAGATCAACTATTTACGTGCATCAAAGATTGCCCTTAACCCTATAATTATTTCAGTCGGCTTAAGTGTTTAATAACTTTAACATGCAACAATATATTCTTTGTGTAAAAAATTAATATTAAGTGCTTTCATATAACAATATCAATCATTAAACGTCACACATTAATACACCATTATTTCATAAACCCATTATAACAAGGGGCACATTCATATAACTAGAAATAAACAGACAAAACATAGGAATTGATGGAATAATCTCTTTATTAATGCTTCAATTTTGCTTACATACTCAAGACTTCCCTGCGCACTCAGCTACAGGGGTCCGCGCACTCAGCTACATACTCTATTGTAGGCCTCTGCGCACACAATTGCAGAGCCTCTATTCAACCCTAAGACTTCTTCTCTCTTACTCTTACTGACCCATTACATTCATGTTCATCGATATCTATCTTAGACTCTCTAAGGTTCTCCTATTTATACAATCCCATGGTCTATGGACCATGGGTAGATATTCAAAAGTCGACTTAACTTACATAAAATAAGGGGAAAACCATTTATGAAACTTTAACTATCTACGCACTCTGTGACCATAACTTGCAGAGACTTTTCATTTTATACAACAAAACTTGGGCTTTTTCCCCAAAATTGACCCTAGGCGACCCTATCCAAATAGGCCCCTAACACAAAGATCATGACTCACCCTCGAGTCACTCTACTGGGGTAGATATCATACTATAAGGACCTCCCAACTCCACTTGTGCCACTACTACTTCAGCTGCACTCTACGTGGCATCTTGTTTGATCTGCTCCACTAGCTTCTTTGTTGTTGCTCCTGCACTGTCTTCCTTGATTTTTTGTTGTGTGCTCTGTAGGCTCGTCAACTTCTCCTGAATGTTGGTAGAAATAATGTAGGCCTCATCCAACTAAGGGCCCAATCTGGCCTTGGTGACCACTTCTTTTCTCTACACTTCTTCCACCTGCTCAAGCAACTATTTCACCTCCTACAACTTGGCCAATCGTTGTGATATAATGACGGCGTGAATCATCGCTCTCGCTTCATCATACTACTGCTACAATTGATGGGCTTCCGTCTTTAACCTCTGTAGGTTAGGATCTTCCTGTCGAGTCTTGACTACCTCCATGGATTGCTCGAAGAGCGTAGTGCAATCCACCACTGCAGCATCCACTTCTACAATTCCATCCTTCACAATGGCTTCGTGCTGTTCTCTTACTTCTGGTAGAGTTGAAGGCTATGACTTCAAATCTAGCTCTATGCTTTTCAAGTTCAATTCAAACTGAACCTTAGCCACTTCTGTTTTGGTGTCATGCACACCTGCAACCAACTTCCTAATATTTTCCTCCAGTGGCGCTTCCTTCGGGTTATGCACTTGAGGTACTGTTCTGCACGCCTTGGCAACCATGGCTGTAAGTTGGTCGTTCTACACCTGAACTTTCTTCTATGCCTCCAGCATTGTTGATTTCTCTACGAACATCTACTTCTTGTTGACTCTATACTCACTTATCAAGCTTAGTACACGTTGCTCCTAGGCCTTAACCTCTATTATCAAACATATTTGTGGTGTGTGAAGAAAATTGCTTGGGAGCGCGGCCAGGTTGAGGCCAATATTCTTCAAAAAGATGACAATAGCCTTGTCAGCAGCCACCTCTGCACTCAAAGCTCCATCAAGTAGCATAATTGCCCAAAGATCCAATGATTGAACCATCTCTACTGCTTGAGTGGTCCCTAGTGCCAAACTGGTTGATGTAACACTACTCTGTCCTGCACCCACCTAGATTCTAGTTGTCTAGATCTGTAGCTCACGCAAATCCTTTTGGATGGTTCTTAGTACCTTGTTTCATTGCTGCTCAAACTGTTACAGTAGTTCTGCAGTAGTATCCTCCACCTTGTCTCCAATTTCATTGAGGTCGCCATCTGTCAAAGTAATTTGGTCTAGGGAGGGCTTGGTAGCTTTTGTCTTCTTCCACGACCCTTCCTTTTCTTTCTCCCTATACCACTTCACTTGGAAGGGAGTGCTCTCCTCCTGCTGATCACCGTTGCCCTATTCTAACTACTCTTCCTCCTCCGTTTGGGGTGAAGGTGACTTTTGACTTCTTTCAGAGCTGCGCTCTTCCTTCTTTGCCTATTTATTCATGACACGCTCTACTTCTTCTCGGGCCTTCTCCTCATCCTATTTCTTGCACTTTTCATCTAACCACTGAACCTTCTATTTGGCTGCATCCTTTTTCTTCTTCTCCACAGACTTGCTAGTCCCTGTGACTAGATCAGAAGGTTAATTCCAATCTATTGGCCAGTTCTTGATGACCTCTTCAATAACATCATCCATAGCAAGGTAGGGTAGGTCGAACCACTCCTACTCCGTATCCTTCTGTGCCCAAATATATGCATGGTGGAAGTCTGCTTTGAACTCCGCGTACCCTGAAAGTTTCTCAAACATAGTTGGTGACAACTGCAGCTTCTGGTTGATGGTTGTGTGAAAGCTCACCTCCATCAACACCCAAAAGACGTTTCTCTCTGTGACTTGTGTGACCTCTTTCGTGGCCTAGAGAGATGAAAACTTTGTTGCTTTCAGCAGATCTTTATCCATAGGAGGAAACTGGCTATCCTCCGACAATTCCCAGGTGAACAACACAATCGAGAGAAACAACCACGAATAGTGGAAGTTTTTTCTCTCATCATGTGCTTCTCTATAGCCCCTAAGGAACTCACTACATAGGTAGCACACCCAGTTGAACTGTATGCTCTTTGTGCACTGTGCTGCCAATGAAACCACTGGTGTCAGTAGCTTGTCCACGTGGCACGTTCTCATAACCTTTCCAACCAAAATATGCATGGAAACCTTTACCAAAGGGTTAGTAATTGAAGTTATCGAGTACCCATGTGACTTCTTCACAAGTTTAAACTTGTCCTTCATCTTCTCAGCGAGGTCATGCTCGCTCGTCTTTCCACCAAACACCTTGGCTAGATTTAACCCTGAATGTGGAAATAGTGTGATTTGATGGAACAGAATATCAGTGATGGGGATCAGCTCATTCATCCACAACCACACATCATGCACCAGGCACATCAACTATTTAATCATGATCAGGTTCATATTTGAGCGATGGTAGTGGGGCACCCACAATAGGTTCAACAACCCTGACTTGTTTACTCCACAAATCCATTCCATAGGGTCCAGCACAGTGACACCAAATTCTTTGTAGAATACCCTCTTCATATAGGTGTTTTTAGCCATGTGGGAGAACCACTCATGGTCCGACAAATCCCAATCTTCTAGCTTCAAATGCGGGATCCAACCAAGTGTGGACCTTCAAAGATTATGTTCTCTAGTAGTAGGGGCATGTTGAGGATGAATTGACCTACATTTGGGTCCTTTAGGACCTTCACTTTGCCCTTCCGTAGAGGGATATACTCCAGAAGCTTAGATATATAGTCCACCCCCTCAATGTCTATATCTTCTGCACCCTCCTTAGCCTCCAGATCCACCACTTTTCCCTTCTCTTTCACGCTCGGCTTTTCTTTCCTCTGAGCCTATGTAGCGGCATTCTTCCTTGGTCACTTATGCACTGGCACCAACATCTCTTTTTCATCTTTATTTGGCTTGGGGACCTCTCTCACCGGTGTAGGCTTTGACCTAGGTGACCTCAGCACCATAAGCACTGTTACTGGAAACTCCACACTCACAACTTCTGGAACCACTTCCTCAAAAGTGACATCTCCACTAGTACTCATGGTTTCTGTAGGGATTTGTCCTAGCATATTTTCCAAGATGAATTTCTGATTTACATCTAATAACTTGGCAAATGCAAGGCTCACGACTAAATCCTCCCAATATGAGCAATTCATAGGAAATCGACAGCACAGTGCAAAAAATATAAAAATGAAAAGTTTTTTTCGCTGGATGGCCACGTGTAATTTAAAGGCAAATTCAAATTCAAATTCGATCGTTCCCACGAAAATCTGTCCATAAATGCTAGATTGGTGGCAGATTTCCAAATATTTCGCTCTTAAATTTAGCCTTAAATTCCTTAAATGTCGCACCCTCACTCCTCTTAACCTTCTCCTAGCAGTCAAATCATGAATAGTGACTGTAACGATTACTTTCTGGCTACGTTGTGGAGTCTCTCCCCCTATAGCGTAGCTCCCTTCACATTTCTTCTGATACTGTGATGCCATCCTGTTTTGCGTAGACCCCTTGTCACGCAGCTCTACAAACCGAGCAGTGTAGTTTTGTAGTCATTCACCTCCTTGTAGCTACCTGAAGCACTAAGACTGTGCTACCATTACGCAGTCATTGGGTTCGATCCCCAGTGTGTGGCTTCAATCAGCTTCCATTTACCTTTCCTAGAAATGGATCTCCATTCAACTTCACAAGATGAACTCCTCCATCATCTGTAATCTCTTTGATAACATATGGTCCTAGCTAGTGCATCTAAATTTTTCCTAGAAACTTATCAAACTTACTATCATATGATAAAACTAAATTGTTTACCTTGAAGGTGCATAATTTGATGTGCTCATCATGCCAAGATTTTTCACATTTCTTCTGATCTTGCTGATGGAATTGAGTCAAAATTCTATCCTCCTCGAGCTCTGTTAGCTGCACGAGCCTCTCTTCCAAGTTGCTGCATTCTGCCATTCATGTAAAAGTATCTATGCATAGACTAGGCATGATATACTCCATGGGTATCACAACCTCTATGCCATAGACTAACCTAAAAGGTGTCTGACCAGTAAGCATTTTACAGGTGGTTCTATAAGCCCATAACACTGCTCGTGTGCACATGTCCCAATCATTCCTCTACGCATTGCAAACCTTTGTTAGTACATTCTCCAATAACTTATTAAACACCTCAACCATCCCATTGGCTTGAGCATGATATGATGTACTCTCCTAGTGATAAACCTAGAACTCCTCCGTGAGTGCGCTGATTTTTTCATTGAAGAAGTGCATACCACACTCACTCATTAAAATCTTCGAGCAACCAAACCTATTCAACGCATATTCAAACAAAAATTTTACCATTGTTGCCCCTGTACAATGCTTCACAGGATGTGCCTTCACCCATCTAATCAAATATTTGGTCACGGTGATGATATACCGTGCACCTGTTTTCTTTCCTAGAGGTTAAATTGGCCCTAAAAAATCAATTTCCCACTTCTAAAATGGCTGCAATGACACTTGCAAATTAAAAGGAAGCTCATCCCTCCACGATGACCTACCCATTCTCTAACATGCATTAGATGCCCTAAAATTTACTTTGGAATCCTTATGTAGTGTCGGCCACCACAACCTAGCACATAAAATATTCTACGTTGTCACTTTCCCTGAATAGAGGCCTCCCATAGCTCCTCCATGAGCTTCAGCGAGGATACTATTTCATGCAAAATCAGGCACATAATGTCGCAATATTTCATCCAACCCCAGCTTGTACAAATTCCCTACAATAACTGAAAAGTTGGTCGCGTGCACTTCCAATTCATTCTTTTCTTGACTCGTGTATCCCTCTGGAGCTGTCCCTATCGTTAGAAAGTGGATAATTTCTGTAAAGTGATTATCCACTACATCCACCACGAAGAACTGCGCGTCAGGAAGACCCTCTCCAAATTAGTAGGCTCCTCTCCTATTTCAATGTGCGACAGATGATCAGGCCTTGCAATCAACCTTCCTGGCTTCACAATTACCTCAAAATCATACTCCTCAAACAACAGTAGCCATCGACATATTTTCCCCCCCAACACAGGCTTGTTGACTAGGTACATTAATGCAAAATGGTCTGTATATATCTTAAAATGTTCGCCTAGTAGGTAATGTCTAAACTGCTGGAATGCATACACCATAGACAACCCTTCGTGCTCTGTTGTCGAGTAATTATTTTTAGCCTTAAACAACTTCCTGCTTGCAAACACTATAGCGTGATCCAGTTCTCCTTCACCAGCCTATGTCAATATTACTCCTAGCGCAATACATGACGCATCCACATGTACATGAAATTCCTTCTTCCAATCTAGGAAGACTAGGATCGGTGCGGTGATCATCTTCTCCTTTATTACATCTAGACTCCGCTAACATTCTTCATCCCAACAGAATGTAGCATCCTTCTTTAGTAGCTTTTCCATCGGCGTGGTAATCTGAGCATAACTTTTGATGAACTTTCGGTAGTATCCTGTGTGGCCTAGTGTTGCACGCAGCTGTTTAACACTCCTTACTGCCTCCAAATTAATGATAACCACGATCTTAGCAGGGTCCACCATTAATCCTTGTTTGCACAGTACATGACCCATCAAGATTCCGAAAGGGATGCAAAATAAGCATTTCTTCAAGTTTAGCGTGATCTGATACCTCTGGCACATATCTAACATTAAGTGCAAACTAGCTACATGTCACTTTACTAGTCCAAACACTGTCCAATCATAAAAATATACCTCCAAAAATTTCTGAATGAACTCTTTGAACACCGTGATGACTATGTGCGAGAAGATTATCGACGCATTCTTAAGCGCAAAAGGCATTATTGTATACTTAAAGCATCCACACTTAGTCGCGAAGGTAGTGTTACTCCTATCTTCTGATGGTATCCAAAGAACCCATGAGTGAATGAATAGGCCTCCTGCCCACCAACATTATCCACTACTTCATCTGTGAATAGAGTTGGAAAAGGATCATGAACGCAAGCATCATTCAGCTTCCTGAGACCTACGCAAATCCTTATTTCATCTTTCTGCTTATTTTCCTGAACTACCATTAGATTCACCCAATCAGGTTCCTCCACTCATTCAATAATACCTACTACAAGCATCTTATCCAACTCCAAGTGGACCTTTTCCTTTTACTTGGGATTAAGGCGATATGGCCTCTACTTAATAGGATTCACGTCTGGTTTCAAAGTTCTTTTCATCACTCCCAAATGGCCTATGATTCCTTTTAAGTCTAAAAATTTGTGGGAAGCAAATCCTAATATTCAAGGAGCAACTCAGTGACCTTGTCCACCATAGCATCATCCCAGTAGTCCCCTATCTTTGCAAACTTCCGCTCTGCTTCTGTGCCAATGTTCACTTGTCTAGTTTTCAGTGGCACGGTGATATATGGATTCTCTATCTGTGGCCCCTCAACTTCGCGATGGCCTTCTACCTCCGGGATGTTAATGTTCCTTGGATCCCCATCTTCTTCTTCGACAGTCACATTATAGCACTCCAGTGGATGGCACAACTCAGTGCTCCAATTTGGTTGAATGAAATCCAAAGGATCCTATGGTATTTTGAATATTGCTACCTTGTCCTCTTGCAGTGCTTCGTCAATACATTTGAACCAATATTCAAAGCTGAATGTCATCAAGAATCCCTGTCTCAAAATTTCCCACTCTTCAGTGCCATGTCGGAGCTCTGTTTCCAGGTACCAATTCATGGGTATTACATCCAAAGTGTGAGAAAATAAATATACCCTGTTAGGTTACGGCTCCGTCCCATAAACATCAGTCCATTTTTATAATTGATCTCATGGATCATTCCTTCCATCATATTTCTCTGTTAACCATACTTTTTGTCGACCAAACCACAATATCATTATTTTTTCGTATTTGTGCCACCCATCAAAATTGTATTTATGCATACCCCACCATCTTGCGGGTGTAGTGCACAACGCGAAATCTAGTGATTGGAAGTGACGCTTCTCCGGAACTTTGTTATAGCTCCAAATCTCACTCTTATGGTTTGTGATGCTGCACTCATGGCCTAGGGTAACCCCTCCTTCCAGACCTGGTCCTAAAATTTAAAAAACAGTGTTTTATCCCCAATACGCGACATTGCCCTGAGTTAAACGCGTGTACACGCGGGTCTGTGTATACCCAACCCGCGTGTATGTATTAAAACACTTTAAAAAAATAATAATTCCTTATTTTCGGGCGGAGATCGCGGGTTTTACCTGCTGATCACCTGTTAGTGCCCGTGGCCCAACTGTTCCCAACCAACTCCTAACTAAAAAACTACTTTGGAAATGGTATAAAAAGACATCAAAGGGAAGGCCTAAGGAGAGAGAGAAGAAGAGCAAGATTATTATGCTGAGATTTTCCCCTTAGACCAGGTCTGAAGTCCTTGGTGCCTTCTGCACTTCCCCCATTTTTCATAGGAAACCCTTGTTTCCATGTGTATTGGTGATCATTCATCCTTTATATCACCATTGAGTAAGACTTGGAAGGAGCTCTTGTTGGAGGCTTGAGGCTGGAACGAATCCGGGAAGAAGCTTTGCTTGGAGCCTGCTGAAGGTGTTTCGGGTGAAATCTTTCCGTTATATGTACTTTACTTGCCTTTATATAAAGAAACACGTCTTGGTTCCCGAAATAATCTTTCTTTATGCTTATGAGATTCTTGTCTTGAATTCTTATGCAAGTAGTTACTTAAAGATTTTTATAACTAACTTTATAGCATGAAGATGGTTTTCATATAAGTATTTGTCCATGTACTATTGTGTTCTTTGATTTGTTTGTTTTACAGGTCAAAGGAGAAGAAGGGAACTCCAAGAAGGGTTTGGACCCTAAAGGCCTTCTCGAACGTAGGACCTTAGGTACGTACCCTAAACATTAGAATTTGCTTACAGTAAAGATAATGGCTGTGTGTGTGTTTCTTTGAATAAGCAATTTTTAGTCTGGTAGAGTCTTAACCCAAAGGACCCTAGGGGTACTTTCCCCTCAACCAGAATTGGCGACTCCGCTGGGGAAAAACACTCTTGTTGTTCCTAGTTTGGGTAGCCTTCAAGCCAATCAAGGCTCAACCTCTCTGTTTGCTGGCTCTGACTGTCTGATCTGTTCTTGAACTCTAAGTTTTTCCAGTTTTTCAGTCTGTGTTTTTTATTTTTCTTGAAAATCTTCAGATACGTTGTTTTTCTGGATTACAAAAGCATATATACGCAAGTTGTACTAAGTGAACCCGCGTATACGCAGGTTTCCTCAGTTACAGTTGCGTATACACGCACTCTGCACATCACTGCAGGTGCGTATATTATCTAATTTTCAAGATTTATAAATTTTTCTTTTTGCTGAATGTCTATCTGGTAGTTTGGGTCAGTTTGAAGCAGTCATTTTCCAGTAATAGTCCTCTGTTTAACAGGGGGCATCTTGTTCTGAACTCTTTCTAGTTATAAGGAGTATCAGTCTTGTTTTCGTTGATTGCAAGCGTCATTGTTTTTTGAAACACAAGATTTCTGGTTAAGAATCTTGACTGCTCCGTTTTGGCAGAGTAGGAAGATTGGATTCAATCTTTGTGTTCATTTTGTTTTGGTGACCTTTTGTTTGCTTAACGAAACCATTTTTGTGACCATTTGCTCCTTGGTTTCGGGAAAGTTGTTTGTTACCATTTTCTTGAAACTTGTCTTTTGATCTTTTGGACTTTCATTGCTGCTTTTGTTTGTCATGAGCGATTTCAAACACATTTATTTTTGTTGGGTTTTCATCATTTGAAAGGTTTCAATTCACAAAAGTGTTTGGTTGCCTATTCATCAATCATTGGTGTCAGTGTTTTTGAGAGCATTCTTTGAAAAAAAGACTTCTTGGCTTCATTGAAAGAAAATCTTTTGAAAGTTTTGAGTTTCGCTTTCTTAAACTTGCTTTTCATTTGATTTCCTTTTTTGTGAAGTGAAAGTGCTTTGTGTTTATCTTAGAACTTGTTTTTATTGTTGGACGAAATGATTGGTAACACATCATCTTCTATCTAAGCATTTTAGTGGCAAGACAAATTTGATAAGGCAACAACTTTCCTTCTTTGTTTTTAAAGTAGTCTTTAAATCTTGCATCCACATATAGTTCTTGCATTAGGATAGATTTGCATCTCTTTTTAGGCATATATAGTTTTGTTAGTTTTTGTGAGTGTGGAGTCTGAAAAGAAAAGGAAAATTTGTTTATATTAGAAGTACCTCTGAACCTCATAGAAATTGATCTTCATCGAAAACAAAAGGTGCATGTGCATGTAGCTAAGTTTTATTAATTTCTTTTGCGTCCATAAAAACACCACAAGTTTCATCTCCATTACCTTGTGACTTAAATAATAGCCTAGTAAAATCAAGCGCTAATTAAAATCCACTAGAACTTTTTGTTTTAGTCAGTTACACCAAAAAGTTTAGGATTTTAGGGCCTTGGATTAGGTGAGTGGAGAGTTAACTCTCCAAGGCCACATAAAACGTTAAACATAAGAGTCTGAATAAAGAGAGAAAATCCAATAGCGTTAGGAAGACCAGGAAAGCTCCGGATCTGGGAGTTGAGCACGAGGGTCTGCGAAGACAGGGAAGAGAGATACCCCCTCTCCTACTTGTCTGAACTTACCTCATGACTGTTCTGCCTGGCTTCTGCGACGAGTTGGTACCCATAGTTGCCTCTCCTAGGGATCTACACAGGTGGCTGTGGAGGGGAATCCCATGGCACCTGAGGTTGACATTGTATCACTCTCGACAGTAATACTAGAGGGCACCCTTGCGAAGCTTGGGGGCTTGCACCGACACAGGCTGTTGTTAGGAGGTCAGCGTAACTTCCTCTGATACCTTCACTGATAGGACTGGGCCCTCATCATCCCAGACTATCTTTGGAAGGCCCCTTATTTCACTTTCTCGTATTTTGGTGTCCGTTCCTAATCACCCGGAGCGGAAATACTTGGAAGTTGTTTGACTGGCTGTATCTTTAGGGACTTTATAGTGTGTGCTTTGTGCTCCTAGTTGGCCTAGCTTTCAATTTTTTGAGTCTTTAGTTAGATCATAACAAAAAATTCAAAGTGGCTGACCGATCTCCAAGACAGTCTCGAAGACTTCGTGGTCTTTCGCCGCCAAGTTTAGAGCCTTCTCCGAGAAGGCGCAGAGGTAGTACCACCGGTGGGGTTCGTCCTACGCCGGTTGATGCATCGAAGATTGATCCTCCTAGCGGAGGCATTATTGCCCAAGCAAGGCCCAGTACTTCTGAACAAGAGAGGGATAATCCAGTCCTTTCTCGAGTTCTTTTTCAAGCGGAGAATAATGTAGAGGTAGAAGAATTCTCAGAGTCGTTAGGGGCTCCGAATTCTCCCCTACCATTTAGTCATCCAGACGTATTGCAATACGTTGGGACTCCGTCACATAGACCATCAAGTCCAGGTTACGCTACGCGCTTACCATTCATGACCACTACTTGAAGCATGGCTTCTACAAGTGCTACGACTATGCAAACCCCTACATCGGTGCAAGGGGGAGGAACCATTTCCATCCCCTCCACTTCCTTGTTTGGATCTTTTGCGAGCACATCTCTACTTGGGTCTACCTCCATTCCGTCCACGAGTGGAAATGCCCAAACCAATGCTTTTAGTACTGGACTCTTCTCTTTTGGCACCCAATCACAGGGTATTCCATCAGTTCCGTTTAGTGCCGCTACGTCCATGATGGGCGGATCGGCTTCATTCCAGGGTTTTCCTTTCGGAAGTGGTCATATACCACATTCCAACCCGACGGTAGGATCCATGCCTTTTTCTTCTATAGGACAAAGCAGCAATCCTTTCCAAGGTTGGAATAACCCTGGGGTTAGTAGCGCGGGAACTGGGAATCCGTTTATCGGCCAACAAGGGAATAGGTCGTACACCACGGTTAGTTCGTTTCAAAGTATTCCTCCCCTTGCTTCGACTTGGAATCCATATCAGTGGTTATCAACTCCTTACCATTCTTTAGGAGGAAACTTTGCGGGTTATGGAGGTTATACGGCAGGAGTTGGTCAAACTCCGAATTTTGCTGGACCACAAGGCTTGCCTTTTGGTTCAGCCGGTTCTACTGGTCACTTCGGGCAGCCTGGTGCCTCCCAAATTCCAGGAAAATATTTTCAGAGCTTTGGGAGTTCTGCCCAGTCTGGGTGGAATCCCCTAGGTCATCCTAGGCTTCCGTTTCTGGCAACATTAAACTTGCCAGATCTCACAAAGTTAAAAAATGACCCAATCAGGTATAATCCGACCTGGCCTCCGGTCCCAACCAAACTCCCTTTGGACATTCCAAAGTTCGAAGGGAAGAGTGGTGAGGACCCGGGCGACCACGTAACCACATTCCATCTGTGGTGCTCATCCAACTCCCTCATCGAGGATTCGATTAGGTTGAGACTCTTCCAGCGCACCTTGACTGGTAATGCGGCCAAGTGGTATATAGAGTTGCCAGGGGGCAGCTTTACATCGTTCGCCGAATTAGCCAATGTTTTCTTAAATCACTTTCAATTGCCTGTCCGCTATGACGCCGAAACTGAACTTCTGGCCACCTTTCGTCAGGATAAGGCTACTCACATTTCCGATCACATTCAGGAATGGAGACGGAGAAAGAGGCTCATTAAAGCCGAAATTCCTCCGGAGTACCGTCTCGAGTGGTTTTTGAAGTCTTTACAACCCGAGATCTCCAAGGATGTCTCCATGTCTGGGGTCTATTCTGAGGAGCAAGACATTTTTAGGGCCCAGCAATTAGAATTGATCTACTCTCAGTCTGGGATCCTACAAAAGTACTTTCCAGGTGCTCCTGGATCTAAGGTTGATTTAGCTAAGCCGAAGCCAGGTCCGCATGCGGATGGTATCGTTGGGTCAGTAGACACATCTACAGTGAACTTGTTGAATCAATTGCAGCAGTTGTCTTTGCAAACTGCTTCTAACAACCAAGTCACATTGTCTAATCCTCCCACTTCCCAAACTTCTTCAATTAATGATGTCCAATCCGATAACCCCAAAGGAAATCAAAATTCCAATGGGAAAAATAAAGGACGTGGTAAGAAAAAAGAACCAGGATGGGAAGCCTGATGCAAATAAATCCGGCAACAATGCTGGTGGTGGTGGAAATGAGTCAAGAAAGAAAGTCAAGTTTCCTTACAAATTATGCAGTGGAGACCATCTAACTCATCTCTGCCCTAGGATTGAAGACGCTCAGCGCTTGTTAGGACAGCAAGGGACTTCTAGTTCACAAGCTGTGTTAACTAACCCGTTTCCCCAAAGGCAGCAACTTCTTGTTGGCACGAGTTCGAACCCTGGGACCTCCTCAGGGGGCAACTAGGAAGGGGACAAGTCATCGAATGTTTTCATGATGGGTTCTCACGCTAATGTGGCCACACGGTCACACGATTATGGTGAAGGTGAAAATTCTAAGGGTAAATCAGTTCCCGAAACTAACAACCTGCTTCATATTGAGCGACCTTCTGTCGAGACTATACCTCGGGTACCAAAAGGTTCCGCAAAACGCACAACTATCAACCCTAATATTAGGGCAGCCCGTAATTACTCCATTGTTGAGGATCTGGCCCAGATTCCATGTGCTATGTTCGCGTTAGAGGTTCTCCAGTCATGTCCTGCTCAACGAAGTGCCTTGCTATCGGCAATGGGGGCAGTGGATCCAACTAACTCCTTAGCTCTCACTTTTGATATGAGTAATGTCAAAAAGAGACTTCCTCATCACATGGCTTTCCAGATAAAGTCTACCTACCAGAAAACGAATATTTTTCGGACGGTTGTAGATGAGGGAGCTTCCACGTGTGTCATGTCTATGTCATGCTGGAAGGCCATTGGATCACCGTCGATTGTTCCTTCACCCACCCTATTGACAACATTTGATGGTCATTCTCATAGGCCATACGGGATTATCCCGGCTTTTCCTGTATGTGTTGGAGGAAAGGTCGTTAATATTGAAGTAGAGGTCATAGACGCTAACCTAGACTATAATCTCCTATTAGGAAGGAACTGGGTATACGAGATGGATGCCGTGGTTTTGACTCTGTTTCGTGTCATTTGCTTTCCTCATGAGGGGAAAATCGTTAAGGTTGACCAATTGGACTATTGTCCAGTTGATCCTCAAGAAAACTCTGACTCTACTATTCCCTTAGTGGGTAACCCCCGTCCGCCTACTGAGAGTCTAGGAGTCGCGATGTACTCTTCATTGATGGGTACGTTTAAACTTCCCCCTCCTACAGCTGGTATAGATACAATTTCATCCTCTCGGGATCCTTTACAGAGAGAGTTTGTCCAAACTCCTTATTCTTCGAATCCTGGAACCTTAGCTTCATCTGTGACCACATCAGGCGACGACAAGGTGGGTGGAATAGAATCTCTTATATCTACAGTAGAACCTAGATATGAATCTATCGATAACTCTGTAGATAACTATTCTACTATTTCCTTTGGGAAAGAAATAGATGATGATGTGGCTCATTTTCGGACCCTTGATTCCCCCTCTACATTGGATTGCTCGGATATTGTTTTTCCATCGGATGAAGCCGTATTCGAAGCAATGACGGTTGTAGATCGACCTTTGGAAGATTTACATCATCGGTTATACTTTCATTCCCCTGTGCGTGAAGTAGAATCTCAGTCCTCCATTTCGACTAGTGATGTTTGTACGGTTCCTTTGGCTCCAACACATTTATTTGCCGAAGAGAGTATATTGATTGGTTCGATCGTCGTACCTATAAACATCCCTAGGAGTAAGTGGGCGGAGCCTCCTGATGGGCTCTACCCAAAGAAGTACTTTACTTAGTTCAGGATGGGCAATGACTTCTTTGTACTTTATGTATATATTTATACATATATCGTCGAGCGTTTTCTGATATCAGTGCTTTTTGGTCTGCTGTGGCAGGTGCTGATGTATGATTTGGTCTATTTTGGGTTCGCCGATGGTGCTAGTCGACACACTCGGAATCTTGCTTCCACGGCTTGGGTACTTTATTATCCAACTGGTCAATTGATGGTATCGAGAGGTGTGTGTATCGGTCCTGCTTCAAACAATATGGCCAAGTATACAGCTGTTATCAATTTATTATCCGAGGCAATCTCTTATGGGATCGACTTGTTGGTAGTATATCTTGATTCTCAATTGATAGTGTCTCAATTAAATAACATTTATCTGGTCAGGGATCCTTTATTATATCGCCAATATTTAAGGGTGAGGTTGTTGCAAAGATCATTTATTTACATTAATTATTTGCACATTCCAAGATCTCAAAATTGGTTAGCTGATTCTATCGCTAATCAAGCATTAGACTGGCATATCAATCATTCATCATCATAAAATCATACATCAAAAAGTCAAACTGTATATATATATATATATATATCATAAAACGCCTCGAGTGTACATATGTGTGTCCAAAAATATACAAAATTGGGACTCAAATGCCCATAATCATGTCAGGCATATCTAATTCCTCGGCTCAGGATGAGCATCTAAGTATGTCACTATAGCATTGGCCACACGCCGAAAGACACGAACCCAGTCACGTGGCGTGCCAACCACATGACGCTGCATATTTGGAGGGAGGTCCTCTATCTCGGCCATCGGTACTCGGCAGCTCAGTCTCGCCAAGTGTCGTTGGACGTTGTTCAGGGTCCGTTCTGTATCCGCAGCCGCCTCTTCGGCTCCTCGGCCACGCCGTCCATGCCGCGGGAATCCATCTGGTCGTACTGGCCCAATGTCTGGAACATGATCATCATATTAGTCATTTGAATCTCATCAAAAAAAATATTTTTCAAGTTCATCATTATATTTGAAAAATCCAAAAAATCATAAAATAAAATAAAAAAATAAAAAAAATAAAAAAATTCTTACCAATCTCGCCCCATGCTGCATCTGGTGGTAACACTAGATCAGGATCTCCTCGGAAATCCAGCCCAGCATAGGGGTAATCATCCACGGCGATGATCTGCTGCTCCCACCAGGCAAAGAAGTCATCGTCAAATGCATTCCTTGGGACTTCCCCACCCCACAGACGTCTCATCAAGTCAGCCCACCGGCCCATGCGTGGATCACGTGGACTACTGATGGCAACTGCTACCCTGGGGCGGAGTGCGGGAACCTTCTCGAAGAAGAAAGTGCACAATATGGTTCCGAACCCAAAGTTCTTGGTCTGTCCCCTCCTGATAGAAGTGAGTTGTTCCTTCATGTTGGCAAGAAGAGGAGTACACCAGTCAAACACAGTAGTGAGACAGTCCACTGCCACGCTCATGGTTACCCGTGACGCCTGATGTAGTGAGGATGATCCGTTCACTTGAGCTATGGTGAACAAGATTATCCTGAGTGAAAAAATTGCCACATTTGGGATAGAGATCTGGCTCCCGACCTTCCGATGACCCGAGCAGTAAATCTGTACATAGTCATCTACACTGAGGCTATTCTGTGTCCTGCCCCGGGAATGTACTACCTCTCCCCTTCGGGAAAGGCCCGTGATAAAATATATGTCTTCCACTTCTATCCTGAGTGGCATCTAATCAATCACAAATGCTTCCTCATCGACATCCTAATAATCAATGAGCCTCTCGAGCAGACGCGTGTTTGCTTTCATATTTGGCAATTTGAAAAATTTAAGCAACCCACATCCCCGTAGGGCATCCAATGCCTCATCATTGTTCATAACTTCATTATCCACGGCTGAGTGCTCTCTTTCACGCCATGTGATAGTCATCCTGGAAGAAAAAATCATTTTCATCCGTTAGTTTTGTCTATAAAATTAGTTCGCTGCGCACACGCGGGTTCATATATACACAGTCGCGTGTAGGGCCATCGTATATGCAAGTTCAATATTGCCAACCCGCGTGTACGCCGCGAAAGAATTTTTTGCAAAAATCCAACGGTGAAACATCAACTAAAATTCCTAAAAACTATCACAATTAATTGCAAGACAAGTTTGAGGCTTACCTGGAAGTTTTCGGCAAGTTTGAACGGTTGAATTGATCATAGGGAAGTTTGCTCCTTTTGCTCTCCAAGTCAAATGGTGAAAATGGTGATTCAAAATGCCTTTTATAAGTTTTGAAAATGCAAAATTTTTTCAAAATTTTATTTTGTTTGGCCTCATGTCACTTTTAACTTGGGAGCTTGGAATGCTGAGTTTGGTTTGTTTTCAGGACATTTTGGACATTTTTCGACAGTTCGAGACGGTTCCATGACCGCTGACCCGTCATGGCAGGTATCGTGTTTTCACTGGCATATAGGTTAGGGACACCATTTTTTCATCGCATTATGCATACTAGCCTCCATATGACTGATACATCTGCCGTAGGGTCCACCCCATCGTGTTATGGTTAGTAAGCCATTTTCACTCGCCGATTCTTTAAATCATGACACGATGGTAGAGCCATCCCTTTACATGGGCATCGTAGTTAGCACCTCACTGACATTTGTTGCCCATGCTGCTTCATTTTGAGTAGGCTCGGGAGTCCTCTGTAGTCCCGCCATGACTTATGCGCTGAAGACTCATTCCTCTTTGCTTCTTCGCTTCGTTCTGGCCTTATACCGTAGAGGCTCCTATGTGTGTTGAGTTGTACTTCTGCATTGCATGTTGACCATTTGCACCTTTTGGCTTAGAGCCGGCTTCACTTGGACTCATGTTTAAGCCAACTTTTGACCATGACATCTGCAAAATCAACCTTGCATACCTTTGAATTCTGCAGCTTGACATACCCTGATCCGTGGAAGGAACATACCTCTGAGTGTCACTAACCAGTTTTCACCTCCCTGCATTGAGCATAGGAACGTTCCTTTCCCAGGAACTAGATCATCTGTTTCACCGACACTCGTTCTTTCCACTGTACCATAGCATTCTTTTATTCTTTTTCCGGCTTAACAGAAAAAGACAAAAAAATTAAATATTCCAAAAAGAGCGGGAACAGGGACATTATTTCCATTTATTGTTGGCAGCTAGAGTCAGTCGTGTCGCCCTTGAACAAAGCACTCAAAACAAAGTCTCCTCCGCATGGGTGGGATTTAGTTTGACTTAGGTATGCCATAACCTTGTTATTGAGTCAGTTCTCCCCCGATTGGTTATCTCTTCCAATCATATGGAGGGTTCGTTCGTGCCTCCTACATGGTGAACTTATACAGAGTCATCATATGCTGCCACATAGTCACATTGAGTCGTGCTTTTGTTCAAGGGAAGTTAGCCTGAGTCAGCCTTTCTGCGGTGTCTCTTGACTCGTTTTTCAGTCGGCCATCACTGGTTGTCAGTATCATGTCTATCATCACATCAGCTATATTGGTCCTTTACTCGTGCCGGTTTGAGAAGGTCCCCATTGACTTCTTGCTGGCGGGTCTTGTCCTTATCGACGACGACACCTTGCTCTAAGGACAGGCCTAGAGCCGCACCCTGGCCCTATTTTCATTATTGATAGGTCACCTTGTGCTCAGCATCGATCAGTATCATGGGTCTTTGACTGAGTGGTTTCCCTTGTGTTCGACATCAGCATACATTATCACACATTGGGATTCGTGCAGTACCTTGGTTTCCATTTGACCCTATTGGTGGATACCTCGCGTCTGTGTCAGCTTTCATTATTGGTTGGTTCAGAGGGTTTCTACCGTGCGCTAGCCACATCTTGTGTACGCCGGAAACGTACTTCGGTTGGGTTACTACATCTTTTTCGTCCGATTCCTTCCACATTATTGGCCTACGGGTTACACTCGCGCCAGATTGATGGAGGATGCCTTAATGCCTTCCTTCTAGCGAATCTTTCCCTATCGACTCCGACTCATTGCTCTGGGGCAAAGATCTAGAGTCCATTTGGCAGTACCTTGGGGTTTGCAGTCATTAGTGGCAGATTCTTCGCTATCGATAGTGGGAAACCATCATTGTCTCCTGATCGATATATTCTTACAGGTGTTCAACTTCAGCTCATCTATTCACACTTGTTAGATTGTACAGGGTACCTTGACGCTCATTATCATTATCGGTGAGTAGTCTCGCGTTTGTTAATGGTATACATCAATGACCAGTAATCAAACGATTTCTCACATGGTCAACTTCAGATCATTTATTCCCATGGTGTAGAAATGTACCACGGCGGTCGGTGAAGACCTCAGGTTGTTTCAGCATTCATTGGCTCACTTGACAGTTGCTCCTGTTGCTACTAGTTGATACCACTCCACTTTATATGTTGCAGTCAGTCATGGCGACATTCTATATGCTGGAACCTAAGTTTGCAGTGTAGTACCATCCTATTCCATCATGTTCAGTTGGTATCTTTTGGGATCAGTCTTTGATATCAGTGATCCGTTGCATCTTTCAGCATCATTGACAGTCTTATATGTGATATTCAGACATGTACTTGCTCCTTATGATCAGATGATCCATTATGTATCTTCCAGTCATTTATACTTGTATACTTAGTGGATCTGCTTGTACTTGATATGCGGACATGCTTTACTTTTTCTGAGCATGGGTATTCCTGCCTCAGACAGTGTTTCTTTCTGATCTCCTTTTGGTGGCTTGGCAGGCTGAATTCTGGTGAAGTCCTCCTCAGGTTTCTCGACAAGACTTCCTTTCCATGTTCTTACATAATATATTTCGGCCATCATGTTCCCCTTCTGACCTCATACATTAGGGGGCATCTGTTATAGCTCCAAATCTCACTCTTATGGTTTGTGATGCTGCACTCATGGCCTAGGGCAACCCCTCCTTCCAGACCTGGTCCTAAAATTTAAAAAATAGTGTTTTATCCCCAATACGCGACATTGCCCTGAGTTAAACGCGTGTACACGCAGGTCTGTGTATACCCAACCCGCGTGTATGTTTTAAAACACTTAAAAAAAATAATAATTCTTTATTTTCGGGCGGAGATCGCGGGTTTTACCTGCTGATCACCTGTTAGTGCCCGTGGCCCAACTGTTCCCAACCAACTCCTAACTAAAAAACTACTTTGGAGATGGTATAAAAAGACATCAAAGGGAAGGCCTAAGGAGAGAGAGAAGAAGAGCAAGATTATTATGCTGAGAGTTTCCCCTTAGACCAGGTCTGAAGTCCTTGGTGCCTTTTGCACTTCCCCCATTTTGCATAGGAAACCCTTGTTTCCATGTGTATTGGTGATCATTCATCCTTTATATCACCATTGAGTAAGACTTGGAAGGAGCTCTTGTTGGAGGCTTGAGTCTGGAACGAATCCGGGAGGAAGCTTTGCTTGGAGCCTGCTGAAGGTGTTTCAGGTGAAATCTTTCCGTTATATGTACTTTACTTGCCTTTATATAAAGAAACACGTCTTGGTTCCCGAAATAATCTTTCTTTATTCTTATGAGATTCTTGTCTTGAATTCTTATGCAAGTAGTTACTTAAAGATTTTTATAACTAACTTTATAGCATGAAGATGGTTTTCATATAAGTATTTGTCCATGTACTGTTGTGTTCTTTGATTTGTTTGTTTTACAGGTCAAAGGAGAAGAAGGGAACTCCAAGAAGGGTTTGGACCCTAAAGGCCTTCTCGAATGTAGGACCTTAGGTACGTACCCTAAACATTAGAATTTGCTTACAGTAAAGATAATGGCTGTGTGTGTGTTTCTTTGAATAAGCTATTTTCAGTCTGGTAGAGTCTTAACCCAAAGGACCCTAGGGGTACTTTCCCCTCAACCAAACTTCCCTTTAAAATGCATCCAAAATTTTATCTACATCCATTAGGCCATCCTAATAAGGAAAAACTATTACCTCAGATGATACACAATGCAACGATTTAGTCATTCATATTACAGCATAGTGTATATACTTCGTGCAAGATATTCTGCTAGTGTTCTAATTCCTCATCTAAATTTGATGTACAGGAACTTTTGTAGTCCTATGCAATGCGTCCATCAGCTGTCAGATTAACCCAATCTTGGTCTCATGCTATTATCTTATAGATTTGGTCCAAATCATCATTTCTTTCCTCATAATCATGAAGGTTTAGTATAGTGCAGTCCTTCTACAGGGTCTAAAGGTACTACTATGCAGAGAGATTTCCTCTCAAATGACATTGTATGCTTCTTCAGATTGATCACCCCATTCATGTCGATAGCCCAATCAATCCACAAGAGTGCGAGGTATGGATTGATGTCATCCACAATCTTTGTCACTTCAAAATCAGCCAATGTGCTCACGCCCTTCAATATCTATTGTTACTCGCTAGAATATCCGTATAGGGATAACCTTCTGTTGATTTTCCATCCTCAATTGAATCGAAGACCACTCCAGTGCAGGTCTCCCCATTCTTTCCCATTTCTGTTTAGGTAAGACATTCACATCGGACCCAAGATCCAAAATAACTTGATCCATTTCATACTCTCCTATTTTCACGGTGAGCCTCATCTCACGCCCTATCCTTGCCTTATGCTTACCAATTTTTCTGACTACAGAAGGCTCTTCAAGAGCATTTTATTTACCAGCACATTTATTTATCATTTCTTGTAACCCTTTCACAACCTTTCTATCACGTAGAAGCTTCATACAGGTATCCATGAAGGTAGTAAGCATGGAGGGGTCAACTTCTTTAGACAACTTGTCTTGACTTCCTGAGGTAGAAGCCTTAGCGAAGCTTTTATTCACTTCCCAAAATGTATCTTTCACACGCTCCAAGTCAAACCCAACCCCTTTTTCTGGAGCCTTGCGGACCCACACACTTTCTTCGGGTTTCTTTCCTTTATATTCACTAGTCATCATTTCGCTTCGCATCACGATATTTACATTGGGATCCTCTTCATGAGGTTCGACCCTTATCATTTGGAGGTTCTGGGTGGGCTGCTGAGGTTGCGCCCTCTTCTCCTGCATCTTCACTATTAATACAAGGAAGTCTTCTATCACGTGGACAAACTAAGTACAGTATCGGCATGATAGGCACTTCTGGCTCATACATTCCCACGCGTAGTGTCTTGGAACTCTAAAATTGTAGAAAATAAGTTGTCCCTGACCTCTCACATGTCCTCCTCCTCCTCAGCCTCATCTGCGCCCCTGATATCTTCAGCGCACTCCCCCCAGTGCCTTGATCTGGAGGCCGAGTTTATCTTTGCATTTAATATGCAGGAATTCTTTCCATCATCAATTCATAGCTATGGTAGTTACGCTCATCATGAACCACTGATTTACATAAGTTTCAGAAGATTTGTTGTGGTGTCTGCACAAATTTCTGCAGCAAGTGGTAATTGTTTGTTACATTTTTTCCAACTACTTGACAGATAGCACACCATAGTGTGAGCCCTGTACTTTGACCTTCTTGAGCTTCCGGCCTTACAGGCATTGGCCCTCCTCTTGCAACATAATTCATGAAGACAGGGCACTAATCTTTATCATACCCCTGGCTTTTACACTTTAGGAACCAAACTTCTTCGCGCACCTCTCACCAAGCTGCTCTATCTTTCTTCAAGATTTGGAACTCTATGAAAAGATTCTGGAACTCCATGTGAATCTATTGAACTCCCAAAGAAACATCTTGAATTGGTGTCTCATGTAATGTCATCACAATTCCTAGGGCTTCCACCTGGGTCCCTATCCTTTGCTGTGTTAATGCAACCCTTAGGTAAGGTAGGAGCGAGGCTACAAACCATTCGTGATGCTACCCATCGATGAGATTCATGTTATCTTCGCAGATATGGAACTTTAGTCTCTGATCTAGCTCCCAGGGTGTTTTTCCTGGCCTCATCATGATTTCCTTGAATCCAACGACTGATTGTGATTCAAACTTGGGTCTATTTAATTCCTTATTCAGCGCAGTCTGAGTGTTTGCCAACGAAGCCATCAAGTTATCGATGCAGTACTTAATGTACCATGTTAGCGAGTGATATTGTAGAGAAATAATCAATTTCACTTTATTCATATGATCATCTATAATATTCTGAGCTGTCCACATGGCCTTCACAATGAAACAAAATTGGTTCAGGTTCTCATTTCTCAAGCCCTTGAAAACAAGAAAATTCATCACATTCAACATACTGAATGGTGGCAGAGTTGGTGGCAGTGTGGATGAAGGTGTATGCTATGGAGGTGAAGGCAGAGGTGGTGTGGAGGGATGAGTTATTTGCAGGAACCCTTGTCTTATTAACTAGACATCACTCTGTGCAGAAGCCTGTGTTGCTCCCTCGTCGTCACTCAGAGGAGGCTCAATCAGTGGGCTATATTCAGGGCATGTTCTCCCTCTATCCCTAAAGAACTTTTCACTTTGCGTAGCTCCAAACATTAAGGTAATGGCATAACTCGCTTTTCACACAAGAACATCTTAATCCAAGTATTCAAATATCTTAAATACTTACCTCGCAGTCCCTTGAAGAAGCGTCGCTCTGCTGCATTGTAGCTAACCGAGGTATCAACCGTGAATTCTATCATAAATCCTCCTATGATGTGATCAAGCCAATGATTGATAGCGCGCGCAATCTTATATTCAGATATTTCTAGTCTCCACACTAGCTCTGGGGTTCACACTATTGGACTATCAAGCCTCCACCTTCCCTGGCCGTTTGTGAATTTAGCGATCCACTCATATAGCTCGATTAGGAAGGAACATAAGAAAATTTCATGTATCTCTTTGTACAAATACCTATCCAACCACTATTCCTTTTTCAGGCATGGATTTCTGCTTTCTTGTGCCATGAATTCGTGGATCTTTCTATCCAACCACTCCTCAATTTCTTTCTTTGTTTTATTCCAGTGATGAGACATCACACATCTCTTTGATGTAGATCCCCGTCCCAGCAATAGAAACATTTTTTGGCTTAGTGGGTCCTGACCCAGGTTGATAGTTAGCTTCCCTAAACAAATCACTACAGTACTAGCCCTTTTAGCATCAATCCGCGGAGCATGAATTGAAGTCTCACGATGGTCTAATTCTTCAATTGTTGAATCCCATTCTTTTAGCAAATCCCATATTAACAAGACTGGTGAACCTCTTTCTTTTTCGTTACAGCAGCTTAAGACTAAAGCAAGTGTACAACAAGGGCTTACTGTACAGACTAGGCTAAGACCGGCTAAATTGTTTATTCCCTCAAGGTTCCGCAGCACGAACATTCCATTTCTTGATCGAAAATGGAAATGACATCAATTCATCGAAATGATATCAGATCCACTCATACCCTCGCATCCCTTCCCTACCTTCTATTACTCAATGGGATTCTGGAACCAAGTTTTCACACCTAGAGATGAGCATGATGTCATTTATGCCCTAAATCTACCTTCATGCAGATTGATAAGTCTTTATGTCTTATCAATATAACTCTCTTAATCAGCCTCTAGACCTCCATAAAGGTCTACGACTATCTTTCACAGACCCTGAATAGGCAGATCAACTATTTACGTGCATCAAAGATTTCCCTTAACCCTCTAATTACTCCAGTAAGATTAAGTGTTTGATAAATTTAACATGCAACAAGATATTCTTCTCACAAATGGTTAATATTAATTGTGTTCATATAATAGTATCAATCATGTAAAGTCATGCATTAATACACCATTATTTCATAAAACAATTATAACAAGAGGTGCATTCATATAAACAGAAATAAACAAACAAAACACAGGAATTGCTAGAATAATCTCTTTATTAATGCTTCATTTCTTCTTACAGACTCAAGATTTCCCTATGCACTCAGCTGCTGGGGTCCATGCACTCAGCTGCGGACTCTACTTTAGGCCTCTCCACACACAGCTGTAGAGCCTCTATTCTACCCTAAGACTTCTCCACTCTTACTCTTACTGACTCCATTACATTTTTCTTCATCGACATCTATCTTAGAATCTATAATATTCTCCTATTTATACAATCCCATGGTCTATGGACCATGGGTAGATCTTCAAAATTCGACTCAACTTACATAAAAGAAGGGGATAACCATTTATGACACTTTAACTATCTACGCACTCCGCGAGCACAACTTGCAGAGACTTTTCATTTTATACAACAAAACTTGGGCTTTCTATCCCAAAACATGGGGTTTTCCCCAAAATTTACCCTAGGGGACCTTATCCCAACATCCATCATGCCATATGATTGCGTGGGTCATCCTTCCCACTGTACTTTTCTGTCATTCCCGTGTTCTATATTTTGAATAAGTATGTGGTTGATTTGAAGAGCCTTGTGACACTACAACACTTAGCCAGTCTTGTGTCTGTCTTCTCTGTGCTTGGTTATAACTTTTGGCCAATGAAGCCTAGATGGAAAATATGATCCGGCCATAAGGAAAGCTCTGGTCAAACCATGAACCTATGTCCAAACTAGGAAACCCCATGCATGTACTCAATCTTCTTCTCTGTGTGTTCAAGCTTATCCAACTAGTAGAAACAAACAAGGGGGAAAATCCAAACAAGCAAATCTAAATTAGAGGTCTTACATGATTCTCTAAAGGAACAACCTCTTATGCTCTCAATAATTTTGGATCCCTCTTCCACCACAAAAATAAATAAGTTCCTATGCACAATCCTCTTTCATGAAAAAAATACAAAGGCGAAAGAAGAGAATGGATTCATGCACAGAGACCTCAAGTAGGAAACTCCATCTGGGTATTAAAGAGGCTCACAGGTAGTGTAACAATGCTTGTGTTCCTGTGTGACTTCATCAGGGTACTGTCCAGGCCTACTAGTAGTGGAGCAACATCAAAGATGAAAACTTATACTCTGGAGATCTTAAGCTCGCGAACCAAACTATCCTTCCCAATTTTGAAACACTGTGATCTAGCTGAAAATTTTGTTGTGTTTGACTGAGTTGGTACAAGGTGAACCATGTTTTTCCATGGGGTAGGTGGGGAAGCCAAAGTAACCTACAAAGTGAATCAATACTCCCTAAAAGGCCAAGGCCCTGTGTTGTAAATGAACCAAAACAGAGAAGTTGGTATTCAACTAGTGTGTCACCAAGTGTTGTAGCGGCCACAACACCCTCCAAAATTTTTCCCTACATCCAAATTTCGGAGCCTTCCTTGGTTTTCCTCTTTATTGCTACAAACACTTAGGCTCATCCCATGAGCTCTTATCGAGTCTTTACACCCTTTGTTCATCTTTTGACATGTTGATTGTTATGTCATGCCTACGAGTTTGTTCTGAAAATTTTGAAGGTTTGTCTTTATGTGTATGAGTTGTTTCCACCCTGTGAACTTCAGTCTTATTCACACACAAAGTTGTAAACATTGTCGCAAAATTGTCATCATGGTTATTCAAATATCTATCTCAATTTTCGCACTTATCCCTCTTAACCTTTGAGTTAGTCTCACGAAGCACATGTTTGTCTTGTTGGTTTGAGGTGTCTTCTTGTTGAGTAATGCTAAGTGTGTGATCATGATGTCATGCATGCACAAGTTCACTTTCTTTCACACTTAGTAATTTTTCCTAAAAATATGTCAACCTGACAACCCACCTTCAACTGAACCCCGATCTCAGTGACCCTACTCTGCTACGTAAATTTTGAGGCTGTCCTCCAAGGAAGCCTGCACTGTGCAATCCTGGAAGTGAGCTAGCCAATTGTCTTCCAGAACTATGCAGAAGTTTCCCCCAAGTTTGATCCACTTTGTGCTTCCTACAACATCACTCATCCAACCTCCCTCTAGTCATCCAAAAATATGAACTGCATTGTCACCCGGGGCTCCAATGCTCCCCAAAATTGCGTAGAAGTTGTCCAACTGCCTGCCCTGCACTGTGTGCAGAAACTACACAGATCTTGTGAGTCGGGCCTCTACTTCCTGTCACTGCCTAGATCCTAAGAATTGTGTATATTTTACTGGTAGGCCCCCTATTGGCTTACTCTACTCTGCCTTTGAAAATTGTGCAGTTTCGACTGGCAACCTCTCTTCTGCCCCACTCTCCACTCATCCCAGAAACTGCATAAAACTGACTACTTGACATTGTCTCTCAAAAATGCGTAGTTTTGACCACCAGCTCTCTGCAACCCAATCCAATCCTGGTCTGGAAATTTGCACAGAAATCCCTACTAGTGCCTCTTGCTACCCGCTATGTCTTTCCTGGAGAAACTATGCTAATTCATAGCTGGATCCAAAAATGACCTACACAGTCCTCATCTTGAAAATTACGCAAAATTTTCCACAAGTTCCTTGACACCCTACCTTGCCTTCCTCTTGAAAACTATGCAATTATGCCTCACATCTAGGTTTTACCTTGTTGTGGGGAAGAATGCCTATTTAGGACGATCTTATCCACCTAAGGTGTGACAGCGCCTTAGCAACAAACGAATACAGCTATTATGATTTATTCCTTTATGAAATGTGAAAGAGGGGAGATTGGCAGACTTACCGTTATCTTCCGGTTGTCCCTCGATCTAGATCCTCTTCCCCTTTGTGTGTCTACAGCTACTCGCCTCCTCGCTTGCCCAAGAGAACAGCTACTTGAATCCCACGAGGTCACAAGAGAACAGCTACCTGTGACAAGAGAATAGCTACTTGCGACAAGAGAAGAACACAATACAAAGGCAAATGTACATATTCATAAATGATTCAGGATTAGAAGCAAATCAAATACACTAATGCAATCATACAAAATACACCAGCATATAGGAAAGAATCAAGATAGCTTTATTGAAAGTAACAGGGTTCAGGAAGAGATACAACCCATGGGGCTCCAATCCAGCATCTCCTTCCCAGCAGAATGGAATTCCCTCTTCAGCTCCCTTCAAAGCATAAACACCCAATGTATCCAGCCACAAACCAACAACAATTCTTTACATTCACAAAATTCCAGCCTCCCTGACCTCTTGTAGGAGAGATCTATATATAGGGATATTGGAGAGAGGATGAGTCAGCTTGAGACTGGTATGAAACTGACTAATGTCCTCTCCCTCTCATAGTTCTTGAGTCCACTTGGAGGTTCTTGCTTCCACTTGGAGATTTGGAACCTCTTACTCATCACCAGTTGAATTCTCTGATCCAAGTGTCATTTTGGAAGCTTCCTGGGCATTGACACCTTGAGAAATGACTCTGCCACTTGTCCAAACTCACTCAGCGCAGGTAGCCTTTGTTGCAGTTGACATTCAACGCAGGTAGATAGTGGAGCAGTTGACATTCAGCGCAGATGCTCAGTGGAGCAGTTGACATGATCCAGAATTGCCTTCTTTTTGAGTGTTTTCAGGTGGAGAACTTCAGTGAATTGTTGTGGTTAGCTGGCCTTGTTCCTCTAGGGGTAGGAACAACATGTTTAGGGACTTTGGATCCCTTGATTATCGACATTTCATGCTCAGTGATGCAAGGCACAAAAATGTCTATAACAGTTGCCCCCTAAAGTATGAGGCCATTTATCAGGTGAAATGCTTTATCCAGGAGGGTCCGAAGTTCATCCATCTGCTGGGAGGAGACCTGTAATAAAATACAATACAATACATTATGATTCATTCTGCTTTCATGATCTAGCTGAGGCGGGCATTCCCATGCTCAGCTTTATAAATACATTTTGGTACATAGAACAGACGATCGTCTGATGGTAGACTGATAATTCTGGCGAAACTATCATCCTTTGAGTAGGATGATCATCTGCTGCAATGATGTACATATCAAATGTCTTTATCTTTTCTGAATATATATCGCAGCCCGGATGGATGAAACTAGATCCGGGGTCTTCAAACTCGTTCGATCTTCACTCTAAGTACAAGTCCATCCATGTGAGAATTGCGCTGAAGTCGAACATGGAAAGACATCGCTTGATTACCGGTCAATGATGTAAACCGTTAACAAGCGCGAGAGGAATCACCAATAATGATAATGACCCTCAAGGTACTGCAGTACAATTCACGTGGTGTGAATAAAGGACTTGGCGTCGAACACAACGCAAAATCTTCTGGTCGAAGGTCATTGATGGATACCTGTCGCCGGAAGTGAGAAACTTGCCATTGAGGCATGCAAGCTTCAAAGTACTGAAGGGGGTGTTCCTAGATCAACTTCTTGGATAATGAGCTGACGTCGACAAGAAGCGATCCGTCACAGGAGGGCCTTAATGAATCCCACATCAGTGACACGGAACGGAGCTAATGACTTTAATGGAGGTTAAAACAATCTGTGACATATGATTCAGGGTGGCGGTCATGAATGGATGAAGGATAATGTATGGCAGTGGATGGGACCCGGTTGACTCTTTCTGAACGACTTCTCTTGAACATATGGCGACACTGATGCGATGGATTGGTAGCATTACCCCAAGTATGGATGGTATGGTGAGACCATGGTGATGTGACCGGTGAATGAAACAACCCAACTCGATTGTGGTACAGAGGAAAAGTGTCATGTTCAAGAGCGACCTGCTACCATCAAAGACTTCTTGATTTTTCCCAATTTTTCCCCAGTCATTGTTGACTAGTACCTCTTTATTTTTGTCAAGCTTGAGGAGGATAACATATGTTTGTTCTATAACCTGCCCTTCAGGCAAGCCCATCGCTATGTTTTAACGAGCCTAGCGATAGTGAAACTCGTTCTCATCTAAAGACAAGTTTGTCGCTATTTAGTGATTTTAACGAGTCTAACGACAAGGAAAACTCGGCCCTTTTCATTTTTAGAGAGTTTGAAAAGGTACATAAAGTTAACTCCAAAATTCCTTTTTCGTCATCTAATCCCTTAAGTCCGAAAAAGTATAAAACAATACAGAAGGGATGAGTTTTCGATAGTTTTAACGAGCCGAACAAAACAAGCGCTCGATCTTTTTGTGCAATAATCCCTCAGGTCCAAAAAGATTAAAATCTAGAGGAGGGATAGCACTTCCGGTCGCTTTAATGAGCTGGAAGGCCAAAACTCGGCAATCTTTTCATATTTTACGAGTCAGTTGAAAAGAGCTTAAAGAAGACTCGTCTTCTGAGGAACGAGTGATGAACAAGGTTAGCAGCAGATTCCAGGTACAGGTTGGAATTTTCCAATCACGGCAGTGTCACAAGGATGGCTAGGTGAAATCACTCTTCGCAGCTGTTCCTCAAAATGGGTAAACAATCATATGGAGGTAAACGATCGGCCAAATGAATAGTGGAGGTGACGGTGCACAAAACACGACCAAGGCTTTTAGGGTTGATCAGGTTACATACTCAATGGTTATTTACCGAGATGGGTTCATTTTTTAACGAGCTTGAATGCGCCAAAACACTGCTCAATCTTATGTTTATTTTTTAACGAGCATGAACTACGTGCTAAAACTGCTCGGATCTCACTTTTCTATTTTTTAACGAGCATAAATTTCGCGGTAAAACTGCTCGATGATAAGTTTGCATGCCCCCAGCATAATAACGCAAATCGAGGTGCATGCCCCCCAAGCTTCATTGCATTCAACTCGGTGGTTGGAATGAAGGTTTACCTTTGAGAAAGGGGATTTGTTTCATTTTTTAATGAGGTTGACACAAGATAAGAACCGTCCTCTGCGTCCAAATCCATTAGATGTAGAAGGTTTCATATTCCACTGTGGCCACTTCCGCCAGATTACTCAGAGGCGGTAGGGCAAAAGTACCCATTAAGGCATGGTCTTTTAGGAGACCTACTCCGATATTTTGGAGCGAATGATTCCTTCCATGGATCATTGGAATGCTTCCCGTAACTTGCGAACTGTTGGGGAGAAAAGTTTGTTGGTCAACGATTGTAATTCCTCCTTGGAAGGGAAATGAAATCTTCCTAAAATAGGTCAACACAACAGCTGCCATGGCATATATCCATGGTCTTCCTAGTAGGATGTTGTAATCAAGATTCCCATCGATGACTTCAACATCTATTTCTACTGTTTTTCCCTCTAGTTCAACTTTCAAGTTATTTAGTATACCATATGGGGTATATGTCCTTCCGTCGAATGCTTTTAACGTTGTTGCAGACCTCGACAAGGTTGGAGATCCTAAAGTTTTCTAGCAACTCATCGACATAATGCATGTAGATGCCCCCTCATCAATAATTGTTCGATGAACAGTTTTGTTGAGGGCTTTCACTTGAATAAGGAAAGCTAGTTGAGCTGGTAACTGAGGGTCATATCCTTTATGATCAAAGGCCACAAGATTACAATCCATTGGGTCAATTCCACCTATTGCTGATAATAAAACTTGCTCTTGGGAGAAGCAATTTTGCGCTACCTCAAGTGTCGACATAACAGACGGTGATCAGGCCAGGTCCTCTATCTGTGCTATTTTCGCACAAGGATTAAATGTCGATTTGTGTACTGCTCCCTTTTGCGACTTTATCATTGGCTCAGGGACGATGGGTGGCACAACTTCGGTAAAAGTTGTTGTCGAACTACTATGTTGTTCATTAGCCTTGTTGTTCGACAGCTTTGGATTCCTGTAATCCTTATTCCTCGTCAAAGCATCATTTTGCTGCTTTGATACAGACAACATAAGCACTTGGGATCGGGAAGCATTTTTATTAGCAACCAGTTCGGTTCTCGGGCTTGGAAACAGATCAGTAAACACAGCTGAGGTTTTCGAACTCTTAAAGAATCTTTTAAGCTCAGCTTTGTATGGACAATCTGCTGTCCAATGATTCTCATCGCATATATGACACCCCGTAGGGGGTTTCCTTTTTCTCCCTTTCTTTTTCTTCTTGCCCCCTGGTTGCTTCAGTCGTTTTCCCTTGTCATCCGACACGGCACTTACTTCCGAGGCAAGAAGTTCCTCATTTGCATTTTGACCGGAAATCATACGGGCCTTTTTAGATATAACCTTTGTCGATTTCATGTCTGTTGCGCCAATCACACCATCGCCGGCATGAGAGTCACTATTTGATTTAGGAGGAGGAGGAATTGAAAATTCTGGTCTAGGGGCGTCAGGTATTTTATCATAGAGCGTGCCGGATTGAGTATATACTAAGTCTAGATATTGTGCACGAGCAATAACTTGCTCCTCTATTACAACTCCCCCCTTGACCACATCTTCCGTTATGGCAGGAAGTAACGACTTTATAAACCATTCAGCTAACAGCTGATCTAGAACGTAAGTCTTTACCATCCTGCGACGACGACGCAACTCATGTATATGATCGGATATATGTGTGGCCGTCGTCTGCTTGAAGTTGGTTAAGATTTCCGTTCCAGTTTCATACCTTATCGGTAATTGAAAATGGGTTAAGAAAGTCGTGGCTAGGGAACTGAAATTGTCGAAAGAGGCTCTAGGTAATTCAATATACTATTTAGCCGCTGGACCCATCAATGTCCTCTGAAAAAGGCGAAGCCTTATCGAATCATCGTTCAGGGTGTTCGACGAACACCACAGATGAAAAGTCATGATGTGATTCGATGGGTCTTCACCTGGATTTCCATTGAATTTAGGAATGTCCGATGGAAGTTTATGCGGAATCGCTGGCCACCAAGGGGCATAAGCAATTGGATCATTCGTCAGCCGGTTTAGATCTGGTAATTCTAGAGTTGCTACAAAGGGCAACTGTTGATTCAGGTTAGGCAGAACATACCCAGGATAAGATGGAATCGCCTGAGCAGTGGGTCTTTGCATACCAGCATAATGTATTTGATGCTGGCAACTTTGACAAGTTTGATGGGCATAACCGTTATTATACGGTTGCCCATTACTTACAAAGACTTGTTGCTCAGGTCCTTGATATGATTGCTTGAATTGCGGTTGTTGAGTTTGAACCAGCTCCGGTTGTTGGACCATTTGCTATTGTCCAATACTGGATGATTGACCAAGATGAGGAGTCATAGTACTTGTTTGAGCCTGAGTCGCTCCAGATAAGGAGGCACTAACCGGAGGTTGTGATTGAGTTGTCGAGACAAGAGGCTGTTGTATGGCAACCTGGGAAACTTGGGGTTGACATACAATAGGTAACGCTTGTACTTGCGACGCAATCAACATACCAGGTATAGTGGCAACATTCGACACAGGGTGGACTGCTTGCATTGAATATGCAACCCTTGGTTGCTGAGGCAGTATTGGTACCCATCCGCTGGATGTAATTCCAATTTGACCTGAACTTTGTTGTAAACTCCCATATGGTTGTTCTCCGGGGGGGAACAATGAAAAGCCATACTGCCCTCCATATGGTGGCAATCCAGTGCTTAAAGGGTAGATTGGCCTTTGAAGACACATTGGATCAAGTTGTTGAGTTTCAACATAAGAAATACCAGATGATAATCTAGATGAAGAAATAGGAACTAACCATGTCGTCGAAACAGTCTTTGATTGGACTCCAGCTTGTTGACAATTTGCCGGGACAGATGGTATACCAGCGAACGTCGTTGGAGTAGCAACAGGAGGCTCTGCCGCTGCTGTGTCGGATGACACAGTCCTGGATGTCGACGGTTGTTCAGACATATTTAGTCTATCCAGAAGATTTCCTAGCGATTCTACAAGAACTTTGTGATGAAGGTAGACTAACTTCGAAGATCAACGCAGGAATAAAGGGTGATTGTTCCGTTTAAAATAAAATGTTAACGACGCTTTAGACACAACTTGCTTTTTCAGTTTTAAAGAGTCGAGAAAAAGCTAAAGATGACTCTAGTCTCCTTCGATGTTTTAACGAGCCCGAAGTGACAAATGCTCGGATGGACTTTTTCTGTTATAGAGTCTGAAAAAGGCCAAAAGAAACTGCTCTGGAGATCTAGGCAGAGGGTGTGCCAAACTTTTCGCAAAACCACAGAATACGTTTTACGGTACGGGTGGTCGATCTTCGTGAATGCTGTGTTCACTACATTGCGATCAGTAGGGTGGCCGACACAACTTCCTAAGGATAAAGGATATATGCCTATAGGGGTCTCCCAATATATACGCGACGGTACGTGGGAGCTCAAGTCCGTATTAGCGCTATCGTCCCTCAGGAGGAATCACCCACCTTCCCCGAGATTGACAGTCACTAGGTTTAACGACGCCGGAACACGTCTCTACCTAGACCTCTATGTTGTGCGTTATGTTGCAAAGCATTGTTAGGTTCATTCAGTTTATTTTAAGTTGATCTTTTTAAAGTTTGTCTTTCAGGATCACCACGAGATGTATGGTACAATTCCTAAATGCAGTCTAAGATGATAAACAAGCTTTACAATCTTTCAACTTTGAAAATCCTAGCTACTAAGGGAAAAGAGAGCGACTATCTTTTCTCAAAGAGCAATCAGCACACTCTAATGCACTCTTCCTAAATCAAGCATGCAAACTTATCAAAATGCAAATGCACAATGCAGGTGTTTGTTTTCCACTTTCTTAGTATAAATGCCTACAAAGAAAGCTTTTGTACAATTTTGAATTTGCTTTTAAATGACTGAAACAAACAAGTTTTTCTTTTTCCAAAATCAACAAGGGTAGAAGAGATTACAATCACTTTGCGATTTTCGAAATGAATACTTGTTTTGACATTCAAAAGTGACAAACTCAAACCAATAAGCAAAAGCAAATGATAATCAAACTGCAAACAACCAATGAAATCTCTCCTAAGATCACAATCAATCAATCAATCAGATCTGAATCAAGGGCTACAGGATGACTATTTCGCTCATGCAAAGGAAAACTGTGAATGACGCCACAAACACATAAAAACACTTACAGTCTTTTTGTACAAAAATGAGGCGGAATTCAAGCAAAGAAAAGGGGTTATCAGACTGGTACCTATGCTGGTTAAAGGCTGCAAAAACAGAGATCAAAACAGGGCAAAGGACAGCAGAGAACCCCAGCTGCACAAGGCAAAACTGGTTCAGCGCAACCTCAACACTGTGGTTTTGACATTCAGTGCAGGTAGCCTTCACGAGACCTGCGTTGAAATGCAGAATGCCTTCACAGCAGTCGCGCTGAAGGAGAAACTCTCGTTTCTCTTGGGCTCCGGGTCATAAAATGCTCAAAAATCAACTGTTTCAAGCCAAATCAGAAACACAAGCAAGGTATAAATAGAGGGATGCTTTGAGAGGGTACTAAAGACTATCACAAAGGATCATCAAGTCATTTGTGAGTCCATTGTTGAGATCATAGACAAAAAACCCAGTGAAGGATCAAAGCAGCAACATTTTACTTTGCAAAGCAGTTCGATTGTTGCCGTTGAGTCTATGAGGTAAACAATGATGTAAACACAAACAAAATGACTAAAACAAAGTTCTTCCCCAGTGGAGTCGCCAATTTGTTGTGGGGAAAAATGCCTATTTAGGATGATCCTATCCACCTAAGGTGTGACAGCGCCTTAGCAACAAACGAATACAGCTATTATGATTTCTTTCTTTACGAAATGTGAAAGAGGGGATATTGGCAGACTTACCGTTATCTTCTGGTTGTCCCTCGATCTAGATCCTCTTCCCCTTTGTGTGTCTACAGCTACTCGCCTCCTCGCTTGCCCAAGAGAACAACTACTTGAATCCCACGAGGTCACAAGAGAACAGCTACCTCTGACAAGAGAATAGCTACTTGCGACAAGAGAAGAACACAATACAAAGGCAAATGTACATATTCATAAATGATTCAGGATTAGAAGAAAATCAAATACACTAATGCAATCATACAAAATACACCAGCATATAGGAAAGAATCAAGATAGCTTTATTGAAAGTAACAGGGTTCAGGAAGAGATACAACCCATGGGTCTCCAATCCAGCATCTCCTTCCCAGCAGAATGGAATTCCCTCTTCAGCTCCCTTCAAAGCATAAACACCCAATGTATCCAGCCATAAACCAACAGCAATTCTTTACATTCACAAAATTCCAGCCTCCCTGATCTCTTGTAGGAGAGATCTATATATAGGGATATTGGAGAGAGGATGAGTCAGCTTGAGACTGGTATGAAACTGACTAGTGTCCTCTCCCTCTCATAGTTCTTGAGTCCACTTGGAGGTTCTTGCTTCCACTTGGAGATTTGGAACCTCTTACTCATCACCAGTCGAATTCTCTGATCCAAGTGTCATTTTGGAAGCTTCCTGGGCATTGACACCTTGAGAAATGACTCTGCCACTTGTCCAAACTCGCTCAGCGCAGGTAGCCTTTTTTGCAGTTGACATTCAACGCAGGTAGACAGTGGAGCAGTTGACATTCAGCGTAGATGCTCAGTGGAGCAGTTGACATGATCCAGAATTTCCTTGTTTTTGAGTGTTTTCAGGTGGAGAACTTCAGTGAATTGCTGTGGTTAGCTGGCCTTGTTCCTCTAGGGGTAGGAACAACATGTTTAGAGACTTTGGATCCCTTGATTATCGACATTTCATGCTCAGTGATGCAAGGCATAAAAATGTCTATAACATACCTTACATTTGTCACTGCTATCATAGATTGTACAAATCTGCCTCCTAGTGACATCTGTGTAGTTTTTCCCAATAGTGCCTTGGAGCCTTGTATCCTGGCCTGAGCTATTCTCTACGCAGTTTTAGTGCCTTGTCCCTGTCTCGGTCACTTGCACCAAAATGGAAAACAATGCATCACGTTAGACTAGGATATTTTTGGATATGATAGCGTCTCGTCATGAGTGATTTAAGGAATACGTACATTGATGAAACATGACATGATGATGAATGGGATGAAGAAGGAGCGCATGCTAGAATACTTGCTCACAGTAGAACAAATGCATGAAGCACATTGAGTAGTGAGCCAAAGGGACACATACACATGCACCATCAAGAAAAGACCAAGACCATCAAAGAACCCACACACGTTTCCATGCGTAGGTGAAGACATGTTACACTGAGAGCACACTCATTACTCAGCAACACACCAAATCAATACGGACACCACAATTAGCTAGTACATGTTAGCAGTGTCATGTCAAGTTGTGTCATGAGTTGTCTCAGCCACATCACTACTATGGACCACACTTGTTGTAATAAAATGTAATGCAATTTGAAAGTCCAAGAGACACGCATATGAAGTTAAAGAGTCACATCAGTTGAAAATCTATAGGAATTCAAACAATCAAGAGGGAAGTTGAAGAGTCAGAAGGGTCAATTATCCCCTTTGGGTATATATACCCTCTCATTGTATGAGTAAAGGACTTTCAACCTTCGGTCCTCCCACATAGCCTTGAGATTTTTTAGTTCTTTCTTTGAGGAGCGATGAGTAGCTCCAATGTCCCACTATTGGGGCTAGTGATGTATGGTGTACAGATGTGTCTTGGAACTTTTTCTTAATTTAGAAGCGTATCTCAGGCCAACACATTTTCATGCATGTTTTGTATCTTTTTGTAAGACTATCCTTTAAAAGTTTGTAATGCATGTTTTCTTAACCCTTACTAAGATAGTTGAACTACTTCGGTTATTTTATTACTTACATTGTTGAATATGTGTTGTATTGTTTATCACTCTTGTCTTGTCTGTGTGGACTACTCCACCGAACATTAGACATACCATTCTTGTGTTTTCTTGTTTTTAACAACCATCACGCCCATGTGTACTATTCCATTGGATGCTATAAGTGTTTTCCTTTGAACTTTGGTTTTCACGACTCCTACATCTACTATGGACTATTCGGCTGGATGATGGATAGACCGCTATTGTTGTTCGCATGTGTTTCTTCTTGGGTTGGGACTATTCCATGTCATCATGAGGTTCACTTCACTTTCCCATTTCATACTAAAAGAACCTAAACACAGGGTTACATTATGCACTCACCAGGAATACTTACCTTGCTTTCTTGAAGTTACAAGGATAACAATCTCATGTGTTGAACAACAAGAGCTAAGGAAAATCTCTAATATAATGGAAATCATGCCATCGTACAAGATGGGACTCCTACACCAAACGATGTGAGGTCTATTTGGGACTTCATACCGGGGAGATCCCCTAAATGTTGGTGCATCCAACACCATCAACAATAACTTACTACAACATATATAAAACCATAGAAACAATTCAAAACAAATATAGATCTTCAAAGCATCTAAAAACCTTTCTTACTAGGGATTCATATAAATCCCAAATTTCATACAAACAAATCAATCAAAGTCAATGAAAAATCAGTAATGAACCTTACCATCTTCCACCAGTGTTAGTTCCAAGCCCCTAGGTTTTCAATCAACCATCAATCAGTCACTAACACAACCAACTACTACTAAGGTTATTTGCAAAAACTAGATTTCCGAGCAATCATCATACTCAACCAAAAATTCAAATTTCAACAATTTCTTCACAAATCTCAAATTATCATATAGTCAACATTCGTCATAGATTTCTACTTTGACTAAGTTTTAATTCAAAAACATTAGATTTCCAATCTTAACAATCATTACATGCATAAATCTTAGATTTTTATATTTCACACTACACAATGTCACTACTAGCATTTAACTTCCAAACCCTAGATTTTCATTTTCCAACAATCATCTAAATATTTCAGATTGTTACATACTAAATAATTTTTAACTTCACTAGGTTTAGCTATAACACCTTAGATTTCCAAGAATCAACATCCTATAATTTTAGACAAGGAATTCATTAAATCCTGTGACTCATGACCATCACTAACTAGGTCACCACACATATCTAGGACTTCATAACCATACATACGCATATAATATGTGCAATAACATTAATACATGTTGGCTTGTACGGGCCTGACCCAGGTTCAGAGGTGATTTAGCCAAGAAAATCCCGGTACTACTGGCCCTTTCGGAAATAGTCCACGGAGTGCAGACAGACGTCTCACCCGAAGTAGTATGGGAGGGTGCTAGAACTAGGTTTTCACACCTTGGGGATGTCTAATGGGCTTCTAGAGGCCTACGGTTTGACCCTGCACGCACGTCACTACGTGCACTTGTTATTCCTTTGTACCTTGTGATGTTGTTTCCACACATCCCTTCTCAGGGCACAACTTGTATATTACCCAAGTTCCTTACTATTTAATCTTTTATTGCCCAATTACTTAACTTGTGTGTGTAATATTAATGATTATTACAACATATTCAACAATCATATCAGTGCACATGATAAATAAACCAATATAAATGTAAAGAAGGAAATATACAACAAATGCACAGAAATAAGAATCAACTTCTCTTTATTAATCTTCAATCCCGATTACAGACTCGACACCGCCCTGTGCACTCAGCTGCAGGGATCTGCACACTTAGCTGTAGACTCTACTAGGCCTCTGTGCACTCAGCTGCAGAGCCTCTTCCTACTACTACGACCCAATACACTTAGAATCCTACTCTAAGCTCAAACCATTCGTACTCTTGTATCTTATTTCTCCGCTATCTTTACAACTTAGAGCCTCACTCTATTTATACAATCTCATGGTCCGCGGACCATGGGTAGGCCGAGAAGACTTTACATTACATTACATTACTTTAGGGCGGACAACCTTGTGACTTAACCTCTACTTCGCACTCCATGCCCACATTTTGTGGAGTCTTACAAAACCTTTAACCAAAACTTGGGCTTTGAGCTCCAAAACATGTTGTGGGGGGGATTCCATGCCCAACGAGTCCCCAACACAATCATCATGACTCATCCTGAGTCACTCTACTAGTGTGGCTATCTTGGCATGGAGCCCCTCCAACTGATCCCATATTGCCCGGAGGTCCGAGGCGCATTGTTCTACATTTTATTGGACCTGCTACATGTGTTCCTCCGATGCTCTTTGTGAGGATCTGCTACCTAACTTAGTGCATATATCTCTTGCATCTGTGTGATCTTTCCATCAATCTCGGCCGTAATGGTGAAGGCCCCATCAATCCAAGGCTAGATGCACACTTTGAGAAGTGCCTCTTTCTGTCTTGCAACATCGACATGTTCCTTCAGTTCCCTTGCTTGCTACATCTTTGATAGTGGTTGGGTGAGGATGACTGTCTATGTAGTTCCCCTTACACTGTCATACTGCTCCTGTAGTTCACGTGCCTCTGTTTCTAGGCATTGTATGTTGGGGTCCTCCTGCAAGGATGCGAGGATGTCAAAAACTTGGTCCAACATACTGGTACAGTCATGTACTTCCTATCCAATTTCTTCTAGTCCTATTTGAATCGCTTTAACACACCGTTCTTTAACTTTCAGAGGAGTGGAAGGCTACACCTTCATCCACAGCTTAGCAATTTGGAGGTTTAGATCTAGCTGCACTCATGTTGTTTCCTCGTGTGTGCTGTGGACTCCACTTTCCAGATAGTGGATCTGCATCTCTATTTGTAGATCTACAGCGATGGACAATTCTGGAACACACCTGCATGCTTCATCAACTGCTTGCACGATCTGTTGATTTTGTGACACTAGTTCATCACGCTGCAGGCTGATCTATTCAATGTTGATCCTCTGCTCACTCAATACTTGGATCAAGAGGCCCTCCATGGCACTGAGTTCTGTTATGATGCCATCCTATAGTTGATACAATGTGTCTCATGGAAGAGCATCCAAATTAAGGCCCATTCCCTTGATCCTACTTACCATGGCTCTGTCATCTTCGTTCTCTGGTGTTAGTGCTCCTTTCGGTAGCACTATGGTGTGGGCCATCTTTGTGTGTAGCATCTGCTCCGCTGCTGATGGACCTACAGTGTTGTCGGTGGCTACTACTCCTTCCTATGGGGGTCGCACCTGAAATTCCTAAAATTGCGCCCTTAGGGCCCCCAGCACAATCTGTTTCTTCATCATGGCTTCTTGGAGCGCTTCCCTGGTGACCTTGTGAACCATGTCTCCGATGTCATAGAGGTCTCCTTCTATCAGTTTAATCAGTTCGATGTCCAGTTTGGATGCCTTGACCTTTTTTCGTGGACCTGATCTCTTCATGATGTGTGACCGTTTCAACTAGGTGGACATTGTGCTTAGGTCTGCACCTTTTGTTGTGTCCTCTACCCCCTATCTTGTAGACAAGTTCTAGCCCCATTCCTCCTGCATCGTGGTGGCCCATGTTTCCTACGTTGTTGTTGCCTTTTCGGTGGCCTCTTCTAGCTCTACGGGTGCTTTTTTTGCCTCGCGAACGGCCCTTACCTCCACGGCCACTTGTTCGTTGCGCTTTTTTTGGGCAAACTCGATGATACACAACTTGGTTGCAGCCTTTTGCTTTTGTGCTACTGCTCTATCCTTCTCTGCCATATCTGGGGCGTGCCACTTGGGAGGCCATGATTCTAGCACTGAGAAGATCACATCATCAATGGCGATGAAGGGGAGCTTGGTCCATGTCTGCACCAGATCCTTATGCACCTTGATATACACATTATGCATGTCCACCTTGAAGTCTACAAAGCTCCGCAGACTGTTGTAGGGGATAGGTGTGGCCTTCTATTGATCCACATCTAGATGCTCGCCTCCATGAGCACCCAGAAGATCTTTGTTTTTCGGATCCACATGGCGTCCTTAGTAGCCTAGAGTGACACATAATTTGCGGCCTTTGGTAAGTCCTATTCAATATCATGGAACTGACTCTCCTCATGTCATTACCGTGTTACCAGTAAAATCGACAATAGCAACCATGCATAGTGGAAGTTCCTGCCCTACTCCTGGGCTTCCTTGCAATTAGTTAGGAACTCCTCATAGAGGAACTTGGCCCAGTTGAATTGGACCCCATTCGTTCATTGTTCTGCCAGGGAAACTACCGGTGCTGGTACATTATCTCCATGACATTTTTACATTACCTTCCTGGCGAGGAGTTGGGTGGCTATGTTCACCCCTTTATCTTTAATGCTGCTGATTACATAACCCATCTTTTTCTTTTCCAGTTTGTATTTCTCTTTCATGGCCTCTACGAGTGCCAAATCTCCGCTTTTTCTAGCTATCTTTGTGGGGTCCTCTCCCTTACAGTGGAGCCAGGAAATCCTATGGATTAGATCTGCCGTGATAAGAATAGGCTCCTCCAGCCATAAGTACCCATCATGCAGTAGGCAAAGCAGCTGCCCAATGATGATAATTGTGATAGGCACGCGTGAAAGTGTGGAATCCATAGTCACTGAAGTAGTTCAGCCTTCTCCAAACCGTGTAACCATTGCTGCGGCTCTAGTGTTGTAATTGACCCCTCCGTGCTCTGTTTCATGAGGTTCTCAGTCTCTAAATGTGGGAACTTCTTGATGTCTGTGAGGTACCAATATTCAAACTTCATTGTGGGCAAAAGGCCCGGGGTTGAGCCCTCAAACACAATTCCATAGGGGAGGAGCAGGGTTTGGAGTGCGCTCTTAGTGATATCCAAATCCTTGGGTATCTTAGCTTTCCCTTTCTGTAGAGGGACGTACTCGAGAAATTTCATTGCAATGCGCACTGGTTGGATGTCTTCTTCCATGTCTTTGGCTACCTCTATCTCATCGACGAGAGCCTGCAGGTCCTCCTCCTCATCATCTATCTCAATGGTGACAGCCTTTCCCTTTTATTCCATGGAGAGTTTACCAAACCACGAATTTTGTGCGGACATGTGAACTGGTCCTGCCGCCTGCTTATCTTTCTTGGGCCTCAGTGTGCAAGGCGATTTCTGGATTTCCGGTGCAACCCTAGTGTCTCTAGGAACAACATGCACCATGGGGTTCTGTGTGGCCTAGTCGATGGTTCCTTCGGGATAGTCTAAACCTCTCTTTGTAGTTGTCATCTTGCTTGAGTTGTTTGTGGTTGTTGGCAAACTTCAGCAGTCAAATCTTGCTTAGCGCTCAACACTCTATGCTCTACATAATTGCTCAAATCCCAAATGAACAAGTGTTGTCTCGTGGCAAGCCCTTGGAGTTTATAGCTCCTTTTGAATTCAAATCCGACTGCTCCCCCCAATTCTGAGCCATCAATTCTTTCTTGGCGGCAGATTGGCCTAAATCTAGCTCTTAAATCATGTCTTAAATGGCTACCTCTCGCTCCTTTTTGCCTTAAATTGGACATCTCATCATGAATAGTGACACCAATGATTAATTCCCAGCCTACCTATGCAGTAGCGCAGCCCCCCGTTCGCGGGCGCGAACCTTGTGTCATGCTGATTCTGCAGGCACATCCCTCATTACACAACCCCCAAATAGACTTTATTAGAGTCCTGCACTCTCTTTCAACTATCTAGAGTGCTAAGATTGTGCTCCCTATGGCCAGTCAGGTGGTCGCACCACCTGTGCGAGACTTCAACTCGCCTTCTAGCATAGTCCGCAGAAACTCCTCAATTATCTGCGCCACCGCCGACGCCGTGCATTCTACCATATGCAGTGTGCTTCCCCGGTTACTGCGTTTGGTAAGGTGTGGTTGTAACCATGGAAACAGAGTCATAAACTCTCGGTGATAATCTTCTACTGCAGTGATATGGTCATTTGTATCTTGCTTTGTCATCCTTGGTTTATCGATGAGAAATGCTTGCGTGATCTTGTTTTCCAACCTTTTAATTTTAGCTTCCATCCACATGCTTTTCTTCGTCAATCTTACCCAATCCTGTTCGAGTTCGTGAAGTCTAAGGTTGCCTCATTGGATGGCTTCCTAAATCCTTAGATGTTTGTCCTCGCGTAGATGTGTGATTTCTTCCTCCTGGCCATCATGCACTATCACCACTGCAGGGTCCAGTACGTGCGATTTTGTATTTTCTTTAGTAATTATGGTCTCCACTCTATTCTACACCTTTGTAAATGTCTATGCATTCATGGTTTTGCAAATGGTCTGATAGGCCCATCAAATTGCTGGTATGTGCAAGTCTCAGTCATTTCGTCTCACTTGGTGAATCTTGTTCAGTACTCCACACACCCTATCGAAAGCTTCGTTGTGGAGAATTGGTAGCGCACGTCACCTTTCCTACTGCTATGGTTTATTCTGATTCTCTAGTCCGGGTGTGGTGCACGCTTGTGAAAACTGTACAACATATGTCTGTACCCATCGGGAAAGGTGGGCACGTAAGTTGTTCCGCCCCTGGTGATTGGCTTTCGTTCAGAGCTGGAGTTTTACAAAACGTAGTAGCATTTTCCTTCTTCATCCGTGCCAATCCTCAAAGTTTCCTTGATGTGTACCCCACCATCATGTGGGTGTGGCATGCAATGCCCACTTCAGCGCATTGAATCGTTGCTGCTCTTGTACTGCATTTTCAAATTTGCTCAGAAATTCATCTACCGCTGACAATCCATCATACGTAGGCAGCTCCATTACCTCTGTTTACATGCAACACAATAATCTGATCATCATGTTGCAGTTCAACATTGTTACTTCGTGCAGCCAATTCTACCATTACTCTATCTCTTCGTCTAAATCTGAAGTGCAGGAGCTTTCCCGCTCCCACAAAATCCTTCCATTTGCAATCGGATTCACCCAATATTCTTCTTTTGCAGTTATTTTTTAAATACAATCGATATCATCATCATTATCATCGTCACGCACCGATTCAGTGTATTGCACTCCTTTGACTAGATCTAGTGGTACTACCACGCATAGTGACTTTTTCTCAAAGATCATTTTGCGCTTCTTCAGATTTATGACTCCATTCATATCGGTAGCCCAGTCTATTCCCAGTAGCACGGGATAGAGAACCCACATACTTTCTTCTAGTTTCTTCCCTTTATCATCTCCCGTGGTCATATCGATCTTGAGCATCATGTTTACATTCAGGTCTTCTTCTCGCATTTCAAACCTCGTCATCTGTAAATTTTGGATCGGAGCGGGCTGAGTACCCCTTTTTCGTGCATCCTCACTATCAGCGAAGGGAAGTCTTCTGCTTCATGATCAAATTGAGTAAAATACCAACATGATATTGTTGTTGGGTTTGTACCATCGCGGGCATAATTCCCTAGCCCTCCACAGTTGTAAAAAATTATTTTTTCACGACCCCTTCCTGGTCCCATTCCGCCTCAACCTCGACCATGCCCGTGAAACCCATCTCACACCATCCCTGCATTTGGTTCAAGGGCTCGCGTTTCGGTCTGCACCCTATAGGTAGGAGTCTGATCCATCATTAGTTCATAGCTTCGGCAAGTGCGTTCGTTCTCGCCTACCGACCTACATAAATTACAAAAAAATTGTTGGGACGTTTGCATATACTTCTACAATAGATGACAATTATTTGTGGTGTGCTTTCCTCCTATCTAGTAGATCGCGCACCATAATGAAAATGCCACACTTGGCCCTGCCTGTGCCTCCGGTCTTAGCAGCATTAGCTGTCCTCCTACCAAGTAGTCTGCGAATACTGGATAGTGGTCCTTATCATGCCCTTGTCCTTTGCATTTTATGCACCAAACTTCCTCACGCATCTTTGGCCAAGGTGTCCTGTCCCATTTCGAGCTTTGCATCTCTAGACATAGATTTTTCATATACATGTGGATTTGCTGGACTCTGAACCAGGGTCTTGTATAGGGGTCTCATGCAATCTCATTGCCATCTCCAATGCTTCGCCCTGGGTAGAAATTTTTTTCTTTGACAACACCGTCCTTATGTGTGGTGTCAGAGATGCTATAAACCACGCTCAATGCTATCCATCTGTAAATGTCATATTGGCTTCGTGAATCATACTCTTTAGACTTTGATCAAGATCCTAGGGGGTCTCTTTAGGGAGCATCGCGATCTCCTTAAACCCAATCATTGATTGTGTTTTTGATTTTGGCCTGGTAAATTACCTGTTCAACACAGCCTAGATCACTATAATACCTGCGTTCGGGTGGTCATCAGAATGCTTGATATACCATGTTAATGCACGATCCTGTAGCATGCTCACCAGTGTAGCCTTTCTAATATTATCATCCATGATGCCCTGTCCTTCCCATACTACTCTTACCATGAACCATAATTGGTCCGGATCTTCATTCCCCACTCCTCTGAATATCAATAGTCTGATCGCACTCGCCATACTAAACTACAGTTGTGGCGAAGGTGGAGTGGGTGGAGATGGAGGTGAGGGGGGTGAAACAGGTGGCGGTGTGGGTGAAGGTGGTAAATGCGGAATTCGTTGTCTTATCAAACTGACCGTGCTTCTTGGAGAAACCTTCGTTATCTCTTCCTCACTTTCCCGCGAGGGTGAAATTAAGGGATTGGTTTCTAACTCTTCATTACTTCCACTTCTGTAGATCTTCCCGCTCCGTGTAGTCCCAAGCATTAATTTATTTGCATAACCCACTTTTCACATAATAGCATCTTAATCCAAGTGTTCAAAGATTTAATATACTTACCTCACAGTCCCTTGAGAAAATGTCACTCTGTCTCACTATAGCTAACTGTCGTGTCTACCGCAAACTCATTGATAAATCCTCATATTATTCGGTCGATCCAATGGTCCATAGCATGCGCTATATTATCTCCTGATGCTTCTAGTCTGTGCACTAATTCAGGAGTCCACACTAATGGTTTGTCAAGCCCACACCTTCCTTGGCTATCTGCTAACTTTGTGATCCACTGATACAGCTTGGAAGGAAAGGATGCAAAGAAAATTTCATGGATTTCCGTATACAAGTAGTGTTCCAACCACTATTCCCTAGATACTTGCGGATTTCTATTCTCTTGTGCCATGAGTTCATGAATCTTCTTGTCCAACCATTCTTTAATTTATTTCTTTGCTAGATTCTAGTGGCATGACATCAGACATCCTTTATAAAGATCCTGGTCCCAGCAACAGAACCATTTGTTGGCTTGTATGAGCCTGACCCAAGTTCAGAGGTGATTTAGCCAAGCAAATCCCGATACTACTGGCCCTTTCGGCAATAGTCCATGGAGTGCGGACTGAGGTCTCACCCAAAGTAGCATGGGAGGGTGCTAGAACCAGGTTTTTGCACCTTGGGGATGTCTGATGGGCTTCTGGAGGTTCGCGGTTTGACCCTGCACACACGTTGCTATGCGCACTTGTTATTCCTTCGCACCCTATGATGTTGTTTCCACGTAGCCCTTCTCGGGGTGCAACCTGTATATTACCCAAGTTCCTTGCTATATAATCTATTATTACCTGATTACTTAACTTGTGTGTGTAATATTGATGATTATTACAACATATTCAGCAATCATATCAATGTTTGCGATAAATAAACCAATATAAATGTAAAGAAGGCAATATATAGCAAATGCACAGAAATAAGAATCAACCTCTCTTTATTAATCTTCAATCCAGATTACAGACTCGACATCACCTTGCACACTCGCTGCAAGGGTCCATGCACTCAGCTGTGGACTCTACTAGGCCTCTATGCACTTAGCTGTAGAGCCTCTCCCTACTACTATGACCCAATACACTTAGAATCCTACTCTAAGATTGAATCATTCAAACTCTTATCTCTTATTTCTTTTCTCTCTTTACAACTTAGAGCCTCTCTCTATTTGTACAATCTCATGGTCTGCGGACCATGGGTAGGCTGACATGACTTTACATTACATTACTTTACTTTAGGGCAGACAACCCTATGACTTAACCTCTACTTCACGCTCCCTGCCCGCAATTCATAGAGTCTTACAAAACCTTTGACCAAAACTTGGGCTTTGAGCCCCAAAACATGCTATGGGGGTTTCCATGCCCAGCAATACATATGACCTAGACCAAGCTAGGGAGATAACCAAAAGTACATATATCTATATGCCTAGATTTCATCATCATGAAATAGACATTTCATATCATGTGTTAGTAAAACCCAACTTCCCAACAATATCAAATAAGAGTTAGACACATAATCATTTTGATTACACTAGAGTTTGATCAGACAACACACACACATGAAATATATCAATTCTAAGACAATATAATGGTCTTGATCACACATTCCATGAAACCCTAATGAGTTAGCGTTCCAATGTAGAGCACACATTCCACCAAACCCCAATGATCTAGGGTTCCAATGTAGAACACACATTCCACAAAACCCTAATGAGCTAGGGTTCTAATGTGGAAACATAGAAAACCCTATATTACCAAAACTTCAAAGGTTCCAAGATTTTAGATCTTATCATTCCATCCTAACAAGTTATGATTTCCTAACCATACCAAAATCCCAAACATTAAATCAGCAATAAAGACTCCAACTAGCATTTGAAAATATCCCTAATCAATTTAAGGTTTCATACATTCATTATAGCATACCCTTCGGTTAGGGTTTTCTAGAACCTATCTAGGGTTATATAAAATCATATAAGTGTGGGGTGGGTAGATTTATCAAGAGATGAATCACCCAAACAAAAATCACTAGGATTCAATACTTCTAGTCATAACAAGGTTAGTAATATATCATCAAAACAATAATCTTTTCAATTAATGAATTCAAAGCATACGTTTGTTTCTTGACTAACCTTGTCTTGAGAGATCCTCCTTGTGGATGTTTTCCCTAATCAAGAGAACGGAGGGAGAGAGGTGATTAGTATTTAATATAATCAAAACTAAATGAGTACATGAACCCAAAACTTAAAAGACATGAGATACTTATATTTTTCTGGATCAATCTCATTAATGGCCAAGAGATCATCCCTCAGTCTAGATATCTTCACAAAAAAGGTTTCCACAATATCTTCTTTTGTCATATTTGTATTCCTCATCTCATTCTTCAAACTTGATACTTGACCCATGTCCTTAATAGTGAAAAACTTCAAGAAGTCTTCATACATCTTCTGACCATGACCGCTATTAGCTACGAAAGGGACAAGATGGTATTTTATCCCTTCGACCATTAAATTCATAGCCACCATTTCGAGATACCTAAATTTCTCTTTTTCGGCATCACTGGCTTCTTTGGTAGGCTTCTCTGCATTTCCTTTAACCAGATCTAAGACCCTGTTCTTCTTGAGGATTAGGTCAATCATCTTTTTCTAGGATCTGAAGTTAGATTCTCCTTCAAAAATTTTCTCACCCTTGATAGAGTTAAACATGTTCCTTGAATATAATAGATTCCTTCCCTGAGATAGTGCCTTTGAATGGATTTGCCTTTTTCTTCTTTCTTCACCAAAGCTTTGATACCATGTTGGAAAATCAGAAAGGCAGTAAATATTTTCTCAATCTTGATAATTACTTGTGATGTCACTTGTTATTATGATTCTTTATATCTTGTTTCGGTAATTCATCAAGCAATGACACGAATCAGTAGCACATAAAACAATGAACACAAGATGTAGGCACATGCCATCGAAATCCCCCCTTGAGGGGGAAACCCAGTCAAAGTAATTCTTCCTTTCAATAGTATTCTTTAAGACTCTTCACCCTAGACCTTGACTAGACCTTCCCTCCACCCCAAGTCAGCCTCTAGAAGATTGATCTCTTTCGAGAAACTTTGACTATGTAGAAACTTGCGGTAGCTCACGCCTTCAGGAAGTATTCCAACTTGGGAGACTTTGTTTTCTCCCAATATAGAGCATGAAACAAAGAGATGCCACCACCAAAATTTACATTTTCCCTGACTCAGACTCCCCCAAACTCACATTCACTTCGACTTCTCGACAACAAACTTTCCCATCTTCGTACTTAACACTTCTACCCAGAAAATAGATTTTCACACTTCTGCCCGAAAGAGAGAGAATGATAAGTGATTCTCCAAATGAATTTGTTGTCCTTGTTTTTCTAGGCTTCTTGTGGGTTCGAATGGTTCCTTTATCCAACTTGATATTCTCTTAGGATGACATGGCGTGGAGGTTACATAGTTCATATTTGACTCAATATTTAATCAATTTACATGATTCAAAAGCCCAAGAAGGGTCTCTTTAAATGTACAATAATTCTTTAGACTCATAATAAAGACTAGAAGTCCTTAATGGGGAATTTTACCTAAAACATAGTGACCCAAGCATGAAACCCATGCTTTAATAAGTCATAATAATAAGAATAAAAATTATTTTCTTTATTCTTTTAACAAGTACATTACATAATGACTCAAGAATGTTATTGATTATCGAACATAGTTACTTTTTCCAAAATGTCCAAACCAAGTGGGAGAGCTAGGAGGGATAGTAGAATAGACCAAGGGATGCTTGTGATTAGAGAAGGGATGGTGCAACACCTTAGGCCAAGTGGGCTGATGGGGAGATGTCATATTGTTGGCTAGAGGTTGTAGAGGTCAATACCTTGAAATTGTTTGTGTTCAATATTGGTTATGTATAGTACTTCACTCTTAGTAAACCAATTCCTTTGTGGAGTCATGGCCTAGCCTAAGAGTGACCCATTATTGAAAAATATAGGAGCAACAAAAAATTGTGCTTAGATGATATATTTTATTTATGAAGATAATATGAATGAATGAACGATAGGAAAATAGAAGTTTGTACTTCAATGTTTTTGGTAATACAATAAGATTACCTAATGAATTCAATGTCACATGGAATGTTCATATAGAAAGTGTACAAGAATGATCTCTCCTTGTTAACTACAACGTGAAGGAAAATAGTGTGCTTATTTTTATGCTTCTAAGACTTGTGATGTGGATGTTTGAAGAAAAGAGAGGCAAGAAAATAAATTTGAAAGTAAATGCATATGAATAGAATGGAATATGTGCAATTATGTCACATGCATGAAAATATGTATGTGGAGATGTTTCAGTGCATGATTGGAGGAGTTGTTTAAATGTGTAAATTTGATAGATAGTGCAAATACCCTTGATTAATATTCATTAAAACCTTGTGTGTAATAAGATGAAATGATAGATTTGTGATTAATATGTGAGATTGAGTAGATTTTAGGAGCTAGAGAAGGTTGAAACCTAAAGTATGCTAAGAAGATAGTTAAAATCCCTGAAAAGGTATTAACTAGGAATGCATGTGATGGTAGCCATGTAAGTAGGGAAAGTAGAAATAAAAGGTGAAAAAATAAATCAATTGAGTAATAATTCCTTTCAGTTGAATTTAATATCTTTCTTTTCAAATTAATGCACGTATTGCATGGATGCCTAGGAAGGGTATGGTTGAGGATAAAAAATTAAATAGAAAAGGATTTAGTAAAATCAAAATAATGTGTGCATGCTTTGAGATACCATGTGGAATAAAAATAAAATGAATCAATAAAACAATCATCAGATAAAATATGCTTGAAAATACATTGTAGAATGCATCAAAATGTGGGATGTATGAAGAAAATTTAGGGACTGCAATTGTGTTCATGAGTCCAAGAGTGCTAACCCAATAGTTTCTAAGCTTGATACAAGTTATTCTATTATACATTTTTTAGTTTATTGGTAAGTAACATGTAATTGAAGAATTTGTTTTCCATATATAATGTGAATATTGTTTTTAATTGTTGATATATGTGAGTAAGTAGGGCATTATTACCTTGTGGGTTACGAAAAATTCAAGAATCCTTTAGTGTGTAAAGATTGCTAGAATATTTGTGATGCATGCATGATTTTCTATGGCATGATCTAACCATAAAACTCATATTATGAACCATGATGGTGCATATTCTTGGTGCATTGAATGCATTCATGCTTTTATGAAACAATTACTTACGTTATTGAATGTCATGAAGATAAATAGTTTGTAATAGTTTTGAGGAATTGTTTAATAGTTGAATGAGTGTGATGAATCTCTCATCCTGAAAAGCAATGTAGAGGTGAATTTATCATGAATTTATAGATATGCATATTTGAATTTTAACCCCTTGGTTGTTGGAATAAATGTTTCAACAGATTATGGAATGCTTGGAATTATTGTGATGCAAATAAATAATGCAATGATAGGTTCATTCAATTTATTTTTAAATCAATTGAAAGTGATGAATTATTATGTGTATAATAATTATAAGGTAAATTTAGGAGATGTTATAAATCTTGCATTGAAAATATTTAATGTTAGAAAACTTACCACTCTTTAGCTTATTGAAACTACAAGTTGTAGTTCAAAGGGCCTTGGTTATGATAATGAAGGCTGAGTATCTGTCATATGCAAGAGTTGAACATCATGATAATAATCTCATATTTATGAAATCTAATTCCTATATGAAGTAGGCTTGGAAAATGAAAGAAAAAATAAGAATATTTGATTTAAATTATTATGATTAATCTCATGGAAATTCTATTCTTGTGATACATGTGAGATGATGATCTATCTAGGAAATATAAATGATGCTTCTACAGCTAAAAATCCTAGGGGCAAGGCCATTATGGTGACACTAGAACCTTATTACATAAATTGATCACCATGAGTTATGTTATGACAAATTTATTGTGTTATTCAGAGAAAGCTAGAGGGATTCCTTGGCTATAAAAATATTTAAGTCTTGAGACTCTTCCTATGCATGGAATCCTTGCTAAGGAATGGATCATGCAAGAGACTAGGGAGCTAGAGAATAGGACACCTAGACTTGGAAGTAGGGAAAATTTTAAGAACCACCATAAATTTATATGTATAATAAATGGGTGAATCCCCATGATACATAGGAAAAATGGGAGGCGATTTTATCAATAATATATATATATATATATATATATATATATATATATATATATATATATATATATATATATATATATATATATATATATATTATTTTTTTGTCGAATCTCTCACCAGATTATATTGTCTTGTAAAGTCATGGTGAATCTTTCACTGAATTATAAAATCTTGTAAGATTTTCGCAAATCTTTCACCAAATAATAAAACATTATGAAGTCTTGGTGAATGTTTTTTTTAAGTATGAAACCATATATGATAATAGGAAAATATATTCATTAAACTCTAATATACTAACATACATGTTTAGAAAAAGGAAACATAATTTTCTCTTCCTACAAACAATGTTGCAAGTTTCAGTGGCTTTGTTTTTCAAGGTTCTTACTATACAGTAGTTCATATCCTTCTATTAGTTTTGATAATATTCCACAACAAAGTTCTTGTATGCATTCATCTTGACCACCAGTTCTATTAAGGTAGGAGAGATTAGTCTTTTCTCTACCACTTTTGTCAAGCTATGAGAGATTAATGTTTGTACAAATTTTGTTTTACTTTTCTCCCAACTTTTGTTTCCTTCAGTGTTTCCATCACTACCTTTTTGGTTCCATATCAAACCAATTTCTCAAATGCTAGCCTAACTGTGACAAAGGACTTTCTTGCTTCTACAAATTTGCAGCCTCATTGTAAGGAGAAGTTGTCATATTGCAGGGGAAATTTATAAAAACTTTCATTTGATCTCCAGGTATTTTTTAAGCCATCGAACTTCAGGTAGTTCATCCTTCCATATGATATTTGGTCATTACACTTTGTTCTTCAAGAAATATATAAGTTATGAAAGTCATTCTACCTTGTCATGAAGTGTTGAATCGAGTGAATCCCATACCCATGAACCTTACCTGTGGTCTTACGATGCAATATTTTATTTTGAGTCATTGTGTTAAAGTCCCTCCCCTTCAAGTACGCTTTATGCAAGTAGCACAATGATATAGGGCCCCATACTTACTGACATTCCTTTCTCTTAGTTGAATAGTTTTATCTTACCAAACCAACAAATGGTTCCTACCTTGAATGATGGAGTTTAATAGACCAACAATAAAATATTTATGTAACTCTGGTCCCCACCACCTGAACACCTTATGGCCCAGCATGAATGAAGGCATGTTAAGGATTTCTTCATTAGTCTTCGTAAAGATCATTTCAATTCATATTCATCATGGCTTCCACTAACCACTCATATAGGGTCACTTGGCTTTCCAATGGAAATTGCTCATTAATGCTTCCCATCACTCGACCACCTTCAATCATATTCATTTCAAAAATTTCATTTTGATTAGCATTTGTAAAATTCGTATGTGGTTTTGGTCATCAATAACTACTATTTTTTCTTAAATTTCTCCATCATATTATTAAGTAGCATTGCGATGTTCATCATCATCACCTAATATATGATAACATCCTTGAGGTAGACTCAACCTGTTTATAACAACTTTTGCATATTTATCACTAGGTATTTCAAAAACTTGGCTACAAGCCTCATCATTGGTAATAGCATCATAATTTACTAGCCAAATTCCATTGCACCTACATTCCACATTAATATTAGAGGGTGTAAAGGTCCTTTCAATAGATATGCTAGCAATTTCATCTGTTTCAAACCTTTTTACCTCTCTCCATGGGTTCTTTGCCATCCAATTTATTCTCTCAAACCTTAAAAATTCTTAAAAGACCCAAACACACTTCTAGGGGTTGCAACTTATGAGTAATATCTAAGCAGTGCCAACACTATGTATTCCTATCATGTTTGCCTTTATGGTTTGTAAAACTTTGTTGTTGTGATGGCCATAAAAAAATAACAAGTATATGTTTATAAGATAGACGCCTCTAGTTAAAATGTGACAAAATGGTATAGCCAAGTCATAAAAAAATATTTAGTCATCCATGAACTAGGATGTGAAACCACAATTCTTGGCATGATTCTTCATATTTTTATTTCCCTAAAACAAATATAGCCTGTTACACAACATTCTGTCACTGTCCCTATACTCCCCGTTCCTTGATCCTGGAGGACCTCTACAATGAACCCTGCATGCTTTTCCTTCATGGAGAAACTCCCATTATGTCCCTCTTCATGAGCAAATCATTTCCCTTTTGCACCATTTCCCCTGAAACTTCGGTTTTGCCCAATTTACAAGATCGGTGCTAATGGCCTTTGTCTCCCCCACAGTGATGTGTAGAGATAATCACTACCCCATGCGCTGACAGGAGTGACTGAGTTGTGTTTTAACTGTGTCAGTCCTGTTATGGAAAGTTTTTTAAAGTAGAGCAGAAGCTTCCAGCTTTAGAAGCTCCGTAATGGAAGATTGGTAAATGGTTTGGCCAGATGGGGTCAAGGATGACAGTTTGGGTTCCTTTCCCCTACAATGATGGAACTACCTCAAGGGATAACTCCTTCTCCCATGAGAAGAGGACACATCTCCAATCCATAATTCTTATATAAACCTACCTTCTTCACAAGCACAAACTAGGCATAGTTGATAGTTTTGGTAGAGTTATTGTTTTGAGTGTTGATAATATTTTGGAGTAGCCAAGAAAGTTATTACTAGTTGTAGCTATCTAGTTTTGTTGAGGGAGAAGTGTGTTTCGGTTTCGAGTAAAGCCTAAAGGGAAGAGCCTTTAAACTTTTTTTGTTTGAAGCCATCATGGAATGCTAGCAGAAGTGTGTGGGAACTTGGTCTTATTAGAGAAATACTACAGTGTCAAGACAAATGGTTGTAATCTCTCTTTGATATTAATATATGCAACTATCGATTTATTTCCTACATGTTTTGTAATATTACATATCCATGTATTAATGCTTCTTGACTCGTTCAGTAGGTTGAATTGCAATTTTTCTATTATTATGTTTCTGTGTTGTTGATGTTTAGTTGTTTCAAGAACTTGAAGAAGGAAGCGAGAGATTGCTGGAGTGAGCAAGCAAGGACATCATCAAGTAGGATAAGCGACCAAGAGGTAGGCCCTCTTGATTGATTCTAACCTAAGGAAATCTTCCATAGAATGTATCTGTTATGGCTAGGCCCATTATTAGGCTAGAGGAATTCGTTCGTGTCTGCACTTATAATTTTAGTTCACCATAAATTGGTGACTCCACTAGGGAGATCCCAATTTTTTATTTATTTTGCATTTCATGATTTCATGAGAACTTTTCTAGTTTCACATTTTCCCTTTGGTTCTATTTTCTTTCTCCTACTTACTGGCCTGAGTCTAAAATTCATAGTAGCAGATCTGGTCCCTGTTTTTGAATTTTTTTTTATTTTTCCTTAGTTACCTATGCTAGCGTGCTTAATCCGCTAACAATCATGCTGACTAGCATGAATTGCTCAGGAATAGTCACGTTGACCAACCACTAGCACTTGTTTTCATTTAGGTAGCCGCGTCGATGCTTGTAAGTGAAGATTAGGGCTTGAACCCAATCTTGGCCAGCGTTATCTGCTCTTGTGTTTTTGACCGCGTAAGCCTTTTTTATTGTTTTCTCCCTGATTAGAAAGCTACTTTTCATTTGGTTTTTCTTGCTTGTTGGCTTGTCATCTTGATATTTGATTGATTGAGTCATTGAGTAGCCCGTGACACTAGGGCATCTAGTTGGTCACCCATTCAGCAGCTTGTGGACTCACTAAGTCCAGTTCTGGGTGTGTTTACTCGTTGCATTTGGTTTCTGGTCCTTTTACAACTTTGACCTATTTTCGCACAAGTTTGAAAAAGTTTCGTTTACTAGCTTGAGCATCTCTTTCTGGCATAGATTACATTAGTGGCCTTGTGTTTGGTAAAGTCAGTGTTTCATTGATCTGAATGAAATTATACTTTCATGTTTTCATCTACTTGAAAAGCTCATTGTTTTGAAAACTTTTTCATTGAAAGTTTGTATGCGAAAAGTTTGTTTCGTTGTTTCATGAGAAAGTATGAAATTCTATCCTGTTGCACCATTGTGTATGAAATTTGAATCTTTTTAAAGACAAGAATTGCATCAGCATTTGAAAAAGGAAGATAATTTGTTCGTTTTCAGAGGACTAATAGATAAGTGCTTGTCAGAAAATTAGGAATTGGAATGCATTTTTCATTAGTTTGTTTTTTGAAAAAGTAAGGTAGTGAAAGATCATTTCGTTTTCAGTTGCTTGATTGTTTGCATATGATTGAGTAGTTTCTACCCTCTCTAGTGTAGGAATTTCATTGAATCGAAAGGGTCTTGTCCCATTTAGTTGCATTTTAGGTTTTTCAAGTAGCATTGCTAAGACCTGAAAACTAAAACTTAACTCAAGATCAAATCTAAAATGAATTCAATTGACCTAAGCTGCATTTGACATTAATGATCATATCTAGAAGGTCTAGGCTAGAGATGTGTTCTGGCATCTTTAAGCTCAGCAGTTGTCGTTAGCTTTGACATTAGACAATGCTAGCATGAATTTGTGCTCCTCGTACCATCGAGTATATAGTGGTAGACCCCACTAGGTAGCAATCCTTTTATCCTTAGGAAGCCGAGTTGGCTGCCTTGTGAACGTCATACACCAAACATAGCATTCAGGGAGATTGTCTACTCATAGTTCTTGGTTCACCAGGACGTATTCTGCAGTCGCCTGGTAATCTTGTTTACCTAGATCATCTAGAGTGGTCATTTGATATTTTTGACACATTAAATTTAAAAGATCATTCGAGCACTTGTCCTTTCGAGCTTGTTTCCAATCGAAAGTGATAGAGTCATCTTTGTTTCTTTCTCGACTCTTAAAAAATGAAAGAAGATCAGTCTTTTATGCATCTTAATAATTGATCGCCATGATATAAAACATCTTGTTAGTCTTTTAGACCAAATCATGAGTTTTTTTCAAAGGACATTTTAAAGTCTTGAAGTTATTTTCTCTATCGACTAAGACAAAGTCATCGTGGCTGAACCATCTGGTTCACCCAATTCCTCTTTCTCTCCTCCATTTGAAAGATTATCTGAGGAGTCGTTTCCTAAGTTATCAGAGTCACTTGAGGACAAAAATATTGAACTCGCAATTGTTTCGAGTGTTCAACCATTGCCATCTTGTGCTCTGCCTACTTTCGATTTAGGTTCATCTATTGATCTTGGCCCGGAATCTCTGGACAATCCCGTTCGAACTATGGAGAACTCGTCGACCACTGACAGTCATCTTGGACTAGTTATCTATCCTCCAGAACCTCTGTTTGATGTTGTTGAGATATCACCATAGCATCCTTACAGTCTGTATGACCATCTGGGTGCTTCTTTGGAACTATCCCCCAATACACGTTCGGTCGCTCGTCATCCTTTGTTTTCAAACATGGAACCCAAAGGTGATGCTCTAGTGACATCTCCGATAAGTCCGAAGTTTCTACTCCACACACTGTTGAGGGGGAAGAATTGAAATTTCAATTCCCTCCCAAGGGTTTCCCTTATTCAAAAGGTATTCCCGCCAGTTTTTCACCCAACTATGTGTCTTTGGGGCACCTAGTTTCAGGCACACCTAGTGCCTCATCACTCTACCATAATCCTGTATGGGCATCAGGTGTCAGGCCTACATCAATTCCATTCATCATGAACACGACTTCCCAACAGGCTGTTACTTCAGTCCCGGTGTAGCCCACCATTCTGAATACCCTTGTATCATTGATCCCAGTTACACGTTAGTCACAACCAATAGTTTAAAAGATTGTCTCTGTCAGTTCCTTTGTCCCATTAGTCAGTGGCTAGATTGTGCCACTGCCTGGGGAGCAGAATCTGAATGTCTCTGTGGCATTAGGTGCCACTAATGTGAGTGTCTCACAAGCTCACATGCTTGGTATAAACAAGCCCTCTTCTAGTATTATTTATAACCCTGCTTACCCTACTGGATCAAGCAATGTCCAATACCAACAAGTTTAGAATCTCTTTAGTTCATCTAGATTGAGCAATGTTCAGTATCAGTAGCCCTATGGGGGTCAGGTCCAATACCAAAATCCTTACTCTCCATACAGTTCTAAAGGATTGGTTAATCAACCTTACACCCTCCAACCTGGGCAATACATCCAACGTGGCTATGGCCAGATTCAGTTAGGTAATTTCCCGGGCACTGTTCAAGTACCCTTGCAATAATAAGGACAACCTTTAAAATAACTAGGGTAGCCTTTGTTACCACAAGGGAAACCTTTGTTGCAACAAGGGCTCTCCGCGCAACACTAAGGGCAAATTATTCCATATCAAGGTCTCCTGCAACAACTGTAAGGCCAATCATTACAACAGTTGTAGCAATCTACACAGCAGTAGATGCAATATGCTCTACATACCTATCAACCCATACCCTCACAAGGCCAACCTCTGCAAACCCAAGGAAAAATTTTGCAACTGCAAGGTCATCCCTTGCAACAAAAAAACCAACGAGGGTAGCAGCAACCCTTGTATACATACCAATAAGGTCAACCCTTGCAAGGGTAGGGTCAAGGTCAAGTCCTGCAGTAGTAGGCCCATAATCCTCTTATTCTAGGTCAGCAGGTTTAGAATCCTACCGGCCAAGGGAACCAAGTATAAAACCCCTATGTCCAAGGGCAATAAGCATATCAACCTTATACATAAGGAATGCAGGTACAAAATCCTCTTGTACAGGGATGACAGGTTCATCAGCCCTATGTTCTAAGACTGCAGGTCCCATATCCATATGTCGAAGCTCAACAGGCTCAACAACCTTTTAACCCATACGTTTCTTATCAACAACCTATGCCTGGACAGTTTCAAGGTGTTCAAGGTCAAAATCCTCCCTATGGTCAAGGTAATCTGCAATGCAAGTAGCCTCAGATGCCATATGGCCAAAATCCCCCACTGTGGGGCCAAAATCCTTACTAGCAGGGATGGGCTCTTCCTTATGGGCCCACCTATCAAGCTCCCATGCCTTTTAACACTCAATTACCTTTCTTTGCTACACTCGAGTTGCCAGATGTATCGCGCCTTATGAATGATCTGATCCTTCATTCGTTGTACTAGCCTCCAGTGCCATCCAAGATACTAAATGATTGCCCAAAGTTCGATGGAAAATCTAAAGAAGATCCTCAAGCCCATGTGATGACATATCACCTCTGGTGCTTGTCAAAGTCATACGTGGATGATTCCATTCGTCTTCTTCTTTTCCAACAAACCCTCATGGGTGCTGCAATGAAATGGTACATCGAGCTACCTCAGAGTACTTTCCATGACTTTAATTCGTTAGCCATGGCTTTCCTCACAGATTTTTAGTTGTCAGTTCGCTATGAAACTAGCACCTATTTTATGACATCGCTTAAGCAAGACACTGCGACGCACATCTCTGATCATATCCATGAATGGAGACATAGACGTCACCTGATCAAATTCGAGATAGCTGATCAGTTGCTCACTGAATGGTTTACCAAATCATTCGTAGCCCCAATTTCTTGTGATATAGCTTTAGGTGGATGTGTCACTTAATAGAAAGCCATCGCTCGTGCCCAGTACTTGGACCTGGTTTACTCTTAGTTTGGCACTTTATACGAGTTGTTACCAAATTCTCCAGGACCATCATCTGATCCCACAGCATCAAAGTCACCAGTTGTTCCTCCCGTCGATGGAGTTATTGGTTGAGTATCCCGAACGCCTCCTAAAACTTCTTCCAAATAGAAGTCGGTCTTGAATGTTGCTCCTAATAGTTCATCTCAGAATCCCCCTGGCCCTGGTAAGACCTCAGAGGTCCCCGATGTCCAGTCTATTGCAGTGGACAAATCCTCAAAAGGAAAGAAGAAAGGTAAAGGAAAAGCTAAAGTCGATGCCCCAAAATAGGGTCTTCCCAAATCATTTTCTCGCGAATCTTCAGAGCGGAAACCAAAGTATCCTTGCCTCATTTGTGAGGAGGATCACTATACTAAGGATTGTCCTTGACAATCTCAAGTTAGTCACCTGCTCAAAGGGACCCCTACCATCCTTAAAGAGCCATTTCCATCTCAGAAAACCCAAATGGTAGACCAACCCTGATCTTCTTCCTTTGGATCTCAAGTGTTCATGATGAGCACGCCCATTAATGTGGCTACTCGATTGAAAGATTATCAAACTCCAGCTCCGGCAGATGGGAAAGAAAAATAAGTTTCACCTTCTTCTTCTACCCAAGTTCTGGCCCTCTGCAAATCGAGCACCCTAACCCTGATTCCACTACGTGGCCAACCTCTCAAGGTGTGCTGCAGAAATCCTCATATAATCCCAATGCCCGAGCTACTCAACACTACAATATTGTTGAGGATTTGGCTCAGGCACCGTCAGCCATGTTGGCTCTCGAGGTACTCCAAAGCTACCCATCACAGTGGAAATCTTTGCTATCAGCTATCATGGGCATTGATCCCACTGATTCTAATTTGATATGTTTCAATTGAGAGAACCATGTTCCATGGATCCCTCATCAGATTCCCTTTCTTATTCAGGTAATCATTAATGAGAAGACCATCCACCGCACTGTCATCGATGAAGGTGCTTCCACCTGCATCAAGTAAACTGCATGTTGGAAGGCTATTGGTTCCACTGCACTGAACCAGTCTCTAAACACTTTAGAAGCTTTTGACGAGAACGATTCACGACCCTTTGGTGCCTTTCCTAACCTTGCCATTGCCCTGGAAGGCAAGGCAGTGCAAGTTGAAGTAGATATTGTTGATGCCAATCTTAATTATAATCTTCTAGTCGGCCAAATTTGGACTCATGCCATGCATGTCATGGCCTCCTCTTTGTTTCTCATGATCCATTTTCCCCATCAAGGGAAGATTGTCACCATCCATCAGCTGTCTTTCTTTTCCTCTTCCTCCTCCGATGGCAATGTTCAGTACGTCAAGCACTCTGGTGCTGGCTATGAGAGTGTGCGGGTGGGTCTCTTCAAAGATTTTACCTTAATGGGAATTATTCCACTTCCACCTCCTCATGTTACCTCTATCAACATGATCTTGGTCCAATCTGATCCCTGGTTCATACCTGCACCAGATCTTGTTGATACTTGGGGCGAGGTCATATTGCTTAGTCCCGCCGAAGTCAATTACATGGAAATTGTTTCGGATTCAAACTCCACATCCTCTGATTCTCATATGATGAAGAGATCTCTCAATATGTATTCTCAATCCCCTTGGCTTGGCACTTTAGAATCATCTGATCCCTTAGCCGAGACCTTCCTCGTTGATGAAGGTATCATGGAAATCATGTCTCTCGAGGAACCACCATGGATTGATACTCATCATCGCTCCTCGTTCCTGCCTCGCCCATCGGTCATGTCTACCACTTTTGAAGAGTCCTCTTCTCCATTTCTACCACTGATTGTTACTCATAAAGTATGGTCAGAAGGAAATTTGGGTAATATTACCCAAACGATGCTGATTGACATTTCTATCAAACCCGATGTCGTTGAACATGTTCATATTGAGGTATCTTGTTCTCCGGCATGTGGTGGTCATATGTTTGGTTATGCTACAGCTTAGAAAATCCTTTGCACAGGTTATTTATGGTCTTCCATCTTCAAAGACTACATTCTTGCTATCCGTAAGTGCCATGAATGCTAAATTTATCAATGCAAGATGTGCACCCCACCTACTCACCTACACCCTGCCATTACCATTGGTCCCTTTGCCAAATGGGACATCAATTATATGACATGTAACCCTCGTTCAGCTGGGGGGCATGGCTATATTATCATCACTGTGGATTATTTCACCAAATGGGCCAAAGTGATGCCTACATATTCTGTAGATGGTAAAACAATGGCTCAATTCCTTTTTAACCATGTTATTTCCATGTTCAGAATACCCTAAGCCATTGTCACAGACCATGGCTCCCATTTCAAAAATTACATGATGGCAGAACTAACATCTACATTGGGCTTGCGGCACGATGGATCAACCCCATATTATCCTTAGTCCAACGGCCAAGTTGAAGCCGTGAACAAGATTTTGGTCACCATGCTTCAGTGTATTATTGGGATGCACAAGTCAAATTGGCATCTCATGCTCTTTTTAGCTCTGTGGGCCTACTGAACTTCAACCAAAGATGCATTGGTTTTACACAATTCCAGCTGGTCGATGGTCTGGAAGCAACATTTCTGATCGAATACGAGATTCCTTCACTCAAGATAGTTGTTGAACTCCTCCTTGAAACATCGCCTCAAGAGGAACGCCTCTTATACTTAGAACAACTATACGAGACTCGTCGTCTCACTTCCTTGGTCATTGAAGCACAAAATAAACGAGTCGAATCCCATTTCGATCAGTCGGTCTCCCCTCACACTTTCTCTGAGGTTGATTTGGTCCTGTTATATGACCAAGCTAATGATAAGCTTGGGGCAGGAAAGTTCGAACCTATGTGGCATGGGCCCTATATTGTAAAACACGTTTTGCAGAAAGGAGCCTATGAGCTTATTGGTTATGAAGGAAATCCTCTCGATAAGCCCCGAAACAGGCTTTACCTCAAAAAGTAATATGCTTATGTCATCTTGCATGGTCACTATGTACATTAGTGTATGATTCATTTTTGTACAAGATGGTTTTGTGTGATAGTTTTCAAACAACTTTCCTGTTTACTGTGCTTTTCTTGCTTTGCAGATGTCTGCAACTCCTCATGTTGGTTTCACTAATGGTGCTTTTCATAGTACCTGGAAGCTATCATCCGCGACATGGGCTGTCTATGACCCTAACAATGAGTTGATTGACCTTCAAGGTATCTACCTAGGTTGTACAACCAACAACGTCACTGAATACAGTGTGGTCATCGAACTGTTTTCAGAAGCCATCATTTTAGGAATTAGAGAATTGGTTGTCAACCTGGATTCACATCTTGTCGTCTTTCAACTCAATGAGAAATATTATGTCAAGAACCCTCAAATATTACAAATGTATCTCTGTATCCATCTATTAGAAAGGAATTTTGATTATATTACATATCATCATATTCCTAGATGCATGAATACATTGACAAATGCATTAGCTAATTACGTGTTGGATAGATATTTATGAAACATGTAAAAGATAAGACAAACCATTTGTACGATAATAGACAGAAAAAGTACAACACACACACACAGATATATATATATATATATATATATATATAGATATGGTGAGAATGTTTGATACATCAGAACCCAAAAAAATAATATATGTGTCTAAAATAACATCAACTGCTCGCAAGCCTCCAAAAATATGTAAGTGTTAGACCTAGGAACTACTCAGCATGGTGGTCATGGTAGCACAAGATAGCTCATGCAACACAACTCAACAGTCAACAGATCCAACCTAAGACTCCCACTATGTGCCTCTGGTACTGATGAGGCATGTCTCCTATCTGAGCATACTTCGAGATACCATGAGTTAACCCCTCGAGGTTCCTCACAATATCCTCCTCGTTGTCACTCCTTTCCTGATAAGGGCTGAAAACATCAATAGGACAAGGTACATGCCTAGTTATTGGGGATATCACAGTTGGAAACTCTAGTCCAACATCTGCATAAACAAGAGAAATGTTATAAGCATGCATATACCAAAAAAAATTAAAAAATCTTGAAATTAAATTTGATTTTTTACCTTCATCATCGAAGTCCTATCCATATGGTAAGGGAATATCTGGGTCCTCACAAAAATCAATACCACTATATGGCTAGTCCTCCATGACAACCTTCTATCATCGTCGCCATGAGAAGAATGTAGGTTGTCATGACAGATGCTGACCCCCAGTGATCCTGGGCATCAAACGACTCCAGCGGTGTTATCGGGAAATCTAGTGTCCACTTGGAGTTGCTAGTCCCACTAAGACTGGTAGCTATCTTAGAAACAAACAAACTAAAACTACTTTCATTTTCCTTTATGAGAAGTAGATAAGAGTGGAATGAAGGACACCAACCTCCGTCTTGCGCTTGGTTCCTTGCTCGATTCCTCTCCCTTCTGACAGATCCTTGCTGCTTCTCCTTCGTCTAACCAACTTCAAAGAGAACCTATGGAATCAAAGCAGCATAATACTATCGAAGAATAGAGATCTACAATCATAAACAATATAGTACCAGATGTATATTGACCACACAAATGCATATATCATCAAACATACAAGAATGTGGAGGAAAACTTGAATAGCTTTATTAATATCAAGAATAGCAAAGATGATTACAACCAATTGTTCTGACCCAACGTCATCGTCCAGCATGAAAGCTGGTTGAAGGGAAAGTACCCCTAGGGTCCTTTGGGCTAAGCCCCTACCAGACTGAAAATTGCTTATTCAAAGAAACACACAAGCAGCCATCATTTTTACTTTTAAGCAAATTCTAATGTTTAGGGTACATACCTAAGGTCCTACGTTCGAGAAGGCCTTTAGGGTCCAAACCCTTCTTGGAGTTCCCTTCTTCTTTCTTTGACCTGCAAGACAAACAAATCAAAGAACACAATAGTACATTTACAGATACTTATGTATAAACCATCTTTATTCTATAAAGTTAGTTATAAAAATCTTTAAGTAACCACTTGCATAAGAATTCAAGACAAGAATCTCATAAGCATAAAGAAAGATTGTTTCGGGAACAAAGACGTTTTTCTTTATATATAAAGGAAAATAAAGCACATATATCGGAAAGATATCACCTGAACACCTTCAGCAGGCTCCAAGCAAAGCTTCCTCCCAGATTCGTTCCATCCTCAAGCCTCCAACAAGAGCTCCTTCCAAGTCCTACTCAATGATGATATCAAGGATGAATGATCACCAATACACATGGAAACAAGGGTTTCCTATGCAAAATGGGGGAAGTGCAGAAAGCACCAAGGACTTCAGACCTGGTCTAAGGGAAAAATCTCAGCATAATAATCTTGCTCTCCTCTCTCTCCCCTTGGCCTTCCCTTTGATGTCTTTTTATACCCTCTCCAAAGTAGTTTTTTAGTTAGGAGTTGGTTGGGAACAGTTGGGCCACGGGCACTAACAGGTGATCCAGCAGGTAAACCCGCGATCTCCGCCCGAAAAAGAGGAATTTATTATTTTTTTTAAGTGTTTTAATAGATACACGCGGGTTGGGTATGACATACCCGCGTGTACACGCGTTTAACTCAGGGCAATGTCGCGTATAGGGAAAAAAACACTGTTTTTTAAATTTTTGGACCAGGTCTGGAAGGAGGGGTTGCCCTAGGCCATGAGTGCAGCATCACAAACCATAAGAGTGAGATTTGGAGCTATAACAGATGCCCCCTAATGTATGAGGTCAGAAGGGGAACATGATGGCCGAAATATATTAAGTAAGTACAAGGAAAGGAACTCTACCGAAAAACCGAGGAGGACTTCACCAGAATTCAGCCTGCCAAGCCACCCAAAGGAGATTAGAAAGAAACACTGTCTGAGGCGGGCATACCCATGCTCAGGAAAAGTAAAGCATGTTCGCATATCAAGTACAAGCAGATCCACTAAGTATACAAGTATAAATGACTGGAAAATACATAATGGATCATCTGATCATAATGAGTAAGTACATGTCTGAATATCACATATAAGACTGTCAATGATGCTGAAAGATGCAACGGATCACTGATATCAAAGACTAATCCCAAAAAGGTACCAACTGAACATGATGGAATAGGATGGTACTACACTGTAAACTCAGGTGCCAGCATATAGAATGTCGCCATGACTGACTGCAACATATAAGGTGGAGTGGTATCAACTAGCAGCAACAGGAGCAACTGTCAAGTGAACCAATGAATGCTGATACAACCTGAGGTCTTCACCGACCGCCGTGGTACATTTCTACACCATGGGAATAAATGATCTGAAGTCGACCATGTGAGAAATCGTTTGATTACCGGTCATTGATGTATACCGTTAACAAATGCGAGACTACTCACCGATAATGATAATGAGCATCAAGGTACCCAGTACAATCTAACAAGTGTGAATAGATGAGCTGAAGTCGAACACCTGTAAGAATCTATCAATCAGGAGACAATGATGGTTTCCGACTGTCGATAGCGAGGAATCTGCCACTAATGACTGCAAACCCCAAGGTACTGCCAAATGGACTCTAGATCTTTGCCCCAGAGCAATGAGTCGGAGTCGATAGGGAAAGATCCGCTAGAAGGAAGGCATTAAGGCATCCTCCATCAATCTAGCGCGAGTGTAACCCGTAGGCCAATAATGTGGAAGGAATCGGACGAAAAAATATGTAGTAACCCAATCGAAGTACGTTTCCGACGTACACAAGATGTGGCTAGCGCACGGCAGAAACCCTCTGAACCAACCAATAATGAAAGCTGACACAGAGGCAAGGTATCCACCAATAGGGTCAAATGGAAACCAAGGTACTGCACGAATCACAATGTGTGATAATGTATGCTGATGTCGAACACAAGGGAAACCACTCAGTCAAAGACCCATGATACTGATCGATGCTGAGCACAAGGTGACCTATCAATAATGAAAATAGGGCCAGGGTGCGGCTCTAGGCCTGTCCTCAAAGCAAGGTGTCATCGTCGATAAGGACAAGACCCGCCAGCAAGAAGTCAATGGGGACCTTCTCAAACCGGCACGAGTAAAGGACCAATATAACTAATGTGATGATAGACATGAAACTGACAACCAAGGATGGCCGACTGAAAAATGAGTCAAGAGACACCGCAGAAAGGCTGACTCAGGCTAACTTCCCTTGAACAAAAGCACGACTCAATGTGACTATGTGGCAGCATATGATGAATCTGTATAAGTTCGTCATGCAGGAGGCACGAACGAACCCTCCATATGATTGGAAGAGATAACCAATCAGGGGAGAACTGACTCGAGAACAAGGTTATGGCGTACCTAAGTCAAACTAAATCCCACCCATGCGGAGGAGACTTTGTTTTGAGTGCTTTGTTCAAGGGCGACATGACTGACTCTAGCTGCCAACAATAAATGGAAATAATGTCCCTGTTCCCGCTCTTTTTGGAATATTTAATTTTTTGTCTTTTTCTGATAAGCCGAAAAAAGAATAAAAGAATGCTATGGTACAGTGGAAAGAACGAGTGTCGGTGAAACAGATGATCTAGTTCCTGGGAAAGGAACGTTCCTATGCTCAATGCAGGGAGGTGAAAAACTGGTCAGTGACACTCAGAGGTAAGTTCCTTCCACGGATCTGGGTATGTCAAGCTGCAGAAGTCAAGGGTATGCAAGGTTGATTTTTTAGATGTCATGGTCAAAAGTTGGCTTAAACACGAGTCCAAGTGAAGCCGGCTATAGGCCAAAAGGTGCAAATGGTCAACATGCAATGCAGAAGTACAACTTGACACACATAGGAGCCTCTAGGGTATAAGGCCAGAACGAACCGAAGAAGCAAAGAGGAATGAGTCTTCAATGCATAAGTCGTGGCGGGACTATAGAGGACTCCCGAGCCTACTCAAACGAAGCAGCATGGGCAACAAATGTCAGTGAGGTGCTAACTAGGATGCCCATGTAACAGAATGGCTCTACCATCATGTCATGATTTAAAGAATCGGCGAGTGAAAATGGCTTACGAACCATAACATGATGGGGTCGACCCTACGGCAGTTGTATCGGTCAAATGGAGGCTAGTATGCATAATGCAATGGAAAAATGGTATCCCTAACCTATATGCCAGTGAGAACACGATACCTGCCATGACGGGTCAGCAGTCATCGAACCGTCTCGAACCATCGAAAAATGTCCAAAATGTCCTGAAAAACAACCCAATCTCGACATTCCAAGCTCCCAAATTAAAAGTGACATGAAACCAAACAAAATAAAATTTTGAAAAAATTTTGCATTTTCAAAACTTATAAAAAGAAATTTTGGGCTTACCATTTTCACCGTTTGACTTGGAGAGCAAAAATTGTGGAGCAAAAGGAGCAAACTTCCCCGTGACTTATTCAACCTTTCAAACTTGCCGAAAACTTCCAGGTAAGCACTAAACTTGTCTTGCAATTAATTGTGATAGTTTTTAGGAAGTTTAATTAATGTTTCACCGTTAGAATTTTGCAAAAAATCGCTCTGCGGCGTACACGCGGGTTGGCTGTATAGAAATCGCGTATACGATGGCCCTATACGCGACTGTATACAAGTGAACCCGCGTGTGCGCAGCAAACTAATTTTATACAAAAAACTAACGGATGAAAATGATTTTTTCTTCCAGGATGACTATCACATGGCGTGAAAGAGAGCACTCAGCTGTAGATAATGAAGTTATGAACAATGATGAGGTGTTAGACGCCCTGCGGGGATGCGGATTGTTAAAATTCTTCAAGTTGCCAAATATGAAAGCAAACGTGTGTTTGCTCGAGAGACTCATTGATTATTGGGATGTCGAGGAAGAAGCTTTTGTGATTGATCAGATGCCACTCAGGGTAGAAGTGGAAGATATATATTTCATCACAGGCCTTTCCTGAAGGGGAGAGGTAGTACACTCCCGGGGCAGGACTCGGAATAGCCTCAGTGTAGACGACTATGTTCAAATTTACTGCCCAGGTCATCGGAAGGTCGGGAGCCAGATCTCTATCCCAGACGTGGCGAGTTTGTCACTGCGGATAATCTTGTTCACCATAGCTCGAGTGAACGGATCATCCTCACTACATCAAGCATCACGGGTAAACATGAGCGTAGCAGTGGACTGTCTCACCACGGTGTTTGACTGGTGTACTCCTCTACTTGCCAATATGAAGGAACAACTTGCTTCTATCAGGAGGGGACGGACCAAGAACTTTGGGTACGGAACTATTTTATGCACTTTCTTCTTCGAGAAGGTTCCCGCACTCCGCCCCAGGGTAGCAGTTCCCATCAGTAGTCCACGTGATCCACGCATGGGCCGGTGGGCTGACTTGATGAAACGTCTGGGGGGTGGGGAAGTGCCTAGGAATGCATTCGACGATGACTTTTTTGCTTGGTGGGAGCAACAGATCATCGCCATAGATGACTACCCCTATGCTGGGCTGGATTTCCGAGGAGATCCTGATCTAGTGTTACCACCGGATGCAGCATGGGGCGAGATTGGTAAGATTTTTGATTTTTATGATTTTATGATTTTTTTGGATTTTCCAAATATAATGATAAATTTTGAAAAATATTTTTTGATGAGATTCAAATGACTAATATGATGATCATGTTCCAAACATTGGGCTTGTGCGACCAGATGGATTCCCGCGGCATGGACGGCGTGGCCGAGGAGCCGAAGAGGCAGCTGCGGATGCGGAAAGGACCCTCAACAACGTACAACGACACTTGGCGAGACTGAGCTACCAAGTACCGATGGCCGAGATAGAGGACCTTCCTCCAGATATGCAGCGTCATGTGGTTGAGATGCCACGTGACTGGGTTTGCGTCTTTCAGCGCGTGGCCACTGCTATAGTTACTTATTTAGCTGCTCATCCAGAGCCGAGGCATTAGATATGCCTGACATGATTATGGGCATTTGAGTCCCAATTTTGTATATTTTTGGACACACATATGTACACTCGAGACGCTCTGCGATATATATATATATATATATATACAGTTTGACTTCTTGATGCATGATTTTATGATGATGAATGATTGATATGCCAGTCTAATGCTTGATTAGCGATAGAATCAGCTAACCAATTTTGAGATCTTGGAATGTGAAAATAATTAATGTAAATAAATGATCTTTGCAACAACCTCACCCTTAAATATTGGCGATATAATAATGGATCTCTAACCCGATAAATGTTATTTAACTGAGACACTATCAATTGAGAATCAAGATATACTACCAACGAGTCGATCCCATAAGAGATTGCCTCGGATAATAAATTGATAACAGCTGTATACTCGGCCATATTGTTTGAAGCAGGACCAATACACACGCCTCTCGATATCATCAACTGACCAGTTGGGTAATAAAGTACCCAAGCTGCGGAAGCAAGATTCCGAGTGTGCCGATTAGCACCATCGGCGAACCCAAAATAAACCAAATCATCCATCAACACCTGCCAAGGCAGACCAAAAAGTGCTGATATCAAAAAACGCTTGACAATATATGTACAAATACACATAAAATACAAAGAAGCCATTGCCTGGTAAAACTAAGCAAAATACTTCTTTAAATAGAGCCCATTTCGGGGCTCTGCCAACTTGTTTCCTTCGAAATAAATTAACTCATACGATCCTTTTTCTAAGACTCGTTTGATAATGAAAGGACCGTACCACATAGGCTTGAATTTTCCTGCCCCCAAGGCGTCCTTATCTTGGTCATAGACCAAGACAAGGTCACCTTCAGAAAAGACACGAGGACGGACAGACTTATCATACTGAGTTTTGACCCTTTTCTTATGGGCCTCAATCATCGTGGCAGCATCTCAACATTGCTCATCGAGATGTTCCAGGTGAACTAGGCGCTCCTCGAGACTTGAAGTCTCAGGAAGAAGCTCGACAACCAATTTCAGAGATGGAATTTCACATTCGACCGAAAAGATAGATTCCATCCCGTAAACCAACTGAAAAGGAGTAAAACCAGTAGCCGTTTTGACGGAGGTTCGGTATGCCCAAAGAGCCGGATACAACATAATGTGCCAATTGGACCGATTTTTATCGATTGTCCGTTGGAGTATCGTCTTAAGAGTTTTATTGACCACCTTGACCTGTCCATTGGCCTGAGGATAGTAAGGAGACGAATGCTCCTGACGGAAACCTAATTTAAGAGCCAATTCGGACATTAGCTGATTTTGGAAATGACTGCCATGGTCAGTGACAATCTCTCTTGGGATACCGAATCTTGAGATAACCTGATTGAAAAGAAACAATGTTGCCGTGTCACTGTCGTTCTTATAAGTAGGCATGGCCTCTGCCCACTTCGTGAAGTAGTCTACAGCCACGATAATGTACTTGTGATTCGCCGTTGAAGGCGGATTACAAGTCGTAAAATCAATACCCCACTTAGTGAAGGGACTGACGGTGACAACGGGAAAAAGGGGAGCTGGATGCGCGCACATCTTGCGAGTAAAAATTTGACACGGGTGACAGCGTTTGACCGCTTCCACATAGTCCTTAAAGAGTGAAGGCCAAAAGTAGCCGACACGTAAGATGCGCTGGGCTGTAGCAAGCCCGGATAGATGACCACCACAAGCTCCACTGTGGCAATCATTAAGCACAGACTCTGCTTCCTCTAAGGTTAAACAACGTCGAAGAATTGAATCAACCCCTCGACGGTATAATGTGTCACCAATGATAACATAGTTCTTAGCCAGGTGACGTAATTTGCGACGTTCATCCTTGGAGAAAGTAGAGGGAAACTTCGAAGTCTGGAGATAAACAACGATATCTCCATACCAAGGGTCTTGTGAAGAGATGAGGAATATATGTTCGTCGGGTAAACTTTCCTCATAAACAACATCCTCTCCACAAGGAAGCTCAGAAATTAGCTCCGCGAAGACCATAGATTTCTTAGACTTGGCGGACAAGAACTCGAGGTCGAATTCTTGTAAAATGACTATCCATCTATTATATTTGCCCCCAATCACTCGCCTACTGAGGACAAATTGGAATGGATTGACCGCCGCTAAGACAAAAGTTTTGCGTAGCAAAATATAATGACGGAGCCTCTGGACAGCATGGACAGTTGCTAAGGCCAAATTCTCAACCGGAGAATAGCGGAGTTCAGGGCCTATTAAGCCTCGGCTCAAATAATAAATCACGTGCTCAATGAGAGCATCGTCTTTCTGAACTAGAACCATACCAATGGTAGATTCTGCTGCAGCGAGATATAAAAGGAATTCTCTACCATAATCCGGTGGACTCAAAAGCGGGGCAGAGACTAATGCCTTTTTCAAAGCATCAAACGACCGCTGCGCAAAGTCGTCCCACACAAATGGAACTCCTTTCCGTAGCAAACGCATGAACCCTTTAGTGATCTCGGCGTAGTTTGCTATAAACCATCTCAAGAAATTGGCCTTCCCTTGAAGACTTTGAAATTGACGGATTGAGGACGGGGGAGGCAACTGAACTATTGCCTCTACCTTGAAGGGATCAACCCGAATCCCTTCATTGGACACTATAAACCCTAACAACCGACCGGATGTAACCGCAAAAACGCACTTATTTGGATTCAACCGGATTTTATAGAAACGACATCGCTCAAAGACTAATCGAAGATGACTAGGGTGATCTGTTCTCTTTCGAGAGCGAGCAGCGAGATCATCTAGGTATGCTTCGATGACATGTTTGATGTCGTGGAAAGCGTAGGACATGGCCCGCTGAAACGTGGCTCCAACGTTTTTAAGACCAAAGGGCATCTTTCGATATGCAAAGGTACCCCAGGGACATATGAAGGCAGTCTTATGCTGATCCTCAGGACGAATAGAGATTTGATTATAACCCGAGAAATCGTTCATAAAGGAGAAAATCTCATTACCCGCACACTCGTCGATAATCTGATCAATGAATGGCGTGGGGTAATTGTCTTTTGGACAAACCTTGTTTAAGTCCCTAAAATCGATGCATACGCGGATTTTTTCTTGCTTTTTGTCCACAGGGACTGGATTCGAAACCCAATCCGTAAGAGGAACAAGGTATATAAAACCCGCCCTTAGCAGCTTCTCAACCTCAGCTTTGATAGCCGCTGCTTTCCTAGGGTTAACTGGCCGAAGTCTTTGATGAATCGGTTTTGCGTTTTCATACGTCTTGATCTCATGTTGGATTATAGAAGGATCAATGCTGGGCATTTCCTCAGAAGACCAAGCAAATACATCCCGATATTCCTTGAATAGGTCGGTATAAATTTGAATTTCTTCAGGGGAACACTCAATTCCGATGAAGATATTCTCGACGATGTTAGGATCCTTAGAGATGTTTATAGGTATCGTTTTTGAGATTACCGACATATTACCTTCGGCCCGTACGTGTGTTGGAGCCAAAGGGTTCGACACCGTACAGACATCACTATCAATGAGCTCGGAGAATTTAGATTCCACTTCCTGCAATGGAGGAAGAAAATATGAACGATGGTGTAAGTCTTCCCAAGGTCGATCTATACCCATCATTACTTCGAGGATTGCTTCTTCAGAAGGTAGAACCGAATCTAAGCAGTCCAAGGCAGAGTTAGAATCAAAGCTCCAAGCGGGGGCCACATGACCATCTAATTCCTCTTCGGAAAAAGGAGTAGAATGGTTATCTGCAGAGTCTACGATAGACTGATATCTAAGCTCAGCTGCAGATATAGGAAACGCCATTCCATTCACTTGTCCTTCAACTAATGTGGTGGTAGGTGAAGGCAAGGTCCAAGGGTCGGAAAAATAATGAGTTCGAAAGAACTCTTCTCGAGAAGACTCCTTGGATGATGAAATAGCATTGATTCTTGCAAAAGGAGAGGGAAGATCAAACGTACCCATCAATGAGGAATACATCCCTACTCCTAAATTCTCAGTCGGCGGGCGAGGGTTATCCACCAAAGGAACAGTAGAGTCGGAGGTTGCTTGAGGATCGATTGGAGAATAGTCCAATTGATCAACCTTAACAATTTTCCCCTCATGAGGAAAGCAAATGACACGAAACAGAGTCGATACAACGGCTTCCATCTCGTACACCCAGTTCCTTCCTAATAGGAGATTATAATCTAGGTTAGCATCTACGACTTCAACTTCGATATTAACGACCTTCCCTCCAACACATATAGGAAAGGTCGGGATAATCCCACGCGGCTTGTGAGAATGGCCATCAAATGTAGTTAAGACAGTTGGTGAAGGAACGGCCGAAGGTGAACCAATAGCCTTCCAACATGACATGGACATGACACATGTGGAAGCTCCTTCATCTATAACGGTGCGAAAAATATTGATTTTCCGGTATGTTGACTTTACCTGAAAAGCCATATGATGAGGGAGTCTCTTTTTGACATTTGACATGTCAAAAGAGAGCACTAAAGAGTTAGCTGGATCGACTGCTCCAATGGCGGAGAGTAAAGCACTTCTTTGAGACGGACACGATTGGAGAACTTCCAAAGTGGACATAGCACACGGGCTTTGAGCCAAATCCTCCACAATGGAGTAATTTTGGGCGGCTCTAGTGTTAGGGTTAATCGTCGCGCGTTTGGCGGAACCTTTCGGTATCCTAGGTATAGTCTCAACAAGAGGTCGCTCAATATGAAGGTCATTACTTCCGGGAACCGTTTTATCCTTAGATGTTTCGGCTTCACCATAATCGCGTGACCGAGTAGTCACGTTAACGTTTGAACCCATCATAAAAACATTTTATGCTTTTTCCCCTTCCTGGTTGCCCCCTGAGGAGGTCCCAGGATTCGAATTCGCGCCAGCAAGAAGTTGCTGCCCTTGGGGAAACGGGTTGGTTAACACAGCTTGCGAACTAGAAGTCCCTTGCTGTCCTAACAAGCGCTGAGCGTCTTCAATTCTAGGGCAAAGATGAGTTAGATGGTCCCCACTGCATAACTTGCAAGGGAACTTAACTTTCTTTCTCGACTCACCTTTACCACCACCAGCGTTGTTGCCGGATTTATTTGCATCGGGCTTCCCATCCGAGTTCTTCTTTTTACCACGTCCTTTCTTTTTCCCATTGGAATTTTGATTTCCTTTGGGGTTATCAGATTGGATGGTGTTAATGGAAGAATTTTGGGAGGCCTGAGGATTAGACATTGTGACTTGGTTGTTAGGAGCAGTTTGTAATGACAACTGCTGCAATTGATTCAACAAGTTCACTGTAGTCGAGTCTACTGACCCCACAATACCATCCGCGTGCGGACCTGGCTTTGGCTTAGCTAAATCAACCTTAGATCCAGGAGCATCTGGCAAGTACTTTTGGAGGATCCCAGACTGAGAGTAAATCAGTTCTAACTGTTGGGCCCTGAAAATGGCTTGCTCCTCAGAGTAGACCCCAGACATGGAGACATCCTTGGAGATCTCGGGTTGCAAAGACTTCAAAAACCACTCTAGACGGTACTCCGGAGGGATTTCAGCTTTAATGAGCCTTTTTCTCCGTCTCCATTCCTGAATGTGATCAGAAATGTGGGTTGCCTTATCCTGACGAAAGGTAGCGAGAAGTTCAGTTCCGGCATCATAGCGGACAGGCAACTGGAAGTGATTCAAGAAGATATTGGCTAAGTCTGCGAACGATGTAAAGTTGCCCCTTGGCAACTCTATATACCATTTAGCCGCATTACCAGTCAAGGTGCGCTGAAAGAGTCTCAACCTAACTGAATCTTCGATGAGGGAGTTGGATGAGCACCACAAATGGAATTTGGTTACATGATCACCCGGATCTTCACCACTCTTCCCTTTGAATTTTGGAATGTTCGAAGGGAGTTTGGTTGGGACCGGAGGCCAGGCCAGATTGTATCTGATAGGGTCGTTCGTTAGCTTAGTGAGATCTGGCAAGTTTAATGTTGCCAGAAACGGAAGCCTAGGAGGACCTAGGGGATTCCACCCAGACTGGGCAGAACTCCCAAAGTTCTGAAAAGATTGTCCTGGGATTTGGGAGGCACCAGGCTGCCCGAAGTGACCAGTAGAACCGGCTGAACCAAAAGGCAAGCCTTGTGGTCCAGCAAAATTCGGAGTTTGACCAACTCCTGCCATATAACCTCCATAGCCTGCAAAGTTTCCTCCTAAAGAATGGTAAGGAGTTGATAACCCCTGATATGGGTTCCAAGCCGAAGCAAGGGGAGGAATACTTTGAAACATGCTAACCGTGGAATACGGCCTACTTCCTTGTTGGCCGTTAAATGGATTCGCAGTTCCTGCGCTACTAACCCTAGGGTTATTCCAACCTTGGAAAGGATTGCTGCTTTGTCCTATTGAAGAAAAATGCATGGATCCTACCATTGGGTTGGAATGTGGGATATGACCACTTCCAAAAGGAAAACCCTGGAATGAAGCCGATCCGCCCATCAGGGACGTAGCGACACTGAACGGAACCAATGGAATACCCTGTGATTGGGTGCCAAAAAGGAAGGAACCAGTACTAAAAGCATTGGTTTGGGCATTTCCACTCGTGGACGGAATGGAGGTAGACCCTACCAAAGATGTGCTAGCAAACAATCCGAACAAGGAAGCGGAGAGGATGGAAATGGTTCCTCCCCCTTGCACCGATGTTGGGGTTTGCATAGTCATAGCACTCGTAGAAGCCATGCTTCCAGTAGTGATCATAAATGGTAAGCGCGTAGCGTAACCTGGACTCACTGGTCTATGCGACGGAGTCCCAACGTATTGCAATACGTCTGGATAACTAGATGGTAGTGGAGAATTTGGAATCACTAATGATTCTGAAAGTTCTTCTACCTCTACGTTATTCTCCGCCTGAAAGCGAACTCGAGAAAGGACTGCAGTGTCCCTCTCTTGTTCAGAAGTGCCAGGCCTTGCTTGGCTGCTAATATCCCCGAGAGGAGGATCAATCCCCGATGTGTCAACCGGCGTGGGATGGACCCCACCGGTAGTATTCCCTCTGCGCCTTCTAGGAGAAGGCTCTAAACTAGGTGGCGAGAGACAACGAAGTCTTCGAGACCGTCTTGGAGACCGATCGGCCACTTTGAATTTTTTGTTATGATCTAACTAAAGACTCAAAAAATTAAAAGCTAAGCCGACTAGGAGCATAGAGCACACACTATAAAGTTCGTAAAGAAACAGCCAGTCAAACAAATTTCAAGTATTTCTGCTCCGGGTGATTAGGACCGGACACCAAAATACGAGAAAGTGAATCAAAGGGCCTTCCGAAGATAGTCTGGGATGATGAGGGCCCAGTCCTATCAGCGAAGGTATTAGAGGAAGTTACGCTGACCTCCTAACAACAGCTTGCGCCGATGCAAGCCCCCGAGCTTCGCAAGGGTGCCCTCCAGTAGTATTGTCGAGAGTGATACAACGTTGACCTCAAGTGCCACGGGATTCCCCCTCCGCAGCCACCTATGCAGATCCCTAGGAGAGGCAACTATGGGTAACAACTCGTCGCAGAAGCCAGGCAGAACAGTCGTGAGGTAAGTTCAGACAAGTAGGAGAGGGGGTATCTCTCTTCCCTGTCTTCACAGACCCTCGTGCTTAACTCCCAGATCCAGAGCTTTCCTGGTCTTCCTAACGCTATTGGATTTACTCTCGTTAATCAGACTCTTATGTTTGACGTTTTATGTGGCCTTGGAGAGTTAACTCTCCACTCGCCTAATCCAAGGCCCTAAAATCCTAAACTTGTTGGTGTAATAACTAAAACAAAAAGTTCTAATGGATTTTAATTAAGCGCTTGATTTTATTAGGCTGTTCTTTAAGTCACAAGGTAATGGAGGTGAAACTTGTGGTGTTTTTATGGACGCAAAAGAAATTAATAAAACTTAGCTACATGCACATGCACTTTTGTTTTCGATGAAGAGCAATTTCTATGAGGTTCAGAGGTACTTGTAATATAAACAAATTTTCTTTTTCTTTTCAGACTCCACACTCACAAAAACTAACAAAACTAAATATGCCTAAAAAGAGATGCAAATCTTACCCTAATGCAAGAACTATATGTGGATGCAAGATTCAAAGACTACTCTAAAAACAAAGAAGGAAAGTTGCTGCTTTACCAAATTTTGTCTTGCCACTAAAATGCTTAGATAGAAGATGATGTGTTACCAATCATTTCGTCCAAACAATAAAAACAAGTTCTAAGATAAAAACAAAGCACTTTCACTTTGCAAAAAAGGAAATCAAATGAGAAGCAAGTTTAAGAAAGCGAAACTCAAAAACTTTCAAAAGATTTTCTTTCAATCAAACCAAAAAGTCTTTTTCAAAGGAAAGCTCTCCAAAACTGACACCAATGATTGATAAACAAGCAACCAAACACTTTTGTGAATTGACACCTTTCAAATGATGAAAACTCAACAAAAATAAAATGTGTTTGAAATCGCTTTTGACAATCAAAAGCAGCAATGAAAGTCCAGAATATCAAAAGACAAGTTTCAAGAAAATGGTAACAAACAAGTTTCCCAAAACGAAGGAGCAAATGGTCATAAAAATGATTTCGTTAAGCAAACAAAAAGTGTCATGAAAGCAAAAATGGACACAAAGATTGAACCCAATCTTCCTACTCTGCCGAAACAGAGCAATCAAGATTCTTAAACAGAAATCTTGTCTGTCAAAAATCAATGACGCTTGCAATCAACGAAAACAAGACTAATACTCCTTATGACTAGAGAGAGTTCAGAACAAGATGCCCCCTGTCAAACAGAGAACTGTTACTGGAAAAGTGACTGCTTGCCACTGAACCAAACCACCAGACAAATATTCAGCAAAAAGAAAATTTATAAATCTTGAAATTTATGTAATATACGCGCCTGCAATTAAGTGCAGAATGCGTGTATACGCGACTGTAACTAAGGAAACCTGCGTATACGCGGGTTCACTTAGTGCAACTTGCGTATATACGCTTCTGTAATCCAGGAAAAGAGCGTATCTAAAGTCTTTCAAGAAAAATAAAAAAACATAGACTGAAAAACTGGAAAAGCTTGGAGTTCAAGAAAAGATCAGACAGTCAGAGCCAACAAACAGAGGGGCTGAGCCTTGATTGGCTTGAAGACTACCCAAACTAGGAACAACAAGAGTGTTGTCCCCAGCGGAGTCGCCAATTCTGGTTGAAGGGAAAGTACCCCTAGGGTCCTTTGGGCTAAGCCCCTACCAGACTGAAAATTGCTTATTCAAAGAAACACACACGCGGCCATCATTTTTACTTTTAAGCAAATTCTAATGTTTAGGGTACATAGCTAAGGTCCTACGTTCGAGAAGGCCTTTAGGGTCCAAACCCTTCTTGGAGTTCCCTTCTTCTTTCTTTGACCTGCAAGACAAACAAATCAAAGAACACAACAGTACATGTACAGATACTTATGTATAAACCATCTTTATGCTATAAAGTTAGTTATAAAAATCTTTAAGTAACCACTTGCATAAGAATTCAAGACAAGAATCTCATAAGCATAAAGAAAGATTGTTTCGAGAACAAAGACGTGTTTCTTTATATATAAAGGCAAATAAAGCACATATATCGGAAAGATATCACCTGAACACCTTCAGCAGGCTCCAAGCAAAGCTTCCTCCAGGATTCGTTCCAGCCTCAAGCCTCCAACAAGAGCTCCTTCCAAGTCCTACTCAATGATGATATCAAGGATTAATGATCACCAATACACATGGAAACAAGGGTTTCCTATGCAAAATGGGGGAAGTGCAGAAAGCACCAAGGACTTCAGACCTGGTCTAAGGGAAAAATGTCAGCATAATAATCTTGCTCTCCTCTCTCTCCCCTTGGCCTTCCCTTTGATGTCTTTTTATACTCTCTCAAAAGTAGTTTTTTAGTTAGGAGTTGGTTGGGAACAGTTGGGCCACGGGCACTAACAGGTGATCCAGTAGGTAAACCCGCGATCTCCGCCCGAAAAAGAGGAATTTATTATTTTTTTAAGTGTTTTAATAGATACACGCGGGTTGGGTGTGACATACCCGCGTGTACACGCGTTTAACTTAGGGAAATGTCGCGTATAGGGAATAAAACACTGTTTTTTAAATTTTTGGACCAGGTCTGGAAGGAGGGGTTGCCCTAGGCCATGAGTGCAGCATCACAAACCATAAGAGTGAGATTTGGAGCTATAACAAAAGCCCTTCCTTCACCTCATGAAAAGCTTAGATCACCCAACACTATGATATTCCAACAAGAAACCAACAACACTTCCTTACAAGATACAAAATTCCAGCCTCTGGATCTCTGGGATGAGGGATCCATATATCGCAGCTCGGATGGATGAAACTAGATCTAGGGTCTTCAAACTCGTTCAATCTTCACTCGGAGTACAAGTCGATCCATGTGAAAGATGTTCTGGAGTCGAACATGGAAAGACATCGCCTGATTACGAGCCAATGATGTAAGCTATTAACAGGCGCGAGAGGAATCACCGATAATGATGATGACCCTCAAGGTACTACAGTAAAATTCACATGGTGTGAATAAGGGACTTGGCATCGAACTCCATGCAAAATCTTTCGGTCGAAGGCCATTGATGTAAACCTATCACCGGAAGTGAGAAACTTGCCATTGAGGCATGCAAGCTTCAAAGTACTAAAAGGGTTGTTCCTAAGTTGACTTCTTGGATAATGAGCTGATGTCGACAAGAAGCGACGCGTCGTAGGAGGGCCTTAATGAATCCCACATCTATGACATGGAATGGAGTAAATGATTTTGGAGGTGAAAACGATCTGATGATACAGGGTTTAGGGTGGCGATCATGAAAGAATGGAGCGTGAATGTATTGCAGTGGATGAGACACAAGTGAATTGTCTGAGCGACTTCTCTTGAACATACCGGCGACACTGACATGATGGATTGGTAGCATTAACCCCAAATGTGGACGGTGTGATGGCCCAATGGCGATATGACCAGTGAATGGAACAACCCAACCTGACTCGGATGCAGAGTGAAAGTGTCATGTTCAAGAGCGACTTGCTACCGATAAAGTTTCTTCAAGTTTTCTTCCCAATTTTTCCCCAGTCATTACTAACTAGTACCTCTTTATTTTTGTCAAGCTTGAGGAGGATAACATATGCTTGTTCTATAATTTTCCCTTTGAGCAAACCCGTCGCTATATTTTAACGAGCCTAGCGACAGTGAAAATTGTTCTTGTCTGTATGGACAAGTTTGTCACTATTCAGTTTTAACGAGTTTAATGACAAAGATAACTCGGTCCTTTTCAATTTTAGAGAGTCTGAAAGGGACGTAAAGGAAACTCCAATAATCCTTTTTCGTCATGTAATCCCTTAAGTCCGAAAAAGTATAAAATAATACGAAAGGGATGAATTTTTGGTAATTTTAACGAGCCGAACAAGACAAGCGCTCGATCTTTTTGTGTAATAATCCCTTAGGTCCAAAAAGATTAAAATCTAGAGGAGGGATAGCACTTCCGGTCACTTTAACGAGCTAGAGAGGCCAATCGCTCGGCAATCTTTTCATGTTTTACGAGTCAAGTGAAAAGAGCTTAAAGGAGACTCGTTTTTTGAGGAACAAGTGATAATTTCGGGTAGCAGCTGATTCCGGGTAAGGTTTGGAATTTTCTAGTCACAGCAGTGTCACAAGGATGGCTAACAGGATCACTCTTCGCAGCTGTTCCTCAAAAGCGGTAAACAATCAAATGGAGGTGAATGATCGGCTAAAATAGAGTGTAGGTGATGATGAGAACATGACCAGGGCTCAAAAGCTGATGATAATGCATTTACAATGGTTATTTACCGGAAATTGGTTCATTTTTTAATGAGCTTAAAATCTGGGGGAACGTTTTCTCATTGCTTATGTTTAATTTTTAATGAGCTCGAACTCCACATAAAAACTGCTCGTGATAATGGTCATTGATTTAATTTCACCGTTAATCACTTTTTTCCTTCAAAGGTTGTACCGCCTATTCAATTACTTCATCAAACCGATTAGAAATGGACAATATTTGTTTCAAAATGAGTTAAAACACTAATATTTTACTCGGATTACGTGAAAAGTAATTTAAAAGTGGTTTTTTACCCCTCATTTTACCATTTCATTTGAAATTTGGTTTGTTGGAGCTCTGGAGGTGCTTTTCCCCCTTGATTTTCACCAGCTGATTTCGGGGGATTCTGTGGATGATTCTTGGTGCCGTCTGGACCAAGTAGGAGCTAAACCTGAGCTCTTCAGTTGCATTCCTTCCTTTTTGAATTATGTGCATGTTTCCCTGTTTTTCTGAGCCTCCAAGGTTTGAAAAATTCACCTTGGCTCCATTGCACCCTTTCTATATCAAAAGGTGCAATGCATACTAGCTTGGCCATTGGCCAGTCAGGATGCATTCCACCCAGTACACTGCTGGGGGTGTGATGGGCGTGAGAAGGGAAGTTTTTGCATTGTTTTCTCATGGAATTTTTGCCTGTTTTTTGCCAAATCAAGATCCTGACTCTTCTCTTACTTTTTTTGCGGAGATTTATTGGAGCAAAATGATTATTACATGGCGAGAACACAAGCATGAAGATGAGGACATGCTTGCTCTACATGATCCAGTTACGGTAACTGCACTGCGGAACTGTGGCCTGTTCAGGTTTTTCCGCATTTCTAGCATGAGGCAACAAATCAACTTGTTGCAATATTTTCTCGATGCATGGGATCCTACCAACCAGGTGTTTCAGATTAGAGGCAAATCTATCCCCTTGACTATCATGGACATCTATTTTTTGACCAGTTTATCGAGGCGTGGTACCCCTCTTTCACTACCAGTTCTGCTCATGGGGGCGAATCCATGAGAGATTATATTCGCTGGTTTTGCAAAGAGGCATCTCAGCCAGGTAGGGACGGCAAGATCAACATCCAAGATGTCGATGACCGGTCATTGAGGACCATTATGTTCACTTTTACTGGATTGGCTGGTAGTGTGGCTCCTCACGTGGCTAACAGGTCCTATATGCAGTACACCTTGGAATGCCTGGAACCAAAGGTGTTCAACTGGTGTGACGCAGTACTCCCTGTGATGAAAGAACAACTGACCAAGGTAAAAAACTGAAAATTGAAGAACTTCGGCTATGGTTCTATTTTGACCGCTTTTGCCTTGGAAAAGATCCCACTGATGTAGCCGCAGTACATCTCACTTGGCTTACCTATACCGACTGAGCCACGGATACAGAGATGGGTCGACCTTATGGCCCGACATGCTGGTCAGTCCCAGGTTTCCTTTTTTGATACCTTTTTCGAGTGATTCAACTATCAGGAGATGGATTTTTTTGAGTATCCATATGCTGGTATGGATTTCCGGGGTGACCCGTGTTTGGTGTTGCCGGCTGGTGAGAAGTAGGGTGTTATCGGTAAATCCTCTGACCATATCTCTGTTCATCGTTTCTTTTTATAATGTTCTTATGCTTTCTTCTATCAGGACTAATCAAAACTCATGTGCTCATGTAGATGTTGGACCAGTTCGATCGATAGTACATCTGAGAATACCAGCTACCGCTCTAGTAGGAGAGGCTGTGGGGAGGGCTATCCTTCGCGACCTTGATGTGGCTGAGACTCTTTCAGCATTGCAGGATCAGGTCAAGGGCCTCACTCTTCATATCTCGGATGTGAGGACCAACGAGCTGCCCCTGAGGTTGCAGCGACATACTACTGGCGTGCCGAGTTGACGGACTAGGCTTTTACGCATGATTGTACATGTGGTGACTTGTTATCACCAGCATCATTAGACTAGGGTGCCCCCTAGCATTTTGAGTTTTGGGTCATTTGACTGATTTTTTCCTGGTTACAGAACATTATGTATGAACCATAAATAGTTATATATATATTTTTGATTTTCGGAGCTTTATTTTGGTTGAGTTACGTGATCTTGATGCAAATATTTGATGAATGGCTTCTTTTATAAATGTTGCAAATGTCTATCTAACACATAATTTTCCAATGAGTCTGTTAATGTGTTTAAGTTTCTAGAAATATGTTTATATTAAATAGAATCAAACTGCCTTTCCAAAATCTTGACCCTTAGGAACATGCGATAGATAGCTGGAATCCGTACGGAGTAGATACCAGTGAGCTGTAGGATGACGAGTTGTGAGTTTAGCCTGACGACTAGTCGGCGTATGCCACGCATAATGGCATCAGAGAAGAGCTCTATCAATGCATTGTATTCAGCAATATTGTTTGTTGACCGACCAATACATACCCCTCTGAAACTCACTAACTCACCACTTGGATCGAGGATGGCCCAGGCCGCAGAAGATAGGTTCCGCGAACTACAACTTGCTCCGTCGGCATATCCAACAAATGATTCCAATAGGTCTAACATCTGCAACAAATGTAAAAGTAGATCACTTAACCAAAACAATTACCCTTAGCGAAAACAAAAATGTAACAAAAGCATAGGGGTTACTATCTTGAGTTAAGCATAGTAACGCTTAAGGTACAACCCGTTGCGATGTTGCGCCAGTGGAATCCCATAATAATCTACTAACTCATAGGCCCCTTTTGCTAATACACGTTTAACAATATAGGGGCCCATCCATAAGGATTTGAACTTACCTGCTCCCAATTTGTCGGATTCCTGGTCGTAAAGTAAGACCAGGTCACCTTCTGAGAAGACACGGGGTTTGACATTCTTGTCGAACTGCGCCTTGACTCATTTCTTATGGGCTTCATTAGCCAAAGTGGCATCACGATGGGTTTCATCCAATTAGATTAGTTCCAAGAAACGATCCCCTTCTTCAGAAGTTCCGGGAGAAGGTCGACTGCGAGTTTGAGGGACGAGATTTCACACTGAACTGGTATGATTTCTTCCAGGCCATACACCAATTGAAAGGGTGTAAACCCGGTTGCATTCCTCACCAATGTATCGTATTCCCACAAGGCTGAGTACAGGATCAGGTGCCAACTCATTCTGTGGACTCCAATCATCCTTTGCAGCATCTGCTTCAGGACCTTGTTGATCGCCTCAACTTGTCCGTTAGCCTGCGGATAATACGGAGTAGAGCTATCGTGGGACAGCCCTAACTTGGCAGCCAACTCCACCATCATTTGATTACAAAAATGCAATCCATGATCGCCTATGGAACGCCGAATCTGGAGACTACATGATTGAAAAAGAAGAGGGAGCCATTTCGCCGCTGTTGTTTAATATAGGAATCGCCTAGGCCCATTTGGTAAAATAGTCTACTGCGACTATGATATACCCATGCCCCCCGGCTGAGGTGGGGTTACATGTCATGAAATCTATACCTCATTTGGCAAATGGCCCAACAGCAACTACTGGTTGCAGAGGTGCAGGTGGTATTCTGGTTTTTCAATCAAAGATTTGACATGCATGGCAACTTCTGACTACGGTTATGCAATCTTTAAACATCATTGGCCAGAAGTATCCTACTCGTGAAATCTTTTGCACCATAACGTAACCAGATTGATGCCCCCTATACATGCCTGAATGGCAATCATTCAGGACTTTTTCGGCCTCCTTGTGGGTGAGGAACCTCCTCAGAACTGTATTGACACCACGACGGTAAAGTGTATCACCAACAATCATGTAGTCTTTTGCTTGGTATCGAATGCGTCGTTGTTCCGAGCAGGAGGTATTAGACCTATATGTTTGGGTTTGGAGATAGATTATTATGTCTCCATTCCACGGATTTCTTGAAGATATCAGAAACAAAGATTCGTCCACGATTACTTCTTCTGATGTTACATCATTGGACAACGATGGGAGATCGCATAGTAAGTTCGCAAAAACCAGGGATTTCTTTGATTTGGATTTTATAAATTCCAGATCAAACTCTTGTAGAATTTCTATCCATTTTGAATATTTGCCCCCCAGCAACTGTTGCGACAATATATAAGTCATGGGGTTGCAATTTGACAGAATGGTAGTTTTTCAAAAGAGGATATAGTGTCGAAATCTATGTATTGCTTGAACAGCTGCGAGAGCTAGCTTTTCAATATAGGAGTACTTGCTTTCTATATCATTTAAGTTTCTACTTAAATAATATATAGGATGTTCAATTCCATTGTCTTCTTGAACTAAAAGCATTGTGATGGTTGTATCTGCTGCAGCTAGATATAGGTTAAAGTATTTTTGATAATCAGGAGCGTACATTAATGATGCTTTTATTAGGGATTCTTTTAAAGAATCAAAGGAAGCTTGCGCTACCTGATCCCAGACGAAGGGCACTTCTTTTTTCAATAGACGAGTATAACCTTTAGCAAGTTCGGCATAATTTGGAATGAACCTTCTCACAAAGTTTGCTTTCCCTTGGAGTTTCTGAATCTGAAGAAAATTTGAAGGTGGAGGCAAATTAATGATTGCCTGAACCTTACATGGGTCAAGACGAATCCCGTCCTTTGAGACCACAAAGCCAAGTAAACGACGAGAACTAACATAGAATACACATTTCTGTGGATTGAGTCGTATCTTGTAGTGTTGGCAATGTAGAAATATCGCTCTCAAATGTTGCGGATGAACGGTCCGCTTTCAAAAATGAGCTAGAAGATTGTCGAGATATGGTTGAACGATGTTTTTGATATCATGGAAGGCATAATTCATTGCCCTCTGAAATGTTTCCCCTACGTTCTTTAAACCAAAGGGTAGCTTGCGATATGCAAATGTGCCCCACGGACAAATAAATGCAGTCTTTGACTGGTCCTGTGGGCGGATATTTATTTGATTATACCCGAAAAATCCATCCATAAATGAGAAGATTTCACATCCGACGCATTCATCAATTATCTGGTCAATGAAGGGTGTAGGGTAGTTGTCTTTTGGAAAAGCTTGATTTACATCCCTATAATCGACGCACACTCTAATCGTTCCTTGTTTTTTCGATACCCAATCAGTTAGAGGAACCAGGTAAATAAAACTAGCATGGAGAAGTTTTTCAACTTCTGCCTTGATGGTAGCGGCTTTCTTGGGGTGCACCTGTCGTAGCCATTGTCGTACCGGTTTGACATTTGGATGCATCTTAATTTCGTGTTAAACTATGCTCGAGTTAATGCCTGGCATTTCATCAGACGACCAAGCAAAGACATCTCTGAATTTGCGAAAAAGAGCGTTATATATTTCCAGTTTTGAAGGAGAACAAGATTTGCCAACATGAATATTCTCTACAACATCTGTTTTGGTCGAGATATTTATGGTGATAGTCTCTTCAATATTGGATAAATTTTGCTCGGAATCCACCGTGTTTACAATATTTGATAGAAAATCAAAAACTGAGGGATGATGAATGTCACTAGGAGTATCTTCTTTGTAACCTAGAAGATGGGAACGATGGTGGTAATCTTCCCATGGTGCCCTGTCAATCATCGTTGACTAAACAATTCCTTCATCTGTATGATGTACTTGCGACCAAGGATTTGAAGGGGTACCATATTGTTATAGACATTTTTGTACCTTACAGCATTGAGCATGAAATGTCCATAATCCAAGTGATCCAAAGTCCCTAAACATGTTGTTCCTACCCCTAGAGGAACAAGGCTAACAAACCACATCAATTCACAGAAGTTCTCCACCAGAAACTGCTCAAAAACAAGTCAATTCAGGATCAGTTCAGAGGCTCCACTAGCTATCTGTGCTGAAATGCAGAGATTGCACTGGCTAGGTGCATTGCAACGCAGGTAGAAGCACTACCAGGGTGCGCTGAGCGGGAAGTGACAAATGGCAAGTTCATTCAACGAGGTGGAAAGACCCTGGAAGCTTCCAGAATCTTCTCCAATGACACGTGCCTCAAGGAATTCGACTAGTGATGAGTAAGAGACTCTTAGTCTCCAAGTGGAAGTAAGAACTGACAGAGGGAGAGGACACTAGTCAGATCTCAAGCTGACTCATCCTCTCTCCAAACATCTATATATGGATCTCTCCTCCATGAGATCTGGAGGCTGGAATTTTGTTATTGCAAAGAATTGCTGTTGGTTTGAGATTGGAATCATTGGGTGCTTAATGCTTTGAAGGAAGGTGAAGATAGGAATTTCATTTGCTGGGAAGGAGATGCTGGATTGGAGCCTTCTTGATTGTATCTCTTCCTGAAACTTGTTATTCATCAATAAAGCTATCTTGGTTTCTCCTATATACTGATGTATCCGTGATGTATGATTGCATTGGTATGTTTAGTTTATTTCTAATCCTGAACTAGTTATGAATATGAATCTATGTCTTTGTGTAGTGTTCTCTTCTTGTGATCTTGTAGAAACCTGTTGAAGCTGGGTGAGCGAGAAGGCAAGTAGCTGGGAACTCTCAAAGAGAAGAGAAACTGGATCAAGGGACAAACGGAAGACACCGGTTAGTCCACCCATCTCTCTTCATTCTTAATTCATAAAGGAAGAATACTAGAATAGCTGCTTCTGTTTGTTGCTAAGGCACTATCACACCTTAGGTGGATAGGATCGTCCTGCATAGGCATTTTTCCCCACAACAAATTGGAGACTCCACTGGGGAGATCTGTTTAGTCATTTTATTTGTGTTTCTATCATTGTTTGTTTCATAGACTCAACAGCAACGATCGAACTGCATCTGCTATTCTCAGATGCAAAGTAGACAGCTGCTGCTTTGATCCAATCACTAGATTTGTCTATGATCTGAACAATGGACTCAAAAATGATTTGATGATCCTTTCTGATAGATCTTAGTCCTTCTTCAAAGCATCCCTTTGATTGTACCTTGCTTGTTGTTTTTATTTGGCCTGAAACCGTAGATTAATCAGCAAACTGTGACCCAGAACCCAGTGAGGAACTCTCGTTTCTCCTTCAGCGCAGACTCTGTGAAGAGGTTCTACATTTCAACACAGGTCCCGTGAAGGCTACCTGCGCTGAATTTCAAAACCTCTGTGTTAGGGGTGCGTTGATCCAGTTAGGCCTTGTGCAGCTAGGGTTCTCTGCTCTGTTTTGCCTTGTTTTGATCTCTGATTTTTGCAGCCTGTAACCAGCATAGGTACCTGTCTGATAGCCCGTTTTCTCTGCATAAATTCCGCCTCCTTTTGTACAAAAAGACTATGAGTATATTTAACTGTTTGTGGCATCATTTACAGTTTTCCTTTTGCAAGAGTGAAATAGTCATCCTGTAGCCCTTGATTCAGATCTGTTGATTGTGATCTTAGGAGAGAATTCATTGGTTGTTGGGAGATTGATTATACATTTACTTTTGTTTTTGGTTTGAGTTTGTCTCTTTTAAGTGTCGAAACAAGTGTTCATTTCGAAAGTCGTAAAGTGTTGTAATCTCTTCTACCCTTTCTGATTTCGGAAAAGTAAACTTGTTTGTATTTGTCATTTAAAAGAAAATTCAAAGTTGTGCAAAAAGCTTTCTTTTTAGGCATCAATATTAAGAGAGCAGAAAACAAACACCTACATTCTGCATTTGCATCTTGATAGTTTACATGCTTGATTTGGGAAAAGTGCATTAGAGTGTGTTGATTGCTCTCTGAGAAAAGATGGTACCTTTCTTTTCCCTTTGTAGCTAGGATTTTCATTGTTGAAAAAGAGATAAAATTTGCTTATCATCTTTTAGATTGCATTTAGCAAGTTGTCTATACATCTCGTGGTGAACCTCAAAAGGAAAACTTCTAAGAAATATCAACATAAAATAAACTGAATGAACTTAATAACGCTTTGTAACATAACACACAACATAGAGGTCTAGGCCAGAGACGTGTTCCGGCGTCGTAAAGCCTAGTGACTGTCGATCTCGCTGATGGTGGGTGATTCCTCCTGAGGGACGATAGCGCCAGTACGGATTGTGCCCCCACGTACCGTCGAGTATATATTGGGAGACCCCTATAGGCATAAAACCTTTATCCTTAGGAAGCCGTGTTGGCCGCCCTACTGATCGCAATGCACTGAACACAACATTCAGGAATATTGACCGCCTGTACCTTAAAAAGTATTCTGCGGTTTTGTGAAAAGTTTGGCACACCCTCTACCTAGAACTCCAGAGCAATTCCTTTTGGCCTTTTTCAGACTCTATAACAGAAAAAGTCCATCCGAGCATTTGTCACTTCGGGCTCGTTAAAACATCGAAGGAGACTAGAGTCATCTTTAGCTTTTTCTCCACTCTTTAAAATTGAAAAAGCAAGTTGTGTCTAAAGTGTCATTAAAATTTTATTTTAACGGAATAATCAATCACCCTTATTCCCGCGTTGATCTTTCAGTTGAGAAAATGGAGCCCTCCAACCAAGGAATTCCCCTTGGTGGAAATCCTAGTCCCTTCTCCTCTTGGGGAGATGTTGGAGCGCCCCATATGGCCACATTGTCGCTTCCAGGACTGACAATCGGCTCGCCTGTCTGGCTCTTCTCAACTAATGTTGTTCAAAACACCACTATTCTTGAACAGTCGAATCAACAGTTAGACTAGACCAGAGTTACCCACCAGCCTTCTACTTCATCTAATTCTTCCTCTCCTCCTTCCTCTTCGCTTGACGGGACTGGTAAAACAAAAAACCAAGTTCCTAAGGAGAAGAAGGAAAAGAAGAAGAAAGAGAAGAAGAAGAAGGAACCAAAAGCGACTGGGGGCAAACAAGTGTCGTCTGACAAAAATCCACACACAGCACTGACTAGGCCTAAATCGCCATGTGTCATATGCAAGGGAGACCACTTCCACAGAGATTGTCCCTGCATCCCTCGGATACTAAGGGACTGGTCTCCCCGTTTGCACAATTCGGTGGCATCAACCTCTAATAACCATGTTGACAGCACACCGTTAACTAGTGAAAGTGAAGCCACAGGAAAGAGAGGGAAAGCTATATTTCCCTGCAGACTGTGCGAAGGCAACCATGCCATCCACCGTTGTCCCTTCTTAGACGAGGCTAAAAGAGTTTTGGAAGATTGCGCGATTTTACGAGCGCAACTTCCTCCTGGATATCAAAAACTCCTAGCAAGTCCTTCACCAGTTGAGAACCCGGCTGGCCCGCTCAGGTGGTCAGCCGAAGCACCTATCATTGAAGATGAACTGTCTGAATCCATGCCTGACGAAAGTCAAAAGGTTGAAGCGGCAGTTGACCCGGTTTTGCCTTCAGAGGCTCTATCTTCGAATGATACCATCACAGAGGAGAATAAAGACGACACCGTCCAAATTCTCTTCATCAACACAGACTCTGACGAACAAGGGGGCAATTTTCCCATTCCTTTATCGTAGGGAGGAACTTCGTCAGAGTCATACCCGGCCGTTTACTTGGTCCCACCACCAAGCAACCTAGTTGTCTCCTTCGACTGGAACCAACTAGGCAGACCCCGTTTGCCAGCAAGCATACCATTCAGAATTATCGTCCAAATATACAGAATGGTCATGGCTGGCACCATCATTGATGAAGGGGCATCTGTGAGTATCCTTTCCTCTATTTCTTGGAAAGCGCTTGGTTCGCCGGCGCTTTTGTCTGAAATGAGAAATCTGACAGGCTTTGATAAAGGAACCATTCGACCTTTAGGGATCCTCCCCAATGTGCCTATCACATTGAAAGGGAAGACCGTTCAAATGAACGTGATGGTCGTTCAAGGACCCTTGGATTATAACCTACTCCTTGGACGAGACTATATATATTGCATGGGAGCCATCGTCTCCTCACTCTTTAGAGTAATGTGTTTTCCGCACGAAGGAAGAGTGGTCAAGCTCGTGGACCAACTTTCATTTCCCAGATCACGCATCGCAAATAGTCATATACCTTCCCTAAATGGTCTCTTCATGCAAGAAATGTCTCAACCCACAGTCCGTCCTCCCGATGAGCGTGAGTGATTCAGAAGGATATGACTGGAACCCAGTGGGCATGTGTCCTGGTCTGCTTCGGCAGGAAAACTTTGGGTATAGGGTAGGTTTCCGCGGGAGAATATGACTAGTCTATACCCCGTCCGTGGTTGGAAGAGGGGTTATTCTAGAATATGATTCTCTTGTCAAAGCTATGTGTTTGGCGCCTCACCTTTGTCTATCTCGGTAGACACCACCGAAGAAGTGTTTTGTTGAAAGAATAACAGAACAATCTTTGGGTAGCCTGAAAGAGGTAGGCCTCTCCCAGTAAAACAAATGTTTTGTTGGACTAAGAAGGGGTAACTTTGAAATCGTACTTTATGCCTGGGGGCATGCAAACCTTTTGGAGTGCAAGCAAGGGGCGGCTATTTATTTTTTAAAATTTTTAGGTCCTCCCTTTAAACCTGTAGGTCTAACCCTTTAAACTCGTAGGATTAGTCGTTTCCAAACCTGCATAACGAAAGGATCCGGAGCAAAGCTTTGTAAGATCTAAGCTCCATAAAAAATAGCATCTTCAATGAGACATTCTTATCATATGACTGGATAATCGAGCAGTTTTAGCACACAATTCATGCTCGTTAAAAAATAAACGCAAGATCCAAGCAGTTTTAGCGCATAGTTCATGCTCGTTAAAAAATAAACATAAGATCGAGCAAGTGTTTCCACCCGTGTTTAAGCTCGTTAAAAAATGAACTATTCCGGTAAATAACCGCCGTGAATGTAATATCATCAGCCATTAAAGCCTTGGTCGTGTTTGCCCACCACCTCCACTTTTCATTGGCCGATCGTTCGCCTCCATATGATTGTTTACCCATTTTGAGGAACAGCTGCGAAGACGTGATTTCACTAAGCCATCCTTGTGACACTGCCGTGATTGGAAAATTCCAACCCGTACCTAGAATCCGCTGCTAACCTGTTTTATCACTCGTTCCTCAAAAGACGATTCTTCTTTAAGCTCTTTTCATCTGACTCGTAAAATATGAAAAGATTGCCAAGTTTTGGCCTTCCAACTCGTTAAAGCGACCGGATGAGCTATCCCTCCTCTAGATTTTAATCTTTTTGGACCTGAGGGATTATTGCACAAAAAGATCGAGCGCTTGTTTTATTCGGCTCGTTAAAACTATCGAAAACTCATCCCTTCTGTATTGTTTTATAATTTTTCGGACTTAAGGGATTAGATGACGAAAAACGACTTTTGGAGTTGACTTTACGTACCTTTTCAGACTCTCTAAAAATGAAAAGGACCGAGTTATCTTGGTTGTTAGACTCGTTAAAAACATTAAATAGCGACAAACTTGTCTTTAGACGAGAACGAGTTTCACTATCGCTAGGCTCGTTAAAACATAGCGATGGGCTTGCCCGAAGGGCAAGTTATAGAACAAGCATATGTTATCCTCCTCAAGCTTGACAAAAATAAAGAGGTACTGGTCAGCAATGACTGGGGAAAAATTGGGAGAAACTCAAGAAAACTTTGATGGTAGCAAGTCGCTCTTGAACATGACACTTTTCCTCCGTACCACAGTTGGGTTGGGTTGTTTCATTCACCGGTCACATCACCATGGTCTCACCATACCATCCATATTTGGGGTAATGCTACCGATCCATCGCATAAGTGTCGCCATATGTTCAAGAGAAGTCGTTCAGAGAAGTCAACCGTGTCCCATCCACTGCCATACATTATCCTTCATCCTTTCATGACCGCCACCTTGAATCATATGTCATCAGATCGTTTTCACCTCCATCAAAATCATTTGCTCTGTTCCGTGTCATTGATGTGGGATACATTAAGGCCCTCCTTTGACGGATCACTTCTTGTCGACATCAGCTCATTATCCAAGAAGTTGATCTAGGAACAACCCCTTCAGTACTTTGAAGCTTGCATGCCTCAATGGCAAGTTTCTCACTTCCGGCGACAGGTATACATCAATGACCTTCGACCGGAAGACTTTGCGTGGTGTTCGACACCATGTCCTTTATTCACACCACGTGAATTGTACTGCAGTACCTTGAGGGTCATTATCATTATCGGTGATTCCTCTCGCGCTTGTTAACGGTTTACCTCATTGACCGGTAATCGAGCGATGTCTTTCCATGTTTGACTTTAGAACAATTCTCACATGGATCGACTTGTACTTAGAGTGAAGATCGAATGAGTTTGAAGACCTCGGATCTAGTTTCATCCATCTGGGCTGCGATATATATTCAGGAAAGATAAAGACATTGACATGTACATCATTGCAGTAGGTAACCATCCTACTCAAAGGATGATAATTTCATCAAAATTATCAGTCTACCATCAGACAATTGTCTGTTCTATGTACAGAAAAATGAATTTATAAAGCTGAGCATGGGAATGCCCGCCTCAGCTAGATCATGAAAGCAGTATGAAAAATAATGTATTGTATTGTATCTTATTACAGGTCTCCTCCCAGCATTGAATGAACTTCGGATCCTCCTAATAAAGCATTTCACCCGATAAACGGCCTCATACTTTAGGGGGCAACTGTTATAGACATTTTTGTGCCTTACAGCATTGAGCATGAAATGTCCATAATCCAAGGGATCCAAAGTCCCTAAACATGTTGTTCCTACCCCTAGAGGAACAAGGCTAACAAACCACAGCAATTCACAGAAGTTCTCCACCAGAAACTGCTCAAAAACAAGTCAGTTCAGGATCAGTTCAGAGGCTCCACTAGCTGTCTGCGCTGAAATGCAGAGATTGCACTGGCTAGGTGCACTGCAACGCAGGTAGAAGCACTACCAGGGTGCATTGAGCGGGAAGTGAAAAATGGAAAGTTCATTCAACGAGGTGGAAAGACCCTGGAAGCTTCCAGAATCTTCTCCAATGACCCTTGCCTCAAGGAATTCGACTAGTGATGAGTAAGAGACTCTTAGTCTCCAAGTGGAAGTAAGAACTGACAAAGGGAGAGGACACTAGTCAGATCTCAAGCTGACTCATCCTCTCTCCAAACATCTATATATGGATCTCTCCTCCATGAGATCTGGAGGCTGGAATTTTGTTATTGCAAAGAATTGCTGTTCGTTTGAGATTGGAATCATTAGGTGCTTAATGCTTTGAAGGAAGGTGAAGATAGGAATTTCATTTGCTAGGAAGGAGATGCTGGATTGGAGCCTTCTTGGTTGTATCTCTTCCTGAACCTTGTTATTCATCAATAAAGCTATCTTGGTTTCTCCTATATACTGATGTATCCTTGATGTATGATTGCATTGGTATGTTTCGTTTATTTCTAATCCTGAACTAGTTATGAATATGAATCTATGTCTTTGTGTAGTGTTCTCTTCTTGTGATCTTGCAGAAACCTGTTGAAGCTAGGCGAGCGAGAAGGCAAGTAGCTGGGAACTCTCAAAGAGAAGAGAAACCGGATCGAGGGACAAACGGAAGACACCGGTTAGTCCACCCATCTCTCTTCATTCTTAATTCATAAAGGAAGAATACTGGAATAGCTGCTTCTATTTGTTGCTAAGGCACTGTCACACCTTAGGTGGATAGGATCGTCCTGCATAGGCATTTTTCCCCACAACACATATTCCTTAGACCTATCTATCCAAACGCTTGATAAGCATTGATTTGGGTTTTCCTCCCATGCCGAAAGCATTGATTGCTACAAGATTTCTATTGGGCTTGGAGGCAATACCTGCAAATGATCCTTTTTAATATCGTTTTCATAGATCTTTTGAATAAAAGATATCATATTGCAAGTTCCCACTGTTGCCACTTCCGCCAGATTGATTAGAGGCGGTAGGGAAAAAGTCCCCATTAATATAGGGTCTTTTAGTAGGCCTACTCCAATATTTTGAAGCGAGTGAGGGCTTCCGTGGATCATCAGAATGCTTCCCGTAACTTGTGAACTATTGAGGAGAAAAGTTTGTTGGTCGAAGATTGTAATTCCTCCTTGAAAGGGAAATGAAATCTTCCTAAAGCAGGTCGACACAACGGTTGCCATAGCATATATCCAGGGCCTTCCCAGTAGGATGTTGTAATGGAGGTTTCCGTCAATTACTTCAACATATACTTCTACTGTTTTTCCCCCCAGTTCAATTTGCAAGCTACTTAAAATCCCATATGGGGTGTATGTTCGTCCATCAAATGCTTTTAATGTTGTTGAAGATCGCGACAAGGGTGGAGATCCTAAAGTTTTCCAGAAACTCATCGACATAATACATGTAGATGCCCCCTCATCAATAATTGTTTGACGAACAGTTTTGTTGAGGGCTTTCACTTGAATGAGGAAAGCTATTTGAGCTGGTAACTAAGGGTCATATCTTTGTGATTAAAGGACACAAGATTGGAATCCATTGGGTCAATCCCACCTTTTTTTGATAATAAATCCTGCTTTTGTGAGGGGAAATTTTGCAGTACCTCAAGTGTCGACATAGTGGATGGCGATTGGGCCAGATCCTCCACTATATTATAATGTTGTGCTTCTCTGGCATGAGGATTAAATGTCGATTTGTGAACTACTCCCTTTGGTGGCTTTATCATTAGCTCAGGAATGATGGGTGGCACAACTTCGGTCAAAGTTGTTGTCGAACTACTGGGTTGATCATTGGCCTTGTTGTCTAACAGTTGTGGATTCCCGTAATATTTATTCCTTGTTGATATCAAAGCATCTTTTTGTTGCTTTGAAACTAACAACATTAGCACTTGGGACGGGGAAGCATTGTCACTAGCAACCAGATTTGTTCCTGGATTTGAAAATGGATCAGTTAATACTGCCGAGGTTTTTGAATTCTTGAAGAATTTTCTAAGCTCAGCTTTATATGGACACTCTCTTGTCCAATGATCCTCATCACATATTAGGCATGGACGATTTGGTTTCCTTTCTCTAGAAGGGTTTGTAGAAGATTTTTCAGGGGATGACTCCTCCTGTTTTTTCTTGTTTCCTTTCTTTGTCTTCTTGCCTCATGGTTGCTTGGTTTCTTTGCCTTTATCAGTCGATACGACATTTACTTCTGAGGCGAGAAGTTCTTCATTTGCATTTTGACCTGAAACCGTACGGGCTTTCTTCAACTTAGCCTTTACGGTTTTTATGCTGGTCATTCCTATCACATTGTCCCTAGCATGAGAGTCTTTGTTTGATTTAGGAGATGGACGAACAGAAAATTCCAGTCTAGGAGCATCAGGGATTTTATCGTAGAGCATGCCAGACTGAGTATAGATGAAGTCTAGATATTCCGCACGAGCAATTACTTGATCTTCAGTGATGACTCCTCCCTTTGCCACATCTTTCGTAATAGAAGGTAACAACGACTTAATAAACCATTCAGCACAATAGCTGATCAGGAACATATGTTTTTACCATTCTACGATGACGTCGCCACTCATGAATATGATTGGATATATGAGTGGCCGTCATTTGCTTGAAATTGGTAAGAAGCTTTGTTCCCGTTTCGTACCTTATGGGTAACTGAAAATGGGTTAAAAAGGTTGTGGCTAGGGTGCTGAAGTTATCAAGTGAAGCTCTAGGCAATTTGATATACCATTTTGCTGCCGGACTAGTTAACATTCACTGAAAAAGGCGAAGCCTGATCGAATCATCATTTAGAGTGTTAGATGAACACCACATGTAAAAGGTCATCACATGATTCGATGGGTCTTCACCTAGATTTCCATTAAATTTAGGAATATCTGACAGAAGTTTATGAGGAATCGTTGGCCACCAAGGGGCGTAAGCGATTGGATCTAGATATGGTAACTCTAAAGTTGCCAAGAAGGGCAACTGTTGATTCAGGTTTGGTGAAGAGTACCCAGGATAAGATGGGATCGCCTGAGCAGTGGGTCTTTGCATACCAGCATAGTGCATTTGATGATGATAACTTTGATAAGATTGATGGGCATAACCATTATGAAATGGTTGATATTGTCTGTTTTGAATATACTGCTGCCCATTACTTGCAAAGACTTGGTGCTCAGATCCTTGGTAAACTTGTTGGAATTATGGTTGTTGATATTACACCAGCCATGGTTTTGAGACCATGTGTTGTTGCCCAATATTGGCTGTTTGACCGATATGAGGGGTAATGGTACCCGTTTGAGCCTGGGTCACTCCAGTTAAGGAGCCACTAATCGATGATTGTGGTAGCGTCATAGGGACAAGGGGTTGTTGGATTGCGACCTGAGAGACTTGAGGTTGGCATACAACAGGTAACACTTGTACTTGCGACACCGTCACAATAGCTGGTGTATTGGGGAAATTTGACATAGGAAAACTTTGTTGCATTGAGTATACAACTCTTGGCTTTTGAGGCAGTATTGGTATCCAACCACTAGATGTAATTCCAGCATAACCTGAATTCTGTTGCGAACTCTCATATGTTTGACCTCCCGGAGGCGACAATGAAAGGGCATATTTCCCTCCATACGACGGTAATCCGGTGCTTAAGGGAATTATTTTCCTTTGAGGACCGGACTTCCCAAATTGACATTGCGAAGGATCAATTTGCTGAGACTCAACATAAGAGATTCTAGATATTATTCCGGATGAACAAACGGGAACAGACCATACCATCGAAATAGCCCCTGGATGGATCCCATCCAGTGATTGAGAGCTAGTTGCGATAGATGGTACGCCGGCGAACATTGTTGGAGTAGCAGCAAGAAGTTCTGTCGCTGCTGTGTCAGATGACACAGTCCTAGATGTCGACAGTTGTTCAGACATATCTAGTCTATCCAAAAGGTTTCCTAGTGATTCTACAGGAACTTCCGATAACGGTAGACTAATTTCTGATGAAGAAGGATATAGAGTGACCTCTACTCAAAATTGTGATGGAGTACTGGATGGTGGATCCTCCACAATATCTTCTATAGCAATCAAACCGGGTGGAAGAGGTAGACTGTCAGGTCCATAAAATATTTTCGATGCCGAAGAAGGTATAGATTCTACAGCGACTGATGATTGGGGAATAACACCTTCCGAATCAGCTATGGATGTAGCCGGTTCATGTATAGAAGTGTTTACCTTCACATTAGGATTAGTTCTACTGTCCTTTTGTGGCTGCGGAACTTTTTCTGTAAAGGCAGGGGTACCAGAAATGTTTAGAGTAACTAGAGTCTCCGAGGGTGTCGGAACACTTGTTCCAACTCGACTAGGGGACTTTGAGCCAGTTAAATGAGTTCGCTTTGTCCGGAATAGTTTTGATTCTAGGGACAAAGACGGTTGACTCGTAAGTCTCCGCGAATGATGGGGTTTCAATTGACTTTCTTCCACGATTGCGGATTACTCGATCAACTAAAAATAAAGGGGAAAATGTTTCTGAATTAAATGAATTTTAGACTCTTTGACACAACTTTTTTTTTCAATTTTTAAGAGTCAAGAAAAAACAAAAGATGACTCTAGTCACCCTCGATTTTTAATGAGCGTGAAGTGACAAATGCTCAGATGGAACTTTTCCTTTAAGGAGTCTGAAAAGGAATGAAAGAGACTACTCTGGAAATCTAGACAGAGGGATTACCAAACCAATCGCAAAACTGCATAATACTTTTTTCAGTACGGCAGTCAATCTTCCCGAATGTTGTGTTCAGTGCATTGCGATTGATAGGGTGGCAAACACGGCTTCCTATGGATAAAGAATATAGCCTATTGTGGTCTCCCAATATATACTCAACGATACGTGGGAGCACAAGTCCGTACTGGCACTTTTCATCTCAAAGAGGAGGAATCACCCAACCAACAGTTAAAGCAACAGTTACCAGGCTTTACGACGTCGGAATACATCTCTAGCCTAGACTTCTAGATGTTGTGCGTTAGGTTCCAAGTGTTTTTAGGTTCATTAAATTTATTTTACAGTTGATCTTTCTTAAGAAATTTGCCTTTCAGGTTCACTGCGTGATGTAGATGTACAATTCCTAAAAGGCAATCTAAGATGATAAACAATCGTTTAATCTTCTTTTTGCAATGAAAATCCTAGCTACTAAAGAAAGAGAGACGGTATTCTTTCAACATAGAGCAGAGAGCACACACTAGATGCACTATCCTAAATCAAACCAACAAGCAGTGTAAATGAAAATGCACATGCGTGTATTTGTTTTCAGCTTTCTTAATGTGTGAATGACAAGAAGAATGCTAAGTACAAATCTGAATTATGTTTTCAAAGCGACAGTACTAACAAATTTCTCTTCAAAAATGAAAGGAAGATAATAACGACACTTTACTATTTTGAATTGAAAACTGATTTCGACACTTGAAAAACTACTAATTCAAATCAAATACAAGAGTAACTGTATAATCGACCATCAAGAACAATAGAATTCTTTTCTTTGACTGAAAACGACACTTGCGACACTTTCAAATCAAAAGACGACAGTATGACTATGCTACTACTTTGCAAAAGAGAACTGAAAATGGCAGAAAATACATAAAAACATTCACAGTTATTTGCACAATGGAGGTGGAATGATGGAAAGGAAGGGGGTTTCCACAGTGGTATACTGATCACAGACAGCAAAACTCCAGAATAGAGCTGAAAAGAGTGAAGAAAAACCAAGACCTGGAGGCAAAATCAGCCTTTTCTGATCATCACACCTACAACACAGGGAAACAGGGATGCATCCCACCTACTACATAGGGGAGGTGTGATGCATACTAGTTTCCTTGAAGAGAGGGTGCGATGGTACCAGGATGAGACTTTACTTGGCTCTTGGTCACAGTTTGCAGCTCAGTTCAGGGATTTAGGCCGAGCAAATGATGTGCAGTAAATAGAAATCACAGGGGCTGATCTAATAAGGTTACTAGAGCCACCACTAGGGAAATTAGAAAGTTTTCAAATTGATTGTTCAGTTTATAAACAAAACCCAGAGATAGACTGAAGCAGCATTGATCTACTTTGCACTTGCATAGCAAATGTAGTTCGAAGGCTAGCTGGCTTGACTTCAGGCTTCGTCTGTAATTTTATAAAACAAACAAATATAGACAAACAAACAATCTATTCGCTCCCCAGTGGAGTCGCCATTTTGTTATCAGGAAATCTAGTGTCCACTCGGAGCTGCTAGTCCCACTAAGACTGGTAGCTATCTTAGAAACAAACAAACTAAAACTACTTTCGTTTTCCTTTATGAGAAGTAGATAAGAGTGGAATGAAGGACACCAACCTCAGTCTTGCGCTTGGTTCCTTTCTCAATTCCTCTCCCTTCTGACAGATCCTTGCCGCTTCTCCTTCGTCTACCCAGCTTCAAAGAGCACTTGTGGAATCAAAGCAGCATAATACTATTGAAGAATAGAGATCTACAATCATAAACAATATAGGACCAAATGTATATTGACCACACAAATGCATATATCATCAAACATACAAGAATGTGGAGGAAAACTTGAATAGCTTTATTAATATCAAGAATAGCAAAGAGGATTACAACCAATTGTTCTGACCCAGCGTCATCCTCCAGCATGAAAGCCCTTTTTTCACCTCATGAAAAGCTTAGATCACCCAACACTATGATATTCCAACAAGAAACCAACAACACTTCCTTACAAGATACAAAATTCCAGCCTCTGGATCTCTGGGATGAGGGATCCATATATAGATGATTGCAAGGGGGTGAGTCAGCTTCTGGGATTTTGATTAGTGTCCTCTCTCTGATATTTCTTGATTCCACTTGGAGATTGATGATCTCTTACTCATCCCTGGGTGAATTCAGAGAGGCAAGTGTCACAGGAGAAGTTTCTGGAAGATTCCATGATCATCCACCTCGCAAACTATCTCTGCCATTTGTCCACTCTCACCCATCACACCCCATAGAAAGGCTTTTCAGTATGCATCGCACCTCCCATGTGCATTAGGTGGGATCATCGCACTTTGACCATGGAGCAGGTGAGATGGTCCAGTTTTGACCAGTTCTGAGCAGTTTTTCATGGAGAACTTCTGGGAGATGATGTAATCAGTTGACCTTGTTCTTTTAGGGTATGGAACAACACTTTTAGGGACTTAGGAGCCCTTGGTTTATGGACATGTTTGATTGGGGTTGCAGTGCCCAAAAATGTCTATAACAAGCGGGCCATCCGGGGATCGCGTGGTGCAGGAGGATCAACCTCAGTGAACTGATACTAGAATAGTGGCATTTGTTCCAAGAAAAAGGTCACAATTACTGATCCAAAGCCAAATTGCTTCAGATTCCCTGCCTTGGCCTTGGAAAACTAGCACTTGATGTTCATGTTCATGGCCTCTGCCCAATTGAAGATTGTAGGAGCTATGGAGTCAATAGCATAAAGGAACTTCAACTTGTTAGTCCCATGTTCTGCCTAGGACCCCACCACTTTGTTGATAGTCAATAGAAGCACCCTCAATGTCCAATCCCACACACTAGAAATCTCTATCTTCCCACTCTTGGATTTCAAGGCCTCAGAGTAGTGTTTGTCAAGCAAGGAAGATATGCTTGCACTGACCAGACGTGACCCATACAAGTTCACTGGATCACCTCTGTGAGACATTCCAATGATGAAGTAGATATCTAAAGTTGTCAACTCCAACTCTTGGTCCCCAATGACAAAAATCTCAAGATTAATGTCCCAAAGGCTTATCAAGTATCGAAGCAACTTGGGTTGGGCCCGCATCCCAAGTGTAAGGAAGAATTTGAGGAGCCTGCAAGCCCTCAAAGACTCTATGCAATTTGGATCATTCATTGCCTGGGTGTCAACATCTTTAGGTTCCCTTTCCTTCCAATACACCATTTTTGGCAATTTCTCTCTTGCAAAAGCCATTAATTTGAGTTAATAATCATCCTTGGCACATAAAATTCAAGTTTAAATGGTTATCTTTTGAGGAGAAATGATTTTTCCCTATCCACTGTGCTGGTGCGCCTATTTTAAAAATAGTTGCATTGATCTACACATATGGTTGTGAAAATCACCCTCGGCTGGCGTGATCTTGTGCCCAGAAATCGTGCCGACCGAGGGCGAAAAATTTCTCAGAAACCTCCCTACAAATCCAAAAGAATGGCTAAAAATAGAAATGAATACCATGAAAATGGAGATCAAGGCTTTGACTATTACCTGGAACTGACGGCTCGTTGATTCACCTCCTAGATCTCCCGTAATCTGCGTTGAAACAACTAGGGAAAAAGACGGTTAAAAGTATTCACTACAAAGGTAAAATGGTAAATCGTAAAAAGATATTTACTTTTCCCCTTTTTATTCATTTTTCATGAAAATATAAGGTTTTGTAAATGTTTTTGACCTGTTTTACCTCAAGGACTTGATAATACACTTTGCCTTACTTGTGCAACAACAGGAGATGGATGTTCGACGATGATGATGGGCCACATTTCAGCTCTTTTCTCGAGTCGTTAAACTCATATGAAAAGATTGTCGAGTATTTTTTCCCTTTTTGACTATTTAAAGAGAATAAAAATGGGGGGTCTGCTTTCAATGCTTTTCTGACCCTTGAAAAGTGAAAACATGATTGAGCCCTTGTCATTTCAAACTCGTTAACAAATGTGAAACGTCATGTGACCAGTATAAGCTTACCCCTTTTTTAGGCTGGGATGCACTATTTATGAAAAAGGTACTCCTTGACTGAAATTGTCAAGCGGCTCTCTAAAGAATTGTTTTCTACCTTTTCGGGCTTGAGAGACACAAATGTATGAAAAGGGACCATGTGGATTTTTCTTTTACGTGTCTTTTTTAAACTCTCTAAACATGAAAAAGATACTGAGTTACACATTTGTCGGACTTGTTAAACTATTAAACGACATCGGATTCGTCTCCATGACGAGCATGAGCTTCTCCTTCCTAGGGCTCGTTAAACTTACTAGGTGTGATTCATCCAAAGGATGAACTTACAGTGCAAGCATATGTTATCACCTTTAAGCTTATGATCAAAATATAATTGGGGTACTCGCCAGAAATGGTGGGTGAAAATTTTGGAAATCTATCAGTCGTGTGAGTAGCTCACTCTTGAACATGACACTCTTTGCTTCGTGTCAGGTTGAGACATCCATTTTCATCATTGAAATTCTTGGGTTTGGGCCGTTCATTTTTTCCTTCCATTTGATCTCTGCCACATCATCATGACCATCGGTCCTATGGATCCAAAAGCTGCCAAACTTCTAGTTGTGTCGCCGATATATTGAAGATTTGTCCTTTTACAGTTACACTTACACCTGATTCTCTGTATCATCCAAAATCATTTTGCATCCTCTCATGTCGCGTCGATGATCTAGGATTCATTAGGGCCCTCCTTTGACACAGTCGCTTTCTATCAAATTTAACTCATTATTCAGGAAGTTGACCAAGAGACTCCCTTCCAGTACCTTAGAGCTTGCATTCAATAATGGAAATTTCTTCACACTCGACAACAAGTTCACATCATTAGATTTTGAACGAGTGATTTCATGGGTGTTCGAATTTAGTTATTGTATTCACATTTAGTGGATTGTACTGATAGTACCTTGAGGACCATTGTCATTATTGGTGGTTTCTCACATGCTTGTTAACAGTTTACATCATTGACTGGTACAAGCGACTTTCTACCGTGTTCGACATCAACACATTTATTCACATGCTAGGATTTGTACTTTGATTGGGTCGTGTTGGAGCACAAGACCCTGGACTTAGATCACACACGTCCAGGTTGTGAAATGGTGTGACATGGTTTATGATGATATGCATGTCTCTTTTAGATGGCTAGCTGCAACCAGACCATGAGTTATCATATGTGATCCTTCTCATTATTGGATGGCTGCAACCATACCTTGGTTTCATTATGATCCTCTTTGATGGATGGCCGCATCCATACCTGGATCCATTTACATGATCATTCTCTGGATGGTTGCATCCATGCCACGATTCATGTATCATTTGACAAAGATCTCATTTTATGTATATATAAATGTACTTTCATGCAGGCTTTCCGATGGAAGACTGGTTCCCCACACTGATTTATAAAGCATTTCATCCTCACTCCAGCTCGGCCTTCACGCTTTAGGGGGAATTTGTTACATAACATTTTGTCATTGTCCTTATATGTCCCATTCCTTGATCCTGAAGGACATTTATATTGAACCTCGCATGCTTTGCCTTCATGAAGAAACTCCCATTATGTCCCTCTTCATGAGAAGATCATTTCCCTTTTGCGCCATTTCCCCTGAAACTTTTGTTTTGCCCAGTTTACAAGATCGGTGCTAATGGCATTTGTCTCCCCCATGCTGATGTGTAGAGATTAGCACTACTCCACGTGCCAAATGGAGCGATTGAGTTGTGTTTCAGTCACATCGGTCCTGTTATGGAAAGTTTTTTAAATTAGAGTCGAAGCTTCTAGCTCTAGAAGCTCTGTAACGGAAGTTTGGTAAATGGTTTGGCCGGATGGGGTCGAGGATGACAGTTTGGGCTCCTATCCCCTACAATGATGGAAATACCTCAAGGGATAAGTCCTTTTACCATGAGAAGATGATCTATCTCCCATCCATATTTCCTATATAAACCTCCCTTCTTCCCAAGCACAACTAGTCATAGCCGATAGTTTTGGCAGAGTTATTGTTTTGAGTATTGATACTATTTTAGTTGTAGCTATCTAGTTTTTTTGAGGGAGAAGTGTGTTTTGGTTTGGAGTGAAGCCTAAATGAAAGAGCCTTTAAACTATTTTTTGAAGCCATCATGGAATGCTAACAGAAGTGTGTGGGAACATGGTCTTGTCAGAGGAAGACTGCATCGTTAAGACGAATGGTTGTAATCTGTCTTTGATATTAATATATGCAACTATCGATTGATTTCCTACATGTTTTATAATATTACATATGCATGTATTAATGCTTCTTGACTCGTTAAGTAGGTTGAATTTCAATTTGTCTATTATTATGTTTGTGTGGCATTGTTGTTTACTTGTTTCAGGAACTTGAAGAAGGAAGCGAGAGATTGTTGGAGCAAGAAAGTGAGGACATCATCAAGCAGGATAAGCGACCAAGAAGTAGGCCCTTTTGATTGATTATAACCTAAGGAAATCTTCCATAGAATGTATCTGTTGTGGCTAGACCAATTATCGGGCTAAAGGAATTCATTCAATTCCGCACTTATAATTTTACTTCGATTGATTTCCTACATGTTTTGTAATATTACATATCCATGTATTAATTCTTCTTGACTCATTAAGTAGGTTGAATTGCAATTTATCTATTATTATGTTTGTGTGTTGTTGTTGTTTACTTGTTTCAGGAACTTGAAGAAGGAAGCGAGAGATTGTTGGAGGGAGAAAGCAAGGACATCATCAAGCGGGATAAGCGACCAAGAGGTAGGCCCTCTTGATTGATTCTAACCTAGGGAAATCTTCCATAGAATGTATCTGTTGTGGCTAGACCCATTAACGGGCTAGAAGAATTTGTTCGTGTCCCAAACACACTTCTAGGGGTTGCAACTTCTGAGTAATGTCTAAGCAATGCCAACACTATGTATTCCTATCGTGTTTGCCTTTGTGTTTTGTAAAACTATGTTGTTGTGATGGCCATAAAATATTAACAAGTATATGTTTGTAAGATAGACGCCTCCAGGTAAAATGTGACAAAATGGTATAGCCAAATCATAAACAATCATTTAGTCATCCATGCACTAGGATGTGCAACCACGGATATTCCTTGCTAACAATTCTTGACATGGTTCTTCATATTTTTATTTCTCTAAAACAAATATACCTTAGACATTGATAAACCAATTGTAATTGCAAAAAAAAAATAGTTATCCATGCTGTTGTTAGGAAACACTTTGGCACATTTTCACTCATTCTCTTGGCATTCATCCACATGCCACAATTCCTTCCAACTTGGAAAGGAAACTTGTCACAATTGCATATATATTTTGTAAACTATATCAATGATCTTTGTATGCCTTGGTAACTGAGGCACAATTTGACAGGAGCATTAATTGTATTATCAAGGTATACAATTTCTATTTGTTGGCATTTGAGGGGAATCCAGATCAAGAACAAAGTATTTATCAAGCCATTCAGTAACCATTAACACAACAAAACTATAAATAAAACCGAGGTATTTGAAATAGTTCATTAAATGAAGATAAGAAGCTTCTTTGCAGCAACTCAATTCACAAATGAATCTTCTAAACACCTCCAAGTTAAACCATATTCAACTATCATCTATTCTTTCTTCACTTGGTCTTCAAATGGCAAGATTATCAAGGATGTCACACAGACTATCTATACATGTAGCAATTTCAACCAAAAAAAAATACATAAATAAATACATCATAGTATGAATTGTGAACAACAGCATGGTTGCGCCAGCATGAAAGCCAGAGGATTTCCCATTGTCAAGCTTGTTGTGATACAAAAAGGTTTATATGATGGGCACAACCTCAAAGCTTAAAACCTCCTAATTTTCTACTTTTCTGTTTCCAAGGAACCCCCGAAAGTAGTTGTGAATTTTTGGGCATCAAATTTGCAGTTGGGTTCAAATTATATTGACCCAACAAGCCCATCCCTACTGTTCCACTACCCATCATGACCTGCAATGAATATGTTTGCACCTGAAACAAGAGGTATCCTCTATGCCCACTTCAAAATGTGAAAAATAATCAAATATCGGGAGACATGTGAATCCAAAACTTGAGGTATTATGGATAATTCTCTGGTAGAGGTAGACATGAAAGACACCAAAAGTAGCACCAGTTCAAATTTGCCTCCTGCACGTTGTTGACTTGGGTTAAAATCATGGATAATATATAGAAAAAGAATATTACACATGTAGGAGCAGCTGACTTGGGTTCAAATCGCAGATAATATATAGAATAAGAATATCAAACATATTCATAGATAATATATATAACAAGAATATCACCTTGGAAAGTACCAACAAAAAAAGGCCATGGATAAGTTTTATCAACCTCTAGATTGAAACCCACCTTGGAACTTTGAACTTTGGAGTCATTTTTATGCCTTCATGTAGGTATTTTATTTTATGATGTACCTAAAAAGGAGGTATGTCCTTATCTACAAAATTGTTAGTCCTTATTTCCTATCCAAATGGCTCTAGAGAAAATCAGGGGAAATAATATATGTTATTTGAGTGCTCTATCATCGAACAATCCAACAAGGAAGCCTCCTGCCAAGTACCCTATCCTCAAATAAGGGGAGAATAACACCCCATACCTCCTGAGAAAAAAATCAAATGAACATCAACACGTGGTTTATTGTTTCACCTTCACATTTGCATAGAGTACAAATTCCAGGACCCTACCTTGCCCTATTTGGTAGAACCTCTCATGTCAAGACATTATTCGTTAGGGCCAACCACATAAAAATCATGGATTTCGTTAAAGATTTAACTTTCCAAAAATTCCCCACCACCAAACCACTACTACTGCTTCATCATCAAAGATAGCCTTGTCCCGCAAACTAGCTATCAATAGTAATATGCCAGGATCGTTGGACCATACAACTTTCTTGCATGAAGAAGTCATGGAGACAACTCTTTGATCATAAATGCAACCAATGTTGAGTTTTAAAAAGAAATTGCTTGATTTTGTACTGAGCAACAACAAAATATACATAATTTCCTTGTGATAGAGTTGCAAAGATGGAATCTTCATCTACAAACATTTACCTATCAAGATGAGAAAATGGAAATAAAATTTCTTTCTTATTCCATAGACTCCAACCGCGAGATAAAAAAAACACATCAAGTTTGTTTACCCCAACACGCCAACAAGTAGCAAGCCCCGACTGTATAATATAAGAAAGTAGTAGGTATCCCAAAGGCATGAAGGGGCTATTGGGAAGAATTCACCATTTTCAAAAGCATTCCAATCAATATATAAATATATAAATGTAGATTTATTATTATTTGAAATGGAAATCTTCAATTAAATAATAAAATTGAATTATGGCTCTCCCAATCTAAATCGCTTATTAGCATAATTCACTACCTTCATATGTCTTGGATTTTTATAACAACATTGTAACATGTGGATTAATTTCCTTTTTGGTGCACAATATCCACCTTTTAGGACAACATGGTGCAGTGGCCCAACCCCTACAGATCATTACGACAAACTAAGAATAATAGAGAAGATGAAAGGTTGTACAAACCAGCATATTTTTCAAACAACTAATCCAACATAAGTACCTTAACTTTTTCATGAAGGTATCATATTGAGAGCGTTTGAAAAATGGTGGGAAATCTGGGCATCGACTATCTCTCTTCTGTGAGGGTGATGCAGAAAGATTGATAAGATTTCACTCTTTTGAGATTTTTTTTTTCTTAAATCAAAAAAGCCAATATTAATGAAGATATTGGTATATTTTACTAAATTTTTTGAAGTGACTAAATGTGGCTTTAACCATTCACCATAAGATGTTTTTTACAATATAATTTCCCAAGTCTATTTAGTGTCTTCATTACCATAAAAACCAACCTATATCCATCTTAACTCCACATCTACCAAACTCTTAGAGGGATGAAATCTATTTATCCCTCTTAGCACTAGACCCGGAATTAAGATGGATCTAAGTTGATAGAATTTAGCCTTTAAATAGTCTATTCTCACATGAATACCATGGTATTATCATGGGTCAATACCATGGGTTATCATGAGCTTAAAAACTACTATTAGTAATTTATAAAAATTAATAAAATTAATAATTGATTTTTTATTTTTATTTATTTTAACAGAGTAAAAATGTTTAAGTGGCATTAACTTACAAGATCCATTTTTACTCTTGATCTACTAAGACCAGAGAGGGATCAAATATTTTTCACTCTATGCTAGTTTGCATATCACGATATTTGATCCCTCTCGGTGCTTAGTAGATCCAGAGTAAAGATGGATCTATGCTGGTTTAATTCCCCCATTCAAATGGCCTGCATTCCATGTGAATACCATGGGTCGATACCAAGGGTCCTCTTTATTTTTATTAATATTAATATTAGGGTTAATAATATTTTTCTTTATGGTATTAATAATAATTTGGTCCATGGTATTTGGCCCATAGGCTTCACCTAAATATAAAGCATTTTTTGAGTGTTCTTAAATATAAGGTGACTTATAGAGTAAATATATAAAAAAAAATGTTTTATTCGTTTACCATACCTCTCCTTTATTTATATTTCTATTAATTTACCATACCTATTTTATAAATATGGTATTTGGCCCATAGGATTCACTTAAATAAAACCTCTTTTTTGAGACTTCTTAAATAGAAAGAGGGTTATTGACTAAATATAAAAAGAGGTTTTATTTATTTACCATACCTCCATTGTATTCATATTTTATTTAGTTACACCCTTTCCATCGATGAAAACTAGATTTGAAACAAGGAGTCGTTCACATAAGAAATGAAGGTGATTGTAAACGAATTTAACATTACAAAGTAGAAAATTGGGCAATTGTAATGGAATATAACCTCCCAAACCAGACAAATCGGGTCAAATGATTGTTTTCATAGTTTATCTAATCCTTTTTTTTGGCTAAAATGAAAAAAAAAATTATTTTTTAAATAAAATTTTGGCTAAATATATGAAATGGATGTTTTATATAAATTTCGCCCCTCTAAATTGAAAAACCCCTTAAATTTCTCCCTTGGGCTAAAATTCGCCCATAAAATTTACCATGCTTGGAAGGTGTGTGACTGCACGGAGGGGAGACTTGAATGAATTGGTTTTCAACGATTCACTAATTAGGATCACGAATGCATTGGTTTTGTCCAAGAAAATAATGAGTTGAACCTTTGCCCTATGGATGCCTTATGAAGTAACAGACAACCATGCAGGAATGTGAGGAGATCTAAAAGAAACTACACCATGTAAAATGACTAGCATTGCTTGAAGTGGAAATTAAGGACATGGAAAATGTTGTTGATATGAAAGTGGCATATTACTTATTTTAGATAGAATGGTTCTACATATAGTAGAACACTGAGAATGTTGTTCCTTAAAGGGGGAGGGAATTATGCACCCTTTTTAATACCGCAAATTTTTCAATATAATTAACAAAATGTAATGTTAGGGTGACAAAATTGATGTTATGATGTCACTCTATTATATTATAAAATATTTATTTTTATTAACACAAATGCTAGAGGTGGAGGAATGGGGGAAAACAAATATATTATGATGCCTTGAGAGGATAATTCATACCTTCAATTAATAATTCCCTTATTGTAATGGTTGGGAAGATGAAGGGTGAAGGTAGGTTTATAAAAATTAAAGAGAAAATCCATTGAAGGTATTTTACTTTTTTTCCTTTTTATTTTTAAAATTAATCCATTATTATTCTCATACACTCATTATTTTCCTTTCTCACTCATAAATTTGAATTGGAATCAAAATTGGTGACAACTTGTGTAACAAGAATTGAATATATTGTAGTTCATTATTTTTGGACTCGATGGTTTTCAAGATTCATATTTTCCCTAATTGTGTGTGGCATAAAGAGCAATGGAGAAAGTAGGGTTGAGGGACTACACAGATCAAAGAAGGACTCCCTTGTGTTTTGCAAACTGGCATTGTAATTTGTTAATACAAATGATCCTAGTCAAGGAATGGAAAGGCTAAACAGTGAGATTCTTTCATGTGTGTGTAGGAGAGTGATCTTCAATTTTTGTGGTAAATAGAGTCTAAAAACTATGTTCTAAATCGATGAGTTTAGTTTTTCCCTGATTGAAACAAAATATACCTCAGGGGTGGCCATCTATGAGAAATACTACAACATAGTTGAGCTTGTGATTGGGTGCAGAATATCTCACCCTTCTTCAAATCCAAATTTCAAAATGTTTGCCTCAAGATAAGTATCTCTTTTGCTTGATCATTTTGTTTCTCTTTTTAGGAAATTTATATGTACATGCATTTACCATTCAACAAATCTATCATAGTTGTTGTTGTTCTAATATTTGGTTATAGGTTATTATATGTATCAAATTTTGTAACTACCCTAGTTGAGGAAAATATGATTCCTAAAATTATTTTTTGAACATATCATGTTCGAACTTCTACTATTACATTTCTTCTAAGGCGTTCTAGAAGTTTAAACTTATACCATAGTGAGTGGAAATCCCACTAATCCTTTGGTCTGATTTTTATATCTTAGGTCATGAAAATTTAATAAATATGATCGGGGGAAGATGGGCTTCCTACATGCATATTTAAATAGGTTGTGTTGGAATGTCTACTCTAATGTTTCATATGTGATGTTCTAGAAGCTAAAACATGGAACATGATATGGTGAAATCATGTTGAGAATCTACTCCATCTTTCAAATATTGGGTCATGATATTTTAGAATATATGATGAAAGGAATTTGAGCTTCCTCGATGTTCCTAAATCATGCATCAAATAGGCCATGTTGGAATTTCTACTATAACGTTTCCTCTAGGAAGGTCTAGAAGCTAAATCATGACCATTGTGAATGGAAATTTGACTGATCATCTAGTCCAACTTTCAAATCTTGGATGGTGATATATTAGGAGATATTACCAAAGGAATTCATGTTTCCTATATTTCCCTAAAATCATGCATCATACAAGTCATGTTGGAATTTATGCTACAACATTTGTTCTCGGAGGACCTAGAAGATAAAAATTGGACCATAGTGAGTGGAAATCACATTGATCATTGAGTTCAATTTTTAGAACTCTGATTATTATAGATATTCCTTGAGAAAGTTTATATATTTCTTTGCATGAAAATGATTTCAAGAAATTCCTAAATGGTTTAATGATTCATTGCATACAAACTATTTCATGAAATGTGCAATTGAAGGTGTTTTTTTTTTCCGTGGGAATAATGATGTTGTATGTTAGAATTGTTGTATGATAGTAGTGATTTAGATGATCTATTACTAATTTCATGCAAATAATTCGAAGAAATGTGTTAAAGGTGTTTTATTAGAATTTTCATAAAAATTATTTGATAAAATACATAAGAGATAAAATTCAAAAGTTGCACAGCTAGGTGGTATATTTCAGTAAGGTATGTGATAGAGAGGTATCCCCATATCCCTAATTAATATTTAAGGGAGAAAAATGTGATGCCCCGTAGCCCTAATTAAGGAAAAAGGGGTTGGGTGTGACAAGGGCATATCAGAGCATGGTTCAACACTGGACCTAGTGGCTCAAGAACAAATGAAATGGGAGATTTGATAATATCTTATGATGTGGTATCAGAGCTAAGGATCAACACTGAACCTAGATGGTATTGAGTAGAAGAAGTAATTTAAGATTTAAACTAATATATATGCATACATGTGCACTCAAGGATCGGGAAGCCAATGAAGGCACTGTGTGTAGTCTAGTCGAATCAATGCTATGGAAGATAAGGTTTTCATGAGAAAATAATATGATTATAACCTATGCATGTTTTGATAATGTCATGAGTGCACTTCTCCTTGGGTTACCTTATGGAAGGATGGAGCCCCAAAGGGAGGAGTGTAGGGACAAGTGTTTGTGTGTGAGGTCTGGAGATTACCTAGAGACATGAAGGCATATGAAACTCTTATAAACCATAGGGCTCTAAGACATCCTTGGGCAACCCAAGTTGGAGACCTTGGAAGGATAGTGACATAGCCCAAAGGACTATTATAATCAAATAAGGGGCCATGCTCTTCCTTAGGTTTAGTGGGTTGATGGGGGGATGTGCGACTACTAGTTGGAGGTGCTAAGGTTGGTACCTTGACCTTTTTTGTGTTAAATATTGGTTGTGTCATACTTGTCTCATGGATCATGGTAATCCATTTCCTTTATGGAGTCATGGTTTAGCCTAAGAAGGAGCCACTATTGAACACATCAAGATTAGAAAAGCCTATGGCTAAGAGAAAATAAGAGGTTTGATTTCGTTTAGTGGTTTCTCTAGACAAGTGTTCTAAGAGTTATTGATTGAATCTTGAATTTTATTTACACTTAAATCATTATTTAAATGTCAAATTAAGTTCTTGATATAACTATATGATTATGATATTTAGTGAAGGAGATCATGTTCTATGATAATTGTACCAATATAATGTGTATTGAGATAACTGACAGGAACATAAGTGCAAGGGGAAGGCATCCCATAGGTGTTAAAAGGAATAAACTTGGATTAGTTTCATTAAAGGGTAAAAGTGGATAAATGATTAGTCAAGGATGGGTTGACTAGGTCAATATTAACCAGATGGATAGTGAAGTCATAACTATGGAAACAGATTGAAAAGGGAGCTTCCCTTAACTTGAAATTTTTCTTGCCTGATATATTTGTTTATGAAAATGATATGAATTTTTGAATGGTAGGAAAATAGTAACTAGTACTTGGGATGTTCGGGGTAGTACAGTAAGGTTACCTAATGAATTCCATGTTGCATGGAATGTTCATATAGAAAGTGTGCTAAAGTTATATATTGTTGTTAACTACCATACGAAGGAAGTTAGTGTGCTTATGTTTATGCTTAAGAGACTTGTAATGTGGATGATTGAAAACAAGAGAGGTTGGAAATTAAATTTAAAAATAGATGTGTATGAATAGCATGCAATATGTGCATGGAACATGGATGACAAGATGTATATGCACATATTTGGGTGAATTATTGAAGGAATTGTTTGAATGTGTAAATTGTATACATAGTGTAAATTCCATCAATGAATATTCATTGAAACTTGTGTGTAAGAAGATGAAATGATATAGTTGTGACTAATATTTGATATTGATCTCATTTCATGGGTTGTTGAATTTTGTGATATCAAGTATGCTACGAAGGTTTTTGAACTCTTTGAAAGGATATTGGCTAAGAATACATGTGATAATAATGAGGTAAGTAGGGAAAGTATAAAGAAACGTAAATAGAGAAAGTAACTGGGTAATAATTCCTTTCAGTTGAATTTGATATCTTTTGTTTATTGAATTCTCAAGAAGTGGTATGATTAAAGCATAAAATTGTCAACCCATTTTTTTATATTAAAATATTAATAATGTGTGCATGCATTAAGCTTTGATGTTGAAGAAGAAATAAATGAATGAATAATACACTCGTGAGATAAACTATGTTTGGTGATGCATTGATATAGTGCATGAAAATATGGTACCTATGAAGCAAATGTAGGAGCTACAATTGTGTTCATGATTCCATGAGTATTGGCACAATAGTTTCTAGTATTTAGATAACTTATTATATCATATCATGTTCAGTTTGTTGGCTAGGAACATGTAATCAAAGGATTTGATTTTCCTAGATAGTGTGAAAATTGTATGGAATTGTTGATTTATGAAATACATTTTTTCATTAATATCTAGTGGGTTATGACAAAGGAATGAAGCCTTTACTGTGTAAATATTCTAAAATCTGTGTGATGCATCCATGACTTACTATGGCATGATATGGTCATGATAGTCATATTATGAATCGAGATGGTACATATGTTTGGTCCATTCAGTGCACCCATGCTTGCATGGGACATTAAATAACATGATTGAATGTCATGAAAATAAATAGATTCTAAAAAATTTGAGCAATTGTTGACTAGCGAAATGAGTGGTATGGACCCCTCATCATGTAAAAAAAAGTGGAAGCTAATCACCCATGAATTTAGAGATATTTTTTTTTAGTTTTTGACCCTTTGGTTGTTGGAATAAACTTTTGAATGCATTATGGAATGATTGTGATGCAAATAAAAACTAAAATGATAGTTTTGTTTCAATTTATTTTTGCATAAATTAAAAGTGGTTGAATTATTATATGTGTAATATTTCTAAGATCACATTAAGAGATATTATAAATATTGAAATGATTTTATTTTTTTTATGTATGAAAATTTACCATCGTTTGGTTTATTGAAAGTATTGTTTGTAGTTGAAATGGCCTTGGTTATGATATTGAACGTTGAGTACTACCATATGAAAGAATCAAGCATGATTAGAAGAATCTCATTTTGATGAAACTTGATTCCTATATGAAGCAATTTTGAAAAATACAATAGAAAGGAAGAATATTTGAATTAAATTATTGTGACCATTCTCATGGAAATTATAGTCCCAAGGAACAACTCAATTGGTGATCGAAGTAATGTGAAATCTATGAAAACTAAGAGATCCATGGTTCAAATCCTCCTGATTGTGATTGGGTTAATAGAGAGGAGGGAAGGTCATAGAACCATAGAGGTTTACTAGTAGCTACATGTCAAGAGGGCTACTGGGTTCCTCTAGGATACAAAAAAAAATAATTTCTCATGGAAATTCCGTGCTCATGATAGAGGTGAGATGATGACCTATCTAGGAAGGATAGATGATGGTTGTGAATCTAAAAATCTTAGGAAAAATGCCATTATGGTGACACTAGAACCCTATAACATATATTTATAACCATTAGTTATGTTATCACAAACATATTGTTATATTTATAGCAAGCTAGAGGGATCCCTTGGCTATAAGATTCCATAATCCTTAAGACCCTTCATATGTGAGGAAGCCTTGCCAAGGAATGGATCACCTAAGTCACTAGGGAGGTAGAGAAGGGGTTGCTTGGACTTGGAAGGTGTGTAGACTCAATAAAGTAGAGACTTGAATGAACTGGTTTTCAAAGATTCATTCACATACTCATTGGGATCATGAATTCATTGGGCATGTCTAAGAAAACAATGAGCTTAACTTGTTCCCTATTCATTCCTTGTGAAGAAATGGACAAGAATACACGAATGTGGTAGAATTATAGTAGAGTTAGAGGTAACTAGAACATGAAAAATGAATGGAATTACTTCAAGTGTCAACTAAGGACATGGAAAATATTGTTGACATGAAAGTGGCATACCCCTTCTTCTACATAGTATGGTTCTACATATAGTAGAACACTAAGGATGATGTTCCTTAAAGGGGGAGGGGATTCTGACACCAATTTAATTACCCTAAATTTTTTAATGAAATTAAAAAAATATAATGTTGGGGTGCCATCATTGATACTATAATGTCAAACTCTGTTATATGACATCGTTTTTATTTTTATTAATAAAAATGCTCTAGGGAAATGAGCAAGGGGAAACCAATAGATTATGATGTATTGAGAGGAAAATACATACCTCAAATATATAATTCACTTAAAATGATGGTTGGAAAGATGAAGGGTAGAGGTGTGTTTATAAAAATTAAAGAGAGAATCCATTGGAGATCTTTTCATTTTTTCCTTTTTGTCGTAAGAATAACCCATTATTCTACTCATATGCTCATTATTTACCTCTCTCACTCATAAATTCAAATTTTCATGAGAATTATTGACTACTTGTGTAACAGGAATTGAATGTGCTGTAGCTATTTTTCCTTTGATTTGATGGCTCTTAATACTGACATTTGTCATGTCTATGTGTGACACATATAGCGCTAAATAAGGGTGGACTAAGGAACTATAGAGATTAGAGAAGGCCTCCCTTTGTTTTGTTTATTCTTGCATTTCCATTTGTGAATGTCTATGGGCCTAGTCAAATAATGGAAATGATAAACACTAATATAATTTGTTGTGTGTGGAAGGGAGTAACCTTGATGTTTTGTGTTAAATATAGTCTTAAAAGTTTGTGCTAAATCCCTTAGTTTAGTTTTTTCATCAAGGGATCAAGAATTGGCTTGGGGTGGTGTTGTAGCTGCTACAACCACCCTCCAAAATTTTTGCCTACACCAATTTCGGAGCCTCCCTTGGAGAGTTTCACTTGATGATTAGCCACACTTGAGTTCACTCCATGAGCTCACGTGATTCTTTACATTCACCTTGCTTGTTTATTGAACTCAATTCTCTGCATGTTGATGTTCAATTCATGCTTGCAACCATGTTCTAGTTATGCTCAAAGTATTCGCTTGGTATGTGTTTATTGTGTTTGGCATGAAAGCATCTGTCGCACTCATACACAGAGTCACATTCGCTGCCGTGAAAGCATCATCTCGATCATGAACGATCAACCACAAGTGTCATGTTTGTCATTTGCACCGTCGGTAAGTCATGTTGAACATGTGTGTCTAGATGGTCTAGTCATTTCGTCGTCAAGTCATGTGAGTGTGTTTTGGTATGATCACCTATGCATCTTTCTACTATTCACACACTTAGTCATTTTTGCTGAAGTTCTAATGACTAGACTCCTAAATGACAGCCCGACCGTCACCCTTCTTTCAACTTGATCGACTATCAACTAGAACAGTGTAGAAGCACCAAGCTAGTTCTTTTGGTCAGCACCACCCGCAAGCAACTCAAGTAGCACCCATGGTAGCTACTCGGAAAATTGATGGGTTGTTCATCTCAAAAATTGCACAGTGCTCATGATTTGGCCTCCTGCTGCCCACCAGTCAACTTAGCTCAGAAATTGCACAAAGATGATCAGCAGGCCAGCCTTCCAATCTTAGTGTAGATTTCCCAGCCAACAATTCCCACCAACAGACTGCATATTCCCTCCAAGAATTGTGTAGTTTCTGCTGCTAGTGACCCCAGTAGCCAACTAGTAGTTCCCTCTAGGAATTGTGCAAGTCTAGATGCCAGTGATCCCAGTAGCCAACTGGTAGTTCCCTTTGGGAATTGTGCAGTTCTAGCTACCTGTCTCCTGGGCCGTTCCCTAGAAAACTTGCACAATCCCTACCTGCTGACACTTCATGCAGCCCGACCCATTCATCTAGAAAATTATGCAAATATGGCTATCCCATCCCTGCTGACTGTTCATTTCAGAAAATGCACAGAGCATGCCTACCTTGTCCTCCTACAGCCTGGATTGTCCCTCCCAAAATTTGCACAATTTTTCCTCCCAACCAAGCCAGACCTTGCAAATAGTCACTATCGACTCCAATTGTCTGTCTCCATCCCTCAGTGACTCTTGTGTAGTTTTCATCAACAGTTTCCCGAAGCCATAATCCCACATCACAGCCTTGCTGCCTCTCTCGGTCACCTGCATTCGAATGATCATGTTTCATGATCGACTAGGAGGTTTTGGATTTGACGTTGTCTCATCATGAGTGACTACAGGTATAGGTACACCAACAAACATGTCAAGACGACGAATGAGATGAACGAAGGGAGAACATGCAGATGGACAGGTTCACCAATGGACAAATGAATGAAGCATGCGAAGTGGATGAATGTGACAAAGATGAACCTTCATGAACAAGTGAGCCTGTCAAACCTTCCAGCATGAAAGTAGGGAACAACATGCTAAAGCTTCATCAAGAAAACCAAGGACCATTGAAGACTCTGCACACTTCACCATGCAGAGATGAAGCTAGGATACACCATGAAGACATCCATCTCTCAGTACCACTCTAGCTCGACATGCACTTAGTAACAACGTGAATGTACCAGCATTGTCATGTTAATTCATGTCGAGTAAAGTCATGAGTCATGTTTCCCACATCTCCATTGTGGGCTTTTCATCAATCAATGTGATGTAATGTGGAAGTCCAAGAGTCCCACTTGCTGAACATAGAGTCATGTAAGTCAAAAATTCATGGAAGTTGAATGGTCATGAGGGTAGTCAAACAGCCACAAGGTTCAGTTTCACCCTTGGCTATAAATACCCCCTCATTTGTACATGAAGGAACTTTTCGCCTCAGCTCCTCCCACATAGCCAAGAGAGTTTGTAATATTTTCTTTAAGGAGTAAGTAGTGGCTCCAATGCCCCGCTGATGGGGTTAGTGATGTATGGAGTAAAGATGTGTCTTGGAACTTTCGCTTTATTCAGAAGCCTGTCAATAGGCCAACACGTTTTTACACATGTATTGTATTTGTTGTAAGATTGACCTTTAACACTTGTAATGCATGTTGCTTTAACCTGTGTTATACATATGAACTAATTCTTTTTTTGTAATGCATAATCTATTAATGAAAATGTGTTGTATATGTTGCTAATGTTGTCCTGTCCGTGTTGACTTCTCTACCAGACATCGGATAGACCTTTCACATGAACCTTGTTGTAACAACTGTTGCACTCGTTCAGACTAATTCATGAGTTTTGTACATGTTATCTTACCTTGTATGTGTGATTGTCGAATTCAAGTGGACTGCTCCACCAGAAGATGTGTATGTCCTTTGTGTTGTGTGTTCCTAGCCGAGTTGGGACTGATCCCTTTCAACCTAGAACTTACCTTCACCTTTTTCCCCTCACAGTGAAAGAACCATTGACACAAGTACACTTAGACTCACTAGGCACATGAACCTAACTTCTTGAAGTGAACCACTATCCTGTGTTGACAAGCAAGACTTGAGGCAAATCCCTAAGACAATGGAAATCAGGCCATCATACTAGATAAGATTCCCATACCAAATGGTGTGAGTTCTAGTTGGGACTTCATACAGGGGTGATCCTTTGAATTTTGGTAGGTCCAGCATCGTCAACATTTTTGGTGCTAGAAGGAGGAAAACCAGTTGTACATGGATGAAACTCCCCTCACACTCACTCATCAACCATCTGGTCAAGGAAGTAACTCACACTCCCTCTTTCATGACTCACCAGTTGGTTACTCCTCACCTCCCAGAATTGAACATGAGATTTCATATCAAAACCTTCGCACCGTGTTATAGACATTTTTGGGCACTGCAACCCCAATCATAAATGTCCATAAACCAAGGGCTCTTAAGTCCCTAAAAGTGTTGTTCCAACCTCTAAAAGAACAAGGTCAACTGATTACATCTTCTCCCTGAAGTTCTCCATGAAAAACTACTCAGAATTGGTCAAAGCTGGACCATCTCACCTACTCCATGGTTAAAGTGTGCTGCATCCCACCTAAATACACTCAGGATGTGCAATGCATCTTGAAAAGCCCTTCTATGGGGTGAGATGGGTGAGAATGGACAAATGGCAGGGTCAATCTGCAAGGTGGAGGATCATGGAATCTTCTTGAAACTTCTCCTGTGACACTTGCCTCTCTACATTCGCCCAGGGGTGAGTAAGAGATCATGAATCTCCAAGTGGATTCAAGAACTATCAGAGAGAGGACACTAATCAAATCTCAAAAGCTGACTCACCCCCCTTGCAAACATCTATATATGGATCCCTCATCCCAGAGATCCAGAGGCTGGAATTTTGTATCTTGTAAGAAAGTGCTGTTGGTTTCTTGGTGCAACATCATAGTGCGGGGTGATCTAAGCTTTTCATGAGGTGAAGAAGGGCTTTTTTGCTGAGAGGATGATGTTGGGTCAGAACAATTGGTTGTAATCATCTTTGCTATTCTTGATTATTAATAAAGCTATTCAAGTTTTCCTCCACATTCTTGTATGATTGATTATATATGCATTTGTGTGGTCAATATATATCTAGTCCTATATTGCTTATGATAATAGATCTATGTTCTTGGATAGTGTTATGATTCTTTGATTCTACAGGTGCTCTTTGAAGCTGGGTAGACGAGGAAGTGAGTGGTAAGGATCTATCATAAGGGAGAGGAATCAAGCAAGGAAACAAGCTCAAGACAGAGGTTGGTCTCCTTTATTCCCCTCTTATCTATTTCTCATAAAGGAAAACGAAAGTAGCTTTAGTTTGTTTGTTTCTAAGGTAGCTACCAGCCTTAGTGGGACTAGCAGCTCTACATAGGCACTAGATTTCCCGATAACAAAATGCCCACTCTGCTGGGGAGCGAACAGATTGTTTGTTTATCTACATTTGTTTATTTCATAAACTTACAGACGGAGCCTGAAGTTAAGCCAACTAGCCTTCGAACTGCATTTGCTATGCAAGTGCAAAGTAGATCAATGCTACTTCAGTCTATCTCTAGGTTTTGTTTATGAACTGAACAATCGATTTACAAGCTCTCTAATTGCCCTTGTGCTGGCTCTAGTAACCTCCTTAGATCTACCCCTGTGATTGATTTACTGATTACCACTTGCTCGGCCTAAATCCCTGAACTGAGCTACAAACTGTGACCTCAGAACCCAGTTGAAGTCTCGTCCCTGGACCATCGCACTGTCCCTTCTTTGGATTCTGGATGCATCGCACTTCCCAAGTGTAGTAGGTGTGCTGCATCTCTTTTTCCCTGTGTTACAGGTGTGCTGATCAGACAAGGCCTCTTCTGCTCTCACATTTTGGTTTCTATGTTCACTCTTTTCAGCTCTATTCAGGAGTTTTACTGCCTGTAGTCAATACACCTCTGTTGAAACCCCCTTCCTTGCCATTATTCCGCCTCCATTGTGAAAATAACTGTAAATGTTTTTATGTATTTTGAGCCATTTTCAGTTCTCTTTTACAAACAAGTAGCGTAATTGAACTATCGTTTCTTGATTTGAAAGTGCCGCAAGTGTCGTTTTCAGTCATAGAAGAGAATCCGATTGTTCTTGATAGTCGATTACACTATTACTCTTGTATTTGATTTGAATTAGTAGTTTTTCAAGTGTTAAAAGAAAGTTTTCAATTCCAAATCGCAAAGTGTCGTCATTATCCTCATTTTGTCTTGAGAAGAAACTTGCTAGTAATGTCGCTTTGAAAAATAATTCAGATTTGTGCTTATCTTTCTTTTTATCATTCACACATTAAGAAGGCTGAAAACAAATACATGCATGTGCAATTGCATTTAGACTGTTTGTTGGTTTGATTTAGGACAGTGCATATAGTGTGTGCTCTCTGCTCTATGTTGAAAGAACATCATCTCTCTTTCCTTAGTAGCTAGGATTTTCATTGCAAAAAGAAGATTAAACAATTGTTTATCATCTTAGATTGCATTTTAGGAATTGTACATCTACATCATGTGGTGAACCTAAAAGGAAAATTTCTTAAGCAAGATCAACTGTAAAATAAATTTAATGAATCTAAAAACGCTTTGGAACCTAACGCACAACATTTAGAAGTCTAGGCTAGAGACGTATTCCGGCGTCGTAAAGCCTGGTAACTGTTGTTTTCATTGATGGTTGGGTGATTCCTCCACTTTGAGACGATAAGTGCCAGTACGGACTTGTGCTCCCACGTACCGTCGAGTATATATTGGGAGACCACAATAGGCTTTATCCTTTATCCATAGGAAGCCGTGTCTACCGCCCTATCGATCGCAATGCACTGAACACAGCATTCGGGAAGATTGATTGCCATACCGTAAAAAGTATTCTGCAGTTTTGTGATTGGTTTGGTAATCCCTCTGTCTAGATTTCCAGAGCAGTCTCTTTCATTCCTTTTCAGACTCCTTAAAGGAAAAGGTCCATCTGAGCACTTGTCACTTCAGGCTCATTAAAAATCAAAGGCAACTAGAGTCATCTTTTGTTTTTTCTCGACTCTTAAAAATTGAAAAAACAAGTTGTGTCAAAGTGTCTAAAAGTCATTTAATTCAGAAACATATTTCCCCTTTATTTTTAGTTGATAAAGTAATCCGCAATCGTGGAAGAAAGTCAATTGAAAACTCGTCGTTCGCGGAGGCTTACGAGTCAACCGTCTTTGTCTCCAGAATCAAAACTGTTACAGACAAAGCGAACTCGTTTAACCGGTTCCAAATCCCCTGGTAAAGTTAGAACAAGTGTTTCGCCACCTTCAGAGACTCTGGTTACTCCAAACTTTTTTGGTATCCCTGCCTTTACAGAAGAAGTTCAGCAGCCACCAAAGGACAATAGAACTGATCCTAGTGAAAAGGTAAACACTTGTATTACTGAACCAGCTCCATCTACAGCTGATTCGGAAGGTGTTATTCCCCAAACATCTGTCGCTGCAGATTCTATACCTTCTTCGGCACCAGAAATATTTTACGAACTTGACGGTCTACCTCTTCCACCTTGTCTAATTGCCATAGAAGAGATTGTGGAGGATCCTCCATCTAGTACTCCATCGCGATTTGGAGTCGGGAGCACTCTATATCCTTCTTCATCAGAAATTATTCTACCGTCATCGGAAGCTCCTGTAGAATCGCTAGGAAATCTTTTGGATAGACTAGAAATGTCTGAACAACCGTCGACATCTAGGACTGTGTCATCCAACACAGCGATGGCAGAACTTCCTACTATCACTCCAACAATGTTCGCCGGCATACCATATGTCCCAACTAGCTCTCAATCACTATAAGGGGCCCACTTAGGGGCTATTTCGATAGTATAGTCCGTTCGTGTTTGTTCATCCGGAATAGTATCCGGGAACTCTTATGTTGAGTCTCAGCAAATTGATCCTTCAAGGTGTCAATTTGAGCAGTCCGGTCCTCAAGGACAAACAATTCCTTTGAGTACCGGATTACCGTCGTATGGGGGGAAATATACCCTTTCATTGTCTCCTTCGGGATGACAACCATACGAGAGTTCACAACAAAATTCAGGTTATGATGGAATTACATCTAGCAGTTGGGTTCCAATACTGCCTCAACAACCAAGAGTTGTATATTCGATGCAACAATGTTTACCTATGTCAAATATACCAACTACGCTGGCTATTGTGATGGTGTTGCAAGTACAAGCGTTGCCTGTTGTATGCCAACCTCAGGTTTCTCAGGTTGTAATGCAACAGCCTCTTGTCCCTGCGACTCAACCACAATCGCCAACTAGTGGAATGACACAGGCCCAAACGGGTACAATTACCCCTCCTCTTGGTCAAACGGTCAGTATTGGACAACAGCTGATGGCTTCGCAACCATGGTTGGTGCAATACCAACAACCGTAATTCCAACAAGTATACCAAGGATCTGAGCAACAAATCTTTGCAAATAATGGGCAGCCGTATATTCAAAACGGTCAAAATCAACCATTCTACAATGGTTATGCCCATCAACCTTACCAAAGTTACCAGCATCAAATGCATTATGCTGGTATGCAAAGACCAACTGCTTAGGCCATTCCATCTTATCCTGGGTATGCTTTGCCAAACCTGAATCAACAGTTACCCTTCGTGGAAACTCTAGAGTTACTAGATCTAAATCGGCTAACGAACGATCCAATTGCTTACATGCCTTGGTGGCCAGCGATTCTGCATAAACTTTCGTCAGATATTCCTAAATTTGATGGAAATCCGGGTGAAGACCCGTCGAATCATGTGATGACATTTCATCTGTGGTGTTCATCAAACACCCTAAACGATGATTCGATTAGGCTTCGCCTTTTTCTGAGGACGTTAACTGGTACGGTAGCAAAATGGTATATCGAGTTACCCAGAGCTTCGTTTGACAACTTCAATGCCCTAGCCACAACCTTTTTAACCCATTTTCAGTTACCCATAAGGTACGAAATGGGAACAAAACTTCTTACCAATTTCAAGCAAACAACGGCTACTCACATATCCGATCATATTCATGAGTGGCGACGTTGTCGTAGAATGGTAAAAATGTATGTTCCTGATCGGCTTTTAGCTGAATGGTTTATTAAGTCATTATTACCTTCCATTATAGAAGATGCGGCAAAAGGAGGAGTCGTCACGAAAGAGCAAGTTATTTCTCGTGCACAATATTTAGACTTGATTTATACCCAGTCTGGCATGCTCTACGATAAAATCCCTGACGCTCCCAGACCGGAATTTTCTCTCCCTCCTCCTCCTAAATAAAACAATGACCCTCATTCCGATGATGGCGTTATTGGTACAACAAACACGAAATCGACAAAGGCTACATCTAAAAAAGCCCGTAAGATTTCTAGTCAAAATGCAAAAGAAGAACTTCTCGCCTAGGAGGTAAATGATGTCTTGACTGATAAAGGCAAAGAAACCAAGCAACCAGGAGGCAAGAAGAAAAACAAAGGGAAGAAGAAGAAACAGGAGGAATCATCACCTGAAAATTCTTCTGCAAACCCTTCTGGAGATCGGAAACCAAAAAGCCCATGCTTAATATGTGATGAGGATCATTGGACAAGAGATTGTCCATATAAAGCTGAGCTTAGAAAATTCTTCAAGAATTCAAAAACCTCGGTGGTATTGACTGATCCGTTTCCAAATCCAGGAAAAAATCTGGTTGCTAGTGAAAATGCTTCCCCATCCCAAGTGCTGATGTTGTCGATTTCAAAACAACAAAATGATGCTTTGATATCGACAAGGAATAAAGATTACGGGAATCCACAACTGTCAAACAACAAGGATAAAGATCAACCTAGTAGTTCGACAACAACTTCGACAGAAGTTGCGCCGCACATCATTCCAGAGCTAACAATAAAACCGCGAAAGGTAGTAGTACACAAGTCGACATTTAATCCTCGTGCCAGAGCAGCACAAAATTATAACATAGTGGAAGATCTAGCCCAATTTCCATCTGCTATGTTGACACTTGAAGTACTACAAAATTGTCCATCCCAAAAGCAGGATTTATTATCAGCTATAGGTGGGATAGACCCAAAGGATTCTAATCTTGTGTCCTTTAATCACAAAGGATATGATCCTCAGTTACCAGCTCAACTAGCTTTCCTCATTCAGGTGAAAGCCCTCAACAAAACTGTTCATAGAAAAATTATTGATGAGGGAGCATCTACATGTATTATGTCGATGAGTTGCTGGAAAACTTTAGGATCTCCAACCTTGTCACGATCTTCGACGACATTAAAGGCATTTGATGGACAAACATATACCCCATATGGTATTCTAAGTAACTTGCAAGTTGAAGTAGGGGGGAAAGTAGTAGAAATAGATGTCAAAGTAATCAGCGAAAACCTCAATTACAACATCCTACTGGGAAGACCATGGATATATGCTATGGCTTGCGGTTGTGTCGACCTTCTTTAGGAAGATTGCATTTCCTTTTCAAGGAGGAATTACAATCGTCGACCAACAAACATTTCTCCCCAATAGTTCCCAAGTTACGGGAAGCATTCCGATGATCCATGGAAGCCCCCATTTGCTTCAAAATATCATAATAGGCCTACTAAAAGACCCTATATTAATGGGGACTTTTTCCCTACCACCTCCAATCAATCTGGCGGAAGTGGCAACAGTAGGAGCCTGCAATATGATATCTTCTATTCAAAAGATCTCAGAAAACGATATTAGCATGGATCATCTGCAGGTATTGCCTCCAAGCCAAATAGAAATATTGTAGCAATCAATGTTTTTGGCATGGGAGGCAAACCCAAATCAACGCTCATCAAGCATTTGGATAGATAGGTCTAAGGAATATGACACCCCTTTAGATCCTTGGTCGCAAGTGCATCACACCGACGAAGGAATTGTTCAGTCAATGATAATTGAAGGGGCGCCATGGGAAGATTACCACCATCGTTCCCATCTTCTGGATTGTCAAGCAAATACTCCTGATGACCTTCACCATCCTTCAGTTTTTGATTTCCTATCAAATACTGTAAACACGGTGGATTCCGAGTGAAACTTGTCCAATATTGAAGAGACTGTAGCCATAAATATCTCAACCAAAATGGATGTTTTAGAGAATATTTATGTTGGCAAATGTTGTTCTCCTTCAGAACTGGAAATATATAACGCTCTTTTTCGTGAATTCAGAAATGTCTTTGCTTGGTCATATGATGAAATGCCAGGCATTGACTCGAGTATAGTTGAACACGAAATAAAGATGTATCCAGATGTCAAACCAGTACAACAACGGCTACGGCAGGGGCACCCCAAGAAAGTCATTGCCATCAAGGCAGAAGTCGAGAAACGTCTCCATGCTGGTTTTATTTACCCGGTTCCTCTAACCAATTGGGTATCGAACATTGTTCCTGTAATGAAAAAACAAGGAACAATTAGAGTGTGCGTCGATTATAGGGATGTAAATCAAGCTTGTCCAAAAGGCAACTACCCTACACCCTTTATCGACTAGATAATTGATGAATGTGCCAGATGTGAAATCTTTTCATTTATGGATGGATTCTCTGGGTATAATCAAATAAGTATCCTCCCAAAGGACCAGTCAAATACTGCATTTATTTGTCCGTGGGGCACATTTGCATATCGCAAATTACCCTTTGGTTTAAAGAATGCAGGGGAAACATTTCAGAGAGAAATGAATTTTTCCTTCCATGACATCAAAAACATCGTTCAACCATATCTCGACGACCTTCCAACTCATTCGCGAAAGCGGACCGATCATCCGCAGCATTTAAGAGTGATATTTCTACATTGTCGACACTACATGATACGAGTGACTTGGTCTTACTTTATGAACAGGAATTCGATAAATTGGGAGCAGGTAAGTTCAAGTCTTTATGGATGGGCCCCTATTTTGTTAAGCGAGTGTTAGCAAAAGGAGCCTACGAGTTAATGGATTATGACGAGATTCCACTGGCGCAACCCCGTAATGGGTTGTACCTTAAGCGTTACTACGCGTGATTCAGTGTGGTAACCCATATGCTTTTGTTACATTTTTGTTTTCGCTAAGAGTAATTATTTTGGTCAAGTAATCCACTTTTTACATTTGTCGTAGATGTTGAACCTATTGCAATCTTTTGTTGGATATGCCGACGGAGCGAGTCGTAGTTCACGGAACCCATCTTCTGCGGCCTGGGCCATTTTCGATCCAAGCAGCGAGTTAGTAAGTTTCAGAGGGGTATGTATTGGTCGCTCAACAAATAACATCGCTGAATATAGCACGTTGATAGAAATTCTCTCTGACACCATCACACATGGCATAAGCCGACTTGTCGTCAGGCTAGACTCACAGCTCGTCATACTACAACTCACTGGTATCTACTTCGTCCGAAATCTAGCTATCTATCGCATGTTCCTAAGGGTCAAGATTTTGGAAAGAAAATTTGATTTTATTCAATATCAACATATTTCCAGAAACATAAACACATTAACAAACTCATTGGAAAATTATGTGTTAGATAGACATTTGCAACATTTATAAAAATAAGCATTTCATCAGTATTTGCATCAAGATCATGTAACTTAACCAAAATAAAACTCCGAAAATCAAAAATATATATATAACTGTTTATGGTTTACACATAATGTTCTTTAAGCAAGAAAAAATTGGTCAAATGACCCAAAACTCAAAACGCTAGGGGACACCCTAGTCTAATGATGCTAGTGATAACAAGTCACCCCCTGTGCAATCATGCGTAAAAGCCTAGTCCACCGACTCGGCATGCCGATACTATGTCGCTGCAACCTCAGGGGCAGCTCATCGGTCCTCACATCTAGAATACAAAGAGTGAGGCCTTCGACCTGATCCTGCAATGCTGAAAGAGTCTCGACCACATCAAGGTCGCGAAGGATAGCCCTTCCCACACCCTCTCCTGCTGGAGCGGCAACTGGCACTCTCAGGCGTACTACTGGCCGAACTGGTCCAACATCTGCATGAGCACATGAGTTTTGATTAGTCTTGATAGAAGAAAGGACAAGAACATTATAAAGAGAAACGATAAATGGAGATATGGTCAGAGAATTTACCGATGACACCCCACTGCCCGCCAGTAGGTAGTACCAAATCTGGATCACCTCGGAAATCCATACCAACATATGGATACTCAGAAAAAATCATCTCCTGATGGTTGAACCGCTCGAAAAAGGTATCAGAAAAGGAAATCTAGGACTGACCAGCATGTCCGGCCATAAGGTCGACCCATCTTTGCATCTGTGGCTCAGTCGGTGGAGGTAAACCAAGTGAAACATACTGCGGCTGTATCAGCGAGATCTTTTCCAAGGCGAAAGCTGTCAAGATAGAACCATATCCAAAGTTCTTCAATCTTCCATTTTTCACCTTGGTCAGTTTTTCTTTCATCACAGAGAGTACCGCATCACACCAGTTGAACACCTTTGGTTCAAGGCATTCCAAGGCGTACTGCATATAAGACCTGTTGGCCACATGAAGTGTCACACTACCAGCCAGTCTAGCAAAAGTGAATAGAATGGTCCTCAGGGACCGGTCAGTGACATCTAGGATAATGATCTTGTTGTCCTTACTCGGCTGAGATCCCTCTCTGCAATTCCTGCGAATGTAATCTCTCACATATTCACCCCCATGGGCTGAACCTGATAATGAGATAGGGGCACCCCGCCTCGATAAGCCGGTCAAAAAACAGATGTCCATGACAGTCAAGGGGATGGACTTGCCCCTAATCTAGAACACCTGGGTGGTAGGATCCCATGCATCGAGAAAATATTGCAACAGGTTGATTTGTTGCCTCATGCAAGAGATGCGGAAAAACTTGAACAAGCCATAGTTCTGTAGTGCATTTACCGTAACTGGATCGTGTAAAGCAAGCATGTCCTCTTCTTCATGCTCACGTTCTCGCCATGTAACAGGAATTTTGCTGCAATGAATCCCTGAAAAAAACAGGAGAAGATTCAAGATCCTGATTTGGTGAAAAATAGGAAAAAATTTCCATGAAAAACTGTGCATAAACTAAGGCTGGTAGCTACCTTAGAAACAAACAAACTAAAACTACTTTCATTTTCCTTTATGAGAAATAGATAAGAGTGGAATAAAGGAGACCAACCTCTGTCTTGCACTTGGTTCCTTGCTTGATTCCTCTCCCTTGTGATAGATCTTTACCACTTGCTTCCTCTTCTACCCAGCTTCAAAGAGCACCTGTAGTTGATTCCAGGTAAGGTTTGGAATTTTCCAATCACGGCAGTGTCACAAGGATGGCTAACAGGATCACTCTTCACAGTTGTTCCTCAGAAAGGGTAAACAATCAAATGGAGGTGAATGATCGGCCAAAACAAAGTGGAGGTGATGATGAGAATATGACCAAGGCTTCAAAGGCTGACGATAATACATTCACGATGGTTATTTACCAGAAATTGGTTCATTTTTTAATGAGCTTAAACTCTGGGGGAACATTTGCTCATTGCTTATGCTTATTTTTTAACGAGCTTGAATTACGCGTTAAAACTGCTAGATATAATGGTCATTGATTATCTTGATTTTACCATTGACAACTTTGTTCTTTCAAAGGTTGTACTGCCTGCTCAATTGCTTCATCAAACTAGTTAGAAACGAACAATACATGTTTGAAAAATGAGTTAAAACACTAATATTTTACTTGAATTACATGAAAAGTAATTTAAAAGTGCTTTTTACCTCTCATTTTACCATTTCATTTGAACTTTGGTTTGTTGGAGCTTTGGAGGTGCTTTCCCCCTTGATTTTCACTAGCTGATTCCAGGAGATTCTGTGGACGATTCTCGGCGCCGTCTGGACCAGGTAGGAGCTAAACTTGAGCTCTTTAATTTCATCCTTTCCTTTTTGAATTTTGAGCATGTTTTGCAGTTTTTCTGAGCCTCTGGGGTTTGAAAAACTCGCCCTGGCTCCATCGCACATCTTCTACATCAAAAGGTGCGATGCATGCTGGCTTGGCCATTGGCTAGTTAGCATGCATCCCACCTAGAACACTGCTAGGGGTGCGATGGCGACAAAGAGGGAAATTTATGCACAGTTTTTCATGGAAATGTTTGCCTATTTTTCCCAAATCAGGATCTTGACTCTTCTCTTTTTTTTTTCAGGGATTCATTGGAGAAAAATGCCTATTACATGGTGAGAACGTGAGCATGAAGAAGAGGACATGCTTGCTTTACATGATCCGGTTACGGTAAATGCACTGCGGAACTGTGGCCTGTTCAAGTTTTTCCGCATCTCTTGCATGAGGCAACAAATCAACCTATTGCAATATTTTCTCAATGCATGGGATCCTACCACCCAGGTGTTCCAAATTAGGGGCAAGTCCATCCCCTTGACTGCCGTGGACATCTATTTTTGGACCGGATTATCGAGGTGGGGTGCCCCTATCTCATTATCAGATTCAGCCCGTGGGGGTGAATCTGTGAGAGATTACATTTGCAGGTATTGCAGAGAGGGATCTCAGTCGAGTAAGGACAGAAATATCATTATCCGAGATGTCACTGACCGGTCTGTGAGGACCATTCTGTTCACTTTTGCTAGACTGGCTGGTAGTAAGGCACTTCACGTGGCCAACAGGTCTTATATGCAGTATGCCTTGGAATGCTTTGAACCAAAGGTGTTCAACTGGTGTGATGCAGTACTCTCTATGATGAAATAACAACTGACCAAGGTGAAAAATGGAAGATTGAAGAACTTTGGATATGGTTCTATCTTGACATCTTTCGCCTTGGAAAAGATCCCGCTGATACAGCCGCAGTATGTTTCACTTGGTTTACCTCCACCAACTGAGCCACGAATGCAGAGATGGGTCGACCTTATGGCCAGACATGCTGGTCAATCCTAGAGTTCCTTTTTTGATACCTTTTTTGAGTGGTTCAACCGTCAGGAGATGGTTTTTTCCGAGTATCCATATGCTGGTATGGATTTCTGAGGTGATCCGGATTTGGTATTGCCTTCTGGCGAGCAGTGGGGTGTCATTGGTAAATTCTCTGACCATATCTCCATTTATCGTTTCTATTTATAATGTTCTTGTGCTTTCTTCTATCAGGACTAATCAAAACTCATGTGCTCATGCAGATGTTGGACCAATTTGGCCAGTAGTATGCCTGAGAGTGCCAACTGTCGCTCTAGCAGGAGAGGGTGTGGGAAGGGTTATCCTTCGCGACCTTGATGTGGTCGAGACTCTTTCAGCATTGCAGGATCAGGTCGAAGGCCTCACTCTTGGTATTCCAGACGTGAGGACCGACGAGCTGCCCCTGAGGTTGCAGGGACATACTACCAGCGTGCCAAGTCGGTGGACTAGGCTTTTACGCATGATTACACAGGCGGTGACTTGTTATCACCAGCATCATTAGACTAGGTTGCCCCTAGCGTTTTGAGTTTTGGGTCATTTGACTAATTTTGTCTTGGTTATTTTGGTTAAGTTACATGATCTTGATGAAAATACTGATGAAATGCTTCTTTTTATAAATGTTGCAAATGTCTATCTAACACATAATTTTCCAATGAGTCTGTTAATGTGTTTAAGTTTTTGGAAATATGCTGATATTGAATAAAATCAAATTGTCTTTCCAAAATCTTGACCCTTAGGAACGTGCGATAGATAGCTAGATTTCGGACGGAGTAGATACCAGTGAGTTGTAGTATGACAAGCTGTGAGTCTAGCTTGACGACAAGTCGGATTATGCCATGTGTGATGGCGTCAGAGAGAAGTTCTATCAACGTGCTATATTCAGCGATGTTATTTGTTCGCTGACCAATACATACCCCTCTAAAACTTACTAACTTGCCGCTTGGATCAAAAATGGTCCAGGCCGTAGAAGATAGGTTCCACGAACTACGACTCGCTCCGTCGGCATATCCAACAAAAGATTCCAATAGGTTTGACATCTGTGACAAATGTAAAAAGTGGATTACTTGACCAAAATAAGTACTCTTAGCGAATACAAGAATGTAACAAAAGCATATGGGTTACCACACTGAATCACGCGTAGTAACGCTTAAGGTACGACCCCGTATGAGGTTGCGCCAGTTGAATCCCATCATAATCCATTAACTCGTAGGCTCCTTTTGCTAAAACTCACCTAACAATATAGGGGCCCATCCATAAAGACTTGAACTTACCTGCTCCCAATTTATAGGATTCCTGGTCATAAAGTAAGACCAAGTCACCTTCTGAGAAGACACGGGGTTTGACATTCTTGTCGAACTATGCCTTGACTCGTTTCTTATGGGCTTCGTTAGCCAAAGCGGCATCGCGACGGGTTTCATCCAATTAGATTAGTTCCAAGAAACGAGCCTCCTCTTCTGAAGTTCTAGGGAGAAGATCGACTGTGAGTTTGAGGGACGAGATTTCACACTGAACTGGTAAGATTGCTTCTAGACCATACACTAGTTGAAAAGCTGTAAACCCAGTTGCATTTATTACTGATGTTCGGTATGCCCACAAGGTTGAGTACAGGATTAGGTGCCAACTCCTTTTGTGGACTCCAATCATCCTTTGCAGCATCTGCTTTAGGACTTTGTTGATTGCTTCAACTTGTCCATTGGCCCACGGGTAATATGGAGTAGAGCTATCATGGGACAACCCTAATTTGGTAGCCAATTCGACCATCATGTGATTGCGAAATGTGATCCATGATCTGTGACCATAGCCTGTGGAACGCTGAATCGGGCGACTACATGATTGAAAAAGAAAAGGGCAGCTATTTCACCAGTGTTATCTAATGTAGGCATCGCCTCGGCCCATTTGGTAAAATAGTCTACTGCAACTATGATATACCCATGCCTCCCGGTCGAGGTGGGGTTACATGTCATGAAATCAATACCCCATTTGGCGAATGGCCCAACAGCAACTATCGGTTGCAGAGGTGCGGTTTGTTTTCTGGTTTTGCTATCGAAAATTTGAAATGCATGGTAACTTCTGACTGTGGTTATGCAATCTTTGAACATTGTTGGCCAGAAGTATCCTGCTCATAAAAAATTTTGCACTGTAGTGTAGCCAGATTGATGCCCCCCACATGCGCCTGAATGGAAATCATTCAGGACTTTTTCGGCCTCCTCGTGGGTGAGGCACCTCCTCAGAACTGTATCGATACCACGACGGTAAAGTGTATCACCGATGGTCATGTAGTCTTTTGATTAGTATCAAATACGTTTTTGTTCCGAGCAAGAGGTATTAGACCTATATTTTTGGGTTTGGAGATAGATGATTATATCTCCATACCACGGATTGCTTGAAGATATCAGAAACAAATATTCATCCTTGATGGTTTCTTCGGATGTTTCATCGTTGGACGATGATGGGAGATCGCATAGTAATTCCGCAAAAACCAGGGATTTCTTTGATTTGGATTTTACGAATTCCAGATCAAACTCTTGGAGAATTGCTATCCATTTTGAATATTCGCCCCCTAGCAACTGTCGCGACAATATATAAGTCATGGGGTTGCAATCTGACAAAATGGTAGTTTTTCGAAAGAGGACATAGTGTCGAAATCTCTGTATCGCTTGAACAGCTGCGAGAGCCAACTTTTCAACATAGGAATACTTGCTTTCTGTATCATTTAAGTTCCTACTCAAATAATATATAGGATGTTCAATTCCGTTGTCTTATTGAACTAAAACCATCGCGATGGTTGTATCCGCTGCAACTAGATACAGGTTAAAGTCTTTTTGATAATCCGGAGCGTACATTAATGATGATTTCATTAGGGATTCTTTTAAAGCATTAGAAGCTTGCGTGACCTGATCCTAGACGAAGGGTACTTCCTTTTTCAATAGACGTGTATAACCTTTATCAAGTTCGGCATAATTTGGAATGAACCTCCTCAGAAAGTTTGCTTTCCCTTGGAGTTTCTGAATCTGAAGCAAAATTGAAGGTGGAGGCAAATTTATGATTTCCTGAACCTTACAGGGGTCGAGACGGATCCCGTCCTTCGAGACTAAAAGGCCAATTAAATGACCAGAACTGACACAGAACACACATTTGTGTGGAATGAGTCATATCTCGTAGTGTCGGCAACGTAGAAATATCACTCTCAAATGCTGCGGATGATCGGTCCGCTTTCGCGAATGAGCCAGAAGGTCATCGAGATATGGTTGAACGATGTTTTTGATGTCATGGAAGGCATAATTCATTGCCCTCTGAAATGTTTCCCCTGCGTTCTTTAAACCAAAGGGTAATTTGCAATATGAAAATGTGCCCCACAGACAAATAAATGCAGTCTTTGATTGGACCTTTGGGCTGGGATCAGGTCGCGCAAGCTTCCTTTGATGTTTTAAAAGAATACCTAATGAAAGCATCATTAATGTACACTCTTGATTATCAAAAAGACTTTAACCTGTATCTAGCTGCAGCGGATACAACTATCACTATGGTTTTAGTTCAAGAAGACAACAGAATTGAACATCCTATGTATTATTTGAGTAGGAACTTAAATGATACAGAAAGCAAGTATTCCTATGTTGAAAAGTTGGCTCTCGCAGCTGTTCAAGCGATACAGATATTTCGACACTATGTCCTCTTTCGAAAAACTACCATTTTGTCAGATTGCAACCCCATGACTTATATATTGTCGCGACAGTTGTTGGGGGGAAAATATTCAAAATGGATAGCAATTCTTTAAGAGTTTAATCTGGAATTCGTAAAATCCAAATCAAAGAAATCCCTGGTTTTTGCGGAATTACTATGCGATCTCCCATCGTCGTCCAACGATGAAACATCCGAAGAAACCATCGTGGATTAATCTTTGTTTTTGATATCTTCAAGCAATCCGTGGTACGAAGATATAATCATCTATCTCCAAACCCAAAAATATAGGTCTAATACCTCTCGCTCACATCAAAGACTACATGATCATCGGTGATACACTTTACCATCGTAGTGTCGATATAGTTCTGAGGAGGTGCCTCACCAATGAGGAGGCCGAAAAAGTCCTGAATGATTGCCATTTAGGCATGTGTGGGGGGCATCAATTTGGTTACGCTATGGTGCAAATTTTTTTATGAGTAGGATACTTCTGGCCAACAATGTTCAAAGATTGCATAACCGCAATCAGAAGTTGCCATGCATGTCAAATTTTCGATAGAAAAACCAGAAAACCACCCACACCTCTACAACCGATAGTTTCTGTTGGGCCATTCGCCAAATGGGGCATTGATTTCATGACATATAACCCCACCTCAACCGGGGGGCATAGGTATATCATAGTCGCAGTAGACTATTTTACCAAATGGGCCGAGGCAATGCCTACATTAGATAACACTAGTGAAACAGCTGCCCTTTTCTTTTTCAATCATGTAGTCGCCAAATTCAGCGTTCGACGGGCTATAGTGACAGATCATGGATCGCATTTTCGCAATCACATGATGGTCGAATTGGCTACCAAATTAGGGTTGTCCCACGACAGCTCTACTCCATATTACCCGCAAGCCAATGGACAAGTTGAAGCAATCAACAAAGTCCTAAAGCGGATGCTGCAAAGGATGATTGGAGTCCACAAAAGGAGTTGGCACCTGATCCTGTAATCAGCCTTGTGGGCATACCGAACATCAATGAGAAATGCAACCGGGTTTACACCTTTTCAACTGGTGTATGACCTAGAAGCAATCTTACCATTTCAGTGTGAAATCTCATCCCTCAAACTCGTAGTCGACCTTCTCCACGGAACTTCAGAAGAGGAGGCTCGTTTCTTGGAACTAATCCAATTGGATGAAACCCATCATGATGCCGCTTTGGCTAACGAAGCCCATAAGAAATGAGTCAAGGCGCAGTTTGACAAAAATGTCAAACCCTGTGTGTTCTCAAAAGGTGACTTGGTCTTACTTTACGACCAGGAATCCGATAAATTGGAAGAAGGTAAGTTCAAGTCTTTGTAGATGAGCCCCTATATTGTTAACCGTGTGTTAGCAAAAGAAGACTAAAAGTTAATGGATTATGACGGGATTCCGCTGGCGCAACCCCGTAACGGGTTGTACCTTAAGCGTTACTACGCGTGCTTCAGTGTGGTAGCCCATATGCTTTTGTTACATTTTTGTTTTCGCTAAGAGTAATTGTTTTGGTCATGTAATCCACTTTTTACATTTGTCACAGATGTCGAACCTATTGGAATCTTTTATTGGATATGCCGACGGAGCGAGTCGTAGTTCGCGGAATCTATCTTCTGTGGCCTGGGCCATTTTTGATCCAAGCGGCGAGTTAGTAAGTTTTAGAGGGGTATGTATTAGTCAGTCAACAAATAACATCGCTGAATATAGTGCGTTGATAGAACTTCTCTCTGATGCCATCACACATGGCATAGGCCGACTTGTCGTCAGGCTAGACTCACAACTCGTCATACTACAACTCACTGGTATCTACTCCGTTCGAAATCCAGTTATCTATCGCATGTTCCTAAGGGTCAAGATTTTGGAAAGACAATTTGATTTTATTTAATATCAGCATATTTCTAGAAACTTAAACACATTAACAGATTCATTGGCATATTATGTGTTAGATAGACACTTGCAACATCTGTAAAAAGAAGCATTTCATCAGTATTTGCATCAGGATCATGTAACTTAACCAAAATAAAACTTCGAAAATCAAAATTATATATATAACTGTTTATGGTTTACACATAATGTTCTGTAACCAAGACAGAATTGGTCAAATGACCCAAAACTCAAAACGCTAGGGGCAACCTAGTCTAATGATGCTGGTGATAACAAGTCACCGCCTGTGCAATCATGCGTAAAAGCCTAGTCCACCGACTTGGCACGCTGGTAGTATGTCCCTGCAACCTCAGAGGCAGCTCGTCGGTCCTCACGTCCGGAATACCAAGAGTGAGGCCTGAGACCTGATCCTGCAATGCTGAAAGAGTCTCGACCACATCAAGGTCGCGAAGGATAGCCCTTCCCACACCCTCTCCTGCTGAAGCGACAGTTGGCACTCTCAGGCATACTACTGGCCAAATTGGTCCAACATCTGCATGAGCACATGAGTTTTGATTAGTCCTGATAGAAGAAAGCACAAGAACATTATAAATAGAAACGATAAATGGAGATATGGTCAGAGAATTTACCAATGACACCCCACTGCTCGCCAGAAGGCAATACCAAATCCGGATCACCTCGGAAATCCATACCAGCATATGGATACTCGGAAAAAACCATCTCCTGACGGTTGAACCACTCAAAAAAGGTATCAAAAAAGGAACTCTAGGACTAACCAGCATGTCTAGCCGTAAGGTCGACCCATCTCTGCATCCGTGGCTCAGTCGGTGGAGGTAAACCAAGTGAAACATACTGCGGCTGTATCAGTGGGATCATTTCCAAGGCGAAAGATGTCAAGATAGAACCATATCCAAAGTTCTTCAATCTTCCATTTTTCACCTTGGTCAGTTGTTCTTTCATCATAGAGAGTACTGCATCACACCAGTTGAACACCTTTGGTTCAAGGCATTCCAAGGCATACTGCATATAAGACCTGTTGGCCACGTGAAGTGCCGCACTACCAGCCAGTCTAGCAAAAGTGAACAGAATGGTCCTCACGGACCGGTCAGTGACATCTCGGATAATGATCTTTCTGTCCTTACTCGGCTGAGATCCCTCTCTACAATACCTGCGAATGTAATCTCTCACAGATTCACCCCCACGGGCTGAACCTGATAATGAGATAGGGGCACACCACCTCGATAAGCCGGTCCAAAAATAGATGCCCACAACAGTCAAGGGGATGGACTTGCCCCTAATTTGGAACACCTGGGTGGTAGGATCCCATGCATTGAGAAAATATTGCAATAGGTTGATTTGTTGCCTCATGCAAGAGATGCGGAAAAACTTGAACAGGCCATAGTTCCGCAGTGCATTTACCGTAACCGGATCATGTAAAGCAAGCATGTCCTCTTCTTCATGCTCACGTTCTCGCCATGTAATAGGCATTTTTCTCCAATGAATCCCTGAAACAAAAAAGAGAAGAGTCAAGATCCTGATTTGGGAAAAACAGGCAAACATTTCCATGAAAAACTGTGCATAAATTGCCCTCTTTGTGCCCATCGCACCCCCAGCAGTGTTCTAGGTGGGATGCATGCTAACTAGCCAATGGCAAAGCCAACATGCATCGCACATTTCGATGTAGAAGATGTGCGATGGAGCCAGGGAGAGTTTTTCAAATCCCAGAGGCTCAGAAAAACTTCAAAACATGCTCAAAATTCAAAAAGGAAAGGATGAAATTAAAGAGCTCAATTTTAGCTCCTACCTGGTCCAGACGGCGCCGAGAATCGTCCATAGAATCTCCTGGAATCAGCTAGTGAAAATCAAGGGGGAAAGCACCTCCAAAGCTCCAACAAACCAAAGTTCAAATGAAATGTTAAAATGAGAGGTAAAAAGCACTTTTAAATTACTTTTCACGTAATTCAAGTAAAATATTAGTGTTTTAACTCATTTTTCAAATATGTATTGTTCGTTTCTAACTAGTTTGATGAAGCAATTGAGCAAGCAGTACAACATTTGAAAGAACAAAGTTGTCAATGGTAAAATCAAGATAATCAATGACCATTATATCGATCAGTTTTAACGCGGAATTCAAGCTCGTTAAAAAATAAGCATAAGCAATGAGCAAATGTTCCCCCAGAGTTTAAGCTCATTAGAAAATGAACCAATTTTTGGCAAATAACCATCATGAATGTATTATCATCAGCCTTTGAAGCCTTGGTCGTATTCTCATCATCACCTCCACTTTGTTTTGGCCGATCATTCACCTCCATTTGATTGTTTACCCTTTCTGAGGAACAACTGTGAAGAGTGATCCTGTTAGCCATCCTTTTGACACTGCGGTGATTGGAAAATTCCAAACCTTACCTGGAATCAACTACTACGCGAATTTATTCTACAGGTGCTCTTTGAAGCTGGGTAGAGAGTACTGCATCACACCAGTTGAACACCTTTGGTTCAAGGCATTCCAAGGCATACTGCATATAAGACCTGTTGGCCACGTGAAGAGCCGCACTACCAGCCAATCTAGCAAAACTAAACAGAATGGTCCTCAGAGACCTGTCAGTGACATCTTAGATAATGATCTTGCCATCCTTACTCGGCTGAGATCCCTCTCCGCAATACCTGCGAATGTAATCTCTCATAGATTCACCCCTACAGGCCGAACCTGATAATGAGATAGGGGCACCCCACCTCGATAAGCCGTTCAAAAAATAAATGTCCACGATAGTCAAGGGGATGGACTTGCCCCTAATCTGGAACACCTGGGTGGTAGGATCCCATGCATCGAGAAAATATTGCAAAAGGTTGATTCTACAGGTGCAGTTTTAACGCGGAATTCAATCTTGTTAAAAAATAAACATAAGCAATGAGAAAATGTTCCCCCAGAGTTTAAGCTTATTAAAAAATGAACCATTTTCCGATAAATAACCTTCGTGAATGTATTATCATCAGCATTTGAAGCCTTGGTCGTGTTCTCATCATCACCTCCACTCCGTATTCCCCGATCATTCACCTCCATTTGATTGTTTACCTTTTTTGAGGAACATTTGCGAAGAGTGATCCTGTTAGCCATCCTTGTGACACTGCCATGATTGGAAAATTCCAAACCTTACCTGGAATCAGCTGCTACCCGAATTTATCGTTCGTTCCTCAAAAAATGAGTCTCCTTTAAGCTCTTTTCAACTGACTCGTAAAATATGAAAAGATTACTGAGCAATTGGCCTCTCCAGCTCGTTAAAGGGACAGGAAGTGCTATCCCTCCTTTAGATCTTAATCTTTTTGGACTTCAGGGATCATTACACAAAAAGATCGAGTGCTTGTTTTGTTCGGTTCATTAAAAGTACCGAAAATTCATCCCTTCTGTATTGTTTTATACTTTTTCGGACTCAAGGGATTATATTACGAAAAAGGATTATTGGAATTTTCTTTATGTCCCTTTTTTAGACTCTCTAAAATTGAAAAGGACTGAGTTATCCTTGTTGTTAAACTCGTTAAAACCGAATAGCGACAAACTAGTCCATACAGACGAGAACGAGTTTCATTATCGCTAGGCTCGTTAAAACATAGCGATGGGTTTGCCAGAAGGGAAAATTATAGAACAAGCATATGTTATCCTCCTCAAGCTTGACAAAAATAAAGAGGTACTGGTCAGCAATGACTGGGGAAAAATTGGGAAGAAAACTTAAAGAAACTTTATTGGTAGCAAGTCGCTCTTGAACATGACACTTTCACTCCGCATCCGAGTCGGGTTGGGTTGTTCTGTTCACTGGTCATATCACCATGGGTCCATCACACCATCCATATTTGGGGTTAGCGCTACCAATCCATCATGTCAGTGTCCCCGATATGTTCAAGAGAAGTCGCTCAGAGAATTCACCTGTGTCTCACCCACTGCAATACATTTACGCTCCATTCTTTCATGACTGCAACCTTGAATCTTATATCACCAGATCGTTTTTACCTCCATTAAAATCATTTGCTCCGTTCCATTTCATTGATGTGGGATTCACTAAGGCCCTCCTATGACGGATCGCTTCTTGTCGACATCAGCTCATTATCCAAGAAGTCGATTTAGGAAAAACCCTTTTAGTACTTTGAAACTTGCATGCCTCAATGGCAAGTTTCTCACTTCCGGTGACAGGTTTACATCAATGGCCTTCGACCGAAAGATTTTGTGTGGTGTTCGATGCCAAGTCCCTTATTCACACCACGTGAATTGTACTGTAGTACCTTGAGGTTCATCATCATTATCGGTGATTCCTCTCGTGCCTGTTAACAGCGTATATCATTGGCTGGTAATTGTGGAGCGATAAAAAGGTGTCTTTTAAACTCCTAATTACCTTCACATTAATTATCAACCCAGGGATGACTTTTTATTTCAAGAGTGTACTCAGTCTGAGGCGGCTATTTACTTAAGAGTAATGTTTTGCAGTATAGTGCTTAAAACCCAAGAGTAAATGAATGCTTGAAAAAGAAATCTAACAATAACATAAACTCAAATTCTCTGAAATCCAACTATTCACTTAGCAAACACCAATTGAAGATACAACAACTATTCACTGAGCAAACTATGACTAAATTACTTTAAAAGAATAAAATCACACAAGGCAGCTTATCAGTCAAGGGTGCGGAAGCGATAACCCATCCCTCTAGAAACTGATGGAAAGGAAATTAGAACATGGACCATAGGTCTGGGAGCTAAGCAGCGACTTGCTGGCTCACTACAGCCTTAGACCTTCTCTCACACCAAAGCAGCAAATGCAAGTAAATGGAATGGCAGGAAGTAAAATGGAACAGCAAACAGGAAATGGAACAGCAATCAAATAAACTAAGCCTCGCGAGTCAGAACTAAACTCACATTCTGCAATAAAATAGCAATCTTCTTTCTTAAGGAAAATTGGATGGAATGTACTTTATGGAATAGCACTCATTGATGAATTAGCAAGAATCAACCATAGATACACACGACACGCTAATATGGTAATCTGACAATTAAGGTGAATATGACTATGTTTCCAAATAGAATAATATCACTTTTCGGATTCCAATAATCAGGATTTCAAATGAATCCAACAACAGTAATATTCAGTACAAATGCTCTGTAACAGAAACATGTAATCAACTCTGAAAAGATTCACTCATACAATACAAAGTCACTACATAAATTTCCTGAAGAAACCATTAATGAATTAATCGTAGCAGAGCATGGAATAGCATATGAAAAAGCATGTCAGATTACCGAGCAATAAAGATAAGAAAACCACGCAGAAATCAAAAGAATATAATATATAGTAGCAGCAGCATACTCCACCAGAGGCTGGGCCCTTAGCCGCCAGCGGACGCTGCTGGGTTACTTCAGAAGGAAAAGAATGAACAGAAACTCCCAAATCATGTATTAATCAGCAAATTGTGGAATCATTACAACAGCAAATGCTTGAGAATTACAGCATGCAACAATCCCTATCCTATCATGGATAATCCACCATCATTCTTCATCATTTTTCTATCATTCTTCCATTATTCGAATTCCTCCGAAATCCCCCCTGAAGTCCTCCATCTCTGATCTCTGTTTTCATTTAAATAGAGAGAGATCAGAGAGAAGTTACAATAAGGATAAGTACAACATGATTCCTTTTACAAAATTGGATTGATTCTAACCAGTTGATCAACAAGAAAATATATTTCCTTTCATCTCTCAACAAAAGCAAGACGAATTTGGCTTTGCAGCTGAGATTTGGAGGACGGCCGCAACAGCAAATCTGAGAAAATCATGCTCAAAGAACCCTATGTTTCTCTCAGTACAAGCCGAATTTGGGCAAACCGTTCCTTGATAAAGTTAATTGGGCCCGTTCTAGACAAAACCCATGTTCCAGATTTTCTAGATTCTGCTCCATTTGCTCATAATCGCAACCGCAAAATTGTCACTCCTTATTCCAGCGCATTTCTGAGTTGGCGCTTTTAAAAATCAAATATTCAATCTGAAAATTATCTTGGAGGCTAAGAATGGTAAATAATGTTATAAATTATTTATTAAAACTATCATTGATAAAATCACGCATAATCATCAATTTATTAGAAGTAAAGGAGAATAGATAATATTCATTCATAAGAGCATAAATCATTTATAAAATGGATTTAAATGATAAATTATAACAAATGATATGATGAAGAATAGTGGAAATGGGTGGGATAAGTGTTCAAAAGTGATAATAATAATGGCATATTAACGACCCAACAGTAATCAGGCGATGTCTTTCCATGTTCGACTCCAGAACATCTCTCACATGGATCGACTTGTACTTTGAGTGAAGATCGAACGAGATTGAAGACCCCAGATCTAGTTTCATCCATCCAGGTTGCGATATATATTCAGGAAAATAAAGACATCAAATGTACATCATTACTGCACAGATAATCATCCAACCTAAGGGATGATGGCTCTACCAGAATCATCAGTCTTCACTCAGACAATTATCTGTCTTATGTACATGAAAATGAATTTATAAAGCTGAGCATGGGAATGCCCGCCTCAGCTAGATCATGAAAATATTATGAAGATAATGTATTGTATTGTATCTTATTATAGGTCACCTTCTAGCTTGAAAAAACTTCAGATCCTCATGATAAAGCATTTCACCCGACATCAACAGATTAACGACCTCATGCTTTAGCGGGCAATTGTTATAGACATTTTTGGGCACTGCAACCCCAATCATAAATTTCCATAAACCAAGGGCTCTTAAGTCCCTAAAAGTGTTGTTCCAACCTCTAAAAGGACAAGGTCAACTGATTACATCTTCTCCCAGAAGTTCTCCCTGAAAAACTACTCAGAACTGGTCAAAGCTGGACCATCTCACCTGCTCCATGGTCAAAGTGCACTGCATCCCACCAAAATACACTCGGGAGGTGCGATGCATCTTGAAGAGCCCTTCTATGTGACGCAATGGGTGAGAATGGACAAATGGCAGGGCCAATCTGCAAGGTGGAGGATCATGGAATCTTCCAAAAACTTCTCTTGTGACACTTTCCTCTCTGCATTCACCCAGGGATGAGTAAGAGATCATGAATCTCCAAGTGGATTCAAGAACTATCAGAGAGAGGACACTAATCAAATCTAAAAAGCTGACTCAGCCCCTTGCAAACATCTATATATGGATCCCTCATCCCAGAGATCCAGAGGCTGGAATTTTGTATCTTGTAAGGAAGTGTTGCTGGTTTCTTGGTGCAACATCATAGTGCTGGGTGATCTAAGCTTTTCATGAGGTGAAGAAGGGCTTTCTTGCTGAGAGGATGATGCTGGGTCAAAACAATTGGTTGTAATCCTCTTTTCTATTCTTGATTATTAATGAATCTATTCAAGTTTTCCTCCACATTCTTGTATGATTGATGATATATGCATTTGTGTGGTCAATATATATCTAGCCCTATATTGCTTATGATAATAGATCTATGTTCTTGGATAGTGTTATGTTGCTTTCATTCTACAGGTGCTCTTTGAAGCTGGGTAGATGAGGAAGCGAGTGGCAAAGATCTATCAGAAGGGAGAGGAATCAAGCAAGGAACCAAGCACAAGACAGAGGTTGGTCTCCCTTATTACCCTCTTATCTATTTCTCATAAAGGAAAACGAAAGTAGTTTTAGTTTGTTTATTTCTAAGGTAGCTACCAGCCTTAGTGGGACTAGCAGCTCTACATAGACACTAGATTTCTTGATAACACACCGTCTATCCCATCACTCACTAGTTTGCAAAAGCAGTCAAATTGATCCCAAGCATACAGTATCTTCCACACACATATAAGAACCCAAAAGTGACTCACACAGGGGTTGTTGTATCATCGGTGGAAGAAGAAATCCTTGCTACTCTTAAAGGTTTGGAAGAAGCTATTGAAGATGGAGAGGAACCTCCAATCTTCTTTGAAGATGAACAAGGCACTCTTGTGCTCTTGGGATCAAACTCTGGTATAGGAGGTGGAGGGGAAGGTAGAGGAGGAAGTGTAGGGGGAGACAAAACAACAGACTCAAATCCAAAACCATCAGATTCCAAATGAGAGGAAGAAGATGAAGAGGATGAAGAGGATGAAGAGATGGTTGACCCAAATATTGAATTTGCTCTCCTAGCTGTTCTGCACAAGATGTCAAAGTGAGCAGAGAGAATGAACATCAAGTTCAACCCTCACAGCGTGGTGAAGGTAGAAGACCATTTGGACAACTTCTACCTACAGCTTTAGACCCTTGAGGTACGCTACAATGACATGGCATGCAGATTGTTTACATCTACCTTGGATAGCTGCGTAGCTGCTTGGTATCACAACCTTCCACCCAACTCCATACAAAACTGGGGGTCTTTCAAATGTATGTTCCTTGAAAATTTTGTTGATGATAAGGCCCCAGCCATGATACTCATAGAATTTGGAAGCCTTGGGATGGATGGAAAAGAGAGTGAAATATTTCAATCATAGGTTTATGTGTATTTTGAACAAGTTTGAAATAGACACCAAATATCATGACTCTAGCACTATCGACTATTACACATCTACACTTCCAACCACCATTGCATAGTTCGTCAAGTGAGCTATGAAGCCAACATGTTTAGAAAGCTGCGAAGAGGCTATTGTTGTTGAGAAATACTTATGCGCCATTAGAGTCATCAAGGATGAAAAATCAACAAAATACTCTAAGGATGCGAGCAGAAAGCCCCAAGCAACGACGAGCAAAGGCAAAGACAAGGAAGCAACTGACATTGGGACCCTCACTCACCTTGTCAAGAACTTGACCATTGAAATGTCTGAACTCAAGCAACAGAAGACAGACACATTCACGAACATTCATCTACCCAAACATTGATAGGCAAGTAGTTCATAAACCGGCTCATCAAGCAATATCCGTTTCATTCCAAATTTTTGCAGAAGCCTATGTTCCAACTCAATCAATGCGTTGATCATAAGTATTGTTCCTTCCATGAAGAATTTCACCTCGACAACTCTCGTTCAAATTGGAAGCAAGTTGTTACCTCTTTCTGTACTCATACACTCGATGCAGATGGTGACATAGAGGAGCAATCAGAAGACACTTATGATAACAAAGACGTTTCACCTGATGAGGCACCAAGTTCGGGGCATGTGGTGAACACATACCAGTGCTCACAAGTAGTCTTGAGGACTAACACTGAGAAGAAGCTCCAAAAGCAAAATGATCAGTACCCTCTTAGGAGTAAAGAGGCTCCCCCTACACTTGAGGAGATGCAAGAGAAGGTGAAATAGCTAATAAAGAAGGCCGACCCACCAGCTGCCTCAAAGAAACCAACACAAAGCAAGTCTGGGAAGACAATGGCAAATAAGAGCACGTCCACAAGCAGCAAAGTCCAGAACAATGTGCCAGACAACACGAGCATCCGTTCCACCCCGAACACCTCAATGAGTCTACCACATGTGAATTATAACCTAGTCAATGACATGAAGAAAAATCGAGTGAACATCAGTTTTTTTGAGCTATCCAAAGTTCAAAGTTAACAATATATCTAGCTACATTCATTGGGACAAACATCAACAGACAACATGACCTCCACTAGCAAGGGAGGAAGTACACCTCCTCGATCACTATCCACTATGCTCAATACACTCTATATGGAAGATGCAAACTTAGGTTTCCCCTCATTCCTGCGTTCGTTCGAAGTTTTCAACTACAATTTCCACAATTGCTTAGTTGATTTTGGTGCGGAAGCCAATGTCACGTCGCTCTCCATTGCTAACGAGTTCAATGTACGATGGAGCAAAATATCCACAAGAATCATCCAACTTGATAGAACGTCAGTAACAACCATTAGTGAACTATGAGACATGATCATCTAACTATCCCATGACTGTCAAGTCCACTAGTGCATAAACATAGTTGTTGTAGACATACTAGAAGCATATGGTATGCTTCTCAGCAAAGACTAGTCCAGCAAGCTACATTGATACTTTGCCATAGATTGATCTCACATGTGGCTTCTACACAAGGGCAGATGTAACCAAATCTGAGTGTTATCGGAGAGGTATATGAAACACAATGTCACTCCCCTTAACAGTGAGAAAAACCCATTGGCCTTTGCAAAACTCATGTTTGAAAACTATTTCCTGGAAAAGACATTGGAGTGTTATCTTACACGGCCAACCCCAACCTCATCAAACAAGTAGTTGGGACTCCTTCCTCACCCAACTGATGATAATGAAACTTGTACAGTTTGTTTTTCTGATAGTAGTAGTAGTAGCAACAACAGTAGTAGCAGCATTACGAGCACACTAAACGGTCCATATACAGACAAGTTGTGGGCCATGAGTCTTGGCAGATCAGGAACACATAATGGCTTAAGGACCAAGTGTATCTCAGCCATCGAAAATAATGAACCATGTGTGATTTCAAGTATTTTGAAGACCTAAGTCACAAAATATGATGTTGAACCACTCGTGCTGAACACATGAAGGACCAACACCATGAATGAACAAAGCAACCTAGGAACCCACTATGATCCGAAGATGGCCAATCTTGGTACAAGTTACACACTGCAATAACAACCAATTGTTGACCACTGGATCGAACAGTACCAAGATGGGTCTGCATGAGTAGATGATGACCTAAGTATCCATTACACTTGAGAAATCCAACATGAGATTCCAAGTAAAGGAGGAGACAAGCCATTGCAGCGAATAATATGTAACACATACATGTTGTTTATCCTCCTTTTTCCGAAAAGGTTGACTAACATTTTAAGTGTTTGGATTACTTGCAAATTTCATCATCATACTTGGTTTTCTAATTCATGCACGTAAGAAATCTGGGAATATCCACTTACACAATGACTTCAGAAACTTGAATCCTTCCTGGAATAAAAGCAACTAACCAATGCCATCATGTGAGCCCATGTTGAACATAGTATCTAAAACAATGGTGTTGTCTTCATTTGAAGGTTTTCTAGAATGCCACTAGGTTCTGGTAGTGGAGCCCGGTGGAACAGCAGTGGTCCACGAGAAACTTGGCTCACACACCTATCATTTGCAATCACTTGATGGGAGGATTGATAATCTTATTGTCAAAGGCCAAGTCCTCAAAAACTAGTTTCACTAGGTTGGGTTGCACCCGTGCCATGTACATAGTCTGCTTGCTACATGTTGTTTTCATTTGGTTTGTTTTGCTTATTATCTTTTATTTTGCTTTTTTTTATTCTACTTACTATTATTATTCACATTCATTTTTTTTGTTTGATATATTACTATTTTTGTTTCTGGAAATAAGCGCTGCCAACTACTACGTTTTGGCTTTTGAATAGAGTATGTGGCTGAAATTTGAAGAGACTTGTGACACTACAACACTTGGCCCATCTTGTGTCCATTTTCTTTGTGCTTGGTTACAACCTTTGGCTAATGAAGTCCTGACAAAAAATACGAACCATTTGTAAGGGAAGCTCTGGTCCAACCATGAACCTATGTCCACACTGGGAAGCCCCATACCTGTACTCAGCTTTCTACTCTATGTGTTTAAGCTAATTCAACTAGTAGAAATGGAGAAGGGGAAAAATCTAAACGAGCAAACCTATGTCAGAGGTCTTACATGCTTCCATGAAGGAACAACCTCTTCTGCACTCAATAAGTTAGGATCCCTCTTCCACCCCAAAAATAAATAAGTGCCTATGCACAGTTATCTAAAAAAAAATATACAATGGCGAAAGAAGAGAAAGGCTTCCTGCGCAAAGAGGTAAAGCATGCAACTCTGCCGGGGTACTGAACAGGCTCGCTAGCAACGGAGAAATGTTTGTGGTCTTGCGTGACTCCACTGGGGTACTATCCAAGTCTACTGGAAGTGGAGAAACACCAGAGATGAAAACTTATACTCTGAAAATCTTTAACTCGCGATCTAAACTACCCTTCCCGGATTCGAAACACTGAGATCTAAGATGAACTTTTTGTGTTTGACTAAGTTGGGAAAGGGTGAAACATGTGTGTCCATGGGGTAATTAGGGAAACTAAAGTAACCTGCACAGTTATTAAATACTCCTTGAATGACCAACTCCCTGTGCTAGTAATGAACTGAAACAGAGAAGCTGGAGTTCTACCAATTTTTCACCAAGTGTTGTAGCAGCTACAACCACCTTCCAAAATTTTGGCCTACACCAATTTTGGAGCCTCTCTTGGAGAGTTTAACTTGATGAATACACACAATGCAGTTCACTCCGTGAGATCATGTGATTCTTTACATTTGCCTTGCTTGTTTATTGCACTCAAGTCTCTACATGTTGATGTATAACTCATGCTTTCAACCATGTTCTGGTTATGCTCAAAGTCTTTTCTTTGTATGTGTTTTTTGTGTTCACCATGAAAGCATCCATTGCACTCACACACAAAGTCACATTCACTATCGCGTAAGCATCATCTCAATCATGAACGATCAATCACAAGTGTCATGCTTGTTTCTTGCACCGCCAGTCAGTCATGTTAAACATGTGTGTCTAAATGGTCCAGTTGTTTCGTCGTTAAGTCATACGAGTGTGTGTTCGTATGATCACCTATGAATATTTCTATTGTCCACACACTTAGGCATTTTTGCTGAAGTTCTGATGACTAGACTCCTCACTAACAACTGAACCATCATCCTTCTTTCAACTTGATCGAATATCAACCAGAACAATGCAGAATCACCAAGCTAGTTCTTTCAAGTAGCACTGCTTGTAAGAAACTCAAGAAGCACCCATGCTGGCCACTCAGACAGTCGACCAACTATTCATCTCATAAATTGTGTAGTGCTCATGAGCAGGCCTCCCACTGCCCATCAGTTAGCTTAACTCAGAAATTGCGTAGAGATGATCAGTAGGCCGACCTTTTGGCCTTAGTGTAGTTTTCCCATCTAGCAGCTCCCAGCAGCAGACTACCTGTTCCCTCCAGGAATTTCATATTTTATGCTGCCAGTGACCCCAAAAGCTAGCTAGTAGTTCCCTCTGGGAATTGCGCAGTTTTGGCTGCCAGTCTCTTGGGAAATTCCCCAGAAAAACTGTACAATCCCTGCCTACTGACCCTTCATGCAACCCGACCCGTTCCTCTAGAAAATTGTGCAAATCTGGATGTCCAGCCCTTACTGAATGTTCATTCCGTAAAATGTGTAGAGCATGCTTGCCTTACACTCCTACGTCTCGGACTGTCCCTCCCAAAATTTGCGTAATTTTGCCTCCCAAACAAGCCAGACCTTGCAAACAGTCACTGTCGACTCAAATTGTTTGTCTCCATCCCCCACTGACTCTTGTGTAGTTTTCATCAGTGGTTTCCTCGAGCCACAATCTTGCATCACAACCTGGCTGCCTCTCCTGGTCACATGCATTCGAATTGTCATGTGTCATGGTAGACTAGGAGGTTTCAGATTTGATGTCATCTCTTCATGAGTGACTGCAGGTGCAGGTACACCAACAAACATGTCAAGACGATGAATGCGATGAACAAAGGGAGCACATGTAGATGGATAGATTCACTAATGGACAAATGAATGAAGCATGTTAAGTGGACAAACGCAATGAACATGAACGTTCGCGAACAAGTGAGCATCTCAAGCCTTCCAGCATGAAAGCAAGGAACAACATGCTAAAGCTTCATCAAGTGAACCAAGGATCATCGAAGACTTCATGAACTTCATAATGCAGAGGTGAAGCTATGATACACCAAGAAGACATACATCACTCAACAACACTCTAGCTCAACATGCGCTCTAGCAGTAGCATGAATGTACCAGCATTCTCATGTCAATTCATGTCGAGTCAAGTCATGAGTCATGTTGCCCACATCTCCACTATGGGCTTGTTGTCAATCAATGTGATGTAACGTGGAAGTCCAAGAGACCCACTTGTTGAACATAAAGTTATGTAAGTCAGAAAGTCATGGAAGATGAACGGTCATGAGGGTAGTCAAACAGCCACAAGGGTCAGTTTCACCCTTGGCTATAAATACCCCGCTCATTTGTACATGAAGGGACTTTTCACCTTAGCTCCTCCCACATAGCCAAGAGAGTTTGTAATATTTTCATTGAGGAGTAAGTAGTGGCTCCAGTGCTTTGCTGACAGGGTTAGTGATGTATGGTGTAACGATGTGTCTTGAAACTTTCACTTAATTCAGAAGCCTGTCAACATGCCAACACATTTTCACACATGTATTGTATTTGTTGTAAGACTGATCTTTAACACTTGTAATGCATATCTGTTTAGCTTGTGTTCTAGATCTGAACTAATTCATTTATTGTAATACATAATCTATCAATGGAAATGTGTTGTATATGCTGCTACTGTTGTCTCATTCGTGTCAATTTCTATGCCGGACATCAGACAGACCTTCCACATGAACCTTGTTGTAACTACTGTTTCACTCGTTCGAACTAATCCTTGAGTGTTTTATGTGTTATCTTACCTTGTATGTTGTGAATGACATATCCGAATGGACTTCTCCACTAGAAGTTGTGTATGTCCTTTATGTTGTGTGTTCCTATCCGAGTTGGGACTGATCCCTTTCAACCTAGAACTCACCTTCACCTTTTTCCCCTCACATTGAAAGAACCATTAACAGAAGTACACTTACACTCACTAGGCATGTGAACCTCACTTCTTGAAGACAAAGTGAACCACTCTCTTGTGTTGACAAGCAAGAGTTGAGGCAAATCCTTAAGAAAATGGCAATCGGGCCATCATACCGGATGGGACTCCCACACGAAACGGTGTCAGGTCTAGTCGGGACTTCGTACAGGGGTGATCCCCTAAATGTTGGCATGTCCAGCACCAACAACAAGTGGCCAACTATGACAAAGATTGCACAATAGTTGAGCCTATGGTTAGGTGGAGAGAGGATCACCCTTCTTTAGTTACATATTACAAAATATCTGACTAAAGATAATTATCTCTTATGCATGGTTATTTAATTTATCTTTTTAAGAAGTTTGTATGTACATAAAGTTATCCTTTAGCACATTTTTCATGACTATAGTTTTTATAATATTTTTTTGTAGCCTTTATATGTATTAAATTTTGCAAGAACAATTGTGAGTAAAAAAGTCTTTCTAAAATTCTTCTTTCAAAAGGTCATGATGTCATTTCCATTGTAACTTTTGTTCTGAGATAGTATAGAAGTTAAAACTTGGATCATAGTGAGAGGAAATCTTGTTGATCCTCTTGTCTAAATTTTAGATATTGAATCATCAAATTTTAGGAAAAATGATCAGAGGAATTTGGGCTTCCTAAATAAATATTTAAACATGTCATGTTCAAATTCCTACTATAACTTTTATTTTGGAAAATTTCAGAAGATAAAACTTGGATCATAACGGAGGAAAATATTGCTGATAATTTGGTTCAAATTTCATATCTTAGGTCATGATATTTGAGGAGATATTATCATATGGTGTCAACATTCCTAGTTTCTACTAAAATCATGCATATAATAGGTCATTTTCACATTTATGTTAAAAATTTTCTTCTTGGATATTCTAGAAGTAGAAACTTGGACCATGGTGAGGGAAAATCATGTCTGTTGCTCCCACTACTAGTTATGTTCAGTTGTCCTTGCCCTTAGCTACTTTCCACTATCCTTCTTGTCTGCTTGGTTGTTCCTATTTGCTCTCGACACCTTGCCACAACTTCTTGTCTACTATATGTTCTTGCCTCTATCCTTGACTATCATCTCCATAACTCGATCATTGCTCCCGCCACTTGTTCTCCACTTGGATTATCTCAAAACTTCAAAATTGAAAATGAAGGCCCCGACCACAGTTCTTTTACTCGTCCTTGAGTCAATCTATCTCAAGCATTGTGGGTCCTATCTCTAGTCCTATATATATTTCTGTTTTTTCTACCTACCACTACAATGGTCCTTCTCTCTGTGGGCTGCTACTTCAGCTACATGTTGGCCTTCTTTTCCAAAAAAAGGCCCCAATTTAGGTACAGTTATGGTTGTTTCTTGTCTAAAGAGGGTGTAATCATCAATCATTACTTGTCATGCAGTCATGATTGAGTCAACCTATTTAATGAAATAGTTCGTCATGGTGGAGGTTTCCTAATTCGGCATGTTGCTCTGTAAGGTGTTCCACTATGCTTCATTGTTGTTGCAGACCTCCCACAGAGTAAGAACATGCTGGCAGACTAGTGGTCGGAGGTCACGGATTTTATTTTTGGTCTTTGTAGACTCTTCCTCTATTTTTTGAACTTAGGCCTCAATGGAGGTGATGTATTGATAAATCTGTTGCAATCGAACTGAGTTCGTGCATGTTTTGTTATCTGCAATGTATTTTTGTAGCTTATCGCAAAGGGGATAGACCGACTGATTATGTTGGGCTATGCTTCCCGACTAGTCATGTACCTATTTGATTAGGGCATATCCATCTACGAGGGCTTCCGTAAGGGATTGATTTATAGCGGTGACGATGTTGAGCTTCTTGTCAATTGCCTGGGCGTAGCTCATAGTCAAGTCATGCAAAATTGATCTAACTGTTTCCAAATTATTTTTTAGCTCAGTGTCTCTGGCTAGCAAGACTAAACACACTACCTGAATGTGTTCATAGCAATTGAACAGTGTGTAGGATGTAAAATCTTCAGGAGCTTCAATGGAAAGGTCTGAAACTGTCGATGAAAGAACCCAAAACTTATTTGTGACTTGATCTCATTGTACTTGGAGATCATGGTTTGCCTATCTAAGCTTATGCCTTTCCTCTCCGAACGCTTGCAATTTATGTTTCTACTACTCATGTGCTTGGATGAGGTCATCATGTATTTTCTCTGCTCATTGTGCATCTCGTTGAATAAATCCAAACAATGTCTGCTAGGATGATTAGTGTTGTAGAGTCTTTGGCTGCACAATATTTGTATTTGGGAAGTTACTCTGAAGGGGTAGGTCACTGGAAATGGATTTTTTTGAGTGGGAATGGGGTGAGCTGGTTGGCTGGGAAGCTTTGGTGATCTTAGAAATGGGTTGAATAATAACTGAGTTTGGGATCCGTAGAAAATTTATTGAAAATGTAGGTTGGTAGGGTTTAGTTCTCATACACTGCGATGTGGAGGTGATCGGTTCCTCACATGGTAGTGGGCCTGACCCTAGGAGAAGAGATATCAGTGAGGATGTGTGAGTTTCATTACCCTGTAGCAACCCATTGTACTGCTCTGTCAAGTCAACTTCCTTTTCTTCTATGGCCACTCAGGTACTAGGCAAAATGGATTCATATAGGGTTTTGGAGGTGGAGGTTGTATGTGGCAATGGATCCAACAAACCATGTGAAACTATAGATGTGGATGGAAGATTTTCTTCATATACAAGTGATGTGGATACTGATTGAGTTTCCTCATCAGTCAGGTGAACAACCTAAAGTATAGGGGTTGTCTTAGGTTTCTTAATAGGTGAATTTTTGACCCCTCTTTTTTGTTTCGGATTAGGAATGGTTGGCTTAGGTTGTGTATGAGGGGAAATGTTTGGAATTTCTACAAATAACAGGGTGGTCATAATTGGGTTAAACAATGTAGATCCTTGAAAACATATGGATTGTGTGCTATTACCTGAGGGTTCTATGAAACCTGCGATTGTCTATTTGAGGGAAGACATTTGTCTCTCCATTTGAGTAAATATGGCTTATAGCTCATGCTCGACTGCTCTCTTCCTATTGCTTCCTACTTCTTCTCCTGTTTATGGTTGTGGTTGCATTCCTGCAAATAGGTACTTGTAATTGCCCTTCGTAATCTCACACGCAACCCTTGGCCATGAACCAACTTCAGTGTGGAATGTTGCCTCGGCTAAATAAAACTTTTGTGGTATCATTTGGAATGCCTCCAAATGAAGACATTGTGGTCTTATATAGGTATGCCCATGGGTGACCCCCAACCAGATATCTTTCAAAAAATCATTTAACAATTCTCTAGGTATCCGCTTTGCCTCTTTGATTGTAGCAATAATTGTTGAATACTAGTCGTTCAAGGTTGCTTTGTTGACCTTTTTACTACTCGGGTCTCCTGAGGTACTCTTACCTCAGGGCTATGGGTTGGTCTTATCTGATTTGAAAAAACTTGCTTCCTCTTAGCAGACGCCACTTCCACATTTCTAATGTCATGAGTAAATATCTAAAGATAAAATTGGTGCTTCTCCTGTATATGTCTTCGCAAGCTTCAAAGAGTTCATTCAGTAATAAGGCCAACCAGTTAAGCAATTTCCCTTCGCAGAATTGTTCCTCAACTAAGATCACATCCAGAGTACACTCATTCCTAGAAATGTGTCTCATCATCTTCCCTGATATGATATAATAGGCGAATTTAATCTATTCCTTGATGATGAGTTCAATTTTTGTGTCTTTTCCTCCATGCTTGGTTTTATAATTTTCATAGTAGTCCTTGTCACCTTCTTCCTTTTCCTATTTAGTTCCTACCTAGAATGCTGAAGAAACTACATTTCCTATCACCGAGAGTCCTCTTAGTTGTTGGTTGTCATCCATATGAATTGGGTATTCTCTTTCTAGCGACAATGATCCACCATGCAACCTCCTTGCAAGGAGCTTGGTACATTACATTGTATCCAACTGTGTACCAAAAACTAGTAAACTTCTGAGATTGATCAATGTTGATCATTGGAGGCCCTTGAATGTAGCTTTAACTTTTGTGGTCATGGTGCCATCTCCCTTGGGAACCTCCTCTATGTAGACTTCTCATTTCAAGGCTAGGAATTGGAAATAGTTAGAAAGATCATTTTCCACTACCGTTGCCTTATCATACTTGCCATATAGAGTTTCGAGAACTAGAATTTGTTCATCTAATCTATCCTCTGAGACTGAGATAATGGACTTTATCATCTTGCTACGCCTATGATAGAATATTTTTATTGGAGGTTTATATTTTCCACGTCTTTGTTTTTCTTGGTGCTCAGACTGAATTTTGAGCTCTTCTATCACCTGCATTTGAAACTTTGAAACTTCCTCTGTAGCCATGCAGATTAAGTAGACCAAGTTTGACACGTCATTTCTAAATAGACTCTCTAAATAATTATGATGAAAAATTTCCCTATGCAAGCTTAATCGTGTTACTCCATCGTCGACTAACCTGGCTCTGACTCGGATGACGTAGCATGGTAAAGCACATAGTGGGGCATATGGGTAATAAAGTTTCCATAATGACAGACACTTGTTAGTTAATTTCTTCTCCAACTGGAAAATATCCTACATAAATTTGTTTGACATGTGTATTATTTCCTAGTTATTTTGGAAAAGACTTGGAGTATGACAGATAAGACTCATAAAATGTGTGACTACCTACCTCGACCATAAGTGGGTTGCGATGTCATGGTATTGATGCATCCACCCAAATGACATGCGCTATTTATTTTCTAGAAAAGGAATTTGAAATGCAATTGACAATTCAACTGACTAAGTGTTATTGACTCTAAACCTACTTATGGGCCCATTTCTGGGACCCTTTCAATATGGTGACATGACTTTGGACTTGTGGAAAGCTTTCAGGTGTGTGTCATTTAGCTATCCTTGTACCAGTATCCCGTCTAGTTGCACTAACTTCACCGCACTAGATTCTTTGATCTCTGCAAGTATGAATGGCCCCAACCAATGCATGTGTAGCTTGCTTGGGAATTTCTGAAATTTGTTGTCATATAATAGAACACGATATCCCACCATGAAAGATTTCTTCTTCATGTGCCTATCATGCTAAGCCTTTTATCTCCATTGTTCGACTAATTTGTGGAATTCAACTAAAAATCTTGATTAATCTAACTCCATTAGTTCTTCCAACCTCTCTTTTAAGGATACGTCGTCTGTTATTTTAGTATCTTGGGAAATGAAGATACTTGGTACAATTAATGCAACTGGTACTACTACTTCTCACCTATATACTGATTGGAATGATGTTTGTTTGTGTGATCGCTTTACTATTGTTCTGTAAACCCACAATGTGGCTAACACCTGCTCATCCCAGTCATCTCAATTTGCTGAAACAATCTTTGTCAGGCCCTTCTCAAGTATCTTATTGAAAGCCTCGACTATTCCATTGGCTTGAGGATGGTAAGGGCTGCTCTTATGATGTTGGATCAGGAAATTATTTAGGAGAGAGGCAACAGTTTCATTTATGAAATGAGCCCCTTGATCATTGGTTAGGCTCTTCATACATCCGAACCTGGATATTATGCTTTTGAAGATGAACCTTTCTACTGTATCATTTGTACATTCCTTTACTGGTGTTGCCTCTACCCACCGAGTGAGGTACTCAGTAGCTATGATAATGTATCTTGCATGGGAATGATGTGCTAGCGGTGTAATTGGATCGATAAAGTCTACTACCCATTTTTTGAAAATTTGTATTGTGTGTACCAGATGTAAAGGTAATTCATCCTGATGTGATGGCTTTCCAACTCTTTGACAAACATCACATCCCTTTGCATACTCCTTCGCATCCTTGTGGAGTGTGTGCCCCCACAACCTGGCTTGTAAGATTTTCCTTGCGGTAGCTTTTCCCCTGACATGGCCCCTGGCAACCCCAGGTTGGCATTCCCATATCATGTCTTTCCTTTCGTGTTGAAGGAGACATTGTCACAGAACCTTATCAAGTCCAAGCTTTTATATATGTCTAGAAATTAGCTGATAATCTGCCACTGTTACTACTAGGTTCCTTTTCTGCATTGTTGTGTATCCTTCTGGGCAGTGGCATGTTTCCAAGAAAGCAACATTCTCCTCTAGGTAATTTAGTATGGGATCTATTTTGAACAACTTTTCATATGTCAGTTGGTCATCCAGTGATCCTCCATTCTCTCCTAACTCCAATCTTGATAGGTGGTCTGACCCCATATTTAATCTTCCCGGTTTTATAAAAACTTCAAATGTGAACTCTTGCAATAGTAACAACCATCCAAATATCCTTCCTTCAAGGACTTTCTTGTTTACCAGATATTTCAAAGTTGAATTGTCTATGAAGAAATTGAATGGCACTCTAAGTAGATAGTTCCTGAAATTTTGTAAGGAGTATACCATGGCCAATGCTTCTCTTTCCATTGTGGTGTAATTCTTCTCTGTGGTTGACAGCTTCCAACTAACGAAGTAGATTAGGTGGTCTAGGTTCCCTTCTCTGGGTTGTGCCAGTACTACTCGTAGTGCAATTCCTGATGCATAAATGTGTACGTGGAACTATTTATTCCAATATAGATATACCAATATGGGAGAACTCACCAACTTTTCCTTTAGTTTGTTTAGTGCTACCTGGCAGGCCTCCATCCATTTGAAGGCTTCTGTCTTCTTTAGCAGTCTCTCCATGGGAGTAGTAATCGATGCGTAGTTGCAGATGAATCGATGGTAATATCTTGTGTGGCCCAGTGTTGATCGTAGTTTCTTCACATTGTTCAATGGATCCATATTTACAATGCTTGTAACCTTTGCGAGATCTACATAAATGCCATCCTTGCAAACGATATCGCTGAGCAATGTTTCAAATGGAGCTGTAAATATGCATTTCCTCAGGTTTAAAGAGATTTGCAGTTGTCTACATCACTCAAACATCACTCAAAGGAGGCTGGTATGTTTCTTTAGAAAGATTTAAATTGTCCAATCATCCATGTATACTTCTAAGAATCAGTGGATGTAATCCTTGAAGGAAGCTATGACAATCCGGGAGAAAACAACATGTGCATTCTTTAGACCAAATGGCATGACATGATATGCATAAGACCCCCATTCTGTGGTGAATGTTGTTTTCTTCTTATCTTCTTCTTCTATGTGAACTTGATGGTATCCTGAGAATCCATCAGTGAAAGAGTAGGCTTCATTCCCCACAACGTTATCCAAGATCTCATCACTAAAGGGCATTGTAAATGGGTCATCTACACACGCATTATTTAAGCTCTTGTAATCTATGCATGCACTAATTTCGTGGCATACTTATTATTTCATGTTACAATTGGGTTGATCCATTATGCTTCATCTACTGGGAATATAAGTCCTGCTTCTAGCATATTATCAATATCTTTCTTGACCTTCTCTTTCACCCTTTGGTTGAACCTATATGGTCTATGCTTTACTGGTCATGTGTCTAGCTTCAACATAATCTTCATTTCCCTAATGTCCACTTTTATTCATTTCAATTCAACAACTGAGGCTGGGAATAAGTCCTCATACTTGCACAACAAATCAAAAATGTTCTTAGTTGTTTTCTCATCCCAAGAATCGCCAATGGACACCATCTTAGGTTTATCTTCTTAGCCAATTTTTTTCTTCTACAACTTTACTAGGAGAAAATGGGGGGCATCCGTTGCAGGTCCCTCTTCAATATCTTGTCCTCCTTTGGTTTCTTTAAATTTCATGTGTCTAAGTCCTTCCAAGTCATCCTCCTTTAGATCCGCATTAACTTTTCTACAAGACATGAACTATGGATACCTTGCTTCATAGAAATATTGTAGGAACCTCTCATCAATGCACCCTTCCCACAGTTGTCCTAGAGTAAATAGGATCCTTTTAATGGCATGCACGGTTTCAATCAATTGTCCATCACGATCTCTAAATTAGAATCTGATGTTGAACTATTTAGCCATAGCATCCGAGTCTCTAGTTTTTCTTCGAAGTTCCTCCTATATATACCATGCTTGGGGAATTATACCCAAGGTATGTATGAACATCTGTACCTAAAATTCCTTTGTGACTCGTTCTTTTCTCCATATCTCTGTGTTGTCCTTTAGATGTTTCCCGAGATCAGAGTTCGCCCTATACTTCACCATCTCCTATGGGTGGTCTCCTTCTTGTCTAAACCTTTCCCTCATGGCCCACTTGATTTTATCCCAATCACACAAGGTGTTTCGATGTGCTCCCCACCATCTTGAGGGGTGGCTTGCAATGCAATGTCCAATAACAAGAACTTGTGGCTCTTCTTTATAGTTCTATCAACCATATTCAGAAAAGAATCTTCTATGCCATGGAAGGTTGGGTAATTACTTACCTCTGTTCCAATCCAATTTACTCGACATATCTTGGCACAACGTCTTGTATCAACCTCATATCCTCCTTATTACAAAGCATCCCAAGCAGCTTCCAAGCCGGTTTCTAAGCTTTGTATGCTTCTCCAACTAATTGATCCTCCTATTGTGGGATTGATGTAGTCTTCTCATTTTCTTGTAGTTAGCCTATACAACTAATATATTATTCCAGGCTCATCTTAATCATCTATAGTTTCAGTAAACCTTGGTCCTTGGTATGGATCTAACGGTTGTATTACTCGCATCCCTTCTACTTCAAAAATCACCAACTCCTTCTTTAGATGAAGGATGGCATAGTTCGCATATGCCTAGTCAATACTAAGGAGTGTTGGGAAAGGGTCCTTGTTGCCAATTATATCTATCACTTCAAATTTGGCAGGAGTCTTTACCCATGCTGCATCTATCTCCACGTCTTCTAGCCTCCCGATGGGTAAGATGCAATATTGTTTTGTCATCCGCAGTGGAATTGGTAAACACTTCAGTTGCGGCTTCCCCATCACTTCCCATGTTTTTTTGGGTAGGATATTAACACCTGATCCCATATATAGCATTCTATCTTTAATCTGAACCATGCAACTTGAGCATCGGTCTGGAATTCCCTACCAGTCCTTTTCTTCTTCCTTTAGATCCCCCTCATATGTATTTTTGGCATATTTGTTGAGATTTCTTCTTTTCTCTCTTATTCTTCTGGTAAGACTTCTTTCAAACTCTAGCACATCTCCCTTAGCATCTCTTCATTATCAATAATTTTTAGGAATAGCCTAAACCATTCTTCAATTGCTCTAAAACTTGTAGTTGTGCCTTATTCTTGCACCTTGTCCCTTTTAGCTTCTGCTAAGTTATCGATTAGCTTGGCTGCTTCTTGATAGTATTTCTTCTATTGGGTGGTGTTGTATGACTTCTTTGGGGATGTCACCCAAATAATTAAAGGATTATCTATCACTCATTGATCAACACCTGTCTTCTTTCCTCCTCTGGTAACTATTTTTATATTATTTAGTGGGATATTGTCATCAGTCTGTGGTTCTCCGTTGATCAAGTTAGTTCCTAGTTGTTTGGTTTTTCTTCCCATCTTGCAATTAGTTGAGGGAAATCTTCTATGGCATGTTCATTGGCCCAGCATTGTGAACACCAAGGCTGTTTTGGGAGTTGGAAGTCTCTAGTGTCATGTCCCTCCTGATTATAGTTGTAGCACCTTACAAGTCCTCTACCCCCTATTCTTCCTCCTCTCATACGTCATCTCCATCCTCCTCAGCTAGTTTCATTAATTTTGAATGTTGACTAGACCAGTAGTTCTGTTAAGGCATCTAATGCCCAGCACTAGTCAGTGTGGTATGTCGTGGATGCACAAATCTCACAATATCTTTTGTTGGGTACATTGGAGTACTTCTTCAATATTGGACATATCTGCGGTAGATGTGCATAGCTTCTACAGACTTCACAATATTCTTGTGAATTCCAGCTCAAGAATGCTCCTTGTGACCCTACCAACACAACACCTATTGTTGGCAGGGTCATTGATGATCCTACAAGGCCCACTAAACTACTTATGCCTCTCAGTATTGGGAATTCAATCACTACATGTCCTTCTATCAGGCAGTAGTTGCACCATACATTGGGTCTCACCGGTCGAACTGATTGTAAGTCTTTTAACTTCTTTTTTAGACTGACGATCTAATTTTGGAGGCCCATGATCGATGGATCTTGAGATCCCATTCCTCCTTGATACTCATGGGGGAACCCTGACATGGCCTCTATACGTGTTTCGCTCTAGAGCATCTTAGAGGGTTTTGATCTTCTATTGTGTCAGTAGTGTCCCAGTGAGGGGTAGGAGCACTTTAATGAACCAATCCCTCTGATGATAAGGATATATTACATAAATTAACTTTTCGATTGCATCTTTAAACCTCTACATTAATTCCTAAGTAGTCTCTCCTTCCTTCTGCTTGATCTCCCATAGTTTTGATAGTCCTTTCTAATCTATTTGCGGTACTTTGAACTCTTGCACAAAGTTCTTCTTGATGCCATCCACATAGGATTCTGATTCAACTTTGTCCATTTGATAAACCACCTTAGAGCTCTCTCCCTTAGCATAGTTTGGAATTAAATCGACCTCACATTGTCCAATGTTTGGTGGGCTCTCCATATGGCTTTACATAGGTACCAATGTTGTTCCACATCTTCATTCCCTCTACCAAAGAACTCTGGATATCTAGTAAAGGATCCTGCCATGTTGGCTTGAGTATGTGCTAGGAGCACAAATCCTTGGTCTCCTGGTTGCTGAGATCCTTGAAATCATAGGTTACTAATATTGTTAGGCCCACTACTATTAGATGTATCAAATATCATCTTATACCTATCATGCACACTATGTACACGTATCACTTTAAGTAACTTAGAAACAAATTTATCAAGGCTATTGTAAAGCACTAGGGGAAGGTTGGGATGAACACTACCTAAACTTTGGGGATTCAACTGTTGAACTTCGTTTGATGTATCATCCTCTGTGAACAATCTCCTCATCACATCGCACATATCATCTTCCATCTCTTCCTCGTAAATGTTGTGATTTCTTCCTTCTAGTATCTTCCCTGCAACATGGAAGGGAGTGTTCCTATCATTCTCGTGGCTCCCGTCTATCCTGTCGACAACCCTCTCTTTCTCTGGGTCTTTTACCATCTTATTTCTCTCTTTCAGACTCTCTAAATCCTCTCCGTCTTGGTGGGATCCTACAAGTCTCTCTTTGAATGCCTATACTGCTCTTTCCTACCACTTTTCTTTTATCAACACTCTCCTTTGCACTCTGACATCTCTAGATCTTCATGATCCTTCTATATCCATTCGTTCAGCAACATCCTAGTTCCCTAAATGGTAGAGTTCTCCCATTAAATCCTTCCCCCAACACTGGGGTTTCATGCTACCATGTAAAGGTATTAAACATACCTCCACCATCAACATCTTAACCCAAAAGGGTAGTTCTTTCACTAATTTTCCTCTAAACCTAGATCTAAACACCGCAACCACTTTCGAGAAAGACTAGTAACTCTCTACTACAAACTTGACAATGTACCCCTCTATGGTAGTCTGTACCGAGAAATCTATTTCCCTCATCAGGTCACCATCCAAGCGTTGAAGCGTCGTGAGATCTGCGGGGACCCAATCATGATTTGCTGGCGTCGATCCTTCTGGTCGATTCTTCACTTTTAGTCTCCATAGCCAGTTGTACAACTCTTCTAGAAACTTACACCAAAATATCTCGTACTAATCACTCGTAGCCTCTGAGTACAAGATTTCTTCATTCACCTTAGTAGTAGATTGGCTTCAAAGGGTAGCTTGTTCTAATATGAACTGATCCACTTGATTATCCCACCAGTCCCTTATTTCCTTCTTAAATATCCTTGATACCATATTTCGAATCACATTTTTGTGATTTCAGATCCCAGAAATGGAACCACTTGTGGGCACAAAAATTTCATCAAGGAAGAGACCCTGTGTTTAGGCACAAGGGGCCAACAAGGATCCATTGTAGTCTAGGAGAACGTCGACATTTTCACCTTGCCCAAGGGGTAAGGAGTCTCACCCAAGGTGTGTCGTGAGCAGAACTAAGAGAGTGATATCAAGGGTGATCCATACATTAAATATCAATAGCTTAAAAAGATCATACATCACAACATTATGTTGTTACCATTACCATATTCATCAAGTAATTGGCCATTAATTAAATTTTGGGAAAGTCTATAAACTAGAACAATGCACTTGATCATAATACCATTCAAACTATCTCATTCATTCATTAGCATCAACATAAGTAATATTCATTATAATATACATCAGGCATAAAGCCTTTCATTAGATACATAAAATACCATAGACACAAAATGCCTTAGACCTCTGACCAAGTCTAGCTTTGGCCATTCTGCAATTTCTCAAGTCCTCGAAGCCCTACTCTTCTACACTTGTGACCCCTGCTAGATACCAACACCTCTCCCTTGTTTGCTTATGCTTTTATCTTCTCTTCTGCTATTTCACTACCAGTTATGTTTGGTTGTCATTGTCATCAGTTGCTTTCTGCTCTCCTTCTTGTCTGCTCAGCTATTCCTATTTTGTCTCAATACCTTGCTGCAACTACCCATCTACACTATGTTCTTGCCTCCATCTCCGATTGTCATATCCGCAACTTGATTGTCGCTCCCGCCACCTGTTCTTTGCCTTGATTCTCTCAAAACATAAAAATTCAAAACAAAGGTCCCAATTTTTTTTTTACTATAGGTGGAACAACTGACAGTTGGGTTTCAAAATTGCAAAACATTGTTGTACTTTCAACAATGGAAGTAGAGTGTGTTTTTGCTACAGAGGATAGTAAATAAATGATTTGGTTACAAAGGTTTATGGATGAGTTGGGAAAGAAGAAGGAGATGGGAAGGTTATATAGTGATAAACAGAGTTTCATTCACATTTCAATGAAGTAATCATTTCATTCCAATACTAAACATATAAAACACAAGTACCATTTCATACATCTGGTGTTGGAAGATGAACAGTTGAAGCTGGAAAAGATACACACTAGCCAAAATCCTACAGATATGTTAACAAAAGTTGTAACGAGGGAGAATATAATATTATGCTCAGGAATTTCTCTTCAAGTATGATTATGAAGATGAGAAATAACTAGGCCCAAAGTGAATCCTTGCCTAGAAAATTAGGTAGTGGTGGAGTTGCTATAATTAGTCTCCAAGTGGGAGATTTTTGGGTGTGGGGCTTGATTATCTTCTTGATTCAAAGGTCTTGTTTTAGCTAGGTATATATCCCTGGAGTGCTATAAACCCCTCCATGAGGGTAGATACGGGGGGGAATTTTCCCTCCCCTAGGGGTTCAGGTGGGACCATCCCCCCCGGTTAGGGTGTCTGGGGGCTAGCAGGCCCCTAGCTTGGGTTCAAGGGTAGTGCCCATGAAGCTAAAAATAGATGTAAAATTTTCTTGTAAATAGTTGTAATTTCGTAGTCAATTTGGGTCATTCATTACGAAAATTATTTGATGGTAGAAGGTATGTGAATTTACGATTTGTTTCCATAGAAGTAAACCCTTGATTCATATGAGGTAATTCTATTGTGGTCGTGTATCATTATTCTGAGTGGGAGAGAGAGGACGTTGTGTGAGAGCGAAGAGGAAATTACAATGGATATATTGTATATTGTATCTCTTCATTTTGCTCGATAATATAAAATGAAGGACATTGTTTCTCCGTGGACACAACCCAAGTTGAGTGAACCATGTATATTTGTGTCTCTCTTGTTTTATGTGTTTCTGTATTTGTGTTTTCATAATATTGTATTTGTTTCATTTTTCTATTAATTAACTTCTAACAATACACACATATATAAATAACTATATTAGATGCAACTTAGCTTAGATCTAACAAGCATAGAGAGATATTAAATCTATGAAAGTGCAAAATTTTTATCAAGTTATATACTCTAGAGATTTGATTCCTCTCAACGCTCGATAGATCTAGATAAACAAATTTATGTTGATTTATAGTAATAATAAAATCAATTTTAATTTAGCACAAAAGAGATATTTGCAAAATTTGGGTTTCTCATTGAAACCCTAACTGTTGACTATTTTATGGCCCCTTAATCACTCTTTCCATGGCTAGTGCTAGTTGAGCGAGTGAAGCTCCTTCATACAACTAAATTTTAGCAAACTACAACTGTATTAGACAACCTTCGACCTAAAACCCTCAAGTTTCTAGCCAAAACCCTAAGGGGGGATATCAAAATGGTTTGTCACCCAATACCCCACCAAAGAAACAAATTCTCAATAGTTTCCTCCAAAAAGAAATAATAGATCCAAAATTTGAAGTAAAATCCCATTATATTAGGGAATATATCCAGTATATATGAAATAACGCCTTCGTTGGGAAATTCAAGCCATTTGGCCCTAAAAAACAACACTCCCATTATATCTAGATGAAGTGGAAACCTAAGGGGAAAATCAAACTAGTACTCAGTATCAAGGGACCTTTTACTATAATATTTACAAGCATTGACGAAAAAACATGGGTCTTTGAAAACACCCCATAATTTGTGAACTCCACTAGAGTCTATATTCACTTACAGACGAAGATATTTGTAGTAGAGAAAGAATATTTCACTGCAACTATGGTCTCAATTAAAATGTACTAATTTCCATGAGAATTTTCGAATGAGGAAACCCTCACCAACATCATAACTCCCTTGGAAATTTCGTAAAATACTCTGAATATAAAAAGAAATCTAGGTATATATTGTATGCCTATAGTTATGTTTATATGAATATCTCATGGTCACTTCAAGATTCCATTGATTTTTCTTATTAGGATGAACTATGGAATCAAAAGCTAGACTACCATCATATCTCATTTTGATGTTGGAGATGTCATGGGTATGGCCATATTTATAGAAATTTCCCTCTTAATGTTGTAAATCGTAACCTTGATCCTACTTCCACTCCCAATGAGGAGAACTTCACTACATTTGGTAACAAATGGAAGGGCCTAAAAATCATTCCCCCTCAACCCAATCATGTTGGGAAGTAGAAACCTACGAGCAACTTTTTCAACCCCATCTCCACTATGGAAAACCTAGACCCTCCTGTCACAATTCCATCCTCTGAATCGAAATGTCAAACTCCAATCCATCTCTACGAACATTGACTAATTACTCCAGCCAAACCCTCTACACATTTTCATCCATGAGACAGGCCCAAACCATTCCCGGGGTCTCATCGAGAACATGGGAATAAATAAAAAACATTTGTAAGGAACAGGCCCTACAAAATCCTAGAGCACTAGGTCAATAAATTAGGTCGAGCATATTTTAAATCCTACCAGTCTACCTCCAAACTATCTTATTCACAACCTATCACTGTAATATTGGGGTTCCAATCCCAATCATGAAAGAAACAGTAGAAATCCACAAGGAAGAAAGAAAAAAGGTCAGGAAAAGAAATAAATAGATCATGGAAGAACTGGGAGACATTATAGTCAACTTAGGGTGGATTAAAGTGATTATGGAGGTTCTCGTTCTCATAGGAGGCTCCCTTTCTCAATATTCTAACTTCATACCAAATTCTCATGATCCAATTTCAACTTATTGGCTATATTGAAACCTATTACCTTTCAAATGTTTATGCCCCCCTTACCAAAAAACAAACCCTTTTTTCTCAAATCTCTCATCAACACTAGTAATATACTATCTCCCTCCCCCTACATTTTAGGTAGTGACTTCAACATGATAAAATCCATGGAATGAAAAGGAGGTGTCATAAGGATACTCGATGATGATTCCATTCAATTTTAGAATACATTGGTGGCCTCCTATCTGGAAGATTTGGACACTACAAGTAACACTTTTACCTAGAATAATGGAAGAGGAGGTACTAAAAAAGTGTAATAATGAAATAAATCTATCATGGAAGAACTAGAAGACATTCTATTCAACTGAGGGTGGGTTAAAGTGTTTATGGAGGTTCTCATTTTCATAGGAGGCTCCCATGCTCAATATGATTACATCATATTGAATTCTCATGATCCAATTTCAACTTATTTTCTCTATTTAAACCTATTAACTTTCAAATTTTTATCCCCCACATTGTCAAACAAAAAACTATTTTTTCTTAGATATCTGATTAGCACTAGTAATATACTATCTCGCTCCCCCTAGATTTTAGGTAGTGAATTCAACATGATAAAATCCTTGGAAGAAAAAAGAGGTTGCATAAGGATACTCGATGATGATTCCATTCAGTCTTATAATACATTGGCGACCTCCTATTTGATAAATTTGGACACTACAAATAACATTTTTACCTAGAATAATGTAAGAGGAGGTATTGAACAAGTGGCTTCCAAACTAGACAGATTCTTAGTGTTGGAATCAATAGCGAATTAGGGTATCTTTCTGTAAGCATCTATTCTTCCCACCCATGGATCTGGTCATTAGCCCATATGTAACATTGATATTAAAATTAATCCTATAAATAACGCCTTCGACCTTGAGAAATTCTAGTTTCATCTTCTTGATTTTCAGGTCAACATCTAGACCTAGTGGAATGAAAAAGTGACTGTAGAAGGAACTTCAATGTAAAATCTACAATAGAATCTCAAAGGGTGGAACAAATAAAATATGGCAACACTTTGGAAGAAAACAAAAACTAGAAATGAAAATGGGCACAATCCATTAGGATGCGATCCTCCATGACAGATTGAAGGCTTTAATAAAACAAGAATCAATACCCTTTCCCAACTTCAGGAATGCGATAAGCAAGAATAAGTACTATGGAAACAAAAATCAAGGATAAAATAGCTCAGAGAGGGACAATGAAATATGAAATTCTTCCAAAAGTACATGTTGCAACATCACCACCATAATTTCATCTCCTGTCTCAAAAACCACGAAGGATTTGAGTTACAGGAGCATCAATATGTAGCCCAAGAGCTCAACAAATACTACCAAGATCTTTTAATAGAAACCCTTTCTAATAGACAACAAGTGATTCAAGAAAAAAAAAGAATATTCATTCATTGCTAATGTTGGAAGAAAATGAATCTCTCCTCATAGAAATATCCTTTGAATAAGTGGAAGGAATTATCAAAGAAAAATTTTATAACAATGCTCCTGGTCTAGATGGTTTCATGATAAAATTATTCTAGAACTAGTGGACCATCGTAGGCCATAATTCTTGGAAAGTGTTGGAAGAATATTAACAAAAAGTGTCTATGTTACAAGCCCTCAATGCCACCTTCCTCACACTAGTTCCTAAAAAGGAAAAGGTGGAGGACCCCAATGGTTATTGACCCATAGATCTCTGCAATGTCATTTATAATATCTCTACCAAAAGAATATCTAATTGAATCAAACCACTACTTCCAAAGCTCATTTCACTGGAGCAAATTGGATATGTTGAAGGTCACCATATTCTTGACAACATCATGGTTACCCATGAAACCATCCACTTCCTGAAGATCTCAAAAGATTATGTGTGCTACTTAAATTAGACCTCTTAAAGGCATTTTTCAAACTCATTTCATAGTACATTTCCAAGATCCTTCAAGCCCTGGATTCAACCAATATTGGATAAATTAGATGTAATAACTTTTATCATCGTATTTTTTCTTTATTCTAGTCAATGGATGCCCCACCCACCCATTTAAATCATGTAAGGCATAAGGCAGGGAGACATGCTCTCGCCTTTCCTCTCCATATTAGTTGTAGAAGGGATGAGAAGAACTCCCAAAGCAGCTACAATGCATAAAAAAATCAAAGTTCTTTTCTTGTTTGTTTTAGACATTCCTTTAAGCCACCAAATTTTTTTTGATGATATTATGTGTATGGGAACTCCTACCATCAAAGAGACAAGGAAATTCATGCACATTCTAGATGATTTCACAGAAGCTTCAAGTATGGAAATAAACAAAATGAAATTGAGAGTTTTATTTTTCAATACTTTGGCCTCTATTCAGAGACACATAGCAAAAATTATTGGTTTTCAAATCATCCAAATCCCCTCTAAATACCCAGGAGCTCCATTTTCAATTAGATTTCTCAAATGGAATCTATGGGAGAAACTTGTAAACAAAATCAACACCAATCTTTCCAGTTGGACCTTTCGATCCTATAACATACCTAGATGTTATGTAATATTAAAGTTTTTCCTTCAATCCATTCCCATCTACATATGATTAGATCTTATGGCACCAACCTCGATCTTACAAGAAATTTTTCAACTTCAGTGCTCTTTCCTATGGGGAGGAACTAAATTGGAAAAAAAATGGTCCCTCATCCCATGGGATAAACTTTGTGTGCCAAAACTGAAAGGATGTTTAGGATTACATGATCCCTACACTATTGCAGTCATTTTAGAAGCCAAAACTTGGTAGAGATGGATCCAAGGAGTCTAAGATTTATTGAATCAATCTAGCATAAAGCATATGCCCCAAACACCCCCCCTAACATCTTATATGAATGCATCCTCCCCACTCTGGCTCATCTATATGGACCTTGGCCAAAAAAGGAGTGCATATAATCCAACAACACCATTTGTAAGAAGTAAAGGATGGACGATCTTCTCTATTCTGCGAGGACTTGTGACAATAGCTTCCTAAACTTTAGGATAAAATGAAACTAAAAAATATCCTCCTACAAATGATAGATCTAGTCCTACTAACAATCAAGGACTACTAGACCAATTTAGGAATTAGTCGATGGTGAAGGAAATGGTTATCACAAGAAGAATGGAAACTAAAGCCATAGAGGGGAAGCATGAACTTAGTTTTGGGATAATCTCCAAAAATAGATAATCCAACTCTCCTTCCAACCAGATAAAATATCAAGGGGATACCTCTCAGGGATCCTTTACCATTTAAAAATCTTACCATCTGGAAAAAAGGAATTAGGAATTGCAAAGAGATCTACTCTGGTTGAATATTTGGAAGCACAACTCTTGGCTAAAATTATCCTTCTTATTAGCGATCCTACTCAAAAATTGAAGCCTAACATGGGATAACATATAAAAAGAAAACCATCATGGTCACTCTAGATTCCCTCTCTACTTCCTCCACTATGAAAACCTTGAACATATTTTTAATAGTTTCACCTTCTCCTGTGGCCCCTTACTTTGACTAAAAAATTTATTCAATTGTTCTGACCAAGATCCGCTAAGAATTCCAAACATAATTATTGAATGGTGATACCAAACCTTTTCTAAGTCCATCCTAAACTGAATCTAGACACTCTCTCCTATATTCATGTTATGGGATGTGTGGAAGGAGCGCAACTTCCACATCTTTAGAAACTCTTCTCAACCTCTTGACTCTCTCTAGAAAATTATACAAAGTAATATCAAATAAACCATCAATTCTCTCCCCTGGTCCTGCCAAGGTTGGAAATAACATGGTTTAGAACCTTGTCCCAATCCCCCTTACCCCTTTCTCCACCCAAATCCAATTTCCTACTCCAGCTGTCCCTTCATCCTAGTCCCCACCACTTTGATCCTTTCCTAAACTAAATTTTGATGGTGCCTCAAAAGGAAACCCTAGGAAATATGGATATGGTGTCATATTCAAAATTAATAATGTTTAACCACTCTACATATAATTTGGAATATTGGTCATTAGTAGCAATGCAATAGAGATAATTTCTCTCCTTGAAGGCCTAAAAATATAAAAAAATGTATTGTGAATCAAAAATTTTTGTGAAAGGATTTTCTCAACTTATTATCCACATGCTTTGTAAGATAAAAAATGACACACCTTTTCATAAAATATCCAAGATGTAGAAGTTGGAAAAATTTCTTTATTCAGTCACCTCTCAAATTGTCAACATTCCTATCATCATCCCTAATCACATCTGAAGATCCAGGAATAAGGTGGCTCAAATATGCTTGAAAATTCTGGCTATTTATATTATTTACCAAGGATTTCTTTCACTTGGCATATTCTGGTGGATGCTCCTCTCAAAAGAGCTTGCTATTAGCTCATTCAAAAAGACATGTAGACCCAAGCTGGTATGCTAGGTGTGTGAGATGGTGTGGGGAAACGTTTTTCCATCCCACCTAGTCATTTGACCAGGGGACATGTGATAAGAACCAGTATTGCAGCAAGGATGCTGCAACTCCTTGGCTACCAGCTTTACTTATCAACCCGGGGTTCGTACAAACTTGAAGGTGACAGTGCTGTATACACAAGTAAAAGTGATGGTTCTTCCTATCATCACTGTTTAGCTGGTGAGAGACCACTGGGGTTCCAATCTAGACTTCTACAGAGTCAAAAGAAGCTTTATTCTTTGATGGAAGAAGGGAAAATCTACTCTAAGGGAATTACTCTACTGCAGTAATGGAAAAGGCTGACATGTAATGCTAACGACACCATACCCTAATTAACCATTTAAGAAGCTATGCTAAGCAGAATTACTAAATCAAAAATAAACAAATGCTACTATCTAAGTTGAAAAAGTAAAAAAAAGCATCAAACCATACTAATGTCCACGAAAAGAAACTAAACTAAATATGTTTTCACTTTTTTTGTTTTTTTAGGCAAAATCAAGTATGCAAACTAATTGTTCTATGGACATGACAGGTGGGTGGAAGGTGTTTAAGGATGGCTAGAAGGTTTATGGAGTGGTTGGATGGTGTGGAGGAATCCTAGGAAGATTTTTGTGACTTCCTAGAATTTTCCGATCAATTCATCCTCAAAATAGGCCATTTCAGGAAAACCTGCAGGATGTACTAGAAACCTACAGGATCACAGGAAACCTATACGATACAGCTGAGAGCTAATTGTGAATTGTTGGGAAGCTTAGGAAAAAAGTGTGATGGGTGGAATGGAGTGTTAGAAGGTCTAGGGGCACTCAGGAGTCAATATCCAAGATAAGAGATGGCTAGATTCGCTCAATGTGTTTAGGGGAATTTTAATGAAAAATCATGAAAAAACTAGTGATGGCGATGGTGAAAGAAGCGATGGCTAAGGTGGATGAAGTGGAAGGTGGCTACTTGTTATGAAGTCTTGGTCTCCTCTTGAAGTACCCTCTCTGCATAAAACACATGTGTCTTCCAAAAGGAACTATGCAACAAGATACATTTTCATAAACTAGAAAAGCATGAATCAACTGCCTATATTATGCATGAAGAAAGTTGTTGAAGGGAATGAAAGAATGAGTGAGATCTTATTGTAGAAATGGAGATGGAAAAAGATGACAATGAAATCTTCCTTGCAACATGAACCAAATACTGAATCAAAGACAACAAACTCGAAAGCTCGTACAAGAACTAGAAAACTATGTTTTTCGGGGTAGTGAAGGGTCCCTTCCTCATGTCATGGTCCTAGAGGGAGAAAGTGAGGCCGAGACACCTGCTGACAACCTTGTGGTGATCCTTTTTATCCTTGCTAACTTGTTACTTGAAAGAAGGCACAAATGGAAGCAAACTAGCACACAACCAATCTAATCTACAATGTTGTAATGGAAATGCATCTACTAAGGAAATGAAAAATTATGCTATGAATCTGCACTAGCATACATGTAAAATAAAGAGGAGCCTTGGCTTCTAGGGTTGGGACCTAACCCAAGAGCTTCATCCCTATGAGTTAAGTCAGTGCTGGCTCAAAACAAAACTCATTCTTATTACCAAAACAATAAATTACATCAAAAAAATTGTCACAAGTCTTACAGCTCAAAAATAGAGTAGAGTTTTACAATCAAAAATCCAAATCCTACTAAGGTCCTAGGTCTCTCTACTTATACATCTGAAGTCCCAAACAACTTCCTTAAAACTAGGGAGTCTCGGCTCCCAAACTTGAGATAAACTGGTGCTTTGTCTTTCACTTGCTCGGCTGCCTCGTAGTCCTCATGATTTGGATGTTTTCACTCCGAGACGATGGAGGAATATTCGAATGGAGAGGTAGTAAATGAGGAGGATTTACCTCCTATAATCCCTCTCCCTTGTACCATTCAAGTTTTTACCTTGCTCTTTGCCAAAATTCCTTTCTTTTCTCCTTTCATCTTGCATTAAAAGCATATTAGACCACAAAGAAAAATATCCAACTCTAACCCATCTCAGAAACAAAATATAATCAAAAGTATGCAATAAGTTATGATAATAGTTGATTTGACTAAGTTAGGAGGTGAATTAAGCCCCATATAATTAGCTAATGATGAGTCTCATCAACATGGTAGCCCATCCCCCTAGATATCATAAATCTCAAGACAAAACATAATATATTCAAATGCTTGTGCCATGTTTTCATATCCCCTCTTTGACCAGCCTAACTCTTATCTAATTGGCCTCATTGCACTTGCCAACACTTGATCCAATTTCCCAATCTTCCCTTGTGTGAATTCCCAATCAAAATAGGTCAAAAACGGAATTTACATCCCCTACAACTGTTATTCAATATTTTTATTTGGCCAATCACCTCAAACCCTAGTCTTCCGAGCATCTTCTAATGCCTACAAAGAATGACTCAAAATTTTTGTGGATACCATTCTTTCTCGTAGGAAATTACATGCCAAGGGAAAAGGTCTCCTTTCCATTTCCCTCATTCATTTGAACTGCAAACATTAACAAAACTCTTAGACTATTGGTGGTCGTAGATAAAAGGGAAAGTCAACTTGCTAGCAGGCCAAACTAAACAACAATGGATTTTTTCAGTTTCACTAGTAGTCAACATTCTAATGAATAGAAGAATGAATATCTATACTATATTATATTCATTTCACGTAGTTGGCCTATGAGAATTACCAAACAGTTGCACTATGAACAATGGAACACTCTCTCAAACAGGTGTCATTCTTCTTGCTCTAGGTTTAACATATCTCTCTCCTTAACATTTAATGGATGGGTATGTTTCTCCACCTCGACATCTTTGTTTTATTCCTCATTTTTTCATTATTTATTTTGAACCCCTAAGGGACTCTCATTCTCCTTCCCATCTTTCTAGTCTTGTCAATAACACCCTCTACTAGAATTCTCTCTCATTGGCCTTCCACTTTCCTCTCTATTGACCTTCAATCTTAGTTTTTTTCTCCAACATGGCCCTGTCTAAATACCTTTGGCCCCTCTTTCTTCCTGACCTATCATATTCCTCACATCCTTCCTTCTATCCTTTGGCTTGGTCCCATCCCTTGTGTCATTACCATGCCTCATCACCGAGCCTGAGTTATTTGTGGCACTAGTTATTATCAGGAGTGAGGTAGTCAAGGAAGCACAAGAACCCACCATAGAGTATTTTATACAACCAACTCACAAAAAAGAAGAAAATATAGATCAAGGACTTAAAAATTATCCTCTTTAAGGGGTAAACCAACCTTACATTACATAAATGAACAATTCTTAGATGATACAAATGATAAGACATCCTTGGTATATATAGGAGTCTGAGGGGTCACAATATAATTAGAGCCTACATAACACTAATAATGTAAGGGCACAACAATAACAATATGGGGGATGCATAGGCATAACAATAATAATAGGGAAATATACTAACAATAACAATAAGGGGGATACACTAGTAGTATAGGGACCTAACATGGCCCTCTCCTTCAAAAAAGTGTTGTCCTCAACGCTTGAATAGTTATGGATGCTTCTATATAAAATTATCATCGTCCCACGTGGAATCTTCGATGGGTAAGTTATTCCACTTAATCAGATGCTCTGAAATTAACGGGTTCTCTAATGGTGAGGTTATTATTTTTATGATTTCTTTAGAACATGATCTTTCCTTCTTCGTCAAGTTCTAGAAATATTATTTGAACTAGGAGCTTGTCACCGATAACCTTGTTTAAGCACGAAAGATGGAAAACTGGGTGTCCTCGAGAAGTTGTAGGAAGCTCCAAATTGTATGCCATAGTACTATTTTTTTGCAACACCTCGTATGGACCATAGTACTTCAATGATAATTTATTATCCTTCTTAGCTTTCTTGAGGGACAATTGTTTGTTTGATGCTAATTTTCTTGTTGTTTCATTTGATTCTATGCCAGAGTGAGGTTATCCTTTAAGAGTTGGAGCACTTGTTGTTTACGCTCAATGTGATCTTCCACTGCTTGAACCTTAAAATTTTCTCTTAAATATGGTGTGATGGATGGTGGATGATGTCCATAAAGTGCCATAAATGGGGTCCTTTTTGCTATAGTGTGGAAGGAAGTGTTATACCACTATTAAGCTAAAGGTAACTACTTGGCCCATTGTGTTTTTTATTACATACAAAGTAATGCATATATCCTTCTAAGCATTTTTGCACCATCTTAGTTTTCTCATCATATTGAGGATGATCGGATGAGTTATGAGGTGATTGAGTACCAAGACAAGAAAATAGTTCCATCCAAAAATTTCTAGTGAAAATGGGATCTATGTCACTTACAATAATATTTCGGTTACAATGCAACTTTTGAATTGTTTCCATAAACGCAGTAGCAATTGTATTGGATTTAAAAGGATGAGATAATGCACAAAAGTGTGCATACTTCATAATTTTATAAACTACCACCATGATGACACTCATTCGTTCAGACTTGGATAAAACTATGAAAAAATCCGTTGAGAGCTCCTCCATGCGTTGACATGGAATGGATAAAGGATGTAATAGACTAGGGATCTTAATTGTCTCAACTTTATTTTTTTGGAAAACCAAACATTCTGCCACAAACTTTTGAATATCATATTTAAGGCCATCCCAAAAGAATTCCTTCTTGACCCTGTGGTAAGTTTTTAAAAATCCCGAGTGCCCTCCTAATGGGGAAATTTGCAATTCCAAAAGACTTGTTTTTTGGGGGGAATTCTTACAAATATATAAGCAATCTTTGTACCATAATGAATCATTTTTTCAGCTAAATGTATCACATCTATTGGGATCTTGCTGCAAATTTTAAATGAGTTTCCACACTTTGTCATCATTTTTCCATTCATCCCTTCCTTCGGTTATCCAATCGGGCTGGATAATAGAAATGGCACAAAGCAATGCTTCCACATCCTCATCCTTTCTTGAGAGTGCATCTACAACAACATTTTTCTTCCTCTTTTGTATATGATTTCAAATTCATAACCTGACATCCTTTTGACACATTTTTGATGCTCTTCTAAAGATAATATTTGCTCCAAAAAGTATTTAAGACTATCATGATTTTTTTTACCTTCAAGTTTCTTCCCATTAGGTAAGATCGCCATCTCTTTAGTGCATGTAGTATTGCAAACATTTCCTTCTCATAAATAGGTTTGTGTAAATACTTTCCTTTGGTTGGAAACTTTCAAAAGAAACAGGTCTTCCTTATTGTATTAAAACAACACCAACTCTATTTCCTGAGGCATCACATTCCACAATAAAGGTTTTTGTGAAGTCTAGCATAGATAAGACCATTAATTTGCACAATTCCTCTTTAATATGTTCAAAGGCCTAAGTTTCTTCTGGAGTCCATGAAAATGCATCTTTCTTCAGAAACGTTGTCAGGGGTGTTACTATTCTCCCATAATTCTTAGCAAACTTGCCATAATACCTAGTTGTTATAGACATTTTTGGGCATTGCAACCCCAATCATAAATGTCCATAAACCAAGGGATCTTAAGTCCCTAAAAGTGTTGTTCCAACTCCTAAAAGAACAAGGTTAGCTGATTACATCATCTCCCAGAAGTTCTCCATGAAAAACTACTCAGAACTAGTCAAAATTGGACCATCTCACCTGCTCCATGGTCAAAGTGCGTTGCATCCCACCTAAATGCACACGAGAGGTGCGATGCATACTGAAAATCCCTTCTATGGGGTGCGATGGCCGAGAGTGGACAAATGGAAGGGTCAATCTGCAAGGTGGAGGATCATGGAATCTTCCAGAAACTTCTCCTGTGACACTTGCCTCTCTGCATTCGCCCAGGGATGAGTAAGAGATCATCAATCTCCAAGTGGAATCAAGAACTATGAGAGAGAGGAAACTAATCAAATCTCAAAAGATGACTCACCCCCCTTGCAAATATCTATATATGGATCCCTCATCCCAAAGATCCGGGGGCTGGAATTTTGTATCTTGTAAGGAAGTGCTACTGGTTTATTGGTGTAACATCATAGTGTTGGGTGATCTAAGCTTTTCATGAGGTGAAGAAGGGCTTTCTTGCTGAGAGGATGATGCTGGATCAGAACAATTGGTTGTAATCCTCTTTGCTATTCTTGATTATTAATAAAGCTATTCAAGTTTTCCTCCACATTATTGTATGATTGATGATATATGCATTTGTGTGGTCAATATATATCTAGTCCTATATTGTTTATGATAGTAGATCTATGTTCTTGGATAGTGTTATGCTGCTTTGATTCTACAGGTGCTCTTTGAAGCTGGGTAGACGAGGAAGCGAGTGGAAAAAATCTATCAGAAGGGAGAGGAATCAAGCAAGGAGCCAAGCACAAGACAGAGGTTGGTCTCCTTTGTTCCCCTCTTATCTACTTCTCATAAAGGAAAACGAAAGTGGTTTTAGTTTGTTTGTTTCTAAGGTAGCTACCAGCCTTAATGGGACTAGCAGCTCTGCATAGACACTAGATTTCCCGATAACAAAATGGAGACTCTGCTGGGGAGCGAATAGATTGTTTGTTTGTCTATATTTGTTTTCTTTATAAACTTACAGACAGAGCCTGAAGTCAAGCCAGCTAGCCTTCGAACTGCATTTGCTATGCAAGTGCAAAGTAGATCAATGTTGCTTCAGTCTATCTCCGGGTTTTGTTTATAAACTGAACAATCAATTTACAAGCTCTCTAATTGCCCTTATGGTAGCTCTAGTAACCTCCTTAGATCTACCCCTGTGATTTATTTACTGATTACCACTTGCTCGGCCAAAATCCCTGAACTGTGCTGCAAACTGTGATCAAGAATTGGATCAAAAGTCTCGCACTATACCATCGCACCCTCTCTTCAAGGATATCAGTATGCATCACACTTCCTGTGTGTTGTAGGTGGGATGCATATTGGAATCCCTGTGTAACAGGTGCGCTGATCAGAAAGGGCTAATTTTGCCTTCAGACTTTGGTTTTTTCACTCTTTTCAGCTCTATTCAGGAGTTTTGTTGTCTGTAGTCAGTATACCTCTATTGGAAACCCGCTTCCTTGCCATTATTGCACCTCCATTGTGCAAAGAACTGTAAATGTTTTTATGTATTGTGAGCTATTTTCAATTCTCTTTTACAAAGAAGTAGCGTAATTGAACTGCCATTTCTTGATTTGGAAGTGTCGCAAGTGTCGTTTTCAGTCATAGAAGAGAATCTGATTGTTCTTGATAGTCGATTACACTGTTACTCTTGTATTTGATTTGAATTAGTAGTTTTTCAAGTGTCGAAAGCAAGTTTTCAATTCCAAATAACGAAGTGTCGTCATTGTCTTCATTTTGTCTTGAAAAGAAACTTGTTAGTAATGTTGCTTTGAAAAATAATTCAGATTTGCACTTAGCTTTCTTTTTATCATTCACACATTAAGAAGGCTGAAAACAAATACATGCATGTGCATTTGCATTTAGACTGTTTGTTAGTTTGATTTAGGACAGTGCATATAGTGTGTGCTCTCTTCTCTATGTTGAAAGAATATCGTCTCTCTTTCCTTAGTAGCTAGGATTTTCTTTGCAAAAAAGAATATTAAACGATTGTTTATCATCTTAGATTGCATTTTAGGAATTGTATATCTACATCACGCGGTGAACCTGAAAGGAAAATTTCTTAAGCAAGATCAACTGTAAAATAAATTTAATGAATCTAAAAACACTTTGGAACCTAACGTACAACATTTAGAAGTATAGGCTAGAGACGTATTCCGATGTCGTAAAGCCTGGTAACTGTTGTTTTCATTGCTGGTTGGGTGATTCCTCCATTTTGAGACGATAAGTGCCAGTATAGACTTGTGCTCCCACGTACCGTCGAGTATATATTGGGAGACCACAATAGGCTTTATCCTTTATCCATAGGAAGCCATGTCTTCCACCCTATTGATCGCAGTGCACTGGACACAGCATTCAGGAAGATTGACTGCCGTACTGTAAAATGTATTCTGTAGTTTTGATATTGGTTTGGTAATCCCTATGTCTAGATTTCCAGAGTAGTCTCTTTCGTTCCTTTTCAGAGCCCTTAAAGGAAAAGGTCCATCTGAGCACTTGTCACTTCAAGCTCATTAAAAATCAAAGGTGACTAGAGTCATCTTTTGTTTTTTATCGACTCTTAAAAATTGAAAAAACAAGTTGTGTCAAAGTGTCTAAAATTCATTTAATTCGGAAACACATTTCCCCTTGATTTTTAGTTGATCGAGTAATCCGCAATCGTGGAAGAAAGTCAATTAAAACCCCGTCGTTTGCGGAGGCTTATGAGTCAACCATCTTTGTCTCCAGAATCAAAACTGTTATGGATGAAGCGAACTCGTTTAACCAGTTCCAAATCCCCTGGTAAAGTTAGAACAAGTGTTCTAACACCATCGGAAACTCTGGTTACTCCAACCATTTCTGGCATCCCTTCCTTTATAGAAGAAGTTCCGCAGCCACCAAAGGATAGTAGAGCTGATCCTAGTGTGAAGGTAAACACTTGTATTACTGAACTAGCTCTATCTACAACTAATTCGGAAGGTGTTATTCCCCAAACATCTGTCACTACAGATTCTATACCTTCTTCGGCACCAAAAATATTTTATGGACCTAACGGTCTACCTCTTCAACTAGGTCTGATTGCTATAGAAGAGATTGTGGAGGATCCTCCATCTAGTACTCCATCGCAATTTGGAGTTGGGATCACCCTATATCCTTCTTCATCAGAAATTAGTCTACAGTTATCGGAAGCTCCTGTAGAATCACTAGGAAATCTTTTGGATAGACTAGAAATGTCTGAACAACCGTCGACATCTAGGACTGTGTCATCTGACACAGCGATGGCAAAACTTCCTATTGTCACTCCAACAATGTTCGCCAGTATACCATCTGTCCCAACTAGCTCTCAATCGCTAGATGGGGCCCACTCAGGGGCTATTTCGACAGTATGGTCTGTTCCTGTTTGTTCATCCAAAATAATATCTGAGAACTCTTATGTTGAGTCTCAGCAAATTTATCCTTCACGGTGTCAATTTGGGCAGTCTGGTCCTCAACGGCAAACCATTCATTTAAGTACCAGATTATCACTGTATGGGGGGAAATATACCCTTTCATGGTCTCCTCCAGGAGGACAACCAGACGAGTGCTCACAACAAAATTCAGGTTATGCTGGAATTACATCTAGCGGTTGGGTGCCAATACTGCCTCAACAACCAAGTGTTGTATACTCGATGCAACAATGTTTACCTATGTCAAATATACCAACTACACCGACTATTGTGATGGTGTCACAAGTACAAGCATTGCCTGTTGTATGCCAACCTTAGGTTTCTCAGGTTGTAATGCAACAGCCTCTTGTCCCTGCGACTCAAACACAATCGCCAACTAGTGGAATGACACAGGCCCAAATGGGTACAATTACCCCTCATCTTGGTCAAACAGCTAGTATTGGACAACAACACATGGCTTCACAACCATAGTTGGTTCAATATCAACAACCGCAGTTCCAACAAGTTTACCAAGGATCTGAGCAACAAATCTTTGCAAATAATGGGCAGCCGTATATTCAAAACGGTCAAATTCAACCATTTTATAGTGGTTATGCCCATCAACCTTATCAAAGTTACCAGCATCAAATGCATTATGCTGTTATGCAAAGACCAACTGCCCAGGCAATTCCATCTTATCCTGGGTATGCTTCACCAAACCTGAATCAACAGTTACCCTTTGTGGCGACTTTAGAGTTACTGGATCTAAATCGGGTAACGAACAATCCAATTGCTTATGCCCCTTGGTGGCCAGCGATTCCGCATAAACTTCCTTCCGATATTCCTAAATTTAATGGAAATCCAGGTGAAGACCCGTCGAATCATGTGATGAAATTTCATCTGTGGTGTTCATCAAACACCCTAAACGATGATTCGATTCGGCTTCACCTTTTGCAGAGAACGTTAACTGGTCCAGCAGAAAAATGGTATATCGAATTACTGAGAGCTTCGTTTGATAACTTCAGTGCCATAGCCACAACCTTTTTAACCCATTTTCAGTTACCCATAAGGTACAAAACGGGGACAGAACTTCTTACCAATTTCAAGCAAATGATGGCCACTCACATATCCGATCATATTCATGAGTGGCGACATCGTCATAGAATGGTAAAAACGTATGTTCCTAATCAGCGTTTAGCTGAATGATTTATTAAGTCATTATTACCTTCCATTACAGAAGATGTGGCAAAGGGAGGAGTCGTCATTGAAGAGAAAGTTATTGCTCGTGCATAATATTTAGAGTTGATTTATACTCAGTCTGGCACGCTCTACGATAAAATCCCTGACGCTCCCAGGCTCGAATTTTCTGTTCCTCCTCCTCCTAAGTCGAAAAATGACTCTCATGCCAGTGATGGCGTGATTGGTACGAAAGACACGAAATCAACAAAGGCTACATCTAAAAAGGCCCGTAAGATTTCTAGTCAAAATGCAAAAGAAGAACTTCTCGCCTCAGAAATAAATGTTGTCTCAACTGAAAAAGGCAAAGAAACTAAGCAACCAGGAGGCAAGAAGAAAAGCAAAGGGAAAAAGAAGAAACAGGAGGAATCATCACTTGAAAAATCTTCTGCAAACCCTTCTGGAGATAAGAAACCAAATCGTCCATGTCTTATATGTGATGAGGATCATTGGACAAGAGATTGTCCATATAAAGCTGAGCTTAGAAAATTCTTCAAGAATTCGAAAACCTCGGCGGTATTAACTGATCCATTTCCAAATCCAGGAACAAATATGGTTGCTAGTGATAATGCTTCCTCGTCCCAAGTGCTGATGTTGTCGGTTTTGAAACAACAAAATGATGCTTTGATAACGACAAGGAATAAAGATTAGGGAATTCATAGCTGTCGAACAACAAGGATAAAGATCAACTTAGTAGTTTGACAATGACTTCTACAGAAGTTGCGCCACCCATCATTCCAGAGCTGACAATAAAACCGCCAAAGGGAGTAGTACACAAATCGACATTTAATCCACGTGCCAGAGTAGCACAACATTATAATATAGTGGAAGATCTGGCCCAATCGCCATTCGCTATGTCGACACTTGAGGTATTGCAAAATTGCCCCTCCCAAAAGCAGGCTTTATTATTAGCATTAGGTGGGATTGACCCAAAGGATTCTAATCTTGTGTCCTTTAATCACAAAGGATACGATCCTCAGTTACCAACTCAACTAGCTTTCCTCATTCAAGTGAAAGCCCTCAACAAAACTGTTCATAGAACAATTATTGATGAGGGGGCATCTACATGTATTATGGCGATGAGTTGCTAGAAAACTTTAGGATCTCCAACCTTGTCGTGATCTTCGACGACGTTAAAAGGATTTGATGGATGAACATATACCCCGTATGGGATTTTAAGTAACTTGCAAGTTGAACTGGGGGGAAAAACAATAGAAATAGATGTTGAATTAATCGACGGAAACCTCGATTACAACATCCTGCTGGGAAGGCCCTGGATATATGCTATGGCCGTTGTTGTGTCGACCTACTTTAGAAAGATTTCATTTCCCTTCCAAGGAGGAATTACAATCATCGACCAAAAAACATTTCTCCCCAATAGTTCCCAAGTTACGAGAAGCATTCTGATGATCCATGGAAGCCCTCATTCGTTTCAAAATATTAGAGTAGGCCTACTAAAAGACCCTATATTAATGGGGACTTTTTCCCTCTCGCCTCCAATAAATCTGGCGGAAGTGGTGACGGTAGGAACCTATAATATGATATCTTCTATTCAAAAGATCTCAGAAAAAGATATTAACATGAATCATCTGCAGGTATTGCCTCCAAGCCCAATAGAAATATTGTAGCAATCAATGTTTTTCGCATGGGAGGTAGACCCAAATCAACACTCATCAAGCGTTTGGATAGATAGGTATAAGGAATATGGCACCCCTTCAGATCCTTGGTCGCAAGTGCATTACACCGACGAAGGAATTGTTCAATCAATGACAATTGACGGGGCGCCATGGGAAAATTACCACCATCGTTCCCATCTTCCGGATTTTCAAGAAGATACTCCTGATGACCTTCATCATCCTTCAATTTTTGAATTCCTATCAAATACTGTAAACACGGTGGATTCTGAGCGAAACTTGTCCAATATTAAAGAGACTATAGCCATAAATATCTTGACCAAAATAGATGTTGTAGGGAATATTTATGTTGGAAAATGTTGTTCTCCTTTAGAACTGGAAATATATAACGCTATTTTTCGTGAATTCAGAGATGTCTTTGCTTGGTCATATGATGAAATGCCAGGCATTGACTCGAGTATAGTTGAACACGAAATAAAGATGTATCCAGATGTCAAACCAGTACGACAACGGCTACGGCAGGTGCACCCCAAGAAAGCTGTTGCCATCAAGGCAGAAGTTGAAAAACTTCTCCATGCTGGTTTTATTTACCCGGTTCCTCTAACAGATTGGGTATCGAACATTGTTCCTGTAATGAAAAAACAAGGAACGATTAGAGTGTGCGTCGATTATAGGGATGTAAATCAAGCTTGTCCAAAAGACAACTACCCTACACCCTTTATTGACCAGATAATTGATGAATGCGCCGGATGTGAAACCTTTTCATTTATGGATGGATTCTCTGGGTATAATCAAATAAATATCTGCCCACAAGACCAGTCAAAGACTGCATTTATTTGTCCGTGGGGCACATTTGCATATCGCAAATTACCCTTTGGTTTAAAGAATGCAAGGGCAACATTTCAGAGGACAATGAATGATGCCTTCCATGACATCAAAAACATCGTTCAACCATATCTCGATGACCTTCTGGCTCATTCGCCAAAGCGGACCGATCATCCGCAGCATTTGAGAGCAATATTTCTACGTTGCCGACACTACAAGATATGACTCAATCCACACAAATGTGTGTTCTGTGTCAGTTCTGGTCGTTTTCTTGGCTTTGTAGTCTCGAAGGACGGGATCCGTCTCAACCCCTATAAGGTTCAGACAATCATAAATTTGCCTCCACCTTCAAATTTGCTTTAGATTCAGAAACTCCAAGGGAAAGTGAACTTTCTGAGGAGGTTCATTCCAAACTACGCTGAACTAGCTAAAGGTTATACGTGTCTATTGAAAAAAGAAGTACCCTTCATCTGGGATCAGGTCACGCAAGCTTCCTTTGATGCTTTAAAGGAATCGCTAATGAAAGCATCATTAATGTATGCTCCTGATTATCAAAAAGACTTTAACCTGTATCTGGTTGCAGCGGATACAACCATCACAATGGTTTTAGTTCAAGAAGACAATGGAATTGAACATCCCATATATTATTTGAGTAGAAACTTAAATGATAAAGAAAGCAAGTCTTCCTATGTTGAAAATCTGGCTCTCGCAACCATTCAAGCGATACAGAGATTTCGACACTATGTCCTCTTTTGAAAAACTACCATTTTGTCAGATTGCAATCCCATGACTTATATATTGTCGCGACAGTTGCTGGGGGGAAAATATTCAAAATGGATAGAAATTCTTCAAGAGTTTGATATGGAATTTGTAAAATACAAATCAAAGAAATCCCTGGTCTTCGTGAAATTACAATGTGATCTCCCATTGTCGTCCAATAATGAAACATCTGAAGAGACCATCGTGGATGAATATTTGTTTCTGATATCTTCAAGCAATCCGTGGTATGGATATATAATCATCTATCTCCAAACCCAAAAATATAGGTCTAATACCTCTCGCTCAGAACAAAAACGTATTCGATACCAATCAAAAGACTACATGATCGTCGGTGATACACTTTATCATCGTGGTGTCGATACAGTTCTGAGGAGGTGCCACAACCATGAGGAGGCCGAAAAAGTCCTGAATGATTGCCATTCAGGCACGTGTGGGGGGCATAAATCTGGTTATGCTACGGGGCAAAAATTTTTACGAGTAGGATACGTTTGGCCAACAATGTTCAAAGATTGCATAACCGCAGTCAGAAGTTGCCATGCATGTCAAATTTTCGATAGCAAAACCAGAAAACCACCCGCACCCCTGCAACCGATAGTTGTTGTTGGGCCATTCACCAAATGGGGCATTGATTTCATGACATGTAACCCCACCTCGACCGGGGGGCATGGGTATATCATAGTCACAATAGACTATTTTACCAAATGGGCCGAGGCGATGCCTACATTAGATAACACCGGTGAAACAATTGCCCTTTTCTTTTTCAATCATGTAGTCGCCAGATTCGGCATTCCACAGGCTATAGTCACAGATCATGGATCACATTTTCGCAATCACATGATGGTCGAATTGGCTGCCAAATTGGGGTTGTCCCACGACAGCTCTACTCCATATTACCCGCAGGCCAATGGAAAAGTTGAAGCAATCAACAAAGTCTTGAAGCGGATGCTGCAAAGGATGATTGGAGTCCACAAAAGGAGTTGGCACCTGATCCTGTACTCAGCCTTGTGGGCATACCGAACATCGGTAAGGAATGCAACCGGGTTTACACCTTTTCAACTAGTGTATGGCCTAGAAGCAATCTCACCAGTTCAGTGTGAAATCTCATCCCTCAAACTCGCAATTGACCTTCTCCCCGGAACTTCAGAAGAGGAGGCTCGTTTCTTGGAACTAATCCAATTGGATGAAACCCGTCATGATGCCACTTTGGCTAATGAAGCCCATAAGAAACAAGTTAAGGTGCAGTTCGACAAGAATGTCAAACCCCATGTCTTCTCAGAAGGTGACTTGGTCTTACTTTACGACCAGGAATCCGATAAATTGGGAGCAGGTAAATTCAAGTCCTTGTGGATGGGCCCCTATATTGTTAAACGTGTATTAGCAAAAGGGGCTTACGAGTTAGTGGATTATGACGGGATTCCACTGGCGTAACCCCGTAACAGGTTGTACCTTAAGCGTTACTACGCATGATTCAGTGTAGTAACCCATATGCTTTTGTTAGATTTTTGTTTTCGCTAAGGGTAATTGTTTTCGTCAAGTAATCCAATTTTTACATTTGTCGCAGATGTCGAACCTATTGGAATCTTTTTTTGGATATGCCGACGGAGCGAGTCGTAGTTCGTGGAACCTATGTTCTGCGGCCTGGGCCATTTTTGATCCAAGCAATGAGTTAGTAAGTTTCAGAGGGGTATGTATTGGTCGGTCAACAAATAATATTGCTGAATACAACGCGTTGATAGAACTCCTCTCTGATGCCATCACACATGGCATATGCCGACTTGTCATCAGGCTAGACTCACAACTCGTCATACTACAACTCACTGGTATCTACTCCGTCCGAAATCCAGCTATCTATCGCATGTTCCTAAGGGTCAAGATTTTGGAAAGGCAATTTGATTTTATTCAATATCAGCATATCTGCAGAAACTTGAACACATTAATAGATTCATTGGCAAATTATGTGTTAGATAGACATTTTCAACATTTATAAAAAGAAGCATTTCATCAGTATTTGCATCAGGATCATGTAACTTAACCAAAATAAAGCTCCGAAAATCAAAAATACATATATAACTATTTATGGTTTACATGTAATGTTCTGTAACCAAGACAAAATTGGTCAGATGACCCAAAACTCAAAATGCTAGGGGGCACCTGTTATGAAACCAGCTCAAGAAAAGATAGAAAAGATAGGTCAACGCCTTAGAATTCAGCCTCTTCGAGGGGGAAACCTCCTTTACATTACATAAATGAACAATTCTTCGATGATACAAATGAAAAAACCTCCTTTCTATATATAGGAGTTTAAGGAGTCACAATATAATCTAGCTGACCTAACAATAATAATATAAAGCCACAAAAATAACAATAGAGGGATTCTATGGGGCACAGAAATAATAATATGGGGGTAATAGGGGCACAACAATATAAATAAGGGGTATAACTACAATAGTAATGGGGTAATCACTAGTATTATAGGGACCCAAAATGCCCCTCTCCTTCAAAAAAGTGTTGTCCTCAACGCTTGAGTAGTTCTGGATACTTCTGCATAAAATTCTCATCCTCCCATGTGGAATCTTCAGCGGATAAGTTCTTCCACTTGATAAGATACTCTGAAATTGATCGATTTCGTAGCTGTCGAGTTCTTGTTTTTGTGACTGCTTCCGGTTCCAATATAATTTTTCCTTCCTCGTCAAGTTCTGGCAATATTGTTTGAACTGGGAGCTTGTCGCCTATAACCTTCTTTAAACATGAAACATGGAAAACTGGGTGCAATCGAGAAGCTGCAAGAAGCTCCAATTTGTATGCCATAGTACCAATCTTTTCCAACACCTTGTACGGACCATAATACTTTGGTGATAATTTATTATCCTTCTTAGCTTGCTTTAGGGACATTTTCTTATATGGTTGTAGCCGTAGGAATACCCAATCACCTACATCAAAACTTCTTTCACTGCAATGTTGATCTGCCTGTTGTTTCATTCTATTTTGTACCAACACGAGGTTATCCTTTAAGAGTTGGAGGACTTGTTGTTGATGTTCGATGTGATGTTCCACTGCTTGAACCTTAGAATTTTGTCTTAAATATGATGTGATTGATGGTGGTTGGTACCCATAAAGTGCCATAAATGGGGTCATTTTTGTTGTTGTATGGAAGGAAGTGTTATACCACCATTCAGCTAGAGGCAACCATTTGACCCATTGTGTCTGTTTATTAGATACAAAGCAACGAAGATATCCTTCCAAATATTTGTTTACTATCTCAGTTTGCCCATCAGATTGAGGATGATAAGATGAGCTATGAGCTAACTGAGTACCCAGACAAGAAAATAATTTTGTCCAAAAATTTCCAGTGAAAATGGGATCTCTGTCACTTACAATAATCTTTGGGTTTCCATGTAGCTTTTGAACTGTTTCCATAAATGCAGCAGAAACTGTACTAGCTTTAAATGGATGTGATAATGCACAAAAGTGTGCATACTTGGTAAGTCTGTCAACTACCACCATGATGACACTCTTTCCCTCAGACTTGGGTAAACCTGTGATAAAATCCATTGAAACCTCCTCCCAACGTTGGCTTGGAATGGATAAAGGTTGTAATAGACCCGGTGTCTTAATTGTTTCAACTTTATTTTGTTGGCAAACCAAAAATTCTGCCACAAACTTTTGAATATCTGATTTAAGGCCACCCCAAAAAAATTCCTTCTTAACCCTGTGGTAAGTTTTTAAAAATCCTGAGTGCCCTCCTAAGGGAGAAGTGTGCAATTCCATAAGAATCTTTTGTTTTAGCTGGGAATTCTTACAGAGGTATAAGCGATCTTTGTACCATAACGAATCATTTTTCCAGCTAAATGTATCAGAAGTACTGGAATCTTGTTGTAGCTTTCGAATAAGTGCCCACACTTCTTTGTCATTCTTCCATTCCTCCTTTGCTTCGTTTATCCAATCTGGTTGGATAATAGAAATGGCACACAACAATGCTTCCATATCCTCATCCTTTCTTGAGAGTGCATCTGCCACCACATTTTGCTTCCCTTTTTTGTAGATGATTTCAAAGTCATAACCCAACATCTTTGTGACCCACTTTTGTTGCTCTTCAGAGGATAATCTTTGTTCTAAAAAGTATTTAAGGCTATCATGATCCATTTTTACCTTGAAGTGTCTTCCCATTAGGTAGGGTCGCCATTTCTTAAGTGCATGGAGTATTGCCAACATTTCCTTCTCGTAAATAGCTTTGCTTAAAAACTTTCCCTTGATTGGACGACTTTCAAAAGCAATGGGTCTTTCATCTTGCATTAGAACAACACCAATTCCATTTCCTGAAGCATCACATTCCACAATAAAGGTTTTTGTGAAGTCCGGTGTAGCTAAGACCGGTGCTTGGCACATTGCCTCTTTAAGATGTTTAAAGGCCTTTGTTGCTTCCGGAGTCCATGGAAATGAATCTTTCTTCAATAATGTTGTTAGATGTGCTGCTATTCTCCCATAATTCTTAACGAACTTGCGATAATACCCTGTCAACCCAAGAAATCCTCGCAGATGCTTTATGGATGTGGGGATTTTCCATTCCTTAATGGCTTTAATTTTGCTAGGGTCTACCTTAACTCCTTCATGAGATACAATATGACCCAAATATTCCACCTCCTGCACTCCAAAGAAACATTTGGATCTTTTTGCATATAATTGTTTCTCCTCCAATAGTTGTAGCACCTTGTCAACATGTTCAACATGATCCTTCCAATACTTGCTGTAGATTAGTATATCATCAAAAAATACCAACACAAATTTTCTAAGGAATGGTTTGAAAATTGAATTCATCAAACCTTGAAATGTTGAAGGTGCATTGGTAAGGACAAAAGGCATGACCAAAAATTCATAATGACCCTCATGAGTTCTAAATGTCGTTTTCGGAATGTCTTCAATCTTCATTTTGATTTGATGATATCCTGAACGAAGATCCAGCTTGGTGAAGTAAATTGATCCATGCAATTCATCTAGTAATTCATCAATGACAGGAATGGGGAACTTATCTTTAATAGTGAGCTTGTTGAGCTCCCTATAATCTGGACACATGCGCCATGATCCATCCTTCTTGTGCACCAATACTACTGGAGGTGAGAAAGAACTTTGACTCGGTTGAATTATACCAGCCTCTAGCATTTCTGCAACCATACGTTCAATTTCACTTTTTTGGACATATGGATATTTGTACGGCCTGATGTTTGGAGGAACACTTCCTGGAATCAGATGCATAGCATGATCATGATCACTCATAGGTGGGAGACCTTTGGGAGTCTCAAATACCTTGGAATGATTGTCTAGGACTTTTTGGAGATCTGGAGAAATAGATGATTCCAATGTGGAAACATCTAGCGAACATAATTGTGCAATTACACCTCTTTGCTCCTTTTTTAGAGTCTAAGGAGTCACAACAGTCTAAGGAGTCACAATATAATCCAGCCGACCTAACAATAATAATATAAAGCCACAAAAATAACAATAGAGGGATTCTATGGGGCACAGAAATAATAATATGGGGGTAATAGGGGCACAACAATATAAATAAGGGGTATAACTACAATAGTAATGGAGTAATCACTAGTATTATAGGGACCCAACAACACCCTAGTCTAATGATGCTAGTGATAACAAGTCACTGCCTGTGCAATCATGTGTAAAAGCCTAGTCCATCGACTCGGCATGCTGGTAGTATGTCGCTGCAACCTCAGAGGCAGCTCGTTGGTCCTCACATCCGGAATACAAAGAGTGAGGCCTTTGACCTGATCCTGCAATGCTGAAAGAGTCTTAGCCAGATCAAGGTTGCGAAGGATAGCCCTTCCCACGGCCTCTCCTGCTGGAGCGGCAACAGGCACTCTCAAGCGTACTACTGGCCAAACTGGTCCAACATCTGCATGAGCACATGAGTTTTGATTAGTCCTGGTAGAAGAAAGCACAAGAACATTATAAAGAGAAACAATAAACAGAGATAAATTTACCGATGACACCCCACTGCTCACCAGCCGACAGTACCAAATCTGGGTCACCCCGAAAATCCATACCATCATATGGATACTCCGAAAAAACCATCTCCCGACGGTTGAACCACTCAAAGAAAGTATCAGAAAAGGAAACTTGGGACTGACCAGCATGTCTGGCCATAACGTCGACCCATCTCTGCATCCGTGGCTCAGTCGGTGGAGGTAAACCAAGTGAAACATAATGCGGCTGCATCTGCGGGATATTTTCCAAGGCGAAAGCGATCAAGATAGAACCATATCCAAAGTTCTTCAATCTTCCATTTTTCACCTTGGTTAGTTGTTCTTTCATCACAGAGAGTACTGCATCACACCAGTTGAACACCTTTGGTTCAAGGCATTCCAAGGCGTACTGCATATAAGACCTGTTGGCCACATGAAGAGCCGCACTACCATCCAGTCTAGCAAAAGTGAACAGAATGGTCCTCAAGGACCTACCAGTGACATCTTGTATATTGATCTTACCATCCTTACTCAGCTAAGATCCCTCTCTGCAATACATATGAATGTAATCTCTCACAAATTCACCCCCACGGGCTGAACCTGATAATGAGATAGGGGCACCCCGCCTCGATAAGCCGGTCAAAAAATAGATGTCCATGACAGTCAAGGGGATGGACTTGCCCCTAATCTGGAACACCTAGGTGGTAGGATCCCATGCGTCGAGAAAATATTGCAACAAGTTGATTTGTTGCCTCATGCTAGAGATGCGGAAAAACTTGAACAGGCCACAGTTCCGCAGTGCATTTACCATAACCGGATCATGTAAAGCAAGCATGTCCTCTTCTTCATGCTCACATTCTCGCCATGTAACAAGCATTTTTCTCAAATAAGTCTCTGAAACAAAAAAGAGAAGAGTCAGGATCCTGATTTGGTCAAAAACAGGCAAAAATTTCCATGAAAAGTTGTGCATAAATTTCCCTCTTTGCGCCCATCGCGCCCCCAACAGTGTTCTGGGTGGGATGCATGCTGACTGGCCAATGGCCAAGCCAACATGCATCACACCTTTCGATATAGAAGAGGTGCGATGGAGCCAGGGCGAGTTTTTCAAACCCCAGAGGCTCAGAAAAAACCAAAAAACATGCTCAGAATTCAAAAAGGAAAGGATGAAACTGAAGAGCTCAGGTTTAGCTCCTACCTGGTCCAAACGGCGCCGAGAATCGTCCACAGAATCTCCCAAAATCAGCTAGTGAAAATCAACGGGGAAAGCACCTCCAAAGCTCCAACAAACCAAAGTTCAAATGAAATGGTAAAATGAGAGGTAAAAAACCACTCTTAAATTACTTTTCACGTAATTCAAGTAAAATATTAGTGTTTTGACTCATTTTGCAAGCATATATTATTCGTTTCTAACTAGTTTGATGAAGCAATTGAAGAGACAGTACAACCTTTGAAGGAACAAAGTTGTTGATGGTAAAATCAAAGTAATCAATGACCATTATATCGAGCAGTTTTAACACGGAATTCAAGCTCGTTAAAAAATAAACATAAGCAATGAGCAGTTTTAACGCGGAATTCAAGCTCGTTAAAAAATAAACATAAGAAATGAGCAGTTTTAACGCAGAATTCAAGCTCTTTAAAAAATAAACATAAGCAATGAGAAAATGTTCCCCCAGAGTTTAAGCTCATTAAAAAATGAACCAATTTTCGATAAATAACCATCGTGAATGTATTATCATCATTCTTTGAAGCCTTGGTCGTGTTCTCATCATCACCTCCACTCTATTTTGGTCGATCATTCACCTCCATTTGATTGTTTACCTTTTTTGAGGAACAGATGCGAAGAGTGATCCTGTTAGCCATCCTTGTGACACTGTCGTGATTGGAAAATTCCAAACCTTACTTGGAATTAGCTGCTATGCAAATTTATCACTCGTTCCTCAAAAAACGAGTCTCCTTTGAGCTCTTTTCATCTGACTCGTAAAATATGAAAATATTGTCGAGCAATTGGCTTCTCCAGCTCATTAAAGTGACCGGAAGTGCTATCCCTCCTTTAGATTTTAATCTTTTTGGACCTGAGGGATTATTACACAAAAATATCAAGTGCTTGTTTTGTTCGGCTCGTTAAAATTACCAAAACTTCATCCCTTCTGTATTATTTTATACTTTTTCAGACTTAAGGGATTATATGACGAAAAAGGATTGTCGGAGTTTTCTTTAATTCCCTTTTCAGACTCTCTAAAATTGTAAAGGACCGAGTTATCTTTGTCGTTAAACTCCTTAAAACCGAATAGCGACAAACTTGTCCATACAGACAAGAATGAGTTTCACTATCGCTAGGCTCATTAAAACATAGCGATGGGTTTGCTCGAAGGGAAAATTATAAAACAAGCATATGTTATCCTCCTCAATCTTGACAAAAATAAAGAGGTACTGGTCAGCAATGACTGGGGAAAAATTGGGAAGAAAACTTGAAGAAACTTTATTGGTAGCAAGTCACTCTTGAACATGACACTTTCACTCTGCATCCGAGTCGGGTTGGGTTGTTCCGTTCACTGGTCATATCACCATTGGTCCATCACACCATCCATATTTTGGGTTAACACTACCAATCCATCATGTCAGTGTCATCGATATGTTCAAGAGAAGTCGCTCAAAGAATTCACCTGTGTCTCATCCACTGCAATACATTTACGCTCCATTCTTTCATGACCGTCACCCTAAACCTTATATCATCAGATTGTTTTCACCTCCATTAAAATCATTTGCTCCATTCCGTGTCATTGATGTGGGATTCACTAAGGCCCTCCTATGACAGATCACTTCTTGTTGACATCAGCTCATTATCCAGGTAGTCGATCTAGGAACAACCCTTTTAGTACTTTGAAGCTTGCATGCCTCAATGGCAAGTTTCTCACTTCCGGCGATAGGTTTACATCAATGGCCTTCGACTGAAAGATTTTGCATGGTGTTCGACGCCAAGTCCTTTATTCACACCACGTGAATCATACTGTAGTACCTTGAGGGTCATCATCATTATCGGTGATACCTCTCGCGCCTGTTAACATCTTACATCATTGGCTGGTAATCAGGTGATGTCTTTCCATGTTCGACTCCAAAACATCTCTCACATGGATCAACTTGTACTTTGAGTGAAGATCGAATGAGATTGAAGACCCCAGATCTAGTTTCATCCATCCGGGCTGCGATATATATTCAGGAAAATAAAGACATCAAATGTACATCATTGCTGCACAGATAATCATCCAATCCAAGGGATGATGGCTCTACCAGAATCATCAGTCTGCACACAGACGATTGTCTATCTTATGTACATGAAAATGAATTTATAAAGCTGAGCATGGGAATGCCCGCCTCAGCTAGATCATGAAAATGTTATGAAGATAATGTGTTGTATTGTATCTTATTACAGGTCGCCTTCCAGCTTGAAAAAACTTCGGATCCTCATGATAAAGCATTTCACCCAACATCAAAAAAGATTAACGACCTCATGCTTTAGGGGGCAACTATTATAGACATTTTTGGGCACTGCAAACCCAATCATAAATGTCCATAAACCAAGGGCTCTTAAGTCCCTAAAAGTGTTGTTCCAACCCCTAAAAGAACAAGGTCAGCTGATTACATCATCTCCCAGAAGTTCTCCATGAAAAACTACTCAGAACTGGTCAAAATTGGACCATCTCACCTGCTCCATGGTCAAAGTGCGTTGCATCCCACCTAAATGCACATGGGAGGTGCGATGCATACTGAAAATCCCTTCTATGGGGTGCGATGGGCGAGAATGGACAAATGGCAGGGTCAATCTGCAAGGTGGAGGATCATGGAATCTTCCAGAAACTTCTCCTGTGACACTTGCCTCTCTGTATTCACCCAGGGATGAGTAAGAGATCATCAATCTCCAAGTGGAATCAAGAACTATCAGAGAGAGGAAACTAATCAAATCTCAAAAGCTGACTCACCCCCCTTGCAAACATCTATATATGGATCCCTCATCCCAGAGATCCAGGGGCTGGAATTTTGTATCTTGTAAGGAAGTGCTGCTGGTTTATTGGTGTAACATCATAATGTTGGGTGATCTAAGCGTTTCATGAGGTGAAGAAGGGCTTTCTTACTGAGAGGATGACGCTGGGTCAGAACAATTGGTTGTAATCCTCTTTGTTATTCTTGATTATTAATAAAGATATTTAAGTTTTCCTCCACATTCTTGTATGGTTGATGATATATGCATTTGTGTGGTCAACATATATATGGTCCTATATTGTTTATGGTAGTAGATCTATGTTCTTGGATACTGTTATGCTACTTTGATTCTATAGGTGCTCTTTGAAGTTGGGTAGACGAGGAAGTGAGTGGCAAAAATCTATCAGAAGGGAGAGGAAACAAGCAAGGAGCCAAGCGCAAGATAGAGGTTGGTCTCCTTTGTTCCCCTCTTATCTACTTGTCATAAAGGAAAACGAAATTGGTTTTAGTTTGTTTGTTTCTAAGGTAGCTACCAGCCTTAGTGGGACTAGCAGCTCTGCATAGACAATATATTTCCTGATAACACCAATCAACCCGAGAAATCCTTGAATATGATTTATGATTGTGGGGATTTTTCATTCCTTAATGGATTTAATTTTGTTAGTGTCTACCTTAACACCCTCATGAGATACAATATTAGCCAGATATTCCACCTCCTATACTCCAAAGAAACATTTGGAGGTTTTTTTCATCTAATTGTTTCTCCTCCAATAGTTTGAGCACCTTGTCAACATGTTGAAGATTATCCTTTCAATACTTGTTTTAGATTAGTATATCATCAAAAAATACTAACATAAATTTTCTTCAAAGGGGTTTGAAAATTTAATTCATCAAACCTTTAAATGTGGAAGGTGCATTAGTAAGGCCAAAAGGCATGACCAAAAATTCATAATGACCCTCATGAGTTATAAATGTTTTTTTCAAAATGTATTCAGTGTTCATTGTAATTTGATGATACCTTAAATGAAGATCCAAATTGGTGAAGTAAATTTCTCCATGTAATTCATCCAACAATTCATCAATGACATGAATGGGAAACTTATCTTTAATAGCTAGTTTGTAGATCTCCCTATAATATGAACACATGTGCCATGATCCATCCTTCTTATGCACCAATAGTACTGGAGCAGAGAAATAACTTTGACTAGGTTGAATTATATCGACCTCTAGAATTTCTGCAACCATACGCTCAATTTCATACTTTTAGGCATAGGGATATTTGTTAGGCCTAATGTTTGGAGGAAAAATTCCTAGAATAAAATGAATAGGATGATCATGATCAAAAATAGGTGGGAAGCATTTGGGAGTCTCAAATACCTTAGAATGATTGTCCAAGACATTTTGGAGATCTAGAGAAATAGATGATTTCGATGTTTGAACCTCTAGTGAGCATAATTGTGAAATTAGGTCTTGTTGTTATTTATTTAGAATGTTTGTCATGCCACTAGAGTTGGTTATCTTTCGTGGTTTCATTTACCCTGATATTCAATTTTTGGAATTCCTCAATGTGCTCTGCCATTGAACCCTTTTGTTTGAGATTTATCAAATGGCTAAAGAAGGTGTTTCTCTTTGTATCTTCATAATGTGTTATCATTTCCTCTGTAAAAATTGACCAAGTGTAAGTGCTTTATGAGAAAAAACCCATCGATACCATACAATCTAATTGGGTTCTAAATATAAAGATGAAATGCGTACTTTTTTTTGTGTGTTGGACATTATGGAGATCAAAATATTTCTCCATCCGTAGTATCCATGTTACCGAATCCTTGCCATCAAAATTCCTCATATCGATCTTTGCAATTTAGTGGGTCTTCAATCAAAATTTAGACTCTCTAAAATCATGATCAACATTCCTTTTTTTCCAATCATGAGTTTCATTAAATACCTTTTCGCCATTAGCAAGCATTTCTTGTAGTAAATTTGTCAAAATTTCCTTCAAAACATCCATATTAGCTTTCATGTCTGCATTTAATCCATCCTTCAAACCTTCCATGTCTACTTTTAATCCAACCTTAAAACCTTCCATGTTCGATTTTAAACCAATTTCCAAACCATCCATCTTAGCTTCCACTTCATTTTTGCTTAATCTTTGCGAGAGCAAAATTTGTTGCACTTGGTCTCGTAATTTTGATATATTATGTTGCATTTCTTCTTCTTTCTCATGCATCATAGTAGAGCTTTCTAGTTTCTTACTAGTTGTTCCCATTTTCTTTCTTTGAGTCATTTTGGAATCAAACAATGATATTTATGCTTCACTATGCCCCTATAATCACTTCAAATTGTTTTTTCAAACAAAACTTATGTAAATTTTAAAAACATACACACCATTTTCTTGTTTTGTAGGAGCTCAATATCGAATCTACTATAGCTATGTAATTGAAGATATTCAAGATCTAACAGGTTTTCTTATGGTAACCCACCGAGTCTTATTTCCAACCCCACAAGCTATATTGAGATTGGAGTCTTAGAGAAGGAGTTATTCCCAATATCCCACGATGACCTGATTATAGAATGGTTCAGTAGAGTGAACTTATATGGAACTGCACGTGTCAGTGTTTTTACCTTTGTCTCTGAAAATGATACAAGATAAACAATAGTCCATGTAATTTCAGTCACTTTTTTATGAAATTCAAACCCAATTCTCAAAGAGAAAGTTATGACTATTTTCCCTAGGTCACCTATTTGATACTGAATTCTGGAGCCTGCAAAAAACCTAACTTCCTCAGATCATATCTCCGAAAATATAGCAAACCAAGATTTGAAATTTGTTCATGATCTTCACCACGATTTTACCTCCATGTGGTTTCAATTTCATCTTTGTAAGCCTCATAGAAAAAATTTTATAGCGAAAATTCTAGGATGACCTATTTGAAGAAGCGAAACCCTAGAATCCAAATCTCTCATACCAAATGTTATGCAACCAGCTCACAAAAAAGAAGAAAAGCTAGATCAACTGCTTAAAACTTATCCTCTTTGACGGGTAAACCTCATTTACATTACATAAATGAACAATTCTAGGATGATACAAATGATAAGACCTCCTTGGTATATATAGGAGTCTAAGGGGTCATAATATAATTAGAGCCTACATAACAATAATAAGGTAAGGGCACAAAAATAACAATAGTCGGCTTCTATGGGTCACAACAATAAAAATATGGGGGATACATGGGCATAACAATAACAATAGTGGACTACACTAACAATAAAAATAAGGGGGATACATTAGTATTATAGGGGCCTAACATACTGGCAGAAGTTAGTAATTACTTTTGGGATCTAACATTAGGTCCCATATAGGTGAAACTAACATGAGTTGAGAGGGAAGGAACCTCCCATTAGGACCTTCTCTCGGAAACTGAAGTACTTGGCAGGTTAGCAGACTGGGTTCCCAACATAGACCATACATGAGGACACTTTAATCAATACATGCATATAGTGGACCTATACTGACACACGAAATTTCCCATTGGAAGGGTTGTATTGAATCAACATGAGTAATAAGAGGATCTCCTCCTCTCCATGGATCATCTACACTTGTATATGATGGACCTAGCCTTAATTACTGGAGCACATCAAGAAACACCTTATAATAGCCTCGACTATTGTCCACTCTTAGGAAAAATCCTAGGAGCCAATCTAGGCCCTAGCTATAGACTTAGATCCCACCTCCTAGCTTTCTATTTCTGTTATGTATCTAGTTTCATAGTCTTCTAGTAGTTTTTTATGTTTTTATGTCCTTGAATGGCCAAAAATTAATTCATGTATGTATTACTTTAAACTTTCTGAAAACCTTTTGTCTTCAACCATTGTCAAAAGTGTGCACTTTTGGATATGGTTTGACGTTTCTAGAAATCGGCTAGGCTAAAACTATTACCATATTATATAATATCTTGCTTTTTAAGGAAATACAAATTCACTTCATAATAATAATAATAATAATAACAACAACAACAATAAAACCAAAAAATATCTTTAATGAAATCATAATAGATCTCCAATATATTATACAAGACTTATATAATTTATATTATCGATAAATTTTATTTAAATATTTAAAATGAAAAATTAAGATATCTCTACTCATTATTATTATAATTGCTCATTCAATGGAGCATTGTTATTATAAGATCCAAAAGAAAGATGAGAGAAGAAAGAGCATATTATGCACTAAGTTATATGGTTAAAATAACTATGAAGGTCTAATTTAATGTAGACATATATTAGTTATTTAAAAGTGGATATTTTGAGAGTTGTTCATATTTTTAGAATTTATGGAAGAAAACTGTGTAGAGAATTAAGTTTGCAGAGAATTAAGTTTGTACAACTTTTTGGGTGGAAACTCCATGTAGAATTTCGTTGCAAATTCTCTACAAATCTAGCCCTAAGACTATGTATAAAATATGACTGTAGATTAACGCGATAATGTAATATAACTAAAGAAAAATACTATAATCTACTTCTACTATCAATTTGCTTTGTGGAAGCTTAAATATTGAGCTTAATCAAAGCTAAAAAATACAACCAGAAGAAGAAGAATCAATGCACATGGAACACAGAAAATACTCAGGGGAAAGCCTCAACTAAAAACCCCACTATCTGTATTATCATACAAGGTGGAAATACATCAGAATTAGACAAAAGCCTTAGCTCTCACAGCTAGCCATCTCTTAGTACAATCCTCCTGGATGCTCATAAGCAATCAAAGCTTCTCACAAGCCTTCTCCTCTACCCTCCAAGCTCCTATTTCCTTACGCAGTTACCTCTGGGATGATCTCCTTCACCTAGTGTAACACTTCTCTTACACACTACTCTAACACATTGTCAGAACTGTGCAATTCTCAAGGAACCTTACCTTCACTTCATCCATGATTTTCCTTTATAGGAGAAAACATGCAACTGATCGTATATTGTCCTTGACATTTAGCTCAACTTGATCTTTCTCAGAATAGACATGCATGAGTTTCTGATGAGGGAATCTTCAGTTATCTAGAGTACACTGGTTGAGTGCATGCATGCATCAATTGACTGATAACTCACAATTAGTTCCTAAAATAGTCTGGAACTAATTTAACTAGACTTAACTCAGTAAACTAAGCTAATTAATTACAACTCAAATATAACTCAATCTTATCTCCTTAATTAAGGGATAATCTCCTTAATTTAAGGGATAACTCTTGCATGACTTTAGAAAGACTTCTAACTTGAATTTCTCCAACTAATTAATCCATAATGAATTAATTAATTATTTCCAAGCAACTGGTGAGACTAAATTCGAATTTTAATTCAAGGAAAAATTAAAATTGGAATATTCTCGTTGCCACATTTCAAAACTCCCTCTCAACAAGAAAGGGATTATCTTCCACCCTGATCCTATCTCTATGGAACTCAAATTTACACTTTGACAATTCCTTTGTCAAAATGTTAGCATATTTCTCCTCAGTTGAAATATAGTGTAGCAACATGATCCTCCTCACTACACAGTCTCTAAGATGATGATACCGGATGCCAATGTGCTTGGACCTATCATGAAATACTGGATTCTCAGAGAGTTTGATACAACTCTGATTATCACAATAGATCACAGTTGGATCCATCCTCTTATCAAACAAACCAACTAGGATTTTCCACATCCTGATGGCCTCACATGTTACCTAACTTACAGCCATGTATTCAGCCTCTGCCGAGCTGAGTGCAACCGACCTTTATTTCCTACTGGAACAAGAAACTACCATTGACCCATGGCTGAAAATCCCTCTTGATGTGCTCTTCCGATCTGATGAACTCCCTACCCAATCTACATTAATGAAGCCCTATAGCTTCACTCCCTCTATCCATTTGTACCATAATCCATACTAAGATGTGCCTTTGAGGTATCTCAATACATGCCTTTCTACCTTCCAAAACATATTGGTAGGTTGAACCATCACTTGACTCACCTGGTTCACCGCATAGCACAAATCTGGTCATGTGTTCACTAAGTACATCAATGAACCCACATGATGTTTGTACACAATAGCCTCTACTACTTCTCTTGAAGTAGCATCTTCCTCCCTCCAGTTACCTGCTAGAGGAGTCTGCACGGGGTTACACTTCTCCATGTGGAATATATTAAGTATTTCGTTGGCATACTTGCCTTGAGACACAACAACTTCCCATCCTTCTGCCACACTTCCATGCTAAGGAAGTAATGCATGAGACCCATGTCTTTCATCTTGAATTCTCTTGCAAGGTCCTCTTTGCAAGACACGATCAACTGATCATCACCAGTCAATATGTGATCATCAACATAAAGAATGATGATCAACAACTTACCTTCCAACACGATGTTGTACAGGTTAGCATCCACTTCAATCTTTGTGAAGCCTGACCCAGTGAGGTAGTTTCCTATCCTGGTGTACCAAGCATCATGTGCTTGCTTTAGCCCATACAACGCTCTCTTGAGTCGGCACACATGTGACTCATGATCGAAGGTCTCAAAACCTTTCAGCTACTGTATTTACACCTCTTCCTCAATCTCACCATTGAGGAATGCAGTCTTCACATCCATCTGATGGATCTTCCAACCATATGTGCTAATAGTTCCAACATAGATCTGATAGATGAGTACCTTGTAACAGATGCAAAAGTCTCATCATAGTCAATCCCCTCAACCTGTGAGAAGCAACGGGTAGGAAATATTGCCTTATGATTCTCCACACTACCATCAGTATCTTGCTTTACCTTGTAAAGCCAATGGGAACTCACAACTGACTTGTTATCCAGTCCTAGAACCACGTCCCAAACACTGCTATGAACTATGGATTCATACTCCTCCACCATAGCATCAACCCAAATCGGCTGCTACACTTCTTCCTCAAAGGAAGATGGCTCAGTCTCAACACATTCTCCAGTAAGGGCCATGTATCTAGTGTACCTCTTAAGTGACCTCCTATGTCTGTGCTGAGAAGATGGTGCTCCCAGATTTTCTCTCGCATCCTACAACAATCTCTCAGCTTCTTTTGTGCACTTCCATCCATCTCTGGAAGACACTTCTTGAGTGGATGTCTCCACTCCTAGAACCTCTGTAGGCAGCTGCTCCACATCATTCTAAGGCTCCTCCTCCTTAGGAACCACTAGTTCCTCCACAGCCTGTAGTCGGAGCTCCCTCTCAAGGGAAACTTGCATGGCCTTCTACTCGTCAAACTTGAGATCTCTGCGAACCAGTGTCCTTTGTCTGGTAGGCAAGTACACCGGATAGTTGTGAGGTGTATCAGTGTACCCCACAAGTATCCCCAACTCTGTTGTTGCTAAAGCTTCTTTCGTGCATCCTTTGTTGCATGGAAATATATTGATGAGCCAAATATCCTGAATTGACCCACATTTGTTCTCTTACTGGAGAAACCTTCCTTTGGTGTCTTCATACCGGGTATGCGATGTGGGCTTCTATTATGGAAATAGATTTTTGAGTTGCATGCCTCAACCCACAAGTGAAGTGGTAGGCCTTGGTCATGCAGCATCACCCGTGCTACTCCTACAATAGTTTTGTTCTTCCTCTCGGCCACCCCATTCTGCTGTGGGTTATGAGGTGTCGTCAACTCTCTTTTAATTCCTTCCACTGAACAAAAGTCTTTAAACTCTCGAGAGACATATTCTCCACCATTGTCGCTTCTCAAGGCCTTGATCTTCTTCCCTAACTCTTTCTCGACCAAAGTTTTGAACTCACAAAACTTTGAGAAGGTCTGATCTTTCCTCTATATGAAATAAATCTAGCATTTAAGAGAAAAATCATTAATGAAAATCACATAATACCTTTTCTTCGTTGTGGATGCCGTCAAGAATGGTCCACACACATCTGTATGAACTCGATCTAAGATAGACTTTGCTTGACTGTCTCGATAATGGAAGGAACACTTAGTGTACTTTCCCAAGGTAGAACCTTTGCATGTGTCAACTTGCTCATGTTTACCTTTGGGAAGTCCTGTAGATATCTGCTACATTATCTTCAAAGCCCTATGATGCAAATGGCGCAACCGCCTGTGCCACAACTCGCCAATGTATTGACTTTGCACCAATTCCGCTTTTGTAGTCAATGCTGCACCATCATATACCTCTAGTTTATAGATATTCTTCACCTGAATCCCTATCCTCTTGGTCTGACTCATGTCTATGTGTCCTAGGAACACCTTTCCTTTACTAAAGGCAACATCGTAGCCTTTGTCCTCCAAGATTGCGACTAACACCAAGTTCTTCTTCTGTCTAGGCACATACATCACATTTGTCAAGGTGAGAAGAGCTCCATGCTCCCTCTGAAAAACAACTGTGCCCACTCCTGAAACACTATACTTTCCATCGTCACCCATCACTATGCGCATCTTGATGTCTTTCTCCTCCAAGGCATTGAATAAACTTTTATTGTTGGTCATGTGGAAGGAGGCTCCACTGTCAATATACCAGACACAACCCATCATCGATGACACCATGCATGTGATGAGGGTAAAGTCCATTTCGAACTGAGAGGCTAATGCCTCACCTTCCAATCTTACCAAGGATCCCTTCTTGGACTTCTTCGATGGGAAATTAGTCACATAATGTCCCATCTCAATTGAATTATGCTATGAATACGATTTTCACCTGCAACCCCGAACTTCAAAATTTGAATTCTCTTCTCCATATACTGTTCACAGCTTCGATAAACTTGGCTTTGATACTATGTAGAATTTTGCTACAAATTCTCTACAAATCTAGCTCTAATACTATGTAGAAAATATGATTGTAGATTAACCCGACAATGCAATATAACTAAAACAAAATACTATAATCTACTTCTACTATCAATTTTCTTTGCGGAAGCTTAAAGATCGAGCTTAATCAAAACTGAACAATATAACCAAAAGAAGAAGAATCAATGCACATGAAACATAGAAAACACTCAAGGGAAAGCCTCAACTAAAAATCCCACTATCTTTATTATCATACAACGTGGAAATACATCAGAATTATAGAAAGTCTTAGCTCTCATAGCTAGCCAGCTCTCAATACAATCCTCCTGGATGCTCATAGGAAATCAAAGCTTCTCACAAGCCTTCTCCTCTACTCTCTAAGCTCCTATCGTAGTTACTTCTGGGATGATCTCCTTCACCCAATGTAACACTACTCTCACACACTGCTCTAACACACTATCAGAACTGCACAATCCTCAAGGAACCTTACCTTGACTACATGGATGAGTTTCCTTTAGAGGAGAAAACATGCAACTGTCCTTGACATTTAGCTCAACTGGATCTTTCTCAGAATAGACATGCATGAGTTTCTGATGAGGGAATCTTCAATTATCTAGAGTACACTGGTTGAGTGCATGTATGCATCAACTGACTGATAACTCACAATTAGTTCCTCAAAATAGTTTGGAACTAATTTAACTAGACTTAACTTAGTAAAGTAAGTTAACTAATTACAACACAAATATAACTCAATCTTATCTCCTTAAGTAAGGGATAATCTCCTTAATTTAAGGGATAACTCTTGCAAGACTTCAGAAAGACTTCTAACTTGAATTTATCCAACTAATTAATCCATAATTAATTAATTAATTAATTAATTCCAAGCAACTGGTAAGATTAAATTCAAATTTTAATTCAAGGACAAATTAAAATTGGAATATTCTTATTGCCACATTTCAACACTCCAACCATCATCATGACAAGAAATATTTATGATCCCTATTGATGGGTGGAGTGTCCACTCAAAACATTAGATAACCTTAAACTTCTATATTAGTGATGTCAATTATTTACTATATTAAAAATATAATACTTAACCATATTTCTATTTCTTAAAATTACATAATGATAATACTTAATTATAATTAAATAATAAATTTTATATATTATAATTAAAAAATATTTTGGTGAGTTTTTTTTTTTAAACTGGTGCAAAATTTTTGTAAACAAGTGCAAAGGATTTGTGTTGATGAAAAATAGATTTCATGGATTTCATAAAAAACATTGGTTCCAATAATACCCTCCTGAAGGAGGGGATTTCCACAGTTTTCTATAATACTAAAATAAACATGAACACAAGAATGAATATTGTAGCCATTAATAGCAACGGAGTCATCGAAACAAAGAGACCACAAATAAATTCTAAGGAGAGATCCGTTTTCAATAATACTAAATGAAACATGAACACAAGCATGAATATTGTAGCGATTAATAGCAACTGAGGCATCAAAACAAAGAGACCACAAGCAAATTGTAAGGAGATATCTAGGTAAACAGAATAACAAAAACAAAATTATCACCCAACTTGGGGAAGTTTTTGGATCTAAGCTCCTTCCAAGTCTCTTAGATCTCATTTTGAAAGGATGAAAGTCATCGTCTCCAGTCCAAGGCGATGAAGGCAATGAGAGAGGAAAGGACACAAAAGGAAGAACATCTGAAAGAGGGGCTTTGTAGCAACAAAGGCTATAGCACATGTGAGGAAAATCAGCTCTAAGAGGCACATCTCTCAGAAGTGGGTTGCCACCTCTACTAGAGAAGGAAGCCTATTACCAAAAAACTAAAGTTGCAAGGCTTTGAAGCCTGCAAAAAAAAAAACATCTAGTTTCACCAATTTTCATCAATATTTAAAATAAAATAAAAAATATTTTTCTTAATTAATTTAATTTATTTTGATATAAAATTTACTATACGTTTTTAATTTTTTTGAATTTTAAGTATTTAAGGTTTTGCTGTGATTGATCATTAAATTAATTTCTATTTAAATCTTTTTAAAGAAGAGGAGAGCTCGCGGAAGCTTTAAAATAATAATAATAATAAGTTTAAACATTAATTCAATATTATGGAAAGAGCATAAATTGTAGCACGAGCAAATCCAATTATATTAGTTAATATTATTAATGTTATTAATAATAGTTTCTGGAGAAAATCATATAAAAATATTTTTATGGACTCGTTTCGAACCATCCAGTGTGGTTCATCTTCAGGATAAGATGAGGTACCAGATTGGGGCAATGAAATAATTAGATGTAGAGAGCTGCCACTAGTTTGACTGAGGGCAGAGAAAAGATTTGAATTAAAAAAATTTTAAACACGTCCACAAAGATTTTATGATATGATTTTTTCCGAAAATATTTCTATAAATTCAGATTATGGATCACAGAGGCTTAAATTCAAATAAAAAATTTTAAGTTAAATCAATTAAATAATTATATTTTTTATTTTATTTTTCATTATTTTTATAAAAATATTATAAAAGATTATAATAAAATAGTAAAGTTATTTAGCCCTTTTTAACCTTAAAATCTTATTTTAAATTAAAATTAAATTAAAAGGGTCATTAAAATGATAAATTAGATTAAAAAAGAAAAATTATAAGAGGTTATAATAAAATAATTTATTATATTTAATCCTTTATAACCTTAATAAATATTATAATATTAATATCTTATTTCAATTTTCAAATACTAATTAAAATAAAAATAAATAAAAATAAAAGGGTACTAATAATAAAAAAAGGTTTAGTAATAAGGTCAAAATATATAAATAAGTTTAAAGAGAAATATTATAAGAGGTTATAATAAAATAATTAATTATTATATTTTAATCTTTTATAACCCTAATAAGTATTATAATATTAATATCCTATTTTGATTTCCAAATTTAATTAAAAGTAAAAGGCTACTAATAATAAAAGAGGTTTAATAATAAGATCAAAATAAATAAAATTAAACAAAAATATTAGTAAGTCTAAGAAGTGATATGTCGATTAAAAAACAAATAATAATAATAATAACATATATAACTATATATACATATATAAAAATGTATATATATATATATAATAATATATACATATAAAAAAATGTATATATATAATAATAATGTTTTAAAAAACTATATGATAACAATGTTTGATTTCCATTAAATAATAATATTTATATATCATAATTAAAAAATAATTTATCTAGTTTATTCAATTATTTTAAAGTGAAATTATCATGATATTTGTTTACCCTTTTCAATCCAGTCTTATTCACATTTTTGTTATTGTGATTAAATTGATATATATTTAAATATTTTAACTAAGAATGAAAAATCTCACAGATTTTGAATAAAAAAACTCTAAAAAATAATTCATTAACTAAAATTATTCACACACGACTTAGTGTCGACCAATACAATTATCAAACAAAATTGTATTATTTAATATTTTTAATCGTTGTTAAAAGAAAATTGGATAAATCTTTTTCATAAAATCGTAGAATTAAATAAAAATAAGGCATAGTTGTATATATACATGGCTTCGTTATTCCAAAAACCAGAGGGAATCGTGCTGGGATTTTTTTAATAATAACACAATAATAGTACATAAATTTGTATTTTTTAGTTGATATAATATTTTCATAATTTTTATTTTAAAAATTGTTAACATAATATAAATTTGTATTTTTTAGTTGATATAATATTTTCATAATTTTTATTTAAAAAATTGTTAATATTTAATAATGTCTTAATTTTTTAGGGTGTCATTGCATACTTTGTGGATATTAATGTTGATAATTTAGTAATACAGATTTAAATAATGCAATTTTATAAAAAATAAATTTGACTTTAATGATAAGAACAAATTAAAAAATGATAAAATTGTCCAGTAATGTCTTAGTTTTTTAGGGTGTCATTGCATATGTTGTGGATATTTTTTATAATTTCTTCAAGTTAATTTCTTTGGTATGTGTTGCTACTTAAGTTTCTTAATATGGATATTGATAATTTAGTAATACAAACTTAAATAATGCAATTTTATATAAAATAAATTTGATTTTAATGATAAGAATAAATTAAACAATCATAAAATTGTCTAATAATATTTTAATTTTTTTAGGGTGTCATTGCATACATTATGAATATTTTTCATAATTTCTTTAAATTAATTTCTTTAATATATGTTGCTACTTATGTTTCTTGATATAAATATTGATAATTTAGTAATACAAACTTAAATAATACAATTTCATATAAAATAAATTTGATTTTAATAATAAAAATAAATTAAATAAAAATAAAAAATAAGAATAAATTAAATAATAATAAAAATATACCATTTTATAGATAAAGTTAACTAATTCATATAAATTCTATTATATAATTCGTAATATTTAAGTTCAAAATAAATAAATGATATTTTTCATGGTGTATTGGTTGACATAGTATTAAGGGCAAAGTAGTCACTAATTAATCCTTAGCCTCATCACTAGCTAATCCATATGCTTGACCTAGTATGTAGGAGTTGACCTGTAGGCCATAAAGTTGTCACAAGGCAATCCTTTTTTTTTCTTTAAGAGGTTGCCAGGAAAATCGAGACACTTATATTAAGTCTACATGCATCAATCTTTATAAATTTAACATGTAGCATGTGAGCTGCGTGTAAATATTATAATCTTTTCGTGTACAGAAAACTGTCTAGTGCCTCCCTTCCAATGGATATTTCACGTTGACATTTATAAAATATAGGTGACCACAAAGAACACTCTAGTGCATTGATAAACACATGTCAGATAAAATAAAATAAGATTATTAAAGGCTTGGAGAATATTGTGCTTCTCTAGGTATCATGCTAGAGGTCAACTAAGAGAATGTGCCCCCTTTTATATGTACACACTATAGAAATATGATTGAACTCTAACCGAAAGGGTTAGGGGTCCAATGCTATTGAATATTAATGTAAATGCCTACGAGAACTAATCATAATCATTGATATATATAAAATAGGGAGTATTTAATATTGCGAGTATTGAATAACCAAATTGAAAGTTGTGTAATAGAATTTAAAATACAAGAGAGTGAATAGAATAATTAAATATCAACACAAATCAAAATTAATATTAGTTTCATTGATCGCATAAAAGGAGTATCAATGTTAAGGTTATATTTAAATACTCATGTATACGAGAAAGAGAAATTAGGTCAATTAGGTTTAGTTATTGTGGTAGGAGGAAACATTAACACCTCCCTTATAAAGATTGATTATTGGGATAGCTTAATTAAATTTTGAGGATTGAAAGCATAGTTAATGTTCAAATTATAGTTTTGTAATATTTTATTATATTTATGATATAAATTACATAATTTGGATTGAACGATTCGTCGTCGAATAAGAATAGATAAAAAAATTTTAGTTGGGCATATGATGTTCTGAATTGAATTCGTGATTTTCACAAAAAGGTGTCATAACAATATATTCTATTACTAATTGTTTTGTATTTTATGGAAAAAGTGGGATCTATATATATGGGAGATAGACACATGTTAATTGATATTTGAACTAATTTTGTAGGAATATACAAAATTAATGTACAAAATCAAGTTTATTTTATGAAGATGAGACAATTTAATGTAGGATGAGAGGATGGTAAGGTCTTATTGGTGTGAATGCATGCGTGTGTAAAGTTTTTCCTATTAAGGTGAAATTATTTTGAAAATGAGGTTGACTTTATTGACATTATTAAAGATAATTAATCTACATTATTATGAAGTATCAAAAGATATTCGAGTTTTTTTATTGGTTGTTAATTCTCATAATTCCTTAATATTCAAAGTATGCCTATTTTCATTTTTAGAATTAGTCATATCGTTGGAGAATTTTTGGATGAAAATTGTGTTCAGAGTTTTGAATGTCTAGAATTTTTGGATGAAAATTGTGTTCATAGTTTTGAATGTTTAACATTTCAGTTGGGCACTCCACCTATCATTGGGGATCAGGAAGCCGTTGATAATTCAAGTGAGCGTTGAGAGGGAATAATAAATAGTAAAGAGTAAAGAAATGTTCATTAATAATATCAAGGGTCAAATGGCTAAAAACAAATGATATATAATTATTATTAAAGTTATTAAAGTTTTAATATAGATAAAAAAAATAGGGGTATAAGTGGGGAAGCTATTCGTCGTCGAATAAGAATGGGAGGGGGTTTACAAGTATAGATTAAAAGGAAAGCGTGAATGTGAAAATAAAAAATAATGGATAAGAGAACCACTAAAAATACAACAATATAAAAAATATATAACTGAAGAAATTACCAAGTAATAGGAGATAATATTAAAGAAAAATTGCCCCAAAGAAGAACGGTGTGGGTTAACAAGGGGTAAAAAAAAATTGTAAAAAAAAATTAAAAGGAGTGAAGAAAAAATAACTGTGAAAATAAATGAACTAATGGATAAGAGAACCACTAAAATGAAAAAAAATATAAAAATAATATAACCAAATAAATTACCAAGAAATAAGTAATAAGATTGAGGAAGGAATTCCCCAAAGAAGAGGGGTGTGGTTAACAAAGAAAAAAATTGAGAACCTTGATTAAAAATAGGGCGCAAGATAAGAGGTAAATTAAGAGGAGGAGATCATAAGGAAGAAACTCATATTAGTGGTCAAGGTGATGGATAATAATCTTCCAATATTGGTCAATCTTGTATCCATCTTTTGGATTGAAATTATCAAGGTTTTTCTTAATTTCTAGAGCTTCTAAAATGATGGGATAATGACAGAAGGTAATAAGAACTAATATCTTTGTTTGATCGAAATAAATGAGATGCTTATATTTGAAAGAGTGTTAACAAAGATTCAACTTTGAGAGAAGCTTATGAGAAATGGTAGCTATTTGTTCATTAGGATGGGTTTGGAAGAAATGTCATGTCTAACCACTTTTTCAAATCTAAGCATCTCATATGTCTTTATCAAACCAAAATTATATCTTATGATCCCTTCTATCAATCTTACATCATTTGTGAAGCTATGGAAATCGAGAAGCACCTAGATAATTCAAATATCGAAGATGACTACAGGCTTATAGAATCGTGGAAGCCTATTACCCATGGTATTAACCACTAATGTGAGTTTCATCTTTATAATGTCCCTCCTCCCAATTTACCCCTTATCTCCTCTCTGATTTTTAATCAACATTCTTGCTTTTTTTCATTTAGTTAACCCCCACCCCTTAACACTATTTCCTTAATCATATTTCCTATTTCTTGGTAACTGAATTAGTTATAATACTTTTATATTGTTTTATTTTTGGTGGTTCTCTCATCCATTAGTTTTGATTTTCAGAATTATATTTGGTTGACTACTTTTAATTTTTGTTTGTAAGCTTTTTACCCCTTCTTTTATCTAACAAATAATTTTCTCGTCTTTACTCCCCTTTTTTTTCTATCTTAAAACTTTAATTAATTTTAATAAAAAGTTATATTGAATTTAACCCGTTGACCCCTAATCTTCTTGCTGGTCATTTCCTTACCTTTTCTTATTTACTCTTCCTTCTCACCACACATTTAAGTTATTAAAGGATTTCTTGTGCCCAATCATGGGTGGAGTGTCCACCCAAGATGTTGGACATTCAAAAAATGACCACAATTTTATTCCAAAAATTCTCTAATAGTGTGACTAACTATGAAAATGAAAATATATATTCTCTAATTGCTATCCTCTATGGAAAGGACTATCTCATGGAGACACAATTATTTGAGAAGCTTCACATCAAATTGAAGCAAATCATTGTTGATATGTCCTACCTTAAGCACTTTTGAGACTCTCACATCCTTCCTTCATTCACCATAATTGTCCATCGACACTCGAGGTGTGATTTCTATCCCAAACTAATAATGCAATACTCTGGCATGAGATACACTTCACCAGGTATAAAATCAACCATTTATCACAAAAGATATTTTTCCTTCATTTAAAACTCTCATCTTTAAATTATGTTGATATTTGTTTGACCACGAAAATATTCTTTTTATCTTTATTTCATTTGTCTTTGAATCCACATCTCATAAACATATTATAAAATGGAACAAATTATATTGTAAACAATAGTTCCCTTCCTTCCATATTTATTATCATCATAATTCTATATAGTCATGCAAGTCCAATTAGTCAATCTTTAGAGATCCCCCTCCTCGTAGGATTTGTTATTAAATCAATATGGTGATAAAAACTTCTCCCTTAATCATAACCCCATGTCTGATAATTTCAGGTCATGATCTCCCAACCTAGCCTCCTCTCCTAGTTCTGATTTAAATTACCCTACATTGATTCAACCATTTTTCTCACCTCCTTTTCACAACCACAACTCTACTCTTCTTCAACCCACCACCACACCTCTCTTATCCCCAACCATGTGAACTCCCTGCATCATATACTTGGCCTCTTCTCGCAACATTCTATTTTATTTTGTGGTGCAATTAACATTGTTCCTTCACATTATTCAACATGCACTCCCCAATATGATGTTATCCCTAGAATGAGAGAGAAAGATAAAGAAGGAATTAATCGTATTATTGATTTTATCTTTCCTAGCCCAATAAACTTCCCTAACCATGTATCAACCCATTGGATTTATCTGGCCCCACCCCATCATCCATCTACTAATTTAATTCTTTTATTTTAATTCAAATTACTTTTATCCTAATAATAATTCACCCATCTCTAATTCTCCTTGTAATACTTTTGCTAAATTGTCTCCTTCTTCCAATATTATTATTTCTTCTATATTAAATAATACTAATAAAATATATTAATTTTCCAATACTATTATCTATAATTCCACTTATTCTTCTAATGTTAATATTTTCCTTAATGTGGGTAACAAAAATTCCTATAATTCCCACTTCCTAATCCTATTATGTTATGCTTAGTTATTAGCATACTTGTTAAAAGGTTGAGTGCTATGTGATTTTTTGTTGTTATTATCAGTGTATCTAAAAGGTATGCATACGGTAACTACATACCCACACCTTGCATCAGTACATTAGAATTCTTGGTCTAATATGTTAGTTGAATATCTATTGTAATTTATGATTAGTCCTTAATCTTGATTAATGTTAAATTAAAGTAACTTTATGTTAATTTAATATTGAATTAAATAAGGTTCTTCATGATTTATTGTTTTTTACTAGAATATTGAGATTGACTAATTTTTTTTATTGTTTATTTAATTAGTTTTTGATCCAATGGCTTATCCAATCATGTAAGGGGTGAATTCGGGATCTATTGAGATTTCTTTAATTTTTTCTTATGTATGTGATTAATTGTTAAACAAGATTCCTTGTATTATGCTATAAGGGGGGAATTCAAGACCCTAACATTAATGAAATAGGTGAATCTTTAAAGGGGAAAAATATGTTAGTTGTGCAGGATTTATGACTTAAAAAGTGAGCCATTGATAAGGGAGGATATTTTAGATATTTGTGAGGGACAAAAGAAGAGGGTGTAGAGAATGTTGGGGGAATTTTTTCCATGTCCTGTTTTTTTTAGAGTGTTGGGGGAGGAGAATGGAGATGGGAAAATATGGAAGATATTTGAATGGACTAGTTGTTGTAGTTTGTATTGGTTAAGGGAGGTGTTGGGAACCTAGTGGTTTAGACACACTACAGGTTTTAGTTATAGGCTGGGGAATGGAGGGCTAGGGAATGTGGATAGATTGTTCCTAGTTGGCTTGATGAAAAATTTAGTTAATTAGTTCATGTGCAACACAAGGGAAGACATCTGCAAATATCACCATCAACTCAGCTCAAGGTTGATGCGTTTCCTAACTTATTCCCAATTTTATTCTCCAAAAACATATTAACATTCGTGTTTCCTTTGTATTTAATTATCTTATTACAAGTATTTATTTTCACATGTTATTAAGTTACTTATTTATATGGTGCTTAGAAATAATCATTACATGCTACTTTTGAAACAAGTATATGTGTGTGTGTTTGTGTGTGTGCCAAAATTATATAAAACATAAGAAGTTATTCATTCAAATAGTTCCATATTAGATCAAATAATTGGTTAAAATCTCAAGTTTTAAGGTTTTGGTAGAGGGCTTCACAATTCCATTATTCCTAGTGTTTCATGGAAAACTAGTCTTGATTCGAACTGCTAGTCCCACTAAGATGGGTAGCTACCTTAGAAACAAACAATCAAAGCAATTCGAGATTTCCTTGAAGTGTAATAGATAAGAGGGAAGAAAAGAGGACCAACCTAGATCTTTCGCTTGGATCCTTGTTTGATTTCTCTTTCCCTTGATAGAATTTGCCACTTCTCTCCTACTTGTCCCGCTTTAAAGAGTACCTATAGAGTCAAAGTAACATAAAACCATCAAAGCATCTCTGTCTAAAACATCATAAACAATGCAGAATCAGAAACACATTGACCATACAATTGCATTCATAAACAATAAGATTCACAAATACACGATTATATGGAGGAAAACTCAAATAACTTTATTAATAGTAGAAGAGAAGATTACAACCCAGTTGTCTGATCCAGCATCATCCCCCCAGCATAGAAGCCCTCTTGACCTCATGAAAATCAAGATCACTCAACGATACAATGTCTTTTCTCACAGATAAACCAACATCACTTCCTTTCAAATTACAAAATTTCAGCCTCCAGATCTCTCAGATGAGGGATACATTTATAAATGTCTTGCAAGGGTGTGAGTTAGCTTTGGGTTTTTGATTAGTGTCATTCCACTGATAGTTATTGGTTCCACTTGGAGATTTCATTAATCTCTTACTCATCCCTAGGCGAGTTCAAAGAGGCAAGTGTCACAGGAGAAGTTTCTGGAAGATCCATGATCATCCACTTAGAAAAATGTCTCTGCCATTTGTCTATTCTCTCTCATCACACCCCACAGAAGGCTCTTTCAGTATGCATTGCACCTGGCTAGTGTAGCAACTAGTATGCATCACACCTTGACCATGGAGCAGTCAGTATGGTCCAATTTTGGCCAGTTCTAAGTAGTTTTTTAGGTGGAATTTCTGGGAAATGATGTAATCAGTTGACCATGATCCTTTAGGGTATGAAACAAAACTTTTAGGGACTAAAGAGCCCTTGGTTTATGGACATATGAGTTTGGGGTTGCAGTGCCCAAATATGTTTATAACAGTTGCCCCCTAAAGCATGAGGTCGTAAATCTTCTGATGTCGGGTGAAATTCTTTATCATGATGACGGAGGTATTCGAACTGGAAGGTGACCTATATAAGATAGAATACAATACATCATCATCATATTATTTTCATGATCTAGCTGAGGTGGGAATTCCCATGCTCAGCTTCATAAATTCATTTTCATGTACATAGGACAGAGTGATTCTTCATATGAAGAGTCATCTTCTTTTGCTTAGATGACTATCTATGTAGATTCCATGCACATTTGATGTCTTTATGTTCCTGAATATATCGTAGCCCAGATGGATGAAACTAGATCCGGGGTCTTCAAACTCGTTCAATCTTCGCCCAATGTACAAGTCGATCCATGTGAAAAGATGTTCTGAAGTCAAACATGGAAAGACATCGCCTGATTACTAGCCAATAATGTAAGTTGTTAACAGGTGTGAGAGGAGTCACTAATAATGATAATGACCCTCAAGGTACTACAGTACAATTCAAGTGGTGTGAATATATGAGCTGATGTTGAACACCATGCAAAATCTTTCAGTCGAAGGCCATTGATGTAAACCTGTCGGCGAAAGTGAGAAACTTGATATTGAGGCATGCAAGCTTCAAAGTACTGAAAGGGTTGTTTCTAATTCGACTTCGTGGATAATGAGTTGATGTCGACAAGAAGTGACCCATCGTAGGAGGGCCTTGATGTATCCCACATCTATGACATGAAATGGAGAAAATGATTTTTTGGAGGTGAAAACGATCTGATGATACAAGGTTCAGGAATGGCGGTCATGAAAAATGAAGGGTGAAGGTATTGTAGTGGATGAGGCATTTGCTGGATGGTGAATTCTCTAAATGACTTCTCTTGAACATGTCGGTGACACTGATATGGATTGGTAGTGTTAACCCCATGGATGGTACGGAGGACCAATGGTGATATGATGAATGGAATAACCCAACCTGACTCAATCATGGTGATGGAGTGAAAGTGTCATGTTCAAGAGCAACCTGCTACCAATAAAATTCTTCAAGTTTTCTTCTCTTTTTCCCCAATCATTACTGACCAGTACCTATTTATTTTTGTCAAGCTTGAGGAGGATAACATATGCTTGGTTTATAATTTTCCCTTTAGGCAAACATGTCGCTATGTTTTTAGCAAGCCTAGCGTCAATGAGACTCGTTCTTATATGGGTGGACAAGTTTGTCGCTATTGTTTTAACGAGTTTAATGACAAAGATAACTCGATCCTTTTCTTGTTTAGAGAGTTTGAAAAGGGATGAAAAGGAAACTCCAACAGTCCTTTTTCATAGCATAATCCCTTAAGTTTGGAAAAAGTATAAAATAATACGAAAGGGATGACCTTTCTATCACTTTAACGAGCCAAAAAAGACAAGCGCTCGATCTTTTTGTTTGCTAATCCCTTAGGTCCAAAAATATTAAAATGTACAGGAGGGATGGCATTTCCTTTTACTTTAACGAGCTGGAAAGGCCACTGGATCGACAATCTTTTTATTTTTAACGAGTGTAAAAGGAGTTTAAAAGCGAATCATTTTTTAGGAATGAGTGGTATTTTCAGGTAGCAACTAGTTCCAGGCAAGTTTGGAACTTCTCAAAACATGGTAGTGTGAAGAGGGTGGCAATCTAAATCACTCGTTGCAGTTGTTCCCCAAAAGGGTAAGCAATCAAGTGGAAGTGTATGATTTGCCAAACGAATGGAGGTGATGGTAGGAACACAACCAAGGTTCGAAAAGGCTGATAGTAGGGAAATCACGAAGGTTATTTACCGAAGGTGGATTCATTTTTTAATGATATTGAATCAGAAGAAATTATGCTCGTTGGCAGGTTTATTTTTTAACGAGCTTGACCCCTGCAGGAATATTTCTCTTAGGCAAGTTTTTTTTTTTAACGAGCTTGAACCTTGTGGAAACATTGCTCATTGGCAGGTTTATTTTTTAACAAGATTGAACCTTGTGGAAACACTGCACATTTTCCTTTTAATGTAAACTAGGAATGACCAAACTATAAAGCTAAAAAGCTAAAAAATGAAATTGGTTGTTTTTTCTTTTATAAAAGGGTTTGCATGCCCCCAGCATAAAAAAAGTCTTCAGTAACCATATGGAAACTTACTGTGGTTAAGCAGGATGATTTTCTGTCAATACTTAGACAAAACACTTCCTGCACTTTGTCCACGAAATGGACAAAGTTGAAAGGTCACTCAGACCGATCACATAACTTATAGGGAAACTTATCTCTACAGCTGGGTTTGTTCACAAAATAGATAAGGGTGCATGCCCCCTAAGCTTCATTACATTCACCAGACTTCTCGTGGTAATTAGGTGGATGGAATGAAGGTTCCTTTATGAGATCAAGTGAAAGACTTGACTTGGAACTTTGCTTAGCCTTGTTTCATTTTTTAACGAGCTTGACACAAGACAAGGAATTCTGCTCATATCCTTGGTTTCATTTTTTAATGAGGTTGACACTAGTCAACAAACTATCCTCTGGCGACCTTTGATCACAGCTCATAAGGGGTCATGAAGGAAAGATCTGGTTCCAATGCCCGGAGTACATAATGTACAACATCATTGAATTGATCGTCAGATGATGTAGGTATGGTAGGGCTTGGAGGCAATACCTCGCGATGATCCACACTATCAAAATGGTCAGAGTTCTTCTTGATCTTTGATGATGTAGAAGATATCATATGACAGGTTTCCACTATGGCCACTTCCGCCAGATTACTTGGTGATGTGAGGGCAAAAGTACCCATTAAGGAAGGGTCTTTTAAGAGACCTACTCTAACATGTTGAAGTGATTGAGAACCTTCATGGATCATTGGAATTCTTCCAGTAGCATGTGAATGATTGGGGGAAAAGGTTAGTTGGTCAACGATTGTAATTCCACCTTGGAAGGGAAATACAATCTTTCTAAAATATGTTGACACAATGGCAGCCTTAGCATAAATCCAAGGCCTCCCTAGCAAGATATTGTAGTCAAGGTTTCCATCATTGACCTCAGTTTCAATTTCTACTGTCTTGCCCCCCAGTTCGACTTCCAAGTTACTTAATATCCCATATGGCGTATATGTTCTTCCATCAAATGCTTTTAATGTCGTTGATGATTGTGACAAGGGTAGCGAGCCTAAAGTTTTCTAGAAACTCATTGACATAATACAGGTAGATGCCCCCTCATCAATGATTGTTCGATGAATAGTTTTGTTGAGGGCGTTTACTTGTATAATGAAAGCGAGTTGTGCCGGTAACTGAGGTTCATATCCTTTATGATTAAAGGCCACCAGATTGGAATCTGCTGGATCAATCCCACCTATCGCTGATAACAAATCCTACTTTTGGGAGGGGCAATTTTGCAGTACTTCAAGTGTCGACATAGCGGATGATAATTGGGTCAGATCCCCCACTATATTATAATTTTGTGTTGCTTGAGCACAAGGATTAAATGTCGATTTATGTACTACTCCCTTTGGTGGCTTTATAGTCAGTTCATGAATGATGGGTGGAACAACTTCAGGCGAAGTTGTTGTCAAACTACTGGGTTGATCTATAGCCTTGTTGTTCGATGACTGTGGATTCCCATAATCTTTATTTCTTGTCAATATCAAAGCATCATTTTGTTGTTTTAAGATGGATAGCATAAGCACTTGGGATGGGGAAGCATGATTGATAGCAACCAGGTTTGTTTCTGGGCTTGGAAATTGATTAGTCAACACCGCTCGGTTATTTGAAGTTTTTAAGAATTTCATAACCTCAGCTTTATGTGGACAATCTTTCATGAAATTCTCGTTGTTGCATATGTAACATGGATAATGAGGTTTCTTTTTCCCAGCAAGGTTTTGAGAAAAAAAATTTAGGAGGTGAATTTTCTTGTTTCTTCTTATTATTTTTCCCTTTCTTCTTGCCCCTTGGTTGCTTTGGATTTTTTCCCTTGTCAGATGGCATGACATTAATCTCCAAGGCAAGAGGTTCTTCATTTGCTTTTTGAATAGAAACTGAAATGGTTTTTTTAGATGTAGCCTTTGTGGTTTTTGTGGTCGTGGTACTGATCACACCATCACTAGCATGAGAGTCCTGGTTCGATATAGGAGGGGGAGGAACGGAAAATTCTGGTCTAGGAGCATCAGGAATTTTGTTGTAGAGCATGCCAGACTGAGTATAGATCAAGTCTAAATATTGCACACGAGCAATGACTTGCTCTTCAGTGACAAGTCCCCCTTTAGCCACATCCTCTGTGATAGAGGGTAACAATGACTTTATAAACCATTCAGCTAAGAGCTAATCATGAACATACGTTTTTACCATTCGATGATGATGCCACCACTTGTGAATATGATCAGACATGTGAGTGGCTATCATCTGTTTAAAGTTGGTAAGGAGTTTTGTCCTCATTTCGTACCTTATGGGTAATTGAAAATGGGTTAAAAAGGTAGTTGTCACACGGAAACTGTCAAGGGTGCGGACACGACTGACCTTCCTAGAAGTCTAAGACATTCTAATGACAAACAAGACAAAAAGGAGTGATCTTTCTCTAAATACACCTTTTATAACATGAAAACTACAAGTGTTTAGGCTTACCTTATTCCAAAACGCTGTTGTTGAAGTCCGTTCTTGACGATCCGGATGAGCTCCTCCTTCAAGTCAATTCCTGCAACCACAAACAATCAAACAATTACCAAGCACTTGCATTTCATATAATAAAACATATATCCAACATGCAGACCAAGGAACACATGAAATAACTCATTAACATAAGCTATTGAGAAAAATAAACCAGTTTGTATTAATAACGAAACAAAGAAACTCTTACAACCTGGCCTTGGTGTTGTGCAAGTTCCTCCCAGGGTCCATCAAGGGTTTTCCTCTACTTTGACAAAGCTCACCCTCTCCCAAGTAGAATCAAGTGAAGACAATCTCTCCTCACAAAGGCTCTAATGGAAGACCTAAATCCTGCAGCATTTACCCAAAGAAAATGTATAGCTCCAACCTCCTTTCCTCCTGGCTCAATGCCTTTATTTATAGTGCTGTAAAGAGGTTATTCTGGTCCACCATCAATGGGATCATCCCCCTCTTTGGGTGGGATAGCTCCCTTATTGATGGGATAAGACTCCCCTTAATAGAGATACATGAACCAACTGGAGGCGCATCCATTTCATCAAACCGACCTCTAGAATGTTCTAGAAGTAACCACAAGTAACTTTTTCAAGATAAAACTCGCGCATTTTGTCTTTTACAGAGGGACGCACCTGTCCCTTTACATACAGAGCGTCGATGGACGCAGTTTTTGTGAACAAGGTCCGCGTCCCCGCAGGTAAGACTAGAGAGAACCTGCGACCCCAGAGATAAACATGATTTTTACAAGACTTTCTCTCTATTTTGAGTTTGAGATGGATAACAGAGGCATAGACTTGCCTAAGAGGGTAGCATGACTGTTGATTTGAGCCATACTAACTGTAAGTAGTCAAGGTGACATTTTTTAGTGTAACAGATTGCCCCCTAAAGTGCGAAGCCTGAAATAGAATAGGGTTTTGTAATTCTAGGAAGGGTGAAGCGCTTTATCATTTCAAGGATTACCTTGTGGATGGCCTGATTGGAACCTGCAATTTTCAACACAAAATACATGGATAAGATTATATCATCACTGAGGTAGGCATTCCCATACTCAGATTCAAAACTTTAACTAATGGACTAACTACTCTGATACAGGAATGATCTTGCAGTACATCATTTTTATAGACTTTTGTAGACACAGTATGGACGCAGCCATCTGTTTATGATGAGCCTACATAGATAATGAATACAAAACTCCTCGCAGCCTGGATGGTAGAAACTAGATCCAGGGTCTTCACTTCTACTTCTCGAATTGGTACGATTCTAGCCATGTGATTAAATGATTCGATGTCGAACATGGTAGAAACCACTTGATTACCAGTCAATGATGTAAACTGTTAACAAGCGTGAGAGAAACCACCAGTAATGTCAATGGTCCTCAAAGTACCAAGCACAACCCGTGAAATGTGAATAGATGTTTTGATGTCGAACACTTCACGGAATCCTTTGATCGAAAGTCAATGATGTAAACTGACGTCAAAGGCGAGAAACCTGCCATTGATGCATGCAGACTTCAAGGTACTGTCGATTCCTAAGTCATCTTTCTAGATAATGTGTCGATGTCGATAGAAAGCGACCCGTTGCAGGCAAGCCCGCAACACGAAATCATTGTTCAAGTTGAAGAAATGTTGCTGTAAGGACAGACTCAGGGATGGTCAAATGGATGACAAGTATTTTGCAGATGAAAGTTTTTGCTTGCAGACCTCTTGAACACATAACGACACAACAGATGGCTTGGTGACGAATAACTCAAAGTTAATCCCCGAAACCCGGTTAAAGACTTTCAAAGTGACGTGGTCAACTGTGAGGTAAAAGATTTCCCAACCCAGGTGAAATGTAAAAGTGTCGTGTTCAAGAGTGGTAATAAAGTTTCGTTTGAGACAAAAGGTGACAAATAGGTTCATTCTTCTCTTTTTTCCCCCACCATTTCTGGCAAGTACCTCTTTATTTTTAACAAGCTTGAGGAGGATAACATATGCTTGATTATAAGCTCATCCTTCGGACGAGTCCAACCTAGTTTAAATTCGAACCCTAGGAAGGAGTGGTTCGTTCCTGTTTGTAATTGAACAGGTCCTCTACTGTAAAAATTTAACGAGCCCAGTATAGGAGAAACTCGGCGTTTTTCATTTTTAGAGAGTCTGAAAAAACTAAAGGAGACTCCACGTTGAACTTTTTCGTATATTTGTGTCCCTCAAGCCCGAAAAAGTATAAAATAATACCTGGGGGAACCGCTTGATCTTGCGACCAAGGAGTACTTTCATATTAGTGTCGTTAATCTGAAAAGTAAAAAGCGATCAAGGACACGTCGTTTTATTTCCTTATCGAGTTCGAAACGACAAAAACCCGGCAATCTTTTCCTGATTTTGCGGTCAGAAAAGAGCTAAAAGGGGACCGTCTTTTAATTCCGTTTTAACGAGTGAAAAAGAAACACTCGGCGATCTTTTCATTTTTATTTTTTTTAGGAGTCAGAAAAGGGCTTAAAAGATGACTCTGAAATTTTGTTTGTGAAAAATTACAATTTCCCTCGAAATCCCTTTGTCCTGCACAAAAGCGACACATTACTCATACCTGTTTAAAATAGGCAAAAATACATTCAAAAACATCTTTTCATGGTAAAAAATGAACTAATTCATCCAAAAAACCTATAAAAAGACCTTTTACCATGTCATTTTTACCGTTTCACTGTTGAGGTTGAAAAAAGGCTTTTGACAAGAAAACTTCCCGTGGTTGCTGCGGAAAATCTGACCGTTGGAATCGAACGCCGTCTCATCCAGGTATTTTACACATCCTACTCTGCATTTCTATCCGTTTAGAATCAATTTTTAGGTTTTAGTTTTATTTTTTGGGGGGTTTTGGTTTTGGAATGCGCCTCTCGGCGGACGCAGGTGCCCTTCGGGTGACCTGCGTCCCCCGACTTTTTCTCTTACGGGAAAACGGTCGGAAGACGCAGCCCGCCTTCAGGCCAGCTGCGTCCGGGCGCCCTGTGCTACAAAGCCGGGGTGCGTCCTCCGAGAAACGCGCATTTCAAAACCCCAACTCTCTCAAAAAACCACCAAAAATTCCCAAATTAATTTCTAATGCTATTTTTTGATATGCAGGCACTAATCATGTTAGACTGGAGAGAAAGAGAGCACGTAGAGGAAGATGAAGCTGCAATAAATCATCAACCTTCTCTGGATGCCCTAAGAGCATGCGGATTGTACAAATATTGGACCATACCGGGCATGAGGGGCCAGGTAAGATTCTTGGAATGGCTGGTTGAGCGATGGAACGTACAGAACAATGCTTTTACATAGGAGGGCACCAGCTCGAGATAGAGCCCTCGGATGTATACTTTCTCACTGGCTTGCCAAACAGAGGTGAGCAACTCAACCTTGCGGGGACTAGGCCGGGTGGCCAATCCCTTGATAGTCTCCGCGAGACTTGGTGCACACCTGGAGCTCACCATTCAAAAGGCATAGAGATAAAACACATCACTCTGCCGGAACTCAAAGTCATAGCGTTCACGGTTACCAGAATTTGCGGCGCGGCCGCTTTACACATTGCTTCCGGATCCCAAATGCGGATGGCAATTGACTGTTACCGAGGCACCATTTTCAACTGGTGCGAAGCTGTGTCGGCTCATATGAAGAGCCAACTGACCAAGGCAAGGAACGGACGACTAAAGACTTTTGGATATGGGCCTATAGTCGTGAGCTTTGCCTTGGAGAGAATTCCAATGCTGATCCCTCAGCAACTCACTGTTGATATCTTGGGTCCTCAGCAGCCAAAGCTGATACGATGGGTTGCGGTGATGGCCCGGCATCCTGACGAGGGCGCGACAGTAGTTCGATTCTCAGATAGTTATTTTGACTGGTTAGAGGGCCAGCTTTTTGTGATACAGGATTTTCCGTATGCCGGAATGGATTTCAGAGGTGATCCGGACATGGTTCTTCCACAGGGAGAACAATGGGATGACAGAGGTACTTTTTATTTTCACAAGTTTTCTAGTTATGTATTTTTTTTATTTTTTATATATATCGTCTCAAAACTAATAGTAAATTTTCAAAATGCAGATGTTGGCCCACAGCGTCCAGCCAACCTCCGGCCTTATGATAGACTACATCCAGCTGCACCGGTACCGGCCCCACAGGATGCGACAGCAGAAGTACTAGCCGACTTGGAGCATGATCTAGAGCGTCTCACGGCAGATATACCTGAGACTACTATGGATGATATTCCAATGAGGCTTCAGCGCTTCGTAGTCGCGGTCCCTGGACCGTTTAGAGATTTTTGCGTAAGGTAGCCCGCGCAGTGGTGTCGTACAGAGAGCACCACCAGTGATTGACTAGTCACTTTTGTAGTCACATGTGACATTTTGATTTTTTGTACTATCATTTTGCCGATCATAAGGTGTTTTAAACCTATGATCGAAGACGATGTATATATTTTTTGACACACTTCTATCTATATATATCACTATTACCGGCTTATCTTGTTTAACATATGTGATGAAATGTTTTTAAATTTACTTGCATGATTATCGTAAATGTCTGTCCAACATTCGAGAAGCAATTGCATCTGCTAATGTATTCAAAGACCTTGGAATATGTTGATATTCAATGTAATCAAATTCACGTTCCAAGAGACGCACTCTCAAAAACAACCTTAACAACACAGGATTTCTAATGGCATAAACTCTATTAAGCTGTAATACAACAAGTTCAGAATCTAACCTCACTATCAAACGTCGAATTCCAAATGAAATAGATTCGGATAATAATTCAACCACTGCACTGTATTCTGCAATGTTATTCGTTGTTTGACCGAGGCTTACCCCATGCATAGAAACTAACTCGTCAGAGGGCGAATAGATAACCCAAGCTGCGGAAGAGATATTCCGTGTACTACGACAAGCACCATCAGCAAATCCAATGTATGTTTGGAGAGGCGTCGACATCTACAATATCAAGAGTAAAACCAAGATGAGCCAGAATAATGACGAAAAACCACACTTGCTAAGCTAAGCACACTGACTAAACTAACACACTTGCTAGCTAGAAAGAAAATCTAACCTATCTAAAAATTTCTCCATACCCATCATTTTAAGCATAATACCTCTTTAGGTAAAGTCCATTTCTGGGTTTACCCAAAGAGTCCCCATCAAAATCAACTAACTCATAAGCCCCTTTTGCTAGCTTTCGCTTTACAATGTAGGGCCCATGCCACATAGGAACGAACTTTCCGGCACCTAGCTTATCGTTAGCTTGATCATATAATAGTACTAGGTCTCCTTCCGAAAAACTTCGAGGGGTTACATTTTTATCGTACTGAGCTTTCATTCGTTTCGCGTGAGTCTCGATAGCTAAAGTAGCGTCACGTCGAGTCTCATCTAATTTAGCCAAGTATAATAACCGTTTCTCCTCTTCGGAAGTAGCTGGAAGTAATTCGACAGCCATTTGAAGTGATGGGATTTCGCATTCAATAGGTAACACAGCTTCTAAGCCATAAACTAGCTGAAAAGGGGTGAAACCTGTTGAATTTTTCACTGAAGTTCGATATGCCCATAGCGCCGAAAATAACATGTTATGCCAATTCGTTCGATGGATACCAATGATCCGTCGAATCATGACGACTAGAACTTTGTTGATTGACTCAACCAAACCGTTGGCTTGCGGATAATAAGGAGTAGAGCTATCGTGGCGCAAACCAAGCTGGCTTGTAAGCTCAGTCATCATGACATTTCGAAAATGGCTCCCATGGTCAGTAATGATTGCTTGTGGGACACCAAACCTAGTTATGATATGATTGAATACGAAAACTGCAGCTGTCTTGCCGCTTGCGTCGAATGTAGGCATCGCCTCGGCCCATTTTGTAAAATAATCAACCGCGAGGATGATATACGCATGCCCCCCGGCCGAGTGAGGGTTACAAGTAATAAAGTCAATGCCCCATTTGGCAAATGGACCAGCGGCAATTATAGGGTGGAGAGGAGCAGGTGGAGCGCGCATCTTTCGATCAAAAACTTGACAGTTGTGGCACGCGCTCGGGAAATCACACATTAATTCCGCAAAAACTAAAGATTTCTTAGACTTGGACTTCTCGAACTCCAAGTCGAACTCTTGCAGGATAACAATCCATTTAGAGTACTTGCCCCCTAGCAGTTGTTTTGTCAAAATATAAATCATAGGGTTGCAATCCGAAATAACGGTAGTCTTGCGGAGAAGAATGTAGTGACGAAAACGCTGGACAGCTTGAACGGCTGCCAGGGCCAATTTCTCCACATGCGAATATTTTAACTCAGTTGGGTTTAAGGTTCTACTAAGATAATATATCACATGCTCTGTTTTGAATTCATCTTCTTGAACTAACACCATTCCAATGGTGGAATGCGAAGCTGCGAGGTATAAGAAGTAGTCCTGGTTGTAGTTGGGAGGATGCAATAACGGTGCATGGGTCAACGCGTGTTTCAGTGCATCAAAAGATTGTTGGGCAATCTCGTCCCAAAAGAATTGTGCGTTCTGTTTCAACAACCGTGTAAAACCTTTAGTGACCTCGGCGTAGTTTGGGATGAATCGGCGTAAAAAGTTCGCTTTCCCTTGCAAACTTTGGAGTTGGCGCAAACTCGAAGGAGGAGGCAATTTGATGATAGCCTCGACTTTCGAGGGATCGACGCGAATGCCGGTTTTTGAAACAACAAATCCCAGCAATCGACCTGTTTCTATACAGAAAACACACTTGTGGGGATTCAACCGAATTCGATAATGCCTACACCTCATAAAGATTGCTCGTAGGTGGACAAGGTGATCAGCTCGTTGTAAAGAATGAGCAGGCAAATCATCGAGATAGGGTTGCACAATGTGCTTGATGTCATGAAATGCATAAGACATCGCCCGTTGAAAAGTGGCCCCGGCATTCTTAAGTCCAAAAGGTAATTTGCAATAAGCAAATGTCCCCCATGGACAAATGAATGCCGTTTTTGGTTGATCGGCAGGTAGAATATTGATTTGATTATAGCCTGAGAAACCATCCATGAAGGAAAACATCTCACTTCCGGCACAATCATCAATGATTTGATCGATATAAGGCGTAGGATAGTTGTCTTTTGGACAAGCTCGATTGATATCCCTATAATCGATACAGATTCTTATTGTTCCTTGTTTTTTATTGACGGGAACAATATTCGATACCCAATCCGTTAACGGGATCGGATAAATGAAACCTGCTTTCAACAGCTTTTCGACTTCTGCTTTGATTGCAGCCGCTTTTCGAGGGTGAATCTGACGCAACCGTTGCCGAATGGGTTTAGCATCCGGGTAGGTTTTGATTTCATGAACAACAATGGCAGGATCAATTCCCGGCATTTCCTCGTAAGACCAGGCAAACACGTCGCGGAATTCTTGGAATAGGGCCTTGTAAGTTTGGATTTCCGTTTCAGTACATGCGGCACCTATATGAATGTTCTCCTCGATTCCGGGCTTCACTGAAATATCAATGGGAATAGTACGAGAAATATTCCCTAAATTCAGCTCTGAATCAGAATGTTTCGTTGGATCCTGAGCGTCTTTGACATATTCAGCGGTAAAGATAGATGAAAAATCATTTTCAAATGCATCATCCTTAGGTAAAAACGAAGATCTGTGATGGAGATCTTCCCATGGTAGATCATCTACACTTAGGATTTCGCGAAGTTGTTCGTCAGATGACACTTCTTCGGGAAACGTTATCCGTTCTAAGGGTGAGGTGAAAAGTGACTCTTCACTGACCACATTCATTTGGTCGGTTGAATGAAAATCGGTAAAAGACATAAGAGCTTCATAAGCAATCTCATACGGACTCAACGGCATAACATCACCGAGTGAGTCTAGCTCAGAGTCAGAGGGAACATACCAAGGATCATCATAAATAATGTTTTCTGACGTGATCATATGAATTGTTGCGAACGAAGGGTCTGCATTGAGTGGAGGGAGAGGAAAAGTTCCCAGTAAACCGGAATCCTTAACTAAACCTACACCAATGTCCCTATAAGGGATTGTCGTTTTACCAACATGCTGGATAGTTTCTAAAGAGGTTGGGTCGGATGAAAAGTATGTCAGCTGATCAATAGTCACGATCTTACCGTTATGTGGAAACTTAATGACTCTGAAGACCGATGAAACGACCGCTGTCATAGCATATGACCAACTTCGACCCAAAAGAAGGTTGTAGTCTAGAGGGGCATCAACCACTTCCACATCCAGACTAACGGTTTTACCTTCGACCCCTATAGGCAATTCTTGTAGAATACCAAACGGACGGAACCCACGGCCATCAAAGGCCTTAAGGATGGTGGGGGATTGGTTCAACGAAGGAGAACCAAGCGATCTCCAACATTGAATCGACATAATACACGTAGAAGCTCCCTCATCAATCACAGTCCGATGAATAGGCCTGTTTTTGACTATCACTGGATTTGGAAAGCCATTTGATGGGGGAGACGTGGTGTACTATTTTCTAGATCAAAGATCATTAGGTTCGGGTCCTGAACATCGACAGCTCCAATAGCCGACAAAAGCAATTTTCGTTGCGCTGGACATGATTGCAGCACTTCGAGTGCCGACATTGCTGAAGGTGAAACAGCTAAGTCTTCAACAATGTTGTAATTCTGGGCTGCTCTCGCATGTGGATTGAAAGCAGACCTTCGAAGTACACCCTTGGCGGGCGGCTTAATCACTAAGTCTGGGTTAGGTTTTTCGATCTGTAGTGGATCGGAACCAGGAGCTGAGGTTGATGGGTTAGAGTGAGAAGATTCTGCTTCCTTACCATCAACAGGAGCCTTACTACCATAATCTTGCGATCGAGTCGCAATCCTGACATGAGACATCATCAAAATGGGTTCTTCACTGGCATTCGAAGAAGAACCTATCATCTTATTTTCCTGCTCTGGAAATGGATTCTTTAACACAGCAGGAGTCGGAGAACCTTTGACTATTTTCACTACCTCGGCCCGATGAGGGCAGTCTCTCGTAAAATGATCTTCTTCACAAATAAGACAAGGATAGCGAGGTTTGCGTTTTCGTCATTGGTTTCCGACTTTTCCGTTTTCTCCTTTGGAGCCTTGTCTGCTTTAGCCTTCTTCTTTCCTTTCTTCTTTCCACCGTTTTTGGATTTGGCCGTAGATGACTCTACAGCGTGAATGTCGGCGGTAAGTTCAGGAGGAGAAGACTCTCCTGTCGGAGAATCAGGCAAAGTGATAATTGGAGTATTGGAGGCCTTGGAAGACTTCTTCTTACTCTTCGTAGTCACGATACCGATCATACCATCAGCGGCATGAGATCCCGAAGGAGCAGCAGCGATTTGGTTTGACTTTGGAAGATCCGGAATTTTCTCATGTAACGTACCCGACTGAGTGTAAACTAAGTCAAGGTATTGTGCCTGAGCAATGACTTGCTCCTCAGTAACTACTCCGGCCTTAGCTACATCTTCAGTAATTCTTGGTAATAATGATTTGACAAACCATTCAGCTAAGATTTGGTCCGGGATAAAAACTTTCACTAATCTCCTTCGACGTCTCCACTCATGGATGTGATCAGAAATGTACGTGGATGTCGATTGTTTTAGCGAAGTTAATAACTCTGTACCATTATCGTATCTGACTGGTAACTGAAAATGAGTTAAGAACGAGGTAGCTAACTGGCTAAAGTTGTAAAAAGAGGCCCGTGGTAACTCAATGTACCACTTGGCTGCGAGACCAATGAGTGTACGCTGGAAAAGACGTAAGCGGATAGAATCATCTGAGATGGAATTTGATGCACACCAGAGGTGGTAAGTCATCACGTGATTAGACGGATCCTCTCCAGACTTACCTTCGAACTTGGGTATATCGCTGGGCAACTTATTTGGCATTGGCGGCCAGAACGGAAGATATTGAATTGGATCGTTCGTTAGGCGCGTCAAGTCGGGTAAATCTAAAGTTGCAATAAATGGTAACTGCCGGTTAGGATCTCTGAAACTCTGAGTCACAATACCAGCCCCAGGAGGAGGATATCCAGGATAACTAGGAACAGGATTCGCATTGGGGATATTATATCCTCCTGGAAAACCAGGATTAACCGGACCGTACTGGGGTTGTTGAGGTGGTTGATAATTGTACCCAGGATACGGTTGATACTGGTAAACCGGTTGTTGGGCAGCTTGCCCAGGTTGATACTGTCCCTGGTACGGAGGTTGAACAAATTGAGGTTGAGTAGTAACAACCGTACTTGTACCAGGTTGGCCTACAGGCATCTGGACTGTGGTTTGAACCGTGGGTCCAGACAACGGTACAGATGTCTGAGGAGTGGTTACAGGGACAGTAGAAACTGGAGCTGCCGATACTCCAGAAGTAAGCATGGTAGATGAAGCGGTAGTTGCTACAGCCGTGTGAGGTGGAGTACCAGGTGCAATTGGCGGCTGAGTAACTACAGAAGTTACAGGGGTCTGAACACTTGACTGGACAGGTTGCGGTTGCTGGGATGGACCAGGAACTGCAGGTTGTCCTGCTTGAGGTACCGACTGTATACTTGGTTGCGACATCTGTTGACCCTGTGACGGATCCCATGTTAACATTCCAGGGTATTGACTCGTAACAGGTTGAGGATACTGAGATCCATAGCCGTATTGAGGATAGGGTTGATAACTGTAAGGTGCAGTCCCATATGATTGCCCTTGAGGTGGTTGATAACCTTGACCAGGGTATTGACCCGTAGGTTGATAACCTTGAGGTAAATACGAATACTGGGGTTGACCTTGACCTTGAGGTTGGTATCCTTGAGGTTGATACCCTTGGGGTTGATACCCTTGGGGTTGCCATCCTTGAGGTTGCCATCCTTGAGGTTGATACTGATACTGAGGTTGACTTTGGGGTACATATTGAGGCTGGGGTTGATACCCTTGGGGTTGCCCCCCAGTCACAAATGAAGTACCTTGAGGTTGCCCCCCAGGCATAAACGAAGGTTGCCCCCCAGGCGGTAATTGGCCACCTTGAGGTTGGTTAATGGGAGTTGAACCTGACATCATATAAACGTCACCTATACTCAATGGTACATTACCACTGTTTCCAACTAATAACCCATGATCAACAGGTTGAGGAGATGCTCCCGCAAAGGTACCAGAAAGTGATTGATACCCAGTAGGAACAGAAGGACCGCCATGTAAAAATGATTCAGGACTTTGTGAAAACACAGATGACTGACCAGACATATTTACAGGAGAATGAATTCCTCTAGGTGGAACCGGAGTACGAGGTGTAGAAAAACCTACTGAGTTGTCTAAAAAATTGGTTAATGCAAGGTACCAAGATTCACTTCTAGGAGGACTGTAAAAGATGGATTCACGCTCCCTTAGATCAAGGGTAATTAGATCTTCAGAATTAGAAACGCCTATTTCTTCCTCTGGAACAAGTTCTTCTATAGCAATTAATCCAACAGGAAGATTTTCGGTGATAATTCTTTCTATTCTTGGTGAATCAGGAACACTAGGAGTTGGAGTAACAGGTTCTGAAATTTCAGGTTCTTCGCCTGTTTCACTGGCAGATGAAAAACTACCAGCAAGCTCGGAAACTGTAACAGCTTCGGGATTGTAACCTGTTTCTAAACTTTGGTAATACGGATGGACTACCAAGGAAGATTCTCCTTCTTCAGGTGATCCTACTCTACTGCCACTAGGAGGAGTTACAAGGACCTTTAACCCTTCTAAATTACCTGGGTCGTCTCGAGGAGGGGATCCCCTAAGTCTACGGGATCTTCTCAACAATTCGGCCACAGACACAACTTCAGGAGACTGGCCCGCAATTCGACGGGACCTTCTCGGTGATTCCGCCACAATTAAAGATTTTAACTACAACACACGAAAACAAAATAAAAAAGTTCAAATCAAACCACCTAAAGTCTTCTAAAGAACCAATCAAATTTGAAGCACACGCCTAAATAATCTAGAGCGTCAAACCACACACAAACAGTAGTCTTCCGGACCAAAAACGCTAGTTGGTGATTAAGCCCAACCTCGCAGGATTCAGTACAGAAATAGTGGGTGGAACAGTTACCCCGGCAACCTGCTTAATGAATAGACTGGACCAAGTTCCTCCACTTTAACCGTCTCGAAGTGAAGCGAACCCCCCAGAAAATCCAAGTGAGTATAACCGACGTCTGCTCCAGGTACAGTGGGACCTTCCCTCCACCGTCACCTTGGGTAGAATCCTAGATATTATGGCCACTAAGGTTACCAATCACAACAATTACACCTGGGGGAACAGTCTAAACTCCAACAGCACGCAAGGGCAGAGTAGCAAGCTCCAATCCCCTTACCGGCTCCTTGACAACAATCCAAGGTTTACCGATAAGTGACCCCTGGCTCCTCGACAATGGTTAATCCGAGGTTTACCGTTTGTAATACGTACTGTCTGGCGTCGTTCCCAACGAGGGAGGAATGATCCCCTCACTGGTTCGGACACGAGCTCGTGCTTCTCCTTTAAGAGGAGCTTTCCCAGAATGTAACTGAAACAATTGGATTTGTTCTACTCAAGATAGACTATCTGTTTGGTTTTGTAGTCTTGGAGAGTTAAGTACTCACCTACTCCAAGACCCTAGCCTAAGCTATGTTGGTGCTTCAGAGCCCTAGAAAAATAAAGATTACTAGATTGATTTTAATTTAAGCGTTACTTTTAAGGTTGTTTCTTAAGTCAAAAGGTGATGGAAGTGAAACTAGTGGTGTGTTGACTCGACTCGAAACCACTACAAAATGCACCTAGAATGATTTATCCACTACTTTACTTTTCGATGAATTGCTTTAACTAAAAAGTTGAGAGAATGCAATCTTTATAAAAGCAACCTTTTAATTGAAAACAATCAAAGAAACAATTCGTTTGTCTTTTCCAAGCATAAAAACATAACTTCTCTTTACATGCACGAAAAAACTCTTTTCTTCTTTTGAAAACAAAAAGCTACTTGAAACAAGACTTTTAAGAAGATGTTTTTGTATTTTTCTTTTAATAAAGCAAGTAAATCTAATTTAAACAAAAAATCAATCTTAACAACTCTTAAAATCTATGAAAATGCACTCATAAGCAAACTAAAGGTAAATTTACCCTAAGCAATCTTAACGAGGCCAAAACTAACAATGATTATTTCTAAGGTGTTTTACTTGATTACAATCAAATCAAGGGCTAGCTTATTGCAGAATCAACAACTAGCCAAAACAAAATTCTAATCTTTTTGTTCTTTTTTTAAAATGGAAATCAATACTTTATAAACAAGTAATTCGAAATTTGACCCAACACAACTCAAATGGCAAGTTGCACACAAAAGGAGACTTTACGACAGGCCAGACTTCTAAGAAGGTTGACTAACCAGAGATATCTAAGGCTGGACAACTTTCTAATAGCAAAGTCACTACAAAGCCTTTCCAAAAATCAAACCCTAGGTCAAAACTTCGTTGAAAACCACTAAAACACTCAAAGCTCACAAAACTAGTTTAGGTGAAAATTCTTGACAGGGTACTAAAGGATCTGGGCGGAAAACACTAAGGAAAAACAAAATCTAAAAGCAATTTGAAGCAAAAATGGAATTTTCTCAAGTTTTACAGGAAGACGCAGGCAACCTGTTGTCACAGGTGCGGCCCCGCTCTGTGCAGACGGCAACAGCGCGTCCAAAGACGCACTGTGCAGTACTAAGAGGGTGCGTCCGTCTGGAAAAATGAAGAAAAACCAAATCTAACTAAATCTAAAGCTAAGCCACCCAAATACTAATTCGCACAGTCAAAAACCAGAAAACAAAAATGATTTTCTCAAAGCAAAGTTCATATAAAGGAAAAGACTTTCTCATTAATGGCTCCCCAGCGGAGTCGCCAATTTGTCACACGGAAACTGTCAAGGGTGCGGACACGACTGACCTTCCTAGAAGTCTAAGACATTATAATGACAAACAAGACAAAAAGGAGTGATCTTTCTCTAAATACACCTTTTATAACATGAAAACTACAAGTGTTTAGGCTTACCTTATTCCAAAACGCTGTTGTTGAAGTCCGTTCTTGACGATCCGGATGAGCTCCTCCTTCAAGTCAATTCCTGCAACCACAAACAATCAAACAATTACCAAGCACTTGCATTTCATATAATAAAACATATATCCAACATGCAGACCAAGGAACACATGAAATAACTCATTAACATAAGCTATTGAGAAAAATAAACCAGTTTGTATTAATAACGAAACAAAGAAACTCTTACAACCTGGCCTTGGTGTTGTGCAAGTTCCTCCCAGGGTCCATCAAGGGTTTTCCTCTACTTTGACAAAGCTCACCCTCTCCCAAGTAGAATCAAGTGAAGACAATCTCTCCTCACAAAGGCTCTAATGGAAGACCTAAATCCTGCAGCATTTACCCAAAGAAAATGTATAGCTCCAACCTCCTTTCCTCCTGGCTCAATGCCTTTATTTATAGTGCTGTAAAGAGGTTATTCTGGTCCACCATCAATGGGATCATCCCCCTCTTTGGGTGGGATAGCTCCCTTATTGATGGGATAAGACTCCCCTTAATAGAGATACATGAACCAACTGGAGGCGCATCCATTTCATCAAACCGACCTCTAGAATGTTCTAGAAGTAACCACAAGTAACTTTTTCAAGATAAAACTCGCGCATTTTGTCTTTTACAGAGGGACGCACCTGTCCCTTTACATACAGAGCGTCGATGGACGCAGTTTTTGTGAACAAGGTCCGCGTCCCCGCAGGTAAGACTAGAGAGAACCTGCGACCCCAGAGATAAACATGATTTTTACAAGACTTTCTCTCTATTTTGAGTTTGAGATGGATAACAGAGGCATAGACTTGCCTAAGAGGGTAGCATGACTGTTGATTTGAGCCATACTAACTGTAAGTAGTCAAGGTGACATTTTTTAGTGTAACAGTAGTGGCAAGGGTACTGAAGTTATCAAACAAAGCTCTAGGCAATTCAATATACCATTTTTCTACTGGACCAGTTAGCGTTCATTGAAAAGGTGAAGCCTAATCGAATCATCATTCAGGGTGTTAGATGAGCACCACAAATGGAAGGTCATTACATGATTCGACAGATCTTCACCTGGATTTCCATTGAATTTATGAATATCAGAGGGAATTTTATGAGGAATCGTTGGCCACCAAGGGGCATAAGCAATTGCATCATTCGTTAGCCGGTTTAGATCTGGTAATTCTAAAGTTGCTACAAAAGGAAACTGTTGATTCAGGTTAGGCGAAGCATACCCAAGATAAGATGGAATCGCTTGAGTAGTAGGTCTTTGCATACCGGCATAATGTATCTGATGTTGGTAACTTTGATAAGGTTGATGGGCATAACCATTAGAGTATGGTTGTTGATAACCGTTTTGAAAATGTGGTTGCTCATTACTTACAAAGCCTTGTTGCTCAGGTCCTTGGTAAGATTGCTGGAATTGTGGTTGTTGATATTGTACTAGCCGTGGTTGTTGGACCATTTGTTGTTTCCCAATACCAGATGATTGACCAAGATGCGAAGTGATAGTACCTATTTGAGCCTGAGTTGTTCTAGGTGAGGCACTAACCTGAGGTTGTGACTGAATCGTAGAGACAAGAGGCTGTTGTATTGCAACTTGAGAGACTTGAGGTTGACACACAACAAGTAGCGCTTGTACTTGTGATACAATCATAATAGCAGGTGTAGTGCGAATATTTGACATAGGTTGGATTGGTTGCATTGAATCTACAACCCTTGCTTGTTGAGGTAGTATTGGTACCCAATCGCTGGATGTAATTCCAGTTTGACCTGAATTTTTTTGTAAACTATCATATGGTTGTTCTCCAGGAGGGAACAATGAAAAGGCATACTGCCCCCCATATGGTGGAAATCCAGTGCTTAAAGGCTAGATCAAATTTTGAAGACATATTGGATCAACTTGTTGAGTTTCAACATAAGAAATACCAGATGAGACTCCGGATGAAGAAATAGGAACAGACCATGTCGTCGAAATAGTCCCTGAGTGGACTCCGACTTGCTGTTGATAACTAGCCGGGATAGATGGTATACCAGCAAACATTGTAGGAATGGTAGAGGAAGTTCCACCCTAGCCGTGTCATTTGACATAGTCCTAGATGTTGATGGTTGCTCAAACGTATTTAGTCTATCCAAAATATTTCCTAGCGATTCGACAGGAACTTGCGATGAAGGATGATTAAAAGAACTAACTTCTGTAGTAGAAGGATATAAGTGGATCCCAGTTCCAAAATGCAATGGAGTACTGGATGGAAGATCCTCTACTATCTCTTCTATGGCAATCAATCCAGGTGGAAGAGGTAGACTGTCAGGTCCGTAAAATATTTCTAGAGCTGAAGAAAGTGTAGCTTCTGTAGTAACAGATACTGGAGGGGTGACACCTTCTAAATTCTGGAACTCAACTTCCAGATTTTCAAGTAAGTGAACTTCAGTTTCTGGATCAACCCTAGATGGAGTTGTTTCAGGAATAGAAGTGTCTACTGTTACACTAGGATCAGTTCTAATGTCCTCTTGTAACTGCGGAACTTCTTTTGTAAAGGTAGATGTACCAAAAATAATCGGAGTAACTATAGTCTCTGATGATGTTGAAACACAAGTTTCAAATAAATCAGGTGAATTGGACTCAGTTAAACGAGACCGTTTTGCCCAGAATGGTTTTGTCTCCAGAGTCAAAGATGGTTGACTCGCTAGTCTCCACGAACGATGGGGTTTTGATTGACTTTCTTCCATGATTGTGGATTACTTGATCAACTCAAAATTAAAGGGGAAAAAGTTATTCCAATTCAAATAAATTTTAAGACACTTTGACGCAACTTTGCTTTTTCAATTTTTAAGAGTCGAGAAAAAGCTAAAGGTGACTCTAGTCGCCTTCGATTTTTAATGAGCCTGAAGTGACAAGTGCTCAAATGGACCTTTTCTTTTAAGGAGTCGAAAAGGAATGAAAGTGACTACTCTGGAAATCTAGACAGAGGGACTACCAAAGTAATCGCAAAACTGCAATATACACCTTAGTGGTAAATTAAAGAGAAATTACCAAGGACTTTACGTATGATAGTCAATCTTCCCAAATGTTGTGTTCAGTGTATTGTGATCGATAGGGTGGCAAACATGGCTTCTTAAGGATAATGGATATTAGCCTATTGTGGTCTCCCAATATATACTCGACGATACGGGCAGCACAAGTCCGTAGTAGCACTTACCGTATCAAAGAGGAGGAATCACCCAACCTTCGATGAAAACGATAGTTACCAGGTTTTACGATGCCAGAACACATCTCTAGCCTAGACTTCTAGATGTGTTGCGTTAGGTTCCAAAGCATTTTTATGTTCATTGAGATTTATTTTAGAGTTGATCTTGCTTAGAAGTTTGTCTTTCAAGGTTCACCGCATGATGTAGATGTAAAATTCCTAAATATGCAATTTAAAATGATAAACAATCATTTATTTTCTTTTAGCAATGAAAATCCTAGCTACTAAGGAAAGACGAGTATGATTTCTTTCAACATAGAGCAAAGAGCACACACTAAATGCACTTTTCCTAAATCATCTTTCGCACACAGTCTAAATGAAAATGCAAATGCATGTATTTGTTTTTCGTTTCCTTAATGTGAGAATGCTCAAAAGGAAAACTAAGTATAGATCTGAACTATTTTCTTCAAAGCGACACTTTGACAATTTCTTTTCAAAACGAAAAGAAGACTAAAATGACACTTTCAATTTTGAATGGAAAACTGCTTTTGACACTTCAAATATTAACAATTCAAATCAAATACAATGACAAAAGTATAATAGACTATCTAGAGGAGGAAGACTTTATGACACTCTTCTTCTTTTATTCAAAATGACAGTTACGACACTTTTGCATCAAGAAAACGATAGTTCGATTAAGCTACTTTCGACAAAGGATGACAGTAAATGCCAGACAAATACATAAAAACATTTACAAATCCTAATCAATGGAGGTTGAATAATGTGAAGGAATAGGGTTTCACCAAGAAGATACTGATCATGAACAACAAAACTACTTAATAGAGCTGAAAACAAGGAGGAAAAACCAAATTTCAAAGAGAGAAACAGTATCACTCAATCATCGCACCTACAACACAGGGAAATAGGGATGCATCTCACCTACAACATGCGAGAGGTGTGATGCATATAGGTTGCCCAGTTACAGAGAGTGTGATGGACCATGGAGCAAAACTAAGTTTTGTTTTTGCTAAAAATTTGCAGCTAAGTTCAGTGATTTAGGCTAAGTTATGATGGATAATAAAAACAAAGCATAGGGGTATGATCTTATGAGGTTATTGACCTACCACAAGGGCACTTAGAATGCTTGTAAGTTAGATATTCAGTTCATAAACTGACCCAGAGATTGACTGAAGCAACATTCATCTACATCACAATTGCATAGCAAAGGTGGTACGAAGGCTAGCTGGCTAACTTCAGGCTCCGTCTGTAGTTTATAAAGCAAAGAATAAACAAACAAAACAAACTATTCGATCACCAGTGGAGTCACTATTTTGTTTTAGGGAAAACTAGTGTCGATTCGAACTGCTAGTCCCACTAAGATGGGTAGCTACCTTAGAAACAAACAATCAAAGCAATTCGAGATTTCCTTTAAGTGTAATAGATAAGAGGGAAGAAAAGAGGACCAACCTGGATCTTCTGCTTGGATCCTTGCTTGATTTCTCTTTCCCTTGATAGAATTTTCCACTTCTCTCCTACTTGTCCCACTTTAAAGAGTACCTGTAGAGTCAAAGTAACAGAAAACCATCAAAGCATCTCTATCTAAAACATCATAAACAATGTAGAATTAGAAACACATTGACTATACAATTGCGTTCATAAACAATAAGATTCACAAATACACGATTATATGGAGGAAAGCTCAAAGAACTTTATTAATAGTAGAAGAGAAGATTACAACCCAGCTGTCTGATCCAGCATCATCCTCCCAACATAGAAGCCCTCTTCACCTCATGAAAAGTAATATCACCCAACAATACAATGTCTTTTCTCACAGATAAACCAACAGCACTTCCTTACAAATTACAAAATTCCAGCCTCCAGATCTCTCAGATGAGAGATCCATTTATAGATGTCTTGCAACGGTGTGAGTTAGCTCTGGGTTTTTGATTAGTGTCATTCCACTGATAGTTCTTGGTTCCACTTGGAGATTTCATTGATCTCTTACTCATCCCTGGGAGAATTCAGAGAGGCAAGTGTCACAGGATAAGTTTCTGGAAGATTCCATGATCATCCACTTAGCAAACTGTCTCTTCCATTTGTCTATTCTCACTCATCGCACCCCACAGAAGGCTCTTTCGGTATGGATCGCACCTGGCTAGTGTAGCAACTAGTATGCACTGCACCTTGACCATGGAGCAGTCAGTATGGTCCAGTTTTGGCCAGTTCTTAGTAGTTTTTCGAGGTGGAATTTCTGGGAAGTGATCTAATAAGTTGACCATGATCCTTTAGGGTATGAAAAAACACTTTTAGGGACTAAAGAGCCCTTGGTTTATGGACATATGTGTTTGGGGTTGTAGTGCCAAAATATGTCTATAACACCTAGTAATATTTGTCCTTCTCTATAATCATCTAATCAAGAAACATCAACACGATGTACATTTTTCCTCTTCTCCTACAGTTTGAGTCTTTCCTTCATTAATTTCTCTATCTATCATTCTTAATCTATGTTCTCTCAATGTAGATCCCACAACCTTTTTCCATATTGGAAAAGGATTTAATTTTTCTATTGTTAGGCATTGCATCCCTGCTAAAAAAGTTATCTGTGTAATTTAATCCATCATGCAAAACCTCCAATGCATATTGGTCAAGAAATATTGAAAAAATGTGGAAGGGTTTTGCATTACTCTAAACCTAACAAACTTAATTTATCTAATGAATAATTCCAATTCATTCAACCCCTTAATGCTAATATCTACATTGTTATCCTTAAATCCAATAAAGGTAATGTTTCTATCATTATGAGCAAAAATAATCACATCTATACTTTTTCAGCTTATTTCTTCCTCCTCGTAGAAAATACCTTCCAAAATTCCCATAAGTTTTGTATCTAATATTGTCACTAAAGCTACTAAATCCTCGTCTCTTGAGCCCTCCATTCAAAAGCACCTTATTTCACATATACCTCAAACACCAAAATATATGGTTAACCTAAAATTAATAAATCTAGCATTCCCCTTAGACATATTCTCATTGTCATTTGTACCCCTACCCATGTCCTTGGTCGCTTTCTGAACTAAAAAATTCAATACTTCTTTAGGAAAACCCCCTCTTTCATCAAATACTCCTCTTATTTTATTCTAAACATAAAAAATTTCATATTGATGAATACAACATTATGTTCAAGTTTGACATTTGGTCTCTATTCATGAACATGTCAGTTCCTGAAGTGATTGGTATAATGTCTAATCTGGTTTACTTTTAATCCCTCAAACATCATCAAAATTTGTCTTTCTTGCACTTTGTTTTCTTTTACTAGAATATTTTAAGAGGAAACGAAAAGCACATTAATGGGATCCTCCTTACCATTATTTTTTGTTAATATCTTTATGGAACACTTTGAAACCTTACCCTAAACTCTTAGCATTAAAATAAAAAAAAAATGTTTGTTTCAATTCATAAATGACACCTGTGGTCATCTAACCTCATGGATTCTCTTCTCTTAACTTTGATCTTCAGTATCTTAAAGAATTTCACTCCACATTTAACTTACCATGGAAAAATAACAGTGATAATTCCTTACCCTTCTTGGATTTCCTTTTCGCTTTCCTTCTTAATGACTCCCTAACCTACCAGGTTTCAATAAAAGACCCATATTGATTGTTATTTTCATGCCTAGTCCCATCACCACCTAGCCCAAAAGCTAGTTGTTCTTAAACCCCTCATCACAAGGGCCTTAAGAATATCTTCCTCTCATTTCCTAGAAAAGCAAAAGGCCCACCTAATTAACGCGTTAAAAGCCAATGGTTATTCTGTTTCTCAAATAAATAAATCCTTTCATGATGCCAAAGGTGCCAAACCTATTGTTCCTAACCCTTCTCTCTGTAGCACCATTATTATCCTCCCAGACATACAAGGAACTAAAGATATCATTTCAAAACATTTATTCAAAAATAAGATAGAGACCATTTTAAAACCATATAAAAATCTTAAACACCTATTCTACTCAACCAAAGATAAATCAAACCCCATTCAAGGTTCAAGAGTCTATTAAATTCCTTATTCTTATGGTAAGTATTATATTGGTAAGATGGGGCGTCCTTTCTAAACCCATCTCAAAGGACACATAGCTGACACATCCCATAACCGTTTAGTTGTTATTCCTTTTTAACCTTCTCATTTTTTTCATGAATCTTTAGAAATAAAGAAACACCCACATAATTTCAATAAAAAATATGGTTATAGGCTTATCCACTGATGGATGTCTTTCATCCTTTTCCCTAAGTGCTAATATGAGTCTCTTCTTTATGATCTCCCTCCTCTTAAATTACCTCTCATATTTTGTTTTAATTTTTATGAAGTTTCATGGTTTTTTTCCATTAACCACCATCCATATTCTTTGAGAATTTTCTTCCTTAATATTATTTCCTATTTCTCAACAATTTCACTAATTATAATATTTTTATATTGTTTTATTTTTACTGGTTTTTTTATCCATTAGTTTTTCAATTTTCACACCTCCTTTTTCTGACTTCTTTTGTTTATATTTACAAATTATTCATTCACTTTTTTATCCAATAATGGCTAGTTTACCCCTAATATCGACTGGATCATTATATTTTTTTTCATATATCTCGATGCCTTCATAGTGGAAAAAGTGGAGGAATCAACTATCAGTACCCTTTTTACTAGTGGGACCTAGTTTGGCAAATTGGGATAAAAAAAATTCTAGGAAGATTTTGAGACATCAAATGATGTTTTTTGGGGATAAAAATTTGTCGATTAGTACGACACCTTATTTCAAATTCTACACATAGATACATTTCTAACAGCACAATAATCACATCAATTAGATTCTGTATCCAAAAGTTATGCCACTTAAAATTTGACCTTCCTATTTTCAACCACTAAGAATCTACATGATGCCACATCAACCCCCATTATTGATGAAAAAGGGGCTAGCCATGTGTTTATGATGTAGAAGACTATATAAGAGTCTATATTGTAACTCTAGTTAAGGGTTGAGGTAGTAAAACCTAAACACTAATAGGTTATTGGGCTTTTTTATAACTAGGCCACTTGGAGGAAAAGTGATTCCATTCTTTCAAGTGAATTTGATCTATATCTAAGAAAGAATAGATGAGAGGAATAGGAGATAGGGCACACAGTGAGGATTTGTGCACTGTAGTAGCCATAGGCCACAAGCCATACTTATTTGTACTCGAATACATTTTCTATTCAGATAAGGAGAGGAGTGTGGTATCGCTTTCTAGCTAATTTCTTTCTCTCGAAATGGTTTCCCAATCATTTCTTATTTAAAATGTGTGTGTGAGATATTTTATGTCAATATTATTTATTTTCTACATCATTTTAATTGACGTGAATTCACTCTTAACAATATTCTACAAATCTAGAAATCCATAAAATCAATAAAACTATAATAGTGTAGAATCTCATATATTAAATATAATTTTATTAGATCTGTTATGGAGGATTGTCCAATAGAACATCCATGAAAATTTATGGATCACCCCCTTTCCCCCAATTTTTTTCCATATTAAAACATCAATAATTTTATATATCAATTTTAACCATTTCACCTCTAATCGTATCAACGACCATTTCCTTTCCCTTTCCTATTTATTCTTTCCTCTTAGCACTCATTTGAATAACAAAGGTTTCCTTGTCCCTAATGATCGGTGAAGTGTCCAACCAAAACCCCGGACATTCATAAACATGAATATGGTTTTCTTTGAAAAATTCTCTAACTACTCTCCTTAACATGTCCATAGCAAGTTTCCATTTTTTTATTCATTGCATATTTTTGAATTATGTTCTACATACAATACTTCATCTATCATCTTTCTAGATTTAGTGCAAATATAATAATTTATGCTTTAGAGATGTTTTACAGAGCCAATCTTTTAACACAATTATGGACTAATTCCACACTATCCTCTTTCAACCTATATTGCAACCTATGTAAATTTTTCCATGCTAGTAAAAGATGTACTATGCACCTTTCTTGTATGGACTCCATGTGATCCTTTTGCTTCTCTATCATGCCTGTTGGCTTATAGGGGCCTGACCTAGGTTTGGAAGAGTTATTTAGCCAAACAAATCCCATAGCTACCAGCCCTTTCGGCAACAGGTTGTAGAGAGCGGACTGAGGTCTCACCCGAGGTAGCAGGGGAGGGTGTTGGAACCAGGTTTCCACACCCTTGGGATGTCTTGATGTAGCCTAGAAGGTTCGCGCACCATTCTAGGGCCTCGCGCTACTCTGCTTCCACATAGATCTGGAGTAAGGCAATTCCTTGATACTTATTATTAATGTGCTATTATAGATTAGATCTACTTTTTATGGTCTTTAAGAAAACATTTTAATAGAAATAACCAGTTCACACACCTAGAAAAGTTATAGATTTGCACAGATCAAATAGATATATCAACCATAAATTAACCAGATCCACAATAATTCATATTGAACATAGTATTTCAGAATCAACTTATCTTTATTCAACTCTTCCACCAATACATCCAAACCCACCCTGCGCACTCAGCTGCAGGGGTCCATGCACACAGCTGCAGACTCTACTAGGCCTCTATGCACATAGCTGTAGAGCCTCTATTTACCCACGAACACCCTTGACTTGGACTTATAGACGCTTCAAGACTTTTTTCTTCAAAACCCATTACATTCCAAATCCAAAAGTACATACCAAAAAGCTAACTTCTATCCATAGAGCCTTGCTCTATTTATACATTCCCATGGTCCACAGACCATGGGCAGGCCGACTCACTTCCTATTATTTTACATTATTTTTGGGCAGACAACCCCTTGAATTGACTCATTTACAATTTGCGCTCCGTGCACTTCGTGGAGTCCTTACCATGCCTTTCCCAAAATTGCGGGCTTTGATCCCCAAAACTGTTACGTGGGCCCTCCGCTACCCAACGGTCCCCCAACACAATCATCATGACTTGTCCCAAGTCACTAGGCTAGTGCGGTAATCTTCGCGAGTAGGTCGGTCAACAATTTTTGTGCGTCACTTGTGCTTGCAACACACTCTACTGCTATCTTCTGTACATGTTCTACGCAAGTCGTTGATGCATCTATATCACTTGGAGTTGCCTGTCCAAGATCACATTCTTCCTGCATGTGCACTAATTTTCCTTTGATGGTTATGGAGACTGCAAATGCTTCATCAAGCCAAGGTTGGATGCATTCCTTAAGCACTACATCCTTTTTTCATGCGGCGTAAACTTGTGCCTTGAGAGCTTGGGCCTCCTTCATTTTAGCCAACTGCTGCGTGATAGCGGCCATATGCGCAGTCGCTCGGACTGTGTCATAAGCCTGCTGCAACTCCCACTCTTCAGTTTCTACTTGTTCTATGGTTGGTTCTTCCTAAAGGGAGGTGAGTGTAAGGAGGGATTGATCTAATAGTCCCGAGCAATCTCGCATAGCGTGCTTTATCATTTCTAGTCCTGCTTGAATTTCACTGCAGCGCTGCTCCTCGATTTTTGGCAGTGTGGTTAGTTACACCTTCAGTATTAGCTCTGCAATTTGTAGATTTAATTCCCATTGAGCCTTCGTGGCCTCCTCATGGGACGTACGGAATCCTGTGGCCATGCGATGAATATGGTCAGTGGTTGGAAGTTCATCTAGGATATCTAACTTTTGTACCTTGCTGCAAGCAGCCATCATGGCCTATTCCACTTCATGAGTGTGTGAGAGCAAGTCATCTTGCTGGAGACTGACCTGCTCCAGATTTTCCTTGTGCTCCATCAATGTCTGGAGGGTGTGGCCTTCCCGAGCATGAAGCTCAGTGGTTACCCCATCCTGTAGTTAGTATAAGGTTTCTCTCAGAAGGGTGGCCAGATTCAATCCCGAACTTCACACACACCCCTCTACTTCTACTAAGATAGTGCCTGTTGGAAATGCTAAGGTGTTCATTGTATTGGTGCACATCATCTGGTCAGCTGTGGCTTTGTCCTCTATTAATTTTAGGATTACCCCACCTGGGGGTTGCACTTGTAATGCCTGCAACTACGCTCAGATCTCCCCCAAAATAATTGTCTGCTTTATGATCAATTACGTCAATGCATCAATATGGACATTCCTCGCTGATTTGCTGCTGTCAATAAACTCTTTCTCCAAAGCTTTTGTTGTTTTTGACTTTTTGCGTGTGTGCGGTGATTCCTTGCTGCGCGGTCGCTTGACGGGGGTTGATTCGGTAAGATGGTCCATGCGTTCCTGTATCTCCTTTTCCTATTGCATGTCTTGTTCCGAGGCCATTTCCTGATTTGTCATGGTTTCTTCAGCTATCACTTCCTTGGTTGCCTCCTTCTGCGAAGCTGCCTGTTGTCCCTGATGGGCCTTTTCTGCCAAGTGAGTGAGTCGCTGCTGGAGTTCCTTTTTTTGTTGTTGTGTTGCCATTCTTTCCAGTACGGCCTTGTTTGGGGTGCGCCACTATGGGGGCCATGTTGCCAATACCTCGTAAATAACATCATCTATTGCAATGAATGGAAGCGTGACCCATGCTCGCTTTGGATCCTTTCACGCTCGGATATATAAGTTATGTATGTCCGCTTTGAACTCGGTCGTGCTTTGAAAAATGTTGTAGATTGTTGGAGACATCCATGGCCTGTGAGTGATCCATGTGTAGATAGTCCCCTCCATGAAAGTCCAAAAAACCTTTATCTCATAAATCCTCGTTGCATCCTTTGCAGCCCAAAGCGAAGTATACCGCACTGCTTTCGGTAGGCTATCTTCAATGCTAGGAAGCTGGCTACCCTGCGGCAGTTCTTCTGCAACTAGAAGGATTGATAGTAGCAACCATGCATAATAAAATGTCTTACCTTTGTGTTATAGACATTTTTGTGCCTTACAGCATGAAGCATGAAATGTCCATAATCTAAGGGATCCAAAGTCCCTAAACATGTTTTTCCTACCCCTAGAGGAACAAGGTCAGCAAACCACAGCACTGAATATCAGTTCTCCACCTGAAAACACTCAAAAACAAGCTAATTCTGGATCATGTCAATTGCTCCACTGAGCATCTGCGCTGAATGTCAACTGCTCCACTGTGTACCTGCGCTGAATGTCAACTGCAAAGAAGGCTACCTGCGCTGGGCGAGTTTGGACAAGTGGCACAGTCATTCCTCAAGGTGTCAATGCCCAGGAAGCTTCCAAAATGACACTTGGGTCAAGGAATTCGACTGGTGATGAGTAAGAGGGTCTAGATCTCCAAGTGGAAGCAAGAACCTCCAAGTGGACTCAAGAACTGAACAATAACTGAAGTGGGAGAGGACACTAGTTAGCTTCATACCAAGCTCAAGCTGACTCATCCTTTCTCCAAAAATCCTATATATAGATCTCTCTCATGAGGTCTAGGGAGGCTGGAATCTGGTGAATGTAAGGAAGTGCTGTTGGTTTGAGTATAGAACTATTGGGTGATTTGCTTGAAGGAGGTGAAGAGGAGATTTCTTTCTACTGGGAGGTGATGCTGGATTGGGCCTTTTATGGTTGTATTACTTCCTGAACTTTACTTCTTCCATTAATAAAGCATTTGAGGTTCTTCTATATGCATGTGTCTCAATGGTGTATTGTTATACTTGTGTATTTGATTTATTCTAATCCTTGAATCAATTATGAATGTATGCTTCTTGTAGTTTCCCTCTCTTGCCATTTTGTAGGATCTTGGTGTAGTTGGGCCAGTGAAAGAGCAAGGAGCTGAGAGCAAGCAGCAAAGAGAGAAGATTGGATCAATCATTAGCGGAAGACAACGGTTAGTGGATCTCTTTCTCCCCTCTCTTACATCTCATAAAGAAGTAATCTCGAATAGCTTTGCTTTGATTGTTGCTGAGGTACTATCACCCTTAGAGTGGGATAGGGTCATTTCGTATTGGATACTTTTCCCAACAACAAATTGGCGACTCCGCTGGGGATCGTATCTTGTTGGTTGTTTGTGTTTTTGCTATTCATTTCATAAACACTGGGAGTACCGAATCAAACTGCATTTGGATCTTTCAAATGCAAAGTAGAGGGCAGCTACTCTAGCTCAGTTTCTGGGCAAGTTTATGATTTGAAGAGCTGATCCACAAGGACTCTAAATAGCTCTTAGTGATAGCTTTTCATCCTCCTTTTCATCCCTTAGTGTGTACGTGACTGATAGCTTCTGATTTGGCCAAAAACTGTGAATTTTTGAGCAATCTGTGACCCGGAAACTGAGAAAAACGAAAGTTTATCTCTTCAGTGCAGGCACTGTGAAGGCAGTCTGCATTTCAGCGCAGTTCCCGAAGGGGCTACCTGCGCTGAAGGTCAAACTGCCAGTGTACTACCTGTGCTGAACCAATTTTGCCTACAGCTACTGGGGTTCCCTCCTGTTTATTGCCCTGTTTTCACCCTTGTTTTTGCGGCCTGTTACCAGTCAATGTACCTATCTGAAACCAACTTTCCTTGCCACTATTCCGCCTTGGTTGTATAAAGAAACTGTATTTGTTCTTTGTGTATTTCTTATATCATTTACAGTTTCCCGTAACGAAAGTGAACTAGTCTTGCTGTGGCCTCTTAGATCTAGACCTGTGTTAAGTGTCGTTTTGATCTTAAGAGTTAGTTTGTTTACTGTTCATAGCTGATTGAGCTTTTGCTTTCGTCATATGGTTTGAATTTATATATTTCTAGTGTCGAAACAAGTAAATCTTAAGGTGTCTTTTGATTTTGGACAAGCTTGTTTGCTTTCACTTGAAATTGAATTCGAAATTATACAACAGCTTTCTTTTTGTATTGCACCAACATTAAGAAAGAGAAAAGAAATACCTGCATTGTGCATGTGCATTTTGACAGCTTGCATGTTGATTTAGGGAAAAGTGCATTAGTGTGTGCTCTATGATCTATGTGAAAAGATGATGTTTTTCTTTTCCCTCAGTAGTTAAGATTTTCAAAGTTGAAAGATTGAAAAGCTTGCTTATCATCTTAGACTGCATTTAGGAGTGTTATCATACATCTCGTGGTGATCCATAAAGGCAAACTGCTAAACAAGATCAACCTTAAAATAAATTGAATTTACATAACAACACATTGAAACATAATGCAAACACATAGAGGTCTAAGCTAGAGACGTGTTCCGGCGTCGTTAAACGTGATATCTTAGCGTTGAGTGGTTGGGTGATTCCTCCACGGTGAAGCGATAAGTATCAATATGGACTTGTGCTCCCACGTACCGTCGCGTATATATTGGGAGACCCCTATAGGAACAAAGCCTTTATCCATAGGAAACCGTGTCGGCTGCCCTACTGATCACAATGCAGTGAACACAGCATTCACGAAGATCGACCACTCGTACTGTAACGTATTCTGTGGTTTTGCGAAAAGTTTGGCACACCCTCTGCTTAGATCTCCAGAGCAGTTTCTTTTGGCCTTTTTCAAACTCTATAACTGAAAAAGTCCATCTGAGCATTTGTCACTTCGGGCTCGTTAAAACATCGAAGGAGACTAGAGTCATCTTTAGCTTTTTCTCGACTCTTAAAAAGTGAAAAAGCAAGTTGTGTCTAAAGCGTCGTTATAAAATTTATTTTAAACAGAACATAATCACCTCCTATTCCTGCATTTATCTGTAGGTTGAGAACATGGAACGCCCCAACCAAGGAATTCCACATGATGGAAATCCTAGTCCTTTCTCCTCTTGGGGAGAAGTTGGTGCGCCCCACATGGCCACATTGTCGCTTCCAGGACTGACAATTGGCCTGCCAATTTGGCTATTCTCAACCAATGTAGTTTAGAACACCATGGTTCCTGAACAGTCGAGTCAACAGTTAGATCAGTCTAGAGCTGCCCACCAGCCTTCTACTTCCTATAACTCTTCCTCCAATCCTTCATCTTCGCAAGGTAGAGCCAGCAAAAGCCAAGCTCCCATGGAGAAGAAGGAGAAGAAGAAGAAGGAGCCTAAGGCGACTGGGGGCAAGCGAAAGACATCTGACAAAAATCCACACACAGCACAGACCGGGCCTAAATCACCATGTGTCATATGTAAAGGAGACCACTTCCATAGAGATTGTCCCTGTATTCCCCGGATACTAAGGGACTGGTCCCCTTGTTTTCACAATTCGGGAGCATCAACCTCTGATAGCCATGTTGAATGCTTACCGTCAACCAGCGAAAGTGAAGGTTCAAGACAAAGAGGGGGATCAAGATCCCCCTGCAGACTGTGTGAAGGCGATCACGCCATCCACCATTGTCCCTTCTTAGACGAAGCGAAGAGAGTTTTGGAAGATCGTCCGGTTTCACCGTTAAGACTTCCTCCTGGATACAAAAAACTCGTGCCAAGTCCTTCGTTGGTTGAAAATACAGCTGGCCCGCTCAAGTGGTCAGCTGAAGTGTCAGTCATTGAAAATGAACCTACTGAATCCAGACCGGACGAAAGTCCAAAGGTCGAAACGACAGTTGACCCGGTTCCGCCTTCAGAGGTTTCATCTTCAAATGACACCGTCAATGAAGATTCATCTTCAAATGACACCCTCACTGAAGAGAATAAGGATGACACCATCCAGATTCTTTTCATCAACACTGACTCTGATGAGCATCAGGGCAATGCGACCATTCCTTTATCGTAGGAAGGAACATCATCAGGGTCATACCCGGCCGTGTATTCGGTCCCACCACCAAGCAACCTGGTTGTGTCCTTTGATTGGAACCAACTAGGCAGACCCCGGTTGCCAGCCAATATACCATTCAGAATCATAGTCCAAATTTATAGAATGGTAATGGCCGGCACTATCATTGATGAAGGGGCATCTGTGAGTATCCTTTCCTCTATTGCTTGGAAAGCACTGGGTTCCCCGGCGCTTTTGCCTGAGATAAGAAATCTCTCAGGTTTTGATAAAGGAACCAGTCGACCATTAGGGATCCTCCCCAATGTGCCTGTTACATTGAAAGGGAAGGCCGTTCAAATGAACGTGATGGTCGTTCAAGGACCCTTGGATTATAACCTACTCCTTGGACGAGACTATATATATTGCATGGGAGCAATAGTCTCCTCACTCTTTAGAGTAATGTGTTCTCCATACGAAGGAAGAATGGTCAAGCTCGTAGACCAACTTTCATTTCCGGGATCACGCATCGCAAATAGTCACATACCAACCCTGAATGGTCTATTCAATCAAGAAATGTCTCCACCCCCAGTCCTTCTTCCGGATGAGTGCGAGTGATTCGGAAAGATGGGACTGGAACCCAGGGGGCATGCATCCTGGTCTGCTTCGGGCAGAAAAAACCTTAGGTATAAAATAGAATTTCCGCGGGAGAATATGACTAGTCCGTACCCCGTCCGTAGAGGAAGAGGGGTTGTTCTGGAACAAGATTCTTTTGTCAAGGTTACTTGTTTGACAAAGGTCATTCACCATTGTCTACTTCGGTAGACAGTGCCGAGGAAATGTTTTCGTTTGATGGTGTTAACAAAACAATCTTTGGGTAACCAGAAAGAGGCAAGCCTCACCCTTTAAAACAAATGTTTTGTCGGATAAGTAGGGGCAGCCTTGAAATTGTACTTTATACCTGGGGGCATGCAACCTTTTGGAGTGCAAGCAAGGGACGACTATTTATTTTTTAAAATTTTTAGGTCCTCCCTTTAAACCTGTAGGTCTAACCCTTTAAACTCGTAGGATTAGCCGTTTCCAAACTTGCATAAAGAAAGGAGCGGAGCATAGCTTCGTGAGATAAAGCTCCATAAAAAATAGCTATCTCACAGGAGACATTCTTATCTTATGACTGGTATATCAAGCAGTTTTACTGCGGAATTTATGCTCGTTAAAAAATAGAAAAGCGAGATCCGAGCAGTTTTAACGCGGAATTCATGCTCGTTAAAAAATAAACATAAGCATTGAGCAGTGTTTTGGCGCATTCAAGATCATTAAAAAATGAACCCATCTCGGTAAATAACCATTGTGATCGTAAATTTATTAGCCATAAAAAGCCTTGGTCGTGTTTTGCACCTGCCACCTCCATTTCATTTGGCCGATCGTTCACCTCCATATGATTGTTTACCCATTTTGAGGAACAGCTGCGAAGAGTGATTTCACCTAGCCATCCTTGTGACACTGCCGTGATTGGAAAATTCCAACCTGTACCTGGAATCTGCTGCTATCCCTGTTTATCACTCGTTCCTCAAAAGACAAGTCTTCTTTGAGCTCTTTTCTCCTGACTCGTAAAATATGAAAAGTTTGCCGAGTTTTGGCCTTCCAGCTCGTTAAAGTGACCGGAAGAGCTATCCCTCCTCTAGATTTTAATCTTTTTGGACCTGAGGGATTATTGCACAAAAAGGTCGAGCGCTTGTTTTATTCGGCTCGTTAAAGTTATCGAAAACTCATCCCTTCTGTATTGTTTTATACTTTTTCGGACTTAAGGGATTAGATGACGAAAAAGGAATTTTGGAGTTAACTTTCTGTACCTTTTCAGACTCTCTAAAAATGAAAAGGACCGAGTTTTCCTTGTCGTTAGACTCGTTAAAATGATTAAATAGCGACAAACTTGTCTTTAGACGAGAACGAGTTTCCCTATCGCTAGGCTCGTTAAAACATAGCGATAGGCTTGCCCGAAGGGCAGGTTATAGAAGAAGCATATGTTATCCTCCTCAAGCTTGACAAAAATAAAGAGGTACTGGTCAGAAATGACTGGGGAAAAATTGGGAGAACCTCAAAGCTTTAATGGTAGCAGGTCGCTCTTGAACATGACACTTTTCCTCCGTATCACATCGGGTTGGGTTGTTTCATTCACCGGTCTCATCACCATGGTCTTCGCCAAACCATCCACACTTGGGGTAATGCTACCGATCCATCGCATCAGTGTCGTTATATGTTCAAGAGATGTTGTTCAGAAAGAGTCAACCGTGTCCCATCCACTGCCATACATTATCCTTCATCCACCCATGATCGCCACCCTGAATCATATTTCACAGATTGTTTTCACCTCCACTAAAATCGTTAGCTCCGTTCCGTGTCACTGATGTGGGATTCATTAAGGCCCTCCTTTGACGGATCGCTTCTTGTCGACTTCAGCTCATTATCCAAGAAGTTGATCTAGGAACACCCCCCTCAGTACTTTGAAACTTGCATGCCTCAATGGCAATTTTCTCACTTCCAGCGACAGGTATACATCAATGACCTTCGACCAGAAGATTTTGCGTGGTGTTCAACGCCAAGTCCTTTATTCACACCACGTGAATTGTACTGCAGTACCTTGAGGGTCATTATCATTATCGGTGATTCCTCTCGCGCTTGTTAACGGTTTTCATCATTGACCGGTAATCAAGCGATGTCTTTCCATGTTCGACTTCAGCGCAATTCTCACATGGATCGACTTGTACTTAGAGTGAAGATCGAACGATTTTGAAGACCCCGGATCTAGTTTCATCCATCCGGGCTGCGATATATATTCAGGAAATATAAAGACATTTGACATGTACATCATTACAGCAGATGATCATCCTACTCAAAGGATGATAATTTCAGCAGAGAATTATCTGTCTACCATCAGACGATCGTCTGTTCTATGTACCAAAATGAATTTATAAAGCTGAGCATGGGAATACCCGCCTCAGCTAGATCATGAAAGCAGAATGAAAAATAATGTATTGTATTGTATTGTATTACAGGTCACCTCTCAGCGATTGAATGAACTTCGGATCCTCCTGATAAAGAATTTCACCTGATAAACGACCTCATACTTTAGGGGGCAACTGTTATAGATATTTTTGTGCTTTACAGCATGAAGCATGAAATGTCCATAATCTAAGGGATCCAAAGTCCCTAAACATGTTGTTCCTACCCCTAAAGGAACAAGGTCAGCAAACCACAACACTGAATATTAGTTCTCCACCTGAAAACACTCAAAAACAAGCTAATTCTGGATCATGTCAACTGCTCCACTGAGCATCTGCGCTGAATGTCAACTGCTCCACTGTGTACCTGCACTGAGTGTCAACTGCAAAGAAGGCTACCTGCGCTGGGCGAGTTTGGACAAGTGGCACAGTCATTCCTCAAGGTGTCAATGCCCAGGAAGCTTCCAAAATGACACTTGGGTCAAGGAATTCGACTGGTGATGAGTAAGAGGGTCTAGATCTCCAAGTGGAAGCAAGAACCTCCAAGTGGACTCAAGAACTGAACAATAACTGAAGTGGGAGAGGACACTAGTCAGCTTCATACCAAGCTCAAGCTGACTCATCCTTTCTCCAAAAATCCTATATATAGATCTCTCTCATGAGGTCTAGGGAGGCTGGAATCTGGTGAATGTAAGGAAGTGCTGTTGGTTTGAGTATAGAACTATTGGGTGATTTGCTTGAAGGAGGTGAAGAGGAGATTTCTTTCTACTGGGAGGTGATGTTGGATTGGGCCTTTTATGGTTGTATTACTTCCTGAACTTTACTTCTTCCATTAATAAAGCATTTGAGGTTCTTCTATATGCATGTGTCTCAATGGTGTATTGTTATACTTGTGTATTTGATTTATTCTAATCCTTGAATCAATTATGAATGTATGCTTCTTGTAGTTTCCCTCTCTTGCCATTTTGTAGGATCTTGGTGTAGCTGGGCCAGTGAAAGAGCAAGGAGCTGAGAGCAAGCAGCAAAGAGAGAAGATTGGATCAATCATTAGCGGAAGACAACGGTTAGTGGATCTCTTTCTCCCCTCTCTTACATCTCATAAAGAAGTAATCTCGAATAGCTTTGCTTTGATTGTTGCTGAGGTACTATCACCCTTAGAGTGGGATAGGGTCATTCTGTATTGGATACTTTTCCCAACAACACTTTGTCCTGTGCTTCCTAACAGTTTGTCAAAAAATCATCGCATAAGAACTGCACCCAGATAAACTAAACTCCTGCCGCACAATGTTCCGCAAGCGCAATGACAGGAGCTGGCACCTCATCTACATGACATTTCCTCATTAGCTTACTAGCTAGTAACTGGGTGGTGATTCACACCCCTTGGTCTTTGATTCTTGCTATTGCATACCCCCGCTTCTGCTTCTCCAACTTATATTTAGCCTTCATTGTTTCGGGGTGACCCGCATCACTTCTTGTTCTGGCTATGTTTGTGGGATTAGACCCTTTTATTGGCAAGTGGGTAATCTAGTGTACTAAATCAGTTGTGATAGGAATCAGGTCCTCTAACCAGAGATATCCATCATGTACCAGACATAGTAACTGCCAGATAACAAAGATGGTGATGGTCGTGCGGTGATAGTGAGGTATCCACCTTAGATTAAGTAATCTTGCCTTCTCCACACCTAGTAACCACATTCGTGGCAGTAATTTGTGTTCAGCCAATTTGGGGAACTTGTCGTTTTCTACAAGGTCCCAGTCTTCGAACTTGATGCTCGGGACTCGGCCCAGCAGCAGCCCATCGAACCTTACATCTAGGCAGTAGATATTTTCATATCTAGCTTGGAACTTTCATCTTAATGGCGCGTCACTCGCTCCTCCCTGACGTAACTTGACATTCTTGTGAGGAATAGTGGTGTTAATGGTCACCTCTCTACCTTTTCATGTGATAGCACTATCCCTCGGGCATAGTTGCGATTTTGTGAATCGAATGACTCTGTATGGAACCCTTCTACCTCGCCAGCCTCCTGCAGACTTGTTTATAGTCCCGTGCCTTCATTCAACTGCTTGGCGCACTAATACTGTGCTTCCTATAGCTAGTCAGGTGGTGGCACCCCTGATGCGAGTTCAGAGCCTTCCTGCTAGCCTGGGCTGCGAGCACCTTCCAAGTGTCTTTGTAGTCATTATCTCTTCGTGCACCATTGTGTAGGGTGTATTCTTCCATAGGTACGGTTGCAGCCATGATAGCAGGGTCGCGGCTCATTCTTGTTCTACGAGATACCCTACTGGGCCTAGTTCCCTTATGTGCAGATTTGCATGGCCTCCATGCGCATCACTACCTTTCATCTTGCTGATTCCTTCCCTGACTAGCGCACTTTTCTTTCCTAGCCATGCCCATAGCTGTTTGATTTCATGAGGCCTGCTGCTACCCCGATTAATCTGGGCTCCCGCTTGTTTAATTAGTGACACTCTCATATGTGCCTCCCTTCTATTAGAGGCCTATCGAACCCATGGTATCTACAACTTCCCAGTGGGTGATTTTCTCGAGCGAACTTCCCCCTGTTACCCTGCTAACTTGGTCACGGACCACTGGGGAAATGGATTGCCCTCTACCCCTTGCGCGTACCTGCTTCAGACATCCGCACCACTTTCACCCAATCTTTCAGCATGTACCTGATTCGTGGACAATTGTCGCGGATGGCGTCTCTGTGGGGGCATCCTGTGGTCTTTATCTCAGATTCATGTTGGTCAACTGGTGCCTCCACCTTCATTGCGTCCTCATCAGTTGGCCACTCCCTTGCTTCCATTGTTGCACAACGTAGTGATCAAACCATCATATTACAATTTAGTGTTGTTACCTCATGCAATCCGTTCTGCCATCACTCAATCTCTTCATCTGAGTCCAATGTGCAAGAATTGTCACGGTCCCATGGTATTCATCCATTCGCTGTCAGATTCACTCGGTCTTGATCTTGTGTGGTGATCTGGTAAATGTAATATAGTTTTTTGTCATTGTCCTCGTTGCGCACTAGCTTGGTATAACTCGCTGCTTCGAGTGGGTCTAGTGGAACCACTACGCAGAGATATCTTTTCTCGAATATCATTTTTTGTTTCTTTAGGTTGATGACTCCATTCATATCCGTCGCCCAGTCTATCCCTAATAATTCAGGATATGGGTTACTGCATCCACAAATTCTATAACCTCAAAATCAGTTAGTGTACTGACACCGTCGGTGTCTACTATAACTCCTTGTAGTCTTCCCATAGGCAAGATCTTTTGTTGGTACGCCATCCACAGCTGGATAGGGGACCATTGTAGTGCAGGCCTGCCCATGCACTCCTAGGTTTGTTTAGGTAGGACATTTGCGTCTGACCCCAAGTCTAGAACAACCTGGTCCATCTCATAGTCCCCAATTTGGGTAGTCAACCGCATTTCCCACCCAATTCACAACGCATGCTTGCCCAACTTACGTACCATTCAGGGTTCATCCATTCCTGCACACCTAGTTATTAAATCTTGTAATCACTTCACTGATTTGGTATCCTGTAGTAGCTTCATGCATGTATCTAAGAAGGTAGTTAGCATATAAGTATCCCTTTCTGACTCTATTTAATCCTTGTTATCCGAAGAGGAAGCTTCCGTGAAGTTCTTATTAGCCTCCATAAATGTTTCCTTTGCGTGCTCCAAATCAAAGTCCGGTTGTTTCGTGGGAGCCTTGCAAACCCATACATCCTCCTTGGGTTTCTTCCCTTTATCTTCTCCCATAGTTGCACCTTCTAAGCATCATATTCACGTTATGGTCTCCCACGCATGATTCAGCCTTCATCATTTGGACATTCGGAGTGGGAGTAGCTGGAAGCACCCCTTTTTCTCGCATCTGAGCAATTAGCATGGGGTAATCAACTGCTTTGTGGTAGAATTGGTAATAGTATGGGAAACATGTTCTAGTCGGGTTCATGCAATCACGGGCGTAGTGCCCTAGTCTGTTATGAAACGAGCTTAAGAAAAGATAGAAAATATAGATCAACGCCTTAGAATTCAGCCTCTTCGAGGGGGAAACCTCCTTTACATTACATAAATGAGCAATTCTTGGATGATACAAATGAAAATACCTCCTTTCTATATAGGAGTCTAAGGGGTCATAACATAATCAGAGCCGACATAACAATAATAATGTAGGGGCACAATAATAACAATAGTGGGCTTCTACAATAGTAACAATATGGGCACTACATGGGTACATCAATATAATAAGTGGGTTGTACTAATAACAATAAGGGGTTACACTAGTAGTATACGGGCCTAACATGCCCCTCTCCTTCAAAAATCGTTGTCCTCAACGCTTGAGTAGTTCTTGATGCTTCTTTATAAAATTCTTGTCCTCCCATGTGGAATCTTTAGTGGATAATTTCTTCCACTTGATGAGATACTCTGAAATTGATCAATTTCATATCTGTCGGGTTCTTGTTTCCGTGACTGCTCCAGGTTCCAATATGATTTTTCCTTCCTCTTCAATTTCTGGCAATATTGTTTGAATTGGGATCTTTTTCAACTTTTGAATAAGTGGCCATACTTCATCATCCTTCTTCCATTCATCCTTTGCTTCGTTTATCCAATCTAGTTGGATAATAGAAATAACACAAAACAATGCTTCCACATCCTCATCCTTGAAGAGTCTTCCCATTCGGTAAGGTCGCCATTTTTTAAGTGCATGTAGTATTGCCAACATTTCCTTCTCATAAATAGCTTGCTTGAGATGTAGCAGTGAAAATACCCAATCACCTACATCAAAACATTTTTCACTACTATGTTGATCTACCTGTTGTTTCATTTGATTTTGCACCGAAGTGGCGTTATCCTTTAAAATTTGGAGAACTTATTGTTGATGCTCGATGTGATCTTTCATTGCTTGAACCTTTTTCTTCTTGATATGTCCTTCTATCTTGATAGTTTGAGGAGTGGTAATTTCGACCAATGAATTACAATATATGGTTGGATTCATTTCTTCTTTCTCGATATGATCTTTCACTTTTTGCACCTTTTTCTTCTTGATATGTCCTTCTATCTTGAGAGTTTGAAGAGTGGTAATTCTTGCCAATGCTTTACAAGATATGGTCTGATTCATTTCTTCTTTCTCTGGGATGGGGTCCTGGCGTATATCTTTTTCTTTTGATGTTTCTTGATCCTTTTCTTCCTCCTCTTCATATTCTATGTAAAATAATTTCTTCTCAGCACATTTATGACCTTTAGTGCATTTGCTATCACAATTGTAACAAAGACCTTTTTCTCTTTTTTCTTCCAATTGTTGTGGTGTAACCCTTGTAGGTTGTGGAAGGCTAGGAGAAAAAACACTTCCATATTTATAGTTGTGAGGGGTATGCTTCTTGGTTTCCATAATTTTTCCTTCCACTATTTCACAAAGCCCTTTTACTCTTTCCAATTCTTGTGGTGTTGCTCTAAAGAAGGTGTTGCTCTTTGTATCCTCATAATGTACTATCATTTCCTCCGTAAAAATTGACCACATAACAAGTTGTTTATGAGAACAAAGCCCTCCATACCATAAAAATTGATCTGATTCTAAATATGAAGATGCAATACATACCTTTTGTAACAGTGGTACACCATGTATATCAAAATATTGCTCCATCTGAAGTATCCAATTTACCGGATCCTTGCCATCAAACTTCCTTATCTTGCTTTTTCTTGATTTTAGGAGATCGATCTTGAAACGACTGTAACTTTGTACTTTCAGATCTTTAAGTTCCGAAATTGCGACCTATAGTAGCCCTCTATGTCCTCCTTCTAATGCAACCAGTCTGATCCAAATTGGGTTCTCCAAGTAAGAGTTATGCACAATCTCCCAAGATGACCTGATTATAGACTAGTTCAGTAGAGCGAACTTGTACGACGTGCCACGAGTCATTGTTTCGACCTTTGGCTCTAACAAATATATACAAGAAACTACATTTTGTCCTCTTTCTGTACCTTCTTATGAAATTTCAATCCGATGATCAGAGAGAAAGTTATGACGATTTTCCCCAAGTCACCTGTTTGGAATGCAATTCAGAAGTCTACAAAATGACCAACTTCCTCAGAACATATCTCTGCAAATATAGTGAAAAAAGTGTTGAAATTCGGACTTGAGGTTCAACGCGATGTCTTCCCAAATGGGTTTTTTTTTTAGCTTCTAAAACATTGCAGAAAAAAAGTTATAGTGAAAATTCCACGATGACCTATTTGGAGCATCAAAACCCTAGAATCCAAATCTCTGATACCAAATGTTATGAAACTAGCTCAAGAAAAGATAGAAAAGATAGATCAACGCCTTAGAATTCAGCCTCTTTGAGGGGGAAACCTCCTTTACATTACATAAATGAGCAATTCTTGGATGATACAAATGAAAATACCTCCTTTCTATATATAGGAGTCTAAGGGGTCATAACATAATCAGAGCCAACATAACAATAATAATGTAAGGGCACAATAATAACAATAGTGGGCTTCTATGGGGCACAATAGTAACAATATGGGCACTACATGGGTACATCAATATAATAAGTGGGTTGTACTAATAACAATAAGGGGTTACACTAGTAGTATATGGGCCTAACATGGTCCTCCACAATTATAGCAGATTAATTATCCTCGTCCGCATCTAGGTCGCATTCCCCCTTGACCCCTTCCGCGTCCTCGGAATCCGCCCCACACTATTTCTCTGGTAGGATCTTGCCCGCACACCTTCATATGCATCTTATAAGCAGGTGTTTGATCCATCAACATCTCATAACTTTGGCAGTTTCTTTCATCGTGGCCCACCGTTCTACAACTTAAATAACCAGTGTGGGGGGGCGGGGGGGGGTTGTCTTAGGTTCTGTAATAGATGACAATTGTTCGTGGCATGTTTTCCTCCCTCCTGAGATATTGTGCAATAGAGTGCGGATGCCGTGCTTGGCCCTGCTTGTACCTATGGTCGCAATGGTATTGGTCCCCCCGCCGCCACATAGTTCACAAAGACCAGACAATGTTCCTTATTGTGTCCCTGGCCCTTACATTTGATACACCATATTTCTTCGTGCACATCTAACTGAGGCACCTGTCCTTGTTTCAAACTTCACATCTCTAAGCATAGGTTTTATATTTTCACGTGGATTTGCTGAACTCCCAACCCTGGATCCTGTATTGGGGTTTCGTGCAACCTCATCACTATCTCTAATGCTTCAACTTGGGTTGATATCTTTTGCTGTGATAGCACCGTCCTCAGATATGGTGTCAAAGATGCCACAAACCATGCATAATGCTGCACATCTCTCAATGTCATGTTAGCATTGCGGATGGTGCTTTTAAATCTCTAATCCAAATCCCATGGGGTTTTGCCAGGAAACATCACAATCTCCTTGAACCCAATGACCAACAGTGTCTCCGATTTTGGCTGACCAAATTCTTTGTTTAACGCATCCTGGATTGCCGCTATTCTTGCACTCGGATGATCGCTTGAGTACTTTATATACCATGTCAACGCGTGGTCCTGCAGCGCACTAACCAGAGTAGTCTTTTTTATGTTATCATCCGTTATTCCTTGGGCTTCCCATATAGCCCTTACCACAAACCAAAACTGACCTGGTTCCTCATTTCCTGCACCCTTAAATACCAGCAACTTGACTGCGCTTGCCATCCCAACCTTCGGTGGTGGCGGAGGTGGAGTTGGTGAAGATTGATTTGACGTCGATGAAGTAGGTGATGGCGTAGACAGAGGTGATATCAGTGGAAAGTGTTGCTTAATCAATTGCATTGCGTTTCTTGGGGAGAACCTTGCGAGCTCTTCCTCACTTTCTCATGAAATAGAAATTAGCAGGCTGTTATCTAATCCTTCGGTTCCCTGGTAGCCTCTTCCACTACGCATTACGCTAGACATTAATAAATGCACATAATCTGTTTTTCACAGAACAACATCTTAATCCAAGTATTCAACGATTTAATATACTTACCCCGCGGTCCTTGGAGAAAGCACCTTTCTTTTTCACTATAACTCAGGGTTGTGTCTATCGCATACTCAGTAATAAACCCTCCTATTACCCAATCCAACCAGTGATCTACTGTGCATGTGATTTTATCTTTGGATGCTTCTAGCCTGCGCACCAATTCTGGAGTCCACACAATACGTTGATCTAGTCTGCACCTTCCCACACTATCGGCTAACCTCGTGATCCACTTGTACAACTCTATCGGGAATGTCGTGAAAAATATTTCATGGATATCTACGTATATGTAACGATCCAACCACCCTTCCTCTGATATCCACATTTTTTTTCCTGAAACCATGAACTCGTGAAGCTTCTGATCCAACCAATCTTCAAGCTCTGTCTTTGTAGGATTCTGGTGTTCCGACATTAGACATCCCTTAGGCAGATCCCCGTCCTGACAACGGAACCATTTGTTGGCTTATGGGGTCCTGACTCAGGTTAGGAAGATTTATTTAGCCAAACAAATCCCGCAGCCATCAGCCCTTTTGGTAACAGCCTGTGGAGCGCGAGTTGAGGTCTCACTCGAGGTAGCAGGGGAGGGTGTTGGAACCAGGTTTTCGCACCCTTGGGATGTCTTGACGTAGCCTGGAAGGTTCACGTGCCATTCTAGGGCCTCGCACTACTCTGCTTCTACGTAAATCCGAAGCAAGGCAATTCCTTCATACTTATTATTAATGCGCTGTTATAGATTAGATCTATGTTTTATGGTATTTAAGCAAACATTTTAATAGAAATAACCAGTTCGCGCACCCATAAAAGTTATAGATTTGCACAGATCAAATAGATATATCAACCATAAATTAACCAGATCCACAATAATTCAGATTTAACACAGTATTTCAGAATCAACTTATCTCTATTCAACTCTTCCACCAATACATCAAGATCCTCCCTGTGCACTCAGCTGCAAGGGTCCGCGCACATAGCTGCGGACTCTACTAGGCCTCTACGCACATAGTTGTAGAGCCTCTATCTATCTACTTTCCAATTCACCTAATTGGAATATAGGGAGCTAGGAACATGCAAGAATTCAATAGATACTTATAAGACTATCATGGAGGTTCTAAGAGGATTTTGAAACCCAAATCCTTACCTTATATAGTTATCAAAACCTAGTAGAATGTGAGAAAAGGTATCATTAGTCCACTAGTAGTTGGTTGTTCTATTGTATGAGTAATGCTTTGGATGAAATATCAATCAAACTAAGAGCCAAAAAAACATATTGCAGAGGATTTTAGAAAATTATAGTGTGTTATATCTTTGCACTAAGTTTGGGAAGATTGGTAATTCATTTGTATTATCAATAATATAAGAAGGTGAAAGGCATAGTCATTGTTTCAATGTTATTTTTCCCATAGTGTGGATTTTATTTGTATTATACTTCTTGTGTCACAATAGTTAAATAATCGAAATGTCATGTTTTTATTTTTGTCAAGGAATTAAAAAAGAAAAGAAAAAATAGTCACTTAGTGGAGCATACACTTGCTATATAGTAACTTAAGTTTAAATATATTTTTGTGATTGAGTGTAAGAATATCCAAAGTAGATTAACATCTATTGTTCTACATCCAACCACCATTCCTGGTAACCAATACATAAAGAAATGGAAAATATTTATCTTCCTGAGTGTCCATCATGAAAATTTTGTGCTTTGGTTGATTGTTAAATAGATGTTATAATAATTCTTACATCCCATCCTTTCCATGTGGAAAATTCATGTCTGTTTAATTTATGAATATTTTCCACTAATTTTGATAACAATAAAGGTGTGATAATTACATAATATCAATTCTAGGGTTCGATACTTGTACTCTCCAAAACAATTTCTAATTTGTTTTGGATTTATTGTACGCCTTTAATGAATTTAACAGTGACATGGGTATGATAATTTTATAATTACACTCTCAGATCTTAGATTTAGAGTTTAAATTTTGGATATGTTATATAAGAAACCTTCCCTTAATTTCCCACCAGATTTCATAAAGAAATATTGAGATTTTGTAATATTCATATTTCTAGAGTTAATGCACAAAAATTTCTAGATTTTGAAAATAAGAAGGGGTTAGTGTTTTTATTAGCGCACACTCAAGGCTTGGATTTAGAATCTAGAAATTGTACAGGATTTAGAAGAGATATTTTCCTACCTTCCCATGACATTTCATCAAAAAATATTCTTTTCAAGGGTTGTGCCTAAGCCATACATAGAGTGTGAGAGTAACCAAAGTTTACGTTGCACATGCATTATTTTCAATGTTAGATTTGAATATTCAAACCATAAAGCATAAAGCATAGGTTGTATATGAAATTTAAAGAGATGATTACTATGCATATATTATGTTTGGGTTCCCCAAATAAATGAAAATAATTTGGAACCAAATAGTCTTGAACGGATAACTTAAATAATTGAGCAATTGATGTAATAAGAGCCTTTAGCTCTCCATTGATTTTATATTCTATAGATATTGGTGATGTGTGATCTAAAGAAATCTGATTAGGTTCTTTAAATGTAAAAAATACCCAAGAACATAAGCCACTATTTTAACAAAGTTTGAAAAAGATATTACTAATTTTTCTTTTCTATTAGATTGTACAAACAAGAATGAAAGATAAGCATGAATTTATATTTCATTAAGATTATACAACATAAATAAAATTTCCATGACCATTAGATTCAACTTCCAAGGTCCCTTGGACTCAATGTGATGGTTCAAATTCAACACCATAACCTTAATGGATAATGTGTCCAACATCCCCCCCCCGTTCGAAGGGGTGTATGTGAGTCAAAGAAGAGAGCTAAAATACAAGAGTGTATTCTATCTAATAGTTGGATGTGCTCTATGAAATGGTGATTTAAGGAATAGAAAAAACCAAGTCAGGTAGTAAAATTCAAAAGCTTCCATTGATTGTGGTTTAAGGCTAGCCACCAACTCTAGAACTTAGCTTGAAGCAATTCCTGGAACAATTTTGAATCTAGCTCGAGGATGATATACTCTATGAAGTGGAAGTTCTCCTTAATGATAGTTTAAAGATGATCACACATTTATGACATGGTGGTCTGAAGTTGGCTAGAAACTATTGGAACTTAGCTCCAAGGTTGAATGGTTCCCAAAAAAATCCAAATACTCCAAGGATCTATTGTCTTTTTTTGATTAGAAGTGCTCATATATGGTGATCGCTATAGACAGATGTCATTTTGAAGGCGATCACAAATTTAATCACACTCATATCTTGGATTCTAGCTCTAACTTTTATTCTTGTTCAGATTGAGCCTTTGGTTTTATTTGTTTCTTAGGCTCATTTTTTCATGCTTGATTGATAGGGCTTCAAAACTATAAGCCTAACTATCAATCATTGGTATCATTTCCCCATCAAATATAAGGTGAGGGAGAAAATATTTCCACAATTCACACATGGATGAAGATGAAAAACTATGATCCTCCATGTGGAAAAATAATCAATGGTTTCAGCTTCTACCAGAAACTCACCCTTCCATAAAGCAATTTAACTAAGAAACTTACAACAAAAACTATTTGCAGGTTACCATTTTTTTATTCTTTCTTCCCAAGATAGTTATCACCTTACATCTCCATAAGGCCACAAATCCTTTTAGCTTCAACTTTTCTACTTTCAATATTGTGCATCTCTTGAAAAACTCCATCTACAATAGAAGGGTCTCCAAAGACCACAAACCCAAAATCTCTTGCTCGACCATTAGTCCAATCTTTCATAATGAAAACTTCCACGTATTTTTCACAGTTACTAAAGCATTCCTTGGTCCTCTCTTCTTAGCTGTCCCATGATATTCCTCTAATAAAAATATTTCCATGAGAAAAATCCATTTCTCCTTTCAAAATGAAAATACGCTTTGCTGCTTCTGAACTTTTTGTTTTGGGGAGGAACAGAGCGAATAACGGAGTTGTGGGGGAGCGAGCTAAATGAGGGTTTGGAACAATAGGGGATGATTGCTAGTAACCATGGAGGGGTGAGGAGGGGGGAGTTCCATTCCCTCCTACAGTCATGTAGTTGCGAACAAAAGCAAGGAGCTAGTTTGAATCGCTTCAAGAAACCCATGGAGGCAGAAATTGAGAGTATTAGCACAGAAAATCCGAAAAACATCAGTTCTCATGAACAAGAAGAGAATCATGAGGAAGTCAGAAGAGAGAAGAGAACAAGAGGTAGTAGTTAGAGCGCTGAGCATAAGAGTGTGACAAGACTTTGTAAGCCCAGGTCAATCATTAAACCCCGATTTTTTTAAATAATCTAGCACTATAGGAACACATGGATCAAATGGCAGCATACGAAGTTGTATGTAAATTTATGGGGATATGGCCAATGGAGAAGGCTTTGCACATATGGACATAAAACCACTGGAAACCAAAGGGGGAAATAAACCTTCACCTTGGGTCCAAGGGATTCTTCACAATGGTGTTCGCAAACCTAGAGGACAAAGACAGAGTGTTCAAAGGAGGACCATATTTTTATGCTGCAGCAGGCCTCTACATGCAACCACGGGTGATGAATGTTGTCCCGAAATGAGAAAAATTCAAATCAGTACCAGTATGGATAAGACTCTACTACCTACCTTTAGATTATTGGCTGCCAGAATCCTTAAAATCCATAGGCAATAAATTAGGTCATTTTTTAAAAACATCAGAGGCAACTCTAAGAGGAAAATACACCTCCTTTGCCCACATATGTGTAGAAAAGGACCTTTCGGGAGCACTTCCGGATGAAATAATTCTAGAAGTATATGATGAAGAATGGGTGCAGGTAGTGGACTATGAACATGTCCCATTCAAATGTCGTAAATGTCATGAACACAGGCACCTGTTCATAGATTTCCCTTTAAACAAACTGGAGGAAAATATGAAAACCAACACAGGAAAAGATCCCAAAGGCTTTACCAAGATGGGAGGAAAAGGGAGAGGAGGAAAAAATTACCAAAAGAAAACTAATGAGGATAAACAACCAAGTCATAATAGTTTCAATATTTTAGAAGAAGAAGGTGGGAATAATGGGATGAACCAAGCATCAGAGAATAATCCTGCAAAGAAGGAAAAGGATGCTAGCATGGAGGATGTACCTGAGAATAGAAAACTAAAGGAAGATCTTCCAAGCATCATGGAACTTGGTAGGGACCATGAGATGACCACAAACTACAGGAGATTCCTGAGAGGGAGAATCTTGATCTAGAAAAGGTCCCTAGAGGAGGGAATGTTAGGTCCCTATAATACTAGTGATTACCCGATTACTATTGTAGTTGTATCCCTTATTAATATTTTTGTGCCCCTATTGTCCCCATATTGTTATTACTATGCCCCATAGAATCCCTCTATTGTTATTTTTGTGCCTTTATATCATTATTGTTAGGTCGGCTAGGTTATATTGTGACTCCTTAGACTCCTATATATAGAAAGGAGGTTTTGTCATTTGAATCATCAAATAATTGTTCATTTGCATAATGTAAAGGAGGTTACCCCCTCGAAGAGGCTGAATTATAAGGCGTTCAACTATCTTTTCAATCTTTTTGTGAGCTGGTTTCATAACATTTGGTATTAGAGGTTTGGATTCTAGGGTTTCGCTGCTCCAAATAGGTCATCGTGGCATTTTCGCTATAACTTTTTTATGTGACGTTTCAGAAGGTAAAAAGAAAACCCATTTGAGACAAGATCGCACTGAAGCTTGGGTCCAAATTTCAGATCTTTTCGCGCTATATTTGTGGAGATATGATCTGAGGAAGTTAGTCTTTTTGTAGACTCCTGAATTACATTCCAAACAGGTGGCCTAGGGAAAATCGTCATAACTTTCTCTCTGAGCATCAGATTGATATTTTGTAAGAAAGTACAGGAAGAGAACGGACTGTAGTTTCTTGTATTTATTTTTCAGAGCCAAAGGTGAAACAAGGACACGTGGCACGTCGTACAAGTTCGCTCTACTGAACTAGTCTATAATCAGGTCACTGTGGGAGATTTGGCATAACTCTTCCTTGGAGAATCCAATTGGGATCAGACTAGTGGCATTGGAAAGAGGACATAGAGCGATACTGTTGGTCACAATTAGAACTGGATGATCCAAAATTTTAGAGATACATTAGAGGCAATATAGAGCTCCTACAAAGTGAAAAAAGGTGTGTAGAATTTTTTTAAATTTTTGCTTAAGCTTGGTTTGAAAAATCATTTTGAAGGAATTCAAAGGGAATAGTAGAGAATTATTATCGGTAACTGATGCCCCGAGGAAATAAAATGCAAACACCTAGTAAGCAACCTGAAAGCTCTAGCATGACTCATGAAGAAGAGGAAGAAATGCTACATGACATATCAAAATTAGAAGACCAAGTGCAACAAATTTCACTGTCACAAAAGCTAACAGAAGCTAAGATAGATGGCGTGGAATCTAAGATAAAGGGTGTGGAATCTAAGATGAATGGTGTGGAAGCTAAGATTGATGATTTGAAGATAGATTTGAAGACAGATTTGAAAATTTTTCTACAAGAAATACTTCTGATGGTGAAAGGGTAGTAAAGGAAACTCGTGATGCGAACAAAATAAATGTTAATCATGATTTCATAGACTCTAATGTTGGATCAAAGACCCATCATATTCCAAAAATCGATATGAGGAAGTTTGATGGCAAGAATCCCACAACATGGATATTACAGGTGGAGCAATTTTTCGATCTCAATAATGTGCAAAACACACAAAAGGTACGTATTGCAACTTTATATTTGGAACCAAATCAGTTTGTATGGTATCAATGGCTTTGCTCTCGTAAACAATTTATCACTTGGGCAATTTTTATGGAAGAATTGACAACACATTATGATGATACAAAAAGCAACACTTTTTTTAGCCAATTGATAAGTCTCAAACAAAAGGGTTCAATAATGGAGCACATTGAGGAGTTCCAAAAATTTAACATAAGGGTAAAAAATATTCTAGAGGAGAATAGGATTGATGTGTTCGTAGGGACTTTAAAGGATAATATCCAACATGATGTTCACATTTGGGAACCAGATTCATTAGAGAAGGCATTCATGTTAGCAAGAAAAATGGAAACCAAAATTATGGCAACTAGGAAGCATACCACTCACAACTATAAAGATGGAAGTATTGTTGCCCCTAGTATTCCACAACCTATAAGGTTGACACCACAACAATTGGAAGAAAAAAGAGAAAAAGGGATTTGTTACAGTTGTGATACAAAATACACTAAAGGTCATAAGTGTGCTGAGAAGAAATTATTCTACATAGATTGTGAAGAGGAAGAAGAAAAGGAGCAAGAAAGGTCAAAAGAAGAGGATATACTCCAATTACAAAGCCTAGATAAAGAAGAAATGAATCCAACCATATCTTGTAATGCATTGGCTAGAATTACCACTCCTCAAACCATCAAGATAGAAGGACAAATCAAGAAGAAAAAGGTAATAGTGTTGATTGATTCAAGAAGTACCCACAATTTTATTCATTGTAAGGTAGCAAAAGAATTGAATTGCTTCCTATATCCAGCACCAAAGTGTCAAGTGATGGTTGCAAATGGAGGAACAATAAATTGCTTTGGAAAGTGCCATAATATCAAGCTATCCATGGGAGAATATGTATTGACTAGCCCAATGCTTTCCATTCCAATGGGAGGCTATGATGTTGTACTAGGAGTCCAATGGCTACAATCCTTGGGTACAATAGCTTTTAATTTTCAAGAACTTTTCATGAAATTTTATGCGGAAGGAAAGGAAGTTGAATTAAGGGGTATTGCAGGGAAACCGAGAAAGATAATCAGCTCTAACGGTATGACAAAGCTTCTAAAAAAGGAACAAAGAGGTGTAATTGCACAATTATGTTCGCTAGATGTTTCCACATCAAAATCATCTATTTCTCCAGATCTCCAAAAAGTCTTGGACAATCATTCCAAGGTATTTGAGACTCCCAAAGGTCTCCCACCTATTCATGATCATGATCATGCTATTCATCTGATTCCAGGAAGTGTTCCTCCAAACATCAGGTCGTACAGATATCCCTATGCCCAAAAGAGTGAAATTGAACATATGGTTGCAGAAATGCTAAAGGCTAGTATAATTCAACCTAGTCAAAGTTCTTTCTCTACTCCAGTAGTATTGGTGCACAAGAAGGATGGATCATGGCACATGTGTCCAGATTATAGGGAGCTCAACAAGCTCATATTAAAGATAAGTTTTCCATTCCTGTCATTGATGAATTACTGGATGAATTGCATGGATCAATTTACTTCACCAAGTTGGATCTTCGTTCAGGATATCATCAAATCAGAATGAAGACTGAAGACATTCCAAAAACAACATTTAGAACTCATGAGGGTCATTATGAATTTTTGGTCATGCCTTTTGGCCTTACCAATGCACCTTCTACATTTCAAGGTTTGATGAATTCCATTTTCAAACCCTTCCTTAGAAAAATTGTGTTAGTATTTTTTGATGATATACTAATCTACAGGAAGTCTTGGAAGGATCATGTTGAACATGTTGAGAGGGTGCTACAACTATTGGAGGAGAAAAAATTATATGCAAAAAGATCCAAATGTTTCTTTGGAGTACAAGAGGTGGAATATCTGGGTCATATTGTATCTCATGAAGGAGTTAAGGTAGACCCTAGAAAAATTAAAGCCATTAAGGAATGGAAAATCCCCACATCCATAAAGCATCTGCGAGGATTTCTCAGTTTGACAGGGTATTATCGCAGGTTTGTTAAGAATTATGGGAGAATAGCAGCACCTCTAACAACATTATTGAAGAAAGATGCATTTTCATGGACTCCAAAAGCAACAAAGGCCTTTGAACATCTTAAAGAGGCAATGTGCCAAGCACTGGTCTTAGCTACACCGGACTTCACAAAAACCTTTATTGTGAAATGTGATGCTTCAGGAAATGGAATTGGTGCTGTTTTAATGCAAGATGAAAGACCCATTGCTTTTGAAAGTCATCCAATCAAGGGAAAGTTTTTACACAAAGCTATTTATGAGAAGGAAATGTTGGCAATACTACATGCACTTAAGAAATGGCGACCCTACCTAATGGGAAGACACTTCAAGGTAAAAACGGATCATGATAGCCTTAAATACTTTTTAGAACAAAGATTATCCTCTGAAGAGCAAAAAAAGTGGGTCACAAAGATGTTGGGTTATGACTTTGAAATCATCTACAAAAAAGGGAAGAAAAATGTGGTGGCAGATGCACTCTCAAGAAAGGATGAGGATGTGGAAGCATTGTTGTGCGCCATTTCTATTATCCAACCAGATTGGATAAACGAAACAAGGGAGGAATGGAAGAATGATGAAGAAGTGTGGGCACTTATTCAAAAGTTACAACAAAATTCCAGTACATATGATACATTTAGCTGGCAAAATGATTTGTTATGGTACAAAGATCGCTTATACCTCTGTAAGAATTCCGAACTCAAGCAAAAGATTCTTATGGAATTGCACACTTCTCCCTTAGGAGGGCACTCAGGATTTTAAAAAACTTACCACAGGGTTAAGAAAGAATTTTTTTGGGATGGCCTTAAATCAGATATTCAAAAGTTTGTGGCAGAATGTTTGGTTTGCCAACAAAATAAAGTTGAAACAATTAAGACCCCAGGTCTATTACAACCTTTATCCATTCCAAACCAACATTGGGAGGAGGTTTCAATGGATTTTATCATAGGTTTACCCAAGTCTGAGGGAAAGAGTGTCATCATGGTGGTAGTTGACAGACTTACCAAGTATGCACACTTTTGTGCATTATCACATCCATTTAAAGCCAGTACAATTTCTACTGCATTTATGGAAACAATTCAAAAGCTACATGGAAACCCAAAGATTATTGTAACTGACAGGGATCCCATTTTCACTGGAAGCTTTGGACAAAATTATTTTCTTGTCTCAGTACTCAGTTAGCTCATAGCTCATCTTATCATCCTCAATCTGATGGGCAAACTGAGATAGTAAACAAATGTTTGGAAGGATATCTTCGTTGCTTTGTATTTGATAAAAAAACACAATGGGTCAAATGGTTGCCTCTGGCTGGATGGTGGTATAACACTTCCTTCCATACACCAACAAAAATGACCCCATTTATGGCACTTTATGGATATCAGCCACCATCCATCACATCATACTTAAGAGAAAATTCTAAGGTTCAAACAATGGAACATCACATCGCGCATCAACAACAAGTCCTCCAACACTTAAAGGATAACCTCGTGTTGGCATAGAATAGAATGAAACAACAGGCATATCAACATCGCAGTGAAAGAAGTTTTGATGTAGGTGATTGGGTATTCCTACGGCTACAACCATATAAACAAATGTCCCTCAAGCAAGCTCAGAAGGATAATAAATTATCACCAAAGTATTATGGTCCGTAAAAGGTGTTGCAAAATATTGGTACTATGGCATACAAATTGGAACTTCCTGCAACTTCTCGAGTGCACCTAGTTTTCCATGTTTCATTTTTAAAGAAGGTTATAGGCGATAAGCTCCCAGTTCAAACAATATTGCTAGAACTTGACGAGGAAGGAAAAATTATATTGGAACCAGAAGCAGTCACAGAAACAAGAACTCGACAACTACGAAATCAATCAATTTCAGAGTATCTCATCAAGTGGAAGAACTTATCTGCTAAAGATTCCACATGGGAGGATGAGAATTTTATGCAGAAGCATCCAGAACTACTCAAGCGTTGAGGGAAACAATTTTTTGAAGGAGAGGGGCATGTTAGGTCCCTATAATACTAGTGATTACCCCATTACTATTGTAGTTGTATCCCTTATTAATATTGCTCTGCCCCTATTGTCCCCATATTGTTATTACTATACCCCATAGAATCCCTCTATTGTTATTTTTGTGCCTTTATATCATTATTGTTAGGTCGGTTGGGTTATATTGTGACTTCTTAGACTCCTATATATAGAAAGGAGGGTTTTTCATTTGAATCATCCAAGAATTTTTCATTTGTGTAATGTAAAGGAGGTTGCCCCCTCGAAGAGGCTGAATTATAAGGCGTTCAATTATCTTTTCTATCTTTTTGTGAGATGGTTTCATAATAGGGAACCACCAAAGGGGTTGATTCTCTACCACAAGAGGAGTTTGACAGAGTGCAACAACTCTTCCTCTAAATATCTCAAGAAAAGGGTTCTGCAGTCAAAAGGAACCATGATAGCTAGGAAAATAGAGGGGTTAAAATGATGGAGGTAACATCGGGACACTCTTCCAAGAACCCAGGCAGGAAAAGAGGAAGGAAAATATAGAATGAGTTGTTGACAGAGTGTGGGAAACTCACAATTAACTTAGGTAAGATAAGAGATCTTACTAGTTACTCATTTACAAACCTTTCATAATGAAGCTCACTACCTAGAACATTAGGGGTCTAGGAAGTAAAAGGAAACGAAGAAATCTTAGCAATAGAATAAAAGAAGAAAAACCAAATATGGTGTTTATCCAAGAAACAAAATGTTCGATAGATAAAATCATAGAGATACATAGAAAATGGCTCATTAAGTATGAGTATCTAGAAGTTAAAGCAGAAAACATGGTAGGAGGGATTCTCACACTTTGGAATCCATAGAAACTTGGAATCCTAGATGTTGAAGCATCCAGGAACAAACTTTCAATGGTGATCCAACCTTTGGGTGATAAGGAAATATATATGATCACAAATGTCTATGGTCCTCAAAAACTTGAAGACAAACTCAGGCTTCTTACCTCACTAGAGGAGCTGAGAGAGAGACATCCTGTTATGCCCTGGATTCTAGGAGGGGACTTTAATATGATTAGATCTCTTACAGAAAAAAAAGCGGGACCAGAACACTAGGCAGAGACTCCATTGCCTTCCAGAACTTCCTAAACGACATGAGGCTAGTGGACATGGAGACAATAAATGGTACCTTCACCTAGAACAATAAGAGGGGAGGGGCTTCTTGAGTTTCCTCTAAACTAGATGTATTTATAATCTCGGAGGACCTTCTTATTACTGGCCTTCACTTGACTACATTAATCCTTCCTTTTGGAGGTTCAGATCACTAGCCTATCCAACTTGAAGCTTCTTTTATAGGCACTCCAAGGAACAGACCTTTTAGGTTTGAAAATGTCTGGCTCACTCACCCTGACTTCATCAGTAATATTGGTAAATGGTGGGTGGAAGATATGCTCGTTCAAGGCACTAATATGTTCCTACTACAACAGAGGCTGAAAAACATCAAAATTAGGCTTAAACAATGGAACAAAAAGAAGTTTGGCGATATTTTCAAAGCCAAAAGAGAAGTTGAACAGAAACTACAAGGAATTAATCCGATCCTCATCACAGATGGATTTACCGAGGAAAGAGAAATGCAAGCTGACTCTCTTCAATAGGAATGGGAAGACAAATGCCAACAAGAGGAGATCTTCTGGAGATAGAAATCGAGAGTGCAATGGCTTAAATAAGGGGAAAGAAACACAAAGTTTTTCACAAGTCAACCATGGATCACAAGTCACATAACAGGATTTCAAAACTCAGAGATACTCAAGGGAAAGATCTAAGTACCCACAAAGAAATGGAATGTGCTCTGGTACAAAATTTCCAAAGTATAGCAGAGGAGCCTCTCTTAGACAGATCACAATTTATCAACAACTTCACAAAATACATTCCAAAGCTTTTAACCAGGGAAGACAATTACAATCTTAACAGGCCAGTGACTGAAGAGGAAGTTAATGAAGTCATTAAAGAGATGCAAAATGGGAAAGCTCTAGGACCAGATGGGTTCAATGTAGACTTCTTCAAAACACAGTGGGAAATAGTCAAACAAGATATCCTTGATGTTGTGGAGGACTTGAGAAGATCCAAAATAGTTTTGAGGGAACTTAATGCTTCTTTCATAGCTTTGATTCCAAAGGAGGAAAAAGCTAGGACACCGGATAGATTCAGACCCATAGCTTTATGCAATGTGGTGTACAAAAGTATTTCCAAATTAATTGCAAACAGATTGAAGCCCCTTCTTCCAACACTTGTGTATGAGGAGCAAACTGGATATGTGGAAGGAAGGCAAATTATAAACAACATCATTCAAGCTCACATTCCCTTAAGAGAAATAAGCAAGAGGGTATGATCATACAACTTAACTTAGAGAAATCTTGTGACAAGTTTTATAGACATATTTGGGCACTGCAACCCCAATCACATAAGTCCATAAACCAAGGGCTTCTAAGTCCCTAAAATTGTTGTTTCATACCCTAAAGGAGCAAGGTCAGCTGATTACATCATCTCCCAGAAGTTCTCCATGAAAAACCACTCAGAACTGGTCAAAGCAGGACCGTACACACTACCCAGTGCTAAGGGTGCGATGCATCTCACCTGCCACTTGCAAAAAGTGCGATGCATACTAGAAAGCCCTTTTGTAGGGTGCAATGAGCGAGAGTAGACAAATGGCACAAGAAGTTTGCTAGGTGGAAACCCTAAAATCTTCTAGAAGCTGCTCATTCGACACTTTCCTCCCTGAGTTCACCCAAGGATGAGTAAGAGATCATGAAATCTCTAAGTGGAACCAAGAACTATCAGAGAGATGACACTAATCAAAATCCCAAAAGCTGACTCACCTCCCTACAAATATCTATATATGGATCCCTCATCCCAGAGATCCAAAGGTTGGAATTTGATAATTTGCAAAGAAGTGTTGTTGGTTTCTCTTTGAAGACATTGTTGGGTGATCTTGCTTTGTATGAGGTGAAGAGGACTTTCAAGCTGGGAGGATGGCACTGGGTCAGACCAAGTGGTTGTAATCCTCTCTTCTACTACTTTTATCAATAAAGCTATTTAAATTTTCCTCCATATTCTTGTGTATCTCTGAATTGTGTTGATATATGCATTTGTATGGTCAATATATATCTGATCCTATATTGTTTACAGTGATAGATCTCTATGCTTTGATGGTATTATACTGCTGTGATTCTATAGGTGCTCTTTGAAGCAGGACAAGTGAGGAAGCAGTAGCGAGATCCTGTCGAAGGGGAAAGGAAACAAGCAAGGAGCCAAGTGAAAGACTAAGGTTGGTACTCTCTGCTTCTTTCTCATCTGTCGCTCGTAAAGGAAAACACAAGTAACTTTAGTTTGTTTGCTTCTAAGATAGATACCCATCTTAGTGGGACTAGCAATTTTGAATAGACACTAGTTTTCCCGTTAACAAAATGGCGACTCCGCTGGGGAGCGATTAGTTTGATTACTTGTCTCTATTTGTTTGATTCATAAACCACAGACAGAGCTTGAAGTTAAGCCAGCTAGCCTTCGAATTGCATTTGCTATGCAAGTGCAAAGTAGATCAACGCAGCTTCAGTCAATCTCCGGGTTTGTTTATGAACTAAACAATTGACTTGCAAACATCCTAAGTGCCTTAGAGGTAGCTCAATTAACCTCATTAGATCAGCCCATATACTTTGTGTTTACTGACTATCATTAGCTCAGCTTAAATCCCTGGACTAAGCTGTAAACTGTGAACAAAAACCAAGTTAAAGTCTCGTCCCTAGACCATCACACCTTCTCCTCTTGGCAATCTAGATGCATCGCACCTCCCATGTGCAGTAGGTGAGATGCATCCCTATTTCCCTATGTTACAGGTGCGATGATCAGATAAGACTGTTTCTGCCTCCAGATTTTGGTTTTTTCTTCACTCTCTTCAGCTTTATTCAGGAGTTTTGTTGTCTGTGATCAGTAGACCACTGTTGAAACCCCCTTCCATTGCATCATCTAGCTTCCATTGTATAAGGATTTGTGAATGTTTTGTGTATTTTTCGCCATTCACAGTTCTCATTTACAAAATAGTAGCTTAATCGAACTGTCATCTTTTGATTTGAAAGTGTCACAAGTGTCGTTTTCAGTCAAGGAAAATAATCCTTCTCTTTTTTATAGTCGATTACACTGTTACTCCTGTATTTTATCTGAATTAATAGTATTTCAAGTGTCGAAAGCAGTTTTCAATTCAAAATCGCAAAGTGTCATCTTCGCTCCCTTTCGTTTTTTTGAAAATAAAATCGTTAGTACTATCGCTTTGAAAGAAGATATAATTCAGATTTGTACCCAACATTCTTTTTGTCATTCACACTTTAAGAAAGTGGAAAACAAATACATGCATGTGCATTTGCATTTAGACTGCTTGTTGATTTTGATTTAGGACAGTGCATGTAGTGTGTGCTCTCTGTTCTATGTTGAAAGGATTTCGTTTCTCTTTCCTTAGTAGCTAGGATTTTCATTGCAGAAAGAAGAGTAAACGATTGTTTATCATCTTAGATTGCATATTTAGGAGTTGTATATCTACATCACGTGGTGAACCTTAAAGGCAAACTTCTTAAGAAAGATCAACTGTAAAATAAATTCAATGAACATAAAAATGCTTTGGAACCTAACGCAAAACATCTAGAAATCTAGGCTAGAGACGTATTCCAGCATCGTAAAGCCTGGTAACTGTCACTTTCATCGTAGGTTGGGTGATTCCTCCCCTTTAAGACAACAAGTTCTAGTACAGACTTGTGATCCCATGTACTATCGAGTATATATTGGGAGACCACAATAGGTTATATCCTTTATCCTTAGGAAGTCGTGTCTGTTTCCCTATCGATCACAATGCACTGAACACAGCATTCAGGAATATTGATTGGCGTATTGTAAAAATTATTCTCCAGTTTTGCAATTGGTTTGGTAATCCCTCTATCTAGATTTCCAGAGTAGTCTCTTTCATTCCTTTTCAGACTCCTTAAAGGAAAAGGTCCATCTGAGCACTTATCACTTCAGGCTCATTAAAAATCGAAAGTGACTAGAGTCATCTTTAGCTTTTTCTCAACTCTTAAAAATTGAAAAAGCAAGTTGTGTCAAAGCGTTTGAAATTTATTTTAATCTGAATAATGTCACTGTTCCCTCGTTGATCTTAGGTTCAAAAAATGGAGTCCAGCAACCAAGGATTTCCCCTTAGGGGGAATCCTAGTCCTTTCTCCTGTTGGGGGATGTTAGTGCACCTCATATGGCGACATTGTCCCTTCTAGGACTTAAAATTGGCCTGCTGGTATGGTTTTTCTTGACCTCTGTCATTCAAAGCACCGTGATTCCTAAGAAATCAAATCAGCAACTAGATGATATGAGAGTTACCCCCCAACCTTCTACTTCGTTTGTTTCTCCCTCTCCTTCTTCCTCTTCGCTTGGTGAAGATAGTAAAACTAAAAACCAAGTAACTGAGAAGAAGAAGAAATGGAAGGAGAAGAAGAAGAAGGAGCCAATGGAAAAAAGGGGCAACTGTGCATCGTCTAGTGAAAATCCACACACTGCACCATCCAAACCTAAATCTCCATGTGTCATCTGCAAAGGAGACCATTATCATCGAGATTGTCCTTGCATCCCACGGATCTTAAGGGACTGGTCTCCCCACTTGCACAATCCGGTGTCGTCAACCTCTGATGATCATGTTGAGAGTACACCGTCAACTAGTGAAAACGAAGTCACCGGATAGAAAGGAAAATCTAAATTTCCTTGCAGACTGTGTGAAGGCGATCATGCCCTCCACCGTTGTTGCTTCTTGGATGAAGCTAAAAGAGTCTTGGATAATCGTCCTACATCACCGCAACGACTCCCTCCTCGATACAAGCAACTCTTGCCAAGTCCATTGCTAGTTAAAAAATCCAACTAACGCACCTTGGTTGTTGGTCGAAGCACCTATCATTGAAGGTAAACCCTCTGAGTCCACATCGAACCAAAGTCAATAGGTCGAGATGGTAGTCGATCCCATCTTGTCTTCAAAGGATTTACCTTCAGATGATATAGTCACCAAAGAGAATGAGAATGACACCGTTCAAATTCTTTTCGTAAACACAGACTCCAATGAACATGGGGGCAATTTACCCATTCCTTTACCGCAGGAAGGAAGTTTGTCAGAGATGTATCCAGTTGTTTATTCGGTCCCCCCTCCAAGCAACCTAGTTATCTCCTTCAATTGGAGTCTACTAAGTAGACCTATTTATCATCTAATGTACCATTCCCAATCATAGTGCAAACTTACAGAATGGTCATGGTTGGTACCATCATAGATGAAGGGGCTTCTTTGAGTATCCTTTCCTCAATTGCTTGGAAAGTGCTTGGTTAACCATCTTTTTTGCCTGAGATGCGAAATCTGACAGGCTTCGACAAAGGAACTAGTTGACTGTTAGGGATCCTTCCAAATTTGCCTATAACTTTGAGAAGGAAAACCATTTATCTGAACGTAATGGTAGTCCAAGGACCTTTAGATTACAATCTACTCCTTGGGCATGACTACATTTATAGCATGGGAGCTATTGTTTCCTCACTCTTTCGAGTGATGTGTTTTCCGTAGGAAGGAAGAGTGGTGCAGCTCATAGACCAGCTTTCATTCCCCGGTTCACACATAGCTAATAGTAAAATTCCATCCCTAATAGGTCTTTTTGCGCAAGGAATGTCTCATAAATCTCCAGTCCATCCACCTGATGAACGCGAGTGATTCAGTGGTTGTGACTGAAACCCAGGGGGCATGCACCCTTGTCTTCCTCGGCAGAAACACTTCAGGTATAGGGTAGGTTTCTGCGAAGGATATATGACTAGTCTGACACACCCGTCCATTTAGGAAAATGGGATTAGATTGGAATAGGATACCTCCATCAAAAGGTATGCCTTTCCTGACAAAGCAAGTGTTTTGTCTACAAATTCAAGGGTAACCTGGGTATGCCTTTCCCGACAGAGCAAGAGTTTTTTCAGCAAATTGAAGGGTAACCTGGGAAACTATACTTCGCTGTACCTGAGGGCATGTAAACCTTTTTGCATGAAAGTGAAAAGTGACCATTTATTTTCTTAGTTTGTAGGTTCTTACCCCTATAAACTCATAGGATTGGTCGTTCCTAGCTCACATAATAAAAGGAGTCGGAGCATAATTTCAAATGGTGCAAGCTCCCTAAAAAATGAACCTATCGATGCGACATCCTTATTATACAACTGGCATGAGAAGTTTTACGCAAAGTTCAAGCTCGTTAAAAATTAAACCTAGCAAGGAGGATATGTTCCACTGGAGTTTAAGCTCGTTAAAAAATGAACCCACCTCCGGTAAATAACCATTGTGAAAGCATTATCATCAGCTTTTGAGCCTTGGTCGTGTTCTTACTATCACCTCCACTCTATTTTAGCTGATAATACGCCTCCATTTGATTGTTTACCCCTTTTGAGGAACAGCTACAACTAGTGATTTTGTTAGCCATCTTCTTAACACTGTCATGATTGGAAAATTCCAACCCTCACCTGGAACTAGCTGCTACCCGAAAATATCACTCGTTCCTCAAAAACAAGTCTCCTTTAAGCTCTTTTCGTCTGACTTGTAAAATATGAAAAGATTGCCGAGCAATTGACCTCTCTAGCTCGTTAAAGTGATTGTAAGTGCCATCCCTCCTCTAGATTTTAATATTTTTGGACCTGAGGGATTATTACACAAAAAGATCAAGTGTTTCATCCAAGATTGAATGAGTTGTGAAGATTGAATGAGTTTTGAAGACCCCGGATCTAGTTTCATCCATCCGGGCTGCGATATATTCAGGAAAATAAAGACGTCAAATGTACATCATTGTTGCACAGATAATCATCCAAACTAAGGGATGATGGCTCTAACAGAATCATCAGCCTGCACACAGACGGTTTTCTGTCCTATGTACATGAAAATGAATTTATCAAAGTGAGCATGGGAATGCCCACCTCAGCCAGATCATGAAAATATTATGAAGATAATGTATTGTATTGTATCTTATTACAGGTCACCTTCCAGTTCGAAAAACCTCAGATCCTCATTATAAAGCATTTCACCCGACATCAAAAGATTTCCGACCTCATGCTTTAGGGGGAAACTGTTATAGACATATTTTGGCACTGCAACCCCAATCACATATGTCCATAAACCAAGGACTTCTAAGTCCCTAAAAGTGTTTTTTCATACCCTAAAGGAGCAAGGTCAGCTTATTACATCATCTCCCAAAAGTTCTCCATGAAAAACCACTCAGAACTGGTCAAAGCAGGACCATACAGACTGCCCAGTGCTAAGGGTGTGATGCATCTCACCTGCCACATGCAGAAAGTGCGATGCATACTGGAAAGAAATTCTGTAGGGTGCGATGAGCAAGAGCAGACAAATGGCACAAGCAATTTGCTAGGTGGAAACCCTGAGAATCTTCTAGAAGCTTATCATTTGACACTTGCCTCCCTGAATTCGCCCAAGGATGAGTAAGAGATCATGAAATCTCCAAGTGGAACCAAGAACTATCAGAGAGATGAAACTAATCAAAATCCCAGAAGCTGACTCACCCCCCTAAAAATATCTATATATGGATCCCTCATCCCAGAGATCTAAAGGTTGGAATTTGGTAATTTGTAAAGAAGTGTTATTGGTTTCTCTTTGAAGACATTGTTGGGTGATCTTGCTTTGTACGAGGTGAAGAGGGCTTTCAAGCTTGGAGGATGGCACTGGGTTAGACCAAGTGGTTGTAATCCTCTCTTCTACTACTTTCATCAATAAATCTATTTTAATTTTCCTTCATATTCTTATGTATCTCTGAATTGTGTTGATATATGCATTTGTATGGTTAATATATATCTGATCCTATATTGTTTACAGTGATAGATCTCTATCCTTTGATGGTATTGTGCTGTTGTGATTCTATATGTGCTCTTTGAAGTGGGACAAGTAAGGAAGCAGTAGAGAGATCTTGTCGAAGGGGAACGGAAACAAGCAAGGAGCCAAGCGAAAGACTGAGGTTGGTACTCTCTGCTTCTTTCTCATCTATCTCTCGTAAAGGAAAACACAAGTAAATTTAGTTTGTCTGTTTCTAAGATAGCTACTCGTCTTAGTGGGACTAGTAGTTCTGAATAGACACTAGTTTTCTCAGAACACAAAGCTAAACTGGTCGTACATCTGGGATGTACTAAAAGTGTATGGCTTCGACCACAACTGGATAATATGGGTAGTGGCCCTTGTTACCACAGCTAGTTTTTCAATCCTGCTTAATGAGTCTCCTTCCAGAACCTTTAGGCCTTTGAGAGGCCTCCAATAAGGAGATCCGCTCTCCCCCTTCCTATTTATTCACGTGATGGAAGGATTAGGCAAAGCAATCAAATCAGCCAATATAAAAGGAAGAATCCAGGGTCTCAAACTCACCCTGGATGGGGATTCCTTGACTCATCAACAATTTGTGGATGACACTATGCTGCAGGGTACACCCATGGTCAAGGAAGCTAAAGTGTTCAAACAAATCCGGAACGACTTTTCTATGGCCGCTGGTACAGAGGTAAGCCTCACCAAATCAAAAATTTTCCTTTTTAATACTGACATTGCTATTTAGATAAACCTCTCCAGAATTCTCAACTTTCAAAAAGATTAGCTACCATCCAAATATTTGGGAATACCTCTCACTGACAAACCTCTGAGCAAGGAAGTTTGGGAGCCAGTGACTAATAAACTACAGGACAAAATTAGGAAATGGATAAGCAGGTCTTTGAATTTGGCAGGACAGCTAGTGCTTACAAAGGCTATCCTGCAAACTATTCCCACCTTCACGTTTTCAACTCTTCCTACTCCTAAAGGAGTTTTGCAACCCATCAGGAATATTCAAAGAGATTTTCTTTGGGGCAAAGGGGAAGAGAAAGAAAATGGGATTTGGTAGCTTGGGATAAGCTCTGTAAACCTAAGACCTAGGGGGTTTTGGGACTTCATGACCCTAAAATCCTTAGTGAAGTTTTGGGGGAAAAACTTTGGTGGAGATGGCTAAAGGAATCAGCAACCCCATGGGCCAAGCTCTGGAAACAGAAGTATGCAAATAATTGGCAAGAAAGGGATCATATTCGGATGTCTGGGCTCATCAAGGGCTCCCACATTTGGAACAGTGCTTGGGAGAATAGAGCCATAGTTCAGAAGCACAGTTTCTGGGAGATCAGAGATGGAAACCTAGCCTGGTTTTGGGAGGATAGCTGGCAGTGGGAACCTAACCTGTGCAGAGAAGAATTAGCCAATCTTAAGAATGACACTGACAATAAAGGTTTACTCAGGGTAAGTGACTTCTGGGATCAGACAAGGAACAAGGATAAATGGAGAACATGGAAGAACCTGGTATATAGTGAAGAGACCCCTTTGAAGTCCCAAGCAGAAGCTCTTGCAATGATCTTGGAACAAAGAAAGATTTTAACATCTACGTCAACTGACCAACTAAGATGGGGAAGAAACAATGAAGGAAACTTCAACCTCAAATAAGCCAAAAGAATTTCCATTAGGCTTGACTTTCCAAACCCTAAGAAGGTATCAAAGGACCTATGGCAGAACCCACACTGGATGAAAATCAAACTGTTCATGTGGTTGGTGCAACATAAAAAAATTATGACTTGGGAAAATCTTTAGAAGAGAGGTTTAGTTGGTCCATATAGATGCCAGTCATGTTGTCTACAAGAAGAAATGATGGACCACCTACTCAACTTCTTCCCATTCACCTCTACCTTGTGGAATTGGGTAGCCTCAATCTCTAGGCAAACTGACAGGGATGCATCCAGCATCACTAGCACTTTAAAGAATTGGCAGAAAGACTTCTCAGAAAATGAAACAATCAACAAATCCTAGACTCTGGTTCCAGGCTTTTTGATCTAGGATGTCTAGAAAGAATGCAACAATAGGATTTTCAAGGACAGAATTGGTTCAACCCAGAGCATCATAGCTTAGATTATAAGATAGCTCAAAGAAATTGTGAGTACCCTTCTAAAGAAACCCCCCGAAAACCATCCTCTAAACTAGGATGCACATATACTTTTTCAATTGGGTCTCTAGTTGCTGATCCCCCAGGGCATAAGGAAGATCGTAAGCCATACAACAGTGGGTAAGGCATTCTAGCAACCTCCTCCACATGGTTTTCTGGAATTTAATATAGATGGAGCCTTTAAAGGAAACCCTGGGGTGGTTGGTTATGGAAGAGTCATAAGAGATGAGTAGGGATACATACAAGTCATCTTTCATAGTCATTTGGGGAATGCCACTAATAATCTGGCAGAACTCATGGCCTTAGAGAAATGCCTAGAAATCTTGATTAAATCAGATTTACACAATGCTTTCATAGAAGCAGACTCTGAATTGATAATTAATTCAGTTAAGAAGATATGCAATGGTACAACATCAGAAAAAGTGTCAAAACACTGGCAGTTATTGCAGATCTATCAACGTATACAATCCCACCTGAGAGCCTTGAGAACACTCAAATTTGTTCACGTACGCAGAACAACAAACAAGTTAGTGGATTGTTTGGCAAATGAAGGAGTGCTCTATTCCAGAAGTAATAGAAGATACGCTTGGGGGTCGACACCCTCAGGGAAATTGCGTGAGGACTGTCACAAACAAGTGATCAAAGACAGGAAGTATTCTCAGAGTATGAAAAATAAGCAGTAAGGAGACTGATGGAAATAGTAGAAAATGGACCAATTGCAAGGGATAAACAACGAGCTAGTTAGCATGCTGCTGACCATAGATTGCCTTGAACTCCACCATCCTATGGATTTCAGGTGGAAAACCACACGAAGGTTAAAACTTCAAACGGACCCAAAAAACTATAGTGAGGCGATTTATGATACTCATCGGGTCCGTAAGATAAAATAAAGCTTGGGCAAGTTGTCGACCCAAAAATAGCTCTGGACCATTGGATCAACGAGGGTTGGATCACATGGTGATCGGGGTGAAAATATAATTGAAGGTTAATCCTCAAGTGGACCCGAAAAAAATATAGAGTAGAGGTTTTGTTTCTCATTAGGTCTGTAAGATAAATTAAAGAGTGGGCAAGTTGATGGCCCAAAATTAGCTTTTGACCATTGGATCTCTGAGGGTAGGATTGTACAACTTTTGGGTTGTGAAGACAACCAAAGGTTAAGGAATGTGTTTAAGAGATAGGTGAATGCATTGTGGGCCATCGAATATGTGGGCCCTTAACATCAAGGGCTTTTGGGTTCTTTGATGAGCAAGACTTAAGACGTATAGTGGACCCAAGAGAACGTTTGAAGCTTTTAATCTCTCTTTTAGGTTCGGAAAGCAGGTTTCGTTTGCACTGGTTATCCAGAGCATCGCTGTGAGGACAGTTAGATAGACGGGGCTGATTCTTTGTACTCTCTATTGGACAGAATGTTTTGACAATAGTCCTATTGTAGTTTTGTTTGAGTTAGGCTCGGGGTTGTGTCAACCCATCTATCTGTTGAGTGTTCACAAAGCTGGTGTTACTGTTCTTGGCTCCATTAGAAATGTGTACATTATGTAATTTTTTTTATTGAATAGTGGAAGGCTCCACTCTTACTTGATCAAATAAAGAAAATGCATTATGGTTCAAGTGTTGTCCTTGATGGCAACTCACTCAGTGGATGGCCAAGGAAGCTCAGAGGTTAGTACAGGTGATGGCAACTTAATCAGAAGACAGATCTCAGTACAGCATGCCAAGGAAGCTCATACACGCTGTTTCGTTAAGCCCAAGTCGCGTGTACACGCAAGTTCGACTCAGAAAAAGCGCGTGTATGTGGAAAGGTTCCTTTGGTTCATGGTGGTTAGTCCTTGGAAGTTGTGCCTATGATTTCGGACCATTATGTCTCGACGGGCGTGTCGATCCCTAGTTTTAAAGTTGATGGTATTGTGTTACTATGGTTTTGGCTCTTGGTATTGAGAAAGGCCTAAGGCTATATAAGGAGAAGAAGATCATTAGGCAAACATCATCTTTCGACAAGGCATGAATATCTAAGAGAGAAAGAGATCTGATATGCAGGTTCTGAGTTGGTTGATCTAAGCCAAGGAGAGATCACATCGGTTAATGGAAGACTAAATCTAAGGATAGATCGGGATCTAATGGTTTGAATTGCACTATCATGATATGGTTGATTATGCGTATTTCTAGATCTGCATATTGTCGCAATGTTACGTTCTGAGTCTAACTAATATCTGGTACAGCTGCAAATTGAGAAAGTTTATTTTTAGATCTGTACGCAGGTTGGCTTCGGTAAAAGGGTGTGTATACGCGGTTTCTGCTCATTAAAGTAGCGTATATCTTTTGAAGCTTGATTTGGGTTTACAGTGGGGTCTGACTGTTATTACAGAGTTCTGTAGTCTGCTCTGTGTTCTGGTAACTGGTGATTGACAGGGCTCAGTGGTTCAGTGATTCAAAGTTGGGTTGTTTTATGCTTCAATGATCTGTTGTGAAATTGAATGAATTGTGGTCTTCAGATTGTAATGTTGTGCTTCAGGAATATCCAAGTCTGAAAATGTATGAAAAGTGATACCTGGAAGAAGGAAGATTGTAGGTCAGCACCTACGTACTAGTATCTTGGCTAGTACAAAAGCAAAAGGGGGTTGAAGCTCCCTTCCAAGGAAGTTTGGAGAACGAGAGAAGGTTGAAGCCTTCTGCAGGTTGTAGCCTGCGTACTGGTATAAGGCTGCACCAGTACAAAAGATTGTAAACTGAAGTTTCATATTAAGAAAGATAGAGACAACTTGCAGCAGGTGGTTTTCACCCACATTGGGTTTCCACCTTATATCTTGGTGTTCATGTGTGTGGCTTTTTATCTGTTCTGTTATACTGCACATGTTTACTGTTAATATGATGAATAATGTCCTGATGCACTTAATTGAAGAATAAGCCAACTAAATTGTGAGTTTTCTGCTTATACGTTGTTTTACTTCGTCACAGTAGCGTGTACACACTGGTTCAATTAACTGAAGTAGCGTATATGTTTTTGGGCATTTAAAAAGTTTGATTAATCTGATAATACTGATTCACCCCCCCTCTCAGTATTATTTCCAACAATTGGTATCAGAGCAGGTCCTTCAGAGAAGCTTGATCGCTTGAAGGAAGATCATTCATCATGAGCAACTACGAGAAAGAAGCATCAATCAGGCCACCGGTTTTTGATGGAACAAATTTCAATTATTGGAAGGTAAGAGTTACTGCATATCTTCAATCTCTTGGTACAGAAGTTTGGGACATTGTAGAAACAGGCTATGCTTTTCCTTCAGCTACTCCTACAGATCCAGATGAGAAAAGGGCATATGAAACAAATGCAAAAGCAGTCGCTACCCTATTAGGAAGTATATCTCAAACAGAATTCATGAAGGTCATGCACTTCAAATCAGCAAAAGAAATATGGGACAAAATGATCACTAGCTATGAAGGAGATGAACAGGTAAAGCAAGCTAAACTTCAAACACTCAGGATTCAATATGAGACTCTCAGGATGTATAATGATGAAAGTGTGGCTAATTATTTTCTCCGGGTAGATGAGATTGTTAATTGTATGAAAAACTTGGGTGAAGAAATAAAAGAAACTATAGTAGTTCAAAAGGTTCTAAGATCTTTATCCCCCAAGTTTGAATCTAAAGTATCTGCAATAGAAGAAAAAGAAAATCTCCGTGTTCTCACTATGTCTCAGCTACATGGAATTCTAACCGCTTATGAAATGAGAAAGGGAGGTCCATCTGACAGAAGGGAAGCTGCTTTTAAGGCATCAGGAAAAGAAGATTACTATGAAACAAGCCATGTTCCAGAAGAAGAGGAAGAAGAATCAAATTTTGTCAGAAATCTTCAAAGGGGTTCTGGAAGGTTCAGAGGTAAGCTACCTTTCAAATGTTTTGCTTGTGGGAAAGTAGGTCATTATGCTGCAAAATGTCCTTATAAGGATAAAGGAAAAGAACCTGCTAGATGGAACAAGAAACAAAGTGCAAATAGGAAAAGCTACTACACCCATGAAGATAGTGATGGCTTATCAAACAGTGATGAAGATGAACAAGGTAATAAATATAAGCTGTTAATGGCATTTGAAGATGATGATTATGAGGATGCTATAGATGTGGATAATCTCTATAATGAAATCACTAGACTCAAGAGAAGCATAGAAGAAAGGAATGTGATTATTGATACTTTGCAATTTCAGATTGATGAAAAGGAAAAACATCTTGAAAAACTAGAAGGTGAAATTGTTGGTCTCAGAAAAGAAATTGAGAAAACAAAAACTATTAATCTTAAATTTGTCAAAGGATCTGAAACCTTGGATGAGATTATTAGTGTGCAGCGGTCTCCTCTAAACAAAACAGGTTTGGGCTATAATGGAGAAACCTCTCAAGCATCCACCTCAAAAAGTTATCTTGATGCAGCAAGAGGAAATGAGCGGAAGAACAATGAAGATAATCAGGTAAAGCAGGGACGAGTTACAAACAGAAACTATCAGGGACAATCCTCCTTAAGGATGAACAAAAGCTACAACCAACCACAGGTAAAATCTTCTCAGTTTGGCTCAAGAATAGATGAAAATAGAAATTACAATCAGTTGGCTGGTAGATTCAATAACCGCAGAAGCTTCTTCAATGGACAATGCTTTTCTTGCCACAACTTTGGTCACAGAGCAGCTCAATGTGTTGCATATAAAACAATCATGACTAGGGAAGCTCAAAAACAAAGAAGTATGACAGGGATTACAAAAAGGACCTATAACAACTTTTCGGTGCTTGAAAATGAAGTTGAATGTTCTATTTGCAATAATTTTGGTCATAAAGACTCTGAATGCAGGAGCAGGTTTCAGGAGAAAAAGGAACAAGCCACAAGCACCAAAACATGGAGAATAAAGGAACCTCAAACAGAAAGATGTGGGATAGCATTTTATGCAGAAGGACAGGAAAATCTATGGTACATTGACAGTGGATGTTCGAAACATATGACAGGTGATAAAGAAAAACTTGAATCTTATTCTACTTTAGAAAAGGGAAAGAAAGTCTCTTTTGGAAATGATACTCCTGCAACTATAAAAGGAAAAGGTATTGCTCCTTTAAAAGAAAAGGTCAAGGCTGGAAATGTTTTGTATGTTGATGGATTGAAACATAATCTTCTAAGTGTCAGCCAGATGTGTGATCAAAAAACAGAGGTTATTTTCAGATCGAATGGATGTCTTGTTCGTGATCTTGATACAGGTAAAACAGTTCTCAAAGGCAAAAGAACTCCAAATAATCTGTACATATTTGAAGAAGAACAACAACAATGCTATCTTAGCAAGGATGAAGAGCACTGGTTATGGCATCGAAGGTTGGGACATCTAAGCTTCTCACAAATAAGGAAAGCATGCAAATATCAGGCAGTTCGCGATCTTCCAGATATCAAAATTCCAGACAACACCATATGCAAATCTTGTCAGTTTGGAAAGCAGACCAGAACTAACTTTCCAGAGAAGGAAGGATCAGCTAGCTTGCCTCTTGAGCTAGTCCATACAGATGTATGTGGTCCATTTAGGAAAAGGTCACCTCGAGGAGAAGAATATCTGATATTATTCATTGATGATTTCTCAAGGTTTGTTTGGTTAGGGCTTATGAAGCACAAAGATGAAGCATTCGAAAAATTCAAATCCTTCAAAGCATTGGCCGAAAATGAATCAGGACACAAAATCAAGTGCCTCAGATCTGACAGAGGTGGGGAGTTCACATCAAATGAATTTTATGATTTCTGCGATGAACATGGGATAAGAAGAGAATTCTCTACAGCTAGAACTCCTCAGCAAAATGGGGTTGTGGAAAGAATGAACAGAACTATCCAACAAATGGCTCGTGCTATGCTCGATGAATCAGGTACTCCTGCAACCTTCTGGGGAGAAGCCGCACATGCTGCTGTTATCATTCTTAACAAAACAAATGTCCGAGTAAACAACACTCAAACACCTCATGAGCTTTGGAGTGGTAAAACTCCTTCCGTGAAGCATTTCAAAATCTTTGGGAGCAAATGTTATATTAAGAACACTGATGAGCAACTTGGCAAACTTGAACCTAGAGCAGATGAGGGCATTCTTCTTGGTTATTCTCCACATAGCAAAGCATACAAGTGCTACAATAAAAGACTTGGCAGAATTGTTGACAGTATTGATATAGTGGTTGATGAGAAGGGATATATTCCTAGGCAAGTTCATCATGAAGAAGATGAAGGTTACTCTCAAAGGCGAAATGATGAAGAAGAAGAACCTCAAGAAGAAGAAGAATCTCAAGAAGAACCAGAGGAGCAGACAAGAATAGAAGAGAAGACTCCATCCAGATATGTCCAAAAGAATCATCCAGAAACTCAGATTGTGGGGCAGAAAGAAGCAGGAGTACAAACAAGAAGGACACTTGCAGAAGCTTCAAGCTACTTGGCTCTACTCTCCTCCATTGAACCACAAAATGTGAAAGAAGCATGCAAAGATGAATGTTGGGTCAAAGCAATGGATGAAGAACTTGAGCAAATCGAAAGGAACAACACTTGGGAATTAGTTCCTAGACCAAAAGATAAGAATGTAATAGGAACAAAATGGGTCTTCAAGAATAAGTTAAATGAAAATGGAGAAGTAATTAGAAACAAGGCCAGACTTGTTTGTAAAGGGTATGCACAGCAAGAAGGAATAGATTTTGAAGAGACCTTTGCTCCTGTGGCAAGACTAGAGGCCATCCGAATGTTCCTTGCTCTCTCAAGCTTTCAAAACTTCAAGGTATTTCAAATGGACGTGAAATCAGCCTTCCTGAATGGAGACTTAGAAGAAGAAGTATATATTGAGCAGCCAGATGGGTTCATTCTTGGGAATGATCCAAACCTTGTATGCAGATTGAAAAAGGCTCTCTATGGGCTCAAACAAGCCCCAAGGGCTTGGTACTATCGGTTGGACAAATATCTTCACCAACAAGGCTTTTCAAAAGGATCAGCAGATAGCAATCTCTATATAAAAGTTGAAAATAACAAATTGCTAATTCTTGTTGTTTATGTAGATGATATTATTTTTGGCAGCAATGAAGAAACTATGAGTCAAAACTTTGCCTTGGTTATGCAGAAAGAGTTCGAAATGTCACTTCTTGGAGAATTGACATATTTTCTTGGATTGCAAATCCAACAAAATGAAGGAGGTATCTTCTTGTCTCAAACCAAATACCTCAAGCAGATCTTGAAGAAGTATGGCATGGAAGAGTCAAAACCAGTATGTACACCCATGGTTACAGGATGCAGCCTCAGTGCAAATGATGAATCAGCAGCAGTTCACCAACCCACTTATAGATCCATGATTGGGAGTTTGCTTTATTTGGCAGGTACTCGACCAGATATTACTCATGCAGTAGGGATGGTTGGAAGATTTCAAGCCAACCCAAAGGAAACCCATCTTCAGGCAGTCAAAAGAATCTTCAAATATCTTCAAGGGACCCAAAACTATGGCTTATGGTATCCTAGAAATACAGATCTCACTCTTCATGCTTACACAGATGCAGATTGGGCTGGAAGTGTGGATGATAGGAAAAGCACAAGTGGAGGTGCTTTCTTCATGGGTTCCAGATTAGTGTCTTGGTTCAGCAAGAAGCAAAGTTCGATTGCCTTATCTACAGCTGAAGCAGAATATGTGGCTGCAGCATCTTGTTGCACACAACTTCTTTGGATGATGCAGACCTTGCAGGACTTTCAAATCACTTGCACTCCACCTGTCTCTATCTTATGTGATAATACAAGTGCAATCAGCATTTCAAAGAATCCAGTCATGCACTCAAAGACCAAGCACATACCAATCAAGTACCATTTTCTTCGGGAACAAGTGCTTGAGCAGAAGGTCAAATTGGAGTATGTTCCTTCTAAGGAGCAAGTTGCTGATATTCTCACAAAACCACTGCCCAGGGAAACTTTTGAATATCTCAGACAAAAGCTGGGAGTAGTTGATGCTTCATCCTGTTGTTGAAATTTGTTTGTTCTACAGAAAAGTTGGTATACGCAGGTTACGGAAGGGATATGTGCGTATACACGCGGATTTATGCTGAGTAAGTCGCGTGTATGCTGGACGCTTGTTGCAGAAAGAATATCCGCGTACATACGCTGTTTTATACAGGATAAAACGCGTATATGAAGTTCTGAACAGCAAAGGAAAACTCTGAAGTTCTGAACAGCACTAGGAATGTCAGAAGTATTCAGGCACAGTTTCAGGGAGTGCAACAGGCACAGGTTCAGGGGGAGCAGCTCAAAAGTCTCATAAAGCATTGTTGGCATTCAGATGTTTTGGTTGTTGGTTTAAGAAGGAGCTCAGAAAGAAATTCTAGTTGCTGATCTAACAAGATGCTTATCCGATGCTGCTGGTGTCTTTCCTAAGTCTTGGTCTAGATCTGTTGTCTCTATGTCATGTATCTTTCTTGTCTCTTTTATGGTGTCAAGGTCATGTAACGGCCTTTGTTGGTTTCCCCACTATGCCTGGGATGAATGATGAAATGTTCATGTATTATCATGTATCTTCACATGGTTAGGTGGATGAGTCAATATTGGTATATCCCCACTAGGTTGGGTGATGAATGTATGTTGAGTCTTTTGGTGATAGGAAGGTCTTCTTTAATGTATAAGTCTTTGTTCTTCTTGAAGAACATCTTTTGCAGATCTTGCCTACAGTCAAGGGGAGCATGAACAGCACTTGGTAAGCAGGACGGATAGATTGGTACACTTTGGCATACACAAAGGGGGAGCACACTTGGAGATTTCAGCATGTACTCAGGGGGAGTATGGACAGCAGTATGGACAGCAGAAGGAATACCAAGGAAGAGAATATTTTGGTCCACCCTTTGCCCTTGATGTCAAAGGGGGAGAGTGACTTGGTGTGGTGGTTGCCATCAAGTCCAAAGGGGGAGATTGTTGGCATTATGGTTCAAGTGTTGTCCTTGATGGCAACTCACTCAGTGGATGGCCAAGGAAGCTCAGAGGTTAGTACATGTGATGGCAACTTAATCAGAAGACAGATCTCAGTACAGCATGCCAAGGAAGCTCATACACGCTGTTTCGTTAAGCCCAAGTCGCGTGTACACGCAAGTTCGACTCAGAAAAAGCGCGTGTATGTGGAAAGGTTCCTTTGGTTCATGGTGGTTAGTCCTTGGAAGTTGTGCCTATGATTTCGGACCATTATGTCTCGACGGGCGTGTCGATCCCTAGTTTTAAAGTTGATGGTATTGTGTTACTATGGTTTTGGCTCTTGGTATTGAGAAAGGCCTAAGGCTATATAAGGAGAAGAAGATCATTAGGCAAACATCATCTTTCGACAAGGCATGAATATCTAAGAGAGAAAGAGATCTGATATGCAGGTTCTGAGTTGGTTGATCTAAGCCAAGGAGAGATCACATCGGTTAATGGAAGACTAAATCTAAGGATAGATCGGGATCTAATGGTTTGAATTGCACTATCATGATATGGTTGATTATGCGTATTTCTAGATCTGCATATTGTCGCAATGTTACGTTCTGAGTCTAACTAATATCTGGTACAGCTGCAAATTGAGAAAGTTTATTTTTAGATCTGTACGCAGGTTGGCTTCGGTAAAAGGGCGTGTATACGCGGTTTCTGCTCATTAAAGTAGCGTATATCTTTTGAAGCTTGATTTGGGTTTACAGTGGGGTCTGACTGTTATTACAGAGTTCTGTAGTCTGCTCTGTGTTCTGGTAACTGGTGATTGACAGGGCTCAGTGGTTCAGTGATTCAAAGTTGGGTTGTTTTATTCTTCAATGATCTGTTGTGAAATTGAATGAATTGTGGTCTTCAGATTGTAATGTTGTGCTTCAGGAATATCCAAGTCTGAAAATGTATGAAAAGTGATACCTGGAAGAAGGAAGATTGTAGGTCAGCACCTACGTACTAGTATCTTGGCTAGTACAAAAGCAAAAGGGGGTTGAAGCTCCCTTCCAAGGAAGTTTGGAGAACGAGAGAAGGTTGAAGCCTTCTGCAGGTTGTAGCCTGCGTACTGGTATAAGGCTGCACCAGTACAAAAGATTGTAAACTGAAGTTTCATATTAAGAAAGATAGAGACAACTTGCAGCAGGTGGTTTTCACCCACATTGGGTTTCCACCTTATATCTTGGTGTTCATGTGTGTGGCTTTTTATCTGTTCTGTTATACTGCACATGTTTACTGTTAATATGATGAATAATGTCCTGATGCACTTAATTGAAGAATAAGCCAACCAAATTGTGAGTTTTCTGCTTATACGCTGTTTTACTTCGTCACAGTAGCGTGTACACGCTGGTTCACTTATTTGAAGTAGCGTATATGTTTTTGGGCATTTAAAAAGTTTGATTAATCTGATAATACTGATTCACCCCCCCTCTCAGTATTATTTCCAACAAGGTGGAAAACCACACAAAGGTTAAAACTTCAAACGGACCCAAAAAACTATAGTGAGGCGATTTATGATACTCATAGAGTCTGTAAGATAAAATAAAGCATGGGCAAGTTGTCGACCCAAAAATAGCTCTGGACCATTGGATCAACAAGGGTTGGATCACATGGTGATCGGGGTGAAAATATAATTGAAGGTTAATCCTCAAGTGGACCCGAAAAAAATATAGAGTAGAGGTTTTGTTTCTCATTAGGTCTGTAAGATAAATTAAAGAGTGGGCAAGTTGATGGCCCAAAATTAGCTTTTGACCATTGGATCTCTGAGGGTAGGATTGTACAACTTTTGGGTTGTGAAGACAACCAAAGGTTAAGGAATGTGTTTAAGAGATAGGTGAATGCATTGTGGGCCATCGCATATGTGGGCCCTTGACATCAAGGGCTTTTGGGTTCTTTGATGAGCAAGACTTAAGACGTATAGTGGACCCAAGAGAACGTTTGAAGCTTTTAATCTCTCTTTTAGGTTCGGAAAGCAGGTTTCGTTTGCACTGGTTATCCAGAGCATCGCTGTGAGGACAGTTAGATAGACGGGGCTGATTCTTTGTACTCTCTATTGGACAGAATGTTTTGACAATAGTCCTATTGTAGTTTTGTTTGAGTTAGGCTCGGGGTTGTGTCAACCCATCTATCTGTTGAGTGTTCACAAAGCTGGTGTTACTGTTCTTGGCTCCATTAGAAATGTGTACATTATGTAATTTTTTTTATTGAATAGTGGAAGGCTCCACTCTTACTTGATCAAATAAAGAAAATATGCTTTGCTCCCAAAACCAATTTCTTGGTTCTTTCACCATGGTTAGAGTGAGTGTAGACATTTTCAATCCTTCGAAAGATATTCATCAAGATTTGAGCTTCTTTAGTAGGCCTTGAGTCTTGATTATGAATCAATATTCCAATAATGAATACATCCTATTAGATGTCATCATAAAGTAGAATTATTTGATAAAAAAGATGTTGAGATCCATCTTGACTAAAGGTGCCACCAAGAAGCATGCATGAAAATCCCCCTTCACTCAGTCACAATAAAATTCGTGACAGGTATATCTAGAATCTCGGATAACTATCAAGTTGCAACTAATAACTTTAGGTAGTAGAAGAAAAAATGGAAAAAACAAGTATAATTTCAATGGAGTTATGATGGGGAGACACAAGTCAAAGAAGAACATCAGGGATGCCTTCAAGATAGAAGACCCCTGGAAAATTAAGTGTATCATCACCTTCACTTAGATTTGAATTTCTAGATGATCCAGGTGGATATTGGTGGACACCCACCTATTCCACTTGTACCCCCACCACTAGCTCTTTCAATTTTTATGTTTTCTTAATTGTAGCATAATTTACTATTTTTGGCAGTTTTTCAAGTCTTGAACTTCCATAGTCGTTTTGAGGCCCGAAATGACATTTTTTGCGAAAACCCAGAAATCATGGCACTTTAGATTGACATTTTCATTTGAGATTTGTATTCCTCAGATAGATATTTCTAATGAGGTATTGCGCATGTCAAACGAAGATCATATGCCAAAGTTACGACCCTAGAAGTTGATGTACCAATTTACCCAAACAAGGCCGATAGTTTTGGTGCTTCATCTCCTAGGTTTAGGGTTTTGGATGTTTAGGGATTTCCACTATTTCTCAATAATAAATAGGCCTTCAAGCCTTATTGTAAAACATTTTAGAGGTATGTAGACACCACATATCTTCTCTGAGATAAGCTACCATCACCCGAGCTAGTTTTATTTCCTTTCTGTTCATAATCATATTTCAATATTTGATATTAATGAAATGAAGTGTTATTTTTGTTGCATCTCTATATTTATGGTTATATCTATAAATTATTATGTTTCTTTTTAAGTTCAAATCACCTGCCTATTCCACCTAGACCTCTAATTAGTTTCAATAGTTTCCTTGATTATAGCACCATTTACCATTTTTAGCCTTTTTTCAGGTCCTCAACTTCCAGAGTTGTTTTGACTCCCTATACAAAAAAAAAAATGAGGTCCACCATAGGCCCAAAGTGGTAGGCCTACAAAAAATCTTATAGTAATCAAAGAGATCTTTCAAAGGGGGTATCATACGTGCCAAATAGAGATCATATGACCAAGTTACAACCTTAGGAAGTTGGCAACCCAACTAACTGCAACAAGGCCCACAAACACTTGGTGTTAAATCTCCTAGGGTTAGGTTTTTGGTTGTTTATGGTTTCCCTTTTTAATTCAATAATAAAAAGTCCCTTGAGCCTGATTATAAAATAGTTCAAAGGCATGTAGCCACCAAATTTCTTCTCAGAGATAAGCTACCATCACTTGAGCTATTTTATTTCCATTTTGTGTGTAAGCATATTTCAGTTCTTTAATGTTAATGAAATGAATATTTATTTCTATTGCACCATTGTGTTTATGTTTATATTTGTTTTCTATTACATTTCTGTATAATTCTAGATCAGTGATATCAGAGTGGTTTTCTCTTTCTCTATTTTTATTTGCAGGTCCCCAACGAGGTCAGGATATAAGGACTTAGGGCTCGAAATGGTTGAAGCTTTGCAAGACCAACCTCGCAAACCCAAAATTCCTACCATGGAAGAAGAAACAAAAGTAGAATCCATCGAACAACAAAGGAATGCAATGATGGATGACTTTTCCCATATCCTTTAGCGACTACCCATAGGTGATGTATCTTCATCCAGCAGCCATTCTGGAGGCGCCACTCCCTTTAAGGTACAAGTGAACTTTGACATTTCCATGTTTGAAGGCCAAATAGATCCAGATATTGTAGATATATGGTTAAACCTATTGGATGTTTATTTTCTACTAAATTACTTTTCCAATTGGGAAAATATCACTTTTACACTCCTCAAAGTCGCCCACCATGTCAAGGACTAGTGGGAAACCTAATATGAAGAGAAGGATGAGAGATAACCCTCATTGTTTTCAGTTGCACCCACTTGGAATTCTCTCCAAGATGCCATCAAGGAACAATATTACCCTGTTGGGATCTATGAATATAAATACATAAAGTGGATCATCCCGCATCAGGGAAGGGACCAAGACGTGTTGTAGTTCACAAATATGTTTCATACCCTTCGCAAAAAGTTGGGTATCAAGGATTCTAAGTGGAATTTGGTACTCAAGTACTGCGACTGTCTATACGAGTACGTCTAGGATGATATGGATTTCTTGGAAATCTCCTTGCTTGGTGCCACCTATCGATACACTATCAATATCAAGCATAAATTTAAACATAAGAAGTGAGACTTCGGATATGAGAATCTGAAGCAACGGAAAGGTGACCCCAAACTACAGAGAAAAGGAAAAGTCCAAGGAGGGATGACCCAGGATAACCTGCTGAAGATGCAAGCAAAGTAAAAAACCTCAAAGACAAAGAAGGACACGGGAAAATGGTGTGAGTTTCATAATATCCCCAATCACAACACAAGTGTCGAATGAAGCAGTCACTAGTGGCTGAGATGAAGGCTTTTGAATCAGATGCATGTTTTGACTATGAGTTAGAACCCAACAAGGAGAATGACAAGGGAAATCATATTATTGATGCGGAGCCTAGTGCCACCATTGCCACCACCAAGATATAGAAGATTGAGCATGAATATCTAGAGGAGTGGTAACATCTCCTCCACTCACTAATATGGGTGAAGCATTTTTTTTTTCAATTTACTGTCGACATTGGGAGCCAAAAAAATCTTGTTTTAGTGGAGTTCATGAAGTAGTTGAGTCTACTAACCACACCACACCCACAACCATACACCAACAAGTGGCTTCACCAAGGATGAAATCTCTGCATCACCTAGTAGTGCCACCTTCCTTATAGCATCAAGCCCTTCACAAATGAGGTATTGGGTGATATTTCTCCTGTATGAGTCCAGGCATCAAACTATTATTATTACTTTTGGAAATAAGTTATACAGGATACCAAAGGTAGCACCACTTACCACCATCTCTTTGATCTTTGTGAAGCAATGCAATAAGATTACTTAACAAACCCAGAATTTCTCATACTTATGATTCACCCTCAGGGAAAGAATAATATTATGGCCACATGGATGGCATCCATACAGGGCTCCTCCACACAATAGTAGCATATAGACAAGGTCGTGCTGGATTATAGGTACACTTCACCTCACCCACAGGGGTACCCCTACATGGTCAAGTCAATCACTCCATCAATCTGACCTTGGGCACAATGTTACCCAATGAACAGATCTATCAACCCTCTATTCTAGAGAATGATGAAATTAGGAGGAATATTTAGGATTTTTTATAGAACATGCATAATAGGCCAAGTTCATAGCCCTATGGGAGCCCAATCGTGTTGGTACAGATAAGGAAGGGACCTACAGACTCTGTATTGACTATTGGGCACTGAATAAGATCATTGTCCAGAATAAGTATCTAATCCCATGGATTAATGACCTTATGGAAACACTCAATGGTGCCAAATATTTTAGCAATATTTATTTGAAGTTTAGTTATCACTAGGTACCAATCAACCCCTCTAATGTGTGGAAGATTGCCTTCAAATCCAAGGAGGACCTTTACAAATGGTTGGCCATGCCTTTCAGATTGACTAATTCTCATGAAACCTTCATGAAGCTAATGGATAACATCTTGCGGCCCTTCACCAACTCCTTTATGGTAGTATATTTTAACGACATCCTAATCTTCATCTAAAATTGGGAAGAGCACCTTCATCGTATTCAACAGGTCCTCCAAGCCCTGCGCTAACACAAATTGTATGCCAATTTGGAGAAATACACTTTTGGTATGACCCAGGTTCAATATTTGGGTTACCTCATTGATAAGTGGGGTGTGCAGGTGGACCTAGCTGAGATATAAGTTATTCAGGATTGGCCATCCTCAACCACTCTAACAAAGATCTACAACTTTCTAGGTCTTGCCAATTTCTAATGTAGGTTCGTGTTGGGTTTCTTTCATATCACTTGGCCTTTGATGCAAGTCACCAAGGGCAGAGTGAAATAAATTTCTTTTGGTCTAAATTCCAATAAAAGGCATGTTGTGAGTTGAAGCATCGCCTCTTATCTGCATGAGTTCTCACATTACCATACATGGAGAAACCATTTGAGATTGAGACAAATGCCTCTAACTATGATATTTGTTTATTTCTTACTCTGTAGGGACATTTAATGGCATATCGTTGTGAGACACTTCCAGACATAGTCCAAAAGTATCCCACCTATGCCAAATAAATTTATTTCATTATGTAGGCTTGTTGAAAATGGAAGCATTACATTCTGGGGTAGGAAACGATCATCCACATAGACCACTCGACCCTTGCATTTCATACAAACACAAGGAAAGTTGCATAATGATTTCCATAAGAAATGGTCAACATACCTATAATATTTTCATTTTCATATTAAATACAAGAAGGGCAACATGAATAATGTTGTATACTACCTCAACCAACCACCAATCATGGCACTAACCACTGTGCTCGACTCTTGTGGACACGGGACTTTAGAATGGCCACATATTTACAAGAGTGATCTAGAATTCAACACCATATACCAAATTCTCCTTAAAAGTAAGATGTTTGTCTAATTTCACCTCCAGGACATGCTATTATTGTTAACGAGAAAAGTGTCCACTCAGAACGCCCCTATCCCACTAAGGTGTGACAGTGACCTTAGAAACAAACAAATAAAACTACTTTCGTATTCTTCTTTATGAACTATAAACGAAGAGGAATAGGATGAACCAACCTGTGTCTTGCGCTAGTCCTTTGATCCAATCTCTCTCCTCTTTGACAGCTTCCAGCTACCTGCTCCCTTACTTGCTCAGCTTCACCAAGTTCCTGTAAGATCACAGAAGAAGAAAACTACACAAAGACATGGATTTATATTCATAAATAGCTTAGGATCGGATTTAAGCTAAACATACAAATGTAACAAACATCAATGATACACAAGCATGTAGGAGAAACTCAAATAGTTTTATTGATATAACAAGAAGATCCAGGAGGAGTTACAACTGATGATTCCTGATCCAGCATCAACCTCCCAGCAAAGGAGTCCCCTCTTCACCTCCAACAAAGCATAAATCATCCAATACTCTGATATCTATCTCAAAACCAACAACAATTCTCTGCAATGTACAAAATTCCAGCCTTTGGATCTCTGGGATGAGGGATCCATATATAGATGTATGCAAAGAGGATGAGTCAGCTTATGATTTGACTAGTGGCCTCTCTCTGTCAGTTCTTGTTTCCACTTGGAGACTGAGAGCCTCTTACTCATCCTTGGTTGAACTCAGTGAGGCAAGTGTCATTGGAGAAGATTCTGGAAGCTTCCTTGTCTTTCCACCTCGCGGAATGGCACTGCCATTTGTCATTTCCCGCTCAACGCACCCTGGTAGTGCATTTAGGTGCGTTGCAACGCACCTAGCTAGTGTACTTGGGTGCTATACAACCAGGGAAAATTTTAAGAACCCCCCCAAATTTATAAATATAATAAATGGGCGAATCTCCATGGTATATAGGAAAAATGGAAGGCGATTTTATCAATAATATAATATGTATATATAGTTTTTTGGCGAATCTCTCACCAGGCATGGCAAATATTTTACTCAATTATAAAATCTTGTAAGATCTTGGTGAGTCTTTCACTAAATAATAAAACTTTGTAAAGTCCTAGTGAATCTTATCATAGGCTACATGCTGGTTTAATTCCCCCATTTAAATAGGCTACATTCCAGGTGAATACCATGGGTCAATACCATGTGCCATTTTGGTGAATACCATGGGTCAATACCATGCGCCATTTTTATTTTTATTAATTCTAATATTAGGGTTAATAATGGTTTTTTGCATGGTATTAATAACAATCTAGTCCATGGTATTTGTCCCATAGTATTTTGGCCATATGTTTCACCTAAATATAACCCATTTTTTGAGTGTTCGTAAATATAAGGTGACTTATGGAGTAAATATAAAAAAATGTTTTATTTGTTTACCATACCTCTAGTTTATTTATATTTTTATTAATTTACCATACCTCTTTTACAAATATGGTATTTGGCCCATAGGATTCACTTAAATAAAACATCTTTCTTGAGCCTTCATAAATAGAACGAGGGTTATGGACTAAATATAAAAAGAGGTTTTATTTATTTACGATACGTCTAGTTTATTTATATTTTTATTTATTAACCATACCTTTTGAGTAAGTATAAAAAGACGTTTTACTTATTTACCATACCTCCACTTTACTTATATTTTTGTTTGTTTACACCCTTACATGTATATAAGGTGACTTATGGAGTAAATATAAAACATGTTATATTTATTTACCATACCTCTCATTTATTTATATTTTTATTAATTTACCATACCTCTTTTATAAATATGGTATTTGGCCCATAGGATTCACTTAAATAAAACCTATTCTTGAAAATGGGCGAATGGAAGGTTGTAAGTCCTAATTTCAAGGGCTAAATTTACCTTTTTTACCCTCTCCCTTAAAATAAGGTGGGCTATTTGAGGTGATTTGTAAAAATGTACTATGATACAAAATGTTCGCCCACTAAAAATTTAAAACCCCTTAATTTCCCCAAAGGGCGAACGTTGGCCCCCTAAAATTATCCTTGTATGCAACGCAGCTAGCTAGTGGAGCAGCTGAAATGATCCTGATTTGACTGATTCTGAGCAGTTTCTGGTGGAGAACTTCTGGGAGAAGCTATAAATTGTTGACCTTGTTCCTTTAGGGGCCGGCACAACACTTTTAGGGACTTAGGATCCCTTGGTTTATGGACATTTCATGCTTAGAGCTGTAAGGCACAAAAATGTCTATAACAGTTGCCCCATAAAGTATGAGGCCGTTTATCGGGTGAAATGCTTTATTAGGAGGATCCGAAGTTCTTTCAATGCTGGGAGGAGACATGTAATAAGATACAATACAATACATTATCTTCATACTGTTTTCATGATCTAGCTGAGGCGGGCATTCCCATGCTTAGCTTTATAAATTCATTTTCATGTACATAGGACAGACAATCCTCTGATGGTAGACTGATGATTCTGATAGAGCCACCATCCTTTTGGTAGGATGATTATCTATGCTGTATTGCTGTACATTTCAATGTCTTTATTTTCCTGAATATATATCGCAGCCCAGATGGATGAAACTAGATCCGGGGTCTTCAATCTCGTTCGATATTCACTCGAAGTACAAGTCGATCCATGTGAGAAATGTTTTGAAGTCGAACATGGAAAGACATCGCTTGATTACCAGTCAATGATGTAAACTATTAACAAGCGCGAGAGAAATCACCGATAATGATGATGACCCTCCAGGTACTGGAGTACAATTCACGTGGTGTGAATAAAGGACTTGGCGTCGAACACCACGCAAAATCTTTCGGTCGAAGGTCATTTATGTATACCTGTCGCCGGAAGTGAGAAACTTGCCATTGAGACATGCAACTTTGAAAGTACTGAAGGGGTTGTTCCTAGATCAACTTCTTGGAAAATGAGCTGATGTCGACAAGAAGCGATCCATCAAAGGAGGGCATAAATGAATCCCACATCAATGACATGGAACGGAGCAAATGATTTTGATGGAGGTGAAAACAATCTGATGATATACGGTTCAGGATGGCAGTCATGAAAGAATGAAGTATAATGTATGGTAGTGGATGGGACACAGGTGACTTCTCTGGATGACTTCTCTTGAACATGTCGACGACACTTATGTGATGGATTGGTAGCATTTACCCCAAATGTGGATGGTATGGCGTGACCATGGTGATGTGACCGGTGAATGAAACAACCCAACCCGACTCAGGCACGGAGTGGAAGTATCATCTTCAAGAGCGACTTGCTACCAATAAAGATTCTTTGAGTTTTCTTCCCAATTTTTCCCCAGTCATTGCTGACCAGTACCTCTTTATTTTTGTCAAGCTTGAGGAGGATAACATATGCTTGTTCTATAATTTGCCCTTCGGGCAAACCCATCGCTATGTTTTAATGAGCCTAGCGATAGTGAAACTCGTTCTCGTCTAAAGACAAGTTTGTTGCTATTAATCTTTTTAACGAGTTTAACGACAAAGATAGCTCGGTCCTTTTCATTTTTAGAGAGTCTGAAAAGGTACGTAAAGGTAACTCCAAAATTCCTTTTTCGTCATCTAATCCCTTAAGTCCGAAAAAGTATAAAACAATACAGAAGGGATGAATTTTCGATAGTTTTAACGAGCCGAAGAAAACAAGCGCTCGATCTTTTTGTGCAATAATCCCTCAGGTCCAAAAAGATTAAAATCTAGAGGAGGGATAGCACCTCCGGTCGCTTTAACAAGCTGGAAGGCCAAAACTTGGCAATCTTTTCATATTTTACGAGTCAGTTGAAAAGAGCTTAAAGAAGACTCATCTTTTGAGGAACGAGTGATAAAATGGGTAGCAGCTGATTCAAGGTAAGGTTTGGAATTTTCCAATCACGGCAGTGTCACAAGGATGGCTAGTGAAATCACTTTTCGCAGTTGTTCCTCAAAATGGGTAAACAATCAAATGGAGGCGAATGATCGGCCAATGGAAAAGTGGAGGTGACGGTGCAAACACGACCAAGGATTTAATGGCTGAAATGCTTCATTCACGGTGGTTATTTACCAGGGAATAGTTCATTTTTTAACGAGCTTAAACGTGGGTGGAAACATTTGCTCAGATCTTATGTTTATTTTTTAACGAGCTTGAACTATGTGCTAAAACTACTCGAGGCGGGTTTATTTTTTAACGAGCTTGAACCCTGCAGTAACACTGCTCGTGGTGGGTTTAATTTTTAACGAGCTTGAACCCTGAAGTAACACTGCTCGTGATAAGTTTGCATGCCCCCAGCATAATAACGCAAATCGAGGTGCATGCCCCCCAAGCTTCATTGCATTCAACTTGGTGGTTGGAATGAACGTTTACCTTTGAGATTCAGAAAGGGGATTTGTTTCATTTTTTTTAATGAGGTTGACAAAGTAAACGAACTATCCTCATGACTCCTTGTTTCATTTTTTAACAAGGTCGACACGAGATAAGAACTGTCCTCGAAATCAACCATATTTACAGTATTTGATAGAGAATCAAAGACTGAGGGATGATAAAGGTCATTTTGAGTCTCTTCTTCACAATCTGGAAGAAGGGAACGATGGTGGGAATCATTCCATGGTTCTCCTTCAGTTACCATAGCTTGGACAATTCCTTCGTCGGTGACATGCACTTGCGACCAAGGATCTGAAGGAGTACCATATTCTCTAGACCTATCTATCCAAACGCTTGATGAGCGTTGATTTGGGTTTGCCTCCCATGCTAGAAACATTGATTGCTATAATATTTCTATTGGGCTTGGGGGCAAAACCACTGCATGATCCATGTCGATATCGTTTTCTGATATCTTTGTAGAAGATATCATGTTGCAGGTTCCTATTGACGCTACTTCCGCCAGATTGATTGGAGGGGGAAGAGCGAAAGTTCCCATTAGTATAGGATCTTTCAGTAGGCCTACTCCGATATTCTGAAGCGAATGGGGGCTTCCATGGATCATGGGAATGTTTCCTGTAACTTGAGAACCATTGGGGAGGAAGTTTTGTTGATCGAAGATTGTAATTCCTCCTTGAAAGGGGAATGCAGTCTTTCTAAAATAGGTCGACACAACAGCTGCCATGGCATCTATCCATGGTCTTCCTAGTAGGATGTTGTAATCAAGATTCCCATCGATGACTTCAACATCTATTTCTATCGTTTTTCCCCCTAGTTCAACTCTCAAGTTATTTAGGATACCATATGGGGTATATGTCCTTCCGTCGAATGCTTTTAATGTTGTCGAAGATCGCGACAAGGTTGGAGATCCTAAATTTTTCCAGCAACTCAGGGATATAATGCATGTAGATGCCCCCTCATCAATAATTGTTCGATGAACAATTTTGTTGAGGGCTTTCACTTGAATAAGGAAAGCTAGTTGAGCCGGTAACTGAGGATCGTATCCTTTGTGATCGAAGGATACAAGATTGGAATCCTTTGGATCAATCCCACCAATGGCTGATAACAAAGCCTGCCTTTGGGATGGGAAATTTTGTAGTACTTCAAGAGTCGACATAGCGGATGGCAATTGGGCCAAATCTTCCACTATGTTATAATGCTGCGCTGCTCTACGGTGGGGATTAAAGTTCGACTTGTGTACTACTCCCTTTGGCGGTTTTATTGTCAATTCAGGAATGGTGGGTGGTACAACTTTTGTCGAAGTTGTTGTCGAACTACTTGGTTGATCTTTATCCTTGTTGTTCGACAACTATGGATTCCCGTAATCTTTGTTCCTTGTCGAAATCAAAGCATCATTCTGCTGTTTTGAAATAGACAACATCAGCACTTGAGACGGGGAAGCATTTCCACTTTCAACCAGATTTCTTCCTGGATTTGGAAACGAATCAGTTAACACCGCTGAGGTTTTCTAACTTTTAAAGAATTTCTTAAGCTCAGCTTTGTATGGACATTCTCTCGTCCAATGATCCTCATCCCATATATGACACCCCGCAGGGGGTTTCCTATTTCTAGGAGGATTTGAAGAAGATTTTTCAGGTGATGATTCATCCCGTTTCTTCTTCTTCCCTTTGCCTTTCTTCTTGCTTCCTGGTTGTTTGGTTTCTTTGCCCTTATCTATCGATACGACATTTACTTCTGAAGCAAGAAGTTCGTCTTTTGCATTTTGACCTGAAATCTTATGAGCCTTCTTGGAGGTAGCCTTTGTCGATTTCGTGTCCGTCGTGCCAATCAAACCATCACCAGCATGAGAGTCATTGTTTCATTTAGGAGGAGGAGGAATTGAGAATTCCGGTCTAGGGGCGTCAGGTATTTTGTCGTAGAGCGTGCCGGACTGAGTATAGATTAAGTCCAGATATTGTGCACGAGCGATAACTTGCTCTTCCATTACGACTCCCCCCTTTGCCACATCTTCCATGATGGAAGGCAGTAATGACATTATAAACCATTCAGCTAATAGCTGATCGGGAACGTACATTTTTACCATCCTACGACGACGTCGCCACTCATGTATATGATCAGATATGTGAGTGGCCGTTGTCTATTTGAAGTTGGTAAGGAGTTCTGTTCCTGTTTCGTACCTTATCGGTAATTGAAAATGGGTTAGAAAGGTTGTGGCTAAGGTACTGAAGTTGTCGAACGAAGCTCTAGGCAATTCAATGTAACATTTTGCCGCTGGACCGGTTAACGTCCTCTGAAAGAGGTGAAGTCTTATTGAATCATCATTTAGGGTGTTTGATGAACACCATAGATGAAATGTCATTATGTGATTCGATGGATCTTCACCCGGATTTCCATTAAATTTAGGAATATCTGATGGAAGTTTATGTGGAATCGCTAGCCACCAAGGGGCGTAAGCAATTGGATCGTTTGTTAAACGGTTTAAACCAGGTAACTCTAAAGTTTCCACGAACGGTAACTGCTGATTCAGATTAGGTGAAGCATACCCAGGGTAAGATGGGATTGCCTGAACAATTGGTCTTTGCATTCCAGCATACTGCATTTGATGCTGGTATGACTAATAAGGTTGGTGGACATGACCATTGTAAAATGGTTGATTTTGACTGTTTTGAATGTACGACTGTCCACTGTTCGCAAAGATTTGCTGCTCAGAACCTTGGTATACTTGTTGGAATTGTGGTTGTTGGTATTGCACCAGCCATGGTTGTGAAGCCATGTGCTGTTGTGATATACTAACCTTTGGACCAAGGTGTGGGGTAATTGTACCCGTCTAGACCTGTGTCGCCCCACTAGTTGGCGATTGTGGTTGAGTCGCAGGGTCAAGGGGCTGTTGCATTACAACCTGAGAAATCTGAGGTTGGCATACAACAGGCAGCGTTTGAACTTGTGACACCGTCACAATAGCCGGTGTAGTCGGGATATTTGACATAGGTACACATTGTTGCATCGAATACACAACCCTTGGTTGTTGAGGTAGTATAGGTACCCAACCACTTGAGGTAATTCCAGTATAACCTGAATATTGTTGTGAACTCCCATATGGATATCCTTCCGGAGGGGATAATGAAAGGGCATACTGCCCCCCATACGGTGGTAATCCAGAACTCAAGGGAATTGTTTGTCCTTGGGGACCGGACTGCCCAAATTGACCTCCAAATGGATCAATTTGTTGAGACTCAACACAAGAGTTTCCGGATGAACAAACATGAACGGACCAGACTGTCGAAATAGCCCCTGAGTGGGCTCCTTCTAGCGGTTGAGAGCTAGTCGGGATAGATGGTATGCCGGCGAACATTGTCAGAGTGGCAACAGGGAGTTCTGTTGTCGCTGTGTTAGACGACACAGTCCTAGATGTTGACGGTTGTTCAGACATTTGTAGTCTATCCAAAAGATTACCTAGTGATTCTACAGGAACTTCCGCTGGTGGTAGACTAACTTCTGATGAAGAAGGATATAGAGTGATCCTGACTCCAAAGTGCGTTGGAGTACTTGTTTGAGGATCTTCTACAATTTCTTCAATTGCAATCAGACCAGGTGGAAGGGGAAGACCGTCAGGTCCGTAAAATATTTCTTGTGCCGAAGAAGGTGTGGAATCGACAGCGACAGATGTTTGAAGAGTAAGACTCTCCGAACCGGTTGTAGATGGAACTGGTTTGGTAACACAAGTGTTTACTCTCAGACTAGGATAAGTATCACTGTCCCTCTGTGGTTGTTGAACTTCTTCTGTAGAGGCAGGGATTCCAGAAATGTTTGGAGTAACCGGAGTCTCTGATGTTGTTGGAACACTTGTTCTAACTTTAATAGGAGACTTGGAACCGGTTAAACAAGTTCGCTTTGTCTGTACTGGTTTCGATTCCGGAGACAAAGACAGTTGACTCGTAAGCCTCCGCGAACGACAGGGTTTCAATTGACTTTCTTCCACGATTGTGGATTACTCGATCAACTAAAATAAAAAGGGGAAGTATGTTTCTGAATTAAATGAATTTTAGACGCTTTTGACACAACTTGTTTTTTCAGTTTTTAAGAGTCGAGAAAAAACAAAAGATGACTCTAGTCTCCTTCGATTTTTAATGAGCCTGAAGTGACAAGTGCTCAGATGGACCTTTTCCGTTAAGGAGTCTAAAAAGGAACGAAAGGGACTGCTCTAGAGATCTAGGCAGAGGGAGTACCAAACCAATCGCAAAACTGCAGAATACTTTTTACAGTATGGCAGTCAATCTTCCCGAATGCTGTGTTCGGTGCATTGCGATCAGTAGGGCGGCCGACACGGCTTCCTATGGATAAAAGGTTTTAAGCCTATAGGGGTCTCCCAATATATACTCGATGGTACATGGGAGCACAAGTCCGTACTGGCACTTATCATCTCAAAGTGGAGGAATCACCCAACCATCAGTGAGGACAACAGTTACCAGGCTTTACGACGTCGGAATACGTCTCTAGCCTAGACCTCTAAATGTTGTGCGTTAAGTTCCAAAGCGTTCTTAGATTCATTCAATTTATTTTAAGTTGATCTTTCTTATGAAGTTTGCCTTTTGGGATCACCACGAGATGTAGATGTAATTCCTAAAATGCAATCTAAAGATGATAAGCAAACTTTTATCTCTTTTCAGCAATGAAAATCCTAGCTACAAGGGGAAAAGAAAGACACAATCTTTTCACAAAGAGCAAAGAGCACACTGTCAATGCACTTTTCCTAAATCAAGCCAAATAGACTATCAATATGCAAATGCACATGTGCATGTATTTGTTTTTCACTTTCTTAATATTGATGCCTAAAAAGAAAGTTGATGTACAAATCTGAATTTGCTTTCAAGTGACAAACACAAACAAGCTTCTTTTCGAAATCAAAAGGTAGAGATGATTACGACACTTTATGATTTTGAAATAAATACTCGTTTTGACACCAGAAAGTCACAAATTCAAACCAAAGGCAAAATTAAAAGCATAATCGACTGTCAACAGTAAATAAACTTTCTCCTAAGATCAAAATCGACACTTACGATAGATCTAAATCAAAGGACGACAGTATGACTATTCTACTTTTTCAATGGAAAACTGTAAATGATGTAACAAACACACAAAAACATCTACTGTCTTTTTGTACAAAGGAGGCGGAATTAAGGCAAAGAAAAGGGTTTTTTAAACAGACACACACATTGATCACAGGCTGCAAAAATCAGAGACAAAACTGAAAAATGAAGCAAAGAACCTCAGCTGTACAAGGCTAGGTTGATCAGCGCACCTGTTACACAAAGAAACTAGATTGTAGCGCAGGTAGCCCTCTCGGGAACTGCGCTGAAATGCAGAATCTCTTCACATAGCCTGCGCTGGGGCAGAAACGAGAATTCTATCCGGGTTCTGGGTCACGGTTTGCAGTTTAATCTATGGTTTTTGGCTGAGTAAAAGCAATCAGTAATGCACAATCAGAGGGTAGATTTAAAGGAGGTCTAAGAGCTATCACAAAGGGCAATCAGATCATTTGTGAATCAGGTGTTCAAATCATAAACAGATCTAGTGAATGGATTGAAGTAGCAGATGTCTACTCTGCATTTGTTAATGGCAAATGCAGTTCGATTGCTACTTCTATGTTTATGAAACAAACAACAAGAGAAACACAAACAAACTAACTAGACACGTTCCCCAGCGGAGTCGCCATTTTGTTAACGGGAAAAGTGTCCACTCAGAATGCCGCTATCCCACTAAGGTGTGACAGTGACCTTAGAAACAAACAGAGAAAACTGCTTTTGTATTCTTCTTTATGAACTATAAACGAAGAGGAATAGGATGAACCAACCTGTGTCTTGCGCTAGTCCTTTGATCCAATCCCTCTCCTCTTTGACAGCTTCCAGCTACCTGCTCCCTTACTTGCCTAGCTTCACCAAGTTCCTGTAAGATCACAGAAGAAGAAAACTACACAAAGACATGGATTTATATTCATAAATAGCTTAGGATCAGATTTAAGCTAAACATACAAATGTAACAAACATCAATGATACACAAGCATTTAGGAGAAACTCTAATAGTTTTATTGATATAACAAGAAGATCCAGGAGGGGTTACAACCCATGATTCCTGATCCAGCATCAACCTCCTAGCAAAGGAGTCCCCTCTTCACCTCCAAAAAAGCATAAATCACCCAATAATCTGATATCTATCTCAAAACCAACAGCAATTCTCTGCAATGTACAAAATTCCAGCCTCTGGATCTTTGGGATGAGGGATCCATATATAGATGTATGCAAAGAGGATGAGTCAACTTATGATTTGACTAGTGGCCTCTCTCTGTCAGTTCTTGTTTCCACTTGGAGACTGAGAGCCTTTTACTCATCCTTGGTCGAACTCAGTGAGGCAAGTGTCATTGGAGAAGATTCTGGAAGCTTCCATTGTCTTTCCACCTCGCGGAATGGCACTGCCATTTGTCATTTCCTGCTCAACGCACCCTGGTAGTGCATTTAGGTGCGTTGCAACGCACCTAGCTAGTGTACTTGGGTGCTATGCAACGCAACTAGCTAGTGGAGCAGCTGAAGTGATCCTGATTTGACCGATTCTGAGCAATTTCTGGTGGAGAAATTCTGGGAGAAGCTGTAATTTGTTGACCTTGTTCCTTTAGGGGCCGGAACAACACTTTTAGGGACTTAGGATCCCTTGGTTTATGGACATTTCATGCTTAGAGATGTAAGGCACAAAAATGTCTATAACAATTATGCCACCTTGGACACCTCTATGTACCTTCAAGAGAGCGTGCCAAGATGATTTCAAAGGCACACTATAGTTGATTCACTAGACATTTTGGGGTAGAAAAGATAGTGGTTGTACTATAGAAATATTGTAATTGGCCAAAGCCTCGACAGGATGTGGGGAAGTACATCATATCCAACACTTCTTGTAGCATTGCAAAACTGACAATAAGGAAGCAGGGCCCATATATCCCTCTACCTACTCCTCGTTGGCCCTGGGAATTCATCTCCACGGATTACATGTAAAGAGTTCCTTCTACCAAGCATGGAAAAGACTTTGCTTTCATGGTCGTCGACATATTCGCGAACATGGTCTTTCCAGTGGCATGCAAGAAGAGTATCTCAAAAGAAGCCATTAGCAAAATCTTCTTTGAACAAGTATGGGTACACTTTGGGATACCACTATCCATTATCTCATATTGGGACAACTGGTACCTAAGTGCATTGTGGTCAAGCCTCTGGTCATTGTTGGATACCAAGATCACTAAGTCCACAACCTTTCACCCCCAAACTGATGGCCAAACATAGGTTGTCAAAAGGATGATTGTACGCATCCTGCGCATGTAAAACTCGAAGCACCAACACATATGGGATGATATCCTCCCCTATTTCCAACACAGTTACAACATGTCTCTCCACAACTCAATTAGTTTTAGCCCCTTTCAAGTGGGAGTGGGATTCCAACCACTATGTCCCATTGATGTTACCATACCATTTGCAGCTGCTCAATGAAATTTGGCTCATGTCCCATCTGAAGCTAAAATGGCTAACAACTTCATTGAGTGAATTCATCATGTTTTCCAACAAATCCAAAACATATTGGATAGATAAAATGTAAAGTACAAGCAACGTCATGATCAACATCGGGTGCAACACAAGTTCCAAGTGGGAGACAAAGTTTGGTTAGATTTGCAAAAGGAGTGTGTCATTGGGTGCCACTGCAAGCTTCCCCTGATCCGATATGGGCCTTACACCATCACTAAGGTTGTATGGGATAATTATTTTGATATCAAAATTCCACCATTCCTTGGCATGCACCTAATATTCAATGTGGACCAGTTGCGGCCATACTTCCCCCATTGTTGGAAACATCTGACATTGTTGAGAAGTTGACAACAACAAAGCTCAACCCAGGTTGTATCAAACATGCCAAAAATGATAGGATCATGGAAAAATAGATTAATAATAGTCACCAGCAAATTATCTAGCTATATTGAGCTGTCAAAGCAAGCCAACTCCTTCACCATGACAAGTGGCTCATGAGGAACCAGGTTCAATAAAAAATTCCTCACCTCATGGAGGCTTTGGACACAATGGGTACCATTTATTCCTAAGGGGAGAGGAATGATCGAAGTGGATATTGGTGGCCACCCACCTATTCCACCTAGATATCGAATTGGTTTCATCAGTTTCCTTGATTATAGTAGCATTTACTATTTTTAGCAGTTTTTCGGGTCTTGAACTTCTTGCACTATTTTGAGACTCCAAACAATGTTTTTTTGAGGTTTTCCATAGGCCCATAGTTATATGAAAGGGCCTGCCACAAATATTGTAGAACTCAAAGAGATATTTATAATGGAGTATCATACACACCAAACAAATATCATATGACCAAGTTACAACCCCGGGAAGTTGGTTGCTCAACTAACCCCAACAAGGCCCGCAAACACTTGGCATTCCATCTCATAGGGTTAGGTTTTTGGTTGTTTAGGGTTTCCCTTTGTTTTTCAATAATAAAAATTCCCTTGACCCTCATTGTCACACATTTCAGAGGCATGTAGCTTCCATATCTCTTCTCAGAGATAGTCTAGCATCGCCCATGCTAGTTTATTCACATTGTGTATGTAAGCATACTTCAGTGATTTAATGTTAATGAAATGAAATTTTAATTATGTTTCACCTCTGTTTTTATGTTTATATCTTTGTTCTGTTGCGTTCTTGCATAACTCTGGATCACCAGAAGTAGCAGGATCAACACATAAATTATCCTAGTCATGATTATGAATGCTATTCCTAATAATTTGAGATAATATCCAAATCATAGGTATACTCACATAGTAGAAATACTCATAATTCAGTAAGGAAGACATCCAACCATTAGTAAAAAGTTAGAACATTAATGCTCCTCTTAGTAGAAACAACATGGTCAACAACTTGAATCCATTCAATGAGAAAAGTGGGTACATTCATATGATACAATGATTCTAATTGAGTCATGATAACAAGATCACAAATCACAAAATCATTAATTATATTATATTGATGAGAAATTTTTAGTTATGATAAGAAAGAAATTTTCATAACTGAAACATGGACTCAGTAAAGTTGCAAACTATGATAGAGTTTGACTTCATAAGAGAAACAAATCCACACAACATGAATTAGTCTTTCCAAATTATACAAGTGAGGCACACAATGAGCATGACTTCTTCGAATATGCATAGAAAAGACAATGTCATGGGTGATGTTAGTAGATCCTTTAGAAGTAGGAACTCACCCAAAACTAGAACTAGAAACAAACGCACCCAAAGATGTATTCATAAAATTCCAAACTGAGGAACCACAAGTACTCCTCCCTTAAGAGGATTTCTTAAATCTCCGACCTCCACCACTATTTGGTTTGAACTTGGACCGTCCTATAGACATGAGGGCATCTACATTACGAACTGTACTTAAACCACTAATGGATATAGTAGCATAGTAGGTTTGCAAGATCTTTAATAATGCAATAGGGCTTAGAACATTTTCATCATAGAATAAATCAATTTAGAATGGGAGAATCTATGTACTCCATGTAAAGGATAGCAATGGTAGATGCATAGTTGATATGCTCTAAGAAGTATGAAAAGCTAACAATATTAGGAAAGGGCCTAAGAATAGCCTTCTTTGATATCACTATTAGACTAGGAATACTAGAATGAAAGATAAACCTGAATTACTATTTCATTAGAATGATACAGTATAAATAATATGTCCATGACCATTGTATTCAAGTTCCAAGGTCCCTTGGACACTCTATGACATTCACATTCCATACCATAACCCTAACTCATTAGGTGTCTAACATTTTCGACGATTTTAGTTCGATAATAAATTATGTATGAAATTCGTATTAGAATTTGATGCGTTTGTAGATTAGTTTTATCTTATGCATGCTTTCACTAAGTAACTTTTATTTGTGAGACGTAGCTCCTACATAAACTGATTTTAGAGTGAGTGGATCCTAAAACTAAAGTTTCCTAACTTTATTAAAGAATTCGAATAGAGTGAAGTGTTGTGTAGAATTGTTTAAGAAGACAAGAAAATGAACCCTAAGAGTGCAGAAGACTTGAGTGTTACAAATATTTTCAATAGAGAGAAAATTGTTGTGTAAAAATTCTGATAAGAGAAGTGAGAGGATATTAATCTAGAATCATAGATATGTGGAAAGATATATTAGGATTATTGTTGTGAAATATAGGGTGATGATTTTGACAAAATGTTAAGGAAACTTGCATTAGAAAGATAGGAAAATTATGAAGATGACGAATTGAGCGATGAAAACTACATATGAAAGAGATCAAGATGACATGGACATATTGTTAAGTAAGGAATTTACACGACAAGAAGAGAAAAGCAGAATTGTAAATAACTCCAAAAAAGGCGTGATGTTGAGTAGAGTTATTTGAATTACTGAATGAAGAATGTCTGTAGTAATATAATTGGGTATATGTTGTAAGAGGAGGTACAACTCCAATATTGAAGATAAAGAGTTGAGAGGTGATCAATGCCATTGGGGGAACGATTTTGGGTCATGATTTCAATATGCATTGGATAAGTAAAATATTTCAATATGAGTATTTAAGAATATATGAATAACAAAAAACACTTTTATTTGGACAATGTGGACCATAAATAAAATATGTCAATGTAAAATATTTGAATATAAACTATGTATATATTATATGAATCAATTAAAATATATATATCCTTGTTGCACTCTATAAATCCTTGTAGTGACGCTTTACATAAAGCCTTAGAGAATAAATGATAATAAAAAAACATAATGTTGGCCTAGTTAAAAAGTAATAAATAATAAAAGGAATTGACTAATAAAAAATAGTAATATATTGATTTCAATTTGTTATATTGTGATTTTTGTTTTATTAATAAAATTGGACAATTTTTTAGAAGAAAAAATCATAATATGTATTTTACATCAAAATAAATTTAAGAAATAATGATTTATAGTCATACCCATGATATTTAAAACGTTTATATATATTTGTTTAATAAATATATATTATCTTAATACCTATTAAACTATTTGTGTAAGGTGTACATGTGTGTGTGTGTGGAATCAATGTTATGAATATTAAAAATATAAATTAAAACATGTGAAAGAAAAAGTGAAGTGCATATATATGTAACTAAATGTATTAATTAAATTGAAAAACAAAACGATAACTACATTTGAGAAAAATATCAATCCTCTAACCCTCACTATTACTAAAAATATTCCTTCCATATTTCATAAGGGTTAAATCCCTACTATCCACCTATTAATTATCAATAATTAAATTAAAATTTTGCAAATTCGATTCAAAAATAGACATGTCTATTGGTGTGATAAGAATATTTAAATATATAGATATGTGAAATTGATATAAAGATAAACAATATTACTAAAAACTAGCATAGATACATCATAATTTTTATGAGGAATCAAATCTCTTTGAGAGTAAACCTTTTGTCAAATTTTGCAGTCAAAACGAGGATTGCAACTTGAGATATTTGTTTTATTTTTTCGCAAAGGGTATATTTTTTGATCAATTTTGAACACAATACATTAAAGATTTAATGGAATTTCAAGTTTAAGTTATGTAGTCTACATAGTCAAAGTGTTCAAGCGGATGCATTTAGAAATCCAATTGAAACAATGAAAAATTACAGTATCAAGAAGAATTGTATCATTGGAACATTTTATTGCTGTGTTGGTCGAAATAAAGGAGATGTGTAATTCCTTTTATGCTCACCAAGGTGACCACACTTGATGAACGAAAAACCCATAACATTTCCATAAATATACTTATATATAATACCAAAAAACATGGGAGGATTTCATTGACGGTGCTAGACACTGCCAACATACAAGGGGTCTCCCCGATGTGAAGTCCCAATTAGACCTCTCGCCATTTGGAGTAGGATCCCCATCCAGACTATCAACCCGACCACCATAACTTAAGGTTTGCATTGGTTTCAATGAATAACACAAGGGATTATATACATAGCCCTTGAACAAGCAAGCAAGTTGACATGGTGTAGCACCATTTGTAATGTGTATAAGGAGACATTCATGAGGCGAGACAAAAGTGATTATTTAGGAGGAAAGTAATAGTACTAACCTAAGACAGAAACATGAGAGCATGAAAATATTCGTTAGTCATATAGTGAAATAGTTCACATAGATTCAAAAATCATTAAACAAAACATACATTCAACAAGGTAGGTACCAAAGACGATGAAGTAGTTCATTTTCCTTAGTACATATGAATATAACACATACCACAAACATCAAAAGAGTAGTCTCAAAATATCTGCAATACATGCATGAATGTATGTTGGCTCAATGAGCTTCAATAATAGGTGAAAGATCCAAGTACAATGTTACAATAATGAGGCACTAGTTCCAATAGTGGAACATTAAGTCACTTATTTCTTCTTTGAAGAATAATTTTCTCTACTATGCCAAGTTAGAGAAGCCAAGACTAGCTCTCCAAAGCATAAGCCCCCAAAACCTTTTTACTTGAGTTATGAGGTTTCTTTTATAACATGAGGAATGATGTTTCATATCCCCATGAGTCTTGAGTTACCCTTATGACTCTTGGAATTCTGTTATGACCTTTAGATTTCTACACATCTCTTGAACTTCTAAATGAATTTTGGACTTCTTTATTTGACTTTTTTCCATATATGACTATGTGACTCTTCCTATTCCACATATGACTCTTGGACTTCCACACATTAATTTTTTTCAGTTTTATTTTAATAATTACATCATTATATACCTAAATTATGTGGTATGGGACATGGACACATTTTACATTTCGACAACACTTGCATTAGTCACAACTTGGCTATGGTGACATGGACTTCATGATGAGGTGGAAATGCCATGTTGTTCTCCTTACTACCATGTCTTTGAATTATTTATGATAGATGTGTTTACAGTCGATATCCATGAAAGATCTTTTTTGTTGATAATATTCATGCTCCAAAGGGCCTTGATTTAGTGTTGGAATATTCTAAGTCATTATGAAATGTCTTCATTATATCTTGGTCCATGATATACTTCCTTCCTTGATTATAGTTCTTCTTTGTGCTTCTTTTCTCTAGGTGCTTATTTGTGTCTTCTCCTTGCTATATTCCTTGAGAATCACCTTGTCATGCTGAGAAATCACTCCTACCAATGAAGATAATTCTTTAAAAGGAAAAAACAGTCGTGGAATCACGTGTTTTATATCTACCTAGCTCATGGAATGAACTTTTGATGATAGAGCTTTGGAAGGGTTGAAAGGAGAAAGATTGAGAAGGAAAGTTCAATTGAACTCAGTGGTGGTCTATGAAAGGACCACTATTCATGTTTATTTCACTATGCACTATAAATAGGGGTTGTCCTTGGCCCAACGCAATGGGGATGCTCAAGGGACAAAGTTATGGGCTTGTTGCTTAAGAATATACCATGCCCGAGGAAGAAAATAGAGGAAGACTATGCCAACATACTTTAAATGATTAATGGTTTACTCCTTCATCGTTGTTACTATGCCATGCAGTGAGAGAGGGAGGCTTGACAAGTTTTAAACACAGAAGGAAAGAACAAGGAACACAAGTGAAGGATTCTTTCTTAAGAATGCGCTATGCACTGAAGGAGAGAGGAGGCCTTACAGAAAGCATATTTTTTCTCAACGAGGGTTCACTATTCCTTGAGAGTATTCCATGTACTAAGGTAGTCCTAACAAGACTAGGTTTGAGTACAAAGAGGGACAACAGTGATCAAGGGAAGCAAGATTGAGCCTTGTTACCATGTTGTCCACTCAGTTTAAGGGGAGGCCTTTATAATAGCGTAATGTTTTTCAACAAGGGCTCACTATTCATATGGAATGTACTTCTCCTCCTATTCTAGTATACTTTGGCCCAAAAATCATTGATTGCTCATCTAAAATGTGTTTTTCATTGAGAGAAGAAGCAGAAAACTAGGTCACTTAGCCTAGGATGGTTTTCACTGCCCTGTGAGGATAAGAGGGCCTTTTCATTGCATATTTTTCTCTTTTAAGGGGATTTAAAGGGTACTTGATGCAACTTAGAGTTCTCTATGTTCCATGTAAGGCATAGGTTATCAATACTTATTGCAATGAGTCAGTATGAGCAAGAAGGGTTCGATGATCATACTTGGAAGGCTTCTTAATGTGAAGTCATTGGAGATGGACTTGGGAGGGACTTAATGCACAAGTATCGGCTAGAGAGGTCACATAAATGAGGATCATGAATAGGATAATATCATCTCCTAGTAAGAGGTCTAATGCCTTCACAACTTGCACTATGAAGGAGAACCAAGAAGAGCTCCAAAATGGATAACTGTGGGGCGAATAGAGTAAGAGAGGGAAATGTATATGAACACAACTAAAAAATGGATCACACACATCAATTCCATCAATACCAACAAAGAGGATACAAAATCCTCATAAAAAATAGTCAGACTTTGAAACGAAAAGAAAGCGACACTTATTTCTAAGTGTGACAGTTGAAGTGACGCATTACAAAACTTATACCAGATGTTGCGACAAAAGTGGTGATTGTGACCAAAGGGTGTTCTAAGTTATACGAATGTGTATAGAGTGTGTTATAATGATATGTAGGATAATTAAATCCAAAGGGGTGTGCTATGACTAAATCTAGTGATGTGCAAAGGTGTGACACATACATGAGTGAAAACAACAAAAGCGACACCCACATCAAGAAGAAAACATGAAAATGATACTTCAAAATGCAAATGAAATTGAAAGAGAAAAATTATAGAGTGAAGATAATGAAAATTCCACTTAATGAAGTGAAGAAAGGAAAAAGAGACAATCAAGAGCATGAAAGTAACACTCGTGAAAGAGAAGGTGTGCAAAAAGCAATAGTTGGGAAATATCACTAGAATAGAAGCATGAATGCGACCAAAGTTAGGGAAACTACCAATGAGAGAGTACACTAAATATCGACACAGATTGAACATTACATCGACACTATATTGATGGACTGCGCTATGCTTGTTCAAACTTGCATAAAAGAAGCATGTTTATAGATTCAACAAGGATTGAGCATGTGTGAGGAAGTGAATTTCACCATTAGAATACAAGAAGAAGAATTAAATACTTAATACAACATCATTCAACAATGAAGTGACCATGTAAAAAAAATTGTTCGGTCCTAAGTAGGCTACAAAATTCTAGTGTAGGCAAAATTTTGGAGGTATCTGATCGCAATGTCAACACTTGGGGACACACTAGTAGAACCCCAACTTCTCCGTTTAGGCTACACCTTTAAGTGAAAGGAATCAGTCTTTAAGGAAGTATTGATTTTTAATGTAGATTTCCCTGGACTTTCCTCTTAACACAGTTAAAGATATAGCCTCTTATATTATTTTGTAAACTTTAAAGACATCAACATAAGTCTAGTCATACCTCATCTATTTTGATATGGGAGAAGGATAATAAGTGTGCTAATATTTTAAGAACATTCCCCAGTGTTTCTCCATTATTAGTGAGCTTGGACAATACTTTAGTGGAGTCACCTTGAGGAGACATATGCATTTCGTTTCTACTAGTGAGCCTGAAAAATACCCCGACAAAGTATATTTCTTCACCTCTCTGTGTAGTAAGTCTTTCTCTTCTTCACCTCTTTATTTAGTCACTAATAGAATGTGAAAATGAAATTATTTATTTTGATGGTGGAAGAGGATCCTGACTTATTAAGAGTAGAAGAGGTTGTTTCCTTGTTTAAGGGATCTGATAATCAAAATTAATATGCTCATTTGAAGTTTTTCTCCTTTCCCTTCTCTACTCGGTTGAGTTGACATGTTGAAACACCATTCAATACAAGGTTGAGTCAGAATGAATGTCCGAATAAAGATACAAGCTTTGTAGTTTGAGAAAAGGATTTCTGTCTAGAATGAATTATATTTTCCATTCAAAAATCATAGACTTTAAAGATATATAAACCCAAGATAAAGAAGAGGATAAAAAATTAGCCAAGCGTTGTTCGTCATCACAATTTCCCTTTTCAAGTTTCACCACATTGTCTTTTGAGCCAAAGGGAACATATTTCATGCAAATTCTTGTTAAACAGAACCCATAATAAATACATGACAAAACAATGAAACAAAACAAAAAGAACAAAAAAAATGGAGGTTAAACATAAAACCAACATGTAGGACATAAAATAATGAAAACAAAACAAATGCAGAGACTAGATGGAGAGAAAGTGCAAGATGAGTGAAAAATAAAATAGAATGCAACTAGACCTAGTCCTAGCCAAACCAGCTAGAAGGTCAAGTTCAAGTATAATGAAATTTCCAGTGTACTCACCGTAGTACACAACCTAAAAACATAAAGATAAGAGCGATTAAAACTGATATATAATAATATTGTGCAAAAGGAAAGATAAGTACTTGAATAACTTGTACAAAAGATAGAAGGTCTTTGCTAAATGCATAGGAATGCGTTGTAACAACCAAACTTAACCAACCTACCACCTTACCTTTTCGATGAGAAGATAATCAAACAAACCTTGATGGTTCGTTGTGAAAGTACTTTCATTTGTGTTGTCTTTCTTAGCAAACATAAAAAAATATTGAATCTTGGTGTTGTCATAAGGGCTTGCTAAGTAATATGCTTCCAACCAATTATAGATTTGATCATGAAATTTAAAACCATCCTCTTGAAAACCTTGAAATTCCTAAGAATATAATTTTTCAATTAATCCAATGGAATCAAGATAAGAATCTTGTAAGGGAAAATGAAGCCAGTCATATTCAAAAGGCTTGTTAACTTGTCAAGATAGTGAGAAACTAACATAGCTATCAGCGAAGGTTCAAGTGCCTCAACTGCTTGATAAGTATCTTAATAGTGAGATAACAAACCATAAATATTAATGGATGAAAAACAAATATCATCCGATATACTAGTGGGAATATGATTATTTGAATGATAGTTACTGGAACCAACATTATGATAAGATGGACTGATAAAGACATAAGACTCTCAATCAATGGATAATAGAGACAGATAATTTTGAATAGAGACCAAAGGAAGAGAACTAGATAGAGGAAAGAGCCTAGGACATCGTAGTAAGTCAAGGAAAGGTAGGTCCATGTTGAGATCAAGGGTATTGTGCTGAAAATGTGGGAAGAAATGACACCTAAAGAAAGACTACAAATTTCAAAAGGAAAACGAAGGAGATGGACAATAGGAGAAGAATTATGAAGCGAATGTGACAGGTGATATGTTGCAAGATGCTTTGATTCTTTCATTAGAGAATATTATTGATGCCTTGGTGGTAGATTCAGGAGTCTCGTTCCATTCCACACTTGATAGGAAACATTTTCATGACTATGTTCAAGGTCATTTTGGATAGGGTCATCAGGGTGATGATAAACCCTGTAAAATTACTGGAATAGGTAAGGTTTTTATAAAGAAACAAAATGGAAACTAATGTTTATTAAAGGAGGTAATGCATGTTCCATATCAAAAGAAAAAACTAATTTCAACAAAGCAATTTGGAGGTGAATATTTTGTAACTACTTTTATAGACAAAACTTGGAAGGTCACTAAAGGAGCCCTAGTAATAGAAAAATGATAAAAGGTTGTCACATTGTATTTATGCAATGGTACTTATAATTTTGTTAATGCTTTAACCTCCATGAGAGCAGATATGGAACTTTGGCATCATAGGCTTGGGCACATGAGTAAGAATGGGATGTAGATTCCTCACTCAAGGAATTTCTTACGAAGTTTGAAGAATGTTGATTTGGATTTCTATGAAAATTGTGTTTATGAAAAAAAGAGAGTCAGATTTATCAGAGTTGGGAAGAAAACAAAGAGTGAAAAATTATAGATTTTGATGGGGACTTGCTCAGGTATCATCTCTCGGTGGATCTCACTATTATTTTACTTTTATTTTTTATGGAACTAGGAAAACCTAGAACGATTGTATTAATAATAAATATGATGTACGTGATACTTTTAAGAAATGGAAAGCTTTTGTTGAGAATGATACATGAAAGAAGTTGAAGTGTCTCAGATCAAACAATGGAGGTGAATACTGCAGTAAAGGGTTTGAAGCTATTGTTTAGAGTATGGAATTTGTAGAGAGGAGAGAGTTCCAAGAACACCACAAGAAAATGGTGTGTCAGAAAGGATGAACAACACAATCATGGAGCATTCAAGATTTATGAGAGTGTATGCAAGAATTCCCTTACAATTTTGTTTAGATCTTGTGCATATTTTTTTTTTATGTAATAAACATGGGGCCTTCATGTTCCTTGGATGGTGGTATTCTAAAGGAGGCATGGATAGGTAAAAAGTTAAACTACTTAGCTTTAAAGACTTTCATTTGGGAAGCATTTGTCCACATTAATAAAGAAAATAGAACAAAGCATGAAGAAAAATCAAAGAAATGTACCTTTATTGGATATAGTGTTAATTATTTTGTTTATTCTGTATATGATTATGAAAATCACAAAATAATTAGGAGAATAGATGTCATATTCAATGAAAAGGTCTTGTATAAGGATCAGATGCAGGGAAAGAAAGAGGAAAATGAAAAGAAAGAATATACAGTGCTTAATGACATCACATAAAAAGTAAAGGTGCCTAAAAATCTTAATGACCAACAACCACAACCAAAATAGAAACATGCACCTAAAACACCTAAAAGTGGTGTTAGAATATCTAGTAAGATAAGTAAACCCCCTAAACAATAATTTCCTTCATTATATTATGTACCGTTGACTGATTTTGGTGAACCGGAAAGATATGAAGAAGAAATACAGGTAGAAACCAGGAAGAAGTGGGAGTAGGCCATGGAAGAAGAGATGGACTCCTTGATGTATAACTAGACTTGGGACTTAGTCAAGTTACCTGCAGGTAAACCAACATTGTAAAATAAATGGGTTTATGGGTTGAAGGAAGAAGATGGAGGTAAACATATGTATAAGGTTAGACTAGTGGAGAAGGGATCTGTACAAAAAAAATGCATAGACTTTGATGATTTTTTTCTCCTATTGTTAAAATGACTTCAATCAGAAATATTTTAAGTATAATGGTAGTAGAATATTTTCATTTTGAGAAATTAAATGTAAATACAACATTTCTCCATGGGGATTTGGAGGAAGAAATATATATGTAGCATCCACAATGGTATGAGGTCAAAGGGAAGGAAAAATTAGTGTGAAAATTCAAGAAGAGCTTGTATGGCTTAAAAAATGCTCCATGGTTTTGGTATCTAAAATTTTAGAGGTTTATTTATGAACTAGGTTATACTAGATGTCACTCTCACCATTGTCTTTATATTAAAAAGAAAAATGATGGTAGATATATTATATTTCTATTGTATGTAGATGGCATGCTTGTTGCAAGGTCTAACATGCAAGAAATAAATGTGCTCAAAATAAAATTGGAAAATTCATTTACAATGAAGGATTTGGGTGTTGCAAAACAAATCCTTGGTATGAAAATAACTAGAGATAGGAAAAATCACAAATTAACATTGTCTCAAAGTGAGTACATATAAAAGATGTTGGAAAGATTTAATATGCAAAATGAAAAGACAGTTAGTACACCTTTGGTTAGACATTTCAAACTAAGATGTGTCCCAAGACTAAGGAAGACATGGATTATATATGTAAATTTCCATATCAATCATCTGTTGGAAGCTTAATGCATGCAACGGTTTTCACAAGGTGTTGGTATTATGATGCATGTGTTGTCCTTGATGGCAACTCACTTGTAACTAAACAAGTATGTGGTGACTAGATGAATCCATAGGTCAGTTCAGAGGTGACAGAGTGATGGAAAAAAATAACAGAATGATGGGCCAAAGGTTTACGAATCAGAAAAGAAAATTATTATTGTGAGTTTTTAAAATACCGATTCACCACCCCCCCCCCCATATTATTTTTTCCAACAATTGGAATCAAAGCAAGTCCTTCAAAAGAAGCTTGATCATTTGAAGGAATATCTATCAAGATGGGAAATCAAGATGGAATGACATCTATCAGAACGCCACTCTTCAATGGAAATAATTTAATATATTAGAAGACAAGAACCAGATCGTATCTTCAGTCCCTTGGAGTAGATGTTTGGGAAATTATGAAAGGAGGTTACCAATAACCATCCATAGTTCCCACAGATGCAGTAGAAAAGAAGACATATGAAACCAATGCCAAAGTTTTCTATCCATTATTGGGAAGTCTGATAGAATCTAAATTTTTCACATTTATATAGTTAAACACAACAAAAGAAATATGGGACAAAACCATTCAAAGCTATGAAGGTGATACCAAGGTAAAAAGTGATAAGATCCAAACATAGAATTCAATATGAAACTCTCATAATGCATAATGATGAAAGTATTGCTAGTTTCTTTCTACGTGTACATGAGATTGTAAATCGTATGAAAAATCTGGGTGAATAAATAAAGGACACCACTTTAGTAGTGAAAATCTTAAGATATCTAACTCCTAAATTCGAGTCAAAATTTTTTTGCCATTGAAGACAAGTGGGATCTACAGACTCTTACTATTGTTAAAATTCATGGGATCCTAACTACTTTTAAAATGAGGAAAGGAGGTCACGAAGAAGTTGTAGAAGCCACATTTAAATCATCTACAAAAGGAAAAGAAAAGGAAGAACACAAGGAATCAAGATATATATCAGAAGAAGATGAGTTGAACTTTGTAAAAAAACTTCAACTGGGCACCGGAAGGTTCAGAGGTAAGCTCCCCTTCAAATGTTTTACTTGTGGTAGCATTGGTCATTATGCTACTAAATTTCCTCATAAACACAACCATGACAAAGGGAAGGATAATGCAAAAAGTAATAGGAGACGGTTTGACAATAGAAGAAGTTATTATACTCATGAAGATAGTGATGGCTTGTGAAATAGTGAAGGAGAATTTGATCAAGTTCTTAAATTACTCATGGCCTTTGAGAAAAATAATAATGAGTCTAATGATAAATTTATGGATTCTTTAGAGGAAAACTATATCTTTGAATAAATTACTCAACTCAAAATTTGCTTGGAAGAAAACAAAGTAGCCATTGATACATTGAAGCATCAACTCATAGAAGAGGAAAATAATAATGAGAAGTTAGAATGTGAAGTAGTAAGTCTAGAAAGGAACTTGAGAAAAATAAAACTTTGAATCTTAGATTTCTTAAAGGATCTAAAACCTTGGATGAAATTTTCAAGGTACAACGCTCTCCTCTTATGAAGATAGGTCTTGGATACACTGGATAAACATCCCAAATAGAAAAGTCTTCAGCCACCACCAGAAGCTATCTAAATGCAGGAAAATCGAGTCAGTAAAATTTCAGTCCTCAGCAAAATAATAAAGGCATTCCATAGGTAAATCATGTTCACTCTAATCCAAGGATGAACAACAACAGAAGCACCAGTCAAAAGGTAAACAACATCAGAAGATTCTATGATCACATAAATTTCTTCTTTAATGGACAATGTTTCTCATGTCATAATTTTGGTCATAATGATGCTCAATGTGTTGCATACAAAACCATCATGACTAGATAAGCAAGAAAACAAAGGAATGAGATAGGATTCAAGAAGAACACTGATAATAACTTCTCACTTCTTATAGATGAAATTGAATGTTAATTTTGCAATAAATTTGGAGATGAAGAATCTGAATGCAGGAGAAAATTATAGCCAACATCTCAAAAAGAGAAAATATCAACAAATTCTAAGGTATGGAAAAGGAAGGAGTTAGACTCTGAGACTTGTGGCATAGCATTATTTGCAAGAGGACAAGAAAATAATTGGTACATTGATAGAAAATGCTCAAATTGCATGACATACAATAAAGATAAAATTATTTCATATAATGCTTTAGAGAAAGAAAATAATGTCACTTTTGGAAATGATTCACTTGTCATTAAGGGTAAAGGTGGTAATGTTATGTATGTTTATGGATCAAAGCATAACTTGTTGAGTATGAGCCAAATGTGTGACCAAGGAAAAGAGGTGGTATTCTGATCAAAAGAATGTGTGGCTCATGAACTTGACACATGAAAGACCATAATAAAATGAACAAGGACCCTGAGAAATCTGTATATATTGATAGGTGGCAAATAATAATGTTACCTAGGAAAGGAAAAGGAAAACTGGTTATGGCACAAAATATTGGGAAATATAATCTTCTCTCAAATAAGAAAATCAAGCAGGGTCAAAGTTGTTCATGATCTACCCAACATCACCCTACCAGAAAGTACCGTATGTAAGTCATGTCAATTCGGTAAGCAAACTAGAGTTTAATTCAACGCCAAAGAAGGATCAATAAGTAAGCCTCTTGAACTTATACATACTGATTTGTGTGGACTAGTAAGGAAAAATTCACCTCGTGGAGAACAATATTATATCTTATTCATTGATGACATTTCTAGAATGTGATGGATTAGTTTATTGAAACATAAAGATGAAGCATTTAATAAATTTAAAGTCTTCAAATAATTAGTTGAAAATGAATTAGATCTAAAAAACAAATCTCCCAGATCTAACTGAGGACAAGAATACATATCAGATGAATTCTTTGATTTCTGTGAAAAACATGGCATAAAAAGACAATTTTCTGTACCTAAGACTCTTCAACAAAATGGTGTGGCTAAAAGAATGAATAGAATTGTTCAACAAATTGCTCGTGCTATTCTTAATGAGTCTAACTCCTGACATCTTCTGGGGTGAAGTTGCACATACCACAACAAATATTTTCAACAAGGCTCATGTTCATTGATGAGCCCCAAATTTGGTACCTTGTTGGGCTCATTTGGCCTAATTATCCTTGTTCGGTCCTTGTTCAATCCTTCATTTTTCATAGCTTATGCATTATTTTTTAGTATGTTTATGTCATTTGTACAAATAAGGGTAGTCACTCTTGCTAGGTTGCTAACACGTGCTCATTTCAGGTTTTTTGACACATATTGGAGCAAAACCGAGCAATCATGGGCTAGAAGACAACCAAGCTTGAGGTGAGGATTCATAGGGGGGTTGCCTATGGCATTAAATAGCCCTTCCTCAGGATCTTCACCCCCAACTCAGAGCTCCAAAGGCCACCAAAACCAGATCTATAAGGCAACCAAGCAGATTTTGGAAGGGGCTGTCTACTCACAGTTTGGACAGCCAAGTCCCATAGATCTAGGAGGCCAGCTAGGGCCCTCGTGGTGTATAAATGTTAAGGCCTCAGCCTTCGTAAGGGAATTTTGAAACCATTGCATATTTTGCACTACAGTGCTGTTAGCTTTACTTTGTTCTCTTGTAGCCATTTTGGCATAACTCTTGACTTATGACTATTTTTTGATAATGAGAAGCAGTCTGATTCTATATCAACTCTGAGTTTTCTATAGGAGCCATAGCTCTCAGGGTTGGGCCTAACCTGAGAGCCTAGGGCTTCCTTTTTGTATTGTTACCTTTCCCTTATGCATCGTTGCTTTCATTTTATGCATTTGAAACATATTTATGTTGGGTAGATTTAGTTGTGTTGGTTAAATAGGTCATTGTTTATGAATAGAATTGCTTCAGATGTTTAAAATAGATTGGTAGGATAATAACAGGAAAAAAGCTCCAAGAAAAGGGTCAACAACACTCTCAGTTTCACCTCATCCTTATTGGATCAGGGGCTGGAATTGAAGAAACAGTGCTGCCCCAACAAAAACACTAGTTTGCTTGACCATGCAATCCTTATTGTATTGTTTTCATTTGCAGAAGTTAGTTATGGGTTCAGATCTCTGAAATTTTCCTTTGCATGATTGATGTACATGGTTTTCTTTCCAAATAAAGCTGTTGTTCATTCGTTTTATTGACAGTTAGATTAGATTAGCTAGGACTTTGATTATTTGTAAGACTTTGTTGATTCAGTTAAATGTAAACCAGGTAGGGCACCTCTACCACTCTCTCTCATCCACCTAAGCTTCATTAGAGCCAGTTGTTCCATCTCTTAGCTAGGTTCCTCATCTCACACCTGTCCTTTTGCCCACGTAACCCTACCTTCTTGCTCCATCATTGTCTTAGCCTTGTTTAAGCCAAGTCAGCCTTCTACACCGTCTCACCACTCCATCCACCAGTCCCTGGGTCACTCCAGGCCCCTATCCTACCTCCCTATCCATTCATGCATCTTCCCTCACTCACCCATCCTCTAAAATCCACTTTTTAAACATCCTCTACAAATTTCTGAACATCCTGTAGAAATCTCTGAACATCCTGTAGAACCCCTGCAGACTTCCTGTAGAAGCTCAAAAATGAGGTTTCTTGATAGCCAAACTTTGTGAAACTCTTCGAAAGGGTGTTAGGGACTCCTTAACCCTCTCTGAACCTTCCCAACCTTTTCCAAGCATTTCTCCTCGTTGATCCACCCCTACACAGTAAAACGCCAGTTAAAAGCACATGCATGATAATTCTAATAACTTATTCCAAAATACAAAAAGATGTTTTCTTCAGGCAGAGGTAGTCTAGACACATGTATTTTACCTTCATAGAAGTAATGGCATCCCTTCCAGTAGTTTTCATTCTCTCCTTTGCATCAGTAGGACTAGCTGGTAGAATTAGGGTTTGCTAGGGTTTGCGTTACTTTTTGGCTTTCAGTTTCTTTCCGCAAGTAGATTAGCTTCCTTTGAGTTAGCTTTCATCCATCAGTTAAAAAAGCTTCTTCTAAGAGCTCATTGAAGTTGGCTTAAGCCCCTAGCGGACTTGTGCCAGCTGACCAAGTGACAGATGCAGCAAGAGCTAGTACTTGTGCATACAGCACTGTCGCTTCCAAGTTTGTTACGAACTACCGGGTTGATAAAAGTAAAGAAGGGAGTCCCAGGAGTTGCAGCATTATTGCTACAATACTAGAGCCCACCATATTTTTGGCGCCGTTGCCGGAGAAGCGTCAGAGTATTGGTGATTGTTACTTTTCTGCTATTTTCTCCTACAACCTTCTGCTAAGTAGTTTATTTCATTTCATTTCCGCAAAAGTAGAGTAGATATTTCCTGCTTTCATAGATTAGCATTTCAATTCTGCAATTTCAATTCTACAAGCATAGATTAGCGTTTCAATTCAGCAAGCATAGACTAGCATTTAATTCCTGCAATTTCATTTGAGCAAGATAGATTAGTCCTTTCGTGCTTTCATTTCAATTCCGCATTTTCATTTCAGCAAGATAGTTAGTTGCAGTTCAATCTATTTTAGTTTTGCAGGTACTAGAAGAGAAAAATAAATAAAAGCAATCAAAAGTCTTTCCATTTCATGCCTCATAGGAACAGAGATAAAACCAGCAAATTCTTACCCAACACCCCCACCACATCACTGAGTCAACCTTCTCTCTTCTCTGGTGACAGTCAGCCAGAAGAACCTATAGGTGAACCTCTTGAGATATACGAAGATCCTATAACAGAAGGAGAGTTAGAAAACACTCCATCTGAAGCCATGGCTTAAAACCGAAACAGTAGAAGAGAAGATGAGAGAATAGAAGGTGCCTTTCCCATCCGAGAGACCAATGGAGACATGAAAATGAAAAACATAAGCCCCTCCGCTTTACCTCACTTCCATGGATTGACTACTGAAGACCCTGATACCTTCCTGTTTGAGTTTGCTGTCCTTTGTCAAAATTATGACTATGCTGAGGATGAGCAAAAGTTGAAACTCTTTCCCTCTACCCTCAAGGACGCAGCATTACGTTGGTTCATGGGGTTACCTAGAAACAGTATTACCACTTGGGCTCAGATGCAGCAAGCTTTCAATACCAAATACCAGGACTACTGTAGGTCCAAGGAAACCAAGGGAGAAATCTTTCGGATGACCATGGGGAGCGATGAGTCTTTAGAAGATTACGAGGAAAGGTTCCAACTTAGCTATAAACAGGCAAGGTGCACACTTGACCCTGAATCTCTAAAGTTGGTTCTGCTCCGAGGAGTCCCTGAAGACCTTCTAGATACCCTTCACATGCTAGCTGGGGGAGACATCTATCAACTACCTTATGAGGACATAAAGACCATGTTTAGAAACCATTCTAGGGCGGCCCGGAAGAGAGGTAGGGGGAATCATCTTTCAGCTAGTACCACCTTCTCCAAGCATGAGTTTGCTAACCAGATGGAAGACCTCAAGAGTGAGATGAGACAGACTATTGCCATGCAACTTGATACCTTCCGAATTCAGCAAAAGAAAGAGGAAGCTGAGAGGGCTTTGGCCATTTTTTGTCCTAGATGCACGAGGAAGCATCCCAAGAATGAGTTCCCATTGCACTCAGTAGAGGTATGTTTCGTTTGTGAGGAAGACCACCCCACCAACCAATGCCCTACCTTGCCTGGATTTAAAGCCATGTATCTAGGGGCTGAGGTGGCTACTGAACCTCTCTACTTCCTCAACCAGAGGAGGTCACATGGACCCAGACCTTACCAGCAGGGGATGCAAAGGACATCCCAAGCTTATCATAACCCCAACCAATCCACTCATATACCTTCTTGGGGCCCCCCTGCTCATCCTTCCTGGTCCACACCTCCTCCGTGGCCTTACCCATATCCATACCATACTCAACCTCCTTCTCATTCATTTCACTCACATGCCCAGCCACAACCTCAGTGGAATGCACCTCAACCGGGGTGGAGGCCCCAGTACAATAGTCCTCCCACCATTTTTCCTCCACCACCGGCTCAACCACAGCCATTACCTCCTGCTCCTCCAAGACAACCCCAGATGCTTGCTCAACCGAACCCAAACCCCAACAATAGACAGGCCCAGCAGGTATATACTGCGGAGACAACATGCCCTACCTATGTTGTGCAGACCCAGGAGATCAACCTGCAATCTGGGAAGGTCCTTCCAGAGCGCCAACCTCCTCCCCTAGAGGAGGAGGAAGAGAAACAGGAAAGTGAAACCCAAGCCATTCCACCCTTTCCTGAGCGACTCATAGTAACCACACAACCCAACCCAGAAGAGAATGAGCTTTTGGGAGAACTCAAGCAGTTGTGTGTGAAAATACCACTTCTCCAGGCCATAGAAGATGTATCGATATACAACAAATTGATTAAGGATAAGTGTTTCAGGCACCCAGGCAGGCGAAAGAGAGATGCCTCAACCATCAATGTCATAGGACAACTGTCAGATCTCATGTTGGGGCAAGTAATCTGTCCAAAGTATTGTTGAGCCTCAAACCTGCACCTTCATATACACCCTCTCAGCCTTCCTTTTCCACTTATTGCATCTACCCAGCTGCTAAATCATTAAATTATAGTTTAAAAAGATTTCTTTACATGGTTTTCTAACTATACTTATGATTGTTGTTTGGTTTAGTTTTTTTGTTCATGCAGCTGCGGAAACTTGTCAATTTCCGCAGCCAGCACAGGTTTCTGCATCCAGCACAGGATTCCGCAGCTATTTTGTTAAAAGCTGTGCTACAAGTGTCCTATGAAGAAACAAGCCACATGGGCAAGCTCCAGGCGATGAATACATGGAACGTGTCCCTTCGAAGCAGCCAAATCATCCATGGAAGGTCACGGTCAACGAAGGTCAAAGGTAGAGCCAACCAAAGAGTCCAGCGGTGGCACGACTCTGTTTTGAGCACGTGAATGTTACGTGGCACAGTCCTCAGCTCACGAAGACACCAACATACCTAGAGATCACTTCTGCAATCGGAATCTAACAGCAACCACTCCAGAGATTTAATAAACATGATGACAGTTACGCTAGATCTCGGCTGAAGGGATCTACGTGTCTTTGTCAATACAGTCATTAGAGTAGGAGTTAGTTAGCTAGTCTCAACATTTTGGCATTATAAATAACGCGTCGATGAACGCTGTAAAGGAGTTTTTTCTTGATATGTAATTTCTGAACTATCGTGTTGTCACCCCACTGTTTATACATATTGTTGTTTTAATATATGAGGAGACTTTTCTGAGCTTATTCGTGTGATTCCTTGTGACCGGCCGAAGTGGCAGAGGGCCCCTGCGTGCTGAAGCCTTGTAAAGTTGTCATTTGGTTTTATTATGCTTTTGTATCACTAGCTTGTACATAACATACTTTTGATGTTTCTTAACTCACTGCTGCTTAGATTTTCATCTCTGTTCTCTTATGATTGTCAACTGATCAGTGCTTTTCTGCAGGTTTTCTTAGGCAGCCCGGGCAAATTTTCATCTTTTTGATAACTATTGGCATATGAGATCATCTTGTCCTTCCTGCTAACTTTCATTTTCTGAAGTTTAATTTCAACATTGTCTTTTCCAAGTTGTGATTTGCTTACTTACTTTCTTTGTTATTTGGATATCATACTGCTCATCAATTTATGGTTTCTTTCTATAGTGAAGTGTCTCTATTAGCAAGAAATCAGAATATCACTAACTGTAGTGTGATTTAGTTATCATATTGCTTAAACTTATTCATGATTGCTTCCCACAAGGTAGATTGAGCTGAAGGGTAAAGGATCAGAAGAGTTGAAGTAGTGTGATTAGTTTCTTTTCTGCAATTTAATTTCTTGCAATTTAGTTCTCATATTGCTAAAACTTATTCTTGGTTGCTTCCCACAAGGTAGATTGAGCTGAAGGGTAAAGGACCAGAAGAGTTAAAGTAGTGTAACTAGCTTCTTTCATGCAATTTAATTTCTTGTCATTTAGATAGCATATTGCTTGACTTATTCATGATTACTTCCCACAAGGTAGATTGAGCTGAAGGGTAAAGGATCTGAAGAGTTTGAGTAGTGTGAATTAGTTGCTTTGCTTTTGGTTTGAGTTGCTTTAAGTTCAATTTTTACTTTCTTTTCATTCAGCAGCAAGGATACTGGGCCATTGTCATTAGTTCACTTTTTGATGCATTTACTTTCTCTTAAGAATTGATTTCAGTTTAGCTTTCTTCTTGAGCACTTTCAAGTTTGAGGAAATCATTGTAGAAACCACCATCACTGTCCATACTTCATACTTCACTTTCACTCTCACCATCACACATTAGGGAAAGATAAATCCAAAAATAAACTAAAAAAAACTCAAAAACGACAAAAGATTAAAGAAATGGTTATCTAGTACATATAGTACACTTCACTTCGTCAGTTTACGAACCCTAGGTTGACATTATAGATAGCAATTTGGATCACACTAAATTGACCAAACATTTTGGCGCCGTTGCCGGGGAAGTGAAATTAGGTAGCCAATTTCTAAAAAAAAACAAGAAAAATTCAAGGAAGGAAAATTGGTTACCTCTCAAAGTATGCTCTCCTCTTGCACTTAGTGTGATCTGGAGGATCAGAAAAGAGAAATTTATTGGTTTAATAGTTTCTTGAGTATGCTCTCTTCTTGCACGTAGAGTGACCTGGAAGATCAGAAAGAGAATTATTAGCCCGACTTGAAGAAAAATAAAAAAAATGACATGCATAGAGCAAGAGATTCTAGGGGAAGGTTTTTAGCTAGAGCCAAGAGTTCGATTTTTACAACTCCATCTACTTCAAGGAATAGACAAGAGACACCTCCATCATCTCCAACTTACACTCCTAGCCCTAGGATTCCTGGAATTCAAGAGGTAGGAGTCGACTCTCCCACACCTTCCATCGAATCTGAATTAGAAAGAGATCCTTTCCTTCCTTCTATAGAGAGACAAATTGTAATTGAAGAAGTAGAATCATCTGGAGAAGAAGAGGGAGAAATTCCTTCTCGTTCACCCTTAGTAGAAGAACCAGAAGACTCTGAAGTCTCCAGGGAAACTACCATGACAGAGGAAAGAGCAACTGGATTTGGTAGAGGTAGAGGTAGAGGAGGAGGAGGAAACAATGGAGGAGGTAGAGGTAACATTGGGGGAAATAGGGATGTAGATAACTCATTCGGATTTCCTATAGTCGATGAGGACTCCCGAGCCACAATGAAAAACATCTCACCATCTGTCCTCCCAAACTTCCATGGGTTAAGGAATGAGGACCCTGAAACATTTCTATTTGAGTTTGAGGTCGTGTGTCGAACTTATGATTATCTGGAAGACTCTCAAAAACTCAAACTGTTTCCTTCAACATTGAAAGGAGCAGCCTTGAAATGGTTCATGGGATTACTCACTCAATCCATTAGGAATTGGAATGATATGAAACAAACATTTTGGATAGGTACCTGGACTATTGTATGCCCACCAATCACAAGGATGAGGTATTCAAAATGGTGCAAAGAGAAGATGAAAACTTGGAGGATTTACTTGAAAGATTTCAATACAACCTGAAAAGAGCAAAAATGAGTAACTTAGATGAGGATACCTTGAAATCCCTTCTATTAAAAGCCATTAGAGATGAATGGATAGATATTTCGAACATGATGGGAGAAGGAGACATATCTCAACTTCCACTTCATGATATAGCAGAGCTATGTGTCCATCTCTCAAGGGGGAAATATAAAACTCAAAAAGGGCCTAGAGATCCTTCTCTCATCAGAGCAAACAAATCTGCAACTGGATCAGTAAGTAGGGCTGAGATTGGCAACATGCTTGATGAATTCAAAACTGACATCTTAGGGAGTCTTAGTGAGCAACTAGACACCCTTAAGATTCACAATAAGCAGAAAGCAGAAGCTGAGGCTTTGGCCATCTTTTGCCCAAAGTGTAGGAAGAAACATGCTCTAAGGGAATGTCCCTTGGATGAAAAAGTTGTAGAAACATGTGTAATTTGTTCAGAGAATCATGAGACCAAGGATTGTCCTTCAATTCCTGGGCTCAAAGCTGTCTTTCAAGAAGATCCAAATACAATCGAATCTCTCTGTTTTGTTGCAAGGAGACCTTGGCAGGGGTAACAAAATCAAGGGTTTAGCAACTCTATGAATTTTCAACCCCCACCAAATTGGTATCCTTGGCAACAACCTTGGTCCCAACCTCAAAATCCTTTTCAATCATGGGTACAAGGTATGAAAAATCCTTATGGGAGATTTTCTCAATTTTATCAATATCCCCCATCTTTTCAAAACCAACAAGCTCCACAACTTCGAAATCAAAATCCACAACTATCATTGCCATTTCCACAACAACAAAAACCTTCTCAACAGAATCCAAATTCTCAACTCTTGCTTCCATTCCAACAAAAGTCAAATCAACTTCCTTCTCAGCCATTGCCAAACCCCAATAACAAAAACCCTCAAAATGCTTACATGATGGAAGGCAACAATTTCCTGCAAATATGATTGTTCCTCTCAATGATGTACAACTTAGATCAGGTAGAGTCCTAGATAAGCCTCCTATAAATGCTCAAAAGCAAAGCATTTTTGAGGAAGATTCTCTTGAAGCCAATAAGGGTTCTGAAGCATCTCTTCAAAACCCAAGTACTCAGAAAGAAAAAGAAAAAGAGTTAACCCCCACAACTCCTATAGTTGAGCAACCTACATCATCATCCACACCTCCTTTTCCTGAAAGATTACAAATTGACAAAGGGGTGGAAAAACAAATTTTGTTGCCTGACTATGATTTTCTAGATGAATTGAAGAATGTCTATATCAAGATTCCCTTGTTACAAGCCATTAAAGAGATTCCTATTCTAGCAAAAACAATAAAGGAGTTGAGTCTTAAAAGACCAGGAAGGAAACCAAGAGATACAAGAAGAATCCACCTGGTAGGGAAAATTGCAGATATCATGATGGGAAAAATTACTATGCAGAAATATGTAGATCCCGGTAGTCCAATTGTCAAAACACATATCAATGGGGTAGAAATACCAAATACTTTGATTGATTTAGGGGCTGCTATCAACATCATGAGTAGACAGACTATGGAACAGCTAAAACTTCCTAATCTTCTTTTTACACCTACTTTATTGCAACTTGCAGATCGATCAATTATTAAACCAGATGGTGTATTAGAAGATATTTCAGTCTCCTTAGACTCGTGGGAATATCCAGTGGATTTCATGATTTTAACTCCCAAGAGTAATCTAGGAGGACATCCTCTCATCTTAGGAAGACCTTGGCTAGCCACAGCTGATGCTTTCATCAGTTGTAGGTCTGGGGATATGTATATTTCTAATGGTAATTCGACAAAGAAGTTCAATCTGTATCCTCCAGCAAAAGCAATTACAAAAATAGGAGATAATGAGTGGGTTGATGATGAAGATACTATACAACCTGTCTTTACCATTTCTGAGATCAGTGAAGATAGTCAAATTCTGAACACATTAGAAAACTTTGAACCATCTTCAGAATATGACCACACACAATTTCAGTTGGATTCTGACATTGAGTGTCTATCATCTAGACAAATGTATCTTTTCTCTATGGAAGAGTTTGGTAGTTCTGCCATTGAGATTTTTCCAGGAAAAACATTGAATATCAACAAAAACTTGGAAAAATCACAACAGGAAGAGCTAACCAAAATCTTGCAAAAACATTCTACTGCATTTGCATGGGAGTATACCGATATGAAAGGTATTGACCCTAAGACTTGCATTCATCACATCTACATTGAGGAAAACAGTAGACCAATCAGACAACCTCAAAGAAGGATGAATCCAAACCTTAGGGAGATAGTGAAAGAAGAGCTCCAAAAGTTACTTAATGTAAACTTCATTTACCCCATTTCAGATAGCCGGTGGGTTTCTCCTTTGGTTATAGTACCTAAAAAGAATGGTAAATGGAGGGTTTGCATTGATTACAGAGAATTAAACAAAGAAACTTTGAAGGATCACTTTCCTTTACCCTTTATTGATCAGGTATTAGATACTTTAGCAGGAAAAAAGTATTTCTCATTTTTGGATGGTTTTAGTGGTTACAATCAGATTCAGGTAGCACTTGAAGATCAGGACAAGACCACATTTACTTGTCCATGGGGAACTTTTGCTTACCGAGTACTTCCTTTTGGATTATGTAATGCACCCGTAACATTTCAAAGGGCAGTACTAGGAATCTTTTCTGATCTAATTCATGATTGTGTAGAGGTTTATATGGATGATTTTACAGTTTATGGTAATTCATTTGAAGAGGCATTAGAGAATTTGGGAAAAGTCCTTATAAGATGTAAAGAAACAAACCTTTCATTAATTCATGAGAAATGCTTTATGATGTTTACTGAAGGGATTGTTTTAGGACATCATATTTCAGGAGATGGGATTAAAGTTCATAGATCGAAAGTTGAAGTCATCTCCAAGTTGCCTATTCCAAATTGTCAAAAAGATGTTAGAAGTTTTCTTGGATTTACTGGATATTATCGAAGATTTATTGAAAACTTCACCAAAATAGCATCTCCACTCTTCAAATTACTTACAAAAGACTGTGAATTCAAGTGGGATCCTGATTGTCAATCTGCATTTGAAACTTTGAAAACAAGAATATCTGAAGCACCCATTTTGAGAGGGCCAAATTGGAAACTTCCTTTCCATATTTCTATAGATGCTTCAGATACAGCTCTAGGAGCTGTGTTGGGTAAAAAGGATTTAGTTCCTTATGCCATTTACTACACCAGTAAAAATTTGACTCCCACTGAGTTAAATTATACTGTGACTGAAAAAGAGTTCTTAGTTGTTGTTCATGCAATCAACAAGTTTAGACATTATATAACAGGCTATGAAACTTTTGTCCATACTGATCATTCTACAATTAGATATCTCATGAACAAACCTGTTACTAATGGCAGAGTTACAAGATGGCTTTTAATTTTACAAGAATTCAATATTACTATGTTAGATAGACCAGGGGAACAAAATACAGTAGTTGATTTCTTGTCTAGAATCCAAAATACTAACGAAGATTCTCCTGTAGAGGATAAGTTTCCAGATTAATATTTGTTTGCAGTAACTACTAAAACTCCTTGGTATGCAGATATTGCTAACTATTTGGTTACATGGAAGCTACCTCTACACTTATTTCCTAATGAGAAAAGGAAAATTATTCAGGAGAGTTCAAATTATTCATGGATTTCTAATGAATTGTTTAAAACAGGGCTAGATTGTGTGATCAGAAGATGTGTTCGGGAAGATGAAATGCCTGACATCCTCAAGGCATGTCATGATGAACCATGCAGTGGACACTTTGCTGACAAGAGGACGGCCTATAAAATCCTTTCTTTAGGATATTATTGGCCTTCTCTCTTTAAAGATGCAAAACAATATGTTAGAAGGTGTGACAGCTACCAGAGAGTTGGGAGACCGACTCTTTCAAATGAAATGCCATTACAGCCACAGGTACTCATCGAACCCTTTGAAAAATGGGCTTTAGATTTCATTGGACCCATTAATCCACCATCTAGACAAAAGAAATATATATTGGTTTGCACTGATTATGTCACTAAATAGGTAGAAGCCAAGGCATTTCCTTCTGCCACTGAAAATTCAGTTGTTCAATTTCTTTTTGAGGGTATTTTTACTCGTTTTGGTGTCCCAAGAGAAATTGTGATAGATCAGGGAAGTCAATTTACATCTAACTTGATGGAGAAGCTGATGGAAGAATACAAAATCAAGCACAGAAAATCTACCCCTTACCATCCTCAAGCAAATGGTCGAGTGGAACCCACAAACAAAGTTCTTGAGAGCATCATCACCAAAACTGTTCATCTCCACAGAAGGGATTGGGCAGAAAGGCCTCCTGAAGCCTTATGGGCCTACAGAACTACATGGAGGAACGCAACAGGACATTCTCCCTATGAACTTGTTTATGGGAAAGAAGTCCTGCTCCCCATTGAGTTTCAAGTCAAGACTTTCAAGATGGCAGTCCAGTTGGGGATGAATCTATTAGAAGCCCAAAAGCACAGAATGGAACAGCTGAATGAGCTAGATGAGATCAGACAAGATGCAATTTTAAGGACTGATCTAGTTCAACATCAAAGAACTAAGTGGCATGACAGATATATTAAAGAGAGAAAGTTTCAAGAAGGAGATTGGGCTTTACTGTTTGATTCCAAGTTTAAAGACTTCAAAGGGAAGTTTCAGACTCATTGGCTTGGGCCATATGATATTGATAAAGTCTTTAACAATGGAGCAGTAAGAATCAAGACCATTGATGAACATTAGACTCCTCTTATTGTGAATGGCCACCGATTGAAAATTTATCATAAGCCACTTTCTAAAGAGGAGTTTGTCAAAATGTTCCAAGAGAATTCTGCAATAAGGTTGGTGGAGAAGAATCCTTCTCTTCCACTAGCCTAATCTTTGTTTCTTTCAGTTTATGAAAAAAAAAAAAAAGAAGAAAAAATAAATGTGTATAAGCCTGAAAACCAATCCCAGATTGGCGGTCTTATGCAGAAAATATAGAGTGAAAATCAGGGATACTTGACACTCTATATTTTCCAAAAAAAAATCTCCTCTCCTTCTCTTTCCATCTTCACTTCATCTCACTTGTCATTTCACTTCACCTCCATCTCATTTTCATCTCCATTCCACTTCATTTTCACTTTCACTCATTCCATTTCACTCCATCAATAAAAGTCCCCTTCAGGACTATTTTCATTCAGTTAGTTCTTTTTCTAACTATCTTTGTGCAGACAAGGGGGTGTTGTCTTAGTTTCTGCAGCTGGGAACCGTTTCCGTAGCCAAAATCAGTTTCCGCAACCAGAAACGATTTCCGCAGCCAGCATCACTCTGTTTTCAAAAATACAATCAACCGTTAATGCCATAATCATGAAATGCAGGTGTAATTCAGCTAAAGACATGGGGCATCTCAAGATATCAAAGAAGAGCAACTGGTTAGAAGCCTTGAGCAAGAATTGACAAAGCTTCCAAAGGTATGATCAAAAATCTTTATCAAATAACGATTCAAGTCATAATTATGTATAGTTATTAAACCATAACAGGCTCTCCTATGTGCAATGATTTGATATATTAGCCCACTATCACTCTTATTCCGCAATGTCACTCCACACACCTCGCATTTATCTCCCTAACGGTCTCATGATTACTCCGAGTTTGAACTCAAATGTGACTACACTTCTAGTTATTACCCGTACTCTTGAGATGTGACCTATTGTACTATGGCTCTTCCCAGCTGTAATTCCGCAGCCATCTGTTGAGACGTGTAAGATCTCATACACAGTCATTCGACTCGAAGGAATCTTTTCGTTACTCCACCGCTTATCACTCCACTCATACTCCACTTATATAATACTCTTTGCATGCGTCCACATTTCATTTTATGAACTCGTTTACCGTTGTTCACTCACCGTTTACCACTGTTCACTCACTGTTCTGTATTTCCAACTGTCGTCACTACAGTTTGCCTAAACCCTGACTACTGTCATTACAGTCTATCCGAAACCCTGAACAGAGCTATTTTTTTCCTCTTAACCCTCACACGCAGAAGAACTCTCAGTGGAATTTAAAACAAAAAATGGGAAAATTACTGAGAGCTGAGCCGGAAGGATCGAAATACTTGGAGGGTTATCCGCAAGTTAAGGAACTGCTGAAGAAAGTCAGATGGCTACAGTTTATCCAGAAGTTTAAGGGCTATAACAAGGAAGTGACCAAAGCTATTGCAAGGTCCTTTAATGGACAAACAGTGGAGGTTGGAGACTTGAAATTTACAGTGACCGAGGCCACAATAGAAGCTGCCACGGGCCTACCTCAAGAAGGTGAAAGGTGGTTTAAAAATAGAAGTGTGGAAGATCAAATATGGAGAACAATGCTACAAAACCAAGGTATGGATACCACTGTATTCACAAGAGGCATCCCTGTTAATGTATTAAAAGAGGAATGGTCTAGTCTATTGTTAGTCATTCAGAAATTTATCACATGTGAAGGTCATTTTGGCTCTATCTATATGTATCATGTCAGACTGATGATGAGTTTCATGGACGGTCACACTCTTAATTTGCCTCATTTTCTGCTATCAAGTTTGAAAAAGATGAGTTTTACAGTTCAAAAACATGTAGGCAATATTGAACCTCATCTTTACCACCATGGATTCATCAAAATTCTTATTGAGGAATAGTTGAAGAAAACTAAGGATACTTGGGGGCAATTCTTAACAAGGAACTACTTCCAAGAGCCGTCTGAGGCCTCTGGGAGCAGTGCACCAAAAATTCCAATGAAAAGTAGGAGGAAAGAAAAAAGCATTACAATCCAAGACTCCCCTACAATAGAAATTCAAGAAACAGTCCCAAAAGGAACATAAGATAGAGCTAGAAGTAAGGAACAGAAAAAGGAAAAAGGAAAAAGGACTATCCAAGAAGTCTATCCATCCCTTGAGCAATCCATAGAAGAAGATTATCAACCTCTGTCAGAGAGATTAATAGATCTTCAAGCTGCTGCCATAACCAAGAAAAAACAAAGAGGAAAACAGACTGCACAAGAAAAGAGTACTAGTTCATACTTAAGAAGGAGCACTAGGCTAAAAGGGAAGGGGAATAAAACCAAAGAAAAACAGTCTCACTTTATTGATATAGATAAAGAGACACTTGAGAAATCTCCAACTCAGCCAAGCATTGAGTCAAGTCCTCCATGTGAGGAAAGCCCTTTTCGGCCGGAAAGAGAAAGCAGTCCTCCTTCACCAGAATTTGAGTTCAGGCCGAGAAAGACACCTGAGGTAGATTCTAATCAGCAAGAAGCATACAATTACCTAGAAACCTTAGAACAATCAGCTGCAGGACCAAGTACCTCTCTGCCACCTGATGCACAAGTTCAGTCTTTGAAACAGGAAATATTTGAGTTAGAAGTCCTAAATAGGAATATTATACAAGAAAATGAAGCACTCAAAGAATAGAGTAAAGTAGATAAGATTGTCCATGATAATACTATGCTCCATTTAGGACTATGGCAAAAGAAAAACAGAAAACTGAAGAAGAAGTGCAAAAAGTTAAGCAGAGCATTGATTAACCTCAAGTTCAAATGCCTAGTCAGGAAGCCAAGGATGATGTTAGCATCAAGGAAGAAGAAAAGAGGGCTAGATGTCCTTGCAGAAGCATCAGAACACATGGATTAGAGGGAAATAACTCAATTTTGGTTGCATGAGGACATGCAACACCTTCACAGTGGGGGTACGTTGAGCCTCAAACCTGCACCTTCATATACACCCTCTCAACCTTCCTTTTCCACTTATTGCATCTACCTAGCTGCTAAATCATTGCATTATAGTTTAAAAAGAGTTCTTTACATGGTTTTCTGACTATACTTATGACTGTTGTTTGGTTTAGTTTTTTTGTTCATGCAGCTACGGAAACTTGTCAATTTCCGCAGCCAGCACAGGTTTCCGTAGCCAGCACAGGATTACGCAGCTATTTTGTTGAAAGCTATGCTACAGGTGTCCTATGAAGAAACGAGCCACATGGGCAAGCTCCAGGCGACGAATACATGGAACGTGTCCCTTCGAAGCAGCCAAATCATCCATGGAAGGTCACGGTCAACGAAGGTCAAAGGTAGAGCCAACCAAAGAGTCCAGCGGTGGCACGGCTCTGTTTTGAGCACGTGAATGTTACGTGGCACAGTCCTCAGCTCACGAAGACACCAGCACACCTGGAGATCACTTCTGCAACCAGAATCTAACAGCAACCACTCCAGAGATTTAATAAACATGATGACAGTTACGCTAGATCTCGGCTGAAGGGATCTACGTGTCTTTGTCAATACAGTCATTAGCGTAGGAGTTAGTTAGCTAGTCTCAGCATTTTGGCATTATAAATAACGCGTCGATGAACGCTGTAAAGGAGTTTTTTTTTTCTTGATATGTAGTTTCTGAACTATCGTGTTGTCACCCCACTGTTTATACATATTGTTGTTTTAATATATGAGGAGACTTTTCTGAGCTTATTCGTGTGATTCCTTGTGACCGGCCGAAGTGGTAGAGGGCCCCTGCACACTGAAGCCTTGTAAAGTTGTCATTTGGTTTTATTATGCTTTTGTATCACTAGCTTGTACATAACATACTTTTGATGTTTCTTAACTCACTGCTGCTTAGATTTTCATCTATGTTCTCTTATGATTGTCAACTGATCAGTTCTTTTCTGCAGGTTTTCTTAGGCAGCCCGGGAAAATTTTCATCTTTTTGATAACTATTGGCATATGAGATCATCTTGTCCTTCCTGCTAACTTTCATTTTCTGAAGTTCTTTCATTTTCTGAAGTTTAATTTCAGCACTGTCTTTTCCAAGTTGTGATTTGCTTACTTACTTTCTTTGTTATTTGGATATCATACTGCTCATCAATTTATGGTTTCTTTCTATAGTGAAGTGTCTCTATTAGCAAGAAATTAGAATATCACTAACTGTAGTGTGATTTAGTTATCATATTGCTTAAACTTATTCATGATTGCTTCCCACAAGGTAGATTGAGCTGAAGGGTAAAGGATCAGAAGAGTTGAAGTAGTGTGATTAGTTTCTTTTCTGCAATTTAATTTCTTGCAATTTAGTTCTCATATTGCTTAAACTTATTCTTGGTTGCTTCCCACAAGGTAGATTGAGCTGAAGGGTAAAGGACCAGAAGAGTTAAAGTAGTGTGACTAGTTTCTTTCATGCAATTTAATTTCTTGTCATTTAGATAGCATATTGCTTGACTTATTCATGATTACTTCCCACAAGGTAGATTGAGCTGAAGGGTAAAGGATCTGAAGAGTTTGAGTAGTGTGAATTAGTTGCTTTGCTTTTGGTTTGAGTTGCTTTAAGTTCAATTTTTACTTTCTTTTCATTCAGCAGCAAGGATACTGGGCCATTGTCATTAGTTCACTTTTTGATGCATTTACTTTCTCTTAAGAATTGATTTCAGTTTAGCTTTCTTCTTGAGCACTTTCAAGTTTGAGGAAATCATTGTAGAAACCACCATCACTGTCCATACTTCATACTTCACTTTCACTCTCACCATCACACATTAGGGAAAGATAAATCCAAAAATAAACTAAAAAAAACTCAAAAACGACAAAAGATTAAAGAAATGGTTATCTAGTACATATAGTACACTTCACTTCGTCAGTTTACGAACCCCGGGTTGACATTATAAATAGCAATTTAGATCACACTAAATTGACCAAACAAGTATTTGGACCCTGGGAGTCCTGTAGTTCATGTCCACATCAATGGCACCATCATACCCCACACCTTGATTGATCTAGGGGCTGCCATTAATGTGAGGACCAGGGACACCATGCTTAAGCTCAACCTTCAGAGTTCCTTAAGGAAGACCTCGACAGTGGTGCAATTGGCAGACCGCTCCACCGTGACTCCCGAAGGGATTGTGGAAGATGTCTTGGTCTCTATTGACTCCTGGGAGTACCCTGCGGACTTTTTGGTCCTTCAGCCAAAGGCAAAACTCACAGGATAGCCCCTCATTTTTGGAAGGCCTTGGCTGGCTACTGCAGATGCTTACATTAGCTGTCGAGCAGGAAGCATGACCATCAAAAATGGGCCTATGTCCAAACAGTTGGTCCTATACCCTCCTGCCCAACCTCTGCTAGAACATGACTTACCCCTATGGTTGGAAGAAGGAGAAGAGGATGAGGTCTACTTTACACCATTATGCACAGTAGAGTCCACCAGGGGACGTCCTCAAACCGAGGATGATTTGATTGAGAACTTAATCCAAAATCCTCCCCCTGGTGCACTATCCTTGGAAGAGTTAGTGGAAGATACCCAAGCCAATGCTTTAGTGGACCTATGTGCGACTGATCCGACCACTACCAGAGTTAAGAATGTGGAGTTTGGCCCCGAAAGAACTTTAAAGATCAGCTCCTCTCTCTCTCCCTCTCAGGAAAAGGAGCTATGTAGCCTCTTGACCCACCATTTGGAGGCTTTTGCCTGGAGCTACAAGGAAATGAAAGGAATTGATCCCTCGGTCTGTACCCATAATATTTACATTAAGGAGGACTACAAACCAGTCAAGCAAACTCGGAGGAGAATGAATCCAGCCCTTAAGGACATTGTTAAAGAAGAAGTGCAAAAATTGTTGGATGCAGGATTCATCTACCCCATATCGGACAGTGAATGGGTTTCCCCTCTGGTGTTGGTACCCAAGAAAAATGGGAAGTGGAGAATCTGTGTGGACTACAGAGAACTGAACAAAGCCACCAAGAAAGACCACTTCCCTCTGTCTTTCATAGATCAAGTGTTGGATGGACTGGCAGGAAAGAAGTTTTTCTCTTTCCTAAATGGGTTCAGCGGTTATAATCAAATCCAAATCAGCCCGGAGGACCAAGATAAGACCACCTTCACTTGTCCATGGGGTACCTTTGCCTACCGAGTCCTTCCCTTTGGGCTATGCAATGCCCCTGCCACTTTCCAGAGAGCTGTATTGAGCATCTTTGCCGAGTTGGTTCATGATTCGGTGGAAATCTATATGGATGACTTTACTCCTTACGGGTCTAGCTTCCAAGAAGCCTTGTCCAACCTGGGAAAAGTTTTAAGCAAGTGCATTGAGATGAACCTATCCCTCAGCCCTGAAAAATGTGAATTCCTGATGACTGAAGGGACTGTGTTAGGTCATACCATTTCTCGCCAAGGATTATAGGTGGATCCTAATAAAATTGCTATCATAAAAAAGGTTCCACCTCCTCAGAAGGTAAGAGATGTTCGGAGTTTCTTAGGCTTAGAAGGATATTATAGAAGATTCATTAAAGACTTCAGTAAGCTAGCCTCACCATTGTTTGGCCTCTTAGCAAAAGATGTTGAGTTTAAATGGACGAATGACTGTCAGAGGGCTCTGAATGAATTAAAGGATAAGTTGGTGTCCGCCCCAATTTTGAGAGGCCCAAACTGGGCCCTACCTTTCCACATCCACACTGATGCCTCGAACAAAGCCATAGGGGTAGCCTTAGGACAAGTTGAAGAAAAACTTCCATATGCCATATACTTTGTTAGCAAAAACTTATCTAAGGCAGAAATAAATTATACTGTAACTGAGAAAGAGTTCCTGGCCGTGGTCCATTCCCTAAACAAGTTCCAACACTACATCACTAGCTATCAAACATTTGTACGTACTGACCATGCTGCAATTAGATATTTAATGAATAAGCCTGATGTGAATGGTCGTATTATTAGATGGTTACTTTTGTTACTGCAGTTTGATTTGACTATTGTTGACAAACCAGGTAAAGAAAATTTTGTTGCTGACTTCTTGTCTAGATTGGATTTGCCTGCAGGTGAAGAAGGAATAGTGGATGACCAGATGCTAGATGAACATCTATTTGCTATCTCAGTACTCTCTCCGTGGTTTGCTGATATAGCAAACTATCTGGTCTCAGCACAATTTCCTCCGCATCTATCCTCAAAGGAGAAGAGGATAATTGTGAGGAAGAGTGCCTCATTCACTTGGATCGGGGGCAACCTGTTCAAACTTGGCCCCGATCAGATCTTAAGGTGTTGTGTAAGGGAGGAGGAAGTCTTTGACATCCTCCTAACCTATCACGATGGGCCCTGTGGAGGACATTTTGTAGCAAAGAGGACTGCCGTCAAAATTCTATAGGCAGGCTACTATTGGCCCACTCTTCATCAAGATTTCAAAAGATATATCAGCCAATGTGACCAATGCCAAAGGATGGGGAAACCGACTCCAAGGGATGAAATGCCTCTCCAACCTCAAGTGACTCTTGAGCCATTTGAGAAGTGGGGTATGGATTTTGTGGGTCCTATCAACCCTCCTTCAATGCAAAGGTATTACATCATTGTGTGCACAGACTATCTAACAAAGTGGGTGGAAACCAAGGCAATCAAAGCAGCAACAGAAGAAAAGGTGGCTGAGTTTTTAAGAGAAAACATCTTCTACAAATTTGGCTACCCAAGAGAGTTAGTCACCGATCAAGGAAGCTAGTTCACCTCCAACTTAATTGAAGACTTGCTCGCTCATCACAAGATCAAGCATAGGACTTCCACCCCATATCATCCTCAAGCAAATGGGCAGGTGGAAGTCACCAATAGAGCATTAGAAGGGATTTTGACTAAGGTGGTGAGAAGCAGCAGAAAGGATTGGGCAGACCGCCTGGTTGAGGCCACTTGGGCCTACAAAACCACTTGGAAGACCACAACCAATTTCACACCTTATGAGCTGGTCTATGGGAAGAGAGCTTTACTGTCAATCGAGTTTGAGTACAACACATTGAGGATGGCATCTCAGCTGGACCTAGATCTCAGCCATGCTCAACAAGAAAGGTTATTGCAGCTGAATGGGTTAGATGAACACCGAATGTAGGCCCTCCTCCACTCAGAAGTGGTTCAACTTCAGAGGAAGATATGGCATGACCGGCACCTCAATGACAAATAATTCCAGCCGGGAGATTGGGCGCTGCTATATGATTCCAGACATAAGGATTTCAAGGGGAAGCTAAGGACAAGATGGCTAGGACCATATGCAGTGGAGAAGTGTAATGACAATGGTTCTGTCCTTATCCGGACCATTGATGAAGAAGCCATCCCCATGCTCGTCAATGGGCATCAACTAAATATCTACAGGAAACCTCTTTCGAGGCAAGAGTTCATCAAAACTGTGGAAAAATCAGTGTTGGTCATAGAGAAGGGTTCTGCCTCTGTTTTGGGCACACCCTGAGCATCATTATATATATATATATATATATATATATATATATATATATATATATATATATATATATATATATATATATATATATATATATATATATATATATAATAAAAAATAAAATTGCAATAAAAAAGATCCTTGGGTGAAAACCTTTCTGAGGCGCCCAAGGCAGATGGTAGGGGTGAAAACCTCATTGAGGCGCCCCTGCTGTCTCTCTGAAAAAAGAATTGGAATAAAAATATCCTTGGGTGAAAACCTCTTTGAGGCACCCAAGGCAGATAGTAGGGGTGAAAACCTCATTGAGGTGCCCCTGCTGTCTCTTAAAAAAAAAGAAGAAAAAACAAAAAGAAAGAAAAAGAAAAAAGAAGAAGGGAGAAACAGAAAAAAACAAGTTTAATCTCTGGAAATTGTTGCAGGTTGCAAGAACACAATGCAAAAAGGAGGCCTCTCAACTCAAGGACAAGGGTCCCTACCAAGCTACCAGGCAACCTCACATACACTCCCTCCATGAACACTCATTTTTTCCAAGGTTTGGACACAATCTGGTCATGGTTTAGCCTTCTACAGGAAGCTACAAGACTTTCTACAGGAAGTTCTGTATTTCTACAGGAAACATCCTGTAGAGCCTTTGGGCAGGCCAGGATCGATTATGGAGAAGGATTTGAAGCTTGAAGTCCATTGAGGAGGCATGCAACCACTCTTTTCTTCCATCCTCCACTTGTTTCACCTCCTTTCACCACCATTGCTGCCATCTGGTCGAATATACCTGCACAGTCATACCAGAACCCTATTTTCTCATATAATTTTTTTTTTTTAAGTGGGAAATAAAGCATGCAGAGGCTCGCACACTTTACCTGTCAAGGCGACCTCATGACCCTGCACCTATGAACGTGACTCATTTATTTTAGCATGCACCCCAGGAGGAGAAATGGCTACAGGATGTCCTACAGGAATCCTATAGCAGCTGATGCGGCTGGAGCACATACCATGGAGACACCAGCAGCTCATGAAGCCGGTGAATGTAGCATTCGCCACCAGGAAATTGGGTCTCAAGGTCTCGTAGCTAGCAGCAGCCAATGAAAAGGAGCTCCAGCACCCGTGAATGAAGCAACAACAAGCAGATCCAGCATTCCTCGTCCCGAAACCTGAAAAAACCACGTCCATGGTTGCATAGGTAAGTGCCTAACCTTATTTCGTCAAATTACATAAGCTATACTCTAAATGTGCATGACTGTGAGAATGGACAGACTGAACAAGTCTGGTAGCCATTCAACTGGCCACCACAACTAGTCAAACGGCCTCGTAGGATCTGAATGGGCTTGGTTATGTCGAAAAGACGGGCAATTGACACGTGGGAAGTGTCCAGTCGGGGAGAAGTGGCAGTATGATAGGAATGGCGGTGGTGAATGCAGAGGGAAGAATTTGGCGGTCAAGGATACGCCGAGAAATGATGGTTGTGACGTCGGCCAACGGATCGACCGGGATAGCTCACCCCCACACCATGAATTCTGCAGCAATTCAAAATTGGCCAGTTGAATAACTTATGATACACTGCAGTCATTTACACTCACAACAGTTTTGTAGCCGAGTACGCGTCCTCCCCCTCTGCAAGTTGTTAGCCCGAGTTCTCGGTCTGTTCCAATGTCCTGCTACTGCTCAGACTCGTCCAGAACCACCGTAATGTCCTCCAGAATCCATGCACAATTTCTACAGGAAGCTGTGCTACAGGGAGCCCAGCATTACAAAGAATCTTGGACTGTTCACGTCGAGGGTGTCAATTCTCAGTGAGGTAGGCCTGAACATAACTTTCCCATGCAAATAATTCAAAAGGTGGTGAATTCGACATGTTGAGGGGGCAGGGAAAATGTGAATGCAATTCTGTCTATGAATTCAAAAGCCATTTTCTTATCGCTGCATGAAATTGTCTTCGTAGTCTGCATGCGATATTTTCTCTAGGGTCTTGAATTAAAATCCCTCCTGTAGGAAAATTGAGACACTGTCAAGGCTCACCAGTGAAAAATTGTGAATTTTATATGACTGTGTGCATAACGGAGACGTAGCTCTGCGCTCTGTGTAGAGAAATCCGGAAGTCCTCCTTCTATACACGAGCAGGCAAGTTCAGAACAACAAAAACAGAGTTTTTTACCATGTCGGGAGGGTTCATTAGAAAAGAACCTTCGGACTCCAAGAAATTACGGGAAACCCCTGAGGTGGTGGACTTGTTTTCCCGTGCACATTGGATGTCATTCTGTGACAAGCTTCAAGGTCATGATGACGAAATTACAGAAGAATTCCTAAGGTCCTTGAAGCTGAAGTCAAAGACATTGGTCGTTGTTAACTTCTGAGGATTGACCCTCAGACTCACCCCACAGCTCATTAGCAGAGTAACTGATCTACCGATGGGGGTACCCTGGGATAAGGAGGAGAGAAAATTGGGTCAGAAAGCTAAAAAAGAGTTCTTCTTGCCAGAGGAACAATTTTCAGAGGACAAGAATGGAGTTCGAAGAACTAGCCTACAACCGTTCTGGAGTGAAGTCAGCCTCCAAATTATGAAGTATATTACATGTGAGGGACGATTTAGCATCGAGTATGGCTATCATTTCCGCTTGCTCACAGAACTCAGGCACCAAATGGACCTACCCTCAGAACAAAAATTGAGCATTCCTTACTTCCTCCTGCAATCCATGATTGAGTGTGCCACCAAACTGAGAGAGGGGACACCAGACCAGCTAGCCCATCATGGGCTTATCAAGCTCCTCGTGGAAGATGCACTCCACACTTACACTGTCCCTCTCTCCTGGGAAATTTTTTGGAATATGTCTAAGGATGATGACATCCGAATTTTGGCCGAGGAGCTCACTTCCTCCAGTAGCGAGGAGAAGGAGCACACTCAGGTAGAGAAGAAAGCTAAAGGACAAGAAACCTTGAGCAAAACACCAAAGAAAGAACAGAAAGGAACACAAGAAAAAGGCCAAGCTGCCAAAACAGGGGGTGGTAAAATTACACCAACACCCAGGGAGAAAGGATTAAGAAAGTCCAAGCCAGTGAGGGCACCCCTAAGGCAGCCTCAGCCAAGCTAAAGGAAAAAGCACCCTCATCCAAGCAGGCTAAAACAGTGCCATCTACTTCTACAGGAAACCAGAAGGCTATTTCTACAGGAATTTTAAAAATGGCTTCTACAGGAAGCCAAAAACCAGCCACTACAGGACTTTCTACAGGAAGTCTAGAAAAAGGACAGTAAAAGGAGAAATCAGCCAAAATTCTAGCTAGGGAGGCAGCAGCTGTGCTAGCCACCCTAGGTACCTCTCCCAAGCCAAAGGAAAAACGAAAGAGGGAGACTCCTCTATATTTTAAAGCAAGAAGGAGTGTGAGAATTAAGACTGGCAGACCCCAGCCTCCATCAAAAGAGCCAATCACAATTGTGGATACCCCTACCACACCAAGGGATAGGTCCCCCTCCAAGGCATCCATTACTTATGAGCGAGGGAGCCCGAAAACATCCTCATGGAGGGAAAGGATGGCGAAATTGAACTTGGAAGCCTCTCTACAGGATGCCGAGGCTGTTCTACAGGAAACTTTGGCTAGGCTGAAAGAAACTAAGCAGATGGAGGAAAGAGCAGCCAAGTCACCACAGGAGGAGGAGAAGACCGATGTCATCATGGAACCAAGCCCCCAACCCAACTTGGGCTCTTATTATAACTTTTTGGAGGCCGGCAAAATTATTCCTCAAAAATTCACAGTGCCATTGTTTCTAGCACTAGAGGAAGAAAGAGTACGAACCGACACTTGGATGAGGATCGCTAAATCCAAGGGGGTAGTAGATATAGGGCCTCTAGAGGAAAGGCTCAAGGAAACACAAACGGAGTTGGCAAGAGTACGGCATGTGGAAAGCTCCCAACAGGCCAAGATAAGAGAAGAAAATGAGTTGCTTAGACAGCAGCAACAGCTACAGGGACAGAGGAAAGAAGAGGACACAACAACCAAGGACACCATAGCAGAACCTCAAGAAAAAGAAGGAATACAAGCTGATCTTGAGGAACTAAACTGGCAACTACAGGAAAGGGAATTGTAGGCAGGCATAGAGATAAATCTCTAAAATAGTAGATGCAAGAAAAGGAGGCAAAACTGGCTTGCATGGCCAGTTGGGTAATGGAAGCTCTGCGATGTAGGCAGCCGGCCAAATCCTATGGCCTATACCTAAGGGATCAGTGGCTTCAATTCCAAGTCAACACATTGGCACAAAGCAGTATCTCCCAAATCCAAAACCCCCAGCAGTTCATGGATTTATGTAACAGCAGTTCATCGGAAGATAAGGCTAAGATTTCAGAGTTTTACCTTCATAATTTGGCCCTTCTAAACATAACCTCGTGGGCCCCAACACAATAGTAGGGGACATGCAACTGATGGCAATGACCTCATGGTTAAACCACGAAGAAAAGAGAGCGGCAGAGGTCAGAAATGTCATGAACCGAGAACTACATGAACCACTGCTGATTAGAGCAGAGCTAGGGGACCCCACAGCATTGATATCCACTCACCAGCACCTAGAAACCAACTCTTAGGCTTTATTAGAGTACATGGATCGGCAGGCTCAGGCCATAGCACACTTCGAGGATATGGAGCGATTATTAGGGGACAATTGTGTTCATGCTTGCAACCGTAGGTGGAACACATTGTCCCACAGCCTCAAAATCAGGGAATATCACACTCCAGCTAGAATGAGGGAGGCCTTGGCACGAGTGCCTCTCTACAAGAAGTCTATGCAGAACCTCCAGGCCAGCTGGATAGGCCTCAAGCTAAGTCCACCTTTGCTTTTGGGATTGTTAGAAGGAGGCACAGAAGAAGAAGAGCATAAGTAGTGGGAAGAGGTGGAAAGGAAGGCCAGATTCCATGATAGTGACGAGGATACTACTTCAAAAGCTTGGGATGTGAGGGTGGCGATTAAAGCAATGAAAGACGAGGAGCTGGACTAGTTGCTCAGAGGATGAGCAACCCTTTTAGCAGGGGGGTGATGATGAGCCCCAAATTTGGTAACTTGTTGAGCTCATTTGGCCTAATTATCCTTGTTTAGTCCTTGTTCAATCCTTCATTTTTCATATCTTATGCATTATTTTTCAGTATGTTTATGTCATTTGTACGAATAAGGGTAGTCACTCTTCCTAGGTGGCTAACACGTGCTCATTTCAGGTTTTTTGACACATGTTGGAGCAAAACTGAGCAATCATGGGCTAGAAGACATCCAAGCTTGAGGTGAGGATTTGTAGGGGGGTTGTCTATGGCATTAAATAGCCCTTCCTTGGGATCTTCACCCCCAACTCTGAGCTCCAAAGGCCACCAAAACCGGATCTAGAAGGCAGCCAAGTAGATTTTGGAAGGGGCTGTCTACTCACATTTTGGACAGCCAAGTCCCATAGATCTAGGAGGCCAGCTAGGGCCCTCGTGGTGTATAAATGTTAAGGCCTCAGCCTTCGTAAGGGACTTTTGAAACCATTGCATATTTTTCACTACAGTGTTGTTAGCTTTACTTTGTTCTCTTGTAGCCATTTTGGCATAACTCTTGACTTATGACTATTTTTTGATAATGAGAAGCAGTCCGATTTTATATCAACTCTGAGTTTTCTATAGGAGCCATAGCTCTCAAGGTTGGGCCCAACCTGAGAGCCTAGGGCTTCCTTTTTGTATTGTTACCTTTCCCTTATGCATCGTTGTTTTCCTTTTATGCATTTGAAACATATTTATGTTGTGCAGATTTAGCTGTGTTGGTTAAATAGGTCACTGTTTATGAATAGAATTGCTTCAGATGTTTAAAATAGATTGGTAGGATAATAACAGGAAAAAATCTCCAAGAAAAGGGTCAACAACACTCTCAGTTTCACCTCATCCTTATTGGATCAGGGGCTGGAATTGAAGAAACAGTGCTGCCCCAACAAAAACACTAGTTTTCTTGACCATGCAATCCTTAGTGTACTGTTTTCATTTGCAAAAGTTAGTTATGGGTTCAGATCTCTGAAATGTTTCTTTGCATGATTGATGTACATGGTTTTCTTTCCAAATAAAGATGTTGTTCATTCGTTTTATTGACAGTTAGATTAGATTAGCTAGGACTTTGATTATTTGTAAGACTTTGTTGATTCGGCTAAATGTACACCGTGCAGGGCACCTCTACCACTCTCTCTCATCTGCCTAAGCTTCATCAGAGCCAGCTATTCCATCTCCTAGATAGGTTCTTCATCTCACAACCATCCTTTTGCCCACGTAACCCTACCTTCTTGCTCCATCATTGTCTTAGCCTTGTTTAAGCCAAATCAGCCTTCTACACCCTCTCACCACTCCATCCACCAGTCCTTGGGTCACTCCAGGCCCCTATCCTACCTCCCTATCCATTCATGCATCTTCCCTCACTCACCCATCCTCTAAAATCCACTTTTTAAGCATCCTGTAGAAATTTCTGAACATCCTGTAGAAATCTCTGAACATCCTGTAGAACCCCTGCAGACTTCCTTTAGAAGCTCAAAAATGAGGTTTCTTGATAGCCAAACTTTGTGAAACTCTCTGGAAGGGTGTTAGGGACTCCTTAGACCCTCTCTAAACCTTCCCAACCTTTTCCAAGCATTTCTCCTCCTTGATCCACCCCTGCACAGTAAAAAGCCAATTAAAAGCACATGCATGATAATTCTAATAACTTATTCAAAAATACAAAAAGATGTTTTCTTCAGGTAGAGGTAGTCTAGACACATGTATTTTACCTTCATAGAAGTAATGGCATCCCTTCCAGTAGTTTGCATTCTCTCCTTTGCATCAGTAGGACTAGCTGGTAGAATTAGGGTTTGCTAGGGTTTGCGTTACTTTTTGGCTTTCAGTTTCTTTCCGCAAGTAGATTAGCTTCCTTTGAGTTAGCTTTCATCCATCAGTTAAAAAAGCTTCTTCTAAGATCTCATAGAAGTTGGCTTAAGCCCCTAGCGGACTTGTGCCAGCTGACCAAGTGATAGTTGGGGCAAGAGCTAGTACTTGTGCATACAGCACTGTCGCTTCCAAGTTTGTTACGAACTACCGGGTTGATAAAAGTAAATAAGGGAGTCCCAGGAGTTGCAGCCTTATTGCTACAATACTGGAGCCCACCATTCATGTGAATAGTAATAAAAATCTGTACGAACTTTGGTATGGTAAGCCTCCCACTGTAAATCATTTTAGATTTTTTTGGAAGAAAGTGTTTCATAAACAATAATGATGAAGAACTTTGTAAGTTTGAAGCTAGAGAAGATGAAGGAATACTTCTTAGTTACTCATGTAGAAGCAAAGGATACAAATGTTACAATAAGAGACTTTGGAAAAATTTTGAATGCATTGGTATTGTGATTGATGAAGCATGCATAGATCCCAAAAAGATAACATCAGCAAAAGAGGATGATGATGAGGAATTCTTTCCCACATCAAATTTCAAAGATACAGAAGAAGAAATTAATGAAGAAGAAGAAGAAGACACATCAGACAAATAAAAGTATCCATCCGGGTATGTTCAAAAGAATCATCCAGAAACTAAAATTTTATGAGAAAAGGAATATGGGGTACAAACAAGAAGAACCCTTATAGGATCTCCTAGTTACCTAGCTTTATTATGCACCATTGAACCACAAAATGTAAATCAAGCTAGTAAAGACTAATGTTGGGTTAATTCCATGAATGAAGAACTTGATCAAATTGAAAAGAATGATATTTTGGAATTGGTTCCAAGGCCTCATGATAAAAATATTATTGGGACAAAATGGATATTCAAAAATAAGTTGAATGAAACTAGAGAGATCATTAGGGACAAAGATAGACTTGATTGTAAAGTTTATGCTCAACAAGAAGGTATATAATTTGAAGAAAAAATTGCACCAGTAGCCATAAATTGAAGCCATAAGAATGTTTCTTGCATTTTCAAGTTTTCAACATTTCAAAGTTTATGAAATTACACAAAATTTGAGGGTGATAAACTGCCTATTATTGTTGTTTAGGTTGATGATATCATCTTTGGCAATAATGAAGAATCTATGAGTCAAAACTTTTCTTTTGTTATGCACCAAAAATTTGAAATGTCTTTACTTGGGGAGCTACCTATTTTCTTGGTCTATAAGTGAAACAAGCAAAAGATGGCATCTTTCTCTCACAAACAAAATATCTCAAGTAGATTCTAAAGAAGTATGGGACAGAAGATTGAAAACCTTTATGTACTCCCATGATGATAGGATGTAGCCTCAGTTCTAATGACGATTCTCCTGCAGTAAGCCAACTAGAGTACAAATCTATGATTGGAAGTATGATTTATCTAACATGTACCACACCATATATCATGCAAGCACTTGGGAATTTTTTTGCATTTCCATCCCAATCCAAAGGAGTCACATCTTCAGGTAGTAAAGAGAATATTCAAATATATCAAAGGAACCCAAGACTTTGGTCTATGGTATCCTAAAGATGCAGATATTACCCTTCATGCATACACAAATGCGGATTGGGCTGGAAATGTTAATGACAAGAAAAGCACTAGTGGAGGTGCATTTTACATGGGGCCTGATTGGTATCTTGGTTTAGCAAGAAACAAAGTTCCATTTCCTTATCTACATCGGAAGAAGAATATGTGGCTGTTGCATCTTGTTGTGCACAACTTCTCTAGTTGATGCAAACATTATAATACATACAAATCAAATGTTCTCCACCCATCTCCATCATATATGATAATACAAGTGCCATTAGTATTTGGAAAAATATTGTTATTCACTCCAAAACCAATCATATTCCTATTAAGTATCACTTTCTATGAGAAAAAGAACTTGAGAAAAAGGTTAAATTGGAGTATGTTCCCTCCAAAGAACAAGTTGCTAATATATTTAATATACCTCCTACCATAGAAGCATTTAAATATCTCAGACACAAACTAGGAGTTGTCTCTGCCTCACTTTGTTGTTAATCTAGTTTGCTTAGTCTACAAGAGAAAATTCAAAAGGTTGATTTCTATACGTGAGTTTCATGAAATATAGTCATGTATATACACGAGTTGCTTTGCAGATAGTCGCATATTTTTTTCTATGATAGAAAAATAGTGGGACAAACTCAAGATTAGCCTTTGACATGCTATTGGTAGCTATGATTTGACTTTTCTTGGTCTGATGTTGATGGGTACAATCTGTTGATATGGTATTGAGTTATGTTTTTCTCATTGATATTTATCTTATTGATGGAGATGCTTTTATGAATGAGTTGTTTACAATGAACAAGTAGCATAGGTTTAGGGGGAGCATTAAGCTTGCAGAATATAATGCATTCTTGGGATTATGGTTGTTGAATTATGTTACTATTAAGATATTTTGGTCTTAGTTATTAATGTCATATCTATCATTTGATGTAAAGGTCATGTGGAGACCTATGTTGTAATAATTGTCATATTCATTCATGTATGGACTTTTCAAGTCGTGTCAAATATGTAATCCTACTTGGTTAAAAATGTAATCCCACTTGGTTAGGTGGTTGAGTCAAATATGTATCCCCACTTGGTTGGGTGATTGATGTAAGTATGATTCCTTGGTGATAGGAAGGTCATACTCAGTTGAGTTATAGAGCCATGGTCTTCATTTGAAAATCTTTCTGAAGATTCAGCATGTGCTCAGGGGAGCATGGAAAATATAGTGCAAATCAAATCTAAAGGGGGAGCTATAGTCCACCCTTTTCCCTTGATGTCAAAGTGGGAGAGTATCTTGGTTTTTTAATAATTGTTATTTGATGTATCTAATAGGTTTCTATAGGTTGAGGTGATCAACACTAATATGGTTTCCATCAAGTACAAAGGGGGAGATTGTTGGCATTATGATGCATGTGTTGTCCTTGATGCAAACTCAGTTATAACATAATAAGTATATGGTAACTAGATGAATCCATGGGTTAGTTCAGAGGTGACAGAGTGATGGAATGGAATAACAGAATGATGGGACAAAGGTTTACAAATCATAAAAGAAAATTATTATTTTGAGTTTTTAAAATACTGATTCACCCCCCTCTTAGTATTTTTCACAACACAAGGCTTGATATTTCACATGTAGTGGGAGTTGTAAGAATGTATATGAACAATCCAAGAAAAGAGAATTGGATGGCAGTGAAGTGGATTTTTGGGCATTTAAGAGGTGCCACCAATTAAACATTATGCTTTGGTGGTTCAAACATTTCTCTACATGGATATGTTGATGTAGATATGGAAGGTGATAGAGATAACAGGAGGAGAAAAACAAGGTATGTGTGTACTGTAGGTGAAAAACCATCAGTTGGGTTTCAAAATTGTAAAACATTTTTTCACTTTCAACAATGGAAGCAAAGTATGTTGCTGCTACAAAGGCTAGTAAATAAATGATTTTGTTACAAAGGTTTAAGGATGAATTCGGCAAGAAGAAGGAGATGGGTAGGTTATACAGTGACAACGAGAGTGTCATTCATCTTGGAAATAACTCAACATCTCATTCGAAGACTAAAGATATATAACTTCTGGGTAGCGCAAGCCCCACGGAATGAGTATGGGGTGCGAAGGCTGGAATTTTGGGAAATATTAGGGTGAAAGACTCTGCAGAAAGCGCAGAGCGTGAACTATAGGAGGATGAGTCAAAGGGTAGTCCACCTGAAAATAATGTAAAGAAATAGTAATATAGTCGGCCTACGGTGGGATCGCGGGCCAAGGGAAAGTATAAATAGATCGAGGCTCTATGAGGGAAAGGCAGTGAAGTTTTGGTTTTTAGTTTGAACATGTAATGGGTGAATAGTCTGAGAGTAGTTGTAAGTCCGAGTCAAGGGAGTAGGGTAGAAGGTATAGACTCTACAGTTGTGTGTGCAGAGGCCTGGAAAGTCCACAGCTGTGTGCGCAGACCCCTACAACTGAGTGCGTAGGGTGGATCTGGATGTATGGTTTAAGTTTGATAATAAATATAAGTTTCTTCTGAATTCTGTGTTAATTGCGATTTTACTCTCCTTTGATAAACGAACTGTTATGATCTCGGCATTTGATACCATTGAATACATGTGAGCTGGGTTAATCTTGATGTGTGAAGTAACCAAAAGTAATAAATGTTTGCTGAAAGACCATTTTAGCTAGATAAAACTAGTAATGAGTGATTCAATCTGTAATTAGCGTGCTAAGGGTATTCTGATCTGCATGGATCTAGCACAGCGCAAGGCTGTAGAACAGCACACAAGCACCAAACAACATCCAAAACATCCCCAGGGTGTAGAAACATGGTTCCAGCACCCTCCCCTGCTACCTTGGGTGAGACCTCTGTCCGCGCTTTGCTGGCTGTTGCCAAAAGGGCCGGTAGCTGCGAGATTTGTTTGGCTAAATAATCCTTCTGAACCTGGGTCAGGCCCAAACAAGCCAACAATAACCAAGTACCATTTCATACAGTTAGTGTTGGAAGATAGACTGTTGAAGCTGGAAAAGATACATACTAGCCAGAAACCTACAAAAATGTTGACAAAGGCTATAACCAAGGATAAATTAAGCTTCTTCTCAGTTTCAATTGGCCTTCAAGGATGAGGATGAAGATAAGAAACAACCAAGTCCAAGTGGAGTCATTTTGCAGCAAGCAAAGAAATGATGATGTTTATGTAATCAATATGCAAGTGAGAGATTGTTGGGTGTGGAGCTTGATTATCTTCTTGATTGTTCACAGGTTATTTTGTTTCAGTCATTTTGGATCCCTGTTCCCAATGAGGTGGAAATGTCACCCATATGATTGTCATCAAGGGGGTCCAGGGGGGGTGACGGTGATTTTTATGAGCCCCCCTTGGTGGGGGTTTGGGGTTAGTGCCCCCGAATCTAAAAATAGATGGAAAAAATCCTCGTAAAATATTATAATTTCATAGTCAATCTGGGACGTTCATTAGGAAGATGATCTGATGGTAGAGGTTATGTTAATTTAGGGCTTTTTGTCCTAGAAGGAAACCCTTGGTTTATATGAGGGAATTATATTGTGGCTATGTATTATTATTCTAAGTGAGAAAGAGAGAGGGGAGCATTTGAGATCGAAGAGGAAATTACAATAGATCTGATATAGGTTGTATCTCTTCATTTTTCTAGATAACATAAAAGGGAACACTGGTTTCTTCTCCATGGACGTAGCCCTATTTGCGTGAACTAGTTATATCTATGTCCCTCTTGTTTTATGTGTTTTTTTTTCTGTGTTTCCACAGTATTTTATGAGTTTCATTGCTCCATTAATTAAATTCTAACAATATCATCTATGTGCTCTTTCAAATGAGATTTAAAACACCTACCAATTTTGCCTATATAAGACTTGCCATAGAAACATTGAATTAGGTAGACTCCCATACCTAGCATAATGTCCATCTTATCTTTAGGGTACGTCAATAATTTTTTAAGGGTTTTGAAAGGTTTGAATAAAGTTTTGATGTTATTCTTGGATAAGAATTTTGAAATGATAACAGTGGTTCCTTTTATATACAAAAGGGAGAGGAAGTCCTTCAGAGGGCGTATAGTGTATTTGGCATGCTGAGAGCAAGAGAATTTATAAGCTTTATTGATTTCGGATGAGGAATAACCATTCTTGATAAGAACTTGGGTGAGGTGAGCTCTTTCTGAGTATAAAAATTAAGAAACGAACATTCTGAGTACTTTATTGAAGAGAGTCTTTGTGATGGAAGATCTATAGGTCATGTGATGATGAGAGTTTGCATGGAGGTACCATTATGTGTGTGTTTTCTTTTGATACACTTGGAATTAAAGGGAATCATTATACCATCAAGTGATAAGGACATCTGGAAAGGGAAGCGAGGAGAACTCTTATAATTCCATGTTCAATTGGATATGCAAAGAGTGGTTTTTGATGTGATTCATGGAATCTTGGTGGTAAGGAAGGCCATGTGGCCAAACCATGAAAATATCATCGATGAACTAATACCAACATTTAGCTTTTTTATGCCATGAATGAAGGGCCAAAGTCTCGAAATGCTCCATAAATATATTTATAACAACATGAGAAAAAGAAGATAGAATTATCATGCCTTCAATATACTCATAGAAAGTACCTTTAAATGAGAATAAAGTGGAGTTTAACCATATTTTAATAAGACTTAGGCTTTTTGAATCAACAAGATTCAATACCAATTCTAATGTTTCAAGGACAGGGAATTTTTTGAAGAGGGAGACAACATCAAAGCTTACCATGATTTCATTGTGGCCAAGATGGATGAACATGGCTCTTTTAATGAAGTGGGAAGAATATTTAATGAAGGATTCAGTGGTACAAGCAAAAGGTTCGAGTTTGTCAGCCAAGAATCAAGAAAGGGCATGAGTAGGGGCACCAATCGCACTTACTATGGATCTTCAGGGAATATCAATTTTTATGAATCTTAAGTTTCCCATAGATTCTAGCATTAACAGGGCATTGAGGGATAAGATTCTTTAGTTTGAGGATTAATGGATGAGGCTTTAATGGATTTGGTGACCAAGCTTATGAGAAAATTAATGGGATTTTAAGATAGTGGTTTAAAAGGAGATGGAGAGGAGTTCATGAAGTTTGGCATCATAGTTGGAGACATTCATTATAACTGATGTGTTCCCTTTATAATATTTTAAGAGTAAGATTTCAAGGTTATTCATAAGCTCATTGATTGAGAGGAATTCCTTTATAGAAAGGTTAGTTCAAGGGATTTTTGCATTTTTTAAAATTCGAGGGGTCTTGAATTATTTTAATTACTAGATATCAAAATATTTTATTTATAGTTGAGAGTGAGAGTGAAGGATTTTACATCTCTGTCATATAGGGTTGTAATATCAACTAACAAAGTGAGCACAGTGAGATAATTAAAACTAACCAAACATATATATTCATTACTAATTTTTATTGTAACCTACTTCTTATTTATATTTAGGGAATATTTTATTCTTATATTAAAAGGTACTGATGTCAACTTGAGGTTGAGAATGGATGCAATCACACATGGCCTTCATGTTGGGCTATATAATGTGCCTCTCGACATGCTAATTATTGATAATTATATTAAAATTATAAAGACATTATTCCTAAGCTATATGGTGAAAATCTCATTTCATAGCTCAATTGGTGTTCAACCTTGAGATTCAAAATCCAAATCCGCTTTTTTAAGCTAGCAGAAGGACAATAGATATGTGTGTGTGTGTGTGTGTGTGTGTGTAATCATAATAATAAAAGATCCCATATCTTCATACAATATATCAAAAAATGTAAATTATTAAAAAGACCCCCTAATAATAAATGTATAATAAATTATTTTTTAGATACTAATAAAATGCGTATGGAATGATCCTAGAAAATTTGAAAATTATAAGGAGGAGAATAGCCAAAGATATAAATTATTTTATAAATAGTGATAAAAGGGAAACCATTATAAAATGAATATATAAAGGAGAATATATGAAATAGTATACGCAAAGATATGAAAAAAGAGAAATCCTTAGATTATAATAAATTGAGTTACATTTTTTCAAGAATAAGAGGGGAAATACAAGAAAAGGGGGACCAAGGGCCAATTAAGGTAAGACAAAAAGATCAAACCATGAGGTGGAGGGGTGAAATGGGGCGCTTAAGAAAAGAAAACTAAAAATAAATTAAAATTAAAGGGCCAAAATCCTAGAGAAAGGTGGTGGGGTTGGGGGGCAACAAAGAGGAGAGAGAAAAATTTCAAGAAAAGGAGAAGGGAGAAAATAAGGGAGAGGTGAGAATAAGAGAGGGTTGAAAAATTAAGAGGGGAGGCAGGGACAGAAAGAAAAGGAAATAAATAGAGAGGAGGACCAGTCATTGATTGAGAAAATTAATATCAGGTTTCCAAGAGTCGTTAAGTTTGTATCCATCTTCTCTGCCGAAGTTTCTTGGCTAGGTTTCAATCTTAAGAGCTTCCTAGATCATGCAGGTGGACTAGAAATGAGTAGTGTCTAGGATATTAGTATGGAAAAAGCTAATGAGGTGCTTGGTTTTGATGGAATGATCGACTGATCCGGATTTAAACAGGAACGCAACAAATTATAGAGATAACCATATACACAAAGATGCAGCGAAAATAATACTTCATTTCATTAATGGAAAATACTGAAATATGCTTACAACCAGAAATGGAAATAAACCAGCTAGGGCGATGGTAGCTTATCTCTGAGAAGAGATGTGATAGCTACATGCCTCTGAACTGAACTAAAATGAGGCTCGAAGGCCTATTTATTGTTGAGAAACAATGGAAAACCCTTAACATCCCAAAACCTAACCCTAGGAGATGAAACGCCAAACGGTGGGCCCCATTTGGGGTAAATTGGTACATCGACTTCCTGGGGTCATAACTTTGGCATATGATCTTCGTTTGACGCGTACAATAGCTCGTTAGAAAGATCTAGCCGAGCACTATCATTGTTGGAACGGGCAACATCGATCCATTCCATGGACCCATGTTGCCCCCGGATTCCCCAAAAAACGTCGTTTAGGGCCTCAAAACGGCTCCGGAAGTTCAGGACCCGAAAAACTGCTAAAAATAGTAAGTTGTGCTACAATTAAGGAAACTGAAAATGCTGAGAAAGACAATGGTGGGGGTCCAGGTGGACTTGGCAGGTGGCCACCAATATCCACCTGGATCATTCCTCCCCCCTTAGGAAGCAATGGCCCCCATTGCGTTGAGCTCCTCCATGAGATGAGGAAACTTTTGTTGAACTTGTTCCCTGGTGAGCCACTTGCCCTGTTGAAGGAGTTGGCCTACTTTGACAACTCGATACAGTTGGATATTCTGTTGGCGAGTGTTCTTGATCTGTGTGTCCATGATCCGATCAGTTGCAGCTTGTTCCATGCAATCTGGATTTGATTTTGTGGGTTTGAGCTGTTCTGCAATGTCAGATGTGTCTAGCAATGGTGGAAAGTATGGCCGAAGGCGGTCCACATTGAACACTGGGTGCAGGCCAAGGAATGGGGGAATGCTAAGCTCAAATGCATTGTCTCCCATAGCCTTAGTAATGGTGTATGGACCATATCGAAGTGGTCTCAATTTCCGATAGGCTCCAGTAGGGCGTTCCTTTTGCAAATGCAACCAGACTTTGTCGCCCACCTGAAACTTGTGTGGCACCCGATGTTGATCATGTCGCTGCTTGTACTTGGCATTTGATTTCTCAAGAATGTCATGGACCTGCTGGCGAATATGTTGGATGTGCTCAATGAAGCTGGTGGCCTTATCTGTTTCGGACTGGACATGAGCTGAATTCATGTGAGTAGCTGCAAGTGGCATGGCCACATCAATGGGGCATAGTGGCTGGAATCCCAAACCCACCTGAAAAGGGCTATGGCCAGTGGAGCTGTGAAGAGATCGATTGTAGCTGTGCTGAACATAGGGGAGGCTCTCGTCCCACGTGCATGGATGCTTTGAGTTATACATGCGCAGAATGTGCACAATCATCCTATTGACAACCTCTATCTGGCCATCAGTTTGAGGATGGAAGGCTGTGGACTTCGTAAGTTTGGTGTCCAGCATTGACCAGAGACTGGACCAAAATGTGCTGAGAAACCGACTGTCCCGATCTGAGATGATAGACTGTGGGATCCCAAAGTGCACCCACACTCGTTCAAAGAAGAGTTTAGCAGTGGCTTCTGCTGTGATATTCTTCTTGCAGGCCACCATAATGGCCATCTTCGAGAACCTGTCGACGACCACAAAAACACAGTCATTTCCATGCTTAGTGGAAGGAAGGCCTGACATGTAATCCATGGAGATGGATTCCCAAGGTCGACTAGGGGTAGGCAACGGGGTATAGAGGTCGTGCTTCTTAATGGTCGGTTTGGAAATGGCATAGGCAGTGCATGATCGGATGTACTTCCCAACATCCTGTCGAAGATTCGGCCAATAGAAATAATTTTGCAGTACTCCCACTATTTTCTCGACCCCGAAATGCCCCGCAACCCGACTGTAGTGTGCTTCCCAGATCATCTTGGCACACTCGCTTGAAGGAACACAAAGGTGACCGAGGTGGCATAATAGGGCATCCTGGAGGTGAAAATCTGCAACATGCCGACCCTCCAAGAGTGTCTGGTATGTGTGGCTGAATTCTGGGTCGCTTTTGTAGAGAAGTGGCCAATCAGAAGTCTCGTGCCCATAAGAGTTGAGCACGGTGGTTAACGCCATGATCGGTGGTCGACTGAGGCAATCTACAACATTATTGGTGCTGCCCTTCTTATACTTGATATTCAAGTGGAACTGTTGCAGGTATGTAGACCACTTCTGATGGCGATCATTCTGCAATTTCCCTTGGGTTGTATGAACTGCAGGGGTCGGTGGTCTGTGTGGATGACCGTTTCCTTCCCCAAAATGTAATGCTTCCATTGTCGGCAGGCCTGTACAATGGAATACATCTCTTTATCATAAGTGGGGTACTTCCGGACTGTGTCTGAAAGTGTTTCACTGTGATATGCCACTGGATGTCCATGTTGAGTAAGGACTGCCCCAATAGCATAGTCAGAGGCATCTGTCTCGACCTCAAATGGTTGTTGTAAATATGGTAACGCGAGCACTGGTGCCATGCAGAGGTGATCCTTCAACTCCATGATTGCCTTCTGTTGAGATTCAGACCAAAAGAATTTTGCTTTCACCCCCCCCTTGGTGACTTGACTCAAGGGCCAAGAAATATGAGAAAACCCCAACACAAACCGGCGGTAGAAGTTGGCAAGACCTAGAAAGCTGCGGAGCTCTGTTAGAGTGGTTGGAGAGGGCCAATCCCGAATGACTTGGATCTTGGCTGGATCGACATGCACCCGCTGTTCATCAATGATGTATCCCAAGTACTGAACCTGGGTCATGCCAAAAGTGCATTTCTCCAAATTGGCACATAGCTTGTGTTGCCGCAGTGTTTGGAGAACCTGTCGGATGTGGTGGAGGTGCTCTTCTCAACTCTGGCTGAAGATCAGAATGTCATCCAAGTATACTAATACAAAGGAGTTGGTGAATGGCCACAAGATGTCATCCATTAGCCTCATAAAGGTTGCAGGAGCATTCGTCAATCTAAAAGCATGACCAACCATTCGAAGAGGTCCTCCTTAGATTTGAAGGCAGTCTTCCACACATCAGAGGGTTCGATTGGTACCTGGTGATATCCTGACTTCAGATCGATCTTGCTGAAATATTTCGCCCCCTTTAGTTGGTCTAGGAGGTCATCAATCCGCGGGATCGGGTACCTATTACGGACAGTGATCTTGTTCAGCGCCCGATAGTCAGTACAGAGTCTACACGTCCCATCCTTCTTCTGTACCAACACAATCGGGCTCCCACAGGGCGATGAACTCGGACGGATGTGACCTTTCTGCAGGAGCTCCTGAATCTGCCTCTTGATTTCATTGTTCTCCAGAACGGAGCGCCGATAAATTGGTCCATTGGGTAGTGGCGCACCTGGGGTCAGATCGATGGAGTGCTTGACTTGACAGTGCAGAGGAACCCCTGCCGAGGAGGTGAAGATGTCCTCGTACTCCTCCATAATCTTGTCCATCTGTAGTTGTCGTGCAGAGGGACCCCGTCTGGAGGCCGTGGCCACTGTCTTCTTCTTTCCTTGAGGGCGTATCATCAGGAAAACAAATTTCCTGGTTTTGGAAATGATCTTACTGCATTGTTTTGTAGTAATCAAAGAGATGGCGGCAGGTGGTGCTACCTCTGGTATCCTGAACAACTTATTTCCCAATGTAATAATAACAGCACGGGGCCTTGATTCATACACATCATGTCGCTTCCACAAGTATGGTTGTCCTAGTAATACATCACAAACTTCAAGGGGAGCAATGTCACACAATACCTCATCTGTGAAGGGCTTGATGTTGTATGGAAGGCGACACTGCTGGCTCACGCGAAGATCTCGTCCTTGGTGAAGCCACCCAATGGTGTATGGTTGTGGATGTGCTGTGGTCGGTAAGCCCAACCGCTTCACGACCTCTGCCGAAATGAGGTTCTTTTGACTCCCGCTATCAACAATGAACTGTATCGGGGAGCCCTTTACCCACATCTGGGAGTGGAAGAGACGCTCCTCCTCCTCTAGATCTTCGGGTTCATTTTTCTGGATCTTTGCGGTAGCAACAGTGGCGCTGGGATCCGCATCAATGATATGCTTCCCTTTTTCATACCCCTTATTGGGTTCTGACTCAGAGTCGGAACATGCATCTGATTCTGAAACCTTTAGCTCAGCCACCAGTGACTGCTTGGCCCGACACTCACTTGTGTTGTGAGTGGAGCTCTTATGAAACTCGCACCATTTTCCAGTGTCCTTTCTCGGCTTCGTGGCGCTATTCTTTGCTTGTAGCTTCGACTGGTTGTCTTGGGCTCTCCTACCTTGGCTTTGTCCTTTGTTTTGCGGTTTAGGGGCACCTTTCCCCTGCTTTGGATTCGCAGATCCAAAGTCTCGCTTCTTTTGTTTAAACTTCTGCTTGACCTTGACGGCATATCGGTATGATGCGCCGACCGAGGGGATGTTTAGGAATTGTATTTCTTCCTGGATGTACTTGTGCAGGCAGCCATGGTATTTGAGTGTCAAATGTTGCTCTGAATCCTTGATACCCAAATTTGTGCGAAGGGTATGGAAAAGATTGGTGAACTTCGGCACGTCTTGGTCCCTTCCCTGCCGCAACGTGGTCCACTTTATGCATTCATCTTCATAGCTTCCGACAGGGTAGTACTGCTCCTTGATGGCATCCCAGAACGAATCCCAGGTGGGTGCGACTGAAAATAGTGAGCCAGTACTTTCATCCCTCTGCTCGCAGTAGGTTTCCCACCAGTCCTTGACGTGGGGGGCTGCTTTGAGAAGAGCAAAAACAATCTTTTCCCGACTCGAAAATTCATGAACAGAAAAATAACCCTCTAGCAGATTTAACCATTTATCTACAGCATCTACGTCTATCTAACCCTCGAATATGGGGATTTCAAAATTAACTTGTACCTTAAAGGGTGTGGCGTTTCCAGAGTAGCTGCTGGAAGCCGATGCGTCGCTTCTGGGTAGCCGCTGAAGGATCTGGGCAAAGCTGTCCATCATCGCGTTCCGTTGTCGCTCGAGGGCTTCTTCGAGCAAGATTTTCATGGGATCTCCTACCCCCTCATCTTTCTTCTCGTCCGCCATGGGAGGCCATCGGGATTTGCGAGGCTGGTCTTGCAAAGGTTCAACCAGTTCAAGCCCTAACTCCTTATATCCCGACCTTGTTGGGGACATGCAAAGAAAAACAGAGAAAAAGCAGACCGCTCTGATACCACTGATCCGGATTTAAACAGGAACGCAACAAATTACAGAGATAACCATATACACAAAGATGCAGCGGAAATAATACTTCATTTCATTAATGGAAAATACTGAAATATGCTTACAACCAGAAATGGAAATAAACCAACTAGGGCGATGGTAGCTTATCTCTGAGAAGAGATGTGATGGCTACATGCCTCTGAACTAAATTACAATGAGGCTCGAAGGCCTATTTATTGTTGAGAAACAATGGAAAACCCTTAACATTCCAAAACTGAACCCTAGGAGATGAAACGCCAAACTGTGGGCCCCGTTTGGGGTAAATTGGTACATCAACTTCCCGGGGTCATAACTTTGGCATATGATCTCCGTTTGACGCGTACAATAGCTCATTAGAAAGATCTATCCGAGCACTATCATTTTTGTAATGGGCAACATCGATCCATTCCATGGACCCATGTTGCCCCCGGATTCCCCAAAAAACGTCGTTTAGGGCCTCAAAACGGCTCCGGAACTTCAGGACCCGAAAAACTGCTAAAAATAGTAAGTTGTGCTACAATTAAGGAAACTGAAAATGCTGAGAAAGACAACGGTGGGGGTCCAGGTGGACTTGGCAGGTGGCCACTAATATCCACCTGGATCATCGACTATAGAAAACTTGTGGACATGGTTGTGAGTCAAGTCAACTATGTGCTCCTTTGAACAGGACTTAAAAGACCAATTAGTTTGGCCTATATTTTTAAACAGTCGATTTGGCATCATGTGTGTTGGAATTGATATCAAAATTCCATATGTATGGTGTGTTCAACTTCGCAGGGGTCTCAAGGTATATGCAATATTTTGTAAAGCATCATCACAGGAGAAAGTCCGTAAAAGAAGCTAAAATATTGTAATTATGATGGTTGGGGAGTCCTAGAATTTGAAGAATTTTATTTCTCATGAGATCATTTAATATGATTATGGAAATGGCATAGTTAGATAGTGCTCAAAATGTGCTTTCCAATGATATATGGGAACCTAAAATATTCCTAAGGATGAAGTAGTTTTGGCCAATTGAAGTCTAGAAACAAGAAGCCTGAGAAGGTTGGGCCACTTGGGAGAAGAAAGAAGGAGAGTTGGGTCCCGACCCCCATGGCTTAGTTGGTTGGTAATCCTTGTCAAAAGGTTTTGGTACGAGTACAAAGGATCGATCACCGACTCTCGACCTGTCTAAGACTAGCTATAACTGGAAGTAATGGTAGTAGGATGATGTAAGCACGGGGTGACATGAAAGCATGGGAAGATGACACATGGCATGTGTTTTCTTCATTTTTAGGTATCTAAGTGGGATAAATATGGGTGAGACATGTGCCTGCCTAGGAGGCCCAATGTGGGTTAGATGATGTCAATGTGACATAACTTCATGATGTGGCATTGATTTCTAAATTCCCGCCAGAGGGTCAGTTTGGTGAAGTTTACTTGTGTACTTGATTTTTGGTGAAACGAAAATGAAAATGACCCTAAGTCGGGTCCTGAGGAAAGATGGGTCTCTAGCACTATCCATTGAAAATGCATGCTCATAATAAGAAATCAGGTTGATCTCTGACCTTTTAACATGCATTTAAAATGTGTCCCCATGATTCATTTATGTGAAGGTTTTCTTTGTTAAGATCTATGGTTGTATGGCAGGAACAGGTCAGTAGGAAAACATTATGGAAGAATTTTTAAGGTAATTTTAGGCATAATGAGATATATTTTGCAAAAATTCCATAGCTAGCAATTGTTCCATCATGATTGAAAGTATACCAAATGTTGAAACCTTCGTTAGATCATGCAAAAACTTTAGTTGATATCAAAACCTCAAGAAGTTCACTTACACAAAGGAATTAAGGTCGATTACACTACACTATGCTAATTAAAGGTGTTAGGTCAATAGAGTTGGTGGAGTGCATTATTTTTGTGATGGGATTTCTCTACAACCTAGCAAGATAAAAAATAAAGAACTCCTAGTTCCATTTTGTATTAAATGGAAGAAATCTCATAAGATAGCTAGAGAAGACACAAGACCATGTGGAGTGTACAAAATTGAAGAAAACTCTCAGTCTCAAGAAAGTATGGAAAGACATAGAATGCCCCATGGCATACCGAAATTGAATGCACTATGTCCTTCAGCTATTCAATAAAGTGAAAGAAACAATTAATGACCAAGTAGTTTTGGATATCAAATTGAACAAGCAATGTGAGACATACTAAAAAATTGAATGCCACTGGTTTCATGAAAGAGACCATTCTCTGAAATTAAATTCACTAATTGTGTGCTACATTAATTCTAATTTAAGTATATGATTTCAATTAATGTATGATCTCAAGTTATGAGGCTTTACTAAAAACTATGCTCTGAAAGAGGTTGAGTGGGTGTGTAGAGTGGCATGTGTCAGAGTGTGTTGTATGATAGGGATGGTATGCAAGGGTTGATTTTTTGAGTGTCGTGATCTGCTCAATTCGTGGTGGTAAGTGTGCCTATGCAATAGTGAAGAGAAGATAATGCATTAGAGTTGAAGTTGTAGAGAAGAGGGAAGCTAAGAGTGTAGATGCAAAGCAGAGAGGAAGGATTTGTAAGAGACAATAGAATAGGTTCTTTTTGTGTTTATATCATAGAAGAATGCAAATTTTTTTTAGATCGAAATTTGAATGAAAAATAGGGCAGCTTGCTAAAGGAGGTTGTGGCCTACATTCATAAGAGATTGATGTCTCTTGGGAAGTTGTGGCTTTCTAATTTGAACGAGGTTAGGGCCTCTTGTGAGTGGGTGATCACAAACAAATTGATGTAACTAAGTAGGAGCTTATTATACATCATATTAACAGACATATTGGTAATTTTTCCCTCCCGGGTTTCCATGTTAAATTTATATGTCCGCGTGTGTGTGTTGCTCATATTAATGGTGTGTGTTCATATGAATGATTTACTCTCCTGCTTAAGTATTAAGTTTTCAATTCTCATGTGGATGATTTCCAAGTCATAAGGGAAAATAAGAATCAAGATTAATTGTTAAAATTATCATTGATTATTGATTCACCGCCCTCCCTGTAATTCCTTATTCCAACTTATATAAGAAATTCCACATACACATGAAATTAGGTAAACTCCCAAACCTAGCATAGCATCCATTTTATCTTTAGGGGACCTGAATGATTTCATAATGGTTTTGAAATGCTTGAAAAGGGTTTTAATGTTATTATTGGATAATAATTTAGAAATGATATTAGTCATTCATTTTATATATGGAAGGGAGAGCAAGGCCTTGGGAGGGGAAAAAGGGTCTCTGGCATAGTGTGAGCAAGCAGCTATATAAGATTTATTTCTTTACAATGAGAGATAATTCTCTGTATAAGGACTTTAGTAAGGTGAGCTCTTTATGAGGATAAAAATTGAGGATCACAAATTCTTAGCGCTTTATTATAGAGGGACTTTAGGATGGGAAAATTCTGAGCCAAGCGATGATGGGAATTTGCATGGAGGTACCCGTTTTTGTGAGTTTTCTTCTGATACACATGGAAAGAAAGGGAACAATTAGATTTCTAGGTGAGAAGGACATAAAGGAAGGGAAGGGAGGAGTGATCTTCTAATTCGATGGTAAATTTGACATGTGAAGAGATTTTGTCAAGGTGATTTGGGGAAGCTTGGAGGATAGGAAGGCCATGTAACCAAAACACAAAAGTATCATCAAAAAACGAATACCAACATTTAGGATTTTGATACCATGAATTAAGGGCCAAAGTCTCAAAACGATACATAAAGATATTTGCAGCAATATGAGACAAATAAGATCACATTGACATTCCTTCAATGTGCTCATAACAAGTACCTTTAAATGAAAAGAAAGCGGAGGCTAAATCGATTTTAATAAGACTTAGGGTTTCTGAATCAAGAAGCTTCGATATCAATCCTAAGGTTTTAGGAATAGGGTGTTTTTTTTAAATGGAGACAACATCAAAGGTTACCATGATTTCATTAGGGTTAATATGGATGGACTTGGCCATTTCAATGAAGTGGGATAAATATTTAATGTAGGATTTGGTGGTATCAAAAAAGGGTTAGATTTTGTGAGCTAAGAATCGAGAAAGGCCATAAGCAGGGGCACCAATGGCACTCACTATGGGTCTTAAGGGAATGTCCTTTTTATGAATGATAGATTACCCATAGATTCTAGGGGTAATAGGGTGTTTAGGGATAAGTTTCTTATGAATCTAAGGCTCAATGAATGAGATTTAAATGGCTTTGGTGACCAAATTAATGGGATTTTTAGAGAGTGGTTTATAGGTAGATGAAGATAAGAGTTCACGAAGTTTCGCATCATAGCCGGTGGAATTCATTATAATTGAGGCACCCCATTTATCAACTTTTAGGACCAATATTTCAGGCTATCATTAAGCTCCTTGATGGGGAGGAACTCCTCTTTAGAAAGGTTAGATGGGAGGGGACGGGTTTGATTTGCATTCTTTAAAATTCAGGGGGTTTTGCATTATTTTTAATTATCTCTCTCAAAATTTGTTGAAAATTATTTTACTTCATATGGATATCATAATATTTTATTTATAGCTAAGAGTGAGAGTGAAGGTTTCGACACCTCTTACTCACACTGGGATGTAATATCAACTAACTGAGCAAGCACATTGAGATGCGCAGTGAGATAATTAAAACAATCCAAAAATATATATTCATTATTATTTTTTGTTATCGTCTACTTACTTATTTAGAAAATATTTTATTTTTGTTTTAAAAGGGGCACGTGTCAATTTGAGGTTGAGCACAAACGGAATCACACATCACCCTCAAATTGAGTTGTAGAATGCACCTCTCAACATAAAAATTATTGATAATTAAATTAAAATTATAAAACTTATTTTTAAGTTATATGGTGAAAAGCTCATGTGACAACTCAATTGGTTATAGAGATTGAGTTCAAAGTTCAAATCCATTTTTTAAACATATATATGTATGAATGTATGTATGTATGATGATGATGATTAATGTCCACTATGGCCAATGCAGTCTATCCGATCTTAAGAAAGAAAGAAATGTGGTTTCTTTAAAATTTTATTTCTATGATCAAAAAGAAGGGAAAGAAATGTTCTAAGATCACTATAGTTAGGTTGACTTAACAAGTCAAGAAGATTGGAAGTGTGGCAAATGTTTTGGAAATAAGAGCAGATGTGATTAAGAGTCCCGCAATCTAAGAGAAAGCATTTTTCATCTCCCACCTTCTTAGTATCACAAAGGTGATAGATTCTTTTGTCCTAAAAAGTTTTGGGAATAGATCACTACCCAATTTCACTTAAAAACTCACAATGAATTCTTATCTTAATAATATTCATTTTTTTCTTAAAATATATATATATAATATTATGATTATGATTCTGAATATAATGTCGATGATAAAAGATCCATTCACTTCCCATCAGTATTTTCATATAATACATCAAAAATATCTTCATATAATGTATCAAAAATGTCAAATATTAAAAAGATCCCTTCTCATTTTCATGAGCATGTTCATATGTTATACCATAAAAACCAATTTAGGTTGATTCTAAATGGATTCTAAGTCAGGAAAAAGCCAAAATATATTGATCTTAAACATATATTTACTGAGGTCATATTTACCTTAGTCAATCACGTATTTGATAACATATATTTACTGAGGTCATAGTTACCTTAGTCAATCACGTATTTGATAATGTCGATAGCCTCATCCATTGCAATATCAATGAACAGGGATAACACTGAATCTAACCACTGTCTTTCTCTTCCACGCTTTGAATTTTAAGCTAAGCGTTGAGTGTTTCCCACCGAACGACTGCGTGAAACTGCTGGTTGGTGGCCCTGCGAGTGGAATTTTTTATCTTTTGTTAGTACGTTCATGCTCATGGTCTCAAGATCTTCATTATTTTCGTGTATATGCGACTTGTAAGTGCTTTCATGTCCTTAGGTCAGCGCTTTCCATCATCTCATGTCTCCTGCGATAGGGATGTTAGTTCTTCTAGGATAATTCTTTTTAGGACTTTGTGAACCCATTATTAATGTGAGGCCATAAAAAAACATTTTAATTTAAGAATAAATAAATTGGATTTTAAGTTAAAAATATATGGGTAAGAAGGTTAAATAAAGATAAATTTATGTTAATTAATTTTATATAAACTTGAAAATGATGATGGAGTGATTTAGTAAAATTAAAATTAAAATTAAAAATGATTTATCAAGTTTCAAAGAAAAATATATTATTAAGTTTTTTAAAATTTCATTTTTATAATATAAAAGTATTAAGAAAAGTATTTCAAATTCACTATAATTCTAATGACTACAAAATGAAAATGATTGATATTATGAGTAATATTTTAGATATTATTGAGATTTTAAATAAATAATTTGATCTGAATTGTTTTTTTCTCAGTTTTTCTTAGTGTTATAAAATTATATATTTATTTTTTAAAGGATTTTGGAAATTGACCAATAACCAATTTTACTATGGAGCTTATAATACTTTGTACTTATTTCAGAGATGTGTACTTTAATCTTTACATTATTTAAGATAAAGAGACTTTTTCTTTTTTTTGAAATTTAAGTTATTCATCTCAAAATATTTTAATTTAATTTTTCCTTCTAACTCTTTATCATACCACAACATTTTTGAGAAGTTGAGGTACAAGTATTTTTAATATTATCGTTATTCAACTTCTTCCTTCATCACCAAATGGTCTAGCCAAGATAGATCATTCTTATGCCATGCCCATTTGAGTAGAATGTGGTTTTTCATAAACCGTGAAGCAATTTTCGGAATTGTCTTTCCTTACATGTTACTTAACTTCTTCTTATAATTGAATATTAAGTCATTTCCATGCTATCTATAGAAAAAACACTTATTTTGATAAGGAGGATAGGATAGGATATGATGTATTTCCTTTAATTTTGAGATTATATGTTATAAATTGATTTTGGATCTGTTATATCGTTATGCATGACTTTCTGATTTACATCATCGCCAAACCTCAAATCAATATAAAACTAGTGCAACCATATATATTAAATGGCAATGGCTGGTAAATGGTGATAACCATCAATCCATAGAAAACACCGAAATGATTATATCTCACATTACTAAAAGTTAAACAATCATATAAATCCAACTAAATTATAACTTGTTATTGGTAATTATAAAAATACTTAATTTTAATAAGAATCTGTAGAGAATCAACAACTTCAAATTATTGGTTGCCACTACTACACTAACAACTATTCATAAATTCCACTAATGAGGTGGTTAGAACATGTCTTCTAAGACTTGAACCCAACAATTCCATGGGAACAAATTGTTCACCAAAAGATACCTTGAGAATATGGTAGGGATACTCTAAAATGTTTTTGGTTGGGGTCACAAATCAAAGGTTGAGATTTATTTTTAAAGTAGTTATGTCATTTCTAAGCTTTCAATTAGATTGACTAATTAAAAAAGATGCCATATGAATATAAGTTATCTTTTTGTGAACATGTGGTATTAGTAAGTCATGGTATTGGCCCATGGCATTGTATCAAAGCCTATTTACATGTTAAGATTCTCCTTTGTACAGAAATGTTGACTTTTCATAGTTAAAAGTTTTGCTAGATGTTTCTTTTAAATGTATATATATTTTTAACTCATATATTAATTTTTTTATATTTGTTATGAATAATAATACTTTAAAATAAAATTTATTTGTTTTTTAATGATTTCTTAAATCTTGGTAATGTGATTTTTATAATGAGGTGAGTATTTTGATGTCTATTAGCATTTAACATCCATTTAATTTATATAAGTTATATATAAATAAGTTTTGTTACAATACCATGAGCCATAACCATAGTTTATCAATACCACATACACAAAAAATCACAATATCCCTACCTCTACTTAGTAATTATTGATATTAATAATAAAATTTTGGAAACCTCATTTCAAAATAGACATGCCTATTGACATATTAACAAAAATCACCAAAATCTTTAAAATGACTTTTTCTTTGTTTATTCCATCTTGATTATTTTTTAATTATTTTTTGATAAATATAAACTTCACCCTCCATGAATATTTTTTTCCAATTCTAAGTAAATTAAAAAAACCAATAATATTATTAATATTATAAAATATTGCTAAGGACTCAATAATATAGGTGGTCGTTTGACCGCGATCGGGGTGCGAGCCAGTGGTGGTTGGGACAACTTGGGGATAGTAATGATAAGTACCTCTGATATATGTACCGCCGCCCCCCACATGCTCAAGGCAATGGGTGCGGTGACCCTTGGCATGAGTGCATGCAAGGGTGGTGGGAAAGGTGGCAGGGAAGGTGGCGAGGAAGGATGTATAGGAGAGCATGACAGACAAGTGGGTGAAGCAGGAGTGTTGGCCCGCGAACAAAGGAGGTAGTGCAGGGGAAAGGTAAGGCGACATCATCCTTGGCATCAAGCTTGGAGACAGCCTGCAATTATATACGAGTATGTTTTTTGGATTTTCTCCTCCATAACAATGACGTCCTATTTGGGGTTTCGTTGGTGGGGGAGGGGGAAAAGTAGGAATGTCAATTGGGGGGTTGAGAATTGCTGGTGGAAATGGGGTAGGAAACAGGTTGCAATTACTTGGTTTTGCATCTATATCTTGTGCTTGTCTAGTATTTCCTCTGGCCTCTGTTGTGTTGACCATGTGTCGTTTGGTATGGAGAATCTAGGTACTACAACCCGAGGTTGGTGCAGGACTGGTCGAAGTAGGCATGGGGGTAGTGGAAATGAGATGGATGTTAGGGGAAGGGGGCAGCAATCAAGATGATGCGTAGGAGTAAGGTCATACAGCCGCAACCAATGCACTTGCTAGGCTACTGTGAAACTCTACTGGGGATATGGAAAGGCTAGGGACTTAGAGTGGAAAGCTGGGTATGAAAAGGACAATCGAATCGCTAAAAAATCTTGGGCTGAGGGGGAAGGGTTTACAATTACTTCTTGGCAATCTGTTGGCTCGAGGTTGGGCTTAATCGCTTGGCCTTGGCAAGGGCCTCCCTGCGTGACTGTGACTGTGAGGTACTGGGTATGATACTGGGTGTGACAGAGTGTTGCTAAAGGAATCCCCCTCTGGGGACTGGTTCTTCACCCATTTTGGCTATGGATCTGATAGTAGAGGGATAGGAGAGGAGCATGGCAAGGCTGACTTCACCATTAAAGTAATTCAGGGAAGGAACCAAAGCCATATGATATTAAACTATTTTTTATTAACAATTTGTCACTATGAATAGGTCTCAAGAATTTATGATATGGCTCGGCGTGCATGAGGTTGTGGATGAGGAAGGCAGGGCCAGGTCCCCAGGAACGATAAGGAACCGACCATGTCAAAGCCCCACAAGAGAAGAAAATCGGTAGAACACCTTATCAGCGAAGCTCCTGAGGCTTACCGTGACAGTACTGATGAAGGAATTCAGAAGCTGTTAGAAGAATGGGAAGAGGAAATTAAGCAGAATAGTGAGATTAACGAGGATATGGAAAACTGGAGGACCCTGGTATCCGATCTGGGCAACACCAAAGGAAGAATTACATAGTTTAAATAGAACTTATACCTCTACTGGTTAATGAAAAGTCTGTTGTGCAAATCAATGGAACAAATCTTGGTAGGCATGGCAGTTTCACTCCAAGGTATGTTGAGCTACAAACAAGACCTACAAAAAATTCAATTCCAACACCATAAGCAAGACATTAGGCTAGAAAGAATTTAAATACACATTCCATGCATCCTAGAATTGTTTGAGATGTCTGGATCAAGAATCAAGGACCTGACACCTGTGGAATCGACCTCAAAGTAGCAGAAGGGCTAGTGATTTTCCTATGTTTATTTTTGTGTTATATGCGGTTAGCTTTTAATGTTCATCATGCAAGTATATGTATAAGGTGAAATATATAGTATGAACATGAAACATAGACATATATAGCTTGGTTAGAGAGAATAAAACTATATTGTTTTTGGATGGCTTACAATGCGCATAGGTGGCCAAAATACTTGGTTTCCCACTTGGGCAAGTTGAGGCCACTTAGACAATCTATGTGGTGTAAATTTTTCTATAATTTAATAGAAAATGAAAAGGTCCTTCCAAGCTTAACAAAAATATATATATATATATATATAGGTGGTCGTTTGGGTTATGTGTAGGCTTGTTTGCTGTCAACTTTTGCATATAGTGACTTAATGGATCCTCCTATGGATCCAATTCTTCTAATGGACAGTACTAGTCATGATTGCATTACCATTTCTTTAGATCCAAAGAAAGGGCTATGGTGATATGGTTTCTCTTTTGTCGGAACAATATTTTTTAGTGACGCTTAAGTCCTTTTGGCATTCTATGTCAGAACTTTGTGGTGATAATTGGCGGTGTGTTTTGTATTCTTTATGGGCCTTATTTTTTGGAGAGTGCATGCTTATAGGGCTCACTACAATGCAGTTCAATGATATTACTCGGACGATATGTGATCTCTGTTCAGGTTTCCCACGTGCTTTTCTTTTTTTTCACTTTTTGAAATGTGTTTTTGTAATATGGCCTTGCAGGTTCACTTTTGTGTTTATCATCGAAGGTTGGTGGAACATCTCCTACTTCATGCAAGTTATTCACGGATTGGTGGAACTGCCTAATGATGTTTTTCCTACCAAATTGTGCTACTATGATTAAGTGTTACTTCCTTTTGGCTCGATGACATTTTTTTATACTATCAGTTCGCTAGTGGGGTGCCTTGTGGTATTGTCACTAACTCTCCATGCTCATGCGTCTCTAGTCCATTTTGTTGTATTCTATATGTTGTTGGAAAACTGGAACCCATCTCCTAAGTCCTCATGATAAGTCTATCACTACGTTGTTTGATGTTTAATATCTCTTTGGATATTCATAATGCATTCCTTTTTTTTTAATTAATAGAAATTGTTTCTAGCTTAAAAAAATAAGTTGTAAAATAATTTAATTTTCATAAATATAAGTAACAAGAATCATGAGAATGTCAAAAATGAATTTTGTTTATTATTTTACTATTTTTTTCGTACCACACTATCCATGAATTGTTTTTTCAATATTATAATTTCAGTGGAATAAGTAAATAAAACAATATTATTAATATTAAATTATAAAATATATTTTATTCATGTTAATATAATAAATTAAAATGAAACATATTAAATATTTAAATTAAAAAGGATAATAATATGATAGAAAGTCTTCCTTTATTTCCTTCATTATATTTTATGAAATAAATTAATATTGAACATATTAAACAACAATTTTATACATAATAATAATATTTTTAGGAGGAAAAAAGAACAAGGTTAGTAAGAGAAAGTAGGATACAAGGTTATAGAAAGTATTAAACATTATTTTATACATATAATATTTGTTTAGTTAAAAAAAAATTATTAGAAGCATATATGGTTTGGTTGGTTATTATGTATTATATAGTTAGAATTTGTTTATGATAGAACTGTCTAAGAATACTAGTTTATAGTGGAATTGTTTATGCATCTATGTTCATATTTAGTTCTTTTTTGGTATGAAATAGGGTTGTGTTCATAGTGTTCGATGTCGCCAATATACACGGGATCTCCTTTATATGAAGTCCCAAATAGAATTCACACCGTCTTGTGTAGGAGTCTCATATGGCTCTATGGTCCAACCACCATTGCAAAGGTTTCAGAGGTACACCTTAGTTACAACACATACACAAGAGATCTGCCTTAGACCCACTCTAAGACTAGAGGCGACAGAGGCAACCCCTCCAGCCCTAGAGTGGGTCTAGTCACAACAAAGACAAAACAACAATCGATTCCCTTAAATAGTCATCGTTGGAAGCCTACCTCAAACCGGTGGCTGATGAAGTTTCCATTGCATTGCTCCAACATTCGTTTCTTTCTCCCCAAATGAGCAATCAACCTAAAACACCACAAGAAAACAATAGAGCACGTAACCGAGAACAATAATGATCTATTTACTTGTAAAGTCAAGGAGTCACAAGCTATCAAGTAGATTATACACAAGATATAGGAAATTGTCACTGCTTGTATTAAAAATGAAACAAGAGAAAACTTACAACCATGCCTTGACATCACAAGTCTTCTCGGAGGGTCCAATCAGTATGTTCCTTCAAGCATTCACTCTTAAGAATGGGTCTCCCAATAGGACAATATCTCTCTCTCTCTATCAAGCCCTTATGAAAAGCTAAGATACTCCACAACCTCTTATCAAACTTTTAGCAATCCCACACTTGCCACACTCACACTAAAGCTATCTACTTAGTTTCAAACAAAACTCAAAAGAACTAGCAAGCACTAATTCCAGCCCTAAAGAACTAGTAGATCATAGCAATGGTGAGTAATTTTATAGGAGAAGGAGTCTCCATCAAATGAGGAAGAGGGAGCTTATCCTCAAGGGAGGTTGCACAAGAGGTGGAACCACCATCCCAGAGGAGGAAAAGTGACCCAAACTGACCCAACAACCAGCTCTAGAAACACCCAGAAGCCCGACTGTTTGAAAAAAATCGCCAAATCTGGATCATCGTAGGTCATCAACTAGGGCTTAGCAACGACATCGCAAAGGAGCAATGCATTTGGACCAATCATCACAACGAGAATCTGGAAGACTTGCGCCGAGCCCTAAAATTCGACCATTGCAGGAAACAGGTGTACACCTACGACGACGTCACAATGATACAGTTGATGACAGGGAATTGTCGTAGATGTTAAGGGTTTACTAGCGATGATGCAGAAACTTAGGCAAACAGGGTCAATCTTCAGCATTAGAGAGCACTTGCTTAATCTTCTTGCGTGAGTGGGAAGATATGGACATGTTTATTTGATACATGACACAGCAGAGGGACTGAGATGAGGACAGTGACAAATTACTGTGTAACAAGAAGAGTCACAACCTGCGACAACATATTGAGACTTTTACTAGAAAGAATGGGTTGAAGCACCAATGAAGAATCTGAAAAGAACTGAAATGCCAACAAAGAAAGCAATATCAATAGAAGAAACATCAAATGGAAGTGAAAGAATTGGCATGAAAAAACTTACATGGAATAGAGATCGATGAAGAGCTCCTTGATTCAAAGATATGTGCTCAACCTAGATGAGAGTGATTATGTGAAAGAATGATTAATTGAGTTGATTATAAAGAGATTAGATGAAAACCAAAACCATGCATGATCACCATTTTTTTTCGGATGAATGTTATAGTTAAATGACATGAAGTGGGCTCCTCTTTTCTAGGAGTCTGTCCACATGCCACAAGAAAAGCACATGCATGAGGCTGAAAAGGGTGCAGTTCTTTGAGTCGAAGGAGTGCACCCAACTGAGGGAAGCACTCATTGAGCACACAGGAGTGCTCTCCACCAGCGTGAAGCTGTTCAACTCAAAGGAGTGTTCTCAAATAGAGTGCAATTCCATGTCATCTTGTAGTATGATTTTCTCAAAGAGGGTGCCATTTCTTCCACGAGTGTCTCTTATAACTTTTTCCTAAAAAGAGTGAGTTCTTTTATGAAAGATGTCTTGTTTCTTCTTTTGTGTCTATGGTTCACGTCAAATGAAGTTGTTTACTATGTGAATAAAATTTATGTCTTCTCCTATCCTTGGATAAGATAACACAAAGGCCTCCTAAAGATAGGGTGATGACACTTAGGAACTTTGACTTAGGAGGAGGCAACACATACGGATAACACAAGGATAGTCAAGAAAACATCATGATGACACTAGGAAGCTTCAAACCACTATACATAGTCTCAAAATTTAGACTGGGATTAAATTTTGGATGGTCACTTTCACAGTGACAACACTTGGCAACAGACTGGGAGAACCCCAACTTCTCTATTTTGGTTTAAAATTATGCAATAAGTCTCAATTTTCCAAGAAGTATTAATTCAATCAATGAGTGTCCTTAGCTCCCAATTCTACTTGGTTAAAGGTATAGCTTTTCATGTTTCTTAACTCAAGAAAACATAACATAAATGTAGCCAAATCATAATTGTTTCGATGAGGATAAGGTTAATATAGAATCACAAGTTAAAAACTATTCAGAGTATGAGTTTTCATCTTTGGTGTTACTCTATGGCTAGCAAGCCTTAACAGTACCCTGACGGATTCGTTTCAGGAACACAAGATTTGCTTCACTGCCATCGAGCCTGGACAATACCTCGGTGAAGTCGCTTACTTCACCTCTCTACGTAGGAAGCCTTCCTCTTCTTTCACCCTTTATATTTTATTTAATAGAACTATTCTTAGGCAATTATTATTTTTAAATGGGGAAAAATAGGGATCTTGACTTATTGAGAGCAGAAGAGGTTTCTCCTTCATAGATAGGTTTTAAACCAAGGATAGTTAGCCCACTAAATATTTTCCAATTATCTTTCTCTACTCAAATAGATATGCAAGAAGAATTACATAATAAACAAGATCGAGTGTAGGAATGAGAATCCTGAATAGATACAGGCATCATGGTTCTACTTATGGTTTCCCGGTTGAAAGGATTGTATTTTCCATCGAAAAATAATTGATTTTAAACATGTAGAAACAAAATCAAAGAAGAGGGTAACAAATTATCCAATGGTATGTTACCACAACTTTCCTTTTGAAAATGGTTAGCCACATTTTCTTGAATCTCAAAACTAACTTTTATGCAATGTTTATTAAAACTAAAAAGGCAAAGCATAAAAAATTGAAAACACAAAATAAGGAATGTAGTGCATCTAACTAAATGCAACCTATCCTAACTTAAACTAACAGTTACAGTGTTTGGTTAAGTTAAATGTAAGTTCCAATGTGGCCACAAAATTTTCTCTCTACCTTTGTGTTGAAAAATGTGTGTGTGTAACATCAACATGAGATACAGTGTAGTTAAAAGGATAAACAAACAAAACATCCACACTAATAGGTAAAAGAAAAAAGTACAAGAACAATGGTGTTACACACTTGACTGATATATCGAATGAAGAAACACACAACAAAAACATTTCCCAATCTTACAACCAAAGAAGACTCAATTGAATGAATGAAAGAATAAAGTCTGAGACATATGTCCTAATCAATAAGACTCTTCGAGCCAATCTCCAATAGGATCATGGAAACAACCCTTTGGAAAACTTTGACAAGAAATATTAAGAAAATACATATCCATATTAAAAGTGAAGTCAATAGATTGACCACAATCCATGTTGTTGTGCGATTTTCAATTTTCAATTGATGATGCAAGATAAATGTATCATCGAAGGGTTTGACAATCATTAAAATCACTCTTTTTTTTACATTACAAGATATTTGCATGAAGAGGGAAGTAGCAATTGAAATTTAAAATTTGGATTAACATTCTATATTGAGGATTAGGATATTTAACATGAAGAAAATGAGAATTCCTTAAGGAAGAATCAAAATCCGATGAGATGTTGTTAATGATAAAACTATGCGAGAAAATTTTAAACCGGCCAAATTCATAAGTATAATCGGGATAGTAGGAACTTGACATAACCATCAGCATGGGCTAAATTGTGCTATTCACCTAACTCAACTTTGAATTCTTAAAATATTGAGTTGAAATTAGAAAACATGGTCGATTTCTTGTTTAAAAAACATTCGTCAACCAAACCGAAGTTATTCAAATCACAATATTCATAGTGAAATTGAGGTTCATTATATAGATTTTTCAGATTGCAACAAAAATCCTCAATAATAAGCATGTCATACTCTTGAATAAAATAAGGTATAATTGAAAGGAAATCCTCAATGATCACATCGCACTCCATTTGAAATTTATGCAAGTGAAAATCTTCTCGTGAGAACAAAGATTCATCCATAAGACTTGAACAATCACCATCATTCAAACTAGAAGGAAGAAGATGATTAGGATAATAGTTGTCCAAGGATTCAACTTGATTAATAGGTTCAATATCGATAAGGGGATTATTGAGATTAAAAGATGATTGATTAATAGAATCAGGAAAATCGTCATTTGGAGAAAGATGTGAATGAAAAGTTAATTCTTCATCAAAAAAATTGATCTTCCATATTATTGATCATAATCGGCTCAACACATGGAACATCAAAAGGTGGGGGACAAGGATTAAAAGGGATATCGAATTATTCTTCAAAAAAATAAAATTTCTTTTGAACATGAGTGCATGTTGAATCCGATTCAAAATATTTTCTTGAAATCCTAACTAAGAAACATAAGTTTTCATCTAGAAAGTGCTAGTCCACATCCTTGTCTAGAAATTCATAGCATATATGAAGAAACCTGTCAGCAAAATGCTCAATATTTTCATTTAATTCCATTCTAAGTTGGTCAATTTCATTAAGAACATCTTGATATTCATACTTTCTGAAGACACAAAAAATCTCATTAACCAATTGATTAAAAGAAGAGATGGAAGTAGTGCATAAAGAATAACACCATAGCTTAGCATGACCATCTAGTGTATGGATGAAAAACCTTGTGAGAATATCTTCTGAATAAACACCACTTGAGAAAAAAAATTGAATGAACTGAATCACATAATCAAGGATGTTTGTTATACCCTTGAAATCAAATTTTAGATGTGACAAGTTATGTAAAAATTCCATATGCGTTAAAAAATATAAGGCTTCGAAAAAACACCTCGAGATTATGATTTGGGATGAAGCCATTTAAGTTAAGAGATTCAAACAAACTTTATGGTCTCAGCTTGTCACCTCACCCTCTTTCTAGTGCCAAACTGTTGATAGTGCTAGATGCCACTAACATACAAGGGATCTCCCCGATATGAGGTCCCAATTAGACCTCACATTGTTTGGAATAGGAGTCCCATCCGTCTATATGGTCTAGACACCTTTGTAAAGGTTTCATAGGTATTCCTTGGTTACAACACATACACAAGAGATCACAAACACCTCTTTGGGGGAGAATGTATGTAAGCTTTGTGTGACACCAAATGTAAAATATACAGGAAACTTCCATCTTTGGTAAAGAGAAACGAGCCTCTAGTTAGGTAAGTAATAGTACTATCCTAAGAGAGACCCGTGAGTGAAAGAGAAAGACTTTTTGATTAACCTAAAAATTATATGATAAGACAAACAACAATTGTAAAATCATAAAAGAACTCATTCAACAATATCCATATCGAATCAACGAAATAGTTCATTAGTCTTAGTATGTATTATGTCAACGCATACCACAAACATATCAAGAATAGTCTTACTACATTTACAATACATGCATGAAGAAGTGTTGGCTTGAGGAAATTTTGATTATTAATGAAATATTATAGGTACACTATTACATAGGTGAAACAATAGATCCAATAGTGGAACATGAAGCCACAACTTTCTTCTCCAAAGAATGATATTCCTCTTATGCAATACAAGAGAAGCCAAGGAAAAGCTCTAAGAATATAAGAAATGGTGGTTGGACCATATAGCCAGAAGGGACTTCTACACCAAATGGTGTGAGGTTTAATTGGGGCCTCACAAAGGGGAGATCCCTTATATGTTGGTGGCATCCAACACCATCAAAATTTTGGCACTAGAAGGAGGGAATATGACATTGAGTCGAAGGAGTGCACTCAAGAGAAAAACTTAGGTTTTGGGCACAAATTTCCAAGACAATGAGGCCTTTGTTTCCAGAAGTGTGCACTTGCTTGAAATGGCTTGATAATATCTTAAACAAGTCCTTCAACAAGATGAAAATGCTAAGAGGAAGGATATACAAAGACTTATATATTATGTCGCAATCATGACTAGATTTTGAAGAGTTAGAGGATACGAAGAGTCACAACCTGTGATAGAATATTAACATTTTTCCTAAAAAGAATTTCCTAAAGTAATAGCGAAGAAATTGAAAAGAAGTGAATTACAGCAAAGAAATCAAGATCAACAACAAAAAATCAAAGGCAAGTAAAAGAATTGACATGAGAAAACTTACTTGGAATAAAGATCAATGAAGAGCCCCTTGATTCGAAGATATGCACTCAACCTAGATGAGAATGATTATGTGAAAGAATGATTAACTGAGTTGATTATAGAGAGATTACATGCAAAAAAAAACCGTGCATGCTTTCCAATTATTGTCGGATGAATGAGTTAGTTAAATGAAGTGAATGCGCTCTTATTTTCTAGGAGTGGGCTCACATGAAACAAGAAAAGTGCATGCATGAGGTTGAAAAGGCTACAGTTCTTCAAGTCGAAGGACTGTGCTCAACTAAATGGTGCACTCATTGAGCCTAAACAATTGTGGTCTACTAGGGCATATTTATTTAGCCTGAAGGAGTGAACTCAACTAGAGCGTAGTTTCATGTCATCTTGGAGTGTGCTTTTTCTCAAAGATACTGTAGTTTCTTCTAGGAGTGCCTCTTATAACTGTTGTGTGAAAAGAGTGAGATTTTATTATGAAATATTTGTCATTTCCACTGTTATTTGTGTGGTGTATGTCGAACAAAGCTAGTTACTAAATCAAGAAAAGTTATGTCTTCTCCTATCCATGGATAAGATAACACAAAGAGATCCTAAAGATAGGGTGACAAGACTTAGGAAGTTTGACTAAGGAGGAGGTGAAATTTAGGGACAACAGAAGGATCGTTAAGAAAACTTCATGACAACAATAGGCAACTTGAAATGACAGTTCATGTAGGCTCCAAATTTAGGCTAGGCTTAAATTTTGGAGGGTCATTGTAACAACAAAAATAGGTTGATACATTGAGACCCATACTTTAGCAAAGAGTATTAAACCTAAGGATGATAACATTGGTGGCTGAATAGTTTTCTTATTTAAAAAATCCCAAATTTGGTGTGATTTCCATAAGAGCATGTTTTTTCACGTTTTTCCACAGTGGTGAACCACTCAAACCGATACAAATTTGTAATTGGAAACTTTGACCTTTTCTAACTCCTTTTTATTTTCTCATTCATTTTTTTGCGGGGGCAGTTAGATCAAAGATAATACTTGTTTTTATTGGAAGAAGATAGATTTACTCATAATGTGATTCTTATTACCACAATTGTGTGAGGTAGCTTGGACACATTTTGGGAAGTTAATTCTTCAAAATTACTTCCATCCTCAACCCCTCCCATTAAAGATGGAACCTATAACTTAAAAAAAAAATCCTACGGAAACCAACTTTGCACAAATTCTACACCTCATAAGTATTTATTTGTTAAATCTAATATTCTTTAATTTCTACACCTCATGGGTTTCTTTCTTTACGTTGTGGTGGTGCTCATGTTACTCTTCTTCTTTCTTCATGACAAATCCCTAACATCTGTTGTGTAAAATAATTCCATTGAATTTGAGTTTGGGTTTTGGCTTTTTCAATTCGATTTAGTTGAAACCAAGAAAAGAAAGAGCCTCTCCCTCCAAGAAAGGCGAGTATAGATGCCTTTCTCCATTACTATATGGACCCCAGTGACATACATATAAATATTAACTTGATTTGTTTCTGAGTTTGCAAAGAGAATCTATTCACTTTGCTAGATTCTCTTCTCTTTGATCTAATAAAGTGAAGGTCTTTGGTTTGGTCTGATCATAGCCATTCTAAGAGATCTATTAGGCTCTGATGTGAAATACTAGTATTGAGAATAAAATCCCCTTTCAAAAGGAGTCCATTGATACTAAATCCCAATCCTAGAAAGAAGATGTCCATGGAAGAAAGATTGGATAGAGTTATGGGGATTAATCTATCTGTCAAGTTGGATGAAGAAATTGGCAAATGAGGTTAACACTTCCAAGTAGAAGACTATATTTTGGTCATAAACCAAAATCACGAGAATGTAAAAAATTTCCTCCTCCTCTTGTTCCTTTTTATCTTTCCATCCAGTATTGATTGATTTTTAAGCTTTTTTCAATAAACAATAAACTTTTCACCTCCATGTTTTTTTCCAATACTATAATTTCAGTTAAATAAATAAATACAACAATATTAAAATATAAACTATATTTTATTTTTAGCATATAGATTTTCATAGTTAGGAATATTAGGCATATGACATTCTAGGTGAAAACTTTAATCATCCTCTAGGATAGGACGCTCATATTTTTGGTCTCAACTCCCTTCCACTAATGTTATTAGAGAAACATTGGAAATTGAAAAGTACCATAACAAGTTTAATTGCTAAGATGAGTATAAACCCACTAATGATTTCTTGTCTAATAAACCTAGTATCTCTAACACTAATGTCAGTCCTAACCATTCTTAACACCCCCTGATGTTCACCTTGTTCAACCTTGTTGGACCGATGGACTTAAGCATGCAAAAAGGCATGCCCAAGTGGCAAAAAACTAAATTCATGTGTGGAGTCATGTGAATTTGTTGTGCAATGTTACTGTCAAGACAATTGCAAGTCACCTGTGTGATGACATAAGCGAGGGACCCATAAGATGGTGTTGGAAAACATGGTTAAATGGTGTGGGAAAAGTGTGCATGACAGCACCATATGGCAGACACCTTGTGACAAATGCAAGCCCATGGTGGAATGAATTCTGATGAATGAACCAACATGTGCTGATTATCGTGCACAATAACAAAGTAGTGTCGAGCACATGAATTGGATTTGCGACCAAAAGACGGGTTGGTTGGTGCAAAGTTGAGGTCATTCGCACCGAAGTGTGGTTCATCCCGAGTAAGAGATATGATCCTTCAAGTGACCAATGAACAGATAAATAAGGTGAGTCTCGTTGGAGAGAAGTCTCCAATGAACACAAGTAATATGTCACAGAATAAAGAATAGGATTGAAAGATTAAGTATCGAGGGTTTTCACAGTGCATTATATTAGATATCATTTTTGGGATTCAACTGTGTTAAGTAAGTCATTCATCTAAGTTATGGGAGTAAGTTCACATCTCGTGAGAAAGAGGAATGAGTGAGGACTACCATACGTCTGCAGAACGAAGTGATATTGCAGTAGGGTTTTTGTACAATACATGATATCCATATTGAGGTGGTGAGTATCAAAGTGATCCAAGTGGATTTTGGTTGCCAACTTGGCCCGCACCATTGTCTCTTTTGGTTTCTTCAGTTTCCTTATTTGTACCACAATTTACTATTTTTGGCAGTTTTTCGGGTCCTGAACTTCCAGAGCCATTTTGAGGCCTTAAATGACGGTTTTTGGGAACACTGGGGCCCAGATAGGTCATTCCCTGATGTTGTCCACTCAAAAGTTTTATTCCTCCAATAGATATTTCTAATGAGGTAATGTGCATGTTAAATGGAGATCGTATGCCAAGGTTATGACCCAGGGAAGTTGACGTACTAATTTACCCAGATGGGGCCCATAGTTTGGCACTTCATCTCCTAGGGTTAGTTTTTTGGACTTTTAGGGTTTTCCATTGTTTTGTAATAATGAATATGCCTTTGAGCCTCATTGTAGCATAGTTTAAAGGCATGTAGCTACCACATCTCTTCTAAGAGATCAACTACCATCGCCTGAGCTAGTCTTATTTCCATTCTATTTGTAAGTATATTTCAGTATTTGATATTAATGAAATGAAATTTTATTTCTAATGTATATTTGTCTTTATGGTTATATATGTAATTTTTTTCATTCCTGTTTAAATTTCGAATCAATGGTATCAAAGGAGTCTACTCTTTCTCTATTTTTCTTTGCATGTCCCCAACGAGGTCAGAATATAAGGAGTTAGGGCTTGGACTGGTTAAACCTTTGCAAGACCAGCGTTGCAAATCCCAACAGACTCCCATGGGGGAAGAAAAGTAAGACGAAGGGGCATGATATCCTTTCAAAATCTTTCTTGAAGAAGCCCTCGAGCTATAGAGGAAAACGATGATGGATAATTTTTCTGAGGTCGTTCAGTGACTACCCAAGGGCAACACATCTACTTCCAACAGCTACTCTAGAACCACCACATCCTTTAAGGTACAAGTTAACTTTGATATTCCCATATTTGAATGTTAGATAGATGTGGACCTCATAGATAAATGGTTAAATCTGCTAGAACAATATTTTTCGGTTCATGATTTTTCTAGATGGGAAAAGATTACTTTTGCTCTTCTCAAAGCCACCCCGCACATCAAGGACTGGTGGGAAACCTATTGCGAGAAGAAGGATGAAAGTACGCCCTCACTATTTTCAGCCACACCCACTTGGGATTTGTTCTGAGATGACATCAAGGAGTAGTACTACCCTGTCAGGAGCTACGAGGATAAATACATAAAGTTGACCACACTGCAATAGGGAAGGGACCAAGACGTGCCGAAGTTCACCAATATTTTTAATACCCTTCACATGAAGTGGGGTATCAATTATTATGAGAAAACTTTGGTACTCAAGAACCACAGTTGCCTACATAGGTACATCCAGGATGAAATGGAGTTCCTAGACATCTCCTCGCTTAGCAGGATGTACTGATGAACTGTCAAGATTGAGTAGAAGATTAAACAGAAAAAGTGAGACTTTGGATATGTGAACCCAAACCAAGGGAAAGGTGCCCCCAAACGAGAGAGAAAAGGATAAAGCCAAGGCAGGGTGACCCAAGACAACCCATTGAAGCCATAAGAAAAGAACAACAACATAAAGTCAAATAAGGACACCGAAAAGTGGTGTGAGTTCTATAAGAGCCCTACTCACAACACACATGAGTGTCAGACCAAGTAGTCATTGGTGGCCAAGATGAAGGCTTCTGAATCAAACGTATGTTCCAACTATGATCAGAAAACAACAAGGCGAATGACAAAAGAAATAAAATTATTGATGTGGAGACCAGTGCCACTGTTTCCACCACCAAGATCCAGAAGATTGAGCCTAAAGATCTAGAGGAGGGGGAAAAACTATTCCACTCACAAATGTGGGTGAAGGGTTCTCCACTACAATTCATTGTTGACAGTGGGAGCCAAAAGAACCTCATTTCAGTAGATTTCATTAAGCGGTTTGGCCTACCGACCACACCACACCCATAACCATACAACATTGGGTAGCTTCACCAAGGATGATATCTCCACATCAGCCAACAGTGTCACTTTCTATACAACATCAAACCCTTCATAGATGAGGTAATGTGTGATGTTCCTCCTCTTAAATTTTGTGATTTATTATTAGGACAACCATACTTATGGAAGAAACATGTTTTATATGAGTCTAGACCTCGCTTTGTTATTATTTCTTTGGGTAATGCATTATATAAGATACCTCAGGTAGCCCCACCTACCATCACCTCTTTGATCTCTAGGAAGAAATGAAGTGAGATAATCTCTAAGACTAGGAAATTTATTTTCTTTCTGATTCACTCTCAAAGTAAAGGGAAGATCGTAGCCAAATCCATGGTTCCTCCACACAGCATAAGAAGGTGGATACAGTCATGAAAGAATACAAGGACATCTTCTCCTCACCCACATGGGTACCATTGCACTCTCAGGTCAATCATTCGTTTGATCTGACTCCGAGAGAACCTCTACCTGATGGGCCAATATATCACCGCTCCATTATGGAAAATGTGAAGTACAACAAACGAAATGATTAACATCGGTTGCCACAAAAGTTTCAGGTGGGCGAAAAATTTTGGTTGCATTTGCAAAAAGAATGCCTTGTCAGAACCCATCAGAAGCTCAAACCAGATCGATATGGTCCTTACACCGTTACCAATACTACAAGAGATAATTCTTTTGATCTCAACATTCCCCCATCCCTTGGCCTACACCTAGTGTTCAATGTGGACCACCTTCAACCATACTTCCCACCATTGTTGGACACATCAAACATTGCAGAACAACTCACACCAAAAGAATTAAACCCAAACTACATCGAACAAGCCATAATTGATCGGATTATGGACACACAGGTCAAGAAAACTCATCAGCAGAAGATCCAACTATATCAGGTTGTCAAACATGGCGAACTCCTGCACCAAGGCATGTGGCTCACCAAGGACCAAGTTCAACAGAAGTTTCCCCATCTCATGGAGGTGCTCAGCGTAATGGGGACCATTACTTTGTAAGGGGGGAGGAAAAATTCATGTGGATTTTAGTGGACACCTGGACTGCCACCACTATCTCTTTTAGTTTTTTCAGTTTCCTTATTTGTAGCACAATTTACTATTTTTGGCAGTTTTTTGGGTCCTGAACTTCTAGAGTTGTTTTGAGGCACTAAACGACATTTATTGGAAACCGGAGCCAACATGAATTATTAATTACTGTTGGGTACTGGAAATTTATAATACTCTAACAGATATTTCTAACAAGGTATTGTGCACGTCAAACGGAGATTGTATGCCAACATTATGACCCCGGGAGGTTGATGTACCAATGCACCCAAACGGGGCCCATAGTTTGGCACTTCATCTTGTAAGGATAGGTTTTTCGATGTTTAGGGTTTCCCATTGTTTCTCAATAATAAATAGGCCTTTAAGACTCATTATAACATAGTTCAGAGGCATGTAGCCACCACATCTCTTCTCAAAGATAAGCTACCATTGCCTACGCTAGTCTGATTTCCATTATGTTTGTAAGCATATTTCAGTCTTTGATATTAATGAAATGAAGTGTTATTTCTGATAGATCTTTGTATTTATGGTTATATCTATAATTTTTTGCGTTCCTGTTTAAATTCGGATCACATAGAACCAAAGTTGGGTTTTTGATTTTGGTGGAAATGGTGAGGTGCATGAAGATCATGGAGTCCATGAGGTGCATCAGTTGCATGAAGTTGAAGTAAACAAATAGGGAAATATGAGCAAGTTGCATGAGCTATTTGAGTTTGGGTGAGTTGAGGTAGCAAACTTTTACAGTTCAATCCAATCGCACTATTTGTAATTTTAAAGTTTGTATTCAATTGGTTGAGGCAATGAACAATTGAGGTTCATCCAAACCAAGTCCTTCCTAAGGATTATATTGAAGTTAATTGAAGTGTGGGGAATCATTTAGGAGTTCCCCCTCTCAGTATATTTGTGCACCATTTATATTTTTGCTATGTTTTATATGTTAATTTTTGTTACTTTTGACATAGACAAACTATTCATAATAATAGTTTTATTGAATTAAGTAAGATTTTTAAAGGAACTAGGTGTTGAAGTTTATGAAGGGTTACTATACAAAGATTGCATGAGAACCAATTCAGAAATTTAAATAGTGATCTCAGAGAAAAGTACATAGGCTAGAGGCATACTCAAATAACAATAATCTCAAATTGGTTTTTCCTTTGAGACGAAATTGTGTCAGTGTCACACATTTCGGTGACTTAATGAGCTTAAACTCATGCAACCATTACGGGGGCATGATAATTGGTATCATAGAAGAGTTCTTGTGATAGGGAAGTTGAAGGAAGTCATGTTGGCTGAAGGAAGGTAGTGGAATCGTAGTCATTACTGAAATAGTTGTGATCAAGGTTATTAAGGAAGTGAAGCCCTTGAGAAAGGACTTGGATAAAATTTGAATAGTAATATGACAGGCTATCAAGAATATGTTTCTTGGGGAGAAAGGTTGAAACAAATCTACAACATGCAACTCATGGAAAATTTGAGTTGTAAGAGAGAGAAGTGGCTGGAATTGTGGAAGGAAGTAGATGTTCTTGAGGAGAAGGTTAAGAAGGAACTTCTTGACCATGACCATGGGGTTGGGCAAGTTGAAGCTATTAATTGTGACGAAGTTGGTCATGCCACAAAGTATATAATGAGTGTTATGAGTAGTGGTCAAATGAGGAAGGACATCATAGAACAAAGTCTACCAAGGTTGGACCATGTTCAAGCTCTTAGTAGCCATGGAAGGAAGAAGTAAGTTCTTTTACAAAAGGATATTGTGTAGGTGAAGATGAGGAGAGTTGTGTGATGACTTTCCATATATAGATTGAGATGGAATATTTTTCATGTATCGGCCAGATGACTTAGTTTGATGAGAATATTGTTCGGGGAGTGTTCGAGCTTAAGTGGTGCAAATGCCAGAGACAAGGGTAGTGGATGGTGAAATCATGTGATGGGCACGTTATAGTTGGTCGAGTGAAGGAATTTGCCTTGTATTTGACATGACTCATGGGTTGGGGTCGTACAAGTGGAATCACTTAAAGGAAAAGGAGATGATAGCAAAAGAAGGCATGACTAAAGGTGTGGGTGACCTTTGATGGTGCATGCATGATGAAATATGTGGCGACCTTCGAAGCCTCTCACATCACTGAAGGGATGGGAAACCTACACAGGAACCTAGATGATTGAAGACAAGGATAATTTGTGTGATGTGCGCAGGAAAGTTGTGTAATTAGAGAGGGTGACCAAGGGTGCTCGTCCGAAGTAAATGTGGACACACAATGAAGGTGGAACAAATGAAATGATGAAAATTGCAACGAATAGAAGGATGAGCCAAGAAAAAAAGTAGAGTTGGGGTATAGTGTGTATAGTCAAAGACACGATATGAATTCCAAATTTATGTGATAAGGATGAGGATGCCCAACATGGTACTACCATCCAAACATTGAAAATGAGCTTTCTTGCTGAAACACAATGTTCCTATCCTAATGAAGTAAATGAGGATTCCTATATACACTCAAGTTGTGAGGTCATACAGCTAAGGTAAAGCTGACAAATGACTGATGATGACCAAGGAATACTTCACATTAATGGTGGTTTTTCAGGAATTTTCATTTGTTGAGGAGCTTGGGTTCAGATATTCACATGATACAGGGCATGTACCTTTGGGAATATTATGGGATGTGTCTATGAGGAGCATACTAAGTAGATAGAGATAGAGGTAAGGCAGTTTGGATTTGGATGAAGGTTACAACAATGAAGATACATTGGTGTGAGACAATTGAGGCTTGGGTTGGATCTAAAGGGACTTAGCTATTGCAATATGAGTCAAGACCATTCTGAGGAGGGCCTTCTTGAGGAAGGAGGACTTGGAAATCTATGGAGGTTTTTTGCATGAGAGCCCCAGGAAATACATAGATGGGTGAAGGCTTTCCTCCTTCATAGAATATGTGAGAAAAATGTCTTAGAGGATATCATGAGTGAACTTCTCATGGGGCTAGATGTGGAAATGAATATTGGATTTTATTTTGAGGATGTTTGCATGAATAAGGGCATGAATTTCCTTTTTCTAAGGTGCATATGTAGATATACAACACTTATGATGATTGCAGAGGATTTTTTATGGATCATGATGTAATGAAAGTGCTAGAGGAAAAACCAATGACAATGTGAGGGGGTGCATACTCATGACTTAGACATGACAATTGGATTAGCTACTCAACTAGTTTGAGTCATGGGGACTAGCAATTCACTAAGACATGTTGGATTTGAGTTGGAGTATGCCAACCGAGTTTGCAAGAAGTGCAATGGTTGACGTGGTGGCAGTTGTGATTTGATACATTACAACCAGTAGATGGAGGGAGTGTCCTTCTATGATGATGTGAAGAATTTTGGACGATTATGATACATTGTGATTGATGGGTGTGAGTGTTATCACCCCAAGAAACTCTCCTAGGTTGTATCTCGGAGATGCTCGGGAACATTACAAACACAACAAAATGTTGGAAATGGAGGAATGGAAGGAATGATGCTTGTTCAATCTAGGTAACCACTTCTACTATGATTAACTCCAGACATGGGTGAACACCCCCAGACTACAAGGCTTTAGACCACCAATTACTCACAGTTTGAGGATTAGGTGTACATGGAGAATACTGACCACACCAACAGATGCACAAGACCATTTGATGGCCAGCTACAACCAGTAAAGAGGCCTGCAAATCTATTTCCTAATGTGAAAATAGGATGACAGCTCTCTGGCATTAAGTAAACAGAAACCTGCATAACACATTCAATGATACATACTAGACTTCAACACAGAGGTGGGATGATATCCCCTCTAATGCTAAATTTCAAGAGCACATGAACAAATGCATAACAGGCACAGCCTAGAACAGAGTAGAAATGGAAAGTGAGCAATTAACAGCAAAAGAAGCTTGTATTAACTGAAAATGAAGACTAGACACTGCAAGTATCAAAGTAGTTACAGTCTCCAGAAGTTGAACTTTATATCAAAACAACAACCATCAACCCTCATTACATCTGTCTTCTGGGTATATATAGAGTTTCTTTACAAAAATGTTGTTGTTCTATGCGTGGAGGGGTCATAATGGACCACCGACCACCTTAACTCTCTGATAGAGTCTCTGCTACAATTTGCTTGCTTTAATGAATGAATTTGATCTTCTGTTGCTTGGTTGTCCTTCCTGAACAGGTGGAGTGTAATATGAAACAAGCTCCATAACTGATAAGTATGTTTAACTGCTCGAGGTTGATATTTTCCTTTCTCAGCCATTTTGTCTCTTAAAAGCGATGGTTGAGGAGTAAATGCGCCAAACACTGATAGATGGCTGCTTCTGTCCTTCGGGAGCACGATACAGGTCGAGGAAGGGAAGACTGCATGGCAGATGGATGATCTGGTCAGGAGGGAAATACTGGCTGTTGGATGGAATAGATGGACGGTGGAGATCGATTTGCAAGAGCTATCGAGAGACATGAGATCGGGGTGGACGAGGGCCGTTGGATTAAACACGGGAAGGTCTAACGGTGACCGGGGGCAGAAGCTGCGTGGGGACTTAACGGTCGAGAGTAATGGACGGTAATAGGAGGTGGACAGTCATGAGCCATCGGATCTTGGGTAGACAGATCCAACAGCTATCGGGTGGATAACCTACACAGGCGATAGCGAGCGGGGAACGGGCGAGTGGGCGGTAATAAGATTCCCTACACCGCTTACGGGAGTCATGAGGTATTCGTACATAGGAGCGCGACATGTGGCAGATGGGACAGGGCCGAAACCGCTTTCCCCACTGGTTAATGCATAGTTAGGTTCACGGGGTAAGGAGGAGCGACTGCCGTTGGATTGCGGCATATGCGATCGCACGGTGGAGGAAATAAATAGGGTTTAGCGTGCGGGAAAAGGGCTGTGGTGGCGGGGAAAAGTTGGTGAACACGCGCGGTCACATGAATACGGTTACATGATGGTTTAAGCTCTACTCTCAGGGTTAAGAGCATTATATGGATTTTAACGAGTGACCCGGGAAATGGAGGTGAAAGGGAGACAGATGAGGCAGAGGGGAAGGTTAAAGCGACCAGTAAGGATCTCCTTTCAGCAAAAATAAGAACCGAGTCCACCTCAACTCCTCAAACTGTAGCAGAGCTAACATTGGCTCCTTCTGGGGATGAGATCCTCCTTGTGAGGTCTCAAGAACCTGCAGATTAATGCTTTTCCGATGAAAACAAATTAGAAAAACTTTCCTAGTGTTCCATTGGGCTTGGAGTCTGATTGAACATACACTAAGATTGATAAAATCAAATATTTACAATTTTAAGGACCAAAAACCTTAAACAACATAAATTTTCAAAAAACGCCCATTAACTAGGTCATCAAAAACTATCTCCCCTCCCATACTTTTCAACATGAAGGTATTGTTCCCTTGAATCTGAGAAATGATAAAAGGCCCTGTCCAGAAAGAATCAAACTTCCCATGATTACCTTTCTTTTCCTTTAGTGAATCCCACTTCAGAACCAAGTCCCCAACCTGAAAATGATATCATTTTCTCTTCCTTTCAAAAGTATCCTTGATCTTTTTCTGATGTGTTGCAGCCTTTTCAACGAGCCGTTCTCTGATTTGATGTACCTCTGCTAAATATGTGATCCTTTTTGCCATGTTTTCTTCCTCATTACATTCATCTTGTGGGAACTTTGCCACAAGGAGAGTTAGCTGAATTGGGAACACAGCCTCAGTGCCATATACCAGCCTGAATGGAGAATTGCCTGTGGATTTCTTAGTGGTTACTCTGTCAGCCCACAGTGCATACTTGAGTTTAGAATCCCAATTCTTTTTGTTGTCCTCCAATAGCTTTTTGATTATCCTTATCAAGCTTTTGTTAGAGGATTCTGCTAGACCATTTCCTTCAGGGTAAGATGAGGTAGAATGAACCAGCTTAATTCCCATTGAATCACACATTTCCACCCATTCTTTTGCCCTGAAGGCTGCTGCATTGTCTGTGACTAATTTATGTGGACAGCCAAATATGGTAAAGATATTCTCTGTCAAAAACTTCATTACCACATTATGATCAGCCTTTCTGGTAGGGATTTCTTCAATCCACTTAGTGAAATAATCAGTGGCTACTAATATCCATCTGTGTTGGCCACTAGTATGTGGATTGATTTCTCCAATGAAGTCTAAGCCCCACTGCTAAAAAGGGACTTTTTCATGTGTTGGTTTTAAGGGCAGGGACTTCAACTGCTGTCTCCCTTCAAATCTTTTGCACCTGTCACAAGATTTAACAAATGAAAAGACATTAGAAGATTAGGTGGGCCAATAGTACCTAGCTCTGAGAATCTTATGGGAAATGGTTTTCCAGTAACGGTGTCCTCCACACATGCTGGAATGAAACTGCTGCATAACCTCCATTGATTGTTCTTTGTCCAGACACCTCAAAAGCATTTAAGAGGGGTCCCTCCAATAGAGAAGATTTTCATGGATACAATATTTTGTTGCCCTAAGCTTAATAGTTCTTGCTTGACTTGTGCTTGAGCCTGGAATGATTTCTAGCTTCAGTAAGAATTTAACTATTACAAAAAAACCAATCACAAGAAGCTAGATTTTCGGCCACTAACTGCTTTCTCTCAGGTTCAGATGCTTCCTCTTCTTCATTTGTCTGACCAATTTCTGCAATTGTGCACAGGAAATCAATATCCAATGATCTGCAATTTTCTTCATCCAATAACTTGGCAAGACCCCGACCTCTGACCAGCTTGGTGGGCTTTAATTCTATATTAAATTCAATCAACTTTGCAATCCATTTAGCCCTTCTTCCATCAACATCAGGCTATGTTAAGACATCTTTTATTACAGTAGAGGGTACATATGCAATTATCTTGGAGTGCAGAATGTAAACTCTGAAAGCTTTCAAAGATTTGATAAGAGCATATGCTTGTTTCTCAAATGTCATACCTCAGTTCAGTATCCCTTAAGTTTTTGCTGAAAAATGCCACTGGATGCCCTGAGCCTTCTTCATCTGCTTGCAATAACACTGCTGCAACAGTGTCATTAGAGGAAAAAGAAAATATATGGAACTCCTTGTTGTAATCCAGACTTATTAAAGTGGGAGCCTCCATAATAGCCTTATTAATGGACTCAAAGGATTTCCTTGCCAAATCAGTCCATTTGATTTCTGACCCCTTCCTCAACATGGAGGTAATATGCTTCACCAGTTCTGCAAAATTTGGTATAAACCTCCTCACAAAATTAATCTTTCCCAGAAAGGACTAGGTATCCTTCTTTGATCTCGGGACAGATAGGGTCTGTATTGCTTTTACTCTTTCAGGGTCAATTCGGAAACCTGCAGCAAAAATAACATCTCCTAGCAACTTGCCTTCTTCTAAAGTAAACTGTGACTTTTTAGGATTGACTGAAATCCCAAACCTCCTGCACTTTAGGAACACCTTTTTCAAATGCTACAAATGGTTTTGATGGCTACTGGAGTATACTGTTATGTCATCAAGGTAAATTAGGACAAATTTATCCTTCTCTCCCACAAATGCTATATCCATAGCTCTCTGAAAGGTATCTCCAGCATTCATCAACCCAAAAGGCATCTTGGCATAAATGAAAGTGCCCCAAGGAGTGGTGAATGTAGTCTTCTCTTGGTCATCTGGATGTATAGCAATATGGTTGTAGCCTGAAAATCCATCCAGGAAAGACATTACTTTGGCTCCTAAGACCTTTTGCAGCAAATGCTCCATCTTGGGTAGGGGATAATTGTCTTTATTTGAGCATTTGTTCAAGTTTCTGAAATCAACACAAAGCCTGATTTCTCCACTTTTTTACCTCACCACTACTAGGTTGGCTACCCACTTGGAATATCTAAGAGGGACTATGATCTTGGCAGCCAGCAACTTTTTAATTTCTTTTTCAATTAGAGGGAGAAGCATAGGATTTATTGGTCTTAGCTTCTGTTTGAAAGGTATGGTGTCTTTCTCTAGAGGGATTTAATGCTGAATAATCTCTTTATCATGGGTTTTCAGGTCATTATATTCCCAGGAAAACACATTAGTAAATTGCTTCATTAAATTGCAGTATTCATAACATTGATTAGCAAATAGATGAGTGGACAGATTTATGTATCTAGGCTTACCTGGACTCCCTATATCATGCTTACAGACTGCAGATTGATCTTCTTTTTGGGCAGCCTTGTAAGGCACATCATCCTGGTCAAACAGTCTTTCTAGAGGAATTAAACCATTAGGAATGTGATTACTGGGAAGCTGTATAATGCTATCTTTGCCAATTTTATTTCTAAGCTGGGATTGAGGGCTTTCTTCCAAGGCTTCATTTTCTTGGTCAATTTTCATTTTGGAAAAATCATCAATGACTTGCAAAAACCTATTGATTTCATCATCATCTTCAAAAACTTTCCAATGCTGGACATTATTAGGCAAGGATGGCCTATACTTCATTTGGACATCATAAACTAGTCTGGGAGGCATGGGAGGGATAAACAGACTAGCAAACACAGCAAGGGAATTAGCAAGCTAATTTTTCGCTCTAGGGATATATGAAATACAAAAATTATCAAAGGAATCTTTGAGTCTCCATACCTCATCTCTGTATGCTTTCAGCCTTGGGTGCTTTGCTTGAAATGTTCTGTTTACTTGCTGAATGATCAAATCAGCATCTCCAAACACCTTTATGTTCCTTATTTCTCTGTCTTTTGCTGCATTAAGGCCCAATAGTAGAGCCTAATACTCTGTTATATTGTTTGTGACTTGGAAAGCTAGCTTGAAAGACAGATGGGTTCTTTCTTGTTTTGGAGATATCAGTACCACCCCTGCTCCTGTAGTCTCCCTGGAACATGGTCCATCAAAGAACATCTCCCAAACCTGACTTCCTTGCTCTTCCTCAACCTGATTTGTTAGTTTCCTAAGCTGCATTGAGGCCTTCTGAGATTCTTCTATTTGGAGAATACATGCTCCAAAATCGGTGTCCACAACATATATGGGATGCTTAGTAGGATTCTTCTCATCACTGATGATGTATTCCAACTGTGCTTCCCTATACAATCTCCTACTTCCTCCTCCAAAAACTGGGATAGTGGAATAAGATAGATCATTCTGTAATGTCCCACCTAGTCTCTTAATCCATCCCCTAGACAGCAGCATGCCAAACTTAGGAGGGACATCTGCTACCACAATATCCATCATCATACTCTTCATGGGCAGCTGAGTTAAGGTAATGGCCAGGTCTTTGATTAATCCTAGGCATTTCACTTTCCTTGAATCAAAAGAGAATAAATCATGATATGGTCTAGTGATATCAAGGCCTAACTCTTCCATGACAGCTTTAGGCATTAGATTGTGGCTGGCCTCTGTATCTACCAAGCAATTGTGGAGGATTTTGTCATGAATGGTCAAGGAGACATAAAATGATAGAGAATTATTATTAACATGTTCAACCATAGGGCTAAGCACAACAACAGGATTATCATATTGCAAATTGATAGAGTCAATAGAGGTATGTGTGGTTTCCAGCTCAAGAGCTTCAAGGATAGGCTTTCTAAACACTTCACTCTTTACCAACTCTACCAGAGGCACATATATTTTTAACTTCTGGACTTCTGATTCAAAGCTGAAAGAGGGAGGTAATTTGAGGTAATTTGTCAGAACCTCTTACCTCTTAAACTGGGGCTTTGAGGATGACTGGATCAACTGCTGGTCTTCTCTGCCTAATATTTTGAGACTCTGTTTGGATAGCAGCTCTTTGGGCAGGATTCTCCTTGACATTTTTTGCATTTGACCTCAGACTGTATCTTTGTTGTTCACTAGTCTACAGAACAACTTCTCTGTCCCACTCCTGACTGTCTTGTTCCTGGAGAAATGATTCTTCATATGCATCCAATGTCAAAAAGACAACACTGCCTTTATCTTCCATACAGCGAATTTCATCCTCATCTTCAAATTGTTCCTCCTCCATGACTACATTCTAGAAAGGAGCTTTAACCTTTTGTTCTTCATTTGTTTCTTTACCCCTCTGAATTATTTGCAACTATCCATTTGCTCTTCTGAATGGATTTGGATTTCTTGGAGCAAATATGTTATGCTGCTTTGTCTTTCCTAAATTCTGCTCAACCTTCAGCTTAGATATTTCTGTAGCCAATGACTCTATCATTCTAGTCATTTTATCTAATGTAGGCTCTGAAGATGAAGTAGAGGAAGAAGAAGCCTCACCTCTCTACCTCCTTCTGTCAGCATGTGTTTTGAGCTTTTTGACAACCATAATATTAGATTCTACTTCTAGGGCTGCATCTTGCATATCCGCTAGAGTGGCACATCTTCTTTATCTCAATAATAGGCAGAAATTGGAGTCAAAATCATTGGCATAGGTGAGTTTAGCAGAGGTGGGGGTAGGCTTTACCTCAGCTGGTATCTTACTATACATACGGTTGAATCTTTTATTAAAATCAGGCAATGATTCCCCATTTTCCCTCTTTAGGTTTCCAAACTCAGTATGGTAATATAGCATATCCTTTATATCTCCCCATTGCTTCAGGAATGCTTCAATCCCTGTTATGGACTTATGGGGTAACTCTCTAAACCATTTCCTAGTCTCTCCATCAAGGCTCTAAACAAAAACTCTCATCCATACATCATCTTCACTAATATCTAGGTTATCTGCATAACTATAAAAGGATTCAAGGTGTTCTTCAGCTGTTACCCCCTCTGTACCAGTGAACTTAGGAATGTATTTTTGATATTCTCTTGCAGGCATGGCATTCAAAGGAGCACACAAGACCAAAGGTCCATATCTAGTAGCAATAATTCTTTCCATCTTCGTAGGTGCTTGTTGTCCTGCTATGACTGGGATATGTGAAAGGAAACTGGCAGATTGAGTAGTTTGAAGCAATGTAACGGATGATAGAGACAACAGGATGCTCTGGACTATATTAGAAGCTTTCTTTGAGCTAAGATTCAAAGGGGAACTAAGTGCACAAGGAGCTTTATTAATCTCTGAAGGAATTTCTTTACTAACAGTGTTGGGCTCCAAATCTTCAAACTGTATATCCTCAGCTATAACCTTATCTTTCAGAGATGCATAAGATTTCTTGGGCTTACCTGATCTTGATGCTCCTTTATGTGATTTTTTCTTCAAATTGACAATCTTCTCAGGGTCAGGCACTGGTTCAGCTGGTGATTTCTGAGGATTTCTTCGAGTATGCCTCACAAACTAAGCGAGAACTGCAATGTGGAGACACCAAAGGTTGGTCTTCCTCCAGTGGAGTTGCCAAATAGATGATTACAACTAGAAATGTGCCCAGACTTTTTCTATCATCAAAATCTAGAACTGTGCCATTCTCCCAGGGAAGCTGAGCTTCAATCTCCTCTCCCCGGCAACGACGCCAATTAATGTTATCACCCTAAGAAACTCTCCTAGGTTGTATCTCGGAGATGCTCGGGAACATTACAAACTCAACAAAATGTTGGAAATGGATGAATGGAAGGAATGATTCTTTTTCAAGCTAGATAACCACTTCTACTATGCTTAACTCCAGACATGGGTGAACACCCCCTAACTACAAGGCTTTAGACCACCAATTACTCACAGTTTGAGGCTTAGGTGCACATGGAGAATACTGACCACACTAGCAGATGCACAACACCATATGATGGCTGGCTACAACCAGTAAATAGGCCTGCAAATCTATTTCCTAATGCACAGACAGGATGATAGCTCTTTGGCATTAAGTAAACATAAACTTGCATAACACATTCAATGATACATACTAGACTTCAACACAAAGGTGGGATGACAGCCCCTCTAATGCTAAATATCAAGAGCACATGAACAAATGCATAACAGGGATAGCCTAGAATAGAGTAGAAATGGAAAGTGAGCAATTAACAGTAAAAGAAGCTTGTATTAGCTGAAAATGAAGACCAGACACTCCAAGTATCAAAGTAGTTACAGTCTCCAGAAGTTGAACCTTATATCAAAACAACAACCATCAACCCTCATTACACCTGTCTTCTGGGTATATATAGAGTTTCTTTACAAAATTGTTGTTCTTCTATGCGTGGAGGGGTCATAATGGACCACCGACCACCTTAACTCTCTGATAAAGTCTCTGCTACAATCCGCTTGCTTTAATGAATGAATTTGATCTTTCTTCTGCTCAGTCGTCCTTCCTGAATAGGTAGAGTGTAATATGAAACAAACTCCATAATGATAAGTATGTTTAACCGCTCGAGGTTGATCTTTTCCTTTCTCAGCCATTCCGTCTCTTGAAAGTGATGGTTGAGGAGTAAATGTGCCAAACACTGATAGATGGCCACTTCTGTCCTTCGGGAGCATTGTACAGATCAAGGAAGGGAAGACTACACGATAGATGGATGATCTAGTTAGGAGGGAAATATTGGTCGTTGGATGGAATAGACGAATGATGGAGATCGATTTGCAAGAGCTATCAGGAGACATGAGATCGAGATGGATGAGGGCCGTTGGATTAAACACGGGAAGATATAATGGTGATTGTGGGTGGAAGCTACACGAAGACTTAATGGCTGGGAGTAATGGATGGTAACAGGAGGTGGACAGTCGTGAGCCGTTAGATCTCAAGTGAACAGATCCAACGGCTATCGGGCAAATAACGTGCATAGGCGACAGTGAGTGGGGAATGGGCGAGTGGGCGGTAAGTAGTATTCCCCGCACCTTTTATGGGAGTTAAGCGGTATTCGTACACAGGAGCGCGATCACAATAGGAGGGCAATGCATGGCAGATGGGACAAGGCCGAAACTGCTTTCCCTGCTGGTTAATGCATGGTTAGGTTCGCGGGGTAAGGAGGAGCGACTGTCGTTGGATTGCGGCATATGAGATCGCACGGTGGAGGAAATAAACGGGGTTTAGCGTGCGAGAAAAGGGCTGTGGTGGCGGGGAAAAGTTGGTGAATGCGCGCGGTCACATGAATACGGTTATATGATGGTTTAAGCTCCGCTCTCGGGGTTAAGAGCATTATATGGATTTTAACGAGTGACCCGGGAAATGGAGGTGAAAGGGAGACAGATGAGGCGGAGGGGAAGGTTAAAGTGACTAGTAAGGATCTCCTTTCAGCAAAACCAAGAACCGAGTCCACCTCAGCTCCTCGAACTATAGCAGAGCTAATAGTGAGTTTGATATATTTTCTACATAAAGCCTTATTTTCCGAATGAGGAGGCAAAGAGTAGTCATGGACATTGATGAGCCTTAAAAAAAATCATTCATGAAGTTTGTTAAGGAGTATTGTTGTCAAGGATGATAACCATTTTAGAGTGGGTGAGGATGTCAGACCTTTGGGATTGAGAGCACACGAAGGTGTGCCCAAGTGGTGGAAAAAATGGTCTTTGGTGGAGTCCTATGAGGTCATTGTATGACAAAACCACCAAGACTTGTGATGGGAAAATTGTGATAGCAAGGGAACCCATGTGATGACATGGGTGAGGGCACTAGGTGAGGGCATCAAATGACATGGTTAGATAGTGTGGGAAAAGCATGCACAAGGGTGTTGTGCCAGGATTTTTGTGTGACAAAAGAAAGCTCATAGTGGAACAAAGTTTGTCAAATGAGTCAACGTGCAACAAGCGTCATGCATCTTAGCAAAGTTGTGCGAAGAATGCAAAGTGGATTTCTGACTAAATGATGGGCTGACTCGTTCATAGTTGAAGTCGGTCATGTCCAAGTGTCGATCAACCCAAGTAAGAGATGCAACCGTTCGGGCAAGTAAGGCACATCTAAATAAGGTGAGCAAAGTTAGAGAGAAGGATCCAATGAACACAAGACATATATCATTGAAATAAGAATATAAATGAATGAGTTCTTGGAGTAAGCTCATATCTTGTTGCTATCCGGAAATCTAGTGTCTATGCAGAGCTGCTAGTCCCAGTAAGGTTGGTAGCTACCTTAGAAACAAACAAACTAAAACCACTTTCGTTTTCCTTTATGAGAAGTAGATAAGAGGGTAAAGAAGGAGACCAAACTCTATCTTGCGCTTGGCTCCTTGCTTGATTCCTCTCCCTTCTGATAGATCTTTGCCACTCAATTCCTCATCTACCCAGCTTCAAAGAGCACCTGTAGAATCAAAGCAGCATAACACTATCCAAGAACATAGATCTACTATCATCAACAATATAGGATCAGATATATATTGACCACACAAATGCATATATCATCAACCATACAAGAATGTGGAGGAAAACTTGAATAACTTTATTAATAATCAAGAATAGCAAAGAGGATTACAACCAATTGTTCTGACCTAGCATCATCCTCTCAGCAAGAAAGCCCTTCTTCACCTCATGAAAAGCTTAGATCGCCCAACACTATGATGTTACACCAAGAAACCAGCAACAATTCCTTACAAGATACAAAATTCCAGCATCTAGATCTCTGGGATAAGGGATCCATATATAGATGTTTGCAATGGGGTGAGTTATCTTTTGAGATTTGATTAGTGTCCTCTCTCTGATAGTTCTTGATTCCACTTGGAGATTGATGATCTCTTACTCATCCTTGGGCAAATGCAGAAAGGCAAGTGTCACAGGAGAAGTTTCTGGAAGATTCCATGATCCTCCACCTTGCAGATTGACCCTACCATTTGTCCACTCTCGCCCATCGCACCCCATAGAAGGGATTTTCAGTATGCATTGCACCTCCCATGTGTATTTAGGTGGGATGCAACGCACTTTGACCATGGAGCAGGTGAGATGGTCCAATTTTGAACAGTTCTGAGTAGTTTTTCATGGAGAACTTCTGGGAGAAGATGTAATCAATTGACCTTGTTCTTTTAGAGGTTGGAACAACATTTTTAGGGACTTAAGAGACCTTGGTTTATGGACATTTATGATTGGGGTTGCAGTGCCCAAAAATGTCTATAACAGTTGCCCCCTAAAGCATGAGGTCGTTAATCTGTTGATGTCAGGTGAAATGCTTTATCATGAAGATCTAAAGTTTTTTTGAGCTGGAAGGTGACCTGTAATAAGATACAATACAATACAATACATTATCTTCATAATATTTTCATGATCTAGCTGAGGCAGGCATTCCCATGCTCAACTTTATAAATTCATTTTCATGTACATAAGACAGTCAATCGTCTGAGTGCAGATTGATGATTCTGGTAGAGCCATCATCCTTTGGATTGGATGATCATCTGTGCAGTAATGATGTACATTTGATGTCTTTATTTTCCTGAATATATATCACATCCCGGATGGATGAAAATAGATCCGGGGTCTTCAATCTCGTTCGATCTTCACTTCAAAGTACAAGTCGATCCATGTGAGAGATGTTCTGGAGTCGAACATGGAAAGACATCGCCTGATTACCAGCCAATGATGTAAGCTGTTAACAGGCGTGAGAGGAATCACCGATGATGATGATGACCCTCAAGGTACTACAGTACAATTTACATGGTGTGAATAAGGGACTTGGCATCGAACACCACGAAAAATCTTTCGGCAGAAGGCCATTGATGTAAACCTGTCACCAGAAGTGAGAAACTTGCCATTGAGGCATGCAAGCTTCAAAGTACTGAAAGGGTTGTTCCTAGATCGACTTCCTGGATAATGAGCTGATGTCGACAAGAAGCGATCCATCATAGGAGGGCCTTAGTGAATCCCACATCAATGACACGGAACGGAGCAAATGATTTTAATGGAGGTGAAAATGATCTGATGATACAAGGTTCAGGGTGGCAGTCATGAAAGGATGGAGCGTAAATGTATTGCAGTGGATGAGACATAGGTGAATTCTCTGAGCGACTTCTCTTTAACATATCAGCGACACTGACATGATGGATTGGTAGCGTTAACCCCAAATATGGATGGTGTGACGGAACCATGGTGATATGACCAGTGAACAAAACAACCCAACCTGACTCGAATGCGGAGTGAAAGTGTCATGTTCAAGAGCGACTTGCTACCTTTCTTCAAGTTTTCTTCCCAATTTTTCCCCAGTCATTGCTGACTAGTACCTCTTTATTTTTGTCAAGCTTGAGGAGGATAACATATGCTTGTTCTATAATTTTCCCTTAGGGCGAACCCATCGCTATGTTTTAACGAGCCTAGTGATAGTGAAACTCGTTCTTGTCTGTATGGACAAGTTTATCGCTATTCGGTTTTAACGAGTTTAACGACAAAGATAACTCGGTCCTTTTCAATTTTAGAGAGTATGAAAAGGGACGTAAATAAAACTCCAATAATCCTTTTTCGTCATATAATCCCTTGAGTCCGCAAAAGTATAAAACAATACAAAAGGGATGAATTTTCGGTACTTTTAACGAGCCGAACAAAACAAGCGCTCGATCTTTCTGTGTAATAATCCCTCAAGTCCAAAAAGATTAAAATCTAAAGGAGGGATAGCACTTCTGGTCACTTTAACGAGCTGGAGAGGCCAATTTCTCAGCAATCTTTTCATATTTTATGAGTTAGTTGAAAAGAGCTTAAAGGAGACTCATTTTTTGAGGAACGAGTGATAAATTCGGGTAGCAGCTAATTCCAGGTAAGGTTTCGAATTTTCCAATCATGACAGTGTCATAAGGATGGCTAACAGGATCACTCTTTGTAGTTGTTCCTCAAAAAGGGTAAACAATCAAATGGAGGTGAATGATCGGCCAATACAGAGTGGAGGTGATGATGAGAACACAACCAAGGCTTCAAAGGTTGATGATAATACATTCACGATGGTTATTTACCAGAAATTGGTTCATTTTTTAATGAGCTTAAACTCTGGGGGGAACATTTGCTCATTGCTTATGTTTATTTTTTAACGAGCTTGAATTCCGCGTTAAAACTGCTCATTGCTTATGTTTATTTTTTAACGAGCTTGAATTCCGCGTTAAAATTGCTCATTGCTTATGTTTATTTTTTAACGAGCTTGAATTCCGCGTTAAAAATGCTGGAGGCAGGTTTATTTTTTAATGAGCTTTAACCCTATGGTAACACTGCTCATGATAAGTTTGCATGCCCCCAGCATAATAACGCAAATCGAGGTGCATGCCCCCCAAGCTTCATTGCATTCATCTCGATGGTTGGAATGAAGGTTTACCTTCGAGAACTTCGAAAGACTCGACTTTGATTTTAAGAGATCATAATCAAAGACTCGATTTGGAAAGGGAGTTGTTTCATTTTTTAACGAGGGTCAACACGAGATAAGAACCATCGTTGAAATCCACCGTATTTACAGTGTTTGATAGAAAATAAAAAACTGAAGGATGATTAAGGTTGCTAGAATAATCTTCGTGGTAATTCGAAAGATGGGAGCGATGGTGGTAATTTTCCCATGGTGCCTCTCCTATCATCATTGATTGAATGATTCCTTTTTCTGTAGAACAATACATGTGACCAAGGATCTGAAGAGGTACCATATTCCTTAGACCTATTTATCCAAACACTCGATGAGCGTTGTTTTGGGTCTGCCCCCCGGGCCAAGAAAATTGATTGTTACAATGTTTCTAAAATGGCGATGATCCATGTTGTCAAAATCTTCAGGAATCTTCTGAATCCATTAGATATAGAAGATCTCATATTTCAGGTTTCCACTGTGGCCACTTCCGCCAGATTACTCGGAGGCGGTAGGGCAAAAGTACCCATTAAGGTAGGGTCTTTTAGGAGGCCTACTCCAATATTTTGAAACGAATGATTGCTTCCATGGATCATTGGAATGCTTCCCGTAACTTGTGAATTGTTGGGGAGAAATGTTTGTTGGTCGACGATTGTAATTCCTCCTTGGAAGGGAAATGCAATCTTCCTAAAGTAGGTTAACACAACTACAACCATGGCATATATCCAGGGCCTTCCCAGTAGGATGTTGTAATCGAGGTTTCCATCGATTACTTCAACATCAATTTCTACTGTTTTTCCCCCCAGTTCAACTTGCAAGTTACTTAAAATCCCATATGGGGTATATGTTCGTCCATCAAATTCTTTTAATGTCGTCGAAGATCGTGACAAGGTTGGAGATCCTAAAGTTTTCCAACAACTCATCGACATAATACATGTAGATGCCCCCTCATCAATAATTGTTCGATGAACAGTTTTGTTGAGGGCTTTCACTTGAATGAGGAAAGCTAGTTGAGCTGGTAACTGAGGATCATATCCTTTGTGATTAAAGGACACAAGATTAGAATCATTTGGGTCAATCCCACCTATTGCTGATAATAACGCCTGCTTTTGGGAGGGGTAATTTTGCAGTACCTCAAGTGTCGACATAGCGGATGGCGATTGGGCCAGATCTTCCACTATATTATAATGTTGTGCTGCTCTGGCATGAGGATTAAATGTCGACTTGTGTACTACTCCCTTTGGTGGTTTTATTGTTAGCTCTAGAATGACGGGTGGCGCAACTTCTGTTGAAGTTGTTGTCGAACTGCTAGGTTGATATTTATCCTTGTTGTTCAATAGTTGTGGATTCCCATAATATTTATTCCTTATCATTATCAAAGCATCATTTTGCTGTTTCGAAACCGACAACATCAGCACTTGGGACGGGGAAGCATTATCACTGGCAACCAAATTTGTTCTTGGATTTGGAAACGGATCAGTTAATACTACCAAGGTTTTTGAATTCTTGAAGAACTTTCTAAGCTCTGCTTTATATGGACAATCTCTTTGTTGGGTGTGGAGCCCGATTATCTTCTATATTCAAAGGTATCGCCACATTGGACCCCAGTTCGAAATGGGGGCGGCAACACCGCCCGTAAAATATTCGCTGCAGGGGGGGTCCAGGGGGGGGCGACTGCGACCTTTTGGAGCCCCCCGCTAGCGGGGGGTTTCGGGGGCAGCGCCCCCGAAGCTAAAAATAGCTGTAAAATTGCCTTGTAAATGTATAGTAATTTCTAGTCAATCTGGGCCGTTCATTAGGCAGATGATCTGACGGTAGAAATTATGTTTAGTTTAGGGTTTTTTGGCCTAGAAGGCAACCCCTCTCTTTGTATGAGGGTATTGTATTTGAGGCTGTGATATAGATGTGTATTCTGTGAGCGAGAAATAGAGAGGTGAGACTGTGAGAGAAAACAGAGGATATTACAGCAGATTTGTTGTAGGTTGTGTCTCTTCATTTTGCTGGATAATAGAAAGGAAGGACTGGCTATTCGGGGTGGACGTAGCCCAAACTGGGTGAACCACATATATCTGTGTCTCTCTTGTTTTGTGCATTTTCTGTGTTTATATTTCTGCAATATTTTATGTGTTCCATTGCTCCGTAATATATAATTTTATAACACTCTTGCCCAATGGTCCTCATCACATAGAAGACATGGACGATTTGGTTTCTTATCTACAGAAGGGTTTGCAAAAGATTTTTCAGGTGATGATTCCTCCTGTTTCTTCTTCTTCCCTTTGTTTTTCTTCTTGCCTCTTGGTTTCTTGGTTTCTTTGCCTTTGTCAGTTGAGACGGCATTTACTTCCAAGGCGAGAAGTTCTTCTTTTGCATTTTGACTAGAAATCTTACGGGCCTTTTTAGATGTAGCCTTTGTTGATTTCGTGTCTATCGTACCAATCACACAATCGCCCGCATGAGAGTCATTGTTCGATTTAGGAGGAGGAGGAACGAAAAATTCTGACCTGGGACCATCAGGGATTTTATCTTAGAGCGTGCCAAACTGAGTATAAATCAAGTCTAAATATTGCGCACGAGCAATAACTTGCTCTTCAGTGACGACTCCTCCCTTTTCCACATCTTCTGTAATGGAAGGTAATAATGACTTAATAAACCATTCAGCTAAAAGATGATCAGGAACATACTTTTTACCATTCTACGACGACGTCACCACTCATGAATATGATCAGATATGTGAGTGGCCATCATTTGCTTGAAATTGGTAAGAAGTTCTGTTCCTGTTTCGTACCTTATGGGTAGCTGAAAATGGGTTAAAAGGTTGTGGCTAGGGCACTAAAGTTATCAAACGAAGCTCTAGGTAATTTGATATACCATTTCGCTGCCAGACCAGTTAACATTCTCTGAAAAAGGCGAAGCCTAATCGAATGATCGTTTAGGGTGTTTGATGAACACCACAGATGAAAGGTCATCACATGATTCGATTGGTCTTCACCTGGATTTCCATTAAATTTAGGAATATCTAACAGAAGTTTATGCGAAATCACTGGCCACCAAGGGGCGTAATCAATTGGATCATTCGTTAGCCAATTTAGATCTGGTAACTCTAAAGTTGCCACAAAGGGTAACTGTTGATTCAGGTTTGGCAAAGCATACCCAGGATAAGATGGAATTGCCTGAGCAGTTGGTCATTGCATTCCAGCATAATACATTTGATGTTGGTAACCTTGGTAAGGTTGATGGGCATAACCATTGTAGAATGGTTGATTTTGACCGTTTTGAATATACGACTGCCCATTATTTGCAAAGATTTGTTGCTCAGATCCTTGGTAAACTTGTTGGAATTGCAGTTGTCGATATTGCACCAGCCACGGTTGTGAAGCAATGTGTTGTTGTCCAATGCTGGCTGTTTGACCAAGATCAGGGGTAATTGTACCCATTTGGGCCTGTGTCATTCCACTAGTAGGCGATTGTGGTTGAGTCACAGGGATAAGAGGTTGTTGCATTACAACCCGAGAAACCTGAGGTTGGCATACAATAGGCAACGCTTGTACTTGCGACACCATCACAATAGCCGGCGTAGTTGGTATAATTGACATAGGTAAACATTGTTTCATTAAGTATACAACTCTTAGTTGTTGAGGCAGTATTGGCACCCAACCGCTAGATGTAATTCCAGCATAACCTGAATTTTGTTGTGAACTCTCGTATGGTTGTCCTCCCGGATGAGACAATGAAAGGGTATATTCCCCCCATACGGCGGTAATCCGGTACTCAAAGGAATTGTTTTCCCTTGAGGACCGGAGTGCCCAAATTGACATCGTCAGGGATCAATTTGCTGAGACTCAACGTAAGAGTCCCCAGATATTATTCCGAATGAACAAACGGGAAGGGACCATACTGTCGAAATAGCCCCTTAGTGGGCCCCATCTAGCGATTGAGAGCTATTTGGGACAGATGGTATGCCGGCGAACATTATTGGAGTGACAGCAGGAAGTTCTGGCATTTCTGTGTCGGATGACACAGTCCTAGATGTCGACGATTGTTCAGACATTTCTAGTCTATCAAAAAGATTGCCTAGCGATTCTACAGGAGCTTCCGATAATGGTAGACTAATTTCTGTTGAAGAAGGATATAGGGTGATCCCAACTCCAACTTGCGATGGAGTACTAGATGGAGGATCCTCTACAATCTCTTCTATAGCAATCGGCCCAGGTGGAAGAGGTAGACTGTCAGGTTCGTAAAATATTTTTGGTGCCGAAGAAGGTATAGAATCTGCAGCGACAAATATTTGGGGAATAACACCTTCCGAATCAGTTGTAGATGGAGCTGGTTCAGTAACACAAGTGTTTACCTTCACACTACGATCAGCTCTACTTTCCTTTGGTGGCTGTGGAACTTCTTTTGTAAAGGCAGGGATACTAGAAATGTTTGGAGTAACCGGACTCTCCGATGGTGTTGGAACACTTGTTCTAACTTTACCAGGGGATTTGGAACCGATTAAACGAGTTCGCTTTGTCTGTAACATTTTTGATTCTGGAGACAAAGACGGTTGACTCATAAGCCTCCGTGAACGATGGGGTTTCAATTGACTTTCTTCCACGATTGCAGATTACTCGATCAACTAAAAATAAAGGGGAAATATGTTTCCAAATTAAATGAATTTTAGACGCTTTGACACAACTTGTTTTTTCAATTTTTAAGAGTCGAGAAAAAACAAAAGATGACTCTAGTCGCCTTCGATTTTTAATGAGCTTGAAGTGACAAGTGCTCATATGGACCTTTTCCTTTAAGGAGTCTGAAAAGGAACGAAAGAGACTACTCTGGAAATCTAGACAGAGGGATTACCAAACCAATCGCAAAACTGTAGAATACTTTTTACGGTACGACAGTCAATCTTCCCGAATGCTGTGTTCAGTGCATTGCGATCGATAGGGTGGCAGACACGGCTTCCTATGGATAAAGGATAAAGCCTATTGTGGTCTCCCAATATATACTCGACGGTACGTGGGAGCACAAGTCCATACTGGCACTTATCATCTCAAAGTGGAGGAATCACCCAACCAGCAATGAAAACAACAGTTACTAGGGTTTACGACGCCAGAATACGTCTCTAGCCTAGACTTCTAAATGTTGTGCATTAGGTTCCAAAGCGTTTTTAGATTCATTAAATTTATTTTACAGTTGATCTTGCTTAATAAATTTGCCTTTCAGGTTCACCGCGTGATGTAGATATACAATTCCTAAAATGCAATCTAGGATGATAAACAATCGTTTAATCTTCTTTTTGCAATGAAAATCCTAGCTACTAAGGAAAGAGAGATGATATTCTTTCAACATAGAGCAGAGAGCACACACTATATGCACTGTCCTAAATCAAACCAACAAATAGTCTAAATGCAAATGCACATGCATGTATTCTTTTTCAGCCTTCTTAATGTGTGAATGATAAAAAGAAAGCTAAGTGCAAATCTGAATTATTTTTCAAATCGACATTACTAACAAGTTTCTTTTCAAGACAAAATGAAGACAATGATGACACTTTGCGATTTGGAATTGAAAACTTGATTTCGACACTTGAAAAACTACTAGTTCAAATCAAATATAAGAGTAACAGTGTAATCGACTATCAAGAATAATCGGATTCTCTTCTATGACTGGAAACGACACTTGCGACACTTTCAAATCAAGAAACGACAGTTCAATTACGCTACTTCTTTGTAAAAGAGAACTGAAAATGGATCACAATACATAAAAAAATTTACAATTCATTGCACAATGGAGGCGGAATAATGGCAAGGAAGGGGGTTTCAACAAAGGTATACTGACTACAGATAGCAAAACTCCTGAATAGAGTTGAAAAGAGTGAAAACAGAAACCAAAATCTAATAGCAGAAGAGGTCTTGTCTGATCAGCGCACATGTAACACAGGGAAAGTGAGATGTAGTGCACCTTCTACACACAGGAAGTGCGATGCATCCTGATTCCAAAGAAGAGACAGTGCGATGGTCCAGGGACAAGACTTCAAATGGGTTCTGGGTCATAGTTTGTAGCTCAGTTCAGGGATTTAGGCCGAGCAAGTGGTAATCAGTAAATAAATCACAGGGGTAGATCTAAGGAGGTTACTAGAGCCACCACAAGGGCAATTAGAGAGCTTGTAAATCGAGTGTTCAATTCATAAACAAAACCCGGAGATAGAATGAAGCAGCATTGATCTACTTTGCACTTGCATAGCAAATGTAGTTCGAAGGCTAGCTGGCTTGACTTCAGGCTCCGTCTGTAAGTTTATAAAGCAAACAAATATAGACAAATAAACAATCTATTCGATCCCCAGTGGAGTCGCCATTTTTTTATCAGGAAATCTAGTGTTTATGCAGAGCTACTAGTCCCAGTAAGGCTGGTAGCTACCTTAGAAACAAACAAACTAAAACCACTTTCATTTTCCTTTATGAGAAGTAGATAATAAGGGAAAGAAGGAGACCAACCTCTGTCTTGCGCTTGGTTCCTTGGTTGATTCCTCTCCCTTCTGATAGATCTTTGCCACTCGCTTCCTCATCTACCCAGCTTCAAAGAGCACCTGTAGAATCAAAGCAGCATAACACTATCCAAGAACATATATCTACTAGCATAAACAATATAGGACCAAATATATATTGACCACACAAATGCATATATCATCAATCATACAAGAATGTGGAGGAAATCTTGAATAGCTTTATTAATAATGAAGAATAGCAAAGAGGATTACAACCAATTGTTCTGACGCAACATCATCCTCTCAGCAAGAAAGCCCTTCTTCACCTCATGAAAAGCTTAGATCACCCAACACTATGATGTTACACCAAGAAACCAGCAACACTTCCTTACAAGATACAAAATTCCAGCATCTGGATCTCTGGGATGAGGGATCCATATATAGATGTTTGCAAGGGGGTGAGTTAGCTTTTGAGATTTGATTAGTGTCCTCTCTCTGATAGTTCTTGATTCTACTTGGAGATTGATGATCTCTTACTCATCCCTGGGCGAATGCAGAGTGGCAAGTGTCATAGGAGAAGTTTCTGGAAGATTCCATGATCCTCCACCTTGCAGATTGACCCTGCCATTTGTCCACTCTCGCCCATCACACCCCATAGAAGGGATTTTCAATATGCATCACACCTCCCGTGTGTATTTAGGTGGGATGCAACACACTTTGACCATGGAGCAGGTGAGATGGTCCAGTTTTGACCAGTTCTGAGTAGTTTTTCATGGAGAACTTCTGGGAGAAGATGTAATCAGTTGACCTTGTTATTTTATAGGTTGGAACAACACTTTTAGGGACTTAAGAGCCCTTGTTTTATGGACATTTATGATTGGGGTTGCATTGCCCAAAAATGTCTATAACACTTGTGAGTAAGAAGGAGAAATGAGCGAGGTCTGTCATGGCTCTAGACAACAAATGGATAATTTTGGAGGATGAATTTTTTTGAAGCTTTTGCTAAAGTAGGTGACCATGTAGAAGGATAGTGGACTGTGGAAAGAGGAGTAGACATTTTTCAACAAACGGAGTTTGCACCGGAGGAAGAGGCACAACATAGGAAGATACCACAAAAGAAGAGTATGGCTAGATATAGAGAGCAGGGACACGTGCATATAAGATTAGGTAGTTAGGATTTTTCATTTGTTGGCAAAGGAGGAAATGGATTTCGTGGAAATGGAGGTTAGATATATTTATAGGTAGAGGAAGTTTGGGTAACTAGAATGAACATGTAGATAATACTTGTAGTAGATGGTTAAGTAGACATGGGACGACTAAGTGAAAATTTTAGCAAATATCCTAATAGCCTGTAAGCTGAGAGGATAGCTAAAGAAGTGCAGGAGTAGGTTGAGTAGGTTTAGAAAGCCACCAGGAGATGATAAAGGAAGAGGCTCAATGTAGATCCAGGGTTGGTAAAAAGATTAGACAACTCGATGGCAGGACAAAAGATGATCATATTGTAGTTGCTAAAGACAAGATTATTGTTGTGAATGTGTCTTTATTTTTGTGTCATTACTCTTAAGTGTTAGCATTTGAGTATGTAGCTACTCTACTTCCCATGATGTAAGGAAAAACATATATAGTAAAGCCTACATAGTTGTGTGTTGCATATGCGGTCCCTTTTGTAGTCTGCATAGGGAATGATGGTTGGTGAACCAAATTACATAGTATCTATGTTGTAGTGCCTAACACTTTTGTGTATTAATAATGAAGTAATATAGTAGATTTTTGGGTTTTCCTGATATACTAGTGCTTGCATGTGTGTATTTCTTTGGTTATGTCATATTGTTTCAATGCACATATAATATTTTTCCATTGCTCTAATGATGTTTAAATTTCTTGAATGACCAAGTGATTTGATAGTCTAGTAATGAATTAATATGTTATCATGTTATCATAATGAATGGTGTCTTGTGCTATTGATGTCGAACCAAATACCAAGATGCATAAGTCAAGTCATTCTTCAACATAATGTCACTAGTGGCTTATGCACTAACTAGTGAACACAATGGTCTAGAGGTCCTGTGTAATGTAGAGTCCCAAGATGATAGCTAAGTGTTTGTCCAATGTGTGTTTAAGTTTAGCTCTTTAAGATATTAACAATCTCATCTAACTACCGAAACATAGTTTCAACAATCACCCATTAGCATCTCAAGTGAGAATTCATCCACTTTGTGGGCATTGTCGAAAGGGTCGATGCTATGCAGGTTTTTTTTCCCATTCACACAAAAAATCTCATGTCTGTTAGAATCCTACGTTCCAACAAATTGTTTTGTTTCCAAGACTAGGATGGTTGTGTGATGCAATTATTTTTTGGTAGGCATGTTGAAGTAATGGAATCCTACCAATGAAAAGTTTACTTAGTGATTTAAGTGAAAGGCACATGAGTTTACAGCAAAATAGGTCAGGGATAAAAGATAGAGCATAGAGAAATGGTTGTAGAAGCATGTGTTTACTAATTTCCATGAAGCCTTCTTTGGATAATTCTCAAATACCCTAATGGAGTGGGTTCAATAGTTGGAGAAAAAAATCCAACTTATTGCCATGATGAACTAAGGAGGTGGACTCTAGAAGAGGTATTCCAGTCATAAGTAGTAAATAAAAAAAATTCATGTGTTGTAGATTTCTGGTTTGAAAGTGTGTTGGAGGGATATATTGTTGAGTTTGTGGTGGAACTAATGGTGTCTTATACTATGGTGTGAATTTTTATTATGAAGGGCCCATGAGGCAGACTTATTCAATCATTACCATTAGCCATCAAGATGTTTCTGTATGACCATGAATTTCTACCTCTGGGATCACACAGCATGAGTGGCTAAACCATTCATGCTCCAAGGGTAATGGAGGATAACTAGGAGCTAGTCTAAGAAGATGGAAAGGAGAAAAGGTAGGAAAAATATGGTGGGGGTTGACTGCAAGTATGGGACTGCATAAGTTAAGGTGACAGAACATTATGAAGATAAAGAGTTTTGAGGGTGGTACTTTGAGGAGTGGAAGGAGATTTCAATGGGTTGATGTGGGAGGACATTAGTCAATATTTATGCCTACTGAGAGGAGAGCCCAAGGAGAGGGGATGGGAGAGGCCACTCGAGAATGAGTAGAGGCGATAGTGACCATATTTATGAAGGAACACAGTTTAGTACTCCATGCATGGAATAAAACAAAGAAGAGGAGATGAGCCCATGTAGCACGAAGTCTTTGGATCCTAGACAGCAAAATCAAACTGTGTCTAGTGTCAAACCCATGACCCTACATGCTTCTACAAATCTAGAGGTAAGCACTCAAAATATTATCACAACTAGTGTATAATGTAATTACAGTTAAGGAGGTGGAGTTACTAGTACTAGTGCAATTAGTCAATTCGTAGGAGGGTCATCGCGAGGAGCTCAAGCCCTGTTTGGTGTGTTAACAAGTGAAACATTTCCTAATAGTTCAGTGGGTGCAAGTGGAAGTACTTCATCAAGAAGTATTGTGCAAATTTCAATGAGACATGTGGAATTAAGAATGCCTATGATTGCTAAAAATGAATACCTAGAGCAACCCTTGTTTATGTCTGAGGCCCTTTGGAAAACCAAGCGAGTCCAAGATAAGGAAATGAATATTTTAGAGTTGGAATCAACCATTAGGGAATATGCATTGACTTTGTATATGATGTTGAAGAGTGAAAATCCATCTGGATTGAACAGGACCTTGAATGATATTAAACAAGATTTAATAAGGGAATTTTAAAAGCAAAAATTTGATTCCTAGTACATTACTGAGTTGAAGAAGATAAAGCAAGGCCCAAGTGAGTCAGTGTGGGACATTGATAATCAATTTAAGATTTTGAAGGTCAGTTGGGCGTTAAAATTTTTGGATGTGCAACACAAAGAGTGGTTTATTGCTAGTTGGCTACCCCACATTAGGATACCATTGATGGAACAACAGATAGGGATGGATTTCAAGGTATTAGAGATCACATTAAATTTGGAGACTTCACTAGCCATAGGTGGAGAAAGCGAAATGGGATGGCTTAGGTATAGCCACAGTTGGTTGCACTGACATTGCAACTTCAATACTTGACTGAAGGAAAAGAAAATAAAGAAGAGGTATGATGCACCATGTGTTAGATAGAGGGTCAACTTAGGAATGAATGTAAGTTGTTGATATATTATATGGTGACTTACGCAATGAATCCACTTTCATAGGTTAGGGAGATGTGGTGTGAAAACTATTGAGTGTGGGGCCACACTCCAAATATCTCTCCGATGATGCGAAAGTATAAAGCTATAACCCACGCTCTATTTTGTGATTTTTGCAAATTAGTGGGAAACTATATCCACTAGTGTCACACATTAGAGTTAATGTGTAAGAACATGTTTGATTCGTTTCAGTTACAAGGACTAGAAGAGCTAGAAATAGTGCCAACTAATTTCAATCCACTAGAGTATAACCAACCTGGACAGTACAATTAGCTAGGGTGAGGGAAAGGAATGATCGCTAGAGGATTATGAGGACTAGCTTGAGGAAAAGGAGGGTTCAGACAAGGTATGGGAATGATAGTTTTCTATAATTGTGGATAGTAGGTGCATCTTGTGCAGGTCTATACTAATCCCTACTACATGTGTAGTTATTGTAGGGTGTTATATCACCCAAATGAGAATTCTCCATATTTTATTTCCAAATGGGAAGAGAAGAAGGGACCAAATGAGCATATGATAGTTGACAAGCCCCACAAAACTCAATAATGGGTTAGTGTGGTGACTAGAGGAGGTGTCAAGACCGAGGCTAATGTTGCAAGGTATGGGATTTCGTAGGCACAGTGGTTGAAAAGAGCACCTAAAGATCATCAAAATTTCAATCCTATGCAAGAAAGGCGATGTACAAAGAAGCATGGAGGGATATTGTTGCTGCAAAATGGGACAAGTTAGATGAAATTTGTGAACTAGAATGCACATTATCTATGATGATACTATAAGCAGAGATTTGGTCGTAGAGGTAGATCTAGTTCATAATCTTCTTCAAATTTGTCTAGAGTTAGTGAAGGATACAAGTCACTGGAGAAAATTAGGAATCTTGTAGAATAGTTTGCCAAGGGATCTAAAGTAGCCTTTTTGTGAGCATCATAGCACATAGTGAACCAGGTAGCTTACAAGAATAGAACCTGTAAAGATTTCTAATTTGTCACATAGATTAGAGAATATGAAATGGATAATATTATATTGGATTTGGGATTTGGTGTAAATGTTTTTTCCAGTAGTTACTTGGGATATGATGGTGAAACCAAAGTTGACTTGGGATCCTATTTAGTTGAAGTTGGTGAATTAACACCATATTTTTCCCATTGGTATAATGATGGGAGTGCTCGTGGATATCAGTGGAGTTGTGAGAACTATTGATTTTGAAGTCATAAATATTGTAGATGACACTGATATGTACCATGATTTATTAGGGATCTAAAGCAAGCGTCGAAGTAGTTATAAAGCTGACACCAACAAGGAAGGAAGGAGGAAGAAGAGAGAGATGAAGCTGAGGCTACAGTTCATTCCACAATCAAATGATCATTAATCTAAATAAAAGACAAATGATTTTTGAGGGAGAAGACATATGCATGATCGTACCCTTGGATCCATGGGAAGGAGACTAGTATGTGGAGCTGGTTAAAGGTCAGTTAAGTAGGGAAGAGCTAGATAATATTTACATTGTGATGACATGACAAGAGGAATATGTGAATCCTACAACTGCTGGAATGTTGAGATGACACAATATTGGGTCATGCGCCTTCAATTTAGAGGAAGCATTGGAAAATTGGTAGAATAGATTGCATAAGGTTAGTATGTGGAGGTGCACACACATTATAAGAGTGGTGAGCTAGATAGGGACTGAGGTTCAAAATCCACCTCATTTTGATGGATTGTTAGGGGTGAATATATTTGTATAAGGGTTTGAAGACTAGATACCAAAAAACTAAGGCTGGAAGTCATATTACATGCAAGGAAACTTTTAAGGATGGAAATTTATTTGAAAGTTTAGAAACCTTGGCGAATATCACTATTTCATAATATTCAATCTCTAAAACGTTTGGTCATATTTTTGTAAAAGTATTTAAATTTCTAATAATTTTATATAGGATCTATGTAATTTTTTGTCTATTTTTTAGGTAAAATAATTTTATACTATAAAATTTGGGTGAATCAATTTTAGGAGAAATGGAAATTAGTGAACCTTTTTTTTGGGAAAAAGCATGGAAAATTAGCCCACTTGCAAATATTAGCCCCTAAAATTTTACCTGATTACACGCAACCCTAGCCAAGTACTACATTGTGCATAAGGACTAGATCGCAGGATGGAAATTGTGTAAACAACTAATAAATATTAGATTTGGGATTAGTTCTGGGGTCCCTCGGGATAAGTACTTGGGCATGGAATTCCCAAGAAAACACCTAAAATGGTGTATTTCAGCATGGAAGAAAGGATACGTGTTGTAATGGGAGTGGGTACATTGACTTATACATACGTTTGAAACCATTCATGCAAATTGGTATGTTGAGCTAGAGGTGCGCATAGGAACAAAGGAATAGAACGAACTAGTGCTGAATTTTAGAGACACCTTTAGCTTTGAAGTAGAGGAACCAACACTTGAGGAAGCCTTGAAGGTATTGCAACATAAAATTTTCACCCTAAGGGAACCGACAATGTTGGAAAGTGAACCATTGTGTTCTATGCATAAACATTTACAACGAGTGCAAGATTTTTCGGAATGATACGATATGGTGGAACGGGCTGAAGATGAGGATGATGCGAAAAATAAATAGATCCTAGATGTTGAAGGGGAGCATGTAGTAGATGGACTATCATTGAATTTCATGGGGTATGTGCAGACTAGTAGGACTAGAAAGGTGAACATTGGGACAAAGGAAACCCAAAGATTATTGCAATCGGGGACTACTAGGATGATGAGATAGTAGAAAAAGTTGTAGACCTACTGCATGAGTACCAAGGCCTATTCCCTAATACATTTGAAGAGATGAAGGGGATTGTCGGGAAAGTGGGAGAGATGAGGATCCCTTTGAAACCTAATGTTATGCATGTGAGGTAGTTGCCTTATGAGTTAAATCCAATCTATAAGGAGAAGGTCAAGCAAGAGATAGATAAGATGTTACAAATGGGAATTACCAAAATTGTGGAAGAGTTGGAGTGGGTTAAGCCCAATGATTGTATTGAAAAGGAAGGTGAGTAAGACCAAGATCTGTGTCACTTTACAGAAGATGACCAACATAGATAGAGAGTTATGGAAGGGGTACTACCCATATGTATATGAATAAAAGTATGTTGTTCATAGGTTAAAGTTAATATTAGGTTAGTTTTTAGTAGTTTTCACTAAATGTGTTGACTTGAATATTTAGGAGGCTATAGACAAAATGGAACCTGCAAATTGAAAGGTGGAGTACGAACTAGGGATAGTTTAACATAGGAGTAGTGTTAAGATAGACAACACATAGTGTTGGGGGTAGGCCGACCAGAGAATATTCATGTGCAGAAATTAAAAAGGGAGTAGGAGATCATACTTTTGAAGTTTATATGCACCAGTGACAATATACTATAGTATGATGGAGCTCAGAGTTTAGGTGAAGGTCAAAACCATGCGATGGGAATTATGAAATATTGACTATCCTTGGTATAGTAATCACAACTAAAAAGAAAGAAAAATGGTTGGAAACCATACCAAATCTAATCATGGATGCAAAAGGAAGCATGTGAACCATCAATTCGATTCATGGGTTATTGGGATAATGAAACCAAAAGGTGATAATATTGAGGTAGAGGAATAAAGTAATTTGGGACTAGCATGAATGTGAGAAATAATAGATGTAAGTCATATTGACAAACTTAATTGAAAGAGGATTTCAAACCCATTCTACACAGAGGTGCAATTTGAATCTATAAATAATAATGACTGAATCGATATCATGATCATCTAGGAGGAGGAGAGGGGGAAGTAAAGGACTATAAGATGCCACCCACAGAATGGAGAAGTATCAGAATAATTGTTACGAAATATTTTAGAGATTTCGGGAATAGGGGAGAATAAAGTAGTTCATGATTGGAAAAATAGAAGTAGCGCAAGGATGGAACAAGAGATAAAGGTTGTGACGATGGTACAAGAGGAAGGTGCTCGAGAGTCAGGAAGAACTCGTAACATGCTAAGAGAAAGTGTCCAAGTTGTTGACTATTATAGGGTGACACAACTATGGAAGAAAAGGCTACATCGAGAGAGCCCGGAATGGCAAAAGGAGATAAGGAGAATTTTTTCAAGGGGGTGGTTAAGTTGTGCTAGTTTTCCTGGACAATGGAAGGTCCCTTCCACCCACAAGGATGGTTCACAGGGCATGTTGTAGCTTCACCAATTAGTCTAAATCGAAACAAATTATAGGAGGGCATTGTGGTTATATTTAGTAGACCAGTGTCAAGGTAGTCCCCACCGTGGGGGCTATAATGATAAGATATGTTTTTCCCCATGCATGATGGGGTTGCGGGGAATAACGAAGGAAGAACCCCTACTGTAGTAGGAATAAAGAGTTGTGATCATATGAAGGGTGCATATGTCGCCATTTGGAAAAGGATGAGCTACTCCTCATACCAACCCTCAATGCACCCTTGAGAAGGCTAGAAAGACAAATCCTTGTCAAGACCCATTATAGGAAGGAGAAGGTATAGTAGCAAGCATTGAGAAATAGTGATGGATAGACATAGAAATCAACCTTGGAATAGTATTGGTACCTCAAGCTCCTTGTCTGTGAGAGCCACTATGGAGAGATGGAGCAAGACTCCCCTCTACCTAGTTATTAGAGTTCCATGACAACCAAACCACCTGACCACCCCTATAAAATAATATACCAAGAGTAGAAAGACAACCTCAGTAAGAACATAGGTTCCAAAACCCTTGGTGATAGGAGAAGGTGTGAGTGGCTCAAGACGAGCCACAATTTTGTTTTTGGAGCCCATTAGAGGCCAATTTTTTTTTATTTGTTATTAAATTAGGTAACCATGCAAAAGGATAATGGAGTGCAGAAAGAGGAGCAGATGATGTGCAACAAAGGGAGTTGATGTAAGAGGAAGAAGCACAACATAAGAAGGTATTGCATAAGAGGATGATAGAAGCATCTAGAGAGTGAGAACACGTATGAATAAGATTAGGTAGTTTTGATTTTGCAATTGTTCAAGAAGGAGGAGAGAGATGCCATGGCAAGGAAGGTTAGAGATATTTACAGGTAGAGAATGACCGACGAACTGGAATAAATGGGCATGGGATATTTTCAGGGGAAGGTTAAGTGGACATGAGATAAATAAGAGAGAATGTCAAAAGTTATCCTAATGGGCTACCAACCAGCAGGACAGCTAGAGAAGTGGAGGAGCGGGTAGAGAAGGTTTACGAAGCCATTTGGAGTTGATAAAGAAAGAGGGTCAAGACTAAATGGGGTTGGCCAAATATTAAATGACTACACAATGGGACAATGGATGATCAAACTATAGCTACTAAAGAGGAGAGTATTACTATGAACGTATCGTTATTTTTATGTCATTAGTATTAAGTGTTAACGTCCGAGTCTATAGCTTCTTTGTATCCCATGATGTAAGGGAAATCATATATAGTAAAAGTTGTATGGTTTTGTGTGGCATATGTGGTCCTTTTTGTACTATAAACATGGAATGATGGTTAGTGAGCCGAATTACATAGTATTTGTGTTGTAGCATCTGATGCCTTTTCTTATTGATAATGAACTAATATAATGGATGGTTGGGTTGTCTCTGATATACTATTCTTTGCATGTGTGTGTTTCTCTGGTTATGGCCTATTGGTTTATTGCATGCATAATTTTCTTTCATTGCTCTAATGATGTTCAAATCTATCAAATGATGAAGTTAGTTGAAAGTCTAGTAATGAATTAATATGTCATCATGTTATCATAATGAATGGTGTCCTTTGTTTTTTATGTCGACCCAAATGCTTAGAAGAATAATTTAGATCAGCCTTCTGCATAATGTCACTTGTGTCTTGTGCACTAACTGGTGAACACAAGGGTTTAGAGGTCTTGTGTAGTGCGCAATCCTAGGATTATAGCTAGGTGTATGTCAAAAGGTTGTTTGATCTTAGGTCTTTAACACCTTAACAATCCAATTTCACTATAAAAATCTCATTCTGACAGTCACCCATTATAATATTGGGTGAGACTTCATCCACTTTGTGGGTGTTTTTGAAAGGTCCAATGTTAAGTAGGTTCTATTTCCCATCTATACAAAAAATCCCAAGTCTATTAGAATCCCACGTGGAAATAGATATTACAGTGGGTCTTTTGTACACCATAGGATATATGTCTTGAGGTCGCAAAGGTCAAAGGACCAAAGTTTGGTCTCTAATTTTGATGGAAAGTTTTAGGTGCATTGATTAGGGTTCGATAATTATATTTTTTTCATCCATCTCAATGCTTTTAGAATGGAAAAGGTGGAGGACTCATCTCTTAGGACCATTTTTTACCAATGAGACATAGGTTAGAAAATTAGGGTCTAAAACCTTTTGGTATAATTTTGAGGCATAAAATGACATTTTTAGGGGTAAAACTTTGTCACTCCAATACAACACCATTTTTTCCTATTCTACACATAGGGATCTTTCCAACAGTGCAAGAATGGTGTCAATCAGAGTCCATATGCAAATTTTATAGCACTCAAAAGTTGACCTTTCTATTTTTCACCACCATAATTCAAGCGGATGCCATGTCAATCCCCATTATTCATGAAAAAGGGACTACCCATAGATTATTATGTAGAATACTTAACTCTGGCTAACAGTTAAGGTAATCAAACCTAACCACTACTAGGCTATCGGGTTGTGTTATAACCGTGCCACTAGTAGGAAAAGGGGTTCCTTTCTTTCAAGTGAATTTGTTCCATAGCTGAGAAAAAATAGCTAAGAGGGATAGAAGGTAGAGCATGCAAAGAGGATTCATGCACTATACCAGCCCACAAACCACATGCCATACTTCTTTATACTTGTAGCCATATTTAGATTTAGAGAAAGAGAACAAACGAGCCTCACCTTCCAACTAGGTTTTCCTCTTGGATGGGTTTCCCAGATCATATCATCTGTCAAATGTGTGTGTGAGAGAGATTTTTTTCATTTTTATCTATTTTATGCATAATTCACATGCATGCACTATTAATAGTAAATCTACAAATCCAAAAATCTAGTAAAACTATAATAGTGTAGAATTTCATATTTTGAGTATAATTTTATTAGATATTTTGTGATGAACCATCCAGTTGAATACCTACATAATTTTATGGATCATGCATGAAGAGCATGAAGGGCACGAGGTGCATGAGTCGCATGGAGTAAAATGATAGGGCAAGGTGCACAAGTTGCACAAAGTGCACGAGGATCACAAGCTACACGAAGTAAACAAATAGGGTAAACTACAAAAGTTACATGAGCTGCATGGGTTGCATGAGTTGGTTTTGTTTGGGTGAACTAAGGTAGCAAACTTTGAGAGTTTGGCCCAACCAAACTATTTGTAATTCTAAAGTTTGTATTTAATTAGTTGAGGCAATTAAAGATTGAGGTTCAACCCAATTATGTCCTTGGTGAAGATTATATTAAAGTTAACTGAAGAGTGAGGAACCATTTAAGAGCTCCCCCTCCCATTATAATTGTGCATTTCTTATATTTTTGTTATGTTTTTGTATGTGAATTTATGTTATTGTTGAACTAGATGAACTGTGCTTAATAACAAAAGTGTTTTAAAAATTAAGATTGTAAAAAAAGCTATATGTTGAAATTTATGAAGGGTTATTTTATGGGGATTTCTTGAGAATTAGTTCTGCAAGTTAAATAGTGATCTCGTGAAATAATTACATAGGCTACAAGCATAGTCTAGGTAACAATAATCTGAAATTGGCTTTTCCTGTGAGAAGAAACCATGTTGGTGTCACACATCTCGATGAATCAACGAGCTTAAAATCATGTAACCACCATGGAGGAGTGATACACCCCCTTATCCCCTTTCCTATGAAATCCCTTGGCTAATCCCCTCCTATAATAATTATTTAAAATCATTTTGTTGTAATTAAAAATGGTTGAGAAATTGGGACACTGATTTCAGAGCTTAGGGAGGGAGATTTCATGAGAAAGATTGATTGTTTTAATGCTAGCCATGGGTTGAGTGGTGGGGCTTAAATTGGTTGAATATACAAGTTGGAGGAAGAGAGGACATGATCCATGCCTCTCTTGGAAAAGCATACAAGGGAAAGAGGAGGAAATTAAGTTTTGATGGGATGCGCTAGCAGGAAGTTATGGCCATCAAGAACATGTCCATGCAAACAAGGATATGATTGGAATGATAATAGTGAGAGGACATAAATGGAAATATCACTAATGAGCAGACAAGGAGACAAGCCACAACATGGAAAAGATATATTGGGATATTAGATCTCAAGGCCAAATAATTAAACAGAGACTCATTCATTGGGGGAAATTCATTCATTCATTCCTAGGTTTAGGCTTACAAAGTCAATCATGAAGGGAGGTGTTGGATACCTATACTAATAGGTTTCATATTTCATGATTGGCCAAGGAAAGTCCAAATATGCTCTGCTTTGGTATTACAAAGATCCCATATTTCCTGGAGAACAAGAGGTGTGTAATCTGTTTCAAATATTGAAGACCTTTATTTAAATTTTGTGGATGATTCAACAGTTTAAGCTGGATCATGCCATGTTTCAATTTTGAGTTATAGAATAGAGAAAGAAGTCTGTCCAAACTGTTTAATCTTGGCAGACAAGTAGTTTAGGTAGAGAAGCAAAGGTTCCCAACAGCTTAATCTGGGACCTTGGAAGAGATAAGGGTAGAAGTAGATAGAAAAGAATAAAGAAAAAGCCAAAGAAAAGAAAAGGCAAGTGAGGGTTTGCAAGCCTAAATGCACCCTCCAATGGAGAAACAAAAAAAAACAAAAAAATGCTAGGAAAATAGCTGGGTAAGCAGTTGTGGTTGCAGAAAAGGTATTTTCACCATTACACATATGTCAAGAGGTGTTTTGCCAAGGCAAAAATCTGTCAATGGACAAAGTGGTTAAATCCATCAAATTACAGCAAGGAGCATAACTAACCTCCCTCTTCCCCTCTATTCCATTACTAACACTCCCTTTCTTTAGCTGAGATTTATGAAGAGAGATCATGGTTTTATGATGGTTCTTGTTCTTTTAGAAGCCACATTCCTTGTCTAAGATCTTTTCATTTTGATCTACTCTCAAAACTAAATCAATTTCAGATAAACTCAGTAAAATCCCCTTCATTTGCTCCCTGCATTCATATTAACCTCTAATTTTACTACATAGCTCCCTTATCTTACCCCTTCCCCTAATAATACTAACACTATGGTGTATAAAGCCCTAAATCTTATAAATACTCCCTCCCCTTGGCATTATAGCCATACGTTCTTCAGAAGGGACCAAAATGACCTCTGGTCACTTTGGTGAACCTGTCCCACCCCACTCCCCCTTGCTACAAACCAACTCGCTCCTCAAACTACCCTTTGCATTGAATAAACCCTTATAAAACCTCTTATGCCTTTAAATCCTTTGCAAAATTTACCAAAGTCAAAACCCACCTCTGGCGCATTTCCAAAGGTTAGCGCATTATTTGTTAAATGGAAAACATTCAAAAAACCAATGAAAAACCCATAAACCCAAAGTTTCCGCCGCGCATATAACCTAAGCAAGTTGCCGCTCCGCCCACCGTCGGATCAAGTCTCTGAGATCCGACGACCCACAGCGATATCGGAGCTGCCCCTGTAGCCGTCCTTTACCGCCCGAGAAGGTGACGTTGCGTCACGTCAGGGCCTCTCCACGCGTCAGACGTTAAGGACTCTCGGAGCCGGGTCTGACAGTTCTGAGACCGTACCTAAACCGCCCCGAGAGACCGTAGCGGCTAGCCCTAACCGTAACCGCTACGGTCCTAACCGCCAACTGTTTTCCGCCAACGCATCGCCACGTCACGTTCGCTTGTACTCGCCCCTGCTATTCGTCCACCTGGCCGCTGACATGGCTGCCACCTCATCGCCCCCTTGGACCAATAGTCTACCGCCACGTCACCCGATGACGTCAGCTGACGTCACCTCACCTTGACCCGCCAATGACGTCATGCTGACGTCATCACTAAAAAGCGCCAAAATGGTAAAAAGTCCATATTAACCCAAAAAAGCCGTGTTTTTATCACTTTTCACTCCTGTCGCCACTGTTCTCTCTGCATGACCGTTTACGTTCAAATTTCCGCCCACCTGCTGAGTTAACCCGGGCGACCTCCTCAGCAGCAACCGTGCACGCCTGCGCAACCTCTGTTCGTCAATTAACAGGTATTTACCGTTGTTCTGCCCTCCATACGACTGCTATTGAAATTTAAGTTGCTCAGAAGGCTAAGGACACCTTACAAACTATATTTGCACCGCCCATTTCCCTCTGCGCGTCCACAATTGTAACTGTGAAGTCTAAAAACACCAGCCAAGCCATAATACCTGTAATTTCACTCAAAAACAGCGTTCACTACGTATTCCCGGCAAATTCCTTGTTGACCTCAAATCACCCGCTGAAAGAGGGCATAGTGACACCCACAGTAGCCTTGACTCCTAGTATAAGCAGTATTTCAATTGCTGCTGTATAAACTCCTCCTATGATACTTAAATTTCAAGACTATTCTTACAAAAAGCACTTCTGTTCTGTGCTGGTGCTTTTACAAGCCACTTTATTACAATTGTTGAACTTCAAAGAATCATGGAGACTCCTATTGCTCTAAATATCAAGCCCCTCAATGCTCCTCACCAGGAATTAGCATGGAAAGCTCTGGGAGACATGGATTACCAAATGCTGGACTGGTTCCCTATGGGAACCAAATACAATATCCAGATGATGAATGAGTTAAAAGCCCAGCACCTGAGTGGGGCAGATATCTTGGGAATTTGGGACTCAAATTTGCCCATCTACAACCTTCCCCAAGTAAATCCTATGCCAGAACTGATCTACAGCTGCCAGGAATGCTATGACCCAAACCAAAGAGCTGTCATTAGCCCCACAGGCTCAATCCTGTTCCAGATTACCCCAGAGAGTATAAATGGAATGCTGCACTTCCAAACTGCCAAGCAATTGACCCCCATCTTTATGCAGAATTTGATAAACAAAGGGACCAAGCTGTCAAATGACCAAATCATTAAAATCAATCAGTTGTTTGTAAGACCAGGCTCTGAAACAGTTAGAACCCCTCCTATTGGGTATCACTACTTGAATGATTTGGGCAGGATGTTAGTGGATTTAATCAGTTATGTCCTAGGATTCAGGGGGATGGAGGACGTGGATGATAGCCTAATGGCAATGCTGTCTATATTCTCTCCTGGTAAGCCCCCAGTTGTTCATTATGACTATGCAACCTACATTGCAGATAAAATCCATGAGCAGTTTATGAACTTGAAGAGGGAAAGACTATTCAGGTATACTTCATATATATACCATCTATTCTTGTTCTATCAGCCAGCCACCTTCTCTTTTCCTTTGAAGCAACTCAATGCCCAGGGAAATCCAAGATCAGTTGTGTTCTGGACTTCTGTTTTTCATCATACCTCTGTATCACCTTACACATACACTGAGTTTATTGACTTATTCATTTATCCAGTCATGAAAGTATTGCATGGTACTCCTCCTCCTAGACTAACTGATGACATGAGAAGAATTCTCCATTTGAATAAGTCCTACAGCATTGGTAATTGGTACTTCTACCAAAACCACACAGTCATCAGGATATATGGCTGTGAGTTGACGCCTTTTAGGTTGCCAAGGTATGTCCCCATGAGGCTTTTTGCCTTGGAATATTTCAGACAGTTTGGGAACTCAGACTACCTGCATTTTCAGAGCAAGAACAAGAAGTCACAGCTAAAGGTGAGGAGCCAGCTGGGTCCTTTCCTATATAACAGAAAAGAGGAAGGGTGGAAGGAGGCAAACAGTATCCTGGAGGGCCTCAGACTGCAAACCAGCTTTGAATGGATACCCTATGACCCCAATCATTCTATCTCCCTTAGGAGGATTAGATACAAATTGGGTAGCTATGCACACAAGAGACAACCCGAGATTGAACAGTATGCCAATGCATCAAATTGGGAAGAGGGTACCCTAGAGGAGGAAATTACTAATGAAGAGTTACTTGAGAGAGAGGCTAGAAATATGCAAAAGGAAGCTGACTTGGAAACTTGTGGACAGGTGCCCCTCTCCTACAAAAAGCAACTTGGAGCAGCTGCTGCATCATCAACAGCACAGCAGCAAACTGCCGAGAAAGCACCACAGACAGCAAGCAAGGATAAAGGGAAGCAGGTGGAACAACCACCTCCATTGACAGAAGAATAAGTGGATACATTGCTACAGCAGCAAGAAGAGATGGAGCAGCAGGAACTCAGGCAGCAACAGGAAGAGGAACAATTTAGTGAACAGCAGCCCTTGCAGCAAGAAAAAGTGATTAATGCTCCAAGCTCCACTGAGCAACAGGCTCAGACAATAGTGCCTCCTAGGGCAGAAACTACTGTTGATACCTCAGTCCTCCAAACCCCACAAAAGGAGGACTTAACCAGGAAAAGGGATAGAGAGACTCCCCTGACTTCATCCATCAATTGGGGAGAGAAAAGACAAAGACTAAATGACTCTCAAGAGGATGACATAGCAGTGAGGCATGCAATGGGCATGGGCCCACCCAGTGGAGAAGTTTCAGCCAGTTCATTTCAGCATGAACATGATAGAGCCGTGGGAGGAGAGGTCAGCTCCTCCAGCCAGCATAGAGAAGGACAGTCAAGCATCAAACAGCAATTTATTGACATTAAGAGGAGGAGTGATCCTATTAAAGTACAACTGTACAATCATTTGCTGAACCTGGCTCCTACCAATCAGCAAAGACTCATGTCTGCCTTTGATGTAAGTGAAGGCAAGATGATCATGAGTCACTTCATGCCCACAACGCTGCATCCTCAATCTACCTCGGATTACCTAAGAATCAACATGGAGGTTCTGGCCAAAGACATACACCCTATGGATAAGATTGAATTACATAAACAAACTGGTGAAATGGTGTATGCCTCCTTGGCAGATGAAACGTTGGAGAACTACAAATTGAAGAGCAGCCTTGATAACACAGCATCTCAGCTGGAATTGGAGAGAGCATCATCACAAGCCAAGGACAACAGGATCAAGTCCTTGGAAGAGGTAATTATAGAAATAGGACATGATCCTAAAGATGTTAAGGGTATCCAAGAACTCTTGAACCTAAGGGATGCAGACTTGGCGGCCTTAAGAAAGAAAATCAAGCTTCCAGCTACCATCCATCCTCAAACAGATGAAGTTGCCCAGCAAAGGCAGGAAAAGGATGCTACAGACCTACTGATATCCCTGTACAAGGAGCTGGTTCGGACTCAAGACCAGCTAGGACAATCAGAAGCTGCAAAGGCAGCATTACAGACAGCTATGAAACAAAAAGAAGAGGGCCAACCCTCCCAGCCTCCTCCTGTGATAATCAACCTTGAGGAAGTCCAGCCAACGACTACTCCTCCTCCTCAACAGACAGGGCCTACAGCACCATCTACAGCAACAACTACACCAACAACAGAGCCAACTCCTACTCTGGATATGCAGAAGCTGCAAGCTGAGATCCAAGTTCTTGAATCCCAAATGAAAGAGCTTGATGAAGTCAAAAGATCTTTGACCAAGGTGAATGAAAAATTTGACAAAAGCAAGCAGAATGAGGCAGCAAAGGAAAGAGAGGTGAAAGCTCTAAAAAAGAGAATAGCTGAACTAGAAAAAGAGCTTGCACTAGAAAAAGTAACAGCAGAAATGAAAGCAGTCCTCTGGGGCAACATTGGTCGATCCATCACCAATCAGTGGCAGTATATTGAGACTATGGATGAGCAAATAGCACTCATCACGAAGGCAAACAGGGAGGTACAGAGAGCAAGAGCAAGCCTTGGCCACATGCCAGATGCTGCCAGCAGAATGATCAATATTTTGAATAACAAAACCAGCTCTCAACTAGCCACCATGGGAATTACTAACAGGACTGAAACAATTTCAGTAGTTAAAAGAGTCTTGACACTAAGAAGCCTAATCGGAACGCTGGAGAGGAGAACACAGGATATGCAGACCGAGATCAACAAATTCCTGGACAGATTTGTGGCATTACAAAACAGAGGCCTCCCCAGCATATTAAGCAGTGTAGGAAGGCTGCTTACTCTGGAAAATTACATCAAAAGGGTTGATGCGCAGGCTGCAGCACAAATAGCAAAACAACCCAGTACCTCAGCTGAAACAGGACCAGCAACAGGGCAGAATTTGTATGATAGGGTGGATAACCTGTTCTTTATTATGAATGAAATTGATCACCTGTTTGATACCCCACCAAATTTCTTTAAGTATACAGAGGCAGATGAAACTTTGGGGGCAATCATAAGACACCAATTGCCCACACAGGAAGAATGGAGGAATCTGACACAGGTAATCTTATCAGGCCCGAACCCGTAGGGTTGGTTTTTTCTCCAGTTTATGGGCAGTCATGCACAGGCAGAATTTTGATAGATAAAATCTACAAGAAAGAGACAGATGCTGAGCCAACTCGCAGAGCTATTTACTCACCACAGCAGCAGTCACAATCACAGGTGACAAACCCAGAATACAGCGTACAAGCCATAAAGTCGGGTTCCCCAGCATTTAATCAAAGTATCTCAACCGACTCAGCAGATCCCAAAGGCCAAAATATCTTCTGACAGAACATTAAGACGCCTTTATCTTGTATTCAATGCGGTAATAAATTTCTGATAATAATATCTCAAAAGTTGGTGAGAATATTAAAGTCTGAGATAACTTAGAACTCAGATATTTTGTAAACAATCGCAAGTATATATTCACCCCTCGCAGAAGCTGAAGGGGTTGTTGTTATTTTCCTTTTAGAAGTCTCACTTGCTGTAAGATTCTGAGAGAAGTAATACAAAGGGAGAATGAAATTTCCAAAAGCTTGGTGTATGTGATGCGTTGTGATGAATGGTGAATGTTGCAGGATTCCAGAGTGTTTCATAAAACAATAAGTTTTCTTAAATCTCTGTATTACATGTTTTCGAGTCGTTTGTTCTCTTTTGTTGTTTAAATGTTTTACACTTAATAGCAAAGTAGAAGAATAGTTACAGGATTTAATCACTGATTACCCTGAACTCAATCTGAGCTATTATCCATGTTTTCTTCAGATACAGTGAATGCAGTGTAATTCTTAATTGCTGCACTTTAAAACTATATCTTTTACAGTGATAGACATCCCCAGGGATTCAAGTTTTGCTCCTGAGGCATCTATCTGTTTCTCATACCTAGTTTGGTGGAAATACTCGAATACTTTAGTGAAAATTCTTAATTGCTTTCACTGGTTTTTTCACCTGTTTGTGTTATAAATCAAAATTTGTTCTATGAAGTATCCAAATGGCCCTGCAAACTTCACCAGTTCACCTCAAGGTTTCTAGACACCTACAGCCATAGACTCCATTGCCCAATGATACTTGACTCTCTGAATACTACATCACTAAGACCTAAAAGAAACCCTTCAACCAAAGCATAAACAAAACCTGTGCATAATAGCTAGCCTAAAACCCTATCATAAACAGTTACAAATCATAAAGAGAGAGCCCTCTCTGATCACAGTTTGGCTAGAAACAGTGATCCAAAGATTGGTTAGTGGTTACCCCGGCCGTATTCCCTTGGGAGTCATAGGGAACAACCTGGGTGTTAACATAATTGGCGACTCCACTGGGGAATCCTAAAATTTTTCAATTACTATCTATCTCCCAAAGCTGCCATCAAGCCTGAAATTAGCCAAGAGGCCTTAGAACTGTTTCTCTAACACAGGGACAGCTTGAAGGAAGAGCTAGTTAGGGAATCTTAATCCTAGCTTTGGAAAATATATAGCCATTCCAAAATTTTCATCCAGTCCTTGAATATATAAACCTTGTATACAAGTTCTAAAGGAATAATTAGAAGCTGGCTCCCAAAAGAAACCCAAGGCACACTAGGGCAAACCCTGACCCTAATCAACCCATCATTGTTGATAACCCAAATATCATTCCAAAGAACATAAGGAGACAGCAAAAGCAGGAGAAGCCTGCTGATTCAGATATAAGTTCACACCAACCTATCCTCATTCCAACTCCTTGCAAAGTCCTTTTCCGTTCCACACCTAGTTCCCCTAGTTCATCATCAACACCTCAAAGCCCTCCTCTCCCATCTTCACCATCTGCACATACTCTTTTAACCAGCCCCCCGCTTGTTACCCATCCTATTAACCCTGTTACACCTGTAATCCCAGCTGTCCCATTTGTTCCTATTAACCCCATAAACCCCATAAACATGGCTAACAGATATGCACCTCTGCAGATACCAGCCAATGCTCCAGCTCTACCCCAAGACTACCAAACCAAAATCTCATTTTTTGACTCCCATGGCCCTTTGACAGCTGTCCAGCATGCTAAGAAGATGCAAGACCACTTTGAGACCTATGAAATAGATGATGACAGTGTCAGGATGAGAATTTTTGTTCAAAGCTTAACTGGGGATGTCAGAACTTGGTTTAGATCCCTGAATGCAAATTCCATTGCAACCCCTGAGGTCCTGTACCAAGAGTTTACCAACAGATGGGAGAAAAAGAAAGATCCACTCCACATACTCGGTGAATATAACACTATTAAAAGAGGTCCCCAAGAAACAGTTTTGGAATATTGTGCTAGGTTTAACAATGTATATAATGCTATCCCCCAGAACTTAAGGCCCCCTCCTGATTTGGCCCTGTATAACTTCCCTGACGGTTTTGACTCTGATATGGCCTATCAGCTGAAAGAAAGAGATCCTCCAACCCTTGCAGAAGCTCAAAGAGTTGCAGTCACTGTAGAGGCTAACCTAATTGCCAAGAGAAACAGGGCAAAGCTGGAAAAGAAGGCTGGCTTCAGAGAAGAGCCCTCGGGTTTTGATCAAAAGCTGGATGCAATACTAAACAGCATGAAGAGATTGGGTGAAAGAGTGGAATCAGTTGAAAGAAAATCATCATGGGAGACATCACAAAGCAACCCTCCTAGAAACCCAAATTTTAGGAGAAATCAGAACCCAAACATAGGAAAAACAAGTGCTGACCAAGACATTAGACCCCCTTTTCAAGAAAACTATGCAGAAACCTCCACAGCCAATCAGCTCAATGAAGATCCCGAAATTAACTTAATGGGTCTGGATGGTAAAAGCCATGTTTTCTTAACACAAGAAGACCATGAGGAGGATGAAAGCAAAACATTCCAAACTAAATCAGGAGAATCCTTTGACTTTAAACAAGGATATGATACTGCTGTCTATGAAGTCCATAAACAATACAAACTAAGGAGTAGGACTGTAAATGTAAATCAGCCTGAAAAGGCAAAGGAGAAACAACAGTCCAAAGAAACCATGGTCACAGAACCTAATCACAACACAAACGTGCCTACAAAAGAAGTAGTGGTTGAGGAGGTTACTGAACTACTGTCCCCACTACAACAACCCACGGCAACCTCGTCCTCCCACCCAAATCCGAACATTACCCCTCAAGACATGAGTATGAGGGGCAGGTTTCGAAATCAAGATGAAATCCAACAAGAAGATTTAGGGAACAAAGAAAAGACTGCTATCCGTGACTCTAAAACCCAAGTTGACAAACCTTTTGACCTAGGTACAGAGATTGGCAAGTTAAAGATAGCAATCCCCCTCTCAGAGCTAGCCAAGCATGACATATACAAGCAGCAGATAAAGAACTCCCTTCAACTCACTAATAGCAAAGATGATGTAAATGTGCTAGATGACACTCCAGAATTACTGTTTGGCCCAGAGGTAGATGGAAAAACAGTAGTCACAGGGGTTTTACCTTTTTATGTCAGCTTGCATGTTCATGATAAAATACTGCACAATGCAATGTTTGACTCAGGTGCCTCTCACAACCTTATGCCAAAAGCAGTCATGGAAAGATTGAACTTGGATATAACAAGACCATACAAAGACCTGTTTTCTTTTGATTCCAGCCAAGTCAAATGTTTAGGCCTAATAAAAGATTTGTGTGTGTCTCTGGTTCAATATCCCAACAAGACTATTCTAATGGATGTTGTAGTTGCTGATATCCCACCCAAATATGGGATGCTGTTATCAAGATCATGGGGAGCCAAGCTCCAAGGATCCCTGCAATTAGACATGTCATATGCAACTATTTCTGTCTTTGGGCAACCAAAAAGACTTTATAGGGAAACACTCATGAAGTATATGGTCAGCAGTGAAGAAAAGCCCCAAAATTTTCCAATATATGCTGTCCATTCGGACATAGACTCCTTCATCCTTTTCAATGATAGCGCAGACCTTTCAAACAATGAGATTAGGACCGAAACACTCATACAAGAACAAAACATTGATCAGACAAGTAGCACCTGCCAAACATCAATCAGCCCAACAATACACATTAACCCTCCTCTAGTTGTTAAAGATTGTCAAACAAGTGATAAAGTTGTCCTAGAAAACAAATGGGGGAAGAAACCCCAACTCCTGCTCACATTGCCATCTCATGAACAGAACTTTAAATCTTCTGTCCAGCAAGATATCCTGTGGGTCCTAGAATTTGATGGGTCAGTCAACAAGTTAGGGGCAGGAGCTGGAGTGTGGATATATAACAAAGAGAAAGGCTATGCAGAAGGCAGGGCTTACAGATTGAATTTTAGGTGCACTAACAACATGGCAGAATATGAAGCTCTCTTGCTGGGCCTAAAGCTAGCAAAATCACTACAAGCTCCTAAACTCTCCATTATGGGAGACTCTGATCTAGTAATTCAACAAGTGAAAGGACATTTTGTCACCAATGACAAAAGATTGAGGTCCTACAGATCTGCTGTAATTGAAATATTAGAAACCTTCTCTGAGTTTGTTATCACAAAAATTTCAAGGGGCCACAATCTCCATGCACACAGCTTGGCAACGTTTGCCAGCACCTTCAAATTCCCATTAGAACCCAATAATTGTTTCACAGCCGAGGTCAAATACAGACCCTCTATTCCAAATAATGTCAAAGAATGGCAAGTATTTGAGGATGACATGCAAATAAACAATTTCTTGACCTTGCAACAAGAGTTCATAGGACTAAATATTGATCTTGAGGAAGCAAGTCCATCACAAATACAGTTTCAACAGTCTGCTCACCCAATGTCACCTAGAACAGCAAAACAATTACTGAGTCCAACCATTTTCGACAATGAAAACATTCAGCAAATTCACCAAATTGACTGTGAAGAGGTGAGCAACGCTGAAGATGAAATCATACAACTCAAAGACAATTTCCTTCCAGCAGGCCTTACCCCACTAGAGGACATTTTTGACTCAAATGATGTCCCCAGGAAACCAAAGATGCAGCCATTAGATGCAGCAATTGAAGAATGCAACATTGGTACCACTGACAAGCCTAAAATAATAAAACTATCTGCTGCTTTGCCCCCTGATCAAAAACCCAAATATATTGACCTCTTTAAAGAGTTTCAAGATGTTTTTGCTTGGGGTTATGAGGATCTAAAGTCCTATGATACCTCTGTTATCCAGCACACCATTCCCCTCAAGCCTAATCAAAAACCATTCAAACAGAAATTGAGAAGAATCAATCCTGTGCTCCTTCCTTCCATTGAAAAAGAATTACAGAAAATGTTCAAAGCTGGTATCATAGCACCAATCAGATTCTCTGAATGGATTTCAAATTTGGTCCCTACAAGAAAGAAAACTGGTGAGATTAGACTTTGTGTAGACTTAAGGAATTTGAATCAAGTATCACTCAAAGATAACTACCCTCTACCCAAAATGGATCATATTCTTCAAAGAGTAGTAGGGGCTTCAAGGATATCATTGCTTGATGGATTCTCAGGCTTTAACCAAATCCTAGTACACCCTGATGATCAAGACAAAACTGCATTTACAACCCCATGGGGAACTTTCAAGTATGTGAAAATGCCCTTTGGATTGAAAAATGCAGGGGCAACATTTCAAAGAGCAATGGATATTGCTTTCGCTAAGGAAATTCATGATTTCCTTGTCATTTATTTGGATGACCTCACACCTTTTTCAAAATCTGACCACGAACACTTGAAACATTTGAGACAGATTTTCATAACATGCAGGAAATATGGCATTTCCTTAAACCCCAAGAAGTCATTATTTGGCTTGGAAGAAGGGAAACTCTTAGGACACATTATTTCAAAAGATGGCATAAGAATTGATCCAGATAGGATACAAGCTATCCTACAAATGCCTCATCCAAGGAATTGCAAGGATTCTTAGGGAAAATCAACTTTTTAAGAAGGTTTATCCCGAATTTAGCAGAATTAATCAAATTACTAAACAATATGCTAAAGAAAGATTCAAAGGTCAAATGGACTGTTGAAGCAAAACAAGCCTTTGAAAGCATAAAATTGGCCTTGACTCAAACCCCAGTGTTAACTAATCCACAGTTTGACAGAGACTTTATCATTTTCTCCTTTGCCTCCCAACATACTATTGCTGCTGTTTTATTACAGAAAGATGACCACGGGAGTGAGAAACCTATTGCCTTTTTCAGCAGAGCTCTTAGAGATGCCCCCCTAAAGTACCAAATTATGGAGAAACAAGCCTATGCTTTGATCAAAGCTATTAAAGACTTTAGGATTTACATCCTTTACTCTCATGTTGTGGCTTATGTACCAAGTCCTATTGTCAAAGACATTCTCACCCAAGAAAACTTAGAGGGCAGAAGAGGAAAATGGATTGCCAATATACTAGAATTTGACATTGAAATAAAACCTACAAAGCTGATAAAAGGGCAAGGTTTAGCCAAATTAATGACAGAAGCAAATTTCCAAGCCTTAGATATCAATCAACTGGACAGTGAAACAGAGCTGGCGACTCCAAAGATCAATGTAGCCTTTGAACAATCTCCTTGGTACTCTGATATCTGTTATGTGTTACAAAACCTGTGTGCTCCCCCAGGACTGTCCAGAACTAAGTGTAGGTTCCTAAAAATGAAAACATCTAGATTTTGTGTGATGGATGGAAATTTACTTTGGAAAAACCATGAAGGTATCTTGCTGCACTGTCTAATAGAGAATGAAACTAACAAAATCATGCAAGATTTCCATGCTGGAGATTGCGGTGGACATTTGTACTGGAAGTCCACTGTGGACAAGATATTGAGGGCTGGGTACTACTGGCCCATTATGTTCTCTGAGGTTAAGAAATTTACGGCCTCATGCCACAAATGCCAACTGTTTGAAGGCAAAAGACAGTTGCTGCCACTTCCTTTGAAGCCCATTGCAACAGAGAGACCTTTTCAACAATGGGGCTTGGATTTCATTGGGGAAATTCATCCCTCATCTTCAGGGCAACACAGATGGATTCTGACAGCAACAGATTACTTCACCAAGTGGATTGAAGCCGCCCCATGCAGACAAGCAAATGATTCAGTAATCATTCAGTTTTTGGAAAACAATATACTGGCTAGATTTGGCTGTCCAGACAAGATAATAACAGACAATGCTGCTGCTTTCAGATCCAAGAAAATGGTGAACTTCTGCCATAAATTTCACATTACTTTGGGCCATTCTACAGCTTACTATCCTCAAGGAAATGGCCTTGCTGAATCATCAAACAAAAGTTTGATAAATATCATAAAGAAAGTGCTGGAAGAGAACAAAAAGAACTGGCATAAGAAACTAGTAAATGCTTTATGGGCAGACAGACTAACAACTAAAAGATCAATTGGGACCAGCCCATATGAGTTAGTCTATGGATTAGAGGCCAGATTTCCGTCATCACTAGGAGTGCCGGTTATGAAACTTCTGCAAGAAAGCCAAGCAGAGCCAAATGACATGCAAAGAAGGATTAACCAGATAATTTGTTTACAACAGACCAGAGAACAAGTTTTCAGCAGAGTACAGATACTACAAGAGAAACTGAAAAAGGCCTTTGATAGAAGAACCAAAGCAGAAGATTTCAATATAGGGGACAAAGTTTTAAAGTGGGATGCAAGAAGAGAAGAGAAAGGGAAACATGGAAAGTTTGACTCTTTATGGAAAGGACCATTTGCTGTCCAAGCAGTGCAAGGTAATAACACCTACTTCCTCAAAAGTTTGACTGAAACTGACTTGGATGAAGGTCCTGTCAATGGCAGGATGCTGAAGCACTACTTTGACTGTTCACTATGAGTGGAATCCAAGGATTCATTGTATATATGCAGATGTACATATTGTTTTCTGTTTTAGATTGTAAAAAGCAGTTTTCCCAAGTGATTCACCAAGCAGTAAGAGGCAAATAGAATCAGAGGTTCTCCAAGAAAAAAGCACACAATTTTGACACATTTATGCAGCAGATTTCAAAGATTAAGATGGGCAGTCAAGGAACAAGGCAATCTGACCTGCTGTTCTTGGTCTTTCAAAAGAAAAACCATCCCCATGTGGAGCCACTGTTGGATACCTATACTAATAGGTTTCATATTTCATGATTGGCCAAGGAAAGTCCAAATATGCTCTGCTTTGGTATTACAAAGATCCCATATTTCCTGGAGAACAAGAGGTGTGTAATCTGTTTCAAATATTGAAGACCTTTATTTAAATTTTGTGGATGATTCAACAGTTTAAGCTGGATCATGCCATGTTTCAATTTTGAGTTATAGAATAGAGAAAGAAGTCTGTCCAAACTGTTTAATCTTGGCAGACAAGTAGTTTAGGTAGAGAAGCAAAGGTTCCCAACAGCTTAATCTGGGACCTTGGAAGAGATAAGGGTAGAAGTAGATAGAAAAGAATAAAGAAAAAGCCAAAGAAAAGAAAAGGCAAGTGAGGGTTTGCAAGCCTAAATGCACCCTCCAATGGAGAAACAAAAAAAAAAAAAAAAAATGCTAGGAAAATAGCTGGGTAAGCAGTTGTGGTTGCAGAAAAGGTATTTTCACCATTACACATATGTCAAGAGGTGTTTTGCCAAGGCAAAAATCTGTCAATGGACAAAGTGGTTAAATCCATCAAATTACAGCAAGGAGCATAACTAACCTCCCTCTTCCCCTCTATTCCATTACTAACACTCCCTTTCTTTAGCTGAGATTTATGAAGAGAGATCATGGTTTTATGATGGTTCTTGTTCTTTTAGAAGCCACATTCCTTGTCTAAGATCTTTTCATTTTGATCTACTCTCAAAACTAAATCAATTTCAGATAAACTCAGTAAAATCCCCTTCATTTGCTCCCTGCATTCATATTAACCTCTAATTTTACTACATAGCTCCCTTATCTTACCCCTTCCCCTAATAATACTAACACTATGGTGTATAAAGCCCTAAATCTTATAAATACTCCCTCCCCTTGGCATTATAGCCATACGTTCTTCAGAAGGGACCAAAATGACCTCTGGTCACTTTGGTGAACCTGTCCCACCCCACTCCCCCTTGCTACAAACCAACTCGCTCCTCAAACTACCCTTTGCATTGAATAAACCCTTATAAAACCTCTTATGCCTTTAAATCCTTTGCAAAAGTTACCAAAGTCAAAACCCGCCTCTGGCGCATTTCCAAAGGTTAGCGCATTATTTGTTAAATGGAAAACATTCAAAAAACCAATGAAAAACCCATAAACCCAAAGTTTCCGCCGCGCATATAACCTAAGCAAGTTGCCGCTCCGCCCACCGTCGGATCAAGTCTCTGAGATCCGACGACCCACAGCGATATCGGAGCTGCCCCTGTAGCCGTCCTTTACCGCCCGAGAAGGTGACGTTGCGTCACGTCAGGGCCTCTCCACGCGTCAGACGTTAAGGACTCTCGGAGCCGGGTTTGACAGTTCTGAGACCGTACCAAAACCGCCCCGAGAGACCGTAGCGGCTAGCCCTAACCGTAACCGCTACGGTCCTAACCGCCAACTGTTTTCCGCCAACGCATCGCCACGTCACGTTCGCTTGTACTCGCCCCTGCTATTCGTCCACCTGGCCGCTGACATGGCTGCCACCTCATCGCCCCCTTGGACCAATAGTCTACCGCCACGTCACCCGATGACGTCAGCTGACGTCACCTCACCTTGACCTGCCAATGACGTCATGCTGACGTCATCACTAAAAAGCGCCAAAATGGTAAAAAGTCCATATTAACCCAAAAAAGCCGTGTTTTTCTCACTTTTCACTCCTGTCGCCACTGTTCTCTCTGCATGACCGTTTACGTTCAAATTTCCGCCCACCTGCTGAGTTAACCCGGGCGACCTCCTCAGCAGCAACCGTGCATGCCTGCGCAACCTTTGTTCGTCAATTAACAGGTATTTACCGTTGTTCTGCCCTCCATACGACTGTTATTGAAATTTAAGTTGCTCAGAAGGCTAAGGACACCTTAGAAACTATATTTGCACCGCCCATTTCCCTCTGCGCGTCCACAATTGTAACTGTGAAGTCTAAAAACACCAGCCAAGCCATAATACCTGTAATTTCACTCAAAAACAGCGTTCACTGCGTATTCCCGGCAAATTCCTTGTTGACCTCAAATCACCCGCTGAAAGAGGGCATAGTGACACCCACAGTAGCCTTGACTCCTAGTATAAGCAGTATTTCAATTGCTGCTGTATAAACTCCTCCTCTGATACTTAAATTTCAAGACTATTCTTACAAAAAGCACTTTTGTTCTGTGCTGGTGCTTTTACAAGCCACTTTATTACAATTGTTGAACTTCAAAGAATCATGGAGACTCCTATTGCTCTAAATATCAAGCCCCTCAATGCTCCTCACCAGGAATTAGCATGGAAAGCTCTGGGAGACATGGATTACCAAATGCTGGACTGGTTCCCTATGGGAACCAAATACAATATCCAGATGATGAATGAGTTAAAAGCCCAGCACCTGAGTGGGGCAGATATCTTGGGAATTTGGGACTCAAATTTGCCCATCTACAACCTTCCCCAAGTAAATCCTATGCCAGAACTGATCTACAGCTGCCAGGAATGCTATGACCCAAACCAAAGAGCTGTCATCAGCCCCACAGGCTCAATCCTATTCCAGATTACCCCAGAGAGTATAAATGGAATGCTGCACTTCCAAACTGCCAAGCAATTGACCCCCATCTTTATGCAGAATTTGATAAACAAAGGGACCAAGCTGTCAAATGACCAAATCATTAAAATCAATCAGTTGTTTGTAAGACCAGGCTCTGAAACAGTTAGAACCCCTCCTATTGGGTATCACTACTTGAATGATTTGGGCAGGATGTTAGTGGATTTAATCAGTTATGTCCTAGGATTCAGGGGGATGGAGGACGTGGATGATAGCCTAATGGCAATGTTGTCTATATTCTCTCCTGGTAAGCCCCCAGCTGTTCATTATGACTATGCAACCTACATTGCAGATAAAATCCATGAGCAGTTTATGAACTTGAAGAGGGAAAGACTATTCAGGTATACTTCATATATATACCATCTATTCTTGTTCTATCAGCCAGCCACCTTCTCTTTTCCTTTGAAGCAACTCAATGCCCAGGGAAATCCAAGATCAGTTGTGTTCTGGACTTCTGTTTTTCATCATACCTCTGTATCACCTTACACATACACTGAGTTTATTGACTTATTCATTTATCCAGTCATGAAAGTATTGCATGGTACTCCTCCTCCTAGACTAACTGATGACATGAGAAGAATTCTCCATTTGAATAAGTCCTACAGCATTGGTAATTGGTACTTCTACCAAAACCACACAGTCATCAGGATATATGGCTGTGAGTTGACCCCTTTTAGGTTGCCAAGGTATGTCCCCATGAGGCTTTTTGCCTTGGAATATTTCAGACAGTTTGGGAACTTAGACTACCTGCATTTTCAGAGCAAGAACAAGAAGTCACAGCTAAAGGTGAGGAGCCAGCTGGGTCCTTTCCTATATAACAGAAAAGAGGAAGGGTGGAAGGAGGCAGACAGTATCCTGGAGGGCCTCAGACTGCAAACCAGCTTTGAATGGATACCCTATGACCCCAATCATTCTATCTCCCTCAGGAGGATTAGATACAAATTGGGTAGCTATGCACACAAGAGACAACCCGAGATTGAACAGTATGCCAATGCATCAAATTGGGAAGAGGGTACCCTAGAGGAGGAAATTACTAATGAAGAGTTACTTGAGAGAGAGGCTAGAAATATGCAAAAGGAAGCTGACTTGGAAACTTGTGGACAGGTGCCCCTCTCCTACAAAAAGCAACTTGGAGCAGCTGCTGCATCATCAACAGCACAGCAGCAAACTGCCGAGAAAGCACCACAGACAGCAAGCAAGGATAAAGGGAAGCAGGTGGAACAGCCACCTCCATTGACAGAAGAACAAGTGGATACATTGCTACAGCAGCAAGAAGAGATGGAGCAGCAGGAACTCGAGCAACAACAGGAAGAGGAACAATTTAGTGAACAACAGCCCTTGCAGCAAGAAAAAGTGATTAATGCTCCAAGCTCCACTGAGCAACAGGCTCAGACAATAGTGCCTCCTAGGTCAGAAACTACTGTTGATACCTCAGTCCTCCAAACCCCACAAAAGGAGGACTTAACCAGGAAAAGGGATAGAGAGACTCCCCTGACTTCATCCATCAATCGGGGAGAGAAAAGACAAAGACTAAATGACTCTCAAGAGGATGACATAGCAGTGAGGCATGCAATGGGCATGGGCCCACCCAGTGGAGAAGTTTCAGCCAGTTCATTTCAGCATGAACATGATAGAGCCGTGGGAGGAGAGGTCAGCTCCTCCAGCCAGCATAGAGAAGGACAGTCAAGCATCAAACATCAATTTATTGACATTAAGAGGAGGAGTGATCCTATTAAAGTACAGCTGTACAATCATTTGCTGAACATGGCTCCTACCAATCAGCAAAGACTCATGTCTGCCTTTGATGTAAGTGAAGGCAAGATGATCATGAGTCACTTCATGCCCACAACGCTGCATCCTCAATCTACCTCGGATTACCTAAGAATCAACATGGAGGTTCTGGCCAAAGACATACACCCTATGGATAAGATTGAATTACATAAACAAACTGGTGAAATGGTGTATGCCTCCTTGGCAGATGAAACGTTGGAGAACTACAAATTGAAGAGCAGCCTTGATAACACAGCATCTCAGCTGGAATTGGAGAGAGCATCATCACAAGCCAAGGACAACAGGATCAAGTCCTTGGAAGAGGTAATTATAGAAATAGGACATGATCCTAAAGATGTTAAGGGTATCCAAGAACTCTTGAAGCTAAGGGATGCAGACTTGGCGGCCTTAAGAAAGAAAATCAAGCTTCCAGCTACCATCCATCCTCAAACAGATGAAGTTACCCAGCAAAGGCAGGAAAAGGATGCTACAGACCTACTGATATCCCTGTACAAGGAGCTGGTTCAGACTCAAGACCAGCTAGGACAATCAGAAGCTGCAAAGGCAGCATTACAGACAGCTATGAAACAAAAAGAAGAGGGCCAACCCTCCCAGCCTCCTCCTGTGATAATCAACCTTGAGGAAGTCCAGCCAACGACTACTCCTCCTCCTCAACAGACAGGGCCTACAGCACCATCTACAGCAACAACTACACCAACAACAGAGCCAACTCCTACTCTGGATATGCAGAAGCTGCAAGCTGAGATCCAAGTTCTTGAATCCCAAATGAAAGAGCTTGATGAAGTCAAAAGATCTTTGACCAAGGTGAATGAAAAATTTGACAAAAGCAAGCAGAATGAGGCAGCAAAGGAAAGAGAGGTGAAAGCTCTAAAAAAGAGAATAGCTGAACTAGAAAAAGAGCTTGCACTAGAAAAAGTAACAGCAGAAATGAAAGCAGTCCTCTGGGGCAACATTGGTCGATCCATCACCAATCAGTGGCAGTATATTGAGACTATGGATGAGCAAATAGCACTCATCACGAAGGCAAACAGGGAGGTACAGAGAGCAAGAGCAAGCCTTGGCCACATGCCAGATGCTGCCAGCAGAATGATCAATATTTTGAATAACAAAACCAGCTCTCAACTAGCCACCATGGGAATTACTAACAGGACTGAAACAATTTCAGTAGTTAAAAGAGTCTTGACACTAAGAAGCCTAATCGGAACGCTGGAGAGGAGAACACAGGATATGCAGACCGAGATCAACAAATTCCTGGACAGATTTGTGGCATTACAAAACAGAGGCCTCCCCAGCATATTAAGCAGTGTAGGAAGGCTGCTTACTCTGGAAAATTACATCAAAAGGGTTGATGCGCAGGCTGCAGCACAAATAGCAAAACAACCCAGTACCTCAGCTGAAACAGGGCCAGCAACAGGGCAGAATTTGTATGATAGGGTGGATAACCTGTTCTTTATTATGAATGAAATTGATCACCTGTTTGATACCCCACCAAATTTCTTTAAGTATACAGAGGCAGATGAAACTTTGGGGGAAATAATAAGACACCAATTGCCCACACAGGAAGAATGGAGGAATCTGACACAGGTAATCTTATCAGGCCCGAACCCGTAGGGTTGGTTTTTTCTCCAGTTTATGGGCAGTCATGCACAGGCAGGATTTTGATAGATAAAATCTACAAGAAAGAGACAGATGCTGAGCCAACTCGGCAGAGCTATTTACTCACCACAGCAGCAGTCACAATCACAGGTGACAAACCCAGAATACAGCGTACAAGCCATAAAGTCGGGTTCCCCAGCATTTAATCAAAGTATCTCAACCGACTCAGCAGATCCCAAAGGCCAAAATATCTTCTGACAGAACATTAAGACGCCTTTATCTTGTATTCAATGCGGTAATAAATTTCTGATAATAATATCTCAAAAGTTGGTGAGAATATTAAAGTCTGAGATAACTTAGAACTCAGATATTTTGTAAACAATCGCAAGTATATATTCACCCCTCGCAGAAGCTGAAGGGGTTGTTGTTATTTTCCTTTTAGAAGTCTCACTTGCTGTAAGATTCTGAGAGAAGTAATACAAAGGGAGAATGAAATTTCCAAAAGCTTGGTGTATGTGATGCGTTGTGATGAATGGTGAATGTTGCAGGATTCCAGAGTGTTTCATAAAACAATAAGTTTTCTTAAATCTCTGTATTACATGTTTTCGAGTCTTTTGTTCTCTTTTGTTGTTTAAATGTTTTACACTTAATAGCAAAGTAGAAGAATAGTTACAGGATTTAATCACTGATTACCCTGAACTCAATCTGAGCTATTATCCATGTTTTCTTCAGATACAGTGAATGAAGTGTAATTCTTAATTGCTTCACTTTAAAACTATATCTTTTACAGTGATAGACATCCCCAGGGATTCAAGTTTTGCTCCTGAGGCATCTATCTGTTTCTCATACCTAGTTTGGTGGAAATACTCGAATACTTTAGTGAAAATTCTTAATTGCTTTCACTGGTTTTTTCACCTGTTTGTGTTATAAATCAAAATTTGTTCTATGAAGTATCCAAATGGCCCTGCAAACTTCACCAGTTCACCTCAAGGTTTCTAGACACCTACAGCCATAGACTCCATTGCCCAATGATACTTGACTCTCTGAATACTACATCACTAAGACCTAAAAGAAACCCTTCAACCAAAGCATAAACAAAACCTGTGCATAATAGCTAGCCTAAAACCCTATCATAAACAGTTACAAATCATAAAGAGAGAGCCCTCTCTGATCACAGTTTGGCTAGAAACAGTGATCCAAAGATTGGTCAGTGGTTACCCCGGCCGTATTCCCTTGGGAGTCATAGGGAACAACCTGGGTGTTAACAGGAGGAACCCAACTGGGGAAAGAATTCTGAAGGGGAAACTAATTTCCACATGAGAGGAGTGAGAAAAAGGAAAAGAAAGAAAACATGTAGAGAGAGTTCACAGGAAGGAAGGGATCGCTCTAATGGTAGGCATATTATGGACCTAAAAAGGATTGCTAGTTGATAATCACTACGTAGTGGCTTTTCTAAGGACTAATGAACCCTCTAGGAGTGGGCTTGTCTTAGGACTAATGAACTCACTAGGAATCTTGTGGATTGATGAACCTTTCAGTTAGGAGCGAGAGACAGTTAGGCACTTATGGGGTTGATGAAATATCAAGTGTAGCCCTGGGTTGGGAACATTGGTGCTTGCACTCACTAATGAGCTACCTAGAAAGGTGATCTTTATACTCACATGGTAGCTTATCTAGTTTTTGAGCCTGCCCATGTTAATATAAGAAACTCTCCTCCTATAATTGAACTATGAGTCTATGTATTTGCATGAATCCCTTGTATAATTATTGAATAAATAAAATCCCTCTATGGTATAACAATTGGGAGCTATTCATAACACCTACTAAAATTGGGTTATGTTCATGGTATATGAATAATGGTCGAGTACTCTTGTCTAAACCACCTTTTTAAGCTATGAAATCTAGCTTAGGGGGGACTGGATGCAAGAAACATTGTAGTATAAGAAAATCTAAGATTGGGTGGAGAGTTAGAGTCCCATTCTCAGTTTTGAAACTTCCTTTATCAATAAGTACTCATATAAGTTCTTGTGCTTGTAAATATTATTGTTTGCATGTTTAATGTATTGTTAAAATTTTGATGTTAATGTTGACGAATGTTGATTTCCTATATGAAGGTGGAATGCTAGCTCCTATATAATTTTCTAAGGAATGGTTTATGTCTTTTGTTTAATTCTTGACCCTTAGTTTAGCTTAATTGCTTGAATACAATAAACATGTGAATCTTTGTGATAATATGAGCTTGAAATTAGTCCAACTTCTCGAGTGTAAAAGAGATGGTTGAATTCCTATTATTAACTCTTGCATTGAAATGTTTTGAACAATAGGCCTCCTTGTTTATGAACATAAATACAATCCTAGGAGGGATAGGTCTATGTGCATAACTATTATGTTTAGGCATAATGACCACTTATATATATGTGTGTGTGACTACATAGAATGACCAAGTTTGATTGAGGCGTTAATAAGCTCATGAAGGATAGCGACCAACTATATAGCCACATATGGATAGCAACTTCATTGGGAGAAATGTTTTGAACAATAGGCCTCCTTGTTTATGAACATAAATACAATCCTAGGAGGGATAAGTCTCCGTGCATAACTATTATGCTTAGCCATAATGACCACTTATATATATGTGTGTGTGACTACATAGAATGACCAAGTTTGATTGAGGCGTTAATAAGCTCATGAAGGATAGCGACCAACTATATAGCCACATATGGATAGCAACTTCATTGGGAGATATGGTGGAGGTCATATATATCTATATTTCAAATGAATTGAGGCCTAGTGTAGAACCACAAGGAAAACCATAACTATGGGAACCCCCCCGTGACATCATGAGGGGGAGGGGGAATCACTCGTTTCAATTTCAACCAGTGGATCAAAAGGGGATAGGATAGTCATTACCTGAGACCCACAAAACCACAAGTTAGAATTACAACTAAGATACCCCCACTATTACATTATGAGGAGGGGGGGGAGTCCCTCATTTTAATCTAAGTTATTGATCGCTGGTGGTATTACATTCATCAAATGGAAGGGACCTTGTTTACTTAGGACTTTGGAGGCTTTCTATATGTTCCCCTTGAGTTTTGGTTGGTGGAAAATGGACATGGAAATCCTTGTGACAATTGGAGTCATTGATGCTTAGAATCCACTAGAGATGTTGGATGGATGGGGACCCAGGGCATTTAGACCATGGGGTTTTTAATTTGCACACAAAGTATTTTAGCTGGGAATATGAGGCCAAGATAGAAGCTAATTCTAATAAATGATTACAAGAGTTTCATATAGGCCTCGAGGCTAGAAAACTACGAAAATGCCAAAATTTGGTTATAATGGGAAAATCTTGATTTGCAAGGGGTTGAGATACTAGTGGGGCCTGAGGCCAAGTGGTGGATGATGTGGGTCCCTAGATGACATCGATAAAAATGGATGGCACATGGATATACTAGAGGTGGCCACATGGATAACATGATGTCAACATGACAAGGGAATGGCATCACCCCGACAGATTTAGGAGGAGGACAATGAAAAATGATCGAGCTATTTATCTCACGGGGAACAAAGATAACTTTGGAAATTGATGGAGAGAAGTCTTTTCCCAATTAATTTAGAGGGATACATTAAAGTGACATCATTGAAATATGGTTGAGGTATTTACATCCTGTAAATAGATAAATTCCCAGTAAATGCCATGAATAGAATTCTTACATTCTTGGGGAATTTAAATGGTAAAATCACCTCGATGATGACATAGCCTTAGTGGTTTTAAAAGGAGCACAATGAGAAGAGGCTAGGGCTTATGTCCTAGGGTGGGAAACATATGCGTGATATCATCCTAGGGTTTTTGGAAGGACACAAAGAGAAAACAATAGGGGTTTTGATGTAGATGACCAAGTATGGTGATATGGACCACGCAATAGGGTGATGCAATGAAGTGGACCACATAGCAAATTGAAATGGCATGATGTGGAGTTCCATGTGGGTTCCACATGGAAAATTTTGATGATATGGTAAGAGGTCATTAGTAAAAAATATAAATGGCCATATCTTTGGATTTGGGAATCAGATTGAGGAAAATTTATATCGCCAAAAGGATTTCAGTGAGATGAATGCAATGGAAATGTTTATTTCATATTTTGAGTTTGAAAAATGATGAAATTTTTGGACGCCATTTCCATAACAAGACATTAGAGTTCAAGTCAATCATAGTAAGATCTTCTTCTACCCTTAGTATCGACTAATGGTGGGGGTATGCTATAGAGTGGTATCAGAGTGGAGTTTCAACAGTACACATTTGGAGATAAGATAAGGCCCTAGAATGGTGTGGTAGGTGTTAACACCTATTATGGAGGACGATCGTCATGTGGATTGAAGATATGTGTTGTTTAATGTATTTTCTTGTGATGTATATGCATATAGTATGTTAGTACTTATTTTGATAGGGTATTATTGTTATTGATGTATTAAATTTAAGTGTAATGTTTCATCTAGCCTTGTGCCAACATATTTACAATAAAAGGCAAGGTGATGATTTATGTCATGCATTTATGTTTTGGATGATATAAAAGATATGTGTGTATATGATAATGCATTAAGAAGACACTAAGACCTAAAAGGAATGAGTAGAAGAATGGTGTAATATAGCATTGATAGGTCACAACATGCATATGAAGAGGAAGAATCAATTGAGAAGAGAGGAGACACAAGCTCTCCTAATTGGATAGATACATTAAGAAGTTTAAGCATTGAAATAGAGAGACATAAAGTTGAAAATGAGAAGTTGGTCATGGCACATGAAAGGCAAGAAGAAGTGAATGTAGTTATACTGCAAAGCCTCTCATATCTACAAAGACAAAAACAACATGAGCTAGGAACTAGCCACTAGGTTAGGTAGATTTCATCATACTAAAGGAAGTAAGAGGAAAGAACTAGCAGAGTAGATGAAAGCAGATCCAGGAAAAGGCATAGGTTATCAAGAGAAGACATAGTAAGGGGAGGTACTCCATTAAGTAATTTAGAGAGAAGGATAAAAATCACTAAGGAACTACCCAGTGTCACAGCAAAAAGACACTACCAACCAAGAAGGAGAGGAAAGGAGTTTATGCCAAAAGAGTTTAAGAAGGCAAAGCTTGCCACATTTGATGGTGAGGTGAAGAAGGATAAAGTTGTAGGGTAATGGTTTCTAGGGATGAATAAGGTTTTTAGATTCCTTGACTAATCGAAAAATATGAAAGCAAGGGTAGCCATCTCCATCCTAAGAGGTAAGGTAGATGTCTGGTCAGAAGACGTGAAGAATGTCAACGACATTTGAGAAGAAGAGTTGTCTTGGAGGAGATTTGAAAGATTCTTCTGAGAGAAGTATTTGGTTGAAGAATGTTATGATAACAAGGCCAAGGATTTATATGAGCTCAAAATGGGGCAATTATCTAACAAATAATATATTACAAAATTTCTAGAATTTTTGAGCTACGAAAAGGCGAATGTCTATAGGTATCTCAATGATCTGCCTAATTTATTTAAAAATCGAATGGAGTTTGATGATCCTAAAATTCTTGAGGATGCATCCAGGAAATTAAAACATTGTTACAAGTAGTCTAGGTGCAATATAGAGTTTAAGATTGATTGGAAGGCAAAAGGTAGTTTCAAAATTAATGGAAAGAAGTTGGGAAATTCCGGTCTGCCACTTGGAGAAAGGGAAGGAAGTTTCACCACCAATAGAGATGAAGCACAATGGAAGTTCAAAGCTGCTAATAAAGGAAAACCTACTAAGGATGCAAGAGAAGAGGCTAGAGGTTATGGAGGAGGAATCTTTAAGGGATTTCCAACAATGTAAGAACAATGGATCAAGGTTGTAAAACATTCATGAAGTTGGGATAGTTTGGTATATCACTCAGAATAGTCACCAGGAATTAATTATCGAGATGGAAGGTATACCTAGATGGAGATTCTAGTTGGAACCTCTATGCATCCTATATTGAAGATAGTTCATGCTCCAGAATTGATTAATCGAGAAATTCAAGTTGTAAAGGAGGAACTTTGTGCCGAAGGAAGCGGCATGGGAGATGGATGATCAGATGTGGGAAACATATCCATTTTTGTTTGTTGTTTGAATCAAATGTAAATAAGTTATAAATGATTGTATAGAGGATAAATTTAATTGTTGTTATTGGTTTCAGTAAAGAGACTAAATGAAACTAATGATCTTGATTTTCTTATAGCATTTTATTTCCAACTATAGTTGATCTTGAAAAGGAGACTAAAATATAAATTTTATGAAGGCATGATTATAAATGAGTTTACATGTACATATGCATGTAATATTATGATTTTTTAAAATTACTCTAAGATATTAAATATGCCTATTTATGTCCTTGGTTTGAGACATCAGACCAAAAAGAATTTTGAGATTTATGTGTAACTGCGGGGAAACATGCTTGGCCTATCATGGTAGGAAAATAGTTTATATTTCATTTGCATTAATGATTCTAACAATTGAATGTATAGGATTGCACATAGAAAGACTAATACAACAAGAGAAAAAGTAGCTTGTGAGAGCTATCGTGCACTTGGACCAACAATGTATAATGTTGGAAGAAAAGGAGGATGGGACATTCCCTCAAGACCCTCTAATGAACATTGATTGATCCCTCGGAGAAATTAGTGGGACGGGATGGATTTAATAGGTTGCATGAAACCTTGGAGAGGGTATGGCTTGAGCGTCCACTCATGAAATATTAAAAAACACTAGAACTCATGGGGATAGAGTTTTTGTGAATTGTTGAATGTTTTTTGTATTTTGTGTTTCATGATTGGTTTTCTATTTGACTTACCATTTTGACAATTGATTTTTGCATGGTCATACTACCTTGTTTATGGTTTTGTATTGTTGTTATGAACTTTTACGATTCTCCATTTTCTTTTCTTCTTGCCTTCTATGTCTCGGGGTCTTGAGAAATTTGTTGGGTGTAGAAGTAAGGTAACGAAGCTCTGGGGAAGAGTTAAGTGGAACCTAATGAGAAAATTAAAACTCGAATGAAGCTCAGTGCATGAGTAAAGGGAAATTGAAGGAAGGAAGGAAGAGTATGATAACCAAGTGGGATGGTTAGGTCCATGGGAATAAATGGAAAGTGATAGGACATATAGATATATCACTTGAGTATGGAAATGCATTCTTTGTATTACGATGTAGTGAAGGAATACTAGTGCTGTCTAGAATGACAAGATTTTGGTTGAGAACCATCATAGTGTTAGGATAAGAAAAAATATCATATATATATTGACGAATTGACAACTTAATGGGTTCCAGGAAACTTGGAATACCATTCGGAAAATGGGAAGGAAAGACCATTGCTTGAAATATTGAGTAATGACCTTCTTCAGAGTTACAATAGGAATGCATGAAGAAAATATGTGCATGATGGAAATTGCTAGTGTGTGAACAACTTGAGCAAAGAAATGTTTTCTAATGAACTACTAATTATTGTAGACAACAATGATTTTAGTTGATAATGCTAATAATGATGAACAAAAAGGTAAAAGGGAAGGAATTTCGGTGAAGAATTCCTCTGGGCCAACTTGGAAAATTGTTACTCCAAATGAATGCATGCTTTGCATGGATACAAGAGGTCATATTAACCTCGATCTTCCTTGGCATATGTGAATGTATGTTATTAATATCTTGATGATTAAATGAATGCATGAAAATCCGTTTTGATTGATAGGCTTATGTCGAGAATCATTCTTGTGGAAGAATAATTGGTTCTATTTATTTTGTGCATATATATGAATGGCTTGTTTGGGATAAAAAACAATTACCCAAATAATATTCCTGATTGTGTGAAGAATCCATTGGGCAAGAGGAATCCCTAAATGATTTATGATTTTATTGTTGTGCGATCATGGAACTCATGTGGATGTCGTGATTATGAACTAATTAGTTATGTTGTGATAAGAGGTACATGAAAATTTCAATGTTCACCTCATCGATAAATTTTATAATGAGGTATGACTCAAATCTATTTCAATTTCCTTACAATGAATCTCATGAGAGATTGTATTCTATGATGTATGCAAGAAATTGGAATGTCAGTTTGGGTGAATGGAGCTGGCTAAAAAGGTAAAAAACAACAACTTGGAAGATATCAAAGTGTGCAACAACATGATGAATATGAGGATGAGGTAAGGAAAGAGCACTGTAAATTGTAAAATATAAATAAATGATTTTATGCGATGATTATATCGATTAACTTGCTACATGAGCAATTTTGTGTGTCAAAACTAATTATATGAAGTTGTGTATATAAAGCTTCAAATGGTTTTGTGATTTGTTTAAAGCATGTTTCTCTTTGTGTTCGAATATAGAATACCAAGGATGGTGTTCTTCCATTGGGGTGGGGTTTGTGACAACCCCTGGCTAATTGCCCCCATTGTAAATATTTAAAATCATTTTGTTGTAAATAAATATGGATGAGAAATTGGGACATAGATTTCATAGATTAGGGAGGGATATTTCTTGAGGAAGCTTTATTATTTTAATGTCATTCATGGGTTGATTGGCAGGCCTTAAATAGGTTGACTATACAAGTTGGAGGAGGAGAGGATAGGAGCCATGCCTCTCTTGGGAAAACCTGGGAGGGAAAGAAGACAAAATTAAGTTCTAAAGGGATGAGTTGGTAGGAAGTCTTGGTTGTTAAGCACACATCCATGTAATTGTGGATACAGTTGGAATGATGGTAGTGGGAGGCCAAGAAGGAACATATCAATGAGGAAGATACAAAGAGACAAGCCACGTTGTGGTAGTGATAGACTGGGCTAGTGGTTCTCGAGGTCAAACAATCAATTAAAGACTCATTCAATGAGGAGGAATTCATCATTCATGCCTACATTTAGGCAAAAAAGTCATTCATGGATGGAGGAAACCAAGTGGGGAAATAATTAGGAAGGGGAAGAGAATTTTATCATGGGAGGAACAAGAAAAAGAAAGAGAAAAAAATCACGCAGAGATAGTTTAAAGGAAGGAAAAGATCGCTTTGATGGTACCTTCTTGATTAACCCAAAAAGGCTTGTTGGTTGATAATCACTGAGAAGTGGCTTGGCTAAGGAATGATGAACCCATAAGGAAATGATTATCTTAGGACTAATGAACCAATAAGGAATGGCTTGTCTTAGGACTAATGAACCCACTGGGAAGTTTATGGATTGATGAACCTACTGGCTAGGATATAAAAACACTCAAGTACTTTTGTGGTTGATAAAACACTAGATATAGCCTTGGGATGGAAACACTAGTGCTTGCACTCACTGATGAACTACCTCAAAAGGTGATCTTTGTACTGCCATGGTATCTTATCCAACTGATGGACCTTCCCATGTTAATATAATAGAAAAATATCCTCCTATAGTTGGATTGTGACTCTCTATATTTGCATGAATCACTTCTATATTGTTAATAAATGAAATGTCTCAATGGTGTAACAACTAGGAGCTATTGAGAAAACTTGGGAAAAATTGGCTTTATTCACTATATGTGAGTAATGGTCGAGAGTTCCTATATAAAGCACCTCCTCAAGCTCTAAAATATGGCTTTAGGGTGATTAAAGCAAGAAAGGCTACAATGTAAGCTAATTTAAGTTTGGGTGGAGTGTTAGAGTACCAATCTCAGTCGCCAGAATTTTGTTATTGGATACTCACATAAGTTCGTGCACTTGTGGATATTATTATTTGCATGTTTAGTGTATTGTTACAATACTAAGGTTAATGTTGAGGAATGTTGATTTCCTGTATGAATTTGGAATGTTAGTTATTTTGTGGTTTTCTAAGGAATGATTTAATTCCTATGTTTAACTCTTGACCTTGAGCATAGCTTAATTTCTTCAATACAACAGACATGTGAATCGCTGTGAAAATAGGAGCTTGAAATCAGTCCAAACTGCTTGAGTGTAAAAGAGATTGGTGAATCTATGTTATTAACAAAATTCTTGCATTAAAATGATTTGAACAATAGACCTCAATGTTTATGAACATAAATACAATCTTCAGAGAAATAAGCCTTTTTGCATAACTATTATGCTTAGACATGATGGCTTCAGATATATCTATATATATATATATATATATATATATATATATATATATATATATATATATATATATATATATATATATATATAAGAGGGAGTAGCTTGAGCGACTAAGTGTTGTAGCGTGCACACACACACACACACACACACACACACACAAATATATGTGTGTGTGTGTGTGTGTTTGAGCATATATTGTAAACTCTAAGGGGATTGGTTCCATGTTTGTGAGTTGAGAGCTATGGTGGAGGCCATATATATCTATAATCGAAATGTGCCAAGGGCTGGAACAGAATTGCAAGGTGGAACGACAACTGAAGAATCGTCCCCCCCAGTGACACAAGGGGGAGAAGGGGTCGACGGGGGCTAGGATAGTCATCGAATGATACCTAAGAAACCACAAGTTGAAATTACAACTGAGAGTCCCGGGGTTGTGTGACATCATGAGGAGTGGGGTGAGTCCCTCATTTTAATCTAAGATTTCAATCCCTAGTCATATTACATTTGTTGGATGGAATGGACCCCGGGGCCTTCAGACTCTAGAGGTTTTGTGTGTGCGCCCCTTGATTTTTGGTTAGGAAAAAAGGGCAAGGGAAATCTTTGTGACAATTAGGGCCATTGATGCCTAGAATCCACCAGAGTCGTCAGATGGATGTGACCCCTAGGTGTTGGGACCCCAAGGTTTTTCATTTGCGCATAAAATATTTTGGCCAAGGAGATAGTTCAGGATTGAAGGTGAGCCTAGGAAATGATGGAAAAAGTGGTGTATAGGCCTTAGGGCCACAAAACTATGAAAATTCCAAAAAATTCATTATAACGGGTAAATTCTTATTTTGCAAGGGGTCGAGAGCCTAATAGGACTTGACATGGTGCCATGGTGGCATGCCACATGGAAATCAGATTCAACCTTTTGGAGGGCCAAGTGGGCCAAAACAGGGTGACACATAACACTTTAGGATGTGGCCACGTGGACAGCATGACGTTGACATGATTGGGGAATGATGTCACCCTAGGCTAATGTCACCCCGATGGTTTCAAGAGGAGGACAACCAAAAATGGTTAGGGTATTTACGTCTTGGGGAACAAAGATATCCTTGACAATTAACGGATACAGATCTAGTCCCACGGAATTTAGAGGGAGACATTAGAAAAATATGACCACAGTAGTTACGTCTTGAGGAATATTAGATAAATTCCTAGTAAAATTCGTGAATAGAATTTAGGTCTAAAGGAATTTAAACGGTTAAGTCACCCCAGCGCTAACATCACCCTAGTGGTTTTCGAAGGAGCATCGTGAGAAGTGGTTGGGTTTTATTTCTTGAGGCGGGTCGAGTGCTGATGTGACCCTGAGGTTTTGCAAAGGACAAAGAGAGAAAAGGGCCAAGGTTTTTATGTGAGGGACCACATATGGTGATATGGCCCATGCCACAATGTGATGCCCTAATGTGGACCACATAGCATGTTGACATGGCACAACATGGGGTGCCACATGGGAACTATATGGGGTCCATGTGGATGTCACATGGCAGACTCTGGTGACATGGCAAGAGGTCATTGCCCAAATCTTTAAATGACCATATCTTTTGATCTGAGAGTCAAGGTGAGCAAAATTTTATATTTCCAGAAATCTTTCAAAAAGATGAATGCAATAGCAACGTTTATTTGGATTTTTAAGAGTTTGGAAAATTATGAAATTTTTAAACCCCATTTCCATAACAAGACATTGGAGGTCGGGCCAACCACAATAACATCTCATTCTACCCTTAGTATCTACTAATGGTGGATAGGGAGTTGTAGCATTTCCCCCCCTTTTTCCTCACTTTCCCTTATTCTCCTTCCCCTCTCCTTTACCCTCTCTTCTATCCCATCTTTTCCTTTCATTGTTCAATCACCCCCTCTTTCTTTTATTTGTTTCATCCTTGATCCCTTCTATTTCCTTCATTTTCTCTAAGATTACTTATCCTATTCATAATCTAATCTAATCTAACCTTAATATATCTATTTTTCTCTCCATTATCTCCATCCCTAATATTATTTTGGATTCCATTTATGATTTAACTTTTAATTCTATTTTAATACTATTTTAATTTTATTTTACTATCTAATAGAAATATTTAATTCCATTATTTATTTAGTTCAATTCTTTTATTAATAGTAATTCCATTTTCTCTTTTCTTCCTTTTTTTTAATGTTTCTTTAGTATTAAATTCAATTGTACAATTTTTTATTATTAATTTACATTAACATTTCTAATTATACTTCTACCTCATTATTAATTTAGTCTAATTTGACTTATTCTATTTTAATTATTCCTTTAATCCCAATCATAATTTAATTGATATTAATTTTCACTCAACAATTTATTAATATATTAATATATTTCACTTTGACCTTTTCTATTGCCAAAATAATTAATAAATCAATATTTAATAGTTTTAAAGTATCATTAATATTCACGATCCTTTACCCTTGAACAATCAAATTTCTTTTCTTATAACTTTCTTCCATTTATACTTTGTAGGGCACTTTTTCATCATCCATCATATGAGCTTTCTGTCCTTGGGATAGGTAAAGTGTTAAAAAAAACATCGAACACCCATCAACATCACACAATGTTCGAGAAATTTCCATAACATTTTATTTATTTATTTTTGTTTTTTTTTTAATTTTTAATAATTTTTAAAATATAATAATATAAAAAATCATCAATGAATTTCCATGGTTATCTTTGTTTATTACAAAGCCTGCCTCTTTTTATGCAATAAATTAATATTGCACCTATTATAAAACATTTTTATACATAGTAAAGTTTCTTAGTACACATGGTTTGGATTATTGAATGTATTAAACATTTTCCCTATATAATACCATTTCTTTATTAAAAAAAATATATAATAAAATAGAAGCATAAATGGGCTGCTTGGTTACTGTGTCTTATATAGCTAGAATTGGCCTATGAGAGAACTGTCCAAGAAAGAGTCCAAGAATACTAGAGGATGATCCATTGAGACTCATACTTATTAAAATCTAAGGACGATGACGAACTACGTTGGTGGATGGAACAGTTTTTTTTTAATAAAGAAGTTGCCAAATTCGGTGCCATTGTCATAAGAGATCACGTTCTGTCACGTTTGTCCACAGTGTGGGAACCACTCCAAATGATACAAATTTGGAATTGGCAAGCTTGACCTTTGCTTACTTTTTTTTAATCTTATATTCTTCACGGTACCTGCGGCGGCGCCCATGTTGGTATTCTTCTTTCTTCGTGACGAATCGTTGACATCTGTTGCGTGAAGGAATGCAGTTGAATTTGAGTTTGGGTTTGGGTTTGGGTTCCAATTTGTTCAATTGGATTCAGTAGAAACCAAGAAAAGCAAGATTCTTGCAAAGAAAATTCGCTCTCTTCTCTTTCATCTAATAAAGGAAAGTCTCTGGTTTGGTCTGATCATGCCTGTTGAAGGGGATCGATCAAGCTCCGAAGTGAGTCGTAATACTGAGCAGAAAAGCCCCTTTGGGCAGGAATCCATTAACACTAATCCCAACCTGGGAAAGAAGATGGCCATGGAAGGCAGATTCGATAGAGTTATGGAGATTGATCTGTCTGTCAAGCTGGATGAAGAAACTGGCGAAGGAGATGAACACTCCGTGTCAAATTTCAAGGAAAGTGAGGCTACTGAGACCTCTAAACAGATTCATGACAGTAATTATTATGATAAGCCCTCTTCCTCAAAGGCTGTTACATCCATAACTTCTGCAATCGACCAACAAAGAAAGGTATGATTCATATCTAGTTATTTCACCTTTTGCTAGTTGCAGGCTGCAGCTGTCAGAAAATGATGTTTTATGAGCAGTAATCTTTGATGTCAAGTGCTCATGAACTGTACAAGCTTATTGGGTCTCACTGAAGATTCAAATATAGCATAACCCATTACAACAAAGGCCTAGAAAACTCAAAGAAAGATAATCTAACTGATTTATAAATTCACTATTCACAAAAGAGAACACTTTTAGTTTAGGTGGAGACTAGTAGGATTTGTTGGTATGAGTCAAAAATTAGGCAAAAATGTTCAGTAGCATTTAGTTTTAGGATGGTGTCAATTCTAATGATTCTAAAGTTTTGAATTTGTAAAACATCTCTGATACTTTTAATGTTTTGAATTTCTAAAACATTTATAATACAATTATGGTAGCCAGTTCACGTGATTGATTGCTAATGAAGTGAGTGTCACAATTGAGCCAATGCTCACTTGAAAGGCAATTTGGGGAATCCAGTGTTTGCCAAGGCTGTAATAATGTATTGAAATTTTCAGTTACACTAAAACTGACAAGTTTTTAGTAAATTTCTAAACTTTTACCATTACATCCGGAAATAGAGATTAGTCCAAATGATCGATTCCCAATAAAATAAATATGAAAATTACTGCAACATTCTTAAATATGTTTATCTGTAATAATACTGATGCTTTGAAGTTCTAAAAAATCTCTGATACATTTGTTCTTAAATTCTGTTTATATCTAATAATGTTTTGAAGCACTAAAAGGTCTATGATGCAATTATCTTCTTGTTCAGAGAGGAAAATTGCAAACCATATAAACTATTGAGATCTTGCTGCTTTACCGAGGGCTTCTGGTTCACATGTCATTGCAAAAACTCGTGCACCTAATTCTCACATCCTATTTTCTTCTCAAGCAAACCTAAATTCTCTGTATGTTAGTCTATATGAATTATTACTTGACTGGTTCGATTCGAATCCAATCGATCGTTCCCATTAACATTGCAAGTCTCAACTAAAGGTACTAGTGAATTGTTTTCTGTGTTATAATTCAATATCCCCAATTTCATCTGTGTGATATTTACATTGTATATTGAATGATTTATTCATTTACTCATTGTGAACAGATTGATGCTTTACAACTGGACATCCGCCGACTCGAAGAAGAAAACAATAATTTGAAAATGAATTTGTCTATGCTAGGGAATAATTTTGAGATGCATCTGTTCAGTGTTAAGCAGCAGCAAAGGGAAGGCAAAGCCGAAATGAGCGAGCAGGTAAAGTATTTATAATTAAAAATTTAGGTATATTTTCTGTATTCAAGTTTTTGTGATCTATAATGAATTAAGCAAAGTTTTTTTTTAAAAACACATAAGAAAAATTTTTATGTGATTTTTACCCAAAAACATTGTTTAATCTAGATATAGTTAATTCTTATTATAAGTTTCCCAAATATTTAAGATTTGGAATCTTAAAGTCATGAAAAATACCAAATAATTTACTATTTACCCTTTCTCATATGTACCTGATAACAAATTTATAACCATCTTTTTTAGTTTCTGTTGCTAACAATAATTTTACCCTTTCAGAATTTGCAACAAGGTCAAGATGAATCACAATTCCTTACTCTTTCTCTATTCACAAATCCATCACTCCCATTTTCGAATATTCCTGAAATCAACAATCCAAATAAAGATAATCTCATCAAAAGAGAAACCACAGAGCCGGCAGAATGTGAAAAATTTGAACTTACAGAAAACTCCAGAAGAGATGTGAGTTCAAGCAGTATTGATGGCGAGTCAGTAGAAAATATCAACGACCTAAACATATGTTTAGAACTCAAGGACGAAGAAATAAGCCGAGACTCTGACGAAGAAAACCTTTCAGCGAGAAACAGTACTGAGATTGGATCAGATGCTGGTTTAGTAAAGACAGACTCCAAGGATTTGTCAGATGCCGAACGCCAGTCATACCTTGGCCCTGAAAACAGTACTCAACTTAATCAAGAAACTATGTATCAACAAGAAGGCGGGTCTTCGCCACCAAACAAAACAATGAAGATCTCACATGACACCAGCAAGAACTCAGAAGCACATGACACCATCAAGAACTCAGAAGCTGCACCCCTGGTGAGAAAAGCCAGAGTATCAGTCCGGGCCAGATGTGAAGGACCCACAGTAAGATTCCGAACTTTCTAATCAATGTATCTGGTATGATCAAATTGAATGAAATCTGCAGACCGTTTTTGTAAATTAAAACATGCAAATATAATTTAATTTAGTTTGGATGGTAGTTTTGGTAAAATACTGGATACTAATGCATGTACTCCAGTGAATGGCTTGTTCATCGGTTAGATGTTTTCGGAGGCTTTTCAAGCTTATTTTATTGTCTAATTTGTTTAATATTATTTATATGTTTAATTGGTTTAAAATTTTTGAGAAATGTTTTAGGTTATAATTATATAAAAATTTATTTAGGTTATAATTATATCAAAATTTATTTGTAGACAAATGGATTTTGATGTGATTATAGTTAAAAACATTTCTCAAAAAATTGATATGGATCATAGAAGTCTTAATTTAATGGTTTAAAATTTGTTAGTGATCTATCGGAACTATAAATTTAAATAGTCAATTCTCCACAATTCAAGTGTTTTAATTTTTTTTTCCATACTAAATTTATATATACAATCAAAAACAAAATTAAACAACCCAAATCAAAATTTAGTCAAAAATTTTTTAACCAAATTCCTACCAAACTTCCAACCAAATTCATACCAAAACTTCCAAAACATCTGATAACTATAATTAGCCGAATATCCCACTTACTCGCCTAACAGCCAAAAAAAACTTACTATACTATCACGTAATTTATGATGGATGATTTAATATTTGCTGATATGATTTTGATAACATGGTGTAACAATTTACATTTGACGTTTCAGATGAACGACGGCTGTCAATGGAGGAAGTATGGTCAAAAGATAGCCAAAGGAAATCCCTGCCCGAGAGCATACTACCGGTGCACAGTGTCACCAGGATGTCCGGTCCGGAAACAGGTCAATATAATCTGCATGAGCTCTCACCGTTTATATAATTAAGCTGATAAGTGTGCTTGTTTTAGAATAGATTTTTATTATTAATAATTATTTGCTAAATGTTCGGGAGGTTTGGAAATTTAAAACTTCTAATCACCCCATATTAAGTAGATGGTAGAAATTTAACTTTCAAGGAATAAGTTGGAATATTCATAGTAGTATTGATAGATCAAAGGTTAATATTTATCTCTAACTAAATGAAGTTTTTTAGATTAATTAAAGAAAATGTCATGTCAACAAGTCATATTGGACATGTGGTTTCATAAGCCACTTTATTGGCCCATAATATTGTGAGAAGAATTATTTACAAGTCAAAAAATTTTATGCAGTGAGTGTCTAAAATTAAACCTATAGTTACATATTTTTAAAATATATCTAAATTTAAGTTACATATTATTTATAATTATAATTATTAATAATAATGTAAAAGTAAAGTTACAATCTAATTATTTTAATGATATTTTAATGAATTCAGTATAATATACTATGTATAATTAGCTAAATATTTTGAAACTTATATAAGTTAAGATGTATTAGAAGTATACCAAATTAATTAGAAGTATACCAACTATTTAATTTATAATATTTTATCTTTAATCTTAGATACTATCTTAGATACTACTATACTACTCAATTGATACTATGGTTACTGTTTAGGATATTTATAATATTATCTTTTTACCTAAAGTGGTGATTGATATTTTTCATGCAGGTACAAAGATGTCATGAAGACATGTCCATATTGATTACAACATACGAGGGGGCGCACAATCATCCTCTTAATGTTGCTGCAACTGCCATGGCTTCCACTACTTCTGCAGCAGCTTGCATGCTTCTGTCTGGTTCAACCTCCAGCCTAGAAGCCATGAATCCCAACCCATACTTCCTTGGGGTAGGCAATAACAGAATGGGTCATTTCGTTGGATCCAATCCTAACATTACCACATCAATGAATTCCTTTCCCTCCATCACATTGGACCTGACAAATAATCCTAGCCCCCAATCGGTCCTACGCATGAGGGGTGCTGGATCACCAGGATCACCAATGACCACCAGCTTCCCCTCTCAATTCCGATATCCATCACCCGGGCCGAGCTTGCTTTCTCATAACAGCTCAATAATGGGTTCTGATCATTCCTCAACACTGCCCTCAGGGTCAAATCATTGGAATAATAATGCCTACTACACTCAACCACATGCATACAACAAACCTTTACCTCTTGGTACAAAGTATAATGATCTCCCCATCCAACAGTTCCAGCTACACCCACCTCTTATTGATCCTTCAAGAGCAATTCAAGCAGTTTTATCAGGACCTTCCACCCAGAATTTGATTCAGAACATTGTGGCAGAGGCAGCTACAAAGTGCAATAATTCATCAGGATCACATCATTCTTTAGTTGATACAGTGGGTGCTGCAACTGCTGCTATTACATCTGATCCCAACTTCACAGCTGCACTTGCAAATGCTATCACCTCCATTATCAGCAATGGCAATTCTCAATCTCAGTCAGGAGCAACCGACAAAGCATCAATATCAGCCAATAGCAATATCTTACGTCCAGGACATTGGGAAAAAGGGTTGCCGCAGTTTGTTACAGAGGCTAATGCTGTAGGTTGGAGATCATTCCTTCATCCGGCTTCTCAATCGAACAGCACTTTTTCTGCTGCTTCCTCCTCTTTCTCCCCTAAACAGTGGCCTGGAACTAGTAGGGACAATCAAAACCTTTGATAGGTAATCCATGGATTTCCTTTCATCCATGAATATGTTAGCTTATCACCCCCAAGCTGTTTCCAATTCTGTGTACAATTCTGTGTAGCAAAAATCATGTCACCACAACTTTATTAACTGCAATTAATTACAAATCCTACCTCATACAGATGAGTTGACTGATTTGATCTCATCGGATTTCTCTGTACCCTTCCCTTGCTCATGCATGTAATTGGGCAATGATGAAGCCAACAGCTTGTATGAGAGCCACAAATCAAAAATTGGTATGAGGGGCATGAACCTGTGAGCATGAGGGGCATGAACCTGTGAGCATGAGAACTAGAGCAATCTGAGTCATGGCAAAGGAGTCCATAAGATTGGAAAAGTGGAGGTTGAAAAATGTTTGTACCTTTTTATTAAAAGGTGGGGAAATTCTGTTTTCTTCCTTAAAAAAATGGTTACACCAAAAGTCACCGGTCTTAATAAATTTCCAAATTCTTATCATTACTTTTTGAAATAAATGATAAAATTTGAAACTGGAATTATCATTCAAAATTCTAAGTACTCTGGGGATTTATCAAAAAAATTCCAAGTATTCTTGGGTTATCAGAAGTGCTCAGACTTCCAAATCCTTATCATTACTTTTTGAATGGTAAATGAAAAAATTTTAAATTGAAATTATCATTCAATAGTTCCAAGTACACCTGGGGTTTATCAGAGGTCCCGTTTTAAGCACGCTTTGAAGGTTTCATGAGTATTATGAATCATGGTCAAAATATTAATGTGATAACTTCTCTGCTAGAGACTGATAAATGTATAAAAGTTTGAGTTGAGACCTGTCATTTTAAAGTTCCAGAGACTATCAGAAGACCTCTTTAAGATGCTTTCAAAGATGCATAAGTATCCCAGCAAGAGCAATTAATTATCAGAACCATGGAAAGCTGCGTGAAGTGCAACAGAAAACTGAATTCAGGCGTTTGATTGTAAGTGTGGGATGATGGATTGGAAAGACGATCAGGTTATGGTTGACTATATGACATCTATTAGAGGATTGTAAAATTTTAGCTATCGGAACATTTGTTTCAAATGAAATAGTTTGTATGATACCAAGGCTCTGAGGAATGGTCCTATGGGGATCTAATACTCCAATGAAACTTTGAGGGAAAATTGTAACACAGTTTTTCAAATTTAGAATTTATATACATTTGTTGTTTAAATATAAAGTATGGATTTGAAATCAATATTTTAAATATATTTTGTATTCATATTTATATTAAAATATTAATATTGTCAATCAAGTTTGCAAATTCTTGTATTAGCTTTATCATTGTAATATTGAAATCTTAAAAATAAAAATTAGAGGATTTTAAGATAACATTAGTGTGAGATGGGCTTGTATTTTGGATATTAGTGTTATATTTTAAATTAAAGTATTATTATAAAAAAATTTGTTTATAATTGAGTATTTTGAGTCTATAAGTTATTAAAGGTTTTAGATTGGATTAAATTAAGTAGTAGAATTTTTATTGTGTAATTTTGTTTTAAATGGTCTTAATTTATTTTAAGATATTTAAATTATGAAGATTTGGAAAATTTAAGTGAATGAAGGTGAAATTATGGTTAGCATAAAAGATAGACTTGCTAGAAAAGTTAAGTTTGTTTATTTTAAGATTTATAAAAACTCCGTAAGATCACACAATAATTGTAGAAACATCCTTAAAAGAAAATTTGATACTTGAAATGGTAAGTGTGGAATGATGGATTTCAAAGAGGGTCTAACTAACTATATGTCATATCTATTGAAGAGCTATAAAATTTTAACTACTGGGATATTTGTTTCTAATGAAGTAGTTTGTAATGAACCCAAGGCTCTAAGGAATCAAGGACCTATGGAGATCGAACACCCCACTGAAGGTTTCAGTGAAAATTGTAGTGGAGTTTTTTTCGGGGAAAATCAAGTTGAGATAAAACTGGAAGGATTTATTTCTTACAATGCTAATTTTAGTGAGTACCAATGAAAATGAGAACAATATGGACATGAATTACATACTATGGTTAAAAATCTAGAGCACATCGAGTTTGAAGAGAAGTCAGTACTCATTCCATCTCTGATAAATGTGGTGAAATATGATTCCATAATTTATGACACTAACTAAAAGGGTAGGGTTTCTAGGTGCTTGATTAACAAAGGTTACAAATAATTTGAAGAAATCTTATTGTCATAGAAGGGATGGATTCCTAAGAACTAAACAAGGTTTTGCAGGTCAAAATTTGGTCAATGTTGAACCCATAAGGTAAACAATTTTTTTTATATGTTTCAATTCCATCAAAATACTTTATAAATAGAGAAAGGAAGATGATTAAATTAAGAGAAAAGTAAGTAAAACTTTATTTATTTGAAGACATCCTTAAGGAATAGTTTCTCGAAAAGGAAGGTAAATATCTAGCTAGAAGGTTCTTTAGTAGTAAGGTCTTTAAATAGTCACTACATCTTTGGATAACAAGGTTTCGAGGACATATTCAAGACTATAACCCTCAATTCCACTTCACGGCCACATGGGTAATTAGGTGTTACTTTCAAAACATATAAATATACAATGTTGATTTTAGGGAAAATATAGTTTTAGGGTCCTCATTTCTCATGCCAAGAAACTTTTATCTATGTTTTGACCTCCATATAAATCACATTCGACCTATTCCACGTGACCAAAAATTTTGAGTATTCCTTTGAAGTTGTTGTCAAGTAAAATTTTCAATGAAATTGGGGATAGTCTACAGCCCTATTTAGACACGGATAATAGTGTATTCAATTTCACATTATGAACAAGTGGAACACCACTAATCAACTTTGACTTGAGAGAGTGGCTTCCAAGGAGGGATGATATCAAGATCAGAAGTGATGATATACTCAAAATAAAGCTTAGACTAGATTAAAAACTTGTTTAGGTGTTTGAGGTGTCAGTGTATCAAATGGTTGTAGTTCGAAATTCTCTAAAAAAAATGGAAGGGAAAATATAGTTAGGTTCAATGGTGAAATATGGCAATTGATGACCAAACTCAAAATGTGGAGGCGTGTTATACATGTACTTACCACTATATGTCCTACAAGGAAGTTATTCTATGATATAGGGATAAAATTACTTAATTGACTAATTTCTCATAATTATTATCACAATTTAATAATTATGAAATAAAAATTATTTCATTATTAAGAAAAAATTATAATTGAGAAGAAATCTCAAAGTATGTTGGGAAAAGCTCATAATTGACAATGAAACTTGTGCATGAGTTGTAATTATTTGGTTCACATGTCATCAACTCTATTTGTGACTTATATCCATACAATTCACTCACATCAAGCTTAATGTTTGTTGGCCCTATGTGTTTACACTCATCCTCTGAGATCTATGAGAATATATATAATGAGTGTTGACTGATATATCTGTTAGGTTGATTTTCTAACACTTCTATCAATCTAGGGTTCATAGACTTTGAGAAGCAACACTCGAAATGCCAGATAAAGACTTTAGAGACTTGTAAGCAATCAAACGCTATTATGTCCTAAAAACTAACCATATCAAGTTCATGCAAGAAATAATTAATACTATGTTCTAATCCTGGAATCAAAGGTATTCATTACAAATAAAATGATAACTATTGTTGTTTTAGAGACCAAAATTTTAGTCAAAAATGAAAGTTCCCATAATCTTTCAAAACTACTGCCAATTTGTAGTGTTCACCTTTCTCATTCCAAAGACAATTGAATCGCCTCAATTTAATGCCGTATGAAAAATTTGTGATGTTTTGAAGCTTTTGGTCGACAACACAATCTTTTGTAGGTAGGCTAACTCGGCTGCTGATTGTGCAGTCCATACTACTGATGTCAGCATTCCTACTAGATGTACAGTCGACCAATCATGGATTTCCAAGTGGTAGGCTCATACATGTGAAGGTTTTCACATTTTCATTGGTTGAATTTTGTTTTGGTGGCCTAATGGAAGGCTGCCATAGTAGTTAAAAAGTTAGTTAGTAACTCAACAACCTGAGTAGGGATTGAATAGGTGACCTGCCACAATGCAACTACAGCCTCTACCAACTCTCCTACATCGTTTTCCTTACACCATATGTTCTTTGTTCCTATTTAAAGTTTATTTATGGGGGCATTGGGAGGAAGGGTCAGGCAGTGAGCCCCGACTTGCGAGTCGTTTTAAGCACCATAAGACCATAGTGCAAAAGCCAGACGAAGAAATGGAGCGATGGGGACCAGTCCTTGGTCACGGAACATGCCACAAGAATGAGTGTAGAGGACTTCGGGAGCTTGGCGGAGGGGGTGGCCTATAAGCCCTAGCCCAGGTCCTGTGGAGCCACAAATAACCTACGTCGGAAAGGTAAAGGGCTTTGATGGTGGGTGCAAGCCGTTAGCCCTTGCCCCTGGCCACATTTTTATATGTAACCGATGGTCGGAAACTTGATGGCTAGCATGGCAGGGGCAGGCGGTTAGCCCCAGCCCCTGGCCACATCAACCCCTATGACCAATAGCCTGATACAGAAGGAGCCTAGGCCAGCGAGGGCGGACCTTTGGCCCAACCCTTAGCCCTATGGTTCCCATGTGGTCATGGATATGCGTTTAACGAGTTATTGGGCATTTAAAAGAAGTGACAATTCACACCTATTGTAGTAAAATTTGTTGCCTCCCAAGTAGATAAAAGGGTCAAAATTTCACTCTCTTTGCAAGTTGATCCAATTTGGAGGACGAATAGCAAGGAAAACTTGGGAGAGCCAAAACTTGATGAGTTTTTGGTCTTTTTGAGCCCAATAAAAGCCCATATAGTTATTTTTGGACATTCTAAATCCAAAGAAAGCCTCTGTTTACTGATTGGAGAACTTCTGGAAGGACATTTTGCAGGTTTGACTCACAAAGTGACAGGTACAATAAGTGGTTTGAAGTCGTTTTTGAAGGCTTTTGAGCATGGAGAGGACTTGTAGGGGTTTTCAAACCTTCATATGTTATTTGCAATAATTGTGACTTTTATGGTGCAACTGATGTTTATCTTTTCTCATTATGTATTTTTTAGGAAAGTTCTCTTTTAATACTTCAATGTGAAATTATTGTACATGTATGCTCATTTTTAGATGGAGTACATGGTCTTGATGTTTAAGCCCTTTTCTTGTTGACTGTTTCATGACTGACTGTAGGTTTTCATCCTTTTTAGAGTGAGATTTATTTGCAGAAGAATGTTTCCTTGAAGGGGAAACTAGCCACTCATTTGTCAACACATTTCATGTACTCTTTTATCACTAAATATATGGAGTGGTCTAGCTATGTTAGTAGGCCTAGAAATGTTGCCCAGGGGTGTGAACTCTGTCACCAAATTTTGTTTTGTCTCTCTTCTATATTTCCTTTACGAGTTTCATGATGATATGTTTGTTATTTAAAGTTCACATTAAAACTAACTCATTATCCTTGAAGAGACCATAAAACTTGTTTTTTTCATAAGACCCATTTTTACTTGAAAAGTATGAGAGGATGGTCAGTTTTTAGGAAGGAGAAGTTCTCCTCTAATTCTAGATCAATTGGTATCAGAGTTGGTTCTGACCAGGTTGCGGGTATGGGAAATAAGCTTGAAAGTCTCAAAGAGCTAGGGGAGATGAACTTATCTATTCGATGGACAATGTTGAATTGAGGAGATTGCTTCAAGTTTGGAAGAGGAGAAGAGGTATATGTGTCTTCAGTTTCAACATGTTCTTGAGAAACAAGTTGATGAGAGTTCCACTCCATGAAGCAGCAAAGAATTCCTCCAAGATGAAGCCATTATGTGGGCATGGTCCAAACACGGGTTATGGACCCTATGGAGAATGATGCTTGGTAGTTTTGTCAGCATCTCAAAGATTCTCATTATATGCTTGTTTGTAAAAGTGGGTGGCTTGAGTCATCTTCAAATTTATCATCACCATTTGAAGAAGAAAATATGGGTGGAAAATCAAAGGAGGTATTCAGCATCTCTAGTTCAAATCCTTCAGTTTATGTTAATAACACATCTTTTGAAACCTTTGAACAACATACTAATGGCATTGGTATCAATTTCTTAGCTAGGATAGGTTATGAATGATCCAGGTGGCTCCAGAGACCCACACAGGACAAAGAGGGCTTATGGAGGCTCAAAAATAAAAGTGATCAGAATACCTTCAAACTAGGACGAGAGTGTAGATCTCGTCATCCTAATTGTGACATTGTGAATGGTTCGTCAAACCGAGTCCGTATGCGAAAGTTAGAAGTAATCAAAGTTGGGTTGACTTTTGATGATTGGGCAGGCTTAAGGAGGCTACAATTTCGAATTTTCTGGTGGACGGAATCCTGCAAACTCTAGACAGATTCTAGGAAAAATCGTGGCCTCATTAAATTGACTCCTTTTGTCCAAAAACCGCATTTTCAAAAATGCGCAGTTTGTTTTGATTAAACAAAAAAAATATAAAAAAAGGGGGTGGCAGGCCACCAACGCCCCCACCCAAACCCGTACCACATGACATATATTATATTAATGGAGGGCTGGGCCACTGCCCCTGGCCCCTCCCACGGAACCAACAACAAATAAGTGCGGTGGGTGGCCATGACCCCACCACCCCACAACCCACATAACAAAACTACCATATCAATTACGTAGAGTTTGGGTAGGCCGGCCCTTGGTGCATGGACCCAAGCCATTCCAAAATGACCTACGAATGCACATTAAGGTGGGTTGGCCCTTGGGGCGCAGACCCAACCCCAACCACCCTCTAATAAAAGGCATGTGGTTAATTTATATGGTAAAAGAGGAGGGGTGAGATTTGATCCCCCGACCCCTCCTCAACAACTCTCCAAATTTACCACTGTGCCACAACCGATTGTTGTGTAATCTACCCACCATTTATTATTTAAACGCAGTTTATCAGTGCACCTAGGGAGAGGAAGGAAGTGCATGTAGTTCGAGGCAAAATTTTGCAAGAGGGGCGAAATTTCACTTTATCAGAATTTGACAAATTTTATATGGTTTCAACACTTCTCGATGCCACGAATGTAATGGCGCTGTCCATTTCTCCATCAAAGTTCTGCATTTTTCAGCCATTTTTCAGTATGCAGGTGGAACCATGATTGTTGTAGAAATAGGGAGTGGAACCATGATCCTTGAAATTTTCCCAAGGAGGTATTTTTTCTCCATGTCAAAATATAGTCAAGTTTATAATTGTTTTTCATGGTTTTCCACAAGGATTGCAATGGCAAGGTCAGATTTGCCTTTGAAGTTGCAAATTTCTAGTTCACCCATGGAGAAGAATCTTTGAGGAATCTAGGGGGAATGTAAAATATTCCTTTAGCCTTGGATTCTCAATTTCTCAGAATTCAGAAATTGGACAATTTGCACTATTTGACGTCACAAATCTGATGGTATGTTCAGATTTCCCATTTGCTCATTCTATTTTTCAGGCACTTTTCTAAGTGGAATGTAGGTGCCAGCATTCATGTGCGAGCAACCATTTCAATGCGATTGATGTCATGAGATCGATGGCGCAAATTAATTATGCAGTTTGACATCCACTTCTTTAGATGGCCTGGTAGTGAGGTATATGCAGTGTGTTCATGTACTTCTTTTACTATGCATTGTGCTGCATAGATCCTTATTTGATGTTCATGAGGGATCTTATTTATTACTTGTTTTCATGATTCCTTCTTGATGTGATGTGGAATCGTCTATGTGATGTACTCATTGTCATGATTCTTCATGTTGTGTTTTGAGATCCATTTGTTGTGTGTTGATGGGATACTCAGGTTGTCATCATGCACATTTGCATTGAGATCCCTTTTATGCCATCTTGGCAGGATGCTCATCATGCATGAGTTTGTGTCATACTGATAGGAGTCCTTTGACTGAGATTTCCTATAGCAGAACATCTCTTGGAGCCACTCCTGCATGAGGGAATTTTTCCTTGTATGATAACGACATCACTTCTTATGTACATCACTATTGACAACACTTAATGCAGTGGTCTACACCATCTTGACATTGGGGTCTGGAGACGTAGTCCCTCCAGGACGAACTCCGTTATCAATGTCTTGTTATTTCATGTGTTGATGAAATGTCATGTTCCTCTTCTTTACAACATGTAGATGTCTTCATTCATGTTCTTTTAAAAATGAAATTTAACACATCACGAAAGTAAAAGGTCTTGGAAGGGTCCTTCGTCACACTCGGACTTGGATCATGTGGTATAAGAGCGGTCTTTGTGTTGATGTGAATTGCAGCGTGAACAATGGAATGTGCACCGATAGAGAATGAAAAAGTGATGTACGAGACCATGCTCAACATTTCCAAAAGGGTGGAAATAATGTATGAAACTCTAAAAAAAGAGAGAGAGGAAAAGGAGTGATTGCAGCTTTAGTTGCGAGCCACAGAAGAGGCCTTGGAAGAACTGAAGCAAAACAAACATAGTCTTCAAACACAGAATGATGAATTGAAGATGCGTCTACATGAAGAGAAAGAGGAAAATCGTAGTCTACTATGACAGCTATAAGAAAAGGACAACACCTTGGAAAACCACAGCGTGACCCTTGTGAGGTAAAATGTAATTCTCCAAATTCATGTATGTGTCCTAATGATGATTTCGTTGTTTTTGAAAATCATACCACAGGAATTAGCTCCAAACTATTGAAGAGAATGGGGTATGAAGGAAAAGGATTAGGCATTAATGGCCAAGGCATTATCAATCCCATTAAAGTAGAGGAATTACTATGTCAAACAGGACTTGGGTATATCAGAAAGGAAGTTAGGGAATGCGCTTAGACAGTTAGTGAACCACCAACAACAGATGATGAGAAGCCCTCATCAGTTCTTTCCAAATTGACAGAGGAGGTAAAAGATGTGGATTTCCTTTTGGTTTCATTGTCACATAGCATGATTTCTATTGGAGATGTGGAGATCCCAATTACAGGGACAAACATGAGGCTCCTTACCAAGATGAGGCATGAAAAGGAAAAATAACTTGGTGTTAATAACCAAGGAATAACTCAACTTTTGGAGGTTATGCAGAGACATCAATTTGCAGGCCCAAGATACGCTAAATGAGAATACTCAAAGGTGTTAGATTCGTCGGAGGCATCATTAAAATCATCGAGGAAAGAGAATGATGGGAAAATATCGCCATCGTCCCATGGCAATTTCCATTGCAAGGAAAGAGTTGAGGCTAGCTCTCATCGCCATGCTTACACCAGAGACGAAAAGGAAAGGTATAACCAGTTTCAATATTCGAATGTTCATTTCTATCATAATCATGTTTTTAATGATGAACATAAAACATGGCACTGGAAAACATGTACCTTTTGTGGATTACATAACCATACATTTACTAAGTGTTGGAAAAGAATGGTAGCACACAAAAGGATGAGGTATGAAAGACCCTCTCAATTGCATGTAAAGAAACAGGTTAAGCAAATATGGAGGAAGAAGACCTATTGTAGTAATTGCGATAGAAGTGGCCATCAAAGAGCCACTTGTTGAAGGCTCCATCCAAAGCAGTGCCTTAAAGAAAAAGTGTCGATGCATGAACTAGGTGAAACAGTTGTTCAACCATCGAATGTGCCACAAGGAGGCAACCCATTCACATTGATAAGTGAAAAATGGTTTCTAGACATATTGTTGTTTTGTGGTCGTGCTTTTGTAAATCATTTGTTGCATTTTAAAATGTAAAAGTGATGATGTTTTTTCCATCACTTATTCAGCAACAATGATGTTTGGTCTTATTTTGAGTTGCATTTTAAACTCTGAAAGTGATGTCATGTTTCCATCACTTGTCGAAAGCAAAAATAGTGTTGGCCTTATCTTTGTAAATCATGTGTTGCAGTGATGATGAGTTTTCCAGCACTTGTTAAAGCAACAATGATATATTGGCCTTGTTTTCGTAGCTAGGGTCGTGCGACATCTTGATGTAAACTTGACCACCAAGTATGTGTTATAAACTCGTGGCAAGTATGGGATGCTTGGTCATTAGCTTGTCATGAAAGCCAAGCATGTAATTTGCAAAACAATGTACTACAGGTTGCAGAGGTTGAAGGTGTTGGCTCATCACTTAAGGCTCCGAAGAACAAAGGTGAAGGAGATGGAAGCAAGGCCACTTAGGATGCTTGTGATGCAGACAAGGTACAGAAAAGTTAAAAATTATCTTTCATGCTTTTGGAGGACCAAAATCTCCTCTATGGGGAGGATTGATCTAAGTGGCTCCAAAGACCCACACAAGACAAAGAGGGCTTATGGAGTCTCAAAAATCAAAGTGATAAGAATTCCTTCAAACTAGACTAGAGCATAGATCTCGTCGTCCTGATGGTGGCAGTGTGAATGGTTCATCAAACCGAGCCCGTATGCGAAAGTTAGAAGCATTCATAGTTGGGTTGAATTTTACTGATTAGGCAAGCTTAAGGAGGCTGCAATTTTGACTTTTCTGGCAGATGGAATCCAGCCAACTCTAGCCAGATTCTGGGCGAAATCATGGCCTCGTTAAATTGACTTCTTTGTTCCAAAAACCAAATTTTCAAAAATGCATAGTTGGTTTTGATTAAACAAAAAAAATATTAAAAAAAGGGGGTGGTGGGCCACCAAACCCACCACCCCAACCCGTACCACATGACATATATTATATTAATAGAGGGGCCGGCCGCTACCCCTGGCTCCTCCCATGGAACCCACAATAAATAAGCGGGGTGGGTGGCCATGACCCCGCCACCCCACAACCCACACAACGAAACTACCATATCAATTACGTAGAGTTTGGGTGGGCCAGCCCTTAGGGCACGGACGTAACCCATTAAAAAATGAACTACCAATGTACATTAAGGTCGGCTGACCCTTGGGGCACGAACCTGCCTCAACCGCCCTCTAATAAAAGACATGTGGTTAATTTATATGGTAAAAGAGGAGGGGCAAGATTTGATCCCCCAACCCCTCCTCAACAATTCTCCAAATTTACCACTGTGCAACAAAAGATTGTTGTGTAAACCACCGACCATTTATTATTTAAACATAGTTTATCAGTGCGCCTATGGAGAGGAAGGTAGTGCATGCAATTCGAGGCAGAACTTTGCAGGAGGGACGAAATTTCACTTTGTCGGAATTTGACAAATTTTATATGGTTTCAGCACTTCTCGACACCACGGACACAATGGTGCTATCCATTTCTCCATCAAAGTTCTTCATTTTTTGGTCATTTTTCAGTATGCAGGTGGAACCATGATCCTTGAAATTTTCCCGAGGAGGTAATTTTTCTCCATGTCAGAATATAGACAAGTTTACAGTTGTTTTTCATGGTTTTCCGCAGGGATCATAATGGCAAGGTTAGATTCACCTTTGGAGTTGCAAATTTCCAGTCCACCCATGGAGCGAAATTTTTGAGCAATCTAGGGGGAATCTAAAAGATTCCTTAAGCCCCGGATTCTCAATTTCTTAGAATTTAGAAATTGGACAGTCAATTTTGCACTATTCGATGTCACAAATATACTGGTGTGTTCAGATTTCCCATTTGCTCATTCTATTTTTCAATCACTTTTCTATGTGGAATGCAGGTGTCAGCGTTCATGTGCGAGCAGCCATTTCCATGCGATTGATGCCGTGAGATCGATGGCATGAACAACTTCAGTAGTTTGACATCTACTTCTTCAGATGGCCTAGTTGTGAGGTATATGCAGTGTGTTTATGTACTTCTTTTTCTATGCATTGTGCTGCAAAGATCCCTGTTTGATGTTGATGAGGGATCTTGTTTATTACTTGTTTTCATGATACCTGCTTGATGTGACGTGGAATTGTCTATGTGATGTACTAGTTGTCATGATTCTTCATGTTGTGTTTTGAGATCCCTTTGTTGTGTGTTGACGGGATACTCAAGTTGTCATCATGCATGTTTGCATTGAGATCCCTTTTATGCCATGTTGGCGGGATGTTCATCATGCATGAGTTTGTGTCATACTGATAGGAGTCTTTCCACTGAGAGTTCCTATAGTAGAACATCTCTTGGAGCCACTCCTACATGAGGGCATTTTTCCTTGTATGATAACGACATCACCTCTTATGTACATAACTATTGACAGAACTTAATGCAGCAGCCTACACCGTCTTGACATGGGGGCCCGAAGACGTAGTGCCTCCTGGACGAACTACGTTATCAACGTCTTATTATTTCATGTGTTGATGAAATGTCATGTTAATCTTCTTTACAGAATGCAAAGGTATTCATTCATGTTCTTTTAAAAATTAAATTTAACACATCATGAAAGTAAAAGGTCTTGGAAGGGTCCTTCGTCACACCTGGACTTGGATCAAGTGGTATCATAGTGGTCTTTGAGTTGACGTGAATTGCAGCGTGAAGAATGGAATGTGCAGTGACAGAGAATGAAAAAGAGATGTATGAGACCATGCTCAACATTTCCAAAAGGGTGGAAATAATGTATGAAAGTCTACAGAAAGAGACAGAGGAAAAGGAGTGATTGCAGCTTTAGTTGCGAGCCACTAAAGAGGCCCTGGAAGTACAGAAGTAAAACAAACATAATCTTCAAATAGAGAATGTTGAATTGAAGATGCATCTACATGAAGAGAAAGAGGAGAAACATAGTATACTACGATAGCTGCAAGCAAAGGATGAGGCCTTGGAAAAGCTACAGCGTGACCCATGTGAGGTAAAATGTAATTCTGCAAATTCATGTATGTGTCCTGATGATGATTTCACTATTTGTGAAAATCATACCATAGTAATTGGCTCCAAACAGTTGAAGAGAATGGGGTATGAAGGAAAAGTATTGGGCGTTAATGGCCAAGGAATTTTCAATCCCATCAAAGTAGAGGAATTACTGTGTCGAATAGGACTTGGGTATATCAGAAAGGAAGTTGGGGAATGCGCTTAGATAGTTAGCGAACCACCAACAATAGATGATGAGGAGCCCTCATCAGTTCTTTCCAAATCGACAGAGGAGGTAAAAGATGTTGATTTCCTTTCAGTTTTGTTGTCCTATAGTATGACTTCTATTGGAGATTTGGAGATCCCAATTACAGGGACAAACATGGGGCTCCTTACCAGGATGAGTTACGAGAAGGAAAAAGAACTTGGTGTTAATAACCAAGGCATAACTCAACCTTTGGAGGTTATGCAGAGACCTCAAATTGTAGGCCTGAGATACACTAAAGGAGAATGCTTGAAGGTGTCAGATTCGTCTGAGGCATCATCAAAGTCATCGAGGAAAGAGAATGATTGGAAAACATCCCCATCATCTCATAGCAGTTTTCATTGCAGGGAAAGAGCTCAAGCCATCTCTCGTCGCCATACTTACACCAGAGACGACAAGGAAAGGTATAACCAATTTTGATATTCAAATGTTCATTTCGATCATAATCATGTTTTTAATGACAAACGTAAAACATGGCATCAGAAAACATGTACCTTTTGTGGATTATATAACCATACATTTTCTAAGTGTTGGAAAAGAATGGCAGCACACAAAAGGATGAGGTATGAAAGACCCTCTCAACAACATGTAAAGAAACAGGTTAAGAAAATCTAGAGGAAGAAGACCTATTGCAGTCATTGCAACAGAAGTGGCCATCAAAGAACCACTTGCTAGAGGCTCAATCCAGAGCAGCGCCTTAAAGACAAAGTGTCAGTGCATGAACCAGGTGAAGCAGTTGTTTGACCATCGAATGTGCCACAAGGAGGTGACCCATTCACATTGATAAGTGAAAAATTGTTTCTAGACATGTTTTCATTTCATAGTCGTGCTTTCATAAATCATTTGTTGCATTTTAAAATGTAAAAGTGATGACATGTTTTCCATCACTTGTTTAGCAACAATGATGTCTGGTCTTATTTTGAGTTGCATTTTAAACTCTGAAAGTGATGTCATGTTTCCATCACTTGTCAAAAGAAAAAATAGTGTTGGCCTGATCTTTGTAAATCATGTGTTGCAGTGATGATGAGTTTTCCATCACTTGTTAAAGCAACAATGATATATTGGCCTTGTTTTCGTAGATCGGGTCGTGTGTCCATCTTGATGTAAACTTGACCACCGAGTATGTGTTATAAACTCGTGGCAAGTATGGGATGCTTGGGTCATTAGTTGGTCATGAAAGTCAAGCATGTAATTTGCAAAACAGTTTACTACAAGCTGCAGAGGTTGCAGGGGTCGGCTCATTGCTTAAGGCTCCAAAGAACAAAGGTGAAGGAGATGGAAGTAAGGCCTCTCAGGATGCTTGTGATGTAGACAAGGTACAGAGAAGTTACAAATTATATTTCATGCTTTTGGAGGACCAAAAGATCCTCAGTGGGGAATTGATCTAGGTGGCTCCAAAGATGCACACAGGACAAAGAGGGCTTATGGAGGCTCAAAAATCAAATTGATCTCAATGCCTTCGAACTAGGGCTAGAGCACAAATCTCGTCGTCCTAATCATGACAGTGTGAATGGTTCGTTAAACTGAGTCATTATGAAAAAGTTAGAAGAAGTCAAAGTTGGGTTGACTTTTGTTGATTGGGCAGGCTTAAGGAGGCCGCAATTTTGACTTTTCTGGTGGATGGAATCCGATCAACTCCGGCCAGATTCCAAGTAAAATCGTGGCCTCGTTAAATTGACTACTTGGGTCTAAAAACCGAATTTTCAAAAATGCACAGTTGGTTTTGATTAAACAAAAAATATATATATAAAAGGGGGTGGTGGGCCACCAACCCCGCCACCCCAACCCATACCACATGACATATATTATATTAATGGAGGGGCGGGCCACTACCCACGACCCCTCCCATTGAACCAACAACAAATAAGTGGGGTGGGCAGCCATGACCCCGCCACCCCACAACCCACATAGCGAAACTACCATATCAATTATGTAGAGTTTGGGTGGGTTGGCCCTTGGGGAACGGACCCAACCCATTCAAAAATGAACTACCAACATACATTAAGGTGGGTCAGCCCTTGGGGCACAGACCCAACCCATTCAAAAATGAACTACCAATGTACATTAAGGTGGGCCAGCCCTTGGAGCGTGGACCTAGCCTCAACTGCCCTCTAATAAAAGATGTGGTTAATTTATATGGTAAAAGAGGAGGGGTGAGATTTGATCCCCCAACCCCTCATCAACAACTCTTCAAATTTACCACTATGCCACGACCAATTGCTATGTGATCTTCCCATTGTTTATTATTTAAATGTAGTTTATCATTGAGCCTAGGGAGAGGAAGGCAATGCACGCAGTTCGAGGCAAAATTTTGTAGGAGGGGTGAAATTTCGCTTTGTCAGAATTTGACAAATTTTATATGGTTTCAGCATTTATCGATGCCACGAACGCAATGGTGCTATCCATTTCTACATCATAGCTCTACTTTTTTTGGCCGTTTTTCAGTATGTAGGGGGAACCATGATTGCTGCAGAAATAGGGAGGGGAACCATGATCCTTGAAATTTTCCCGAGGAGTTAATTTTTCTCCATGTCAGAATATAGTCAAGTTTACAGTCGTTTTTCATGGTTTTCCATAGGGATTTCAATGGCAAGGTCAGATTTGACTTTGGAGTTCCATATTTCCAGTCCACCCATGGAGAAGAATCTTTGAGGAATCTAGGGGGATCTAAAAGATTCCTTGAGCCCCAGATTATCAATTTCTCATAATTCAAAAATTGGACAGTCAATTTTGCACTATTCGACATCACAAATTTGATGGTGTGTTCAGAATTCCCATTTGCTCATTCTATTTTTTAGCCACCTTTCTAAGTGGAATGCAGGTGTCAACATTCATGCACGAGCAACCATTTCCATGTGATTGATGTTGTGATATCAATGGCATGAACAACTTTAGCAGTTTTACATCCGCTTCTTCAGATGTCTTGGCTATGAGGTGTATGTAGTATGTTCATGTACTTCTTTTGCTATGCATTGTGCTACACAGATCCCTGTTTGATGTTGATGAGGGATCTTGTTTATTACGTTTTTTCATGATTCCTGCTTGATGTGACGCAGAATTGTCTATGTGATGTACTAGTTGTCATGATTCTTCATGTTGTGTTTTGAGATCCTTTTGTTGTGCGTTGATGGGATACTCCAGTTGTCATCATGCATGTTTGCATTGAGATCCATTTTATGCCATGTTGGCGAGATGTTCATCATGCATGATTTTGTGTCATATTGATAGGAGTCTTTTGACTGAGAGTTCCTATAACGAAACATCTCTTGGAGCCACTCCTGCATGAGGGCATTTTTCCTTGTATGATAACAACATCACCTCTTATGTACATCACTATTGACAACACTTAATGCATCGGTGTACACCATCTTGACACCGGGGCCCGGAGATGTAGTCCCTCCTCAACAAACTCCGTTACCAACGTCTTGTTCCTCTTCTTTATAGCATGCAGATTTATTCATTCATGTTCTTTTAAAAATGCAATTTAACACATCACGAAAGTAAAAGGTCTTGGAAGGGTCCTGCATCACACCCAGTTTTGGATCAATGAAGTAGGATGCCTCAGAATCAATGGCCATGGTATCACCAATCCTATCGAGGTAAAGGAGAGACCAATATATCGAGGATTGTGTTATGGTCAGAAAGAGTTTGGAGAGTGTCCTAAGCTTTAGGAGGCAAAGAAATCATTAGATGATTATATGTCACACCAAGATGGTAGTGATAATGGAAATTTTTCTCCCAAGAGAGATGAATGTTTTAAAGGACTTTGCATGTCATCATTCAGTTCTCATAAAAAATGTTACAACCCCAGGAACAGGTATAAATGTCATGGGAACTTTCCAAATGTTGGTAATTTTGATTATTTGTGGGGCATGTATCCTTGCACTTTTTCTAATGTAGCTGACCATTGTGTGGTTGATTGTGAGCAACACAAAACGATGGTCAAAATAATGGACCAAATTCTTGGCATCAAGCATGAAGAACCTCCCTCAAATTTGAAGACTTCCTTGTCGATGGGAAAGAGAAAGTATCTATGTACCATGTAACATGAATGGGCATGGGAATGAAAGGTGTTTGAAACTTCATACAGAACTTCATCCCAAGAAGGGTAAAGAGTTCATGCAAACCAATGCAAGGAAAGAAACAGGTGGAAAAGAGGATACTGGCATAGTTCTTGAGGTAACCTTCAAAGCATAGAAGATGCAGAAAGAGAACCCATAAGCCTAGGAGAGGAAAACATTGTGTAGATTGTTTTGCATAGTTTGTTTCTTTATAGATTGTAAATACATGTTTTTCATTACCTATTTTGGGTACTTTTTATATCGAAACAAGAATAATCACTATTTGCAACAAGTATGTTTTTCATTGACATGTCATGTTATGTTCGTTTGGTTGTGACTCCAATTGTTTGAGAAATTTTTGGTATGAACATGTGTATGTTATCCAATATGTCTATAGTTATGTCATGTACTCACCAATACAAGTGTTCCAAGATGAAGCTTGTTTTGAATGTAATCTTTGATAAAGATTGTACAAAAAATTACTATGTTGTTGTGCACAAAGCCAAATGTGTCATCAAATTTGTGTAGCCAGAGTATTTTTGTGTACAAGCAGAGTTTGAGGACAGTGAATAAAAGTTTGAATCAATTCATGGAAAGCATTTAATTGCTTTTGATTTCCAATATGGAAAGTCAATTTTGTCTTCAACAGGGGAACTTCAATATGAATTTGTTTCAGCCATGAAATATGGGTTTGGAGAGAACGTTCAGATTCCATCCATAGATTTTTTTTCCCTACATGCTTTTTAGAATTGTGGCTCGATTCTTGATAGGAAGGTGAGGACATCATGCAAAGGATAGGTGGAGTACCTTAATTGGAGCTTGAAGTCACCAATTGAAAAAAAAATATTAAGGATTGATATTTGGAAAGTTTTGAGCTTTTTCCTCATTTTGTTTGCTAGGTGAAGATAACTTTTGGAGTCCAAATGTTCTTAGTGGGGAGGTATGATCAAGAGATCAAAATTTTTCTCAAAAATAAAAATACCTGGAATATTTTGAAACTAGCATCAAGTCATCTTGTTCTTCATTCTAATTCCAATGACACTTGAATCGCCTCAATCCAATGTCGTATGGAAAAGTTATGATGTTCTAAAGTTTTTGGTGGACAATAAAATTTTTTACAGGTAGGTTGACTGGGCTATTGATTGTGTAGTTCATACTTTTAATGTCAACATGCCTACTCGGTATATGATTGACAAATCATGGCTTATTAAGTGGCAACCTCATATAGGTGGAGGTTGGCATATTTTCATTGGTCGAATTTTGTTTTGGTGGCCCAATTGGAGGTTGCCGCGTGGCACAATCAGAGGTTGCCATGTGGTGCCTCCACACTAGTCAATTCTTTTTAAGGGCTCAATGACCTTAGCAGGGATCAAACCAATGACTTACCGCAATTCAACCCCAACCTCTACGAACTCTCCTACACAATTTTCCTTATGCCATATGTTCTTCGCACCTATTTAAAGTTGCATTATGGGCACATTGGGAGGAAGGGCCAGGGGGCAAGTCCCAAATCCCTGTCCCGTTAAGCACCATAAGACCCTGGTTCAGAGGCAAATGAAGAAATGGAGTGATGGGGACTAGCCCTTGGTCATGGAACAGGCCACAGGACTTTGGGAGCTTAGAAGAAGGGGTAGGCTATAAGTCCTAGCCCAGGTCCTATGGTGCCACATATAACCTCTGATGGAAAGATAAAAGGCTTCAGTGGCAGGGGTGGGAAGTTAGCCCTTGCCCCCGACCATAATTTTTATGTCTAATTGATGGAAGAAAAATGGAGGACTAGCACAATGGGGTTGGGGGTGTTTATCCTTGACCCTCAGCCACATCAACCCATGTGACCAACAACTCGACGGAGAAGGAGCCTAGGCTGATCGGGGTGGACTGTTGGGCAAGCCCTAAGCCTTATGGCACACATATGGACTTGGATTTTCTCCTCAGTAGTTATTGGGCATTGAAAATAATCGACAATTTCCACCTATTATGGGTGAATTTGTTGCCTCCCGAGCGGATAAAAGAGTGAAAATGTCTCTCTCTTTGCAACTTGATCCAATTTGCAAGATGAATAGGAGGGAAAACTTGGGAGAGCCATAACTTCATGAGTTTTTGGTATTTTTGAGACCAAGAAGAGACCAGATAGGGGTTTTTGGCCATTTTGAATGCAATGGAAGCCTCTATTTATAGTTTGGAGCACTTTTAAAAGGAGTTTTTGTAGGTTTGAGTCATAGGGTTTCAAGTACAATTAATGGTTTGATGCAGTTTTTGAATGCTTTTGACCATGGAGAGGACCTTGTAGGTTTTTTCCAACCTTCATATGTTACCTACAATAGCTATGACTTCTATGGTGTAGCTTATTTTTTTATTTTCTCATTATGTGTTTTTTAGGAAAGCTCTCTTTTAGTACTTCAATGTGGAATTGTAATACATGTATCCTGATTTTCAGATGGAGTATAGGGTCTGGATGTGAAACCCCTTTTCTTCTTTACTATTTCATGACTGGCTATAGGTTTTTATGATTTTTAGAGTGAGATTTATTTGTAGGATAAAATTTCCTTGAAGGGGAAACTAGCCACTCATTTGTCAACATAGTTCATGTACTCTTTTATCACTCAAAATCTATGGAGCAGTCTAGCTGTGTCAGCAGACCCATAGATGTTGCACGAGAGGGCTGAACTCCATCACCAAATTCTGTTTTATCTCTCTCCTTGTTTTCATTTATGAGTTTCATGATGATATTTTTCTTGTTTAAAGTTAACATGAAAACTAGTTCATTATCCTTGAGGAGACCATAAAACTTGCTTTTGTCATCAGACCCATTTTTACTTTCAAAGCATCAGAAGACAGTCATTTTTTAGGAAGTAAAAGTTCTCCAATTCCAGATCAACTGCAAACGCTAATCCTACAGTGTACCGGTAACTAAAAGAGAACCCTAGCTACTAATCAAATGGAAACTGAGCATTGAATTTCAAATAAACTAAGCAACCTCTAGGATAATGACTGTCTAAAGAGAAAGAAGAAATAGAAAACTAGACAATCAAACACTTCTCATGTAATGCAAAACACTCAAATTCAAAATAAAAAACTATGAATCTGCACTTGGTTCTATTACTAACTGTCTTTGTGTAGAGTCCATCAGATTAAGTAAAAGATTAGAAATCTAATCAAAACATATTTTAGGCTAATGTGAGTATGCTATCTATGCAAAAAAACCATCTATTTCCTCCAAACTGTACTCAATTATCTTCTACACACTTATATACTTGTTTCATACCTTAATAAAAATAAACTTACAATATAAATCGAATATTGACTCTGGAAAAGAACACACAAGGAATATATATTAAAGAAATGCTTTGTAGTCCTTGAAAGTGTGATCCATCACTTCATTCACAACCACTTGGAAAAGTTACAGGATTATGAGTAAATAATAAATTTCCTCTCGTAACAATCCTATAGCTCAAATCCCAATGTAAATAACAATTATCAGGAAGAATAAGACAAAATATCAAAGCATCACTATTATGAAACCCAAAACCTCATAATCAAATCAAAAATATATATGCGTTTGTGTTTGTGTGTGTGTTCGGTCCCGATGCACAAGCATGGAAGGATCAATTATAATTCTACAAGGCCTATAACTTACAGTTCTACACAACCAACAACCTTAGATCACAAGAACATGATACAACTAGAGCTATTATGTAACAATGAACCTCAAATATCAGACAAATAGAATTATAACTCGAAAAAAGTCTTCAAATATCAGTAGATCTATTACATTGGTTTCCAGGATTTTAATGAAAGTCTTCAAATCTTAGTGCACCTGACACCCTCTGTATTCCCACTCAACGAAACATGTCGGACCATAAACCAAAGATCAAAATCGTAAGATATAAGTTTATGAAAAAGAATGTTGGTCAATTTTTTCACCACATAACAAATAAAATAATCATGTTGTAACTTCTGGATAGTATTCACACAATGATAAATTAAACCAATGATTTAGATATAAGACATTTATGATTAAAATCTATCGCATTTATAGTTGTAACATTTCCAAGTCTATAAATCTGAAACAAGCATGAGATAAAAGGATATATGTAAAGAAACATAGTATAAAACTTCCAAATGATGAATTTCCAGATCAAAGAGCAAAACCAAAGATTAATATACCAAAAGCATATACATGGATATCTTATTCAAAATAAACAAGAAAATGGGGTAACAAGCTAGAATGATGTTCCCAACCAACTAGCTTCTGACCTGTAAATAATTTAAATCATAGAGGAGCTAGAAACACAGATAATAAAACACATGTAACACCCTCCTCATACATTTACCCAAGCTAACCACTCCATTCAGGTAAACATGTGACAAAGAGTTAATATGATATGATTGAACTCCCTAGGTACAATTAAGGAAGTGGAATCGACAAACCAAAACCAAACTGACCTTCTACAGGAGCTAAGGAACCTTTAGGAGCCAACGAACCCCTCCAGGTGTCTAACTCATGAGAGAAATTGCTTCTTAATTGAACTAGACCCCTATTCACTCCTATGAAAATCCCTCCATATGACAAAGACCCTCTAGTTACTCCCACAACAAGGCTTCCATGAGACTGTGGCCATTTCCATGCAGTTATGTGCAAGTGACCCTTAATTTTGAGCCACTTGTTTAGGTCTAGGACTTTGGTCTCTGCCTAGAAATTCATGAAGCTTCAATAAATTATAAATAATAAGATGACAACGCCTATAATTGAAAACTTGAACAAGGACCTGACCTGACAAGGCCTAGCGATGCAATAAATTATGTCTAACACATCATGAACATGTAATCTATAGGTCATATAAACACATATGAGCATAGGGACTTCATACTTATCTAATACTTTTTCAAGAACATTTGATCCCTGATCATAATAGCTGCATTATCATCTACTAGCTCATGCATTAATTATTAATTCATTTACTAATCAAAACATGATGAGATCCATAAGTCAAGTCTGTCATAAACCATGCTTATAACCAGCATATAACGAGTAGAATAACAATGATAAAATAACCATTAAAACCACATATTAATAACTATATTTACACATGGAATACAACAGGAAAATAAGTCTTATTAACATATGCAAAATCCAACCAATTTAGAGACTTCCACATACCACCTGACCATATATTGGACTGAACCAAATTTTTCTTTCAGCCAATCACCCCGGTGCCATTTTCCAAGAATGAACGCGGGACTCGCAACAAAATAAATCAAGGCTTCCTTAAGCTTTAGCTTGTATCCAGCTAAGGGATTCCGAGGCCCAAACAATAAACATACACTACAAGCTTTACCGCAATCTTGCCATATACTGGTCACGGGATAACTAGGCCCTAAACAAGCATGGATGCCTCCATATTTCTCCACCTAAACTATGAGTAATTTGTTTATCTCCACCCTCTAGGATTTACCATATATGCCGCCATTATTGTTTAAGGGATTCCTAGGCCTAACGATGGTATACACCTCTAGGATTACCATGTATCCCGCCATTAATGATCAAGGGATTCCTAGGCCCAATGAGGGTATTCACAACAAGGCTTTACCATGTATCCTACCATTACAGGTCAAGGGATTCCTAGACCTTGTAATTTTTCTTAAGAACACTCCACAAGTTTTGAAACCATCTAAAAATCTAACTCAACCAAGTAAAATAACCCCATCACACCATGGCTATCTAGAAATGGAAAGGAAAGGATGAAGTCCACTGTCACACTTGGAAAGACCCATGCCAATGAAAAAAAGAGAACCAAGTACACACATGCATGCTAAAAATAGTAAGGAAATCACACATGTAACTCGATACTTGCAAATATTCCCACAATAGTTGCTTCATCCAACTCTTCCTTTCTTGATCTATGCTTCCCTTTTATTTTTTATCCTTCCTTTTCCTTTCTTTCTTCAATGCTAGAGTGTTATAAGAATTCTCTAAGTGTGTGAGAGAGAGAATGGAAAGAGAGCTCCACACAAAAACTGTTAAAATTCCATGAACTGATCCTCAAAAGCTTTTTTTTTATCATTGAGGCCTATTTTCCTCTATTTTTCCTTCATTTTCATCCTCACATGAAACCTATGACCTTTTGCCTTCATTTTCTCCTATTTTCCATTATTTTCATAAATAAAATCCCAATTATTGCTTCTTTTCCTTTTTCAACACCTTTTATGTTGCCTTTGACAATGTCCTTTAGCCATAATAAACCAAATGAACACCCACAGTAGGATGTTTTTCCCAATATTCTGCTTGGAATACGTGTCCCATGAACTTGGTCTTATTTTTCCTTTATTAACTTTATTACATGGATTTTTAACACGAGGGTATTACAAACCCACCCCCCTTGATGGAATACTGTCATCAGTGTTCAATGACACCTACAACCAACAAGACTGCTGAAAAGAAAAACATATTATCCATGGATCTTAATAACTTAGTTCATTGTAGTATTTACAATGACATATTGTTGAAAACATGACAACATATTGCATATTGGAGCTTTATGACATAGCTCATTACGGTATTTATAGTAATTAATACATATACTTATGCACATTTTCTTCAACCAAAAAATAATCATATGGCCTATGGAGCTTTATAAATCTTGATCGACATAATATTTACAATAATATTCACATATATACATATGAAAATTTTCTCAACCATTAAAGAAAAGGATATGATTCTCGTATCGTTCAACAAGGGAATCCAAAGGATCACACCTCCACCTTCAAAAGTAGTACTAGGATTCACATCCTTCCTAGGAAATCCATAATCCACTACCAAAGTCAAACATGCATCCAATTTCTAGTGCTACAATCCTGTGCCACTTGTTCTCTAAGTGAACAATTAATGGCTCATTGTTCCAGGGCACACTCCCAATGTGTATATGATTCCATCTAGTAGTTCTAATGGCCAAAACAAATACATCCTTAGCCTTCCCTTCTCTACTACATAGTCACTCGGGAAATTCAGTCACCCCCTTTATTGCAGTCACTCACCTTCCAAGTTCCCCAACATCCCCTTTCCTAGGAAATCCACCCCCTGCCAAGGTTTCCTCACATCAAAAGATACAAAAAATAAGACATATCTCTACCTCAAAACCATCTTACTGATTTTTTGATGGTGTTGGACTTGCCAACATGACCAGTAAGAAGTCACAACTAGACCTCAGACCACAGCTACGCACAGAGGCAAGTAAGATGTACTTGTTGGTAGCAAGGGTGTGGCATGTACAACAATTCAATGGAGGTGCACGAATCACTCTAACACACGAAACAGGGGAATGACTATGCCCCCTTGGAAACTTGTGACATCACGCAACTCGGAAGGGAACATATGAGCAGAGATACATCACAAGCTGGAAAGCAGGTTAGCCAATGATCCAAAGTGATGGTTAAACCAACATCAGATCTTGATAAGATTCATATAAACATATAAAAAAGGGTCCATACATACATGCGTAAACAACATCTACATATATCATTACAGTAACCAAGCTAGCTGAAATATAATAAAAAAATATGCATAAAATGTGTTGGCTCTATTATATTAAGAAAGCGAAAGATCCAATCATACATACAACGATGACCAACCACTAGTCCTGACAATAGAACGTTATAGTCACTTCTGCCTACTCCTCCAAAAAGATATACTAGCTCTGCACTATGGAGAAGCCAAGGCTCATTACATTGCACTCGAAGCTTTCTCTAAGATACACTTATAGGAAGCTTGGATCCCAAAAGCATGTATAATGAGTTATGAGGTTCTATAAATAGAAAAGGGTGGGGTGACCCTTCAAATTCTCCTTTGTGACTCTTCACCTACCCTCATGACTCTTCAACTACTACATGACTATTACATTCTACTATCGACACTTGGACTTTCACTTTTACAAGATATTACATTACAATTTGCACATGTACCCATGTGAGACAAAATAGGCTTGAGTAAGCCATGCATGACATCACTAAGACTCAGACAGTTGTGGGAAGACCAACTCTTCGACATCCTCATGATGATCGATAGTGGTGAACTGATGCCAAGCTTGGTAGTTCATTATGGTGTCTACATGCTCAATGGTGGCATCCTCCTGAAAGCACACTCTTGCCTCCATTGCATCTGAGTACACTGATTTGGAACCTCTATCCAACTTGTCTAATAACATTCACATCATAGTCTTGAGTGCAGCTGGACCAGTAACATACTAATGCATAATGTTTGTGCTGATATCCAAGTTTGTAGTGGTGGCTCGTGCATCGACTCATTAAAGTACATGTCCAGCTCCAGTCAAACTTGGTTCTTTCACTTCGCCTCGGTGAGTGTGTCTATGGATAGCATCGCATGAGTGTGTACAATGACATCCATGCTTCTGAACACCCATGCATTTGAATCTTGCAAACTAGTGATGAGTTATGGGAGTTAGTCATAGTTCCAGATCTAACTCCGGATGCATGCCTTAAACGCTACCGCCTTCAGCTTCATCATCTTTGGAAAGTGCAATGGGGCTCCCTTATATCTCATTGTCCATGTTTGCATGTGATTGATAGTAGTGTAAAGATTTGAAAAGATGTGTGCTCTCCTAGAACAACACTGTTGGAAACTATTGAGATGGAAAATTGACTTACGCACAGTGATGAATATGGAATACAACATCCGCATGACTGCTTCGAGAGATGATACTTCATCTAGTATCACTCTCCTCAACTCTGCTCTAGTGGATGTTGTAACTTGTTCTCCTCCTTGCTTGGCCACTTGTAACTCCTTAGTCATGCGCTTGTTCTCTGCTATCAAGAATCAAGCACTCGAATTGGTGGCTTCGGCGTATGCTCTAGTAGAATCAGCCAATGATGTTGGATGCTTGCGCACATCAGATACGATCACTTATTGCTCAAAATGTGCAAGGGATATGTGAACATCTGGAGTGGGCACTCTATGTGACTTCACAACTCTGTGTTGCGACTCATTGAAATATATGTTGTGCATCTCCACTTCTGAATTGTCTTCAAGGATCTCTATGTCTCCTTGATCGCTTGGGACTTTCTCTGCTTCCGAATTTGGTGAACTTGGTGGGTTGACCTCTTAGTTCTATGGCATGAGTCCAATATCTTGATCTGACTCTAGCTAAACCATATATGTGTCCATCTACTCTATCACCTATTCAATCTCTTGAGCTAAGTCCTGCTCATGCGGTTGCTCATGTTGTCTGATCTGTGTCAGCTGCTCGGATGAGTCTATAACCTATATGGGTGTAGTTGCATCAATCTGTACATGTTGCACCTCCTGCAGTATCTGTTCCTATTGCACTTCTATCTCTCTTCTGTGCAGCTCCTGTTCTTCACTAAGTTGCTACTTCAACTCCTGCAACTCCTTTTCTGTTTCCTCCATTCTTCATTTCTCTCTTAGCCTTTGCACAATTCTCTTGTTGCACTATCACCTATTGGCCTCAATCTCTAAAACTTCTTTCAACACAAGTTGATTTACTTTCAACTTGCATCTTTGTTCTGCCTCTACACTATCAATAACCTTTCTATTGCCTTTGTCATGCACAGGTCCGCTACCCTATGCTACTGCTGATGATGTTGCTCTCTGATATGCTGCTTCCCTCTGCTTTTCCAACCAATATAAAGCTATTTTGAGTGCTTCATTGAGCCTAGAGGAGTGACAACAATATCTCCCTGAGTCTTCCTCGGGCCAATGACACACCCCACGGATCCAAGGAAATTGCACTCTCGTAGAGTGGTCCTTCACCAAGCAATGCAAGTCCTATAGATTGAAACCTCTTGTACCGAAGGTGAATCTCTTCAACTCATCCATATCGACCTCATCATGCTTGAGATTTCGTATCTCATATAACCCGATCCACAAAGGAAGAGTAGGCCAAGCTGCCTCCTTCTCCCTATGCAGTCTCGCTGACAACCCTATCGAGATGTGATATAACACCTCTTGCATGACGAGCTTATCCATGGCAAACTCTGGTAAAACATGTAGAGCCTTTTCCACATTGTAGATTTGTATGAAGGTGCCAAGGGGTGAGGTATACCAATTTTCTATGTCAATCAATGCCTCCATCACTGCCTACAACATGTAAGGTGGATCCTGTTCAAATATGATTTTTTACACCGCAGTGACAAAGTGGTCCGACAAATGTATGATAACTCCACGCAAGCTACATTCGGAGAAAAATATGCAATAAGTCTGCACAGAGGTTTCCGAAGGTGTCCATCCCCAACCCAAGCCTCAGAACTACTGACAAGCATAGACTGCATCTAGAATGTAAGTGGACATGTATATCTCTGCTTATTGACACTTGGGTGGATGTCGGGCTTCTGTCACTTGTTCTTTCAACCTGAGAGCCAACATGTTCGACTAGTTGCAAGGTCTTCCTTCGCTGGGTAGTTGGTCCAACGTGATCACCCAACTCTACAGGAAGGTCTCTGTGCTCTCTTCACCATATAAGCGACATGCAAAGATGACCAAGTACTAATATGCCTTCCCTAGTTTCTTATTTTTATAAACATTACTGGGTGTTGTCGTAAATTTGGCTGGCTCTTTCGCCTAGCTCTTCACGATATCTCTTGAGTTTGCACTGCTGCTGGGCTTGCTGAAGGGTTTCTCCATTATGATTACCGAGTGTGACAAGTGATACATTCCCTGAAAGTCCTTCGCCCTGAAGATAGAAAGTTGTGTTGCACCGTCACTGCTAAACACCATTGTCTCGGGATTAGTATGTGAGATAATCACATGGATCATGTCCGCACATGGAAACATAGGATACCTGCATGTAATTTGGTAATAACCAAACTTGTGAATGTTGACATAGACCCTACGATCTTCCATATTTTGCTCAAATATGCCTAAGACTGTATGATTGATGTCCTACCATTTAATCTTGATTTCCTTGTCTATGAATAGCTTGGTATCTTCGTAGATAGGCAATCCCATAGACACTTGTTCAACTGCATCTCCAGTTTCACTTTCAACAGTCCTTTGACCCTAATCTATTGAAGGCCATTGAAGTTGTACTACTGAGAGAGAGACGAAAACTTGTGTTACCTAGAGACATAGAAACACTCATGGAAAGAAATATGTCAGTTGAAAACCAAAACAATTGAGGACTGACATGCAACATACCTAGGTGACTGATTGGGAAGATTCACAATTTTCACTAGGTGGCTAAGAAACTAACTTCCAATACTACACAAGGCACATTCTGGGCTATCAGGAGGCTAACTGACTACTGACACTGTGAAATGCATAGTCCAGCCTATCTTACTGAGGACTGAAATTGCGTAATGCACAGATTTAGTCAGCAATGACATGCAAACCTAGCAAACTACACTGCATAATTTTTGGGGCTAGTATGGCACTGCCTCCCATAATTATGCAAAGAAATCTTGGAGGCCAGTGCTGGGCTAGATTGCATTTTATGGAGGGAAGGCAGAGCCTTCACTCTCAAAAATATGCATTGCAAGACGAGAAAGGTAAGGTCTAGGCCAAGGCATCCCAGACCCGCTGACGGGCGACTGAAAACATGAAAAGTTCTGAATGCATGGAAAATCAGAATGAAAACAAGGGTGAATGGTCATGCATGAAAATAGTGAGTGAAGGATTTAGAAAATGGAAAAAAAAGTATGTGTGCGAAGCGAGTCATTGCAATGACAATCATCAGTGTAGAAATAGTGGCATGCATGGGTCAATAGTGAGATGCAATGAAAATCTTAAAACAATGCTTCTACAATCTAACATGCATTAAAATGATAGTAGGTGTTCAAAAAAACCAAGAAAACAACACTCACACATAGCAAAATTCAAAAAGTGATAGAAAAGCAGCGGATGAGCCCCAAAAATGTACAATTATTTGGGCTCATTCAACCTCCTAATTTGGCTTAGTCCACCATTCTCATTTTTTTATTGCATGTTTTTGATTATTTTTATGTTAATAGAGTGGATTTGGTTAGTCATTATGCCAACAAGTCTAATGGGTGCTTTGTGTAGCCTTTTTGGTCAACTTGGAGACAAAATGGAAGGTCTTAATGAGCATTTGGCAGCCAAATTCGTGGGAGAAAAAGCTAGAGGATTTGTAGGAAGGTGTCCCGCTCATTTATGGGCTCTTACCTCGAATTCTCCACCATCAGCTCGGAGTTCAAGGGCCACCGAATCAATCAGCACAAGGGCAGCCAAGCAAGTCAAGTAGGACTGCTGTTAACTCCAAGTCTTGGGCAGCCAAGTCCCTAACTTTTAGGAGGACTATTGGGTCCTCAAATTGTATAAATAAGAAGGCTTGGGGCCTCATTTTGGTTAGCTAGTGGTTAGTCATTTTTTTTAGCCATTAGTTAGCTAGTTTGTAGTTCGATTTTTATGCAATAGCTTAGCTTTGCTTTCAGCTCATGTTCAAACTCTCCTTGTGGACAGTTTTGATGTAACTTTTCATTTCTTGATCAATAAAGATGAATCCAGCTTTGCACCAGCTCTAAATATTTCTTAGGAGGCTATAGCTCTTGGGTTTGGGCCCATCTCAAGCGCCAAATACCTCCTTTGTTTATCTTTATGTGTCTTCGCTGCATTCTCATAATAAAATCTGCTATTTAGATTTAAATGTTGTGTTGTTGTTTAGGTTGCTTTTGATGATTAGAAAAGGTTTTTAATGTTCAGATTTGCTTGATAGGTTAATCATAGGGAAGATCTTCAGAAAAAGGCTGCCAAACACCTTGGATCTCACCTCCCCCTTTGTGGAATCATGAGCTGGGACCAATGTGACTCTGCTGCCAACAAAAACGCTGTTTTGCTTTGCCATGCAATTCTTAGTGTTGGAATCCTCGTTTGTAGATGTTAATATTAGTAGTGTTAAATGCTTCAGTTGATGATTTCTTAGTGGGATATGTTAGTTCATGCATTTCATTTCGAATAAGCTGTTGTCCATTCTTGTTACTGTTAGCTAGGTCATATTAGGGTAGCATAACTAGATCTTTGTTTTCTTGCATGTCTTTGTTTGTTCAGTTTGAAAAACCACTTGCAGAGTACCTGTTATCCTTCTCTATATACCCATAATCCATCTGATAATCTGCTCCAACCCTTAGTCCATGATTCGTACCCTTCATTTGCCATACTTTCCCCACCTTACCCTAATTACTACATTCTTGTGCATCATCGCTTCCTCCATCCTTGAACAAATCCAATCGCTCCTTAGCCTCATCCACCAAGTCCTAGGCCTCTTCACACCCCTATTTCACCTCCATACTCATTCGTCCACCTTTTTCCCTCCATCCATTCTCCAAAATCCTCGTTTCAGAACATCCTGTAGAATTCCTGAGACTTCCTGTAGGATCCCCTGCAGACATCCTGTAGAAGCCTGCACACTCGGTTGCTGAGCATCTGAACGTGTGGAACTTCTGTGGGGTGATGATGGAGATCCCCTGGGACCTCTCCTAGCCTCCCTGACCTTTCCCAAGCTTTCTTTCCTTCATACTACCCCTGCACAGTCAAACCCTAATAAGAAACACTGTCATAATCACTCCAACCATTTAAGCAAAAATACAAAAACAATGTTCTTTTTAATGGAAGTAGTTTGAGTTCATGCATTCCACATCATTAGAAGTAATGACATCATTTCTAGACATTTGCACTCTCACTATTGCATCATAGAGGTTAAACTAGTCAGATTAGGGTTTACTAGGGTTTCCATGTTTTGGTTGGCTTTCAGTTCATTTTTGCCAAGTAGATTAGTTTCCTTTGAGATAGCTTTCGTCCATCATTTAGCAAGCTTCTTCTTAGAGCATATAGAAGTTGGCTTGAGCCCTAGCGGACTTGTGCCAACTGACCAAGTGACAGCTGCGACAAGAGCTAGTACTTGTGCATACAGCACCGTCGCTTCCAAGTTTGTTACGAACTACCGGGTTGATAAAATTAGAGATAGGAAGCCCCAGGAGTTGTAGCATTATTGCTACAATACTGGAGCTCACCATATTTTTGGCGCCGTTGCCGGGTAAGCGGCAGAGTATTGGTGATTGTTGCTATTCTTCTATTTTCTACTACAACCTTCTGCTAAGTAGTTTACTTCATTTCCATTCTGCAAAAGTAGCATAGACATTTCCTGCTTTCATAGATTAGCATTTCCTGCTTTCATAGATTAGAATTTCTTGCTTTCATAGATTAGCATTTCAATTCCGCAATTTCATTTCTGCAAGCGTAGATTAGCATTTCAATTTCGCAAGCGTAGATTAGCCTTTCCATTCCTGCAATTTCATTTGAGCAAAGTAGATTAGTCCTTTCCTGCTTTCATTTCAATTCCGCATTTTCATTTCAGCAAGATAGTTAGTTGCAGTTCAATCTATTTTAGTTTTGCAGGTAGAAGTAGAAAAAACAAAAAATCAACCAAAAATATTTCATTTCATGCTTTGTAGGAGTAGAGATAAGTTAGAAAAATGATTGCACAACACCCCCACTACTTCACACAGCCAACGTTCTTCTTCGATGGTTGTGATGAAGGAACCCCTGGGTGGACATCAAGACATATCTGAAGAACCTCTAGGGGAGAAGAAGAAGAAACATTCCTCTGAAGCAAATGGCTACAAGCAGAAATGTTGGGAGCAGTCCCTTATCCAAAGATGAATTTGCAAATCAGCTGGAAGATTTCAAGAGTGATATGAGGCAATTTCTTGTAATGCAACTGGATACCTTGCGGATCCAAAAGAAGCAAGAAGAAGCCAAGAGGGCTTTGGTCATCTTTTGTCCCAGGTGCACTAGAAAGCATCCTAGGAACGAATGTCTAATGCACTCTCTAGAAGTGTGTTTCATCTGTGAAGAATACCATCCTACAGATTAGTGCCCTTCCTTGCCTAGAATCAAAGCTACATATCAAAGAGCCAAGGGAGCCACTGAATCACTCTGTTACATGAACCAAAGGAGGCCACATGGACCCATACCCTACTAGCAGGAACTACAAGGGACACCCGAGACCTATTATGACCCTTATCAAGCCACTTTCATGCCTTCTTGGGGTCCCCCTGCTCATCCTTCCTGGTTCAAACCTCCTCCTTATTCCTTCACAGATCCATGTTATGCCCAACCAGCTGCTCATTCGTTACACTTTTATGCTCAGCCACAGCCTCAGTGGAATGCACCTTATCAGGAATGGAGGCCCCAATACAACACTCCTCCCGCTTATTTTCCTCCACCACCTGCTCATCCACAACCATCGCCTCCTCCTCCACCCAGGCAACCTCAAATGCCTACCCAACCACAATGCCATCCATCTCCATCTCAATTTCACACCCCCACTCAACTACCCGTACCACCATCTCCAAACCCACACATTGGAGCATCTCAACCCAATTACAAAGCTGAGGCACAACATGTGCACATGACTCCTCTTGAGCTCAGTGATCTTCACCATGGCTCAGGAAAAGCATTGCAAAAAAGAGATCATCTTGAAAGCATTGAAGGATCACATCTAGCAAAAGAAGATTCCAAAGAGGAGATCAAAGAACCATGGGCTGCACTTAATGAAGAGAAGAGATCAGAATCAGAGATCGAGAGAGTTCCTTCATGGTTACCATCAGATCTTGCATGTATTCAAGAGAAAGATCAGCAAAAAGAGGAAGATGAGAAAGTCATGTTAGAAGGTGACATGAAGAATGATCCAGATCAACAAAAGAACCAAGGATATCAAAGCTATATTGAGATATGGTTTCAGAAGGTCACTAAGTTGCAGCAGTACTTTCTTCCTCAGCTTTGTTTGATCCCTTCAACACCAGATCATTTGGTCTCTGAGATCTGGATACTTGTCCAAGCATGCATTTCGAGCCTTCACATCATTTCTTCTCTAATATCGATGTGCACATGGCTCCATTGGAAGTATTCTTATACTTGAAAATGATTTTGTTTTTCAAGTAGGGTAGGGTAGAAAAAAAAAGAAAAAAAATGAAAATAAGAGAAAAATAAAAATCTAAGGTGAAAACCTCCTTGGAGGTGCCTTAGATTGGCTCATTGATTGAAAACCTCCATGAGGCGGTCAATGGGTTGGAAAAAAAAGAGAAAAGAGAATAAGATCTCTGGGTGAAAACCTCCCTTGGAGGCGCCCAGGGCAGGCAATTAGGGTGAAAACCTCCATGAGGCGCCCTAGTTGTTTTTCAAAAAAAAAGAGAAAAAAGAAAAAGAAAAATAAAGCTAATCTCCATTGAATAATTTCATGTTGCAGCAATGACATTGCAGGTTGCAAGAAGGATGTTTCATGACAGGAGGAGCACTCAAATCAAGGTTAAAGGAATTTTTCTTGTGCCTTCTACAGGAAGCTCTGTATTTCTACAGGAAACATCCTGTAGAACCTTTGGACGAGCCAAATCCAATTTCAAAAGTGAATCTGATGGTGGGAATCTGTTGATTAGGCCTACAAGCACTTGTGTGTCCATCCCTTGCCTTTCTCCATCATTTTGCCACCTCCTTGTGCTTCTCATTGTGCTTCTATAGGAACTTCCTGTAGAAATTGTGGGAAACTAGGTATGCATTTCAAAAAGTGGTTTGGAAAGCATGGCAGCTTCCTCAAGGGTTAAGAAGCCCTCATGCAATCTTCCAACTCCTCCTCCATCATCTCCATACCTGCATCACAGCCCAAGCTCAGTTTCTCCTTCCATGCAAGCACATGCAAAAAGCCTTGAGGCAAAAATCCATAGAACAAAATTTGTTTTTGCCATAACTTGAAAACCATGCATCCATTTGACAAACCGTTTTATGGGGAATTGTACAAGGTTGATGACAACATGCCTGAGCAGTTTCATGCAATTCCGATGCACGGTTTCCAAGAAATCAGCCTCCATCACCATCAGCCAATTTTGCATTTTCTCCATATCCATGCATCTGTTTTAAAACCTGTTTCATGGGGAGATGCACATGGGTGATAGTAACCTACCCAAGCAGTTTCAGCCGATTCCGATGCACGGTTTCCGAGAAATCGAGCTCTGAAATCTTCAGCCATTTTCCATTTTATCGAAATCCGTGCATCCATTGATCACGAATTTGCTATGGGAGATGCATAATGATGGTGGGAACATGCTCACCGAGTTTCAGATCAATCCAATCTACCGTTTGGGATAAATGGCAAAAAGAAGTTCTGGTTTTGTGACCATGCAGCAGCAGCAGCTTGAACGGGCAGAGTTGAACGTGGAAGCGATTGCATGCAGCTCAGATCCGGCCAGAGGACACCTGCACAAGGAAAAGAAATAAAAAATCATTAGCCAAGCCTCATGCAATCAAAGAATCAGAGCATGCAGCAGCAAGAAGCTTCACAAGCAGCCGTTTGGCTTCAGGTACGTGACAAAACCTATTCCTCTATTGCATGAATCTAATTCAAGAACTGCATGAACGAATGGAGTGATGGAATTAAGCCACGAATTTAGGAAGGTTCACTTGATGTCCAGTTCTCTAGCAAGTCACGCAGCATGCATGGGTCAGCCATGCACGTGAAAGTCAAAAAACGGACAGTATGGGCAGTCTAACTCCAGTGCAACTGAATCGATGAGATTTCAAGCAGAGAACAAATAGTGACCACTGCAGTTCATGATTGCAAAACAGTCACATAAGCCAGCACACGTATGTGCCACCTCACTCCAAAAATCACGCAGAAATCTGAGCGCTCAGCTGTTGGTCAACTTGCACTTGCATCATGTTTAACTCGAAGTATACATCCTCTGCTTCCACAATCGACTTAACCTATCGTCCTCCGCTGAGTTTCCTACCTGGTTCGAATTTCACTCATGCATCGGGCTCACTCAAAGGCAGAATCACATTCTACAGGAAACGGGTGGGGTCTTCTACAGGAAAGTGCAGCAGAGTCTTCCAGAGCAGAGAAGGCTAAGGTTCTTCATCCAGTTTGAAGCTTGAAGAAAGCTCTGAGATCCGACACCATTGTGGAATAAATCCAGTAGCAATAGCAGGCCATGGAGTCAGAAACGAAAACTCTAGAGTTCACTGGTGGTCAGGAGATTGCAACTTTTCTTGTCTCATATGGACTACTGCCGAAGGTTTGGGAAGAGTCTCTTCATGCAAGCAATTCATAGGGCTTAAGTCCCCATTGGGTATCTTCCGATTTCAACAGTGGCATCTGATAATTGGGTTCAAACTTCAGACAAACGAATTGGGGTACTTACAGATGTGTAGCAGAACAAACTAGCAGCTTTGAATTTAAACATTGGCAATTCATAAATCTGCTATGGTCTGGAGAGCACAATTGTCTTATTAATGATCTCAATATGTTCGTCAGTCTAAGATAAAAACATATGGAGAACATATAACTTCCGTGTTCTCAGTTTCCACTTGTTCATGCCATGTGAGTGGAAATAGATGCTAGCTGAAAACTTAGAAGTTAGCAATGCATGCAAAAAGCTTAGAAGTCAGCAATGCCTGGTGAACCTAGACATGGGCGTGAAGGCTTGATTTCGTAGAGTGTTTGTTAACTTGTGAAATTTATGTCATCCTCTGCAGCAAAAGCAAAATTGTTACAAGTTTTGGCTTCATCAAATCCTCACTGTACTTAGGTCTTTAAGGTCAAGATACCTTTCTGTTTACAAATAAGCAAATCTCCAGTCTCACATAGATGAAGGTTTGTGATGAATCTATTTGAAATGTGGTCAAGTCAGTAGCAATAATTAGCTTCCAATTGATATGGCATGATGGTTATTCTGTTTGTCCACATCATGCAGAAAAAATTTGTGTGAGGACTCATGATTATAGCTGGCCACCTTCACCTGTCCAGTTAACCTCCCCAACGCTGCATAGATTATCTTGGGTTCTTGGTGTTATATATCTGCTATGATAAATGCACGCCTCTTGATCTCTAGCACAATCCAAGTCCATCCAGATTCCTTGTTCACCCATTGTAATTCAGAGCAGAAACTTGAATGAGACAAGGAGGAGAGATTATAGGAGATAGATCCTCCTCATTAAATCCTCACTCATTCAAATATTACTCCATCAAATCACACTAGCTCAGAGTTACAAGCAACAAGCAGTGAGGAAGAAGAGCAGGAAGGAGGAGAAGATGAAGGCTGCCACAACCCAGCTGAAAGGAAAATCGCCCACAACCAAGCAAGATACAGTGGTGCTGTCTGTTTCTACAGGAAGACAGAGGACTGTTTCTACAGGAAGCCAGCGAACTGTTTCTACAGGAAGTTTGAAAAGAGGGAAGCCAAAGGAGAAATCGGCCGAGATGTTAGCCAAAGAAGCCACCAGGGCCATCAAAGATGAGGAGAGAGATTGGTTGCTCAGAGGATGAGCAACACTATCAGTAGGGGGGTGATGATGAGCCCCAAAAATGTACAATTATTTGGGCTCATTCAACCTCCTAATTTGGCTTAGTCCACCATTTTCATTTTTTTATTGCATGTTTTTGATTATTTTTATGTTAATAGAGTGAATTTGGTTAGTCATTATGCCAACAAGTCTAATGGGTGCTTTGTGTAGCCTTTTTGGTCAACTTGGAGACAAAATGAAAGGTCTTAATGAGCATTTGGCAGCCAAATTCGTGGGAGAACAAGCTAGAGGATTTGTAGGAAGGTGTCCCCCTCATTTATGGGCTCTTACCTTGAATTCTCCACCATCAGCTCGGAGTTCAAGGGCCACCGAATCAATCAGCACAAGGGCAGCCAAGCAAGTCAAGTAGGACTGCTGTTAACTCCAAGCCTTGGGCAACCAAGTCCCTAACTTTTAGGAGGACTGTTGGGTCCTCAAATTGTATAAATAAGAAGGCTTGGGGCCTCATTTTGGTTAGCTAGTGGTTAGTCATTTTGTAGCCAGTTAGTCCTTTTGTTTTAGCCATTAGTTAGCTAGTTTGTAGTTCGATTTTTATGCAATATCTTAGCTTTGCTTTCATCTCATGTTCAAACTCTCCTTGTGGACAGTTTTGATGTAACTTTTCATTTCTTGATCAATAAAGATGAATCCAGCTTTGCACCAGCTCTAAATCTTTCTTAGGAGGCTGTAGCTCTTGGGTTTGGGCCCATCTCAAGCGCCCAGTACCTCCTTTGTTTATCTTTATGTGTCTTTGCTGCATTCTCATAATAAAATCTGTTATTTAGATTTAAATGTTGTGTTGTTGTTTAGGTTGATTTTGATGATTAGAAAAGGTTTTTAATGTTCAGATTTGCTTGATAGGTTAATCACAGGGAAGATCTTTAGAAAAAGGCTGCCAAACACCTTGGATCTCACCTCCCCCTTTGTGGAATCATGAGCTGGGACCAATGTGACTCTGCTGCCAACAAAAACGTTGTTTTGCTTTGCCATGCAATTCTTAGTGTTGGAATCCTCGTTTGTAGATGTTAATATTAGTAGTGTTAAATGCTTCAGTTGATGATTTCTTAGTGTCATAAGTTAGTTCATGCATTTCATTTCGAATAAGCTGTTGTCCATTCTTGTTACTGTTAGCTAGGTCATATTAGGGTAGCATAACTAGATCTTTGTTTTCTTGCATGTCTTTGTTTGTCCAGTTTGAAAAACCACTTGCAGAGTACCTATTATCCTTCTCTATCTACCCATAATCCATCTGATAATCTGCTCCAACCCTTAGTCCATGATTTGTACCCTTCATTTTCCATACTTTCCCCACCTTGCCCTAATTACTACATTCTTGTGCATCATCGCTTCCTCCATCCTTGAACAAATCCAATCGCTCCTTAGCCTCATCCACCAAGTCCTAGGCCTCTTCACACCCCTATTTCACCTCCATACTCATTCGTCCACCTTTTTCCCTCCATCCATTCTCGAAAATCCTCGTTTCAGAACATCCTGTAGAATTCCTGAGACTTCCTGTAGGATCCCCTGCAGACATCCTGTAGAAGCCTGCACACTCGGTTGCTGAGCATCTAAACGTGTGGAACTTCTGTGGGGTGATGATGGAGATCCCCTGGGACCTCTCCTAGCCTCCCTGACCTTTCCCAAGCTTTCTTTCCTTCATACTACCCCTGCACAGTCAAACCCTAATAAGAAACACTGTCATAATCACTCCAACCATTTAAGCAAAAATACAAAAACAATGTTCTTTTTAATGGAGTAGTTTGAGTTCATGCATTCCACATCATTAGAAGTAATGACATCATTTCTAGACATTTGCACTCTCACTATTTCATCATAGAGGTTAAACTAGTCAGATTAGGGTTTACTAGGGTTTCCATGTTTTGGTTGGCTTTCACTTCATTTTTGCCAAGTAGATTAGTTTCCTTTGAGATAGCTTTCGTCCATCATTTAGCAAGCTTCTTCTGAGAGCATATAGAAGTTGGCTTGAGCCCTAGCGGACTTGTGCCAGCTGACCAAGTGACAGCTGCGACAAGAGCTAGTACTTGTGCATAAAGCGCCGTCGCTTCCAAGTTTGTTACGAACTACCGGGTTGATAAAATTAGAGATAGGAAGCCCCAGGAGTTGTAGCATTATTGCTACAATACTGGAGCTCACCAGCAGCAAAAGACATGAAAATTAGACTTACCTAGGAAAAGCTAAGCTGAATGTGCCAAAGACTCCTAGATACAATGTGGGATGTCAGAGATCCAAGATTGATGTGAGGAATGAGTTGTGCAGCCTCAAATAAATATGTTTGATAAGGATGAAGCTTATCATGTGCATGCCACAAATCTAGTAAAACGTGACACTCGGTAGGAAGTTTCTAAAATGACCTTTGCATGTAACCTCCAGCTGCTAAAAATAGATCCCTAAAATCTAGGGATGATTTTTTTTCCTTTTTCTTTTTTCCTTTTCAGGAAAAAGCATCCCATCCATGCAAATCAAGATTGCTCAGTTCTGGGAGGAGCTAGTCAACCTGAAATCACATGCAATAGTTTGCAAGCCTGGGGATGAAATTGTGTAGTTTATGGGCTGAGAAAGACTAGTTGTCCCTCATGCATTCCATAATTTCTAGACTGAAGCCCTGGATGTTAGTCAGAATTCACATGTTTTGAGTTGAAACCCAATGTTGGGTTGAATTGCACATTTTTCAGAGGGAAGGTTATCTGGTTGGATTCCTCATTTTTGGAGCCTAGAAGGAAGCCCGGTTGGATTGCACAATTTCTAGAGGGTAGGCTCATTCCCCTCTAGAGTTGCACAATTTTCTAGTTGAGCACCTGAGAACCTCAACCAGAAAATGGTTAAGTTTGGAATGTCAGCTTGCAGGTGGGAGGCAAAAAAGTTAACCAATGAAGGCTGGTAAGCTACTAAAAGTTAGCTGAAGCTTATGTACTAGGATAGTGCAAGACATGCTGGTAAGGATGGTTGGTAGGGAGGCTCCAAAAGGAAGTTAACGAAAAATTTTGGAGGGTGGTTGTAGCTGCTACAAAACTTTGCGACACACTGGTAGAACTCTAGCTCTCCGAACAGACCTTGTTTCATGATAAACAATTCTAGCTCCTTCGGAAGTATTGTTCAATTCTTAGATCATGTTGGTTTCCACACTAGCTTGATTGAAAGATGTAGCACCTGCCATGCTCTTGGTCAGTCAGCACACATTCCAAACCAAGTCAACACAGTTTTTTCCATTGGGGATGAGGGGTATATTGGTACACAAGCAATATGATAGTTAGAGTTCAAGTTTCATCTCTAGTGTTGTGCCACTACCAGTAGGCCTAGACAGTACCCCGGCAGAGTCACGTAGGAAGGAAAGCATTTCTCCGCTATTAGCGTGCTTGTTCGATACCTTGATGGAGTTACTTGCATCACTTCTTTGCATAGGAAGCCTTTTTCTTCTTTCACCTTATTCATTTTCAAAATTCTCACTTTTTCATTTTTCATTTTTTCAAGAATTGTTCATAGCACTTATTTATTCCAGAGGCAGAAAAGGGATCCCAAATTATTGAGAGCAGAAGAGATTTTTCCTTCAGAGAAAAAATTTTCATATACCTCTGACATACTTTTTAAGGTTTTCCCCCTCACCTTACCCTACTTGACTGATCCAACAAGGGTTAAGCCAAATACAACCGACTAGAGTAGGTGATACTAGTTAGTGCACAAGCATTGTATTTTCATCAAGGTTTCCCTAGAACATAATGTATTTTCCATTGTTGTATCATTGAATGAAGACAACATGTTCTACATAAAGAGACAGGACAATAGATAACCAAGTACTGATAACTGCACAAGTCCTCTTGCATTTCACCCTTCTTGTTTCAAGAGTCACACATGGTTCCATGCGAAACTAACCTACGAATGTAAACAAGAAATCAAAATAGAACAACAAAGTGAAGAGGAGAAGTAAATGTGAAATAAAATCAACTAAGAAAATCAAGAAAACAAACACACAAGGGAAGAATCAAACATGCATGCAAGCAACAAGAAATAAAGAAAACACTACTCCTACTCCTAAGCTAATGGTGCATGAGTCTGCTCACAAGAAGTGATACTTCCAATGCAAAAACTGATGCATTCGTCGATCAATGTTGGTGAAGGCATGGTTCATAAACAAAATAGTCAGGCGAATGAGAAAACATGAAAGATATAATAATGAAGAGAAGCACACTCTGAGTTTAAATGTGTCCACAAAAAATAAAAAAGTGAATCCGCATGACATGCACTCTTTTGACATACCATGGTGTTTTTCTACACGGCATGCATATGTTAAGCATATGCACTCTCTTGAATATGACATGCAATAAAACACGAGAAACATACACAACTTGCATCGCACAAGTGTGCTTGTTGTGTAAGATTCCTCCAATGCATGAGTGATGGGATCATGTAGTTGAAGTGGAGGGACTGAAATCTGTGTGTGGGATTGATATTCAATGCACACAGATGAGTGATAAGGAGGCTTGGGTGTTTCAACAATTTCCTGATCGGAAGTGAAATCATCGTTTGGATAGTGAGAGCCTAACATAACCATTAGCTCGGGCTAAAGTTCCTCGATAGTATGCGAGGTTTCGACTTCGTCGATAGATAGATCATCATAAACAGGTGGCTTTGAAAGATCAAAATCAATAGAATCATGATCATAATCGAATACATGAGTAAATGGATCACAACAACTACGATTAAAAAAATCAATAATTTCACCAGCATCCTCATGATCAAATAAATCAAACAAAGGGGTAGATGAGAAGCGAGAATGTTCACCCTATGTGTTTATGGGAAAAGGAGATGAAAAATTGAGTGGATTTTCAATGAATTTTTTGTCCTCTCCACTGTCGAATGATGGACTAACATCAGGTGTGTTCTGCGAATGATCAGCAAAAGATGCATCCATGGATGAATTTACATAAGGAAAATTAGAGATAGAAAAATAACCAAAGATGTTAGGAAAAAGTGAAGGAGGTGTAAACATAAGGAGATCATCCTTTGCCACGGGTTGATATTCAGGTTCCCAGTCATACTGATCATAAATGACAGCACAAGTTGGCTATACAACACCAACTCCATCGGTGGTTGGATCCTCATTAAGATCCAGTGTAGAGTCTCGAACAGAATAACACAACATAGTGAAATTTGGAGGATCAGTAGAACCCATGTGACAACCCATGGGCTTCACAACCAAATCTTCTCGAAAATTGAGAGAAGTGATCTTGGGAGGATATGACAGTTGAACATATGTGTGTGCATGTTCTCCCACATCACTCTATGGTGGTGGAGCTATTTGATGAGGGGAAGGCAGACATTGACCTGTGATAGAAACTATGTCCACTTGTGATTACACAGGTCCATCATTGAATTATGTTCAGCAGGATTTGAACTTCAACTTCATCTTGGGATATAATGATTTGCGAAGCGAATATTCGAATCTGTCATAAAGATATTGTAATTTCATCTCATTTTTTAGAGCTTCAAACTGAAGTAGACGAAAGTGCTGCCAAAAATCCATAGGTGATTCATAAGGAGTCTTCCACTGTTTTAACAATTTTTTTTCAAGGGGTTCAAGATCAAAATGATGGAAAGTAGATTCAATTAGATCATAGAACTTATTAAGTGAGTGCATGCAATCATGAGGCAAGTCATGGAACCATGGTTGTTGATGGTGTTGAACCCGCCAAAAATGTTGGTGGTGTTGGATCCACCAACATGTCAAGGGATCTCCCTAGTAAGAAGTCCCAACTAGACCTCAGACTATTTGGTGTAGGAGTCTGAGCAGTGGGGTAGTACGGTATCGCCTTGACCATTGTTGCAAGCAGAGGTGATTAAGATGTCCTTGTTGGTAGTATGGGTGTGACATGTGTAGCAAGTCAAGGAAGTTTCATGAATGGCTCTAACACATGGAATGGGGGAGTGAGTGCGCCCCTTGGAAACTTGTGACATCATGCAGCTTGGAAGGGAACACACGAGAAGAGATACATCACAAGCTAGAAAGAAGTTTAACCAATGATTGAAAGTGATGGTTAAACAAACAACACATCTCGATAAGATTCATATAAACATATATAGAAAATTCCATACATAAATGTGTAAACAACAACTACATATATCATTAGACTAACCAAGCTAGCTAAAATACAATAAAAACATATGCATGAAATGTGATGGATCTATTATATTAAGAAAGTGAAATATCCAATCATACATACAACTATGACTCACCATTAGTCCTGCCAATGGAACATTATAGTCACTTCCTCTTGCTCCTCCAAAGAGATATACTAGATCAGCACTGTGGAGAAGCTAAGACTCATTACATTACACTGCAATATTTATCTAAGATGCACCTATAGGAAGCTTGGATCCTAAAAGCATGTACAGTGAGTTATGAGCTTCTATAAAGAGAAAAGGTTGGGGTGACCCTTGACATTCCCCTTTGTGACTCTTTACCTACCCTCATGACTCTTCACCTACTACATGATTGTTACATTCTATTATCGATACTTGGCCTTTCACTTTTACAAGATGTTACATTACAATCTGCACATGTACCCATGTGAGACAAAATAGGCTTGAGTAAGCCATGCAAGACATTACTAAGACTCGGACAGCTATGGGAAGACCAACTCTTGATATCCCCATGATGATTGATGGTGGCGAACTGATGCCAATCTTGGTAGGCCGTTATGGTGTTCGCGTGCTCAATGGTTACATCGTGTTGAAAGCACACTATTGCCTCCTTTACATCTGGGTACACTGATTTGGCACCTCTGTCCAACTTGTTTGATAAGATGTGCATCATAGTCTTGAGTGCAGCTAGACCAGCAATGTACTGATGCATAGTGTCTGCACTGATCTCCAAGTCTGAATTGGTGGCTACACGCATCAACTCATAAAAGTACAAGTCCATCTCCAATTAGACTTGGTTCTTTGAATTCACCTCGTTGAGTGTGCCTGTGGATAGGATTGCATGCATGCACACAATGACATCCATGCTTCCCAACACCTGTGCATGTGAATCTTGCAAACTAGTGATGAGCTTCGGGAGTTTGTCATAGTTCTGGATCTGACTCCGGATACATGCCTTAAACTCTACTGCCTTCAGCTTCATCATCTTTGGCAAGTGAAACGGGGCTCCCTTGTATCTCATTGTCAATGTTTTCATGTGATTGAAAGCAGTATACAGATTTGACAATATGTGTGGTCTCCTGGCACAACGTTGCTACCAACCATTGATATGGACAACTGACTTATGCACGGTGACAAATCTAGAATACAACATCCGCATGACTACTTCAAGAGATGATACTTCATCTAGTATCTTTCTCCTCAACTCTTATCTGGTGGATTTTGTAACCTATTCTCCTTCTTTCTTGGCTGCTTATAACTCCTTAGCCATGCGTTCATTCTCTTCTACCAAGAATCGAACACTTGAGTTAGTGGCTTCGGCATATGCTCTAGTAGCATCAGCCAATGATGCTGGATGCTTGTGCACATCGGATATGATCAATCATTGATAAAATTATGAAGGGGATATGTGAACATCTGGAGTGGGAACTCTGTGTGACTGCACAACTTTGTCTTGCGACTCGTCGAAAGATATGTTGTGCATCTCCGCTTCCGGATTGTCTTCAAGGATCTCTGTGTCTCCTTGTTCGCATGGGACTTGCTCTGCTTTTGGATCTGGTTAAGCTGGTGGGGTGACCTTTTGGTTCCAAGGCATGAGGTCAATATCCTAATATGAATTTAGCTGAACCATATATGTGTCCATGTTCTCTATCATCTGTTCAATATCTTGAGCTAAGTCCTTCTCTTGTGACTGCTCACCCTTTTTACTCTGTGCTAGCTTCTCAGATGAGTCTATAACCTATATGAGTGTATTTTCATCAATATGTGCATGTTGCACCTCTTGCTATACCTATTGTTGCTACACTTCCTTCTCTCTTCTAAGTAGCTCCTATTCTTCCCTGAGTTGCAGCGGTAACTCTTGCAACTTCTTTTCTATTTTATCCATCCTTTATTTCTCTCTTAGACTTTTCATGACCCTCTTTTCGCGCTGTTACCTATTAGCCTCAATCCTCAAAGCTTCTTTCAACACAAGTGGATTTGTTTTCAACTTGCATCTTTGTTTTTCCTTTGTGTTGTCAACAATCTTTCTCTTACCTTTGTCACGCATAGGTCTTCTACCCTCTGCTAGTGCTAATGATGCTTCTCTCTGAGATGTTGCTTCCCTCTACTTTGCCAACCACTCTACAACTATGCTGACTAGTTCATTGAGCCTAGAGGAATGATAACAGTATCTCCATGTGTCTTCCTTAGTCCAACAACACACCCCATGGATCCAAGGAAATTGCAATCTTGTACAGTGGCCCTTCACCAAGCAATGGAGGTCATATAGATTGAAACTTCTACTGCCAAAGGTGAATCTATTGAACTCCTCCATGAATCTATTGAACTCCTCCATGTCAACCCCAACATGCTTGATATTTCATAGCTCATATAACCTGATCCACAAAGGAAGAGCCAGCCAAGGTTCCTTCTTCTTCCTGTGTAGTCTCGCTGACAACCCTGTCGAGATGTGATATGACACCTCTTGCATGACGAGCTTATCCATGGAAAACTTTGGTAAAACACACAAAGCCTTCTCTGCATTGTACATCTGTATGAAGGTGCCAAGGGGTGAGGCATACCAATCTGTTATGTTATTCAATGCCTCCATCACTGCCTGTGACATGCAAGGTGGATCGTGTTCAAATATCATTTTATACACGGGATAACAAAGTGATCTGACAAGTGTATGATAACTACATGGAAGCTGCATTTGGAGAACAATTTGCAATAACTATGCACAACGGTTTCCAAAGGTGTCCATGCCCAACCCAAGCCTTAGAACTGCTGATGAGCCTAGAATGAATCCAGAATATAAGCGGACATGTATATATCTACCTGTGGACAGATGTTGGACTTCTGTCACCTGTTCCTTCAACCTGAGAACCAACATGTCAGATCAGTTGGAAGGTCTTCCTTCATTGGCGAGTTGGTCCAATGTGATCACCCAACTCTACAGGAAGATCTTTGTGCTCTCTTGGCCATATAAGAGGCATGAAAAGATGGCCAAGTACTAACATGCCTTCCCCAATATCTTAGTCTTGTAAACCTAGTTGGGTGTTGTCTTGAACTTGGCTGGCTCTTTCACCCAACTCTTCAAGTTATCTCTTGAGTTTGCACTACTGCTGGGCCTGTTGAAGGGTTTCTCCATTGCGATCATCAGGTTTTTGTAAGTTGTGTTCCACTGTCAATTCTCAACACCATTGCCTCAAGATTAGTATGCGAGACAATCTAGTGGATCATGTTCGCACATGGAAATGTAGGATACCTACATGCGATCTGGTAAAAGCCAAACTTGTGAATGTTGATGTAGACCTTTTGGTCTTCTAGATTTTCCTCAAATCTACCTAAGAATGTATCATTGATGTCCTTTCATTTCATCTTGATGTCCTCGTCTATGAACAACTTGGTCTTCGTATATAGGAAAGCTCATAGAGACTTGTTCAGCTGCATCTCCAATTGCACTTTCGATAGTGTCCTTTGACCCTGCTCTCTTGGAGGTGATTGAACATGTACTACTGAGAGATATACAAACACCTACATTACCTGGAGACATATAAATACTCATGGACATAAATATGTCAGTTCAAAACCAAAACAACTTTGAGGACTAACATGCAACATACTTGGGTGACTGACTAGGAAGATTGCGCAATTTCAATTGGTGGCTGGGAGACTAACTTCCAAAACCATGCAAGGCACATTCCAGGCTCTTAGGAGGCTAACTAACTACTAAAATTGTGCAATTCATAATCCATATTGTCCTACTGAGGACTGAAACTGTGCAATACGCAATTTCAGTCAGCAATGACATGCAAACCCAACAAACTGCATTGCACAATTTGTGGGGCCAATAAGGCACTACCTCTCATAATTGCACAAAGAAAGCCTAGAGGCCATTACTGGGCCATACTTCTATATTTTCTAGATGGAAGGCAGAGCCTTCACTCTCAAAAATGTGCATTGTTAGTTGGAAAAGGAAATGTCCAAGCCAAGGTAGCTCAGACCCGCTGACAGGCGACTGAAAACTTGAAAAGTTTTGAATGAATGGCGAAGTTGAGTGAAAACAAGAGTTAATGATCATGCATGAAAATAATGAGTGCGGGATTCAAAAAATAGGAAAACAAGTATGCGTGTGAAGTGAGTCGCTGCAATGACGATCGTTAGTTAAAAACAATGTCATTCATGCAACAACAATGAGATGCAATGAAAAACTTGAAACAGTGCTTCTAAAAGCTAACATGAATTAAAATGATAGTAAGCATTCAACAAAACCAAGAAAACAACATTCACACAAAGTGAAATTAAAATGTGACTGAAAAGTAGAAAAAAACATGAAAAATAGACTTGGAAAAATCTGAGCTGAATGTGCCGAAGACTCTTAGATGCGATGTGGGATGTTAGAACTCCAAGATTGATGTGAGGAATGAGTTGTGCAATGTCGAATAAATAAGTTTGATAAGGATGAGGATTATGACCTGCATGCCACAAATCAAGGAAAAAGTGACACTTAGCGGGAAGTTTCTAAAACAATCTTTGCATGTAACCTCTAGTTGCTAAAAATAGATCCCTAAAATATAGGGATGTTTTTTTTCTTTTTCCTTTTTTCATTTTCAGAAAAAATCATCCCATGCATGCAAATCAGGATTTCTCAGTTCTGGGGGGAACTAATCAACCTGAAAGCACATGCAACAATCTGTAAGCCTAGGGATGAAATTGCGTAGTTTCTGGGTTGAGCAAGACTGGATGTCCCTCATGCATTGTGCAATTTCTGGACTAAATCCATGGTTGTTAGTTAGAATTGTGCATTCTTTGAGCTAAAACCCATTGTCAAGCTAAATTGTGCATTTTCAGAGGGAAGGTTCCTTGGATGGATTGTGCATTTCTGGAGCCCAGCAGGAAGCCCAATTGGATTGCGCAATTTCTAGAGGGAAGGCTGGTATCCTCCAAAATTGTGCAATTTTCTAGGTGAGCACCTCAGCTAGAAAATGGTTAAGTCCAGAAGGTCAGCTTGTGGGTGGTAGGAAAACATGTTGACCAACACAGGCTGGTAAGCCACCGAAACTCAACTAATGCCTATGTACTTGGATAGTGCAAGATATGTTGGTAAGGATGGTTGGTAGGGAGGCTCCAAAACGACGTTAAGGACAAATTTTAGAGGGTGGTTGTAGCCGCTACAACACTTGGCGACACACTGGTATAACTCCAACTCTCTGAATGGACCTTGTTACATGAAAGGAAATTCTAGCTCCTTTGGAAGTATTGTTCAGTTCCTAGATCATCTTGGTTTCCACACTAGCTTGACTGAAAGATGTAGCACCTACCATTTTCTTTGTCAGTCAACACACATTCTAATCCAAGGCAACATAGTTTTTTCGATTGGGGATGAGGGGTATATTGGTACACAATCAATATCATAGTTAGAGTTTAAGTTTCATCTTTCGTGTTGCACCGCTGTCAGTAGGCCTAAACATTACCCCGACGGAATCACGCAAGCATTGTTCCACTACCAGCGAACCTGGTCAGTACCTGATTGGAGTTACTTGCATCACCTCTTTGCATGGGAAGACTTTCTCTTCTTTCACCTTACTCATTTTCAAACAATTTCACCTTTTCATTTTTTCATTTTTGATTTTTTCAAGAACTGTGCATATCACCTATTTATTTTAGAGGTGGAAGAGGGATCCAGACTTATTGAGTGCAGAAGAGGTTGTCCCTTCAAAGAAGTATTTTGTATATACCTTAGACATAGTTGTTAAGGTTTCCCCCCTCACCTTACTCTACTTGATTGAGCCAACAAGGGTTAACCCAAATACAACTCACTCGAGTAGGTGATACTAGTTAGTGCACAATCATTGTGTTTTCATCAAGGTTCACTTTGAATAGAATGTATTTTCCATTGGTGTATAATTGAATCAAGACAAAAATTTATACATAAAGAGATAGGACAACAGATAACCAAGTATTGATAATTGCACAAGTCCTCTTGTATTTCGCCCTGCTTGTTTCAAGAGTTCTGCATGGTTCCATGCGAAACTAACCTATGGATGTAAACAAGAAAACAAAATAGAACAGCAAAGCAAAGAGCATAAGTAAATTTGAAATAAAAGAAAGTAAGAAAAGCAAGCACACAATTAAAAAACACATAGGGAAAGAAGAAAACATGCATGCAAGTAAACAAGAAATAAAGAAAACACTACTCCTACTCCTAAGCTAATGGTGCATGATTATGCTCACGTGAGGTGACACTTCCAATGCAGCCACCAACGCATTGGTTGACCCATGTTGGTGAAGGCATGGTTCATGAACAACATAGTCAGGAGAACTAGAAAACATGAAAGATATAACAATGAAGACAAACACACTTCGAGTTTAAATGCATCCACAGAAAAGAAAAAAGTGAAATGACATGACAAGAACTCTGTGGACTTACTATGGTGTTGTGCTACACTACGTGCATATGTTAAGCATATGCATTCTCTTGAACGTGAAATGCAAGAAAATGCAAGAAACATAGACAACTTGTGTTGTGAAAGTGTACTTGTTGTGTAATATTCCTCCAATGCATGAGTGATGGGATCATGTAGTTCAAGTGGAGGGAGTGAAATTTGTGTGCGGGATTGGTCTTCAATGCATGCAGATGAGTGATGAGGAGTATTGGGTGCTTCAACAATTTTCTGATCAGAAGTGAAACCAACCTTAGGATAGCGAGGGCATGACATAACCATCAGCTCGGGCTGAAGTGCCCCGACAGCCTGCGGGGTTTCAACTTTGTCGACAGATAGATCATAATAAACAGGTGGCTTTGAAAGATCAAAAGTGATAAAATCATCATCATGATCGAATACGAGAGTAAATGGATCATGATAGCTATGATAAGAAAAATGAATGATTTCATTGGCATCTTCATGATCAAATAAATCAAATAGAGGGGTAGTTGAGAAGCAAGAATGTTCACCCTATGCGTTTCCTGAAGAAGCAGATAAAAAATCAAGTGGATTTTCAATATAAAAATTATTCTCTTCGCTGTTGAATGATGGAATAACATTGGGTGTGTTTTGCGAATGATCGTCAATTGATGCATCCATGGATGGATTTACACAAGGAAAATCAGAGATAGGAGAATCACCAAAGATGTCAGGAAAAAGCAAGGGAGGTGCAGACAGAAGGAGATCATCCTTCACTATGGGTTGATATTCATATTCCCAGTCGTACTGATCATAAATGATGAAGAAGGTTGGTTGTGCAACACCAACTCCATCAATGGCTTGATCCCCGTTCAAAACAGGTGTGAGTCTGTAACAGAATAACAGAAGACAGTGCAATCCAGAGTATTAGTACAATGCGAAGACAGAGGTTGAGGTAACAAATGCATGTGACAACCCATCAGCTTTGTAACCATATATCTACACGAAAATTGAGAGAAGTGATGCTGGGACGATATTAAGGTTGAATAGACGTGTGTGCATTTTCTCCCACATCACTCTATGGTGGTGGAGCTATTTGATGAGGGGAAGATAGACAGTCAGCTGTGATAGCAACTATGTCCACTTGTGATTGCACAGGTCCATCGCTAAATTATGCTGAGTGGTATTTGAAATTTGACTTCATCTTGGGATATAATGATTTGTGAAGGAAATATTCGAATATGCAACAAAGATATTGGAATTTCATCTCGTTTTTCAGAGCTTCAAACTGAAGTAGACAGAAGCGTTAGCAAAAATCCATAGGTGATTCATGCAAAGTCTTCCATTGTTTTAATAGTTTTTTGTCAAGAGGTTCAAGATCAAAGTGATGGAAAGTATATTCAATTAGATCACAAAACTGCTTAAGTGAGTGCACACAATCATGTGGTAGGTCGCGGCACCATCATTATGGGGATTCATGAAGTTTATGTGAAAGTAGCGTGTAGAGCTAGACTTCATCAAACTTATCTGCATCCCCAAGGAATGCAAGGAATTCATGTAAGTACTCATGCCATGCCACTTTGCCTTCACCATTATTCATCAATTCCGACAAGAGATCATAAAACTCACTCGTGATGTTGACAGGTTCAGAATTTGGCATACATTGCGGAGGGAGGAGTCTCACGATATCCATGACAGATGTGTGAATATTCAAAATAGGTTGTGAGGAAACAACTTGTCATTTGGCCCTCCTTTTAGTGCTAGAAATGTTGATGGTGTTGGACCCACCAACATGTTAGGGGATATCCTCGGTATGATGTCCCAACTAGACCTTAGACTGTTTGGTGTAGGAGTCTAAGTAGTGGGGTAGTACGGAATCGCATTGACCGTGATTGCGTGTAGAGGTGACTAAGATTTCATTTTTGGTAGCAAGGGTCTAGCATGTGCAACAAATCAAGGAAGGTGCATGCATGGCTCTAACACACAAAATGTGGGAATGAGTGTTCCCCTTGGAAACTTGTGACATCACGCATTTTGGAAGGGGGAACACGAGCATAGATATATCACAAGCTAGAAAGAAAGTTAGCCAATGATCCAAAGTGATGGTTAAACCAAAATATCATCTCGATAAGATTCATACAAACATATATAGAAAATTCCATACATACATGCGTAAACAACAACTACATATATCATTAGAGTAACCAAGCTAGCTGAAATACAATAACAACATATGCATGAAATGTGTTCACTCTATTATATTAAGAAAGTGAAAGATCCAATCATACATAAAACTGACCAACCATTAGTCCCGACAAAGGAACGTTACAGTCGCTACCACCTGTTCCTCCAAAGAGATATACTTGCTCTGCACTGTGGAGAAGCTAAGGCTCATTACATTATACTCCAAGCTTTCTCTAAGATACAACTATAGGAAGCTTTGCTCCCAAAAGCATGTACAATGAGTTATGAGGTTCTATAAATAGCAAAGGATGGGGTGACCCTTACCATTCCCCTTTGTGACTCTTCACCTACCCTCATGAATCTTCAACTACTACATGATTGTTACATTCTACTATCGACACTTGGTCTTTCACTTTTACAAGATGTTACATTATAATATGCACAAGTACTGTTGAAAATAACAACAAGAAATGATAAAAATAGAATCTAGAATATTCCAATTTTAATTTGTCCTTGAATTAAAATTGTGAATTAAAATTTGAATTTAGTCGCTTGAAAAATAATTAATTAATTCATCCTGAGTTAATTAGTTGGAGAATTCAAGTTAGAAGTCTTTGTGAAGTCATGCAACAGCTATCCCTTATATTAAGGAGATTATCCCTTAATTAAGGAGATAAGATTGAGTTATATTTGATTTGTAATTAGTTAACTCAGCTTACTGAGTTAAGTCTAGTTAAATTAGTTCTAAACTATTTGAGGAACTAATTGCGAGTTCAGTCAGTTAATGCATGCATGCATCCAACTAGTGTACTCCAAATAACTGAAGATTCTCCCATCATTAATTCATGCATGTCTATTCTAAGAAAGACCCATTGAGAATAAAGACATGGACAATGTACTATCAGTTTCATCAGTTTCCCTATAAAGGAAACTCATCCATGCAGAAGGAATAAGGTTCCTTGAGGATGGTGCAATTTTACAGGGTGTGAGATCAGTGTGAGTGATCAGTGTTACACTTGGTAATAGGAGGATCACCTAGAGAAACTGCGCAAGGAAATAGGAGGCTTGGAGGGTTGAGGAGAAGGTTTTTGAGAAGCTTTGTTTTCCTATGAGCATCCAGGAGGATTGTATTGAGAGCTGGCTAGTTGTGAGAGCTAAAGCTTTGTGTAATTCTAAGATATTTCCACCTTGTATGGTCATACAGATAGTGGGGTTTTTAGCTGAGGCTTTACCCTGATTATCTTCTATGTTTCATGTGCATTGATTCTTCTTCTGGTTATATGTGTTCCACTTGATCTTGCACAAATCTATTAAGCTTCTGCAAGTTTGATTGTAGAAGTAGATTAAAGTATTTTTCTTTAGTTATATTGCATTATCAGGTTAATCTACAATTAGAATTTCTACATGGTATCAGAGCAAAGGTTATTGATGCTGTGAACAATATACTAAGAAGAGAATTGGAAGTTTGAAGTTTGGGGTTGCAGGTGCAAATCCAATTCATCTCATACTTTAGGTTGGTCAATGGCGTTCTATGGCTTGAGACTCAACTATTCCTTGGATGGTAGCTCGAATTACATAACATGGAAAGATCGCATGAATGCTGTATTAGAAGACAATGACTTAAAGGATTTCATTGATCAAGAAATCCCAAAGCCAGCTTCAACTAATGCACAAGAGTTGGCTGAGTGGAAGAAGTGTGCGGTAAGGGCAAGATGGATCATCCTTGAAGGAGTTCAAGACCATATTGTCTCAAGTCTCCATGGGAAGGATACTCCATATTCAATGTGGAAGACATTGAAGGACCTCTACTAGAACAATAGTGACTAGAGGAAATTGGCATTCAAGGATAAGCTTCGAAGAATCAAGATGGAGAACTGAAATACAATTTCCACATATCTAAACAAGCTCACCACTTGCAGAGATGAGATTAGAAGTATGGGAATAAGTACTTCCGATGATAATATGGTGAGCCTCGCTCTCCTTGGCCTTCCAAAGAGCTGGAATAGCTACTAGGACTCTATGAATGGAAGGGAGAAACTACCGGATTGGGAACAACTATGGTCGAATCTCATGTATGAGGAGATCAGGAGGAGCACTCAAGATGGTTCTTCATCCAAGGATGATGATGAAGAAAATCTGGCCTTAAAAAGTAAGGCATGGAAAGGGAAGGGGATGGCATCCCATTCCAAATCGAATTCTTCTCATGGAGGGAAGAAGGTTGAAAAGTCTAAAGTGAGATGCTTTAATTGTCATGAGATGGGTCATTATGTGACTAATTTCCCATTGAAGAAGTCAGGGAAAATTTTAAGAACCCCCCCTAAATTTATATGTATCATAAATGGGTGAATCTACATGGTATATAGGAAAAATGGAAGGAAATTTTATCAATAATATAATATGTATATATAATTTTTTGGCGAATCTCTCACCAAGCATGGCAAATATTTTACTCAATTATAAAATCTTGTAAGATCTTGGCGAGTCTTTCGCTAAATAATAAAACTTTGTAAAGTCCTAGTGAATCTTAGCATTGTGAACTCTTAGAGAATATTTTGAAAAAGTATAAAACCATATATGACAAGAGCCACATGGTGGCAATATCACTGTTTTTTTTTCACATTTCCACGACATGGAACTTGTTTATAAAATTATAAAAAATCCAACCAAGTCCCTTGTAATATGCAGGTATGCTTGTAACAGAGTCTGACACCTCTACTATGCTTGTCTTCATTCAAGTGTCATAGCTGCTATACATAACACTGTGAATCACAAATCTCTCAGAACTCAACTCTATAGTGTAATTAAAACCTTTGGAAATTGAATCTGACAACTCTATAAAAAGGATTAGTGAAATAGAAGCTTTTTTGAATGAGCCCACTAACTATCACTACTAAATAATCAATCTAGACTATGAAGTCCTCCATCTTGATCACAATCGTGCTCACGATCAAGGAAGTGCGACCACCTGGCCTGACATAATGGCCATCATAGCTTCCAATAATCAACAACCACCTTGCAAGTATATCCTAGCTCATGTCTCATGAATTTTATTCATCAATCTTAACTGATATAAATCTTATAAAGATAATATTAGAATCCTCTTCAGATTCACTGTTAATACAAGGGTAAAGGAAATTTTCTAGCTCAAGGCACTAGCCAATACCAACTTTGGTATTTGTGACCCCTTTGTGGGGATGCACCTACCCTACCCCATTAGGTTTCTACCTTGTAACATAGTTCAAGGATCACAAGACTTTCCAATCTTCCTACTCCATTAGACACACTTTATATGCTATACATAGTGAATGGAAAAGAAGCATTATAGAACACACAATTTCATAGAAGGAAGAAAAATCTTAGCCAGTTCAATATCAAAATCTTAACCACTGATTAATAAAGAATAAAAAGTAGTGCAATGAATTGTTCTGAGTTATTTATCTACAAGATGTAAAGAATGTAGTGGAATGGAAAATATTACTTAGGCAACCCTTCAATATTTTCTGCTAATATGTCTGTGCATGTACATATGAAATTAAGAGCATTGTTGAATATAAAGTTTCCTTTTCTCTTGCCTCCATTTTGACAAATCAGTGTGAAATCAGTGTCACTTTGAATCTCCTTTCTTGTGTGGATGTTTTGAAAAATCAATGTGAAATCAAATTCACTTTGAATTTCCTTTCCTGCGAGGGATCACATCCACAGTTGATTAGTAAAAGATAATCTACTATATATTATGTTCAAGAAACTGACTGCAATCTACAGTGGAAACGAGACCTCAATTCTTATTCTAAATTTGAATATCTCAGGACAACATAGGAGATAAAAATGGATATGGCCTTAGTAGCTAGAAAATAATCACTCCATCATTACAGGACCACCTAGATTTCGACACTTCATCTAAATAATGGCACTAGTTGTAGTGATTATTTGCATTAACACCATGGAAAAGCAACAACAATGTTTCAAAGCACACTTACTGGAAAATTTGTAACGTTCTGAGAATATTTAATGATAGCATCTGAACCTCATAGCTATGGTGGGGAAACTAGGGAACGAAAATCTTGGGAGATATCTCATACCAAATCTGAGAAAAAAATAAAAAGGGAAAAAATCAAAATCTATAAATCAAGCAATGAATTATTTACAAATCAAATAAAATTCCTTTAACTAACAGTTAAATTGTGGTGATATATTTAAATATTTAGTAAGAGGGGAACTTCAAACCATGGAATGTTACCTTTGTCATTACTGTCATCCCTCAGTGACTGAGATTACAAATCAATACTTATGGAAAGATTGTAAGAAATTCTGTGAAATAGTAAAGCATAACCTCTATTTTCAAGCAACTGAATCAAGACATTGTTACATCAAGAGCCATAATTCATATATAATCAATGAATCAAGTCCTTGTATGGCACAGGCTTGTTTCACAACCTCTATTTTCTCAATAACAAAATCAAGACATTGTGTGTGGTTATTACCAAAAGGAAACCACGTTCTAATTTGGAAGAGGATCTTATCAAAAGACATGGATTTATTCAAAGCTACAAAGCCTAATGCGTTACTGAAAAATAAGTTGGAATATGGGATCATCATACTTAAAATGAAAAAATATGCTTTCCTTTTAGAAACATTGCAGTTATACAATGTTTTTTGAAAGCATTAGAATTTGAAATTGGACATTTCTATCAAGACAAATTTTCATTAACAGAATGTACTTTCCTACCTGAAACGTTGTAGATATCCAAGAAAAACTTGAAAAGCATAAGAGAGCTTAGCATAATGTACTTTCTTTCCTTCCTTAACATTCTTAAAGAGTTGAGGTTCCCCAAGTCATTAGGGAACTTTCGAAGGAAATGATAGTTAGTAATAGTCCAATTCACAACTGAAGATGTGTCACAAATACAAGGGGGCATCTCCTCCAAATCACAAAAGTGCTCCAGGTTAAAATCTAGCATTATTGGAAGCTTAATGCTTGACTAGGTGTTATTAAACCCAGAAATTTTTCCAATCTTCACTAAAAGATTAAAGATAGCTTCTCTAAGTTTTACATGACTTTACTATGCTCTTGAAGTGGGGGCACATGCAGCCTCTCCAAGTGAATAGTCTTAAACTAAGGGAAGATAAGGCTGATATACCATTTAGTGTGGGTCTCTTTAACCCATAATTGAATACTATGTCTCTCTTGAACCCATAATTGAATACTATTAGGACTTTCAATTTTTTCATGGAACTCAAAAATGTTGGAAGAAAGTATTTGCTTCCAGAAAAGAATAAAACTAAAGCCTCTGCTTGAGGACAATTGATGTCACACCACTAATACTTCTCCATGGAATCTGTAGCTAAACCAAAAATGCAGAATTCCATTAGAATATTGTGTTTATTGAATACACAAATGAAATCATTGCATTTCTTTAAAATATCTTTTGAAATCAAAATTACCGAAATTACATATCGATAGCCTAGTGGGTGTAGGATAAAATTCACCCATGTCATTCACAGAAAGCATGAGAGAAAACCTAATACTATTTATAAAACCAAGAAAAATTCAAATTCATCACTTCTAGGGACCTCGTAACCACCCTTCCAATACACAAGTATGTTCGTGTTTGCAGTTAGAAAAATTACCCAAATTACAATCTGTTTACTCTAGCCTATGTTGGAAAGTTATAGAAGGATGACTAGTGCAATCAATCCATTCCTTTTAGCCCTGGATTTGTTTCAGTTTAAAACAGAAGTATACAAATATACTTGTCCAATGTCTATGCTTTAACCATTCACCTTAAGATGTTTTTACAATATAATTTCCTAAGTCTATTTAATATCTTCATTATCATAAAAACCAACCTATATCCATCTTAACTCCACATTTACCACTCTTAGGGGATGAAATCTATTTATCGCTCTGAGCACTTGGTAGACCCAAAATTAAGATGGATCTAAGATGATAGAATTTCCCCTTTAAATAGTCTATGCTCACATGAATACCATGGTATTACCATGGGTTATCAACCTGGAGCTTAAAAATTACTATTAGTAAGTTATAAAAATTAATAAAATTAATAGTTGATTTTTATTTTATTTTTTACTTTAACCAAGCTAAAATGTTTAACATACATAAAATTACAACATCCATTTTTACTCTTGATCCACCAAGCCCGAGAGGGATCAAATATTTTTTCACTCTATGCTAGTTTGCATATCATGATATTTGATACCTCTCGGGGTTAGTAGATCCAGAGTTAAGATGGATCTATGCTGGTTTAATTCCCCCATTTAAATAGGCTACATTCCAGGTGAATACCATGTGCCATTTTGGTGAATACCATGGGTCAATACCATGTGCCATTTTTATTTTTATTAATACTAACATTAGGGTTAATAATGGTTTTTTACATGGTATTAATAATAATCTAGCCCATGGTATTTGTCCCATAGTATTTTTCCTATAGGTTTCACCTAAATATAACGCATTTTTTGAGTGTTCGTAAATATAAGGTGACTTATGGAGTAAATATAAAAAAATGTTTTATTTGTTTACCATACCTCTAGTTTATTTATATTTTTATTAATTTACCATACCTCTTTTACAAATATGGTATTTGGCCCATAGGATTCACTTAAATAAAACCTCTTTCTTGAGCCTTCATAAATAGAACGAGGGTTATGGACTAAATATAAAAATAGGTTTTATTTATTTACCATACGTCTAGTTTATTTATATTTTTATTTATTTACCATACCTTTTGAGTAAGTATAAAAATACATTTTATTTATTTACCATACCTCCACTTTACTTATATTTCTATTTGTTTACACCCTTGCATGTATATAAGGTGACTTATGGAGTAAATATAAAAAATCTTTTATTTGTTTACCATACCTCTCATTTATTTATATTTTTATTAATTTACCATAACTATTTTATAAATATGGTATTTGGCCCATAGGATTCACTTAAATAAAACATATTCTTGAAAATTAGGGCAAATGGAAGGTTGTAACTCCTAATTTCAAGGGCTAAATTTACCTTTTTTACCCTCTCCCTTAAAATAAGGTGGGCTATTTGAGGTGATTTGTAAAAATGTACTAAGATAAAAAATATTCACCCACTAAAAATTTAAAACCCCTTAATTTCGCCAAAGGGCGAACATTCACCCCTAAAATTTTCCTTGGAAGAAGTCCAAGAAGGGATCCTCAGAAGGATTAGAAGGTGAGGCATTGGCCTCTCAGTTCAAAATTGACTTTGCTCTCATCACATGCATGGTGTCATCAATGATGGGTTGTGGCTGGTTTCTTGGTAGTTGAGCCTCATTCCACATGACTGGCGATAAAAGTTTATTCAGTGCCTTGGAGGAGAAAGACCTCAAGATGCGCATAGAGATGGGTGACAGTGAAAGGTATTGTGTTTCAGGAGTGGGCATGGTTAATTTTCAAAGGGAGCAAGGACCTAATATCACCTTGACATATGTGAATTATGCGCCTAGACTGAAGAAGAACTTGGTATTGGTCGCGATGTTGGAGGAAAAAGGCTATGATGTTGTTTTTAGTAAGGGAAAGGTTTTCCTTAGACACATCACCACGATACAGGTGAAACAGATCAGTTCATGAGTTAAGAACCTGTATGCTCTTAAGGTCCAAGATGCATGCAAATCCTTGAGGAGCAAGGAAAATGTTAGAGACTTGGTGGTTGAGAGAGAGAGTAAATTACCTCTCAACATGCAGCCCTAGAAGAAGTCTCAGACAATTGTGGAGGAGCCACAATTGGAGAAGTGGGTAGAGGAATCACATGCATCCAAACCTCCAGGTGTGAGGTGGGGCAATGTGAAGTGATAATCTCAAGAAGGCTGAAATTGGGCACGGTCCATTGAGAGGTTTTATCTAATGGATTGTACCTTGCTACGGGAGCCCAATGTACATAGTAGTGGGAGGAATAAGTGGGATTGATGTTGTTATAGATCAAAGTGACAGAGGCTAGAGAAGTCAGATACTAAAGAGCGCAGAGAAGGATTGAAAACAGTGCAGAAAGACCGAGTCAGCAGAAGGATAGAGTTGTCAGTCGACAGAGGCAATAGTAGTCAGAGACTTTGATGACAGAGGCATCATTTTGATTCAGGTTGAATGTTTTTTTGTTTTTGGAGTTGTTGGAGCTACAACACTAGAGAGAAGTCTTGCATGCAGAACATTCAAAAGGTTCAGGATCAGGATCGAGTTGAATTCCTTTCTTTTTGAGAGGGAGTGTTGAAAATAGCAACAAGAAATGATAAAAATAGAATCTAGAATATTCCAATTTTAATTTGTCCTTGAATTAAAATTGTGAATTAAAATTTGAATTTAATCCCACCAACTGCTTGAAAAATAATTAATTAATTCATCATGAGTTAATTTGTTGGAGAAATTCAAGTTAGAAGTATTTGTGAAGTCATGCAACAATTATCCCTTAATTATGGAGATAAGATTGAGTTATATTTGAGTTGTAATTAGTTAATTTAGTTTACTGAGTTAATTCTAGTTAAATTAGTTCCAAATTGTTTGAGGAACTAATTGTGAGTTCAGTTAGTTAATGCATGCATGCATCCAACTCGTGTACTCTAGATAACTGAAGATTCTCTCATCATTAACTCATGCATGTCTATTCCGAGAAAGACCCAGTTGATATTAAAGACAGGGATAGTGTACTATCAGTTGCATGAGTTTTCCCATAATAAAATCTCATCCATGCAGAAGGAATAAGGTTCCTTGACGATTGCGCAGTTTTACAGGGTGTGAGATCAGTGTGAGTGATCAATGTTACACTTGGTAATAACAGGATCACCTAGAGAAACTATGAAAGGAAATAAGAGGCTTGGAAGGTTGAGGAGAAGGTTTGTGAGAAGCTTTGTTTGCTTGTGATCATCCAGGAGGATTGTATTGAGAGCTAGTTAGCTATGAGAGCTAAAGCTTTGTGTAATTCTGAGATATTTCCACCTTGTATGATAATACAAATAGTGGGGTTTTTAGCTGAGGCTTTTCCCTAAGTATCTTCTGTGTTTCATGTGCATTGATTCTTCTTCTGGTTATATGTGTTCTGCTTGATCTTCCTCAAATCTTTTAAGCCTCCACAAATTTGATTGGAGAAGCAGATTAAAGTATTTTTCTTTAGTTATATTGCATTATCAGGTTAATCTACAGTCATAATTTCTACATGTACCCATGTGAGACAAAAGAGGCTTGAGTAATCCATGCAAGATATTACTAAGACTCGGATAGTTATGGGAAGACCAACTCTTAGACATCCTCGCGATGATCAACAATGGAAAATGATGCCAAGTTTGGTAGTCCATTATGGTGTCTGCATGTTTAATGGTGACATCGTGCTGAAAGCACACTCTTTCCTCCATTGCATATGGGTACACTGATTTGGCACCTTTGTCCAACTCGTCTAATAACATGTGCATCATAGTCTTTAGTGGAGCTAGACCAGCAACATATTGATGCATAGTGTCTGTGCTGATCTCCAAGTCTACCTTGGTGTCTCATCAAAGTACATGTCTAGCTCTAGCCAGACTTGGTTCTTTGACTTTGCCTCGGTGAATGTTCCTATGGATAGGATCACATCTGCGCAGATAATGAAAATGCTTATGAACACCCATGCATCTGAAGCCTACATACTGGTGATGAGTTGTAGGAGTTCGCCATAGTTCTAGATCTGACTTCAGATGCATGCATTAAGCTCTACCTCCTTCAGTTTCATCATCTTTGGAAAGTTAAGAGGGGATCCCTTGTATCTCAGTTTCCATTTTTTCATGCGATTGAAAGCGGTATACAAATTTTGCAGGATGCATGCTCTACTAGCTTAGCATTGCTACCAACCATTGAGATGGACAATTGACTTATGCACAGTGATGAATCTGGAATACAACATCTGCATGACTTCTTCGAGAGACGATACTTCATCCAATATCGCTCCCCTCAACTCTGCTATGGAAAATATTGTAACCTATTCTCCTCCTTGTTTGGCCGCTTGTAACTCCTTATCCATGCGCTTGTTCTCTACTATCAAGAATCGAACACTCGAGGTGGTGGCTTCGGCATATGCTCTCGTAGCATTAGCCAATGCTACTGGATGCTTGTGCACATCAGATACAATCACTCATTTCTCAAATTACATAGGGGATATGTGAACACTCAGAGTGGGAAGTTTGCGTGACTGCACAACTTTGTGTTATGACTCCTCAAAAGATATGTTGTGCATCTCTGCCTCTGAATTGTCTTCAAGGATTTATGTGTCTCCTTGATCGCTTGGGACTTGTTCTACTTTCGGATCTGGTGAAGTTGGTGGGGCAATCTCTTGGTTCCGAGGCATGAGGTCAATATCCTAATCTGACTCTAGCTGAACCATATCCATGTCCATCTACACTACATATGTTCAATCTCTTGAGATAATTGTTGGGATGGGATCCCCAGGGGTAGAATTGAATAAACAAGTCATTTTTTGTAAAGAATTTTGTAAAATATGTAAATTCGCCACAAAATGTGGATGCAGAGTGTGAAGATAGATACAGTCAAAGGGGCTTTAGCCCCTTGTTTTTGGCCAGGTTTTGAAGACTCGTACATGAGCCGAGGGCCATGGTATTGTCTGAGAAAAGCTATAAATAATTCAGTCTTAGCAAGTCTTAGAGATAAATTTGGATAGACATTGGTGTCTGATGAGCCCCAGAAATGAGTAATTATATGGGCTAATTTAGCCTCCTAATTCAACTTAATCCATGATTCTCATTAATTTATTGCATGTATTTGATTATATTTATGCTAATAGAGTGAATTGGGTTAGTCATTATGCCAAAAAGTCTAATGTGTGCTTTATGCAGATTTTTGGTCAGTTTTGAGATAAAATCAAAGGTTTAATGAGCACTTGGCAGCCAAATTTGTGGAAGAACAAGGGAGAGGATTTGTAAGAAGGTGTCCCCTTCATTTATCAGCCCTTACCTCGAATTCTCCACCACCAGCTCAGAGTTCAAGGGCAACCACATCGATGATCACAAGGGCAGCCGAGCAGGGCTAGTAAAGTTGTTGTTAACTGCAAGTTTTGGCAGCCGAGTTCCTAAAGTTTAGAAGGACTATTGGGGTCCCCAATTTGTATAAATAAGAAGGCTTAGGGCCTCAGTTTGGTTAGTCAGATGTTAGTCATATTGTAGTTATATTTTAGTCAATAGGTTAGTCATTTTGTTAGTCTATTTTCGCACTTTAGTGCAGTTCTGTATCAACACATTTTCGAGCTTTTTCTTGTAGACAGTTTTTGGGATGTAACTATTATTTTTTGATCAATAAAGATGAATCCAACTTTGCACTAGCTTTAATATTTCTTAGGAGGCTGTAGCTCTTGGGGTTGGTCCCAACCTAAGTGTCAGTACCTCCTTTGTGCACTTTTATGTGTCTTTGTTGCATTCATAGAACAATTTATGTTATTTAGGTTAAGATCTTGCTTTGTTACTTAGGTTGTTTTTGATGATTAAAATAGATTTTCATACTTCAGGTTGATTTGATAGTTTGGTAAAGGAAAATATCTACGAAAAGGCCATCAAGAAATCCTTGATCCCATCTCTCCCTCCTTGGGACCATGCACTGAGACCAAGGCATACTTGCTGCCACAAAAACATTGTTTTTGCCTTTCCATGCAATTTCTAGTGTTATATTTTTAGTTGGAAAAGTTGATACCAGTTGTACTTGCATGTTTAAGATCTGTTCTTGATTAGTTTCCATATTTATCTTGCATGATTTCCTATCTATAAACTTCTGCTCATCATGTTTCTGCTTTTTAGGTCAGATTAGGTCAAAATAGATAGATCTCTGGTTTTTCTAGTCTTTGTTCGATCAGTTTTGGAAAATAGTGTGCAGAGCAGCTGTAATACATCCCTACCTATCCTTCCTCCATCATACAACCTGCCGCAACCCCCAATCCAAGATTCCTTCCCTTCCTTTGCCACACTTTCCCAATTTTCTCTAATCCCTACATTCTTGTGCAACGTCGCTCCTTCCATCTTTGAACGAATCCAACCACCTTAATCACTCCTTAGCCTCATTTACTAGATCATAGACCCCTTTTCATCCTCATCCATCCTCCATTTCCACTTTCCCACCGTTTTTCCACCATCAACCCTCCAAAATCCTCTTTTGTATCTTCCTGTAGAACATCTTGTACAACCCCTGCAGACTTCCTGTAGAAGTTCACGTGACCGGTTTTTCGAGAACTAATCACTATGAAACTCTCTGGAAGGGTGCTAGGGACCCATTAGGCCCTCTTCTCACCTTCCCATCCTCTTGCAAGTGCCTACCCCATTTCATTTCACCAATAAACCTCTGCACAGTTAAAAATAGTTAAAGCACATGCATAATAATTCTGCAAAATTACTCAAAAATGCAAAAAGATGTTTTTTCCAGATTTTACTGCAGAGGTAGCTTAGTGACATGCATTTTACCTTTCTAAAGGTCAATGGCATCCATTTCCACCGTTTTCATCTCTTTTCTTGCACCAGTAGGGCTAGTCAGTAAAACTATGGTTTGCTAGGGTTTGCGTTTCTTTTCAACTTTTAGCTTCTCTCTGTAAGTAGACTAGCCTCTTTTGAGTTAGATTTCATCCATCACAATTAAAAGCTTCTTCTAAGAGCTCATAGAAGTTGGCTTAAGCTCCTAGTGGACTTGTGCCAACTGATCAAGTGACAGCCTGCGACAAGAGCTAGTACTTGTGCATATAGCACCGTCGCTTCCAAGTTTGTTACGAACAACCGGGTTGATAAAAGTAAAAAGGGGAGTCCTAGGAGTTGTAGCATCATTTCTGCAATACTGGAACCCACCATATTTTTGGTGTCGTTGCCAGGGAAGCGTCAGAGTATTGGTGATTGCTGCTTTTCTTCTATTTTATACTACAACCTTCTGCTAAGTAGTTTATTTCAGCAAGCGTAGAGTAGTTGTTTCATTTCCATTCTGCAATTTCATTTTCACAAAAGTAGATTAGACATTTCATGCTTTCATATATTAGCATTTTAATTCCACAATTTCAATTCTGCAAGTGTACATTAGCTTTTCAATTCCGCAATTTCAATTCTGCAAGCATAGATTAGCATTTCAATTATGCAATTTCAATTCTGCAAGCGTAGCTTAGCATTTCATTCCTGCGATTTCATTTCAGCAAAATAGATTAGTCCTTTCCTGCTTTCATTTCAATTCCACATTTTCATTTCAGTAAGATAGATTTTAGTTAGTTGCAGTTCAATCTATTTTAGTTCTGCACGTATAAGAAAAAAAAATAAAAATCAACCAAAAAGATTTCATTTCATGCCTTGTAGGAGTAGAGATAAGTCAGAAAAATGTTTGCACAACACCCCCCACTGCTTCACACAGCCAACCTTCTCTCTTCTTCGATGGCTGTGATTAAGAAGAACCCCTAGGTGGACAGCAAGACATATTTGAAGAACCTCTAGGGGAGATGTTATGAAACCAGCTCAAGAAAAGATAGAAAAGATAGATCAACGCCTTGGAATTCAGCCTCTTCGAGGGGGCAACTTCCTTTACATTACATAAATGAACAATTCTTGGATGATTCAAATGACAAAACCTACTTTCTATATATAGGAGTCTAAGGAGTCACAATATAACCCAGCCGACCTAACAATAATAATATAAAGCCACAAAAATAACAATAGAGGGATTCTATGGGGCACAGTAATAACAATATGGGGATAATAGGGGCACAACAATATTAATAAGGTATGCAACTACAATAGTAATGGGGTAATTACTAGTATTATAGGGACCCAACATGCCCCTCTCCTTCAAAAAATGTGTTGTCCTCAACACTTGAGTAGTTTTGGATGCTTCTGTATAAAATTCTCATCCTCCCATGTGGAATCTTCAGCGGATAAGTTCTTCCACTTGATAAGATACTCTGAAATTGATCGATTTCGTAGCTGTCGAGTTCTTGTTTCTGTGACTGCTTCCGGTTCCAATATAATTTTTCCTTCCTTGTCAAGTTCTGGCAATATTGTTTGAACTGGGAGATTGTCACCTATAACCTTCTTTAAACATGAAACATGGAAAACTGGGTGCAATCGAGAAGCTGCAGGAAGCTCCAATTTGTATGCCATAGTACCAATCTTTTGCAACACCTTGTACGGACCATAATACTTTGGTGATAATTTATTATCCTTCTTAGCTTGCTTGAGTGACATTTGCTTATATGGTTGTAGCCGTAGGAATACCAAATCACCTACATCAAAACTTCTTTCACTGCAATGTTGATCTGCCTGTTGTTTCATTCTATTCTGTGCCAACATGAGGTTATCCTTTAAGAGTTGGAGGACTTGTTGTTGATGTTCGATGTGATGTTCCACTGCTTGAACCTTAGAATTTTCTCTTAAATATGATGTGATGGATGGTGGCTGATATCCATAAAGTGCCATAAATGGGGTCATTTTTGTTGTTGTATGGAAGGAAGTGTTATACCACCATTCAGCCAGAGGCAACCATTTGACCCATTGTGTCTGTTTATTTGATACAAAGCAACGAAGATATCATTCCAAACATTTTTTTACTATCTCAGTTTGCCCATCAGAAAGAGGATGATAAGATGAGCTATGAGCTAACTGAGTACCAAGACAAGAAAATAATTCTGTCCAAAAATTTCCAGTGAAAATGGGATCTCTGTCACTTACAATAATCTTTGGGTTTCCATGTAGCTTTTGAATTGTTTCCATAAATGTAGTAGAAACCGTACTGGCTTTAAATGGATGTGATAATGCACAAAAGTGTGCATACTTGGTAAGTCTGTCAACTACCACCATGATGACAGTCTTTCCCTCAGACTTGGGTAAACCTGTGATAAAATCCATTGAAACCTCCTCCCAACATTGGCTTGGAATGGATAAAGGTTGTAATAGACTTGGTGTCTTAATTGTTTCAACTTTATTTTGTTGGCAAACCAAACATTCTGCCACAAATTTTTGAATATCTGATTTAAGGCCATCCCAAAAAAATTCCTTCTTAACCCTGTGGTAAGTTTTTAAAAATCCTGAGTGCCCTCCTAAGGGAGAAGTGTGCAATTCCATAAGAATATTTTGTTTTAGTTGGGAATTCTTACAGAGGTATAAGCGATCATTGTACCATAAAGAATCATTTTGCCAGCTAAATGTATCAGACGTACTGGAATCTTGTTGTAACTTTTGAATAAGTGCCCATACTTCTTCATCATTCTTCCATTCCTCCCTTGCTTCGTTTATCCAATCTGGTTGGATAATAGAAATGGCGCACAACAATGCTTCCACATCCTCATCCTTTCTTGAGAGTGCATCTGCCACCACATTTTGCTTCCCTTTTTTGTAGATGATTTCAAAGTCATAACCCAACATCTTTGTGACCCACTTTTGTTGCTCTTCAGAGGATAATCTTTGTTCTAAAAAGTATTTAAGGCTATCATGATCTGTTTTTACCTTGAAGTGTCTTCCCATTAGGTAGGGTCGCCATTTCTTAAGTGCATGGAGTATTGCCAACATTTCCTTCTCATAAATAGCTTTGTATAAAAACTTTCCCTTGATTGGACGACTTTCAAAAGCAATGGGTCTTTCATCTTGCATTAAAACAGCACCAATTCCATTTCCTGAAGCATCACATTCCACAATAAAGGTTTTTGTGAAGTCTAGTGTAGCTAAGACCGGTGCTTGGCACATTACCTCTTTAAGATGTTCGAAGGCCTTTGTTGCTTCTGAAGTCCATGAAAATGCATCTTTCTTCAATAATGTTGTTAGAGGTGCTGCTATTCTCCCATAATTCTTAACAAACTTGCGATAATACCCTGTCAACCCGAGAAATCCTCACAGATGCTTTATGGATGTGGGGATTTTCCATTCCTTAATGGCTTTAATTTTGCTAGGGTCTACCTTAACTCCTTCATGAGATACAATATGACCCAGATATTCCACCTCTTGTACTCCAAAGAAACATTTGGATCTTTTTTCATATAATTGTTTCTCCTCCAATAGTTGTAGCACCCTGTCAACATTTTCAACATGATCCTTCCAAGACTTGCTGTAGATTAGTATATCATCAAAAAATACTAACACAAATTTTCTAAGGAATGGTTTGAAAATGGAATTCATCAAACCTTGAAATGTTGAAGGTGCATTGGTAAGGCCAAAAGGCATGACAAAAAATTCATAATGACCCTCATGAGTTCTAAATGCTGTTTTCGGAATTTCTTCAGTATTCATTCTGATTTGATGATATCTTGAATGAAGATCCAACTTGGTGAAGTAAATTGATCCATGCAATTCATCCAGTAATTCATCAATGACAGGAATAGGAAACTTATCTTTAATAGTGAGCTTGTTGAGCTCCCTATAATCCGGACACATGCGCCATGATCCATCCTTCTTGTGCACTAATACTACTGGAGCAGAGAAAGAACTTTGACTCGGTTGAATTATATCGGCCTCTAGCATTTCTGCAACCATACGTTCAATTTCACTCTTTTGGGCATAGGGATATTTGTACGGCCTGATGTTTGGAGGAACACTTCCTGGAATGAAATGAATAGCATGATCATGATCACGAATAGGTGGGAGACCTTTGGGAGTCTCAAATACCTTGGAATGATTGTCCAAGACTTTTTGGAGATCTGGAGAAATAGATGATTGCAATGTGGAAACATCTAGCGAACATAATTGTGCAATTACACCCCTTTGTTCCTTTTTTAGAAGCTTTGTCATACCATTAGAGCTAATTATCTTTCCCGGTTTCCCTATAATACCCCTTAATTCAACTTCCTTTCCTTCCACAGAAAATTTCATGAAAAGTTCTTGAAAATTGAAAGCTATTGTACCCAAGGATTGTAGCCATTGTACTCCTAGTACAACATCAGCACCTCCCATTGGAATGGAAAGCATTGGGCTAGTCAATACATATTCTCCCATCGATAGCTTGATATTATGGCACTTTCCAGAGCAATTTATTGTTCCTCCATTTGCAACCATCACTTGACACTCTGGTGCTGGGTATAAGAAGCAATTCAATTCTTTTGCTACCTTACAATGAATAAAATTGTGGGTACTTCCTGAATCAATCAACACTAGTACCTTTTTCTTCTTAATTTGTCCTTCTATCTTGATGGTTTGAGGAGTGGTAATTCCTGCCAATGCATTACAAGATATGGTCGGATTCATTTCTTCTTTATCTAGGCTTTGTTCCTAGAGTATATCCTCTTCTTTTGACCTTTCTTGCTCCTTTTCTTCTTCCTCTTCACAATCTATGTAGAATAATTTCTTCTCAGCACACTTATGACCTTTAGTGTATTTGCTATCACAACTGTAACAAAGCCCTTTTGCTCTTTTTTCTTCCAATTGTTGTGGTGTCAACCTTTTAGGTTGTGGAAGACTAGGAGCAACCACACTTCCATCTTTATAGTTGTGAGTGGTATGCTTCCTGGTTGCCATAATTTTGCTTTCCATTTTTCTTGCTAACCTGAATGCCTTCTCTAATGAATCAGGTTCCCAAAGGCGAACATCATGTTGGATATTATCCTTTAAAGTCCCTATGAACACATCAATCCTATGCTCCTCTGGAATATCTTTTACCCTTATGTTCAATTTTTGGAACTCCTCAATGTGCTCCATTATTGAACCCTTTTGTTTGAGACTTATCAATTGGCTAAAAAAATTGTTGCTTTTTGTATCCTCATAATGTGCTATCAATTCTTCCATAAAAATTGTCCAAGTGATAATTTGTTTACGAGAGCAAAACCATTGATACCATACAAACTGATTTGGTCCCAAATATAAAGTTGCAATACGTACCTTTTGTGTGTTTTGCACATTATTGAGATCGAAAAATTGCTCCATTTGTAATATCCATGTTGCGGGATCCTTGCCATCAAACTTCCTCATATCGATTTTTGGAATATGGTGGGTTTTTGATCCCAAATTAGAGTCTAAGAAATCATGATTAACATTTCTTTTGTTCGCATCATGAGTTTCCTTTACTACCTTTTCACCATTGGTAAGTATTTCATGTAGAAAATTTGTCAAATCTGTCTTCAAATCTACCATGCCTATCTTCAAATTTGTGTTCAAATATATCCTCAAGTTGTCCATATTAGCTTCCATGCCATTCATCTTAGCTTCCACACCATTTATCTTAGCTTCTGTTAGCTTTTGTGACAGTGAGATTTGTTGCACTTGTTCTTGTAATTTTGATATATCATGTAGCACTCTTCCTCTTCTTCATGAGTCATGCTAGAGCTTTCCGGTTGCTTACTAGGTGTTTGCATTTTCCTTCCTCGGGGCATCAGTTACCGATAATAATGCTCTACTATGGCCTTTGAATTCCTTCAAAATAAATTTTCAAACCAAGCTTAAGTAAAAATTTAAGAAAATCTACACACCTTTTTTCACTTTGTAGGAGCTCGATATTGTCTCTGATGTATCTCTGTACTTTCCAATCATCTAGTTCTGAATTTGTGACCTGCAGTAGCCCTCTGTGTCCTCTTTCCAATGCCAAAAGACTGACCCAAATTAGGTTCTCCAAGGAATAGTTATGCGAAATCTCCCACAGCGACTTGATTATAGACTAGTTCAGTAGAGCGAACTTGTACGACGTGCCACGAGTCACTGTTTCGACCTTTGGATCTAAAAAATGCATACAAGAAACTACAGTCCGTCCTCTTTCTGTACCTTCTTATGAAATTTTAATCCGATCCTCAGAGAGAAAGTTATGATGATTTTCCCCAAGTCACCTGTTTGGAATGTAATTCAGGAGTCTGCAAAAAGACCAACTTCCTCAAATCATATCTCCGCAAATATAGCGCTAAAAGCTCTGAAATTTGGACCCAAGGTTCAGTACGATTTCTTCTCAAATGGGTTTTCTTTGCAACCTCTGAAACGTCATAGAAAAAAAAGTTATAGCAAAAATTCCACGATGACCTGTTTGGAGCAACGAAACCCTAGAATCCAAAGCTTTGATACCAAATGTTATGAAACCAGCTCAAGAAAAGATAGATCAATGCCTTAGAATTTAGCCTCTTTGAGGGGGAAACCTCCTTTACATTACATAAATGAACAATTCTTGGATGATTCAAATGAAAAAACCTCCTTTCTATATATAAGAGTCTAAGGAGTCACAATATAACCCAGCCAACCTAACAATAATAATATAAAGCCACAAAAATAACAATAGAGGGATTCTATGGGGCACAGTAATAATAATATGGGGATAATAGGGGCACAAAAATATTAATAAGGGATGAAACTACAGTAGTAATGGGGTAATTACTAGTATTATAGGGACCCAATAGGAGAAGAAGAAGAAAACATTCCTCTGGAGCAAATGGCTGAAAACAGAAATGTTGGGAGCAGTACCTTTTCTTCCAACTCATCCCTTTATGTTGGAAAAGGTGAATGTGAAAATATGCTGGAAGATTTCAAGAGCGAGATGAGGTAGTTTCTTTCCATGCAACTGGATACCTTGCGGATCCAAAGGAAGCAATAGGAAGTCGAGAGGGCTTTGGCCATCTTTTGTCCGAGGTGCACTAGAAAGCATCCTAGGAATGAATGTCCATTGCACTCCATAGAAGTTTGTTTTTACTGTGAAAAAGACCATCCTATGAACCAGTGCCCTTCCTTGCCCAGAATTAAAGCTACATATTAGAGAACAAAAGAAGCCACTGAACCACTCTATTATATGAACCAAAGGAGGCCACATGGACCCATACCTTACCATCAGGGAATGCAAGGGACATCCCAGACTTATTACAACCCCTATCAAGCCACTTCCATGCCTTCTTGGGGTCCCCCTGCTCATCTTTCCTGGTCCACACCTCCTCCTTGGTCCTTCACATCTCCATATTATGCCCAACCAGTTGCTCATCCATTTCACCCCTACGCTCAGCCACAGCCTCAGTGGAATGCACCTCATCAGGGGTGGAGGCCCCAGTACAACACTCCTCCCACTCCTTTTCCTCCACTACCTGCTCAACTGCAACCATCACCTCTTGCTCCACCAAGGCAGCCCCAAATGCCTGCTCAACCGAACCTGAACCCAAATAACAGGCAGACTCAACAAGTATATAGTGGGAAACCACCTGCCCAACCACAACCCCATCCACATCCATCTCAAATATACACCCCCACTCAACTACCCATACCACCATTTCCAAACCTGCACATTGGAGTAGCTCAACCCAATTACAATGCTGAGGCACAACATGTCCAAACAACTCCTCTTGAGCTCAATGATATTCACCATAGCTCAGGAAGAGTATTGCAAGAAAGAGATTATATTGATATCATTGAAGGACCACATCCAGTAGAAGAAGATGCAAAAGAGAAGAGAAACAAACCATGGGCTGCACTTGATAAAGAGAAGACAACAGAATCAGAGATCGAGAGAGCTCCCTCATGGTTACCATCAAATCCTCCATGTATTCAAGAGAAAAATCAGTAAAAATAGAAATATGAGAAGGTCATGGTAGAAGGTGACATGAAGAATGATCTAGATCAGAAAAAGGACCAAGGCTATCAGAGCTATATTTAGATATGGTTCCAGATGGTCACTAAGTTTCAGTAGTACTCTCTTCCTCGGTTGTGCTTGATCCCTTCAAAGTCAAATCATTTGGTCTCTGAAATCTGGATACCTGTCAAAACATGCATTTCAAGCCTCCACATCTTTTTGTCTATCATCTCAATGTGCACATGGCTCCATTGGAAGTATTTTTATACTTGAAAATGATTTTTTTTTTCAAGTAGGGTATGGTAGGAAAAAAAGAAAAAAGAAAAAAGAAAAAATGAAAATAAGAGGAAAATAAAAATCTAAGGTGAAAACCTTCTCGGAGGCGCCTCAGATTGGCTCATTGATTGAAAACCTCCATGAGGTGGTCAATGGGTTGGAAAGAAGAGAAAAGAAAAAGAGAATAAGATCCCTGGGTGAAAACCTCCCTTGGAGGCACCCAGGGCAAACAATTAGGGTGAAGACCTCCATGAGGCACCCTAGTTGTTTTCAAAAAAAGAGAAAAAGAAGAAGAAAAGAGAAAAAGAAAAATAAACCTAATTTCTGTTGAATAATTGTAGGTTGCATGAAGGAAATTGTAGGTTAGGAGGATCACAAAAAACAAAGATAGAGGTCAGAACCAGGCTACAAGAATCCCTCACAATCCATTTCTCCATGACCACTACCCTTTCCCAAGATTTGGTCTCATTCGCACTGAGATTTCAACTTCTACAGGAAGTTTTGTGTTTTCTACAGGAAGATCCTGTAGAGCCTACAAATAATCCAAGATCGATCTCTAAGGAGGACCTGAAGGTTGGGAATCTATCCATGAGGCCTGTAAACATCCCTGCTTCCATCCATCACCATATGTCACCTTTTTCCATCTCCATACACCTCCATTGCACTCATTTTTTTATGTTCCTACACAGTCACACACAGAAATCCTATTTTCTTTATATTGCCAGCAAAAACTCCTTAATGACAAATCAAGAAGCAATTTTTCACTCACAATACCTGTTACCCTCTATCTAGATTCTTCATTAGCCAAGACCCAACTCTGCATTACAATCCAAGCTCATTTTTTCCTTACTGTGCAAAAACTGCAGAATTCTCTGATACAAAAATACGTAGAGCATACATTTGGTTTTTCCCTAACTTGAAAACTGTGCATCCATTTAAAAAACTGTTTTACGGGGAGTTGTATAGGGATGTTGGCAACATGCCCAAGCAATTTCAGCCAACTCCAGTGCACAGTTTCCAACAAATCAGCCTTCATCACCTTCAACTATTTTTGCATTTTCTCCATATCTGTACATCCATTTCAAAACCTGTTTCATGGGGAGATGCATATGGGTGATAGTAACCTACCCAAGTAATTTCAGCCAATTCTAGTGCACGGTTTCTGAGAAATTGACCTCTGTCACCTTCAGCCATTTTCAGTTTTTCTCGAAATTTGTGCATCCATTGACCACAATTTTGCTATGGGAGGTGCATAATGATGATAGAAACATGCTCAGAAAGTTTCAGGTCAATCCGGTCTATCGTTTGGGAGCTATGGACAAAACAAGTCATTGTCCTGCAAAACTCCAGCATCAGCAGCATGAGGGTGCAAATCTGAACATTGAAACAAACTCCTGCCGCTTAGATCCAGCCAGAGGATACCTGCACAAGAAAAACAGCCACGTATCAACAACCAAACCAGCATGCATCCACAAAAACAAGGGCATGTAGCAGAAGGAAAGGCCACAACACCTCACAACAAACGCATTCGACTTCCAGGTACATGACTAAACCCGTTCCTCTGTTGCATGAATGTAATTTAAGAATTGAGTGGATAGTGAGATGGTTGTGATTAAACAAGATTGGTGGCCAACTAACTAGCCACCCTCATCCAGTTCAGACAGCGCCTCGTCTAGTTCAAACAGTGCTCAGTGGGTGCAATCGGCACGTGTGCTCAGCCATCTTGGGAAGAAAACTGAAAACAGGTAGTGGTGGCTGTTTAAACTCCAATGTAATTGATGGAAGTGATTACGGGCAAGCAGCATACAATTTCATAACAACACTACAGTCTGCATGGGACCAACGTACATCCGGCCACCTCATCTCCTCACCACGAATCACGCCAGCAGTTAAAAGAGAGCTCAGTTAATGCATTCACCACTCTTTGTTCACTGTGCCTTCACGATGTTCTCGACTGGAGTATGCATCTACCACTTCCAGAGTAGCTAACCAGTCACCCTCCGCCAGATTTCTACCTGTTTTTTTTTTAAAATCTCCTGCCTATCGGGCTCTACAGGAAGCACAATTTCATTCTATAGGAACCGGGTGACTTCTATAGGAAGGCTTCTACAGGAAAGGCAGAAAATAGCCCTGTAGAAAGAAAACCCAGGATTTTCATCGAATTTCAAGCTCAAAATGAGGAAGGATCGTGAAAACTTCTCTGTGCATGATTAGTTTGTGCAAAGTGGTGAATTGAACATGGCATGAGATTGAAAAACGAGAGTAAAAGTCTACCTGTGCATTGAGAAAAAAGTGAAAGTCTGCCTGCATATTTCACTGAGTTTACCCATTTTTTTTCTCTGCATCTGAAGTCTCCTCATCATTTTTAATTTTCCTGTAAAGAAGATACATGCAATAGTAGAGGCCAACCTGTGTGTGTGAAAAAACCCGAATTTACATATCTATTAATGTGTTGAAAAAGAACCTGTGTCCTTATGCTCTGTTCTGTAAAAAAAAAAAATTATGTTCTTTCATAAACAGACAGACCAAATTCTGGGTGACAATAGTTTTCAAACAGGGGAGTTATTTCCATTTGATATTGTAAGGAGCACACGAGAAATTCCATATTTGATCTAAAATAAAAACGAATTCAGCTATCCTCTATTTCAGTGATTGACTGTTTTTTCTTCCACCTGAGCAATTTCTTTTCTAGTTAAAACACAAAAAGAAGCACTCAACACCATGCCAGGAGGATTCAGGAGGAGAAAACTGAAGAAATTGAGAAGAACATTGATGAGGGAGCACAAGACATTCAAGCAGAGGGCAAAACAGAGGAAGAACAGAAGGAAGAAGAGGAATTTGACAAGACTGCTAAGCCTAAGATAGAAAAGGAGAAAATAGAAAAAATAGAGAAGGGAAAAAGGACAAAGATTGGCAAGAAAAAGGCCAAGAAAGCCCAAAAGAAGGCTGCCACAGCCAAGGCAGGCACCCAGCAAGAGAAAGAACAGACACACCCTGAGATATCAGTGACACAAGCAGAAACAGTGGGCATAGAGATTTCTACAAGAAGTGAAGAAAAAGAATAGCAGAAAGAGAAATCCCCTGAAATGTTGGCAAGGGAAGCAGCAGCTGTGCTTGCTGCATTAAGCACACCTACAAAACAAAAAGGAAAAAGAAAAAGGAAAACCTCCATGTATTTCAAGGCTAGGAAAAGCACAAGAATTCAAACAAGCAGAATAGGAGGAACAGTGGAAGGACATGGACAAGAAGGCAGAATTTTATGGCACACATGAGTAGACCACATCAGAAGCTTGGGATGATAAGGAGGCCACCAGGGCCATCAAAGATGAAGAGACAGATTAGTTTCTAAGAGCATGAGCAACACTTTCAGTAGGGGGTGATGATAAGCCCCAGAAATGGGTAATTATATGGGCTCATTTAGCCTCCTAATTCAACTTAATCCACCATTCTCACTAGTTTATTGCATGTCTTTGATTATATTTATGCTAATAGAGTGAATTGGGTTAGTCATTATGCCAAAAAGTCTAATGTCTGCTTTATGCATATTTTTGGTCAATTTTGAGACAAAATCAAAGGTTTAATGAGCACTTGGCAGCCAAATTCGTGGAAGAAAAAGGGAGAGGATTTGTAGGAATGTGTCCCCTTCATTTATCAGCCCTTGCCTTGAATTCTCCACCAGCAGCTCGGAGTTCAAGGGCCACCACATCGATAATCACAAGGGCAGCGGAGCAGGGCTAGTAAAGTTGTTGTTAACTGCAAGTTTTGGCAGCCGAGTTCCTAAAGTTTAGGAGGACTATTGGAGTCCCCAATTTGTATAAATAAGAAGGCTTAGGGCCTCAGTTTGGTTAGTTAGATGTTAGTCAGATTATAGTTAGATTTTAGTCAGTAGGTTAGTCATTTTGTTTGTCTATTTTCACACTTTAGTGTAGCTCTGTATCAACACATTTTTGAGCTTTTTCTTGTAGACAGTTTTTGGGATGTAACTATTATTTTTTGATCAATAAAGATGAATCCAACTTTGCACCAGCTCTGATATTTCTGAGGAGGTTGTAGCTCTTGGGGTTGGGCCCAACCTAAGTGTCAGTACCTTCTTTGTGCACTTTTATGTGTCTTTGTTTCATTCATAGAATAATTTATGTTATTTAGGTTAAGATCTTACTTTGTTACTTAGGTTGTTTTTGATGATTAAAATAGCTTTTCATACTTCGGGTTGATCTGAAAGTTGGTAAAGGAAAAGATCTGCAAAAAGGCCATCAAGAAATCCTTGATCCCATCTCTCCCTCCTTGGGACCATGAGCTAAGACCAAGGCATACTTGCTTCCACAAAAACACTATTTTTTGCCTTTCCATGCAATTGCTAGTGTTAGATTTTTAGTTGGAAAAGTTGATACCAGTTGTACTTGCATGTTTAAGATCTGTTCTTTCTTAGTTTCCATAGTTATCTTGCATTATTTCCTATCTATAAACTTCTACTCATCATGTTTCTGGTTTTTAGGTCAGATTAGTTCAAAATAGATAGATCTCTGGTTTTTCTAGTCTTTGTTCGATCAGTTTTGGAAAATAGTGTGTAGAGCAGCTGTAATACATCCCTAAACATCGTTCCTCCATCATAAAACCTGCTCCAACCCCTATTCCAAGATTCCTTCCCTTCCTTTGCCACACTTTCCCAATTTTCCCTAATCCCTACATTCTTGTGCAACGTCGCTCCTTCCATCCTTGAACGAATCCAACCACCTTAATCACTCCTTAGCCTCATTTACCAGGTCCTAGACCCCTTTTCATCCTCATCCATCCTCCATTTCCACTTTCCCACCATTTTTCCACCATCAACCCTCCAAAATCCTCTTTCGGATCTTCCTGTAGAACATCCTATAGAACCCCTGCAGACTTCCTATAGAAGTTCACGTGAGTGGTTTTTTGAGATCTGATCACTGTGAAACTCTCTGGAAGGGTGCTAGGGATCCCTTAGGCCCTCTTCTCACCTTCCCAACCTCCTACAAGCACCTACCCCATTTCCTTTTGCCAATCAACCTCTGCACAGTCAAAAATAGTTAAAGCACATGCATAATAATTCTGCAAAATTACTCAAAAATGCAAAAAGATGTTTTTTCCAGATTTTACTGTAGAGGTAGCTTAGTCACATGTATTTTACCTTTCTAAAAGTCAATGGCATCCATTTCCACTGCTTTCATCTCTTTTCTTGCACTAGTAGGTCTAGTCAGTAAAACTAGGGTTTGTTAGGGTTTGTGTTTCTTTTCGGCTTTCAGCTTCTTTCTGCAAGTAGTCTAGCCTCTTTTGAGTTAGATTTCATCCGTCACAGTTAAAATCTTCTTCTATGATCTCATATAAGTTGGCTTAAGCTCCTATCGGACTTGTGCTAGCTAATCAAGTGATAGCCTGCGGCAAGAGCTAGTACTTGTGTATATAGCACCGTCGCTTCCAAGTTTGTTACGAACAACCGGGTTGATAAAAGTAAAGAAGGGGGTCCCAGGAGTTGTAGCATCATTTCTGCAATACTGGAACCCACCAGTGTCTGTTGAAGAGTTTTTGTTGCCTTGAGCAAGAGCTAAGGTAGGAAGGCTCTCCTTCCTGTGCTTAGACAGAGAAAGGGAGGCTCCTGTAGCAGAATGTGCAGGGGGCTTGGGTATAGTCCAAAGCTGAGTGCACAGACCCCTGTAGCTATGTGTGCAGGGTAGAGAGTTTGTAACCTATGAATGAAAGATCAATAAAGGAAACTTTGTGAAGAATTAATGTGTATTTGCATTGCATCTTCTTATGTTATATGTTTCTGATTAATGATATGTTTTATGAAATAATGATTGAATACTATGTGAATTTACTAAATCTATCTTAATAATGTATGAAATGAATGATTAGCCACTTCTGCGAAGTTACAATTTATTTCTCTTATGTTTTCTAATGAATTAAGTAGATCTATGCCAACTCCGATCTAGGGTTTCTTGTTGATGCATTAAAGTAGGTAAATCGATTGTTTAAGGTCCAAAGAATTATCGTGGACATTCGCGAAGGTCTGGAGGTAGCTTTAACTTAGCTATAGTAACGATCCCTAGAAGTCTATTGATATGCACGAAGGAATCTCTAAGGTTCTAGAAGACATCACACTAGTCTCTAGATGCAGAAACTTGGTTCTTGCATCCCCCAATACTGCTTTAGGTGAGACTACAGCTTGCACTATGCGGGTTGTTTCCGAAAGTGCCAACAGTGTAGGGTTTTGTTGGTTGGTGCAACTAACTCTAAACCTGGGTCAAGACCCCCTAAGCCAACAAGTGGCTCCTTTACTTGGACAAGGATATGCTTAAAAGAGATGTGTGATGTCACATCATCGGAATCAGAATAGAAATAAATTGAAAAGTGGTTAGATCAGAAGATTCACAAGTTTGTAGCTCAAGAAAATAGGAATCCATTCCTATCGAAGGAGGATTCGTTGAATAGGTATCTATATACAGAGGTAAACAGAATTTTCTTTAGCACTTTTCCAATTTAATTATATGAGTGATTAGCTAAATTGATAGACAATCAAGGAAGGTGTAAGCTTGACGGTTATGTAGTGTGGATGGCAGAATTAGTGCCAATATTAGAGACATTCGATAACAAGATCGCGTGAGTTGTCGATCACTAGCTTGATCAAGTTCTAGGAGGATTTTTTACTGAATTTGCAGTAGACACATAATTTAGCTATAACGAAGTGGAGTGGAAATTATTCAAAGGACCGCTATTATGCTCTTAACCTACAAGACGATACCAAAATACCAAATATGTAAGGAAATATACCTAGAACATAGAATAGTGAGAAACAACAACAAGTATTTTATTATTCAAAAAGCAATGTTCACTTGCCTCTTCGAGGGGGCAACCTCCAATAGAGCAGAGCTTGATTACAAAATAAGACACGATGCTCCTCGCAGGGAGTCTCTATCCTTTATATATGAATCATACATGCAATACCATGGAGAAATACCATGGTTCTTATTAATACCGTCTATCTAATTACCATGGCCCATAACTAACTGTTGTCCCATCATTAAATGCGGGTTAACCACTTACAATTATGGGCTTTATTGACTCTTTACTTAACTATAACTATGACTCGATCCTACTACATAAATAAGGGGGTTAGGGTGGGACCCTAACATGCCCTCCCCCTTAAGAATAGCCTTGTCCTCAAGGCTAAAGCTGCGAAAACCACTGAAGAATAGTGGTTGGTTCCCAGGTTGCATCTTCCAAAGAGGTGTCTTTCCACTTGACGAGGACTTCCTTGATCATGCGGCCACGCAGGTGCCATTCTCGTGTGTCTAGGACCTGTTCAGGTTGGAGCCAGATTGACCCTTCTTCATCCAATTCAGGTAGACTAGTTTGAATTCTGCAATTGTTCCCAATCGCATGAGACATGGAAAACTGGATGGATTTTTACAGTGGGTGGCAAAGCTAGCTTGTAGGCCACTTCTCCAATGCGCTGAAGTATTTGATACGGTCCATAGAATTTTGGAGATAGTTTCTGACAACCCTTATCTTTGAGTAATGTTTGCTTATATGGTTGCAGCTTCAAAAATACCTGATCCCCTTCTTGAAATTGGCGCTCTAAGCGATGCTAATCTACTTGTTGCTTCATGCAGTTTTGAGCTTGATGAAGATTCTCTCTAAGATGGGCGAGCATGGTTGTGCAGTTTTGTAGGATTTGATCCACTGCTTGTACCTTTGAGCACCCCTTTATATAAGAAGTAGGGGAAGGAGGGAGTTGACCATAAACTGCTTCATAGGGAGTCACTTTGGTGGTGGCATGATAGTTGGTGTTATACCACGATTCAGCTAGAGGTAACCACTGTACCCAAAGATGTTGCTTCTCTAAAGTGAAACACCTAAGATAGGTTTCCAGACATTTGTTGACTGCTTCAGTTTGACCATCTGTTTGTGGATGATAGGAAGTACTGAGTTTTATTTGGGTACCTTGTAGCCTGAAGAGTTCCTGCCAAAAATTATTGGTGAAGATTGGGTCACGATCAGACATAATAGAAGTGGGCATGCCATGCAATTTGAAGATCCGATCCATGAAAGATTGAGAAACCAAAGTCAGTGTAAAAGGGTGGGGTAGGGTGCAAAAATGTTAGGGTCCCACCCTAACCCCCTTAATTATGTCATGGGATCACATCATAGTCAAGAGTCAATAAAGCCCATATTAATATTTGTAAGTGGTTAACCCACAATTAATGACGGGACCACAGTTAGTTGCAAATGGACCGTAGTATTAGATAGATGGTATTAATAAAACCCACGGTATTGGCCCATGGTATTGCATGTATGAGTCATATATAAAGGATAGAGACTCCTTGCGAGGAGTATCGTGTCTTATTTTGTAATCGAGCTCTGCTCTATTGGAGGTTGCCCCCTCGAAGAGGCAAGTGAACATTACTCTTTGAATAATAAAATCATTGCTATTCTGTGTTCTAGGTATCTTTTCTTCGCATATTCTGTATTGGGTATCATTTTGTAGGTTAAGAGCATAACAAGTGGTATCAGAGCACTTTCCAGGGCCGGTGGGATCTCCAATTCTTAGAAAAAAAATTTTTTGGCTAGAGACGTGTTCCGGCGTCTTTAAACCATGGGATCTGTCGTTAAGCGCATAAACCTGCGGATTTGGGGAGGCATGCACGCAGGAAATACAAGAGGTGGTCACATCTGTTGGACTCCCTTGTAACCCCTGTGGGTACCCCTTCGAGTAGTAGCGCATTAGACAGAACCGCGCACGGACTGTCTTCCACGTACCCCCCGGGTATATCGGAAGCCCCTAGGCTCCCTTGAAACCTCGCCATAGATAAACCGTCGGTCGTCTTGTGGCTACAGTACACCGAGAACAGTACTTGGACAAATTACTCGCCCGTACAATAGGGTAGTCGGGTTGTACGGCTAAGGGTACGGTCGATCCTCCCTAGTTAGAGCCCTGAAACATTGGGCCGAGTACTACTGCCAGACCCTTATATATATTGCGATCTGTAGCACCTGACACTCCTCAAGACCATAGATCCCTTTTCTATCGGGGGATTGCACATCATCTATTCCAGATCCGCTGGTGCAACGGGGTGCAGCAGCAGCCGACATTAGTCTCGCAGTCTCGAGTTCGCAGATCAGTCATTCTGATCTATTAGAGCCAGCCGATCCGCAGCAGCAGTCTGTTCCGCCGCCCAGAGCTATTCGATCCGCCATTCAGATCTCTCAGATCCACCAGATCGGAGTTGTTGTGAAGGGTTTCTATACTGAGGTATAATTTTCGCAGGACTTTTGGCCGCATTGACATTTTGAGGATTTGGTGACTGCAGTATTGATCAGGAAGGAGTAAAACTCCATTAGGAGTTTTCAAACAAAAAAAAAAGAGTCTGAGATCTTCCAGGGCGCTTATTGGTGATCTAGCCCATCAGAATCAGGACGACGAGCTGAGCACGGTGGTACCATTCAATTATTAGTGAAAATTTTTAGGCGGTCCCAATTTTTCATCAAGTTGGTGTATGGTAGAAACTAGAGCTCAAGAAATGGCCAACGAAAGAATGGACGAACTCGAAAAATCGTCCAATCCATCAATAAGTAGCTTACTGGACTAAGTCTCCAGGTCCAGCAATTAATCCTGAAGGGCAAGGAGCAAGCCCAAGAGGAGGAGTATAATGACAATGAATACAATGAGGGTGAGTCTAGCCACTCTCCTCACGTCTGGCACACCCACCCACCACCCAGTCAGCGACCTCCCAAGTTGGATATGCATAAATTTGACGGTTCTCACCCGTCCGCATGGATAGCACAAATGGAGCAGTATTTCAAACTGAATCATATCTTAGATGATGCGACTAAGCTTATGTTGGGGAGCATGTACTTGAGCATACTTAGAAAGTCAGTCCACAACCACCATGATGACTAACTTGTTTCCTGACTTTGGAAGACCTGTAATGAAATCCATAGAAACCTCCGTCCATATTGATGCCGGAATGGGCAATGGTTTTAATTTGAATGGTGCTTTGACTGTCTCCCCTTTGTGGCGCTAGCAGACATCACATTCCGCTACAAAAGTAAGGATGTCCTTTTTCATGCTTGTCCAAAAAAATGATCTTCTAGTGCGAGCATACGTCTTCTGAAATCCTGAATGTCTTGCAGTGTGGGATGAGTGCAATTCCACCAAAATGCGGCTTTTGAGGGTGAATGTTGGTGATATTACGACTCTGTCCTTGTAGCAAATAATCTCATCCCACCATGAGTAGCCCTTGATGGAATTTGGATTTTCCTGCAATTGAGTAATGAGTTGGGAGAGCCAGGGATGTGAAAACCATTCCCTGCGAGCCTCTTCAATCCATTCTGGGATGGGAAGGGAAATTGCAAGCAGGGCACTTTCCTCCTCAAATTGGCGCGATAATGCATTTGCTACAATATTTTCATGCCCTTTCTTGTAAATGATCTCATAATCATATCCCAGCATTTTGGCGAGCAATTTATTTTGTTGTGGGGATGATAGGCGGTGCTCCAAAAAGTATTTAAGACTGTGATGGTCTGTGCAGATTTGGAAACGTCGCCCCAATAAGTAAGGATGCCAGGTATCTACTGCATGTAAGATGGCCATAATTTCCTTCTCATAGGTAGATTGTCCTAGATTCTTCCCACTTAGTTGCTGGCTTGTGAAGGCCAAGGGTCGACCGTCCTGCATTAAGACCGCCCCAATACCCGTACCTGAAGCATCACATTCAATGACAAAAGATTTGGTGAAGTCAGGTAGTGCTAAGACTGGAGTGGAACACATGGCATTTTTGAGAGCTGTTGTTGGCTGGATAAATCGTTCTTGCAGACAAGACCGATCTCCCTAGTATCAACAGATATCTATCGACAAGAAGAACAAGAAAATCTATCTTTCCCTAAATATATTGCGATTCATTAATAAAAACCATGAGGTGTTTTAGACCCTACCTTAAGTCCAACAGTAGTCTGTGGCAGCCAAGCTTCGACCATCCGAATGAGTTTCCTTTTGAGAACCTGCTGATGAGCCCCAATTTTGGTACAATTTGGGCTCATTTTGGCCTATTCTACTTGCTCAAACCATTCATTTTTTATTGCTTATGCATGCATTTCTTAGTTTGTTCATGTTGTTTGTAGGAAAAAGGGTAGGCACTCTATCTACGTGACTAATGCATTATGATTCCAGGTTTTGGCATTAAAAGGGAGCAAAAGACAACGAAAAAGGAGATAAGGAGACAACGAGGTGGCACTACTGGTTTTTAGGAGAGGATGTCCACGGTCTTGGGGACATTCCTCGTGATTCCCACCAAGAACTCCGAGCTCCAATCCATCTCCCCTCCGAGCTTAGAAGCAGCCAGCTGTTCTACAGGAACAGCAGTTACAACTGTTCTACAGGAACAACACTTATGACTGTCCTACAGGATCAACAGTTAAACTCTAGTTGGACAACCGAGCTCCTAAAATCAAGGACACTTGTTGGATCACTGTTTTACATAAGTATAGAGGCCGTAGCCTTTGATAGGTTGTTGAAAATTTCGCATTACTATTGTAATTTTGGAGCACAGCTCGGTGTTAGTTCTTGTTGTAAGCCAGTTTTGGAATAACATCAGATTATGAATAAAGAAGGCAGATTTTGATCTAGCTCTGAGTTTTCTTAAGGAGACTATAGCTCTTAGGTTAGGGCCCAACCTGAGAGCCATAGATCCCCTCTGCTGTAGTGTTGTTTCCATTTCGTTTCAGCACTTTGAGTTTTCATTTTCACATGCAATTCAAATTACAGGTTGCTAATTTAGTTGTTTTCATGAGTTTAGATAGGATTTGCTTATGGTTGAATTGCTTTCGGGTGTTTAGTTAGATTAGCAGGTTGATAATACATTGGAGCTCCAGCAAAAAAGGTTGAGGAAGTCTCCACTTCCATCTCCGTTTGGAGATTGGAGTGCAGCCTATACCAGCCACAAAAACACGCAGTTCTTCACTTCATACATGCTGCAACATAGTCTCGTTATGATAGATCTTTCCACATGATTCACACCTGCACACACACGCCTTCATCACAGCTTCATGCACATTCTCCTTCGCGTTTTGGATTGCTGTTCATTGAATTTATACGCGCAGGTAGTTTAGGTTGATGCATTTTCGGTTTGGTGACAGTCATAAGCATTTGTTTCACTTACACTACTCTCTCTCGTTCCAGTACCTCATTCTCCATCTTGATCACGCATGCAAATACATCGTTGACCCCTGCTCCGCTCTGTTATCTCCCAAAGTCTTTCACTCCTCACATAGCTTCACTCTCTAGCCCTTTCGTTGACCTAGTCCTCTATCTTCCAACCTACTCCCTACACTCACTCCCTATCCTATTCTTCCACTTCTGAGCCATCACCAGCCTTATTCCTACCTTATACATCTCCCCCTACCATTCCATCACTCCTCCATCACTTCAAACACTCACGGTAGGTCATCCTGTAGCAGCTTGTAGACATCCTGTAGAAACCAGAGTATCCTGTAGGATCCCCTGCAGACATCCTGTAGGAGGCCATTCACTCAGTTGCTGAGCTTTTGAATGTGAGGAACCTTTGTGGATGGATGCTAAGGATCCCTAGGGACCTCTCCTAGCCTCCCCAACCTTTCCCACGCTTTCCTTCATTCTCCATCCCATCTGCACAACCAAACCCTAGTTAGCACAAGATCACAATCATTCCACACACTTAAAGGAAAAAATACAAAAACATATCTTTCATGATGCAAGTAGTTCAGATCCATGCATTTGCACTTATTAGAGGTAACAGCAGCATTGGTAGAAGTTTCATTCACATTCTTTGCATTGTAGAGGTTAGACTAGTCAAATTAGGATTTCCTAGGTTTCTATGCTTTGATTTGCTTTCAGTTCATTTTGTCAAGTAGAGTAGCTTTCCTTTGAGATTAGCTTTCATCCATCAATTAGCAAGCTTCTTCTGAGAGCCTATAGAAGTTGGCTTGAGCCCTAGCGGACTTGTGCCAGCTGACCAAGTGACAACTGCGACAAGAGCTAGTACTTGTGCATATAGCACCGTCGCTTCCAAGTTTGTACGAACTACCGGGTTGATAAAATTAAGAGACAGGAAGCCCCAGGAGTTGTAGCATTATTGCTACAATACTGGAGCTCACCATCTTTTTGGCGCCGTTGCCGGGGAAGCGTCAGAGTATTAGTAATTGTTGCTTTTCTTCTACTTTCGTACTCTTACTTCTGCTCAATAGTTTATTTCATTTCCATTCTGCAAAAGTAGCTTAGTGTTTCCTGCTTTCATAGATTAGCATTTCCTGCTTTCATAGATTAGCATTTCCTGCTTTCCTAGATTAATATTTCTTGCTTTCCTAGATTAATATTTCTTGCTTTCCTAGATTAGCTTTCCAATTCTGCAATTTCATTTGAGCAATATAGTTAGTTGTAGATCACTTTGTTTCAGTTTTGCAGGTACCAAAGAAAAAGCAAAAGCACTCAAAAACGAAAAGTCCTTTCCATTTCATGCCTCGTAGGAACCGAGATAGATCAGGCAAATTCCTACCAAACACCCCCACCACATCACTGAGTCACCCTTCTCTCTTCTTTGGTGACAGTGACCCAGAGGAACCTATAGGTAAACATCCTGAGATATACCAAGACCCTATAGAAGAAGAAGAGTTAGAGACCACTCCATCTGAAGCCATGGCTGATAATAGAAGAGAAGATGAGAGAATAGAAGGAGCTTTCCCCATCCGAGAGACCAATGGAGAGATGAAAATGAAGAAAATTAGCCCCTCTGCCTTGCCTCACTTCCATGGACTGACCACTGAGGATCCTGATACCTTCTTGTTTGAGTTTGCTGTCCTTTGTAGAACCTATGACTATACTGAAGATGAGCAAAAGCTGAATCTTTTCCCTTCAACCCTTAAGGATGCAACACTACGCTGGTTCATGGGACTACCTGGGAATAGCATCTCTACTTGGGCTCAAATGCAGCAAGCCTTCAATACCAAGTATAGGGATTACTGTAGGTCTAAGGAAACCAAGGGAGAGATCTTTCGGATGACCATGGGGAATGATGAGTCCTTAGAGGATTATGAGGAGAGGTTCCAGCTTAGCTATAAGCGGGCCAGGTGCACACTTGACCCTGAATCCCTCAAGTTGGTTCTACTCCGAGGAGTCCCTGAAGATCTCTTAGACACCCTTCACATGTTAGCTGGGGGGGACATTTACCAACTGCCTTATGAGGACATCAAGTCTGTGTTTAGAAATCATTCCAGGGCAGCTAGGAAACGAGGTAGAGGAAATCTCCTCTCCACTGGTGTCCCTTTCTCCAAACATGAGTTTACAAACCAATTAGAAGATCTTAAGAGTGAGATGAGACAGACCATTGCCATGCAGCTGGACACATTTAGGATCCAGCAGAAGAAAGAGGAAGCTGAGAGAGCCTTGGCTGTCTTCTGCCCTAGGTGCACCAGAAGACACCCTAAGAACAAATGCCCATTACATTCGGTTGAAGTGTGTTTCGTTTGTGAGGAGGACCACCCAACAAATCAGTGTCCAACCTTACCTGGGTTTAAAGCCATGTACCAAGGGGCCGAAGCTCCCACAGAGCCTCTCTATTACCTCAACCAAAGGAGGCCACAAGGATCTAGACCTTATCAGCAGGGGATGCAAGGGGCATCTCAAGCCTATTACAACCCCAACCAGTCAACTCCTATGCCTTCCTGGGGTCCCCCTGCTCATCCTTCATGGTCCATGCCTCCTCCATGGTCTTATCCACCTCAGTACCCCACTCAACCTACTTCTCATCCATATCACTCACATACCCAACCACAACCTCAATGGAATGCACCTCAGCCGGGGTGGAGGCCCCAATACAACACTCCTCCTGCCATTTTGCCTCCACCACCAGTTCAACCTCAGCCTTTACCTCCTGCTCCTCCAAGGCAACCTCAGATGCCTGCTCAACCGAACCCGAACCCCAACAATAGACAGGCTCAACAGGTATATACTAGGGAGACCTCATGCCCTACCTATGCTGTGGAGATCCAGGAGATCAATCTTAGATCTGGAAAGACTCTTCCAGATCGCCAACCTTCTCCCCCAGAGGATGAGGAAGACCATCAGGAGAGTGAACCAAAGCCTATTCCGCCCTTTCCTGAGAGACTAACAGCCACCACACAACCTAACCCAGAAGAAGATGAGCTTTTGGGTGAGCTCAAGCAGTTGTGTGTAAAAATCCCACTTCTCCAAGCCATCAAGGATGTGCCAATATATAACAAGCTGGTTAAGGGGAAGTGTTTCAAACACCCAGGCAGACGGAAGAAAGATGCCTCAACTATCAATGTCATAGGACAACTGTCTGACCTTATGCTAGGACAAGTCATCTGCCCAAAGTACCTAGATCCTGGAAGTCCTGTAGTAGATGTTCACATCAATGGCACCATTATCCCCCACACCTTGATTGATCTGGGGGCGGCCATCAATGTGATGACCAGGGATACCATGCTTAAACTCAATCTTCAGGGTTCCTTGAGGAAGACCTCGACAGTACTGCAATTAGCAGACCGCTCCACCGTGACTCCCGAAGGGATTGTGGAGGATGTCATGGTCTCCATCGATTCTTGGGAATACCCTGCAGACTTCCTGGTTCTGCAACCAAAGGCCAAGCTTACTGGATATCCTCTTATCTTGGGAAGGCCTTGGTTAGCTACTGCAGATGCTTACATAAGTTGTCGGGTAGGAAACATGACCATCAAAAATGGTCCCATGTCCAAGCAGCTAGTCCTATACCCTCCTGCCCAACCTTCTTTAGAGCATGATTTACCACTCTGGTTGGAGGAAGGAGAAGAAGATGAGGTGTATTCAACACCTCTGTGTACCCTAGATACCACTAAAAGAAACCCCCCAACCGAGGATGACTTGATTGAGACTCTGATCCAAAACCCACCTACCAGTGCACTACCTTTAGAAGAATTGGTGGAGGATGCCCAAGCTAGCACCTTAGTGGATCTTTGTATAACCAACCCTGTCACTCCCAGAGTTAAGAATGTGGAGTTCGGCCCTGAGAGAGCATTAAAGATCAGCTCCTCCCTATCTCCTTCCCAGGAGAAGGAGTTGTGTAGCCTATTGGCCAGCCACCTAGATGCTTTTGCTTGGAGCTATAAGGAGATGAAAGGAGTCCATCCCTCAGTCTGTACCCATCATATATACATCAAAGAGGATTGTAAACTAGTTAGGCAACCCCAGAGGAGAATGAATCCAGCCCTTAAGGACATTGTCAAGGAAGAATTGCAGAAACTGTTGGATGCCGGATTCATCTAGCCCATCTCAGATAGTGAATGGGTGTCCCCTCTAGTCTTGGTTCCCAAGAAAAATGGGAAATGGAGAATCTGTGTGGACTACCAAGAGCTGAACAAAGCTACCAAGAAAGACCATTTCCCTCTACCTTTCATAGATCAAGTGTTCGATGGACTGGCAGGAAAGAAGTTCTTCTCTTTCCTAGATGGGTTTAGCGGGTACAACCAGATTCAAATCAGCTCGGAAGACCAGGATAAGACCACCTTCACTTGTCCTTGGGGTACCTTTGCCTACCGAGTCCTTCCCTTTGGACTATGCAATGCTCCTGCTACTTTTCAGAAGGCTGTCTTGAGCATCTTCTCAGAGTTGGTCCATGATGCAGTAGAAATCTATATGGATGACTTTACTCCTTACGGGGCTAACTTCCAGGAAGCATTGTCCAACTTGGGAAAAGTCCTCACCAAGTGCATTGAGATGAACTTGTCCCTTAGCCCTGAGAAATGTAAATTCCTAATGACTGAAGGGACCGTGCTAGGCCATACCATCTCTTGCCAAGGGTTACAGGTGGATCCCAACAAAATTGCTCTCATCAAGAAGGTTCCACCTCCCCAAAAGGTCAGGGATGTTAGGAGTTTCTTGGGATTAGCGGGATACTACAGGAGATTCATTAAGGACTTCAGCAAGTTAGCCTCACCCTTGTTTGGCCTATTGGCAAAAGATGTGGAGTTTAGGTGGACTGACGATTGTCAGAAGAGTTTGAATGAGTTAAAGGACAAGTTGGTGTCAGCACCAATCCTGAGAGGTCCAAACTGGGCCCTACCTTTCCATATCCACACTGATGCCTCGAACAAAGCCATAGGTGTAGCTTTAGGACAAGTTGAGCAGAAACTTCCATATGCCATTTACTTTGTTAGCAAAAACTTGTCCAAAGCTGAGTTGAATTACACTGTAACCGAGAAGGAATTCTTGGTTGTGGTCCATGCATTAAACAAGTTCCGACATTATATTACTGGTTACCAGACCTTTGTACATACTGACCATGCTGCTATTAGATATCTAATGAATAAACCAGATGTGAATGCTCGTATTATTAGATGGTTACTTTTATTGCAGCAGTTTGATTTAACCATTGTTGATAAACTAGGTAGAGAAAATGTTGTTGTTGACTTTTTGTCTAGATTGGATTTGTCTGCAGATGAAGATGGGACGGTGGATGACCAGATGCCTGATGAGCATCTGTTTGCTATCTCAGTACTCTCTCCATGGTTTGCTGATATAGCAAACTACCTTGTTTCAGCTCAGTTCCCTCCGCACCTCTCTTCAAAAGAGAAGAGCAGAATCATCAGAAAAAGTGCCTCATTTACTTGGATCGGGGGCAACCTATTCAAGCTTGGCCCCGATCAGATCTTAAGGCATTGTGTAAGGGAAGAGGAAGTCTTTGACATCCTCCTCACCTGTCATGATGGGCCTTGTGGAGGACATTTTGCAGCAAAGAGAACTGCCTTCAAGATCCTGCAGGCAGGCTACTATTGGCCCACACTTCATCAAGATGTCAGAAGATATGTCAGCCAGTGTGACCAATGCCAAAGAATGGGGAAACCGACCCAAAGGGATGAGATGCCTCTCCAACCTCAAGTGACTCTTGAGCCATTTGAGAAGTGGGGCATGGACTTTGTGGGTCCAATCAATCCCTCTTCGAGGCAGAGATCCTACATCATTGTGTGTACTGACTACTTGACAAAGTGGGCAGAGACTAAAGCAATCAAAGCAGCAACAGAAGAGAAGGTGGTCGAGTTCTTAAGAGAGAACATCTTCTACAAGTTTGGCTACCCAAGAGAGCTGGTGACCGATCAAGGGAGCCAGTTCACATCCAACTTGGTTGAAGATCTACTAGCTCATCACAAGATCAAGCATAGGACTTCCACCCCCTATCATCCTCAAGCAAATGGGCAGGTGGAAGTCACCAATAGAGCATTAGAAGGGATCTTGACCAAAGTGCTGAGCAGCAGCAGAAAATATTGGGCAGATCGCCTGGTTGAGGCCACATGGGCTTACAACACCACTTGGAAGACCACCACCGGCTTCACACCTTATGAGCTGGTCTATGGGAAGAAAGCTTTGCTGTCCATTGAGTTTGAGTATAACACTTTGAGGATGGCAGCTCAGCTGGACCTAGATCTCAGCCATGCACAGCAAGAAAGGTTATTGCAGCTGAATGGACTGGATGAGCACCGCATGCAGGCCCTCCTTCACTCAGAAGTGGTTCAACTTCAGAGGAAGGTGTGGCATGACCAACATCTCCATGACAAGCAATTCCAGCCGAGAGATTGGGCTTTGTTGTATGATTCCAGATACAAAGATTTCAAGGGAAAGTTGAGAACCAGATGGCTAGGACCATATACAGTGGAGAAATGCCATGACAATGGATCTGTCCTCATTCGAACCATTGATGAGGAAGCCATTCCCATGCTTGTCAATGGGCATCGATTGAAGATCTACAGGAGACCTCTCTCAAGACAAGAGTTCATCAAAACTATGGAGAAGGCAGTATTGGTCATAGAGAAGGGTTCTGCCCCTGCTTTGGGCGCACCTTGAAGCATCTAAAAAAAGAAAAAAAAGAAAAATAATAAATAAATAATAAAGATCCTTGGGTGAAAACCTTTCTGAGGCGCCCAAGGCAGGTGGTAAGGGTGAAAACCTCATTTGAGGCGCCCCTGCTATCTTTCAAAAAAAAAAAAAAAAAAAAAAAGAGAAAAAGATCCTTGAGTGAAAACCTCTCTGAGGCGCTTAAGGTAGGTGGTAGGGGTGAAAAACTCATTGAGGCACCCCTGCTATCTTTAAAAAAAAAACAGAAAAAAAGAAAAAAAACAAAAAGAAAAAACAAGATCAATAAGTTATTATGTGAAATTTCCATGCAGATTGCAGGTGTTCTATGGAGGAGAGGAAGCCTCTCAACTCAAAGTCAAAGGTCCTCATCATGCAGCTAGGACACCTCACCAGTTCCTCCTCCAAGAATGCTTATGTTCTTCAAGGTATGTGCACTTTCATTATAGATTGAGTCTCCTACAGGAAGACACAGATTTTCTACAGGAAGGTGCCAGTTTCTACAGGAAGAGTTGCCTGTCTACAAGAAGCTCTGTATTTCTACAGGAAACTCCCTGTAGAAGCTCAGAACGGCCCATAATGCGTTTCATGAGCAGATCTGATGACTACGGGTTGGTGTGGACGCATGCAAGCCTATTTTGGGCCCATGCACGACGCTGTTACCTTGCTCCACCACCCGTGTCGACATGCGGCCAAGTCCCTGCACCCACAAAGAAAATCGATGAGTTCTCGCGGGCAAGCCATTTCCAAAGGTAACAAATGACGAGATCTCATACCATATGCAACAAGAGCGCTGGGATCGTGATCGAGAAGCCAGAACCGCCAGCGTGCAGCATGCACCCAAGGAGAAAGGACTGTGACGAGACCCCTCGCGGGGATCCTGTAACAGTTCAACCTGCTCGAGTGAATATCGTCCACAGCACCGCCATCCGAGATGAAACGAGGGCGCATGAAAGCAAAACCATCCACTCCAGCATCAGCAACCTGTAACCATGAGCCTCCGGGTCTGTGTAAGCCGCGTGCAGCAGGTAGATCTGTCTTCCAAAAACTGAAAATCGTGTGCAGACGCGCGCAGGTAAGTGTCTCAACCTTCTCTCCATCAAATCGCATGAATATTGCTTTGATTTGTTTGCATGGCGTAAGAGTGAATGGTTGAGCAGCCGTATGGCCAGTTGACTGGCCACGTCGGCTAGTTATGGTATAGTCGGATGATCGGGTGGCAGCCACGACAAAGAAAACACGCAGCACGCACGTGAAGATAGTCCCGTCAACCGAGAAACGAGTTTAACCGAAAAGGGCGGCGGCAGATCTGTGGGAATGAATGCGGCAGCGAGTGAATATGCAGGCGAATGATGGGTGACGTCGCCCAATGGTCCGGCGGGGACAGATCACCCCCCGCGCCACGAGCTGCGCCGATTCAAAATCTAACCGGCTAGATTATGTGCACGTATTCATCAACCTCCACTTCAAAACTCGAGTGGCTCTTCTGATCGCCTCTGCACTTTGATACGCCGAGCTGTTGGCTACCAGAACACCAGTGAAGCGCACCTCAACCGCAGTCCAATTGCAGTCCTCCCCGAAGTTTGCACACTGCTCCTACAGGAACAGTTTCTACAGGAACGCAGTCCTACAGGAAGCAGTCTCTACAGGAACGCAGTCTTCTACAGGAACGTGGGTGCTCACGAAAACGGTGGCTGAGTAACGAGGTAACCCTGGACTTCTCATGCAAATGGTCATTTAAGGTGGTAGAATTGTCAAATGTCTGGGTAAATGAGAAAGTAGACAAATTGCTGTCTGTGTGCCTATACTGCAATTCTACAGGATTGTTGAGTAGTTAGACTATGTTTTGAAATTCTATGGATTATACGCATTGTTCTACACTCTGTCACCGAAACCAAACTCTCTTCCACCATCACCACCTCCGGTTAAGAAAATTGTGCATCATGCCGGGTGGATTTATCAGGCGAGAACCCACGGATTCAGATAAGCTGAGGAGAAATCAGGCAGTGGTAGAGCTCTTTACACGAGCACAGTGGATGTCTTTTTGTGATAAGTTGCAAGGGTACGATGAGGAAGTGGCCGAGGAATTCTTGCAGGCCCTGAGGCCAAAATCCACGGTGCTGGCCACAGTCAAATTCAGAGGCTTAAGCCTCACGATCACCCCGGAGTCTATCAGCAGAATCACTGAGCTTCCTATGGGTCTCCCGTGGGATAAAGAAGAACGCAAGCTCAGCCAGCAAGCCAAGAAAGAGTTCTTCCCACCTGAAGAATCATTCACAGAGGACAAAAATGGGGTGAGAAGGACAAGCCTGTTGCCACCCTGGAACGAAGTCAGTTTGCAAGTCATGAAATATATCACCTGTGAGGGTCGCTACAGCATCGTGTATGCATATCACTTCCGGCTGCTCAGTGAGCTAAGACACCGGATTGATCTTCCCGCAGAACAGAGACTGAGCATTCCTTACTTTTTACTACAGTCCTTGATGGAGTGCGCTACAAAGCTTAAGGACGGCATTCCGGATCAGATAGCCCACCATGGGTTAATTAAGCTTTTGGTGGAGGATGCTCTCCACTCATATAAGGTCCCCCTCGCATGGGAATCATTTAGGAATTTAACAAGAGACGGGGACATAAAGATGTTGCTTGAAGAAACGGGGTCCTCTAGCGGTGAGGAAGAAGAGCCAGTAGCCAAGAGTAAGAAGGGGAAAAGCCAAAAGATCCCGACTCCAAAACAGAAGAAAGAACGAAAGGAGAAGGAGGAGGGAAAGGATGACAGAGCAAAAGAGGACACCCCCATCCTTTCGGCAAGAGAAAAGAGGTTGAAAAGTAGGACGGTCCAAACTGAGGTGGCCCCTGTCAGCCTAAGCACCTCGTCAGCTCCTGCAGTCAAAGCCAAAAGCAAAGTCCATGCAGCTAAGCGGGAAAAGGTGGTGACAGTTGCCTCTACAGGAAAACAACCGCAGGCTTCTACAGGAAGCCCGGAAGCAGTCCCTACAGGAAAGCAGATGAAGGCTTCAACAGGAAGCCCGAAGATCATTGATAAGCAGGCTTCTACCGGAAGCCCAAAAGGAAAGACCAAGGCTTCTATAGGAAGCCCGAAAGCCATTAAGAAACAGCCTCCTACAGGAGGCCTGAAGACAGAGAGAGGGCCTTCTACTGGAAGCCCGGGAGTGGCTAAAGCCGAATCTTCTACAGGAAGCCATGCAAAATCAAAATCAAAGAAGCAGAAGGTGGATGTTCTGGCCAGGGAGGTAGCGGCTGTATTAGCTGGCCTCAGTACGCCGCCTAAGCCAAAAGGAAAGAGGAAGAGGGACCCTCCTCTCTACTTCAAAACCCGGAGAAGTGTTCGGATAAAAACAGGGAAACCACAGACGCAGTCCAGCAGCCCAATTGTCATTGAAGACACCCCTGTTTCTCCTAAAGAAAAATCCCCCTCAAAGATTACAGTTACCTACGAAAAGGGAAGTCCAAAGAAGAGCACATGGCAAGAACGGGTAGACCTGTTGGATGAAAAAACCAGGCTACAGGAAGCCGAAAATGTCCTACAGGATACCTTGGCTCGACTACAGGAAACCGAACAAAGAGAAGAAGAAGGACCCTCGTCACCAAAGGAGGGTGAGCTAGCACCTCCTGGAGAGGAAGAAAGAGAACATATCCCTGAACCTAGCCCTTCACCGAATCTAAACTCCTACTACACCTTCTTGGAGGCGGGAAAGATCATACCGCAAAAATTTACTGTACCTCTATTTTTTGAATTAGAGAAAGAAAGAGTCTGTTCCCACACATGGATGCAAATCGCCAAATCCAAGGGAGTGGCAGACATAGGCCCCCTGCAAGAACAACTTAAGGAGGTCAGGAGTGAGTTTGCATTGGCTAAGCATGTGGCTAATTGTCAACGCGTGCTTCTACAGGAAGAAAACCAGAAGTTGAAATTACAGCTACAGGAGCTAAGGGCAGGGGTAGGAACCTCCTCCAAAGGCACCACAAATGAGCAGCAAGGAAAACAAGAGCTGACCACCCAACTTGAGGAGCCAATTGCACTTCTACAGGAAACAAGACAGCAGGGCCAAATTGAAACACAAGCTCTGAAAGAGCAGCTGAAACAAAAGGAAACCCAATTAGCCTGCATGGCCAGTTGGGCCATGGAAGCCCTGCAGTGCAGACATCCTGCAAAGTCTTATGGGTTGTACTTAAAGGATCAGTGGCTACAGTTCCAGATAAACACATTAGCACAAAGAGGTATTGCACAAGTCCATCACCCACAGCAATTTGCCGAATTATGCAATACTAGCTCAGCAGAAGACAAAGCCAAGCTAGCAGAATTCTACATCCACAATCTGGTTTTGCCTAATGAAGTCTCTTGGGATCCCAATATCGCCTTGGGTGATATGCAGTTGATGGCCTTCGCTTCATGGTTAAATCATGAGGATCAGAGAGCAACCGAAGAAAAATCGGTTATGAGCCGAGAAGTGAGAGAGCCACTGTACATTCGAGCAGAACCAGAGAATCCGGTTGCCCTCATCTCAGCCCGCCAACAGTTGTCTAATGATCCCACAACTTCCTTGAGATTTATGGACCAGCAGGCCCAAGCAATAGCCCACTTTGAAGATATGGACAGATTATTGGGAGAAACTGCTGCCCACGCATGTGCACGCAGGTGGCATACCTTGGCACATAGTTTGAAGATCCGGGAGTACCATACCCTGACCCGGATGAGGGAAGCATTGGCAAGAGTGTACCTTTACAAGAAATCCATGCAAAGACTTCGGGCCAGCTGGATTGGCCTTAAACTCAGCCCCCCATTGCTGCTAGGATTGGCTGAAGGAAGTACAGAGAAAGATGACAATGCACAATGGGAAAAGGTGGACCAAACAGCCGGGTTTCATATCAACAAAGAGGACATCACTACAAAAGCTTGGGATGTAAGGGGAGCAGTGCAAGCCATGAAGGACGAGGATCTTGACTGAGTTGCTCAAGGATGAGCAAATGGTTCAGCTGGGGGGTGATGATGAGCCCCAATTTTGGTACAATTTGGGCTCATTTTGGCCTATTCTACTTGCTCAAACCATTCATTTTTTATTGCTTATGCATGCATTTCTTAGTTTGTTCATGTTGTTTGTAGGAAGAAGGGTAGGCACTCTATCTACGTGACTAATGCATTATGATTCCAGGTTTTGGCATTAAAAGGGAGCAAAAGACAACGAAAAAGGAGATAAGGAGACAACGAGGTGGCACTGCTGGTTTTTAGGAGAGGATGTCCACGGTCTTGGGGACATTCCTCGTGATTCCCACCAAGAACTCCAAGCTCCAATCCATCTCCCCTCCGAGCTTAGAAGCAGCCAGCTGTTCTACAGGAACAGCAGTTACAACTGTTCTACAGGAACAACACTTATGACTGTCCTACAGGATCAGCAGTTAAACTCTAGTTGGACAGCCGAGCTCCTAAAATCAAGGACACTTGTTGGATCACTGTTTTGCATAAGTATAGAGGCTGTAGCCTTTGATAGGTTGTTGAAACTTTCGCATTACTATTGTAATTTTGGAGCACAGCTCGGTGTTAGTTCTTGTTGTAAGCCAGTTTTGGCATAACATCAGATTATGAATAAAGAAGGCAGATTTTGATCTAGCTCTGAGTTTTCTTAAGGAGACTATAGCTCTCAGGTTAGGGCCCAACCTGAGAGCCATAGATCCCCTCTGCTGTAGTGTTGTTTCCATTTCGTTTCAACACTTTGAGTTTTCATTTTCACATGCAATTCGAATTACAGGTTGCTAATTTAGTTGTTTTCATGAGTTTCGATAGGATTTGCTTATGGTTGAATTGCTTTCGGGTGTTTAGTTAGATTAGCAGGTTGATAATACATTGGAGCTCCAACAAAAAAGGTTGAGGAAGTCTCCACTGCCATCTCCGTTTGGAGATTGGAGTGCAGCCTATACCAGCCACAAAAACACGCAGTTCTTCACTTCATACATGCTGCAACATAGTCTCGTTATGATAGATCTTTCCACATGATTCACACCCGCACACACACGCCTTCATCACAGCTTCATGCACATTCTCCTTCGCGTTTTGGATTGCTGTTCATTGAATTTATACGCACAGGTAGTTTAGGTTGATGCATTTTCGGTTTGGTGACAGTCATAAGCATTTGTTTCACTTACACTGCTCTCTCTCGTTCCAGTACCTCATTCTCCATCTTGATCACGCATGCAAATACATCGTTGACCCCTGCTCTGCTCTGTTATCTCCCAAAGTCTTTCACTCCTCACATAGCTTCACTCTCTAGCCCTTTCGTTGACCTAGTCCTCTATCTTCCAACCTACTCCCTACACTCACTCCCTATCCTATTCTTCCACTTCTGAGACATCACTAGCCTTATTCCTACCTTATACATCTCCCCCTACCATTCCATCACTCCTCCATCACTTCAAACACTCACGGTAGGTCATCCTATAGCAGCTTGTAGACATCCTGTAGAAACCAGAGAATCCTGTAGGATCCCCTGCAGACATCCTGTAGGAGGCCATTCACTCAGTTGCTGAGCTTCTGAATGTGAGGAACCTCTGTGGATGGATGCTAAGGATCCCTAGGGACCTCTCCTAGCCTCCCCAACCTTTCCCACGCTTTCCTTCCTTCTCCATCCCATCTGCACAACCAAACCCTAGTTAGCACAAGATCACAATCATTCCACACACTTAAAGGAAAAAATACAAAAACATATCTTCCATGATGCAAGTAGTTTAGATCCATGCATTTGCACTTATTAGAGGTAACAGCAGCATTGGTAGAAGTTTCATTCACATTCTTTGCATTGTAGAGGTTAGACTAGTCAAATTAGGGTTTCCTAGGTTTCTATGCTTTGATTTGCTTTCAGTTCATTTTGTCAAGTAGAGTAGCTTTCCTTTGAGATTAGATTTCGTCCATCAATTAGCAAGCTTCTTCTGAGAGCCTATAGAAGTTGGCTTGAGCCCTAGCGGACTTGTGCCAGCTGACCAAGTGACAGCTGCGACAAGAGCTAGTACTTGTGCATATAGCACCGTCGCTTCCAAGTTTGTACGAACTACCAGGTTGAGAAAATTAAGAGACAGGAAGCCCCAGGAGTTGTAGCATTATTGCTACAATACTGGAGCTCACCACCTGCAATAAAAAACAAGCACACATCAAATAACACCTTCATAGCCAATATAATAAATCATATTCATCATGGTGATCAGGGAATCCATGAAATAAACCATAAAAGATAGCTTATTGAGAAAAATAAACTTGATTGTATTAACTTTGAACAAAGAAGAACTTTACAACCTTTGGTGCCTTGATGTTGTACAAGCTCCTCCCAGGGTCCAAGCAGGAATCCCTTCTACTTTGAGAAGCCTCACACTCTTCCCAATGAGATCAAAAGGGTATGTAATCTCTCCTCTCAAGCTCAATTAGGAAGACTAAATTCCAATAGCATTTCCCCTAAAAAATAATCAGCTTTTTGACCTCCTTAGTAACCAGCCCAATGCCTCATTTTATAGTGTAGAGGAAGGAAGTTACAGGTCCACCTATGAAGGGATAGAGTCCTCCTTCAAAGGGATAAGCTCCTCACATCAAGGGGTTAGCTCCTTAAGGTATGGGATGCATGAACCTTAAAGGAGCGAACTTGCCACCTCAAGATTCCCTCTAGAAGCTTCCAGAAATAACCCAAAGTGAGTTTTTAAGAATGTACTTGCGCCTTTTTTACTTTTAGAAGGGTTCGCACCCATTACACAGAAAGAGAGCGGTCAGGTACATAGGAGACATGACCAATAGGTGCGGGACCGTAGGTAATGCTAAGAGAAAGTGCGGAACCAGAGTTTTAGAGATTTTTAAGGGCTTTCTCTCATTTTTCAAGGCTTGACATGAAGAACTGAGGTTTAAGACTTGCAAAGGAGGAAAGTATGAGTGGTGATAGACTCACACAGATTGCAGAATGTCATGGTGACAATATTTTGTGCAACAGATTGCCCCCTAAAGTGTGAAGTCTGTAATAGATGAGGATAGTATTTGTCATCTAAGAAGAGTGAAGTACTTTATCATTTCAAGGATCATCCTGTGGACACCCCAGTCGGAACTTGTAAAAACATTCAATACAAAATATATATATGTGAACATATCATCACTGAGGTAGGCATTCCCATACTCAGATCAAAACTGACTAGAAAACTAACTAAACTGCTCTGATACAGGAATGATTTTGTAATACATCACAAGCATAGACATACGTAGACACATTATGGGTGCAGCCATATGTTTATGAATAACCCATTGTATAATGAATAACAAATTCCTCGCAGCCTGGACGGTGGAACTAGATCCAGAGTGTTGATTCCTGCTTCCCGAACTAGTATGATTCTATCCATGTGAATGAATGTGTCGAAGTCGAACATGGTAGAAACCACTTGATTACCAGTCAATGATGTGAACAGTTAACAAGTGTGAGAGAAACCACCAGTAATGTCAATGGCTCTCAATTTACTCAGCACAATCCATGAAATGTGAATAGATGAGTTGATGTCAAACATGTCATAGAATCCTTTGATCGAAGGTCAATGAAGCAACCTGTCGTCGAAGGCGAGAAACCTGCCATTAGGGCATGTAGATTCCAAGGTACTGATGATTTCTAGATCATCTTTATAGATAATGAGCTGAAGTCGATAGAAAGCGATCCGTCGTAGGCAAGCCCACAACACGAAATCATAGATCAAGTTTGAAGAAATATATTTGGCAAGGACTAACTTAGGGATGGTCAAGATGGATGATAGATATTTTGCAGATGAATGGTTTATTTGAACTGACCTCTTGAACACATAATGACACTGCAAATGGTTTGGTGACAATTAACCCAAAGCTAATACCCAGAAACCGGCTGAAGACTTTCAATATGGTTTGATTAACTATAGGCAAAGGATTTCCCAACCCAGGTGAACAAAGGTGTCGTGTTCAAGAGTTGTTGACTTCTTTTCTAAAACATGAAGTATAACAAGGTTCATTTTTCTCTCTTTTCCCCCACCATTTCTGGCAAGTACCTCTTTATTTTTAACAAGCTTGAGGAGGATAACATTTGCTTGGTTATAAGCTCATCCTTTGGATGAGTCCCACTTAGTTTAAAATTCGAACCCTAAGAAGGAGTGGTTCGTTCCTGTTTAAAATTGAACAGTTCCTTTACTGTTAAATTTTAACGAGTCCAGTATAGGAGAAACTCGACATTTTTCAATTTTAGGGAGTCAGAAGAAAAACTTAAGAAAACTCCATGGTTGTCCTTTTTCGTAAATTTGTGTCTCCCAAGCCCGAAAAACTATAAAATAATACTTGAGAGAACCGCTTGACCATTACGATCAAGGAGTACTTTACATAATTAGTGTCTTTGATTCGAAAAAGTAAAAAAGTGGTCAACGACACATCATTTTATAACCAATATCGAACTTGAAACGACAAAAGCCTGACAATATTTTCATGTTTATACGGTCAGAAAAGAGCTATAAGTGGACCGTCCTTTTAATTCCTTTTTAACGAGCTTAAAAAGAAAAACTCGACAATCTTTTCATATTTTACGAGTCAGAAAAGAGCTTAAAGAGGACTCGTCCTAGAGGAACGAGTGGTATAAAAGGTAGCAACTGGTTCCGGCAATGGAGGAACTGCTCAAAACATGTAATGGTTAAGAGGCTGGCTAATAAAATCACTCATATATGTGGTCCCTTAGGAAGGGTAAACAACCAAGTGAAAGCATATGATCAGCCAAAGAGATGGGGGCGATGGGATGAAAACAACCAAGGCTCATCTAACAGAATTTAGCGGATAAAAATGGCAATCACAAGATGTAAATCAGGTATGGGTTCATTTTTACACAAGCTTGAACCATAGAGAACTCGGATTGAATTCGGTTTCATGTTTACGCAAGCTTGAGACAAAAAAATATGCTTGTTATAGTTCGCATGCCCCCAGCATAATGACGCAAAACGAGGTACATGCCCCCCAAGCTTCATTGCATTCAACGAGGTGGATGGAATGAATGTTCACTTTCGAGATCTTGGAAAGACAGCAAGCTGTTTCATTTTTTAATGATGTTGATACAGGAAAAGAACTATCCTCAAAACCCTTGTTTCATTTTTTAACAAGCTTGACACAAGACAAGGAACTATGCTCATGACATCTAGTTTCATTTTTTTTTAACGAGGTTGAGACAGGAACAAAATATCCTCGTGGACTCCTTGTTTCATTTTTTAACGAGCTTGACACAAGACCAGGGACTATTCTCATGACTCCTTGTTTCATTTTTTAATGAGGTTGAGACAGGAACAAACTATCCTCAAGACATCGAGTTTCATTTTTTAAGCAAGGTTGACACAAGAAAAAACTATCCTCATGACCTAGTTTCATTTTTTAATGAGGTTGAGACAGGAAAAAACTATCCTCACTGACTCCTTGTTTCATTTTTTAACAAGTTTGAAACAAGACCAAGAACTATGCTCATGACTCCTTGTTTCATTTTTTAATGAGCTTGACACAAGACAAGGAACTATGCTCATAATTTCCAGTTTCATTTTTTAACGAGGTTGAGGCAGGAACAAACTATCCCCGTGACATCCTGTTTCATTTTTAACGAGGTTGACACAAGAACAAAACTATCCTCGCAACACCCTGTTTCATTTTTTAACGAGGTTGACACAGGAACAAAACTATCCTCGCGACACCCTGTTTCATTTTTTAACGAGGTTGACACAGGAACAAAACTATCCTCGCAACACCCTGTTTCATTTTTAATGAGGTTGATACAGGAAGAAAACTATCCTTGCGACATCCTGTTTCATTTTTTAACGAGGTTGACACAGGAACAAAACTATCCTCGCGACAGCCTGTTTCATTTTCTAACGAGGTTGATACAGGAAAAAAAAACCTATCCTCGCCAACTGATTATGGCTTCCAACTAGAAGAAAGACATGTCAATGGACACACCTTGATCATGGCTTCCAAAAGGTCTTCATCAGAAGGAGGAATAGTTCTCTGGAAGGAACACATGTCAAGGGACTCAAAAGGGATAAGAACATCACGTTCAAGTAATCCCATAGAGTTTTCCATGTCAATTATCGGATCTAAATCAAAGGAAGATGAGTAAATAGTGAGAGTCTCACTTACATCGGTAACTGAAAACATGGGACCAGTTGCCACATAATTAATCTGTGGTGGGGTAGATACCACTTTAGAATCAGGAACATTTAGGGGTGTCAAATTATTGGTAGTTGAAACAAGACTAGGGAACGAAAGCTGGTCTACAGTCACAATATTTCCTTTGTGAGGGAAAGACATCACGCGAAAGAGTGTCGATACGACAGCTTTCATTGCATAAACATAGTCTCACCCAAGGAGTAAATTGAAATCCAAGGGACCTCGAACTACCATAAGATCAATACAGATAGTTTTACCTTCCAAGGTAATAACAAACTTAGGAAGGATCCCTAAAGGTTCACTAATGGTTTTGTTAAAAGCTTTCAGATTCTGCGTAATAGGGACAAGCTGAGGGGAACCCAAAGCTTTCTAAGCAGTTGAGGATAAAATACTAACAGAAGCACCTTCATCAACCTGTGTGCAGTGTATGTCCCTACCACCAGTCTCGACAATGATTTGGAAAGGGATGGAGGAAGGAAGGCGAGGTTCTGTCAGTCTATTCCAATCAAAGGAAAAGACCTTAGTACTTGGAGGGGGTTCTGTAGAAATAGGTGAAATTCCCCCTGGCGTAGAAGAATCTAATGTAACAAGAAGAACCTGAGTGGTATGAAGTTCAGTCTCTAAAGGGAGAGTGGGATCGACCGAATGTGAAATTGAATCGACCACTTGATAAACTAATGGATCATCAACCTGAGTGATATGAGTTTCACTCTCCAATGGAAGAGTGGGATCGACTGTACTTGAAATTAGATCAATCACTCCGTCAGTTGACGGTAGGTTGGGAGAAAGTTTATGGTAACCAGTTGGAAATTCTTGTTGTGGAACAGTAAGGTTTTCCAACAATTTTGAGGCTTCATCCATGTGATGGCAAATGTGAGTTTGATGACTCCCTTTGCATAACTTACAAGGAAACCTAACTTTACCCTTTTTCCCAGGAACCTGACTATCACTGGTTGATGGATCAATGGAAAGTTGATGAGATTTTTCTGACCATACTTCCAAGACCTTTGGAATACCAGAACAATTGATAAGGAAGTGGTCACCCTTACAAAGCCTGCAAGGGTATTTGGGTTTACGATGCATGTTGGAGGTTTCCTGAACACAACTAACACTTACAGCCATGGTTGGTTGGTTGACTTCTTTCTTATCTTGCTTCTTCTTCTTCTTCTTCTTCTTCTTCCCTTTCTTCTTCTTCTTAGCCACCTGGTTACTAGCGTCAAGGATTTTACCAAGTGAAGAGGAGGAAATGGAGGAAGAAATACTAGGCGAAGAAGGTAAAGGGTCAACAAAAGGTTGGTGATGTTGAGATGGTGAACTCTATTGAGGTGAAGCATTCGGTTGAGGTGGAACAATTGGAGTATTTGGGGCCAACGAAGTTGAAAATAACCATATCGGTAAACCTATTGTAAATCCAGGTAATGAAAAAGTAGCCATATAAGGAGGACTAACATTTCCAAAGCAAGGAAAAGTACTAGGATTCTCGTTAAGAGGGGTTCCTTGGTTGGTAAATTCTGGAACAATTGCCATTATATTCAACTTTAGTGAATTTTATTAACAATTTAAAACTAAAATTAACAATTCAAAATTCACAGCTAACAATTAAAATTCACAATTCACACCTATGGTCTCTAAAAGTAAAAACAAACAAATTAACACGCGCTATCAAATCTAGGAGTCAAACCACACACAAACAGTAACTTCCCGTACTAAAAACACTAGTTGGTGATGAAATCCAACTTAGTAGAAATTTAATACAGAAAGGGCGGTTGGAACAGTTACCCCGACAACCTACTTAATGAAACAGACTAGCACAAGTTTCTTCACAAAACCATCTCGAGTGAAGAGAACCCCCTAGAGAGTCCAAGTGAGTCTAGTCGACGTCTGCTCCAGGTACAGTGGGATCTTCCCTCCACCGTCACCTTAGGAAAGAATCCTATAGATTATGGCCACTAAGGTTACCAACAGAAACAAATATACTTGGGGGAACAGTCTACGATCTGATACACACGCAAGGGCAGAGTAACAAAGCTCAATCCCCTTGAAGGCTCCTTGACATAATCAAAGGTTTACCAACAAGTGACCCCAAGCTCCTCGACAATGGTCAATCCGAGGTTTACTGTTTTTAATACGTGTATATCTGCTATCATTCCCAATGAGGAAGGACTGATTACCTCACTAGTTCAGATATGATCTCATGCTTGACTCCTTTAGGAGGAGCTTCCCAGAGCATACATGCAACAATTGGAATTTTTCCTACTGCAAGATCGACTACTTATTTGTTTTATTGTCTTGGATAGTTAACTAAAACCTATTCCAAGACACTAGCCTAAGCTAGATTGGTGGAAAGAGCCCTAAAAATGTAAAAATTACTAGATGAATTTTAATTAAGCGATGTGTTATTTAGGCTGTTATTACTCAAAAGGGTAAATGGATATGAAACCAATGGTGTTATGACCCGACCCAAAACTGAATGGAATCGAATATGATAATGCAATCTTTTTAATTCGATGAATCCTAACTAAAGTAAGGAGAGAGTTTCCATTCACTTCCAACAATGCAAAAAAATGATCACTAAGAGAAAATATAACAAATTCTCTAATGCACTAATTTCATCAAGAAAAATTAATGCAAATCAATTTCAAAACAAGTTTTTATTTATTTTTATTTTTGTGTGTTAAAAACAAGCATAAAAATATGTAAATTCAAATCAAGGAAAATTGATCTAAATCTACGATTGATTTTTCAGAATGTAAACTATGCAATTGTAATCTATGCACAATTCACTTGAAAAGTATGCAAATGTATTCTATGCACATTTTTCATTCATATTCTGAAAATGAGAATTCTAATTATGGAAATGTGATCTATGCAAGAGAATTCTCAAACACAAGATGATTCTAATGTAATCTAAGAACCAATCAAGTGCAAGTCAAGAAAATTGGGTGAGAGTTCCAAAGATCAAAAAATAAAAACACTCAAAGGCGATTAACACTCATACACAATTTAGCAAAAACAAAAGAAAAAAGATGCAAAATTGTGAAAAGACTGATACAAACCTCCAAGTAATGACCAAAGGAAATCAAATTAAGAATTTCTCAAAAAAGAGACTCAAAACACCCAATTAACTTAATGGAGATTCATGAGACGAAGAATTTGCTGAAAGAAACTCATAAACAAGGCTTTTTGATAGAACACATGCAGATCTAGGTAGACACTAAAAGCTGAAAATAAAAACTAAACTTAACTAGACAAAAACAATTTAGGTTTTTCAAAAAATTTAACAGGGTCCGCAGGCTTCCAGTAGAACCAGATGCGGTACCGCTCTGTGCACTAGAGGAACAATGCAGGTATGTCCACACTATCTTGTAAAATAAAGTGTGGTCCTCTTCAAAATTTCAGAAAAAACAAAATATACTCCAAATCCTAAAAACTACCCAATCCCACACACATCAAGCAAAAACCAGAAACAAGAAAAAGTTTCTCAAGTCAAAGAAAAAGGAAAGGCAAAAAACAAAATTCAATTCCCCAGTATGGTCGCCAATTTTTCGGCCGGATAAATCGTTCTTGCGGACAAGACCGATCTCCCTAGTATCAACAGATATCTAGCGACAAGCAGAACACGCAAATCTATCTTTCCCTAGATATATTACGATTCATTAATAAAAACCAAGAGGTGTTTTAGACCCTACCTTAAGTCCAATGCTAGTTTGTGGTAGCCACGCTTCGACCGTCCGAATGAGTTTCCTTTTGAGAACTTGCAATCACAAACAAGCACACATCAAATAACACCTACATAGCCAATATAATAAATCATATTCATCATGGTGATCAAGGAATCCATGAAATAAACCATAAAATATAGCTTATTAATAAAAATAAGCTTGATTGTATTAACTTTGAACAAAGAAGAACTTTACAAGCTTTGGTGCCTTGATGTTGTACAAGCTCCTCCCAGGGTCCAAGCAGGAATCTCCTCTACTTTGACAAGCCTCACACTCTTCCCAATGAGATCAAAAGGGTATGTAATCTCTCCTCTCAAGCTCAATTAGGAAGACTAAATTCCAACAGCATTTCCCCTCAAAAATAATCAACTTTTAACCTCCCTAGTAACCAACCCAATGCCTCATTTTATAGTGCAGAGGAAGGAAGTTACAGATCCACCTATGAAGGGATAGAGTCCTCCTTCAAAGGGATAATCTCCTCACATCAAGGGGTTAGCTCCTTATGGTATGGGACGCATGAACCTTAAAGGAGCAAACTTGCCACCTCAAGATTCCCTCTAGAAGCTTCCAGAAATAACCCAAAGTGAGTTTTTAAGAATGTACTTGCGCCTTTTTGACTTTTACAAGGGTCCGCACCCATTACACATAAAGAGAGCGGTCAAGTACGCAGGAGACATGACCAATAGGTGTGGGACCACAGGTAATGCTAAGAGAAAGTGCGGAACCAGAGTTTTAGAGATTTTTAAGGGCTTTCTCTCATTTTTCAAGGTTTGACATGAAGAACTGAGGTTTAAGACTTGCAAAGGAGGAAAGTATGAGTGGTGATAGACTCACACAGATTGCAGAATGTCATGGTGACAATATTTTGTGCAACAGCTGTAAATGCCTGTTGTGCTTCATAATTCCAGAAGAATGAATTTTTCTTGAGGAGTTGAGTGAGGGGTTTCACAATGCGACCATAATTGTGGACAAATTTGTGATAGTAGCTGGTGAGACCCAAAAATCCTCTTAGGCTCTTCAAGGTCTTAGGTTGAGGCCAATCCTGCATTGCCTGGATCTTTTAGGCGTTGACCTTGACACCTTCACGCCCCACAATGTGGCCCAAATACTCAACTTCTTCCATGCCAAAAGAACACTTGGACATATTAACAAATAATTTATGCTTGCAGAGCAGTTGCAAGAGAAGATCTACATGCTAAAGATGTGCAGCCCAAGTGCAACTATAGATGAGGATGTCATCGAAGAAAACAAGGACAAATTTCCTGAGATATGGTTTGAGAAGGTGGTTCATAAGGCTCTGAAAAGTAGATGGGGCATTACAAAGACCGAATGGCATGACTAGGAACTCATAATGGCCTTCATGAGTTCAGAAAGCAGTCTTTGGAATGTTGATTTCCTTCATGCGAATTTGGTGATAGCCTACGCAAAGATCCAGCTTAGTGAAGAATTGAGCCCCATAGAGTTCATCCAACAAATCATCAACAACCGGGATGGGAAATTTATCTTTGACTGCCAACTTATTGATGGCCCTGAAGTCTGGACACATACGCCATTCCCCATCTTTATTGAGCACCATGACCACCGGTAATGAATAAGGACTAATGCTGGGACAAATGACACCTGCTTCCAAAAGTTCCTTGATTATTTTTTCTATTTCATTCTTTTGGGTGAACGGATATCTGTATGGGCGCACATTTGGTGGCTGGGCCCCTGGGACCAAGGTGATGCTATGATCATGTTCCCCTCTCGAGGGTGGAAGCTCATGAGGCTTGTCAAAGACTGGCAGATGGTTATTTAAAATCTGTTGCATCTCAGGATGAATCAGAAGAGAATTGGGTTCGACGGCCTGGATGGCATTAAATTGAGCTATAACTCCATGATGGCCCTTTTTTAACAATTTTTCCATCCTATGTGAGATAATGATAGAGGGAGCTCCCGCCTGGAGTCCGCAGAGGGTATGTGTGGAGTTGTTCTGCTTAAAGCTCATATATAACTCCTAGAAATCCATTGTGATTGGCCCAAGTGTGTGAAGCCATTCAGCACCGAGGACAATGTCGCACCCTCCCATGTGTATGGAAAACATGTGGGTCTTCAACTGATAATCCCCCATTTGAAGTTTGACATTTTCACAGCGGCCTTCACATTTCATTGTTCCCCCATTCGCAATTTGGACTTGGAAGTTAGAAACTACTCGTACAAAACAATGCACTACTTCCACGACTTTTTGATGGATAAAATTATGTGTACTTCCACTATCAATCAAGACTACTACTGGGAGATGCTTAATAAAACCTCTGATTTTGAGAGTTTGAGGTGAAGAAATCCCTGCCAAAGCATGCAGCGAAATAACTGGTTCGTCAAGGACATTGTCCTTCTAGTTGTCCTCTTTTGCCTCCTCAGGTTCCTCAAGTGGTGGGGCTTCCTCCGATGAGCTGTAATCAGTGGCATCAATTTGAAAGAATTTGGGCTCCTTGCATTTATGACCTGGGGAGTATTTTTCATCACAGTAGTAACATAATCCCTGCTTTCTTCTTTCTACCATTTCTGCAGGTGACACCTTTTGAACCTTAAGTGTTTGAGTTGTGCTGTGAGCCTGTGGGGGGCGACCCTTGGTGGTGAAATTTGGGCAAGTGGACTAGGCCGCTAATGCACGTTCCACGTTATGAGCTACCTTGCAAACCTCTGACCATGTGGGAGGGTGGTGCAGTCGGACGTGGGCTTGTATGGCTTCTTTAAGACCGTTGATAAAACATTCTGTGTAGAACGCATCTTGGAGACCCCTAGTGCAGAAAGCTAAGGCTTCAAAGGCTGTAATATATTCATCCACTGTGCCAGTCTGTCGGAGCTTAGTGAGACGACCCAAAAAATTGGAGTCATGGTCAAAGCACTCTATAAGAGGTTTTTTGAAGGTGTCCCAAGTCAAAAAACTTCCATTGCAATGTTGATGCCATTGCCACCATTGCCATCTTTCATTGTCCAAGTACATGCTCCCCACCATAAGCTGAGTCTCATTATCTAAGATGTAATTCAAATTGAAATACTACTCCATTTGTGCTACCCATGTTGTCGGGTGAGAACCATCAAATTTATGCATATCCAGCTTGGGAGGTCGCGGACGGGATTGTTGGTGGGTGCCCCAGAGGTGAAGAGAGTGGCTAGACTCACCCTCACTATGTTCATGGCCAATATACGCCTCCTCGCGGGCTTCCACCTTGCCCTTAGAGAGTTGGTTAGTTAGTGACGTCAGCTGATCTTGGAGGTCTTTCAAGGATTTTTCAAGTTTGTCAATCTTCTCATTGGCCATAGCTTTAGCTCTAGTTTCTACCATGCATCGATCCGATGTACTTGAAATTTGGGACCGCCTGAATTTTTTTTTAGCACTAACAATTGAATGGTACCACCTTGCTCAGCTCATCGTCCTGATTCTTATGGGCTAGATCACCAATAAGCATTCCGGGGGGTCTCAGACTTTTTTTTCGTAAAAATCCTAACGGAGTTTTACTCCTTACTTAGGAATACTGCAGTAGTCGAATCCCCAAAATGTCAATGCTGCCAAAAGTCCTATGAAAATCATGCCCCGGTATAGGAACCCCACACAACTACTTAGATTTGGTGGATCTGAGAGATCTGAATGGATAGCTCTGAGTGGCAGAACAGATTGTTGTTGTGGATCTGATGGATCTAATAGATCTGAATGGCTGTTCTGTTAACTCGGAACTGCAGGACTGATGTCTGCTGCTGCTGCAAACTCCACTTGTGAGATCTGATCTGGCAGAGATTATGCATGATCCAGAGATAGAAAAGGGAACTATGGTCTTGAGGAGTGTCAGGTGCTACAGATCACAATATACATAAGGGTCTGACAGTAGTACTCAGCCCAATGTTTCAGGGCTCTAACTAAGGAGGATCAACTGTACCCTTAGTCGTACAACCCGACTACCCTATCGTACGGGCGAGTAATCTCTCCGAGTGCTATTCTCAATGTACTGTAGCAACAAGACGGCCGACGGTTTATCTATGGCAAGGTTGTAAAGGAGCTAGGGGGCTTCCGATATACCTAGAGGGTACTTGGAAGACAGTTCGTGTGCGGTTCTGTCTAATGCACTACTACTCAAAGGGGTACCCACAGGGGTTACAAGGGAGTCCAACAAGCATGACCACCTCTTGTATTTCCTGCATGCATGCCTCCCCAAATTTGTAGGTTTATGTGCTCAACGACAGATCCCATGGTTTAAAGATGCTGGAACACGTCTCTAGCCAAAAAAATAAATTTTCTAAGAAATGGAGATCCCATTGGCCCTGGAAAGTGCTCTGATACCACTTGTTATACTCTTAACCTGCAATACAATACCAGAATACCAAATATGCGAAGAAATATACCTAGAACATAGAATAGTGAGAAAAAACAGTAAGTATTTTATTATTCAGAAAGCAATGTTCACTTTCCTCTTCAAGGGGGCAACCTCCAATAGAGCAGGGCTCGATTACAAAATAAGACATGATGCTCCTTGCAGGGAGTCTCTATCCTTTATATATGACTCATACAAGCAATACCATGGAGAAATACTATGGTTCTTATTAATACCATCTATCTAATACCATGGCCCATAACTAACTGTGGTCCCGTCATTAAATGCGGGTTAACGACTTACAATTATGGGCTTTATTGACTCTTTACTTAACTATAACTATGACTCGATCCTACTACATAAATAAGGGGGTTAGGGTGGGACCCTAAAAACCGTGAGGTAAGTACATCAGGTCATCAAATACTTGGATTAAGATGTTGTTGTGTGAAAAACAGATAATTCCATTACCTTGATGTTCAAAGCTATGCGAAGTGGAAGATTCTTTAGAAATCGTGAAGAATCAAGACCAGAGTATAGCCCACTGATTGGGCCTCCTTCAATTGTCAACGAAGGAGTCGTGCTGACTACACCGTGAAGCATTATTTAGCTAATAACTAAGGGTATTCCTAGAAAACATCATCCATCCACTCCACCTCCACCACATACACCTTCACCCACACCTCCACCTCCACCACCACTATTCAACATGGCGATCATAATGAAGATGCATATCTTCAATGGCATAGGAAGTGAAGATCTAGAGTAATTTTGGTTTGTTGTGAATGTTGTATGGATAGCGCAGTAAATCACCAATGATAATATAAAGAAGGTGCAGTTGGTTACTGCCTTATAGGATTGCGCGCTAACCTGGTATATTAAGTATTGTGTTGACAATACTCATGCATCGCTAGTAGAAACTCAAACAACTTTGGACAAAGAGTTTAGTAAGCCTAAATCTAAGGCATAGTCAGTAATTGAATTTATGGAGATCCTGATGAGGGTTGAGGAGACACATTGGGACTTTGATCAAAGTGTTATAGACATTTTTGTGCCTTACAGCTATAAGCATGAAATGTCCATAATCCAAGGGATCCAAAGTCCCTAAACATGTTGTTCCTACCCCTAGAGGAACAAGGCCAGCAAACCACATCAATTCACAGAAGTTCTCCACCAGAAACTGCTCAAAAACAAGTCAATTCAGGATCAATTCAGAGGCTCCACTAGCTGCCTGCGTTGAAATGCAGAGGCTACACTGGCTAGTTGCATTGCAACGCAGGTGGAAGCACTACCAGGGTGCGTTGAGTGGGAAATGACAAATGGCAGGGTCCTTTGTGCGAGGTGTAAATACTGTGGAAGCTTCCAGAATCTTCCTCCATGACACTTGCCTTGCTGAGTTCGACTAGGTGATGAATAAGAGGCTCTTAGTCTCCAAGTGGAAGCAAGAACTGAAAGAGAGAGAGGACACTAGTCAGATCTCAAGCTGACTCATCTTCTCTCCAAACATCTGTATATGGATCTCTCCTCCATGAGATCTAGAGGCTGGAATTTTGTTATTGCAAAGAATTGCTGTTGGTTTGAGATTGAGATCATTGGGTGCTTAATGCTTTGAAGGGAGGTGAAGAAAGGATTTCATTCACCGGGAGGTAGATGCTGGATTGGAACTCTCTTGGTTGTATCTCCTCCTGAACCTTGTTATTTCATCAATAAAGCTATCTTGGTTTCTCCTATATGATGATGTGTCTTTGATGTATAATTGCATTAGTATATTTGGTTTATTTCTAATCCTGAACTAGTTATGAATGTGAATCTATGTCTTTGTGTAGTGTTCCCTTCTTGTGATCTTGCAGGAACCTGTTGAAGCTGGGTGAGCGAGAAGGCAAGTAGCTGGGAGCTCTCAAAGAGAAGAGAAACTGGATCGAGGGACAAACGGAAGACACCGGTTAGTCCATCCATCTCTCTTCATTCTTAATTCATAAAGGAATAATACTAGAATAGCTGTTTCTGTTTGTTGCTAAGGCACTGTCACACCTTAGGTGGATAGGATCGTCCTACATAGGCATTTTTCCCCACAACAAATTGGCGACTCCGCTGGGGACATCTGTTTAGTCATTTTATTTGTGTTTCTATCATTGTTTGTTTCATAGACTCAAGAGCAGCAATCGAACTGCATCTGCTATTTTCAGATGCAAAGTAGACAGCTGCTGCTTTGATCCAATCACTGGATTTGTCTATGATCTGAACAATGGACTCACAAATGATTTGATGATCCTTTGTGATAGATCTTAGCCCTCCTTCAAATCATCCCTTTGATTGTACCTTTCTTGTTGCTTTTATTTGGCCTGAAACTGTAGATTAAATTGCAAACCGTGACCCAGAACCCAGAGAAGAACTCTCGTTTCTGCTCCAGTGCAGGCTCTGTGAAGAGACTCTGCATTTCAACGCAGTTCCCGTGAAGGCTACCTGCGTTGCAATTCAGTTTCTCTGCTATACAGCTGCGCTGAACCAGCTTATGCCTTGTGCAGCTGGGGTTCTTTGCTCTGTTTTGCCTTGTTTTAATCTCTGATTTTTGCAGCCTGTAACCAGCATATGTACCTGTCTGATAACCCCTTTTCTCTGCCCAAATTCCACCTCCTTTTGTACAAAAGACTGTGAGTGTTTTTATGTGTTTGTGGCGTCATTTACAGTTTTCCATTGCAAGAGTGAAATAGTCATCCTGTAGCCCTTGATTCAGATCTGTTGATTGTGATCTTAGGAGAGAGTTCATTGGCTGTTTACAGTTGGTTATATATTTACTTTTGCTTTTGGTTTGAGTTTGTCTCTTTTAAGTGTCAAAACAAGTGTTCATTTCGAAAGTCGTAAAGTGTTGTAATCTCTTCTACCCTTTCTGAGTTCGAAAAAGTAAACATGTTTGTATTTGTCATTTAAAAGCAAATTCAAAGTTGTGCAAAAAGCTTTCTTTTTAGGCATCAATATTAAGAAAGCAGAAAACAAACACTTGCATTGTGCATTTTCATCTTGATAGTTTGCATGCTTGATTTAGGAAAAGTGCATTTAGAGTGTGCTGATTGCTCTTTGAGAAAAGATGGTGTCTTTCTTTTCCCTTTGTAGCTAGGATTTTCATTGTTGAAAAAGAGATAAAATTTGCTTATCATCTTTTAGATTGCATTTAGGAGTTGTATCTACATCTCGTGGTGAACCTCAAAAGGCAAACTTCTAAGAAAGATCAACATAAAATAAACTTAATGAACTTAATAACGCTTTGTAACATAACGCACAACATATAGGTCTAGGCTAGAGACGTGTTCCGACGTCGTAAAACCTGGTATCTGTTGGCCTCGCTGATGGTTGGGTGATTCCTCCTGAGGGACCAAAAGTGCCAGTACAGATTGTGCTCCCACGTACCGTCACGTATATATTGGGAGACCCCTATAGGCTTAAAACCTTTATCCTTAGGAAGACGTGTCGACCGCCCTACTGATCGTAATGCACTGAACACAACATTCAGGAAGATTGACTGTCGTACCGTAAAACGTATTCTGCAGTTTTGTGATTGGTTTGGCACACCCTCTGCCTAGATCTCCAGAGCAGTTCCTTTTGGCCTTTTTTAGACTTTGTTACACTAAAAAATGTCACCTTGACTACTTACAGTTAGTATGGCTCAAATCAACAGTCATGCTACCCTCTTAGGCAAGTCTCATGCCTCTGTTATCCATCTCAAACTCAAAGAAGAGAGAAAGTCTTGTAAAACCTATGTTTATCTCTGGGGTCGCAGGTTCTCTCTAGCCTTACCTGCGGGGACGCTGACCTTGTTCACAAAATATGCGTCCATGGACGCTCTGTATGTTAAGGGACAGGTGCGTCCCTCTGTAAAAGGCAAAATGCGCGAGTTTTATCTTGAAAAAGTTACTTGTGGTTACTTCTAGAACATTCTAGAGGTCAGTTTGATGAAATGGATGCGCCTCCAGTTGGTTCATGTATCTCTATTAAGGGGGAACTTATCCCATCAATAAGGGAGCTATCCCACCCATAGAGGGGGATGATCCCATTGATAGTGGACCTGAATAACCTCTTTACAGCACTATAAATAAAGGCATTGAGCCAGAAGGAGAAGAGGTTGGAGCTATACATTTTCTTTGGGTAAATGCTGCAGGATTTAGGTCTTCCATTAGAGCCTTTGTGAGGAGAGATTGTCTTCACTTGATTCTACTTGGGAGAGGGTGAGCTTTGTCAAAGTAGAGGAAAACCCTTGATGGACCCTGGGAGGAACTTGCACAACACCAAGGCCAGGTTGTAAGAGTTTCTTTGTTTCGTTATTAATACAAACTGGTTTATTTTTCTCAATAGCTTGTGTTAATGAGTTATTTCATGTGTTCCTTGGTCTGCATGTTGAATATATGTTTTATTATATGAAATGCAAGTGCTTGGTAATTGTTTGATTGTTTGTGGTTGCAGGAATTGACTTGAAGGAGGAGCTCATCCGGATCGTCAAGAACGGACTTCAACAACAGCGTTTTGGAATAAGGTAAGCCTAAACACTTGTAGTTTTCATGTTGTAAAAGGTGTATTTAGAGAAAGATCACTCCATTTTGTCTTGTTTGTCATTAGAATGTCTTAGACTTCTAGGAAGGTCAGTCGTGTCCGCACCCTTGACAGATTCCGTGTGACAAATTGGCGACTCCGCAGGGGAATCCATTAATGAGAGAGTCTTTTCCTTTATATGAACTTTGCTTTGAGAAAATCATTTTTATTTTCTGGTTTTTGACTGTGAGAATTAGTATTTGGGTGGCTTAGCTTTAGATTTGGTTAGATTTGGTTTTTCTTAACTTTTCCAGAAGGACGCACCCTCTGAGTACTGCACAGTGCGTCTTTGGACGCGCTGTTGCTGTTTGCACAGAGCGGGCCCACGCCTGTTCTAACGGGTTGCCTGCGTCTTCCTGTAAAAATTTAGGAAAACTCCATTTTTGCTTTAATTGCTTTTAGATTTTGGTTTTTCTTAGTGTTTTCTGCCCAGATCCTTTAGTACCCTGTCAAAAATTTTCACCTGAACTTGTTTCATTAGCATTCCTGCTTTTAGCTTTCATCAATTGGGTGTTTTGAGTCTCTTTTTTGAGAAATTCTTAATTTGATTTCCTTTGGTCATTACTTGGAGGTTTCTCTTAGTCTTTTCACAATTTTGCATCTTTTGCTTTTGTTTTTGCAAAAAAATTTCCCCCTCATTCGCCGGGGGGGGCTAAATTATGTATGAGTGTTAATCGCCTTTGAGTGTTTTTATGTTTTGATCTTTGGAACTCTCACCCAATTTTCTCGACTTGCACTTGATTGGTTCTTAGATTCCATTAGAATCATCTTGTGTTTGAGAATTCTCTTGCATAGATCACATTTTCATAATTAGAGTTCTCAGTTTCAGAATATGAATGAAAAATGTGCGTAGATTACATTTGCATACTTTTCATGTGAATTGTGCATAGATTACAATTGCATAGTTTACATTCTGAAAAATCAATCGTAGATTTAGATCAGCTTTCTTTGATTTGAATTTACACAAAAATAAAAATAAAAATTGGTTTGGAATTGATTTGCATTAGTTTTTCTTGATGAAATTAGTGCATTAGAGAATTTGTTAAATTTTCTCTTAATGATCAATTTTTTGCATTGTTGGAAGTGAATGGAAACTCTCTCCTCACTCTAGTTAGGATTCATCGAATTGAAAGGATTGCATTATCATATTCGATTGCATTCAGTTGAGTCGGGTCATAACACCATTGGTTTCATCTCCATTTACCCATTTGAGTAATAACAGCCTTAATAACACAGCGCTTAATTAAAATTCATCTAGTAATTTTTACATTTCTAGGGCTCTGAAACACCAACATAGCTTAGGCTAGGGTCTTGGAGTAGGTGAGTACTTAACTCTCCAAGACTACAAAACCAAACAGATAGTCTATCTTGAGTAGAACAAATCCAATTGTTTCAGTTACATTCTGGGAAAGCTCCTCTTAAAGGAGAAGCACGAGCTCGTGTCCGAACCAGTGAGGGGATCATTCCTCCCTCGTTGGGAACGACGCCAGGCAGTACGTATTACAAACGGTAAACCTCGGATTAACCATTGTCGAGGAGCCAGGGGTCACTTATCGGTAAACCTTGGATTGTTGTCAAGGAGCCGGTAAGGGGATTGGAGCTTGCTACTCTGCCCTTGCGTGTTGTCGGAGTTTAGACTGTTCCCCCAGGTGTATTTGTTACTGTTGGTGACCTTAGTGACCATAATCTTTAGGGTTCTATCGAGGTGACGGTGGAGGGAAGGTCCCACTGTACCTGGAGCAGACGTCGGTTATACTCACATGGATTTTCCGGGGGGTTCACTTCACTTCGAGACGGTTAAAGTGGAGGAACTTGTGCCAGTCTATTCATTAAGCAGGTTGCCGGGGTAACTGTTCCACCCACCACTTCTGTACTGAATTCGGCGAGGTTGGGCTTCATCACCAACTAGTGTTTTCGGTCCGGAGAGCTTACTGTTTGTGTGTGGTTTGACTCCTAGATTTGATAGCGCGTGTTAATTTGTTTGTTTTTACTTTTAGAGACCATAGGTGTGAATTGTGAATTTTAGTTGTTAAGTGTGAATTGTGAATTGTTAATTTTAGTTTTAAATTGTTAATAAAATTCACTGAAGTTGAATATAATGGCAAATGTTCCGGAATTTATCAACCTAGGAACCCCTCCTAATGAGAATCCTAGTACTTTTTCTTACTTTGGAAATGTTGGTCCTCCTTATATGGCTACTTTGTCATTACCTGGATTTACAATAGGTTTACCGATATGGTTATTTTCAACTTCGTTGGCCCAAAATACTCCAATTGTTCCATCTCAACCGGATGCTTCACCTCAACAGAGTTCACCATCTCAACATCACCAACCTTCTGTTGACCCTTTACCTTCTTCGCCTAATCTTTCTTCCTCCATTTCTTCCTCTTCGCCTGGTAAAAGCCTTGATGTTAGTAACCAGGAGGCTAAGAAGAAGAAGAAAGGGAAGAAGAAGAAGAAGAAGAAGAAGCAAGATAAGAAAGAAGTCAACCAACCAACCATGGCTGTAAGTGTTAGTTGTGTTGAGGAAAATTCCGACATGCATCGTAAACCCAAATACCCTTGCAGGCTTTGTAAGGGTGACCACTTCCTTGTCAATTGTCCTGGTATTCCAAAGGTCTTGGAAGTATGGTCAGAAACATCTCATCAACTTTCCATTGATCCATCAACCAGTGATAGTCAGGTTCCTGGGAAAAAGGGTAAAGTTAGGTTTCCTTGTAAGTTATGCAAAGCGAGTCATCAAACTCACATTTGCCCTCACATGGATGAAGCCTCAACATTGTTGGAAAACCTTACTGTTCCACAACAAGAATTTCCAACTGGTTACCGTAAACTTTCTCCCAACCTATCGTCATCTAACGGAGTGATTGATTTAAATTCAAGTATAGTCGATCACACTCTCCCATTGGAGAGTGAAACTCATGTCACTCAGGTTGATGATCCATTAGTTGATCAAGTGGTCGATACAATTTCACATTCGGTCGATCCCACTTTCCATTTAGAGAGTGAACTTCATACTGCTCAGGTTCTTCTTGTTACATCAGATTCTTCTATGCCGGGGGGCATTTCACCTGTTTCTATGGAACCCCCTCCAAGCACTGAGGTCTTTTCCTTTGATTGGAATAGACTGACAGAACCTCGTCTTCCTTCCTCCATCCCTTTCCAAATCATTGTCAAGGCTGGTGGTAGGGACATACATCGTACTCAGGTAGATGAAGGTGCTTCTGTTAGTATTTTATCCTCAACTGTTTGGAAAGCTTTGGGTTCCCCTCAGATTGCGTCTATTACGCAGAATCTGAAAGCTTTTAACCGAACCATTAGTGAACCTTTAGGGATCCTTCCTAATATTTCTATTACCTTGGAAGGTAAAACTGTATGTATTGATCTTATGGTAGTTCGAGGTCCCTTGGATTTCAATTTACTCCTTGGGCGAGACTATGTTTATGCAATGAAAGCTGTCGTATCGACACTCTTTCGCGTGATGTCTTTCCCTCACAATGGCAGTATTGTGACTGTAGACCAGCTTTCGTTCCCTAGTCTTGTTTCAACTACCAATAATATGACACCCCTAACTGTTCCTGATTCTAAAGTGGTATCTACCCTGCCACGGGTTAATTATGTGGCAACTGGTCCCATGTTTTCAGTTACCGATGTAAGTGAGCCTCTCACTGTTGATTTAAATCCGGTAATTGACATGGAAAACTCTATGGGATTTCTTGAACACGATGTTCTTATCCCTTTTGAGTCCCTTGACATGTGTTCCTTCCAGAGAACTATTCTTCCTTCTGATGAAGACCTCTTGGAAGCCATGATCAAGGTGTGTCCATTGACATGTCTTTCTTCCAGTTGGAAGCCATGATCAGTGGGTTCGAGGATAGTTTGTTCCTCTCTCAACCTCATTAAAAAATGAAATTGGATGGTCCGAGGAAAGTTCCTTTTACTGTGTCAACCTTGTTAAAAAATGAATCAGTTAGTTCGAGGATAGTTCCTTGTCTTGTGTCAACCTCGTTCAAAAATGAAACAAGGATAGGTTATATAGATAGTTAGAAAGTAGGATGTGAGGAAAGTTCCTTTTACTGTGTCAACCTCGTTAAAAAATGAATCAGTGTGTGCGAGGAAAGTTCCTTTTACTGTGTCAACCTCGTTAAAAAATGAATCAGTGTGTGCGAGGATAGTTTTTTCTTGTATCAACCTCGTTAAAAAATGAAACAAGGAGAGCGAGGATAGTTCCTTTTCCTATGCCAACCTCGTTAAAAAATGAAATAGGGTGTTACGAGGATAGTTTTTCCTGTATCAACCTCGTTAAAAAATGAATCAGTGTGTGCGAGGATAGTTTTTTCTTGTATCAACCTCGTTAAAAAATGAAACAAGGAGAGCGAGGATAGTTCCTTTTCCTATGCCAACCTCGTTAAAAAATGAAATAGGGTGTTACGAGGATAGTTTTTCCTCTCTCAACCTCATTAAAAAATGAAATTGGATGGTCCGAGGAAAGTTCCTTTTACTGTGTCAACCTCGTTAAAAAATGAATCAGTTAGTTCGAGGATAGTTCCTTGTCTTGTGTCAACCTCGTTCAAAAATGAAACAAGGATAGGTTATATAGATAGTTAGAAAGTAGGATGTGAGGAAAGTTCCTTTTACTGTGTCAACCTCGTTAAAAAATGAATCAGTGTGTGCGAGGAAAGTTCCTTTTACTGTGTCAACCTCGTTAAAAAATGAATCAGTGTGTGCGAGGATAGTTTTTTCTTGTATCAACCTCGTTAAAAAATGAAACAAGGAGAGCGAGGATAGTTCCTTTTCCTATGCCAACCTCGTTAAAAAATGAAATAGGGTGTTACGAGGATAGTTTTTCCTGTATCAACCTCGTTAAAAAATGAATCAGCTAGATTTTAGGATATGTAGGTAGATTGTAGAAAGTAGGGTTTGAGGACAGTTCCTGTTACTGAGTCAACCTCATTAAAAAATGAATCAGGTTTGAGGATAGTTCCTGTTACTGAGTCGACCTCGTTAAAAAATGAATCAGGTATGAGGATAGTTCTTTTCTTGTGTCAACCTCTTTAAAAATGAAACAACTCCCTTTTCAAGTTAAATATTGAAAGTAAACCTTCATTTCATCCAGCCGGTTGAATGCAATGAAGCTTGGGGGGCATGTACCTCGCTTTGCATCATTATGCTGGGGGCATGCGAATTTCTGAGCATAGTTCCTTGTCTTGTGTCAAGCTCATTAAAAAATGAATCAAGGATTTTAGAGCATAGTTCCTTGTCTTGTGTCAAGCTCGTTAAAAAATGAAACAAGGGTAGGTTAAGTAGGTAGATTGTAGAGCGTAGTCATGAGCATAGTTCCTTGTCTTGTGTCAAGCTCATTAAAAAATGAATCAAGGATTTTAGAGCACAGTTCCTTGTCTTGTGTCAAGCTCGTTAAAAAATGAATCAAGGTTTTTTAGAGTATAGTTTTTTGTTAGGTAGATTGTAGAGAGTAGTTATGAGCATAGTTCCTTATCTTGTGTCAAGCTCGTTTAAAAAATGAAACAAGGGTTTTGAGGATAGTTCATTTCCTGTGTCAACCTCACTAAAAAATGAAACAACTCCCACAAGTCTTTCCAAGATTTCGAAAGTAAAGCTTCATTCCATCCACCTCATTGAATGCAATGAAGCTTGGGGGGCATGTACCCCGTTTTGCGTCATTATGCTGGGGGCATGCGAACTTATAACAAGCATAGTTTTTCGTTTCAAGCTTGCGTAAACATGAAACCGAATCCGAGCATAGTTCTTTTCCTGTGTCAAGCTCGTTAAAAAATGAAACAAATCCTCCTCTACTTGAGTCGAGAGATTGGCTAGATCTCATAAATGTTAAGTGTTTAGGTTAGTTATTTCAGTTTTTTGCATAATTTTCTTACAGTTTTAGGTCGAGTCTTTCAAACGATCTCGTACTTGAACCTTCATTTCATCCAACCAATTGAATGAAATGAAGCTGGGGGGCATGCGCTCTAGCAGTTATGCTTAGGGGGCATCAAGCACAGTTTTATCTCTGTTTCAAGCTTGTGTAAAAATGAAACTACTTTGAAGCATAGTTTTTCCCTGTTTCAAGCTTTTGAAAAAATGAAACCTATCTCGAGTCAATTTCAGTTATTTTCAGGACTCGTTAAACTCATGAAAATACCGAGATTATTTTGCTATCTTTCATTCTCGTAAAACAAATGAAAACGCCGAGTTCTTTCCGTCTTTTCCTGCTCGTAAATTAAATTGAAAGTCGGTCATATGAGTACATTTTTATCATTTTTTCGAACTCATTAAAACTTACGAAAAAATGAAAACCATGAGTACATTTTTATCATTTTTTCGAACTCATTAAAATTTACGAAAAAATGAAAACCATGAGTACATTTTTATCATTTTTTCGAACTCGTTAAAACTTACGAAAAAGTGAAACCTCAGAGTCATCTTTTAAGCCCTTTTCTGACTCCTAAAAAATGAAAAGATTGCCGAGCGTTTCTTTTACACTCATTAAAATGGAATTAAAAGACGGTCCCCTTATAGCTCTTTTCTGACCGTAAAATTAGGAAAAGATTGCCGGGTTTTTGTCGTTTCGAACTCGATATTGGAAATAAAACGACGTGTCTTTGATCGCTTTTTACTTTTCAGGTCAACGACACTATTATGAAAGTACTCCTTGGTCGCAAGATCAAGCGGTTCCCCCAGGTATTATTTTATACTTTTTCGGGCTTGAGGGACACAAATTTATGAAAAAGTTCAACGTGGAGTTTCCTTAAGTTTTTTCAGACTCTCTAAAATTGAAAAACGCCGAGTTTCTCCTATACTGGGCTCGTTAAACTTTTACAGTAAAGGATCTGTTCAATTACAAACAGGAACGAACCACTCCTTCCTAGGGTTCGAATTTAAACTAGGTTGGACTCATCCGAAGGATGAGCTTATAATCAAGCATATGTTATCCTCCTCAAGCTTGTTAAAAATAAAGGGGTACTTGCCAGAAATGGTGGGGGAAAAGAGAGAAGAATGAACCTGTTTGTTACCTTTTGTCTCAAAAGAAACTTTATTACCACTCTTGAACACGACACTTTTCATTCACTTGGGTTGGGAAATCTTTTACCTCACAGTTGACCAAACCACTTTGAAAGTCTTTAACCGGGTTCCGGGGATTAACTTTGAGTTATTCGTCACCAAGCCATCTGTTGTGTCGTTATGTGTTCAAGAGGTCTGCAAGAAAAACTTTCATCTGCAAAATACTTGTCATCCATTTGACCATCCCTGAGTCAGTCCTTACAGCAACATTTCTTCAACTTGAACAATGATTTCGTGTTGTGGGCTTGCCTGCAACGGGTCGCTTTCTATCGACATCGACACATTATCTAGAAAGATGACTTAGGAATCGACAATACCTTGAAGTCTGCATGCATCAATGGCAGGTTTCTCGCCTTTGACGTCAGTTTACATCATTGACTTTCGATCAAAGGATTCCGTGAAGTGTTCGACATCAAAACATCTATTCACATTTCACGGGTTGTGCTTGGTACTTTGAGGACCATTGACATTACTGGTGGTTTCTCTCACGCTTGTTAACAGTTTGCATCATCGACTGGTAATCAAGTGGTTTCTAACATGTTCGACATCGAATCATTTAATCACATGGCTAGAATCGTACCAATTCGGGAAGTAGAAGTGAAGACCCTGGATCTAGTTTCTACCATCCAGGCTGCGAGGAGTTTTGTATTCATTATCTATGTAGACTAATCATAAACAGATGGTTGCGTCCATCCTGTGTCTACAAAAGTCTATAAAAATGATGTACTGCAAGATCATTCCTGTATCAGAATAGTTAGTCCATTAGTTAAAGTTTTGAATCTGAGTATGGGAATGCCTACCTCAGTGATGATATAATCTTATCCATGTATTTTGTGTTGAAAATTGTAGGTTCCAACCAGGCCATCCACAAGACAATCCTTGAAATGATAAAGCGCTTCACCCTTCCTAGAATTACAAAACCCTACTCTATTCCAGGCTTCGCACTTTAGGGGGCAATCTGTTACACTAAAAAATGTCACCTTGACTACTTACAGTTAGTATGGCTCAAATCAACAGTCATGCTACCCTCTTAGGCAAGTCTCATGCCTCTGTTATCCATCTCAAACTCAAAGAAGAGAGAAAGTCTTGTAAAAACTATGTTTATCTCTGGGGTCGCAGGTTCTCTCTAGCCTTACCTGCGGGGACGCTGACCTTGTTCACAAAATATGCGTCCATGGACGCTCTGTATGTTAAGGGATAGGTGCGTCCCTCTGTAAAAGGCAAAATGCGCGAGTTTTATCTTGAAAAAGTTACTTGTGGTTACTTCTAGAACATTCTAGAGGTCGGTTTGATGAAATGGATGCGCCTCCAGTTGGTTCATGTATCTCTATTAAGGGGGAACTTATCCCATCAATAAGGGAGCTATCCCACCCATAGAGGGGGATGATCCCATTGATAGTGGACCTGAATAACCTCTTTACAGCACTATAAATAAAGGCATTGAGCCAGAAGGAGAAGAGGTTGGAGCTATACATTTTCTTTGGGTAAATGCTGCAGGATTTAGGTCTTCCATTAGAGCCTTTGTGAGGAGAGATTGTCTTCACTTGATTCTACTTGGGAGAGGGTGAGCTTTGTCAAAGTAGAGGAAAACCCTTGATGGACCCTGGGAGGAACTTGCACAACACCAAGGCCAGGTTGTAAGAGTTTCTTTGTTTCGTTATTAATACAAACTGGTTTATTTTTCTCAATAGCTTGTGTTAATGAGTTATTTCATGTGTTCCTTGGTCTGCATGTTGAATATATGTTTTATTATATGAAATGCAAGTGCTTGGTAATTGTTTGATTGTTTGTGGTTGCAGGAATTGACTTGAAGGAGGAGCTCATCCGGATCGTCAAGAACGGACTTCAACAACAGCATTTTGGAATAAGGTAAGCCTAAACACTTGTAGTTTTCATGTTGTAAAAGGTGTATTTAGAGAAAGATCACTCCATTTTGTCTTGTTTGTCATTAGAATGTCTTAGACTTCTAGGAAGGTCAGTCGTGTCCGCACCCTTGACAGATTCCGTGTGACAGACTCTATAACGGAAAAAGTCCATCCGAGCATTTTTCACTTCGGGCTCGTTAAAACATCGAAGGCGACTAGAGTCATCTTTTGTTTTTTTCTCGACTCTTTAAAACTGAAAAAACAAGTTGTGTCTAAAAGCGTCTAAAATTCATTCAATTCGGAAACATATTTCCCCTTTTTATTTTAGTTGATCGAGTAATCCGCAATCGTGGAAGAAAGTCAATTGAAACCCTGTCGTTCGCGGAGGCTTATGAGTCAATCGTCTTTGTCTCCGGAATCGAAACCAGTACGGACAAAGCGAACTCATTTAACCGGTTCCAAATCTCCTCTTAAAGTTAGAACAAGTGTTCCGACGACATCGGAGGTTCCGGTTACTCCAAACATTTTTGGAATCCTTGCCTCTATAGAAGAAGTTCAATAGCCATAGAAGGACAGTGATACTGATCCTAGTTTGAGAGTAAACGCTTGTGTTACCGAACCAGTTCCATCCGTAACCAGTTCAGAGAGTCTTTCTCTTCAAACATCTGCCGCTGTCGATTTAGCCCCTTCTTCGGCACCAGAAATATTTTACGGACCTGACGGTCTTCCTCTTCCACCTGGTCTAATTGCGATTGAAGAAATTGTAGAAGACCCTCCAACAAGTACTCCAACTCACTTTGGAGTCGGGGTCACTCTATATCCTTCTTCAGAAGTTAGTCTACCACCAGTGGAAGTTCCTGTAGAATCGCTAGGTAATCTCCTGGATAGACTAAAAATGTCTGAACAACCATCAACATCTAGGACTGTGGCACCTGACACAGCGACAACAGAACTCCCTGCCATCACTCCGACAATGTTCGCCGGCATACCATCTGTCCCAACTAGCTCTCAACAGCTGGAAGGAGCCCATTCAGGGGCTATTACGACAGTATGGTCCGTTCCTGTTTGTTCTTCCGGAATAATACCCGGCAACTCTTATGTTGAAACTCAACAAATTGATCCGTTTGGAGGTCAATTTGGGCAATCCGGTCCCCAAGGGAAAACAATCCCCTTCAGTGCCGGATCACCACCGTATGGGGGGCAGTATGCCCTTTCATTACCCCCTCCGGGAGGTTATCCATACAGGAGTTCACAACAAAGTTCAGGTTACACTGGAATTGCTTCAAGTGGTTGGGTACCTATGCTACCTCAACAACCAAGGGTTGTATATTCAATGCAACAATGTGTACCTATGTCGAACATCCCAACTACACCAGCTATTGTGACGGTGTCGCAAGTTCAAACGCTGCCTGTTGTATGTCAACCTCAGATTTCTCAGGTTGTAATGCAACAGCCCCTTGACCTTGCGACTCAACCACAATCGCCAACTAGTGGGGTGACACAGGTCCAAACGGGTACAATTACCCCACACCTTGGTCCAACGGTTAGTATAGCACAACAGCACATGGCTTCTCAACCATGGCTGGTACAATACCAACAACCACAATTCCAACAAGTATACCAAGGTTCTGAGCAGCAGATCTTTGCAAACAGTCGACAAACGTACATTCAAAATGGTCAAAATCAACCATTTTACAATGGTCTTGTCCACCAACCTTACCAATCATACCAACATCAGCTGCATTATGCTGGTATGTAAAGACCAACTGCTCAGGTGATCCCATCGTATCCTGGGTATGCTTCACCTAACCTGAGCCAGCAGTTACCATTCGTGGCAACTCTAGAGTTACCTGATTTACACCGGTTAACGAACGATCCAATTGCTTACACCCCATGGTGACCAACGATTCCACACAAACTTCCATCAGATATTCCTAAGTTTAATGGAAATCCAGGTGAAGATCCATCGAGTCACGTGATGACATTTCATCTATGGTGTTCGTCAAACACCTTAAATGATGATTCGATAAGGCTTCGCCTCTTTCAGAGGACGTTAACGGGTCCAGCGGCTAAATGGTATATTGAATTACCTAGAGCTTCGTTTGACAATTTCAGCACCTTAGCCACTACCTTTTTAACCCATTTTCAATTACCTATAAGGTATGAAACGGGGACGGAAATCCTTACCTACTTCAAACAGACAACGGCCACTCACATATCTGATCATATACATGAGTGGCGACGTCATCGTAGGATGGTAAAAACATACATTCCGGATCAGCTGTTAGCTGAATGGTTTATAAAGTCATTACTTCCTGCCATCACGGAAGATGTGGCCAAGGGGGGGTTGTAACAGAAGAGCAAGTTATCGCTCATGCGCAATATCTAGACTTAGTCTATACTCAGTCTGGCACGCTCTATGAGAAAATACCTGACGCCCCTAGACCGGAATTCTCAATTCCTCCTCCTCCTAAATCAAACAATGACTCTCATGCCGGCGATGGCGTGATTGGCACGACAAACGCGAAATCGTCAAAGGCGACATCCAAGAAAGCCCGTAAGGTTTTAGATCAAAATGCAAAAGACAAAATTCTTGCTTCGGAAGTAAATGCCGTATCGACATATAAGGGCAAAGAAACCAAACAACCAGGAAGCAAGAAGAAACAAAACAAAGGGAAGAAGAAGAAACAGGATGAGCCATCACCTGAAGAACCTTCTTCAAACCCTCATGGAAATAGGAAATATCCATGCAGTATATGCGATGAGGATCATTGGACAAGGGATTGTCCATACAAAGCTGAGCTGAAGAAATTCTTTAAGAGTTCGAAAACCTCAGCAGTGTTAATTGATCCGTTTCCAAATCCAGGAACAAATCTGGTTGATAGTGGAGATGCTTCCCCGTCTCAAGTGCTAATGTTGTCGGTTTCAAAACAGCAAAATGATGCTTGGATCTCGACAAGGAACAAAGATTACGGGAATCCACAGCTGTCGAACAACAAGGATAAAGATCAACCAAGTAGTTCGACAACAACTTCAACAAAAGTTGTAACACCACTAGTAATACCTGAATTAACAATAAAACCGCCAAAGGGAGTAGTGCACAAGTCGACATTTAATCCTCTCGCTAGGGCAGCGCAGCATTATAACATAGTGGAAGGTTTGGCCCAATCGCCATCCGCTATGTCGACTCTTGAAGTACTACAAAATTGCCCATCCCAAAGGCAGGCTTTGTTATCAGCTATCGGTGGGGTTGACCCAAAGGATTCCAATCTAGTATCCTTCGATCATAAAGGATACGATCCTCAGTTACCGGCTCAACTAGCTTTCCTTATTCAAGTGAAAGCCCTCAACAAAACCGTTCATCGAATGATTATTGATGAGGGGGCATCCACATGTATTATGTCGATGAGTTGCTGGAAAACATTAGGATCTCCAACCTTGTCGCGATCTTCGACAACATTAAAAGCATTTGATGGACGATCGTATACCCCATATGGTATCCTGAATAACTTGAAAGTTGAACTAGGAGGGAAAACAGTAGAAATAGATGTCGAAGTCATCGATGGGAACCTTCACTACAACATCCTACTAGGAAGACCATGGATCTATGCCATGGCAGCTGTCGTGTCGACCTATTTTAGAAAGATTGCATTCCCTTTCCAAGGAGGGATTACAATCGTCGACCAACAAAACTTCCTCCCCAATGGTTCTCAAGTTACGAGAAGCATTCCAATGATCCATGGGAGCAACCATTCGCTTCAAAATATCAGAGTAGGCCTACTGAAAGACCCCACATTAATGGGAACTTTCGCGCTTCCACCTCCAATATATATAGGAGAAGTAGCATTGGTAGGAGCCTGCAACATGATATCTTCCGCACAAAAGATTTCAGAAGATGATATTGACATGGATCATACAATGGTTTTGCCCCCAAGCTCAACGGAGATATTGTAGCAATCAATGTTCCTAGCTTGGGAGGCGAACCCAAATCAACGCTCATCGAGCGTTTGGGTAGATAGGTCTAGAGAGTATGGTAACCCATTAGATCCTTGGTCGCGAGTGCATGGAACCGACGAAGGAATCATACAATCAATGTTGATTGAGGGGGCACCATGGAATGATAGCCACCATCGTTCCTTTCTTCCGGATTATGAAGAAGATACTCAAGATGACCTTTATCATCCTTTAGTCTTTGAATTCCTATCAAATACTGTAAATATCGTGGATTCTGAGCAGAACCTATCCAATATAGAAGAGACTATAGCCATAAATATCTTGACCAAAACAGATGTTGTAGAGAATATTTATGTTGGCAAAAGTTGTTCTCCTTCAGAACTAGAAATATATAACGCTCTTTTTCGCGAATTTAGAGATGTATTTGCTTGGTCATATGATGAAATGCCAGGTATTGACTCGAGTATCGTTGAACATGAAATTAAAATGTATCCTGATGTCAAACCAGTAAGACAACGGCTTCGGCAGGTGCACCCCAAGAAAGCCGCTGCCATTAAGGCAGAAGTTGAAAAACTTTTCCATGCTGGTTTCATCTACCCGGTTCCTCTAACCGATTGGGTATCGAATATTGTCCCTGTTATGAAAAAACAAGGAACAATTAGAGTGTGCGTCGATTATAGGGATGTAAATCAAGCTTGTCCAAAAGACAACTACCCTACACCCTTCATCGACCAGATAATTGATGAATGCGCCGGATGTGAAATCTTTTCATTTATGGATGGATTCTCCGGGTATAATCAAATAAATATCCGCCCACAGGACCAGTCAAAGACTTCATTTATTTGTCCGTGGGGCACATTCACATATCGAAAATTACCCTTTGGTTTAAAGAACACTAGGGCGACGTTTCAGAGGGCAATGAATTACGCCTTCCATGACATCAACAACATTGTTCAACCATACCTCGACGACCTTCCAGCTCACTCGCGAAAGCGGACTGATCATCTGCAGCATTTAAGAGCGATATTTCTACGTTGCCGACACTACAAGATACGACTCAATCCACACAAATGTGTATTTTGCGTCAGTTCTGGTTGTTTACTTGGCTTTGTAGTATCCAAGGACGGGATTCGTCTCGACCCCTGTAAGGTTCAAGCAATCATAAATTTGCCTCCACCTTCAAATTTTCTTCAGATTCAGAAACTCCAAGGGAAAGCAAACTTCCTGAGGAGGTTCATTCCAAATTACGTAGAACTTGCTAAAGGTTATACTCGTCTTTTGAAAAAGGATGTACCTTTTGTTTGGGATCAGGTGGTGCAAGCTTCCTTTGATGCTCTGAAAGATTCTCTAGTAAAAGCATCATTAATGTATTCCCCGGACTATCAAAAAGACTTTAACCTGTATCTGGCTGCAACGGATACAACCATTGCAATGGTTTTAGTTCAAGAAGTCGATGGAATTGAACATCCTATATATTATTTAAGTAAAAACTTAAATGATACAGAAAGCAAATATTCTTACGTTGAAAAGCTAGCACTTGCTGCTGTTCAAGCGATACAGAGATTTCGACATTATATCCTCTTTCGGAAAACTACCATTCTATCAGATTGCAACCCCATGACTTATATATTGTCGCGACAGTTGCTGGGGGGAAAATATTCAAAATGGATAGCGATCCTTCAAGAGTTTGATCTGGAATTTGTAAAATCCAAATCAAAGAAAGCTTTGGTTTTTGCAGAATTATTATGTGATCTCCCATCGTCGTCCAACGATGAAACATCCCAAGAATCAATCGTGGATGAAAGTTTGTTTCTGATATCAACAAGCGATGAGTGGTATGGAGATATAATTGTTTATCTCCAAACCCAAATATTTCGGCCAAACACCTCCCACTCAGAACAAAAACGTATTCGATACCAAGCAAAAGACTACATGATCGTCGGTGATACACTTTACCGTCGTGGTGTCGATACGGTTCTAAGAAGGTGCCTCACCCATGAGGAAGCCGAAAAAGCCCTGAATGAGTGTCATTCAGGCGCTTGTGGGGGGCATCAATATGGATATGCTAGAACACAAAAAACCTTACGAGCAAGATACTTCTGGCCAACCATGTTCAAAGATTGCATAACCGCAATCAGAAGTTTCCATGCTTGTCAGATCTTTGATAGCAAAAACAGAAGACCACCCGCTCCGCTGCAGCCAATAGTAGCTGTGGGGCCTTTCGCCAAATGGGGCATCGATTTCATGACATGTAACCCCACCTCGACCGGGGGGCATGGGTATATCATAGTCGCGGTTGACTATTTTACCAAATGGACCGAGGCAATGCCTACATTAGATAATACTGGTGAAATAGATGCCCTTTTCTTTTTCAATCATGTAGTCGATAGATTCGGTGTACCACAGGCTATAGTCACAGATCATGGATCGCATTTTCGCAATCACATGATGGTCGAATTAGCTGCCAAACTAGGGTTGTCTCACAACAGCTCTACCCCATATTATCCGCAAGCTAACGGACAAGTTGAAGCAATCAACAAAGTCCTGAAGCGCATGCTGCAAAGGATGATTGGGGTTCACAAAAGAAGATGGCACCTAATCCTGTACTCAGCTTTGTGGGCCTACCAAACATCGGTAAGGAATGCAACTGGATTCACACCTTTCCAACTGGTGTATGGCCTGGAAGCAATCCTACCAATCCAGTGTGAAATCTCGTCTCTTAAACTCGCAATTGATCTCCTCCTCGGAACTTCAGAAGAAGAGGCTCGTTTCTTGAAGTTAATCCAATTGGATGAAACCCGTCGTGAAGCCGCATTGGCGAACGAAGCCCATAAGAAATGAGTCAAGGCGCAGTTCGACAAGAATGTCAAACCCCGTGTCTTCTCAGAAGGTGATTTGGTCTTGCTTTACGACCAAGAATCCGATAAATTGGGAGCTGGTAAATTTAAGTCTTTATGGATGGGCCCCTATATTGTTAAAAGGGTATTAGCAAAAGGAGCCTACGAGTTAATGGATTATGACGGAATTCCACTGGCACAACCTCATAATGGGTTGTACCTCAAGTGTTACTATGCCTAATAGTAACCTGTATGCTTTTGTTATATTTTTGTTTTCGCTAAAGGGTTTATTTTGGTTAAGTAATCCGCTTTTTACATTTATTGCAGATGTCAAATCCATTGGAACCGTGTGTTGGATATGCCGACGGAGCGAGTCGTAGTTCGCGGAACCTATCCTCCATAGCCTGGGCCATTTTTGATCCAAGTGGCGAGTTAGTAAGTTTCAGAGGTGTATGTATTGGTCAATCAACGAATAACATCACTGAGTATAGCGCGTTGATAGAACTACTCTCTGATGCCATCACCCATGGTATACACCGACTAATCATCAAGCTAGACTCACAACTCGTAATACTGCAACTCACTGGTATCTACTCTGTCCGAAATCCAGCTATTTATCGCATGTTCCTAAGGGTTAAGATTTTGGAAAGACAATTTGATCTTATTCAATATCAACACATTTCCAGAAACTTAAACACATTAACCGACTCATTAGCAAACTATGTGTTAGATAGACATTTGCAAAATTGATAAAAAGAAAAACATCATCAATGTTCCACATATGGATCACATAAACCAAAATAAAACTCCGAAAATCAAAAATATATATAGCTGTTTATGGTTTACATATAATGTTCTGTAACCAAGACAAAATCGGTCATATGAACCAAAAACTCAAAAATGCTAGGGGGCACCCTAGTCTAATGATGATCGTGATAGCAAGTCATGGCCTGTGCAATCATGCGTAAGAGACGAGTCCATCGTCTGGGCACACCAGTAGTATGCCGCTGTAGCTGCAACGGCAACTCGTCAATCCTCACATCTGGAATACCGAGAGTAAGGCTCTCGACCTGCTCCTGCACAGCTGAAAGAGTCTCAGCCACATCAAGATCGCGAAGAATAACTCTCCCGGTAGCCTCTCCTGCTGGGGCGACAGCTGGCACTCTCGGACGGGCTACTGGGCCAACAGGACCAACATCTGCATGTACACATGAGTTTGATTAAAGTCTTGATAGGATAAAGCACAAGAACATTATAAACAAAAACAATAAACAGTGATATGGTCAGAGATTTTACCAATAGCACCCCACTGCTCGCCAGCCGGCAGTACTAAATCTGGGTCACCCCGGAAATCCATGCCAGCATATGGATACTCGGCATAAGCCATCTCCTGACGATCGAACCACCTGAAGAAGGTAATGGAAAACGAAATCTGAGACTGGCCAGCATGCGTAGACATGTGGTCAACCCATCTCTGCATACATGGTTCAGTAGGAGTAGGCAAGTCAAGTGCAATGTACTGAGGCTGCATCAGTGGTATCTTCTCCAAGGCAAAGGCGGTCAAAATAGAACCGAACCCAAAGTTCTTCAATCTTCCGGTCTTTACCTTGGCCAGCTGTTCTTTCATCACCAAAAGTACTGCATCACACCAGTTGAACAATTTCGGTTGGAGGCATTCCAAGGCATGCTGCATATAGGACCTGTTGGCTACATGAAGGGACGCGCTACCGGCCATCCTACCAAAAGTAAACAAGATAGCCCTGAGGGGCCTGTCGATGACATCGCGGATGACGATCTTGCTGTCTTTACTCGGCTAAGATCCTTCCCTACAATACTGGAGGACATAATCTCTCACAGAATCGCTCCCCCGGACCGAACCTGACAAATAGATGGGGGCACCTCGCCTCGACAATCCAGTCAAGAAATAGATGTCCACTACTGTCAAGGGGATGGACTTGACCCTAATCTGAAAAACTTGGTGGTCGGGATCCCAAGCATCGAGCAAATATTGCAGTAGGTTGATTTGCTGTCTCATGCTAGAGATGCGGAAGAACTTCAGCAAGCCACAGTTCCTCAGTGCGTTCACGGTAACTCGATCATGTAGGGAAATCATGTCCTCTTCTTCATGCTCTCATTCTCGCCATGTAAGGGTCATTTTTGCTCAAAGATCCCTGCAAAACAAACAAGAGGAGTAAGATCCTGATTTTGATGCAAAACAGGCAAAATTTTCATCAAAAACTGTGCAACAAGTTCCTCTTTTTCGCCCAATACACCTGCAAGAGTGGTTCACCTGCGTTGAATGTCAAACTACCTTCATACTGGCTGACATTCAGCGCAGGTTTCGCTAGGCACAGGGTGCGTTGATAGAAAAACGAGCCCATCAAACCCCAGGGGCTCAGAAAAACAGGAAAAGAGGCACAGAATGCAAAAAGGAAACCATGAAATGAAAGAGCTCGGGTTTAGCTCCTACCTAGCCCAGAGGGCATCGAGAATCGTCGACAGAATCTCCCGAAATCAGCTGATGAAAATCGAAGAGGAAGAGGCACCTCCAAAGCTCCAACAAACCAAGTGCAAATGAAATGGTAAAATGAGAGGCAAAAACACTTTTTAATTGCTTTTCACGTAGTTCAAAGTAAAATATTAGTGTTCTCAATCTCATTTTCAAGCAAATATTGTTTATTTCTAACTCGTTTGATGAAGTAGTCGAAGATACAGTACTATCTGTTGAAAGAACAAAGCTATTTATGGTAAAAATCAAATCAAGACCATCTTCGAGCAGTTTTAGCACAAAGTTCATGCTCGTTAAAAAATAAACGCAAGATCGAGCAGTTTTAGCACACAGTTCATGCTCGTTAAAAAATAAACGCAAGATCTGAGTAGTTTTAGCGAATAGTTCATGCTCGTTAAAAAATAAACATAAGATAGAGCAAATGTTTCCACCCGCGTTTAAGCTCGTTAAAAAATGACCTATTCCGGTAAATAACCACTATGAATGTAGCGACATCAGCCATTAAAGCCTTGGTCGTGTTTGCCCATCACCTCCACTTTTCCATTGGCCGATCATTCACCTCCATATGATTGTTTACCCATTTTGAGGAACAGCTGCGAAGAGTGATTTCACTAGCCATCCTTGTGACACTGCCGTGATTTGGAAATTCCAATCTTTCCCTGGAATCAGCTGCTACCCTTTTTATCACTCGTTCCTCAAAAGACGAGTCTTCTTTAAGCTCTTTTCATTTGACTCATAAAATATGAAAAGATTGCCGAGTTTTGGCCTTCCAGCTCGTTAAAGTGACCGGAAGAGCTATCCCTCCTCTAGATTTTAATCTTTTTGGACCTGAGGGATTATTGCACAAAAAGATAGAGCGCTTGTTTTATTCGGCTTGTTAAAGAGATCAAAAATTCATCCCTTCTGTATTGTTTTATACTTTTTCAGACTTAAGGGATTAGATGACGAAAAAGGACTTTTGGAGTTAACTTTATGTACCTTTCCAGACTCTCTAAAAATGAAAAGTACCGAGTTATCCTTGTCGTTAGACTCGTTAAATGCATTAAATAGCGACAAACTTGTCTTTAGACGAGAACGAGTTTCACTATCGCTAGGCTTGTTAAAACATAGCGATGGGCTTGCCCGAAGGGCAAGTTATAGAACAAGCATATGTTATCCTCCTCAAGCTTGACAAAAATAAAGAGGTACTGGTCAGCAATGACTGGGGAAAAATTGGGAGAAACTCAAAGAAACTTTGATGGTAGCAAGTCGCTCTTGAACATGACACTTTTCCTCCGTACCACAATCGGGTTGGGTTGTTTCATTCACCGGTCACATCACCATGGTCTCGCCATACCATCCATATTTGGGGTAATGCTACCGATCCATCGCATAAGTGTCGCCATATGTTCAAGAGAAGTCGTTCAGAGAAGTCACCTGTGTCCCATCCACTACCATACATTATACTCTTTCATGACCGCCACCCTGAATCATATGTCATCAGATCATTTTCACCTCCATCAAAATCATTAGCTCCGTTCCATGTCATTGATGTGGGATTCATTAAGACCCTCCTTTGACGGATCGCTTCTTTTCGACATCAGCTCATTATCCAAGAAGTTGATCTAGGAACACCCCCTTCAGTACTTTGAAGCTTGCATGCCTCAATGGCAAGTTTCTCACTTCCAGCGACAGGTATACATCAATGACCTTCGACCGAAAGATTTTGCGTGGTGTTCGACGCCAAGTCCTCTATTCACACCACGTGAATTGTACTGCAGTACCTTGAGGGTCATCATCATTATCGGTGATTCCTCTCGCGCTTGTTAACAGTTTACATCATTGACTGGTAATCAAGCGATGTCTTTCCATGTTCGACTTCAGAGCAATTCTCACATGGATCGACTTGTACTTAGAGTGAAGATCGGATGAGATTGAAGACCCCGAATCTAGTTTCATCCATCCGGGCTGCGATATATATTCAGAAAATAAAGACATGGAAATGTACATCTTTGCAGCACAGATAATCATCCTACCAAAAGGATGATGGCTCTATCGGAATCATCAGTGTATCATCAGACGATTGTCTGTTATATGTACATGAAAATGAATTTATAAAGCTGAGCATGGGAATGCCCGACTCAGCTAGGTCATGAAAAAAGTATGAAAATAATGTATTGTATTGTATTGTATTACAGGTCTCCTCCCAGCATTGAAAGAACTTCGGATCCTCCTAATAAAGCATTTCACCCGATAAACGACCTCATACTTTAGGGGGCAACTGTTATAGACATTTTTGTGCCTTACATCTATAAGCATGAAATGTCCATAATCCAAGGGATCTAAAGTCCCTAAACATGTTGTTCCTACCCCTAGAGGAACAAGGCCAGCAAACCACAGCAATTCACAGAAGTTCTCCACCAGAAACTGTTCAAAAACAAGTCAATTCAGGATCAATTCAGAGGCTCCACTAGCTGCCTGCATTGAAATGCAGAGGCTGCACTGGCTAGTTGCATTGCAACGCAGGTGGAAGCACTACCAGGGTGCGTTGAGCGATAAATGACAAATGGCAGGGTCCTTTGTGCGAGGTGTAAAGACTGTGGAAGCTTCCAGAATCTTCCTCCATGACACTTGCCTTGCTGAGTTCGACTAGGTGATGAATAAGAGGCTCTTAGTCTCCAAGTGGAAGCAAGAACTGACAGAGAGAGAGGACACTAGTCATATCTCAAGCTGACTCATCTTCTCTCCAAACATCTATATATGGATCTCTCCTCCATGAGATCTAGAGGCTGGAAATTTTGTTATTGCAAAGAATTGCTATTGGTTTGAGATTGAGATCATTGGGTGCTTAATGCTTTGAAGGGAGGTGAAGAAAGGATTTCATTCGCCGGGAGGTAGATGCTGGATTGGAACTCTCTTGGTTGTCTCTCCTCCTGAACCTTGTTATTTCATCAATAAAGCTATCTTGGTTTCTCTTGTATGCTGATGTGTCTTTGATGTATGATTGCATTAGTATATTTGGTTTATTTATAATCCTGAACTAGTTATGAATGTGAATCTATGTCTTTGTGTAGTGTTCCCTTCTTGTGATCTTGCAAGAACCTGTTGAAGCTGGGTGAGCGAGAAGGCAAGTAGCTGGGAGCTCTCAAAGAGAAGAGAAACTGGATCGAGGGACAAACGGAAGACACCGGTTAGTCCATCCATCTCTCTTCATTCTTAATTCATAAAGGAAGAATACTAGAATAGCTATTTCTGTTTGTTGCTAAGGCACTGTCACACCTTAGGTGGATAGGATCGTCCTGCATAGGCATTTTTCCCCACAACACAAAGTTTGAAGTGTTAGATCAAATAGGCTAACATGAAAATCTCGGATAGCCATCATTGCAACTGGTTTATTGTGTCGCTATTGCCCCATTTAAGAATTACTATGTCACAACATAAGATAACAACATAGGTAGAAGCCTTGGAGATTGTGATGAGGTTTCACACATCACCTATTCAGGATACGAACCTAGGGGTAGAATAAATCCACTTAGAGTTAGCAAGCCTACACCTGGAATTTTAGAGTTTGAAGAAAAAAAGGATACTAAGTCAGAAGTGTGCACAAAGGTTTGGTTATTGAAGTGCAAGGTCCATGGGCATGATAAAGATCATTGTCTAGTATACCATGGAAACTTTTAGGGGCGAATGTTCACCCTTTGGCGAAATTAAGGGGTTTTAAATTTTTAGTGGGCGAATATTTTGTATCATAGTACATTTTTACAAATCACCTGAAATAGCCCACCTTATTTTAAGGGAGAGAGTAAAAAGGGTAAATTTAGCCCTTGAAATTAGGAGTTACAACCTTCCATTCGCCCTAATTTTCAAGAATAGGTTTTATTTAACCTTCCATTCACCCTAATTTTCAAGAATAGGTTTTATTTAAGTGAATCCCATGGGCCAAATACCATATTTATAAAAGAGGTATGGTAAATTAATAAAAATATAAATAAACGAGAGGTATGGTAAATAAATAAAACATTTTTAATATTTACTCCATAAGTCACCTTATACACATGCAAGAGTGTAAACAAATAAAAATATAAGTAAAGTGGAGGTATGGTAAATAAATAAAATGTCTTTTTATACTTACTCAAAAGGTATGGTAAATAAATAAAAATATAAATAAATTAGACGTATGGTAAATAAATAAAACCTCTTTTTATATTTAGTCCATAACCCTCATTCTATTTATGAAGGCTCAAAAAATAGGTTTTATTTAAGTGAATCTTATGGGCCAAATACCATATTTGTAAAAGAGGTATGGTAAATTAATAAAAATATAAATAAACGAGAGGTATGGTAAACAAATAAAACATTTTTTTATGTTTACTCCATAAGTCACCTTATATTTACGAAAACCTATGGGAAAAATACTATGGCACAAATACCATGCGCTAGATTATTATTAATACCATGCCAAAAAACATTATTAACCCTAATATTAGTATTAATAAAAATAAAAATGGCACATGGTATCGACCCATGGTATTCACTTGGAATGTAGCCTATTTAAATAGGGGAATTAAACCAGCATAGATCCATCTTTACTCTGGATCTACTAACCCCCGAGAGGTATCAAATATCGTGATATGCAAACTAGCATAGAGTGAAAAAATATTTGATCCCTCTCGGGGCTTGGTGGATCAAGTGTAAAAATGGATGTTGTAATTTAATGTATGTTAAACATTTTAGCTTGGTTAAAATCAAAAATAAAATAAAAATCAACTATTCATTTTTATAAATTACTAACAATAATTTTTAAGCTCCATGTTTATGATAACTCATGGTATTGACCCATGGTAATACCATGGTATTCATGTGAGCATACACTATTTAAAGGGGAAATTCTATCATGTTAGATCCATCTTAATTCTCGGTCTACCAAGTGCTCAGAGGGATAAATAGATTTCATCCCCCTAAGAGTGGTAGATGTGGAGTTAAGATGGATATAGGTTGGTTTTTATGATAATGAAGATATTAAATAGACTTAGGAAATTATATTGTAAAAACATCTTAAGGTGAACGGTTAAAGCATAGACAGTTAGACAAGTATATTTGTATACTTCTGTTTTAACCTGAAACAAATCTAAGGCTAAAAGGAATGGATTGATTGCACTAGTCATCCTTCTATAACTTTCCAACATAGGCTGGAGTAAATAGATTGTAATTTGGGTAATTTTTCTAACTGCAAATAGGAACATACTTGTGTATTGGAAGGGTGGTTACGAGGTCCCTAGAAGTGATGAATTTGAATTTTTCTTGGTTTTATATATAGTATTAGGTTTTTTCTCATGCTTTCTGTGAATGACACAGGTGAATTTTATCCTACACCCACTAGGTTATCGATATGTAATTTCGGTAATTTTGATTTCAAAATATATTTTAAAGAATTGCAATGATTTCATTTGTGTATTCAATAAACACAATATTCTAATGGAATTTTGCATTTGTGGTTTACCTATACAGATTCCTTGGAGAAGTATTAGCGGTATGACATCAAGTGTCCTCAAACAAAGGCTTTAGTTTTAATCTTTTCTGGAAGCAAATACTTTCTTCCAACATTTTTGAGTTCCATGAAAAATTTGAAAGTACTAATAGTATTCAATTATGGGTTCAAGAGAGACATAGTATTCAATTATGGGTTAAAGAGATCCACACTGAATGATCTATCAGCCTTATCTTCACTTAGTTTAAGACTATTCACTTGAAGAGGTTGCATATGCCCCCACTTCAAGAGCATAGTAAAGTCATGTAGAACTTAGAGAAGCTATCTTTAAGCTTTTAGTGAAGATTGGAAAAATGTCTGGGTTCAATAACACCCAGTTGAGCATTAAGCTTCCAATAATGCTAGATTTTAACCTGGAGAACTTTTGTGATTTGGAGTAGATGCCCCTTCGTATTTGTGACACATCTTCAATTGTGAATTGGACTATTACTAACTGTCATTTCCTTCGAAAGTTACCTAATGACTTGGGGAACCTCAACTCTTTAAGAATGTTAAGAAAGGAAAGAAAGTACATTATGCTAAGTTCTCTTATGCTTTTCAAGTTTTTCTTGGATATCTACAACGTTTTAGGTAGGAAAGTACATTCTGTTAATGAAAATTTGTCTTGATAGAAAGGCCCAATTTCAAATTCTAATGCTTTCAAAAAACATTGTATAACTGTAATGTTTCTAAAAGGAAAGCATATTTTTTCAATTTAAGTATCATGATCCCATATTCCAACTTATTTTTTAGTAACCCATTAGGCTTTGTAGCTTTGAATAAATCCATGTCTTTTGATAAGATCCTCTTCCAAATTAGAATGCAGTTTCCTTATGGCAATAACCACATATAATGTCTTGATTTTGTTATTGAGAAAATAGAGGTTGTGAAACAAGCTTGTGCCATACAAGGACTTGATTCATTGATTATGTATCAATTATGGCTCTTGATGTAACAACGTCTTGATTTTGTTGCTTGAAAATAGAGGCTATGCTTTACTATTTCACAGAATTTCTTACAATATTTCCATAAGTATTGATTTGTAATCTCAGTGACTGAGGGACGACAGTAATGACAAAGGTAATATTCCATGGTTTGAAGTTCTCCTCTTACTAAATATTTAAATATATCACCACAATTTAACTATTAGTTAAAGGAATTGTATTTGATTTGTAAAATTCATTGCTTGATTTATAGATTTTGATTTTTTCCCTTTTTTATTTTTTTCTCAGATTTGGTATGAGATATTTTTCAAGATTTGGGTTCCCTAGTTTCCCCACCATAGCTATGAGGTTTAGATGCTATCATTAAATATTCTCAGAACATTACAAATTTTCCAGTAAGTGTGCTTTGAAACATTGTTGTTGCTTTTCCATGGTGTTAATGCAAATAAGCACTGCAATTAGTGCCATTATTTAGATTAAGTGCCGAAATCTAGATGGTATTGTAATGATGGAGTGATTGTTTTCTAGCTACTAAGGCCATATCCATTTTTATCTCTTATGTTGTCCTGAGATATTCAAATTTAGAATAAGAATTAAGGTCTCGTTTCCACTTTAGATTGTAGTCAGTTTCTTGAACATAATATATAGTAGATTATCTTTTACTAATAAACTGTGGATGTGATCCCTCGCAGGAAAGGAAATTCAAAGTGACTTTGATTTCAAATTGATTTTTCAAAACATCCACACAGGAAAGGAGATTCAAAGTGACACTGATTTCACACTGATTTGTCAAAATGGAGGCAAGAGAAAAGGAAACTTTGTATTCAACAATGCTCTTAATTTCATATGTACATGCACAAACATATTAGTAGAAAATATTGAAGGGTTTCCTAAGTAATATTTTCCATTCCACTACATTCTTTACAGCTTGTAAATAAATAACCCAGAACAATTCATTACACTACTTGTTATTCTTTATTAATCAGTGGTTAAGATTTTGATATTGACTAGCTAAGATTTTTCTTCCTTCTGTGAAATTGTGTATTCTATATTGCTTCATTTCCATTCACTATGTATAGCATATAAAGTGTGTCTAATGGAGTAGGAATATTGGAAAGTCTTGTGATCCTTGAACTATGTTACAAGACAGAAACCCAATAGGGCAAGGTAGGTGCATCCCCACAAAGGGGTCACAAATACCAAAGTTGGTATTGGCTAGTGCCTTGAGCTAGAAAATTTCCTTTACCCTTGTATTAATAGTGAATCTGGAGAGGATTCTAATATTATCTTCATAAGATTTATATCAGTTAAGATTGATGAATAAAATTCATGAGACATGAGCTAGGATGTCGTTGCAAGGTGGTTGTTGAATATTGGAAGCTATGATGGCCATTATGTCAGGCCAGGTGGTTGCACTCCCTTGATCATGGGCATGATTGTGATCAAGATGGAAGAATTCATAGTCTAGATTGATTGTTTAGTAGTGATAGTTAGTGGGCTCATTCACAAAAGCTTCTATTTCACTAATCCTTTTTATAGAGTTTTCAGATTCAATTTCCAAAGGTTTTAATTACACTATAGAGTTGAGTTCTGAGAGAGTTGTGATTCATAGTGTTAAGTATAGTAGCTATGACACTTGAATGAAGACAAGCATAGTAGAGGTATCAGACTCTGTTATAAGCTTACCTACATATTATAAGGGACTTGGCTGGCTTTTTTATAATTTTATAAGCAAGTTCCATGTCATGGAAATGTGAAAAAAAAAGTGATATTGCCACCATCTGGCTCTTGTCATATATGGTTTTATACTTTTTCAAAAAATTCTCTAAGAGTTCACAATGCTAAGATTCATTATGACTTTACAAAGTTTTATTATTTATTGAAAGACTCGCCAAGATCTTACAAGATTTTATAATTGAGTAAAATATTCGCCATGCCTGGTGAGAGATTCGCCAAAAAATTATATATACATATTATATTATTGATAAAATCGCCTTCCATTTTTCCTATATACCATGGAAACTTTCCCATTTATTATACATATAAATTTAGGGGGGGTTCTTAAAATTTTCCCTATAGTATACGCGAACTATCTTATAGGGGGAGGGCCAACCCCACTGGAGCTAGGAGCCCCAGTTGGGCCAAGCAGGGGAGCTATGCTATGGTGCGCCATTTGTCAAGTCACTGGGCAACATGTGACAGATAACTGCCACTTGTTTTAGGTGTTCATTCAGACACCTCAACAAATATTATGTAATTTCTGTAAATCTATGGGCCACGATGAGCACCACTATAAAAGCTATGAGTTGATGATAGAAAGATCCCATACTTACCTTATGCAATAAGAAACTTGGCCTCCTGATCAAAGAACAGGAGAAGTGCATGGGGGTTTTCGGGGCCAAGAACAAGGGTGAGGAGGAGGACCTGGTAGAGGTCATGGTCAGATTATTTGGTACAACTATGGACAGCTAAGGAAATTCATGCTGGATTGCCTGAATCCTACACACCCTTTGTGTCAATACTCTAGATAGTTTGACCATGCCATAGAAGAATGTCCAATGTTAATAGATAAAAGGCAAGAGAAGAAAACGTAGCCTCAACAACTTACGCAGAATTTACAAATGATGAGGGTTAAGCCCCACAAGGAGGGTTAGAGCATTAATATTGGACTAAGAAGTGGTACGAACAAGTGGAGAAAATAAGGGTAAGTATCTTGAAGAAGAAGGATGGGTCCGCAAAGCTCCTAAGAAAGAGGCCACCTTTGACCTTAATCATGCTAAGGAAACATTCATGGAGGAAAAGAAGAGCTTCATTCAGGCCTCCACCTTAGGAAGCGAGGAAAAGACACTGGGACTAAGTGAGACATAGGAGGTTGATCCTTCCATACTCACTAACTACATTCTTAGAAGCCTGTATGAATCTAATGCATGACAGAAAGGTCATGGAAAGATTGCAAGACTTAATAGACAAGTGCACCAATAAGGAAAAGACTTCTACGAAAGAACGTACAATTAGAAATATTGGTAAGTATAAGGCACGAACAGGACGTGAGATGGATTTGCAAGCATCAATGAAGTGCTTCAATAAATTAAAGCGGTTATCTTTAGAACACTGAAGGAACCTATGGAATGGACCCAACTGGATTGGATCACCTAGCTGCGCCACACATTGGAATGCTATAATGTGACCGCTGAAGAGGAGGAAGAAGACCTGAGAAATATTAATATTTCGGAAATGGAAGGGCATCGTGAGGTAGAAGGACCACAAGTAGAGTACCCAGACATCTCTGCACCTTTGAAAATAAGACAAGTAAACATTGGCACTAAAGCAGAACTGAATTTCGTGAAGATTGGAGACTATTGAGATGATGCTACATTAGACAAAGTTGTTGAATTACTTCGTGAATACTAGGATCTCTTCCTCACTATGTTTTCATATTTAAAGGTAATACTTGGTGATTTGGGCGTTATGAGGGTCACAATGAATCTTGACGTGAAGCTTGTCAAACAAAGACCTTATCGCCTTAATCAAAAGTATAAGGAAAAGGTTCAAAAAGAGTTAGATAAAATGCTAGAGGTAGGAATTATAGAACCTGTTGAAGAGTTTGATTGAGTGAGCATGATGGTAGTCCAAGAGAAGAAACAAAAGGTTGAAATAAGGACCTGCATAGATCTATGGAAGCTTAATTATGCCTATGTTCATGATCCATTTTTGACGCCATTTATAGATGAAGTGTTAGACAATGTCGGAGGGCAGGAGGCCTATTCCTTTACTAACAGGTTTTCCAGGTATCATCATATCAAGATCAGGCCAGAGGATAGAAGAAAAACAACCTTCACAATGGAGTGGGGTTTCTTTCAGTACATTGTTATGCCTTTTCATTTAAAGAATGTGCCTGCAATATTTTCCCACTTAGTCATAGCAGCATTCAAATAATTCATCCATAAGTTTCTGGAAGTATACTTCGATGATTGGACTATGTTTGGCTTGGTCAAATGCCATGTAGCAAGTCTACGCCTTATGTTGGATACATGTCAAAGACACCAGATTGCGCTGAATTTTAAAAAAATGTATATTCTATTTTCCTTTTCGGATCTTGCTGAGTCATGTGGTTTGTAAGAAAGGGTTGATGGTGGACCCTGCAAATATTGTTGTGATTTTGAACTTGGAAGCCCCTTGGAACATCAAGAAGTTGTGCATGACTCTCAGACACACGAGATATTATAGAAAATTAATTAAAACTTATTCTTAAATTACTGCACCCATGGAAAAACTGCTAAAGAAGGATGCGACATTCTGCTGGGATGAATAATTTAAACACAACTTGGATGTTTTAAAGGAGAAGATGGTAACTATGCCAATATTGTTATTTCCCAATTGGAAAAAGGAGTTTCAAGTACATGTGGATGCTTCTCTCATTGCACTTAGTGCAATACTAACATATGGAGGCAAAGGAGAACTAGACCATCCCATAGCCTTTGCAAGTAGGAAGTTATCCAATGCTGAGAAGATTTATTCAACAACAGAGCACAAAGGTTTTGCCATGGTCTACCCACTGCAAAAGTTGAGGCACTATCTATTAGGCGGATATTTGAAGATTTATACCAATCATTCTGCCTTAAAATACCTGGTCAACAAACTTGTGTTGGGGGGGAATATTTGCAAGTGCTTGTTATTATTTCAAGAGTACAATTTTGAAGTAATTGTGAATCTAGGGAAGTTGAATGCTAGACCTGACCATTTGTCGAGAAGTGAAATAGGCGAAGAACCAAGTAATTTGCAGGAAGGGTTGCCCGACGAGCATCTCTTTGTGGTATGTGTAGATGATGACCATTTTGCTAATATTATTCACTTCTTAAGTACAGGGATGGCACTTTAAGGATATATAAATCAACATAAGAAATAATTAGTGGTTCCCATAGCTGATTTTTCAGTCATTGCGGGAAATTTGTACAAAATGGAGGTGGATGAAATCTTACAAAGATATGTTCCATGTTTTGAGCATGGTAGTATTCTTTCTTAAGCTTGTAGGGGCATTGCAGGAGCCCATTATGCAGGCAAAGAAACTACACAAAATATTTTGCGTGTAGGACTATGGTCGCCAACATTGCACAAGGATTCCAAAGCATATTGTAAAGTGTGCGATGCATGTCAAAGGATTGGAAAATTATCGTGAAGGGATGAACTACTGCTACATCCTCAAGTCTATATATAGGCATTTGATAAATGGCTGATTGGCTTTATTGGGCTAATTCAACCACATGGAAAGAAAACTGGTGCATGATACATTATCATTGCGATGAACTATTTAACCAAATGGGCTGAAGCACAGCCAATCAAAGATTGTACAGGGGCTAGGGAAGGAAAATTTTTGTTCGAGCATGTCTTAACACGGTTTGGATGCTCAAAATTATTAATGAGTGATAGGGGAATGTACTTTCTGAATGAAACAATTAGCACACTGACAGTCAAAGCTTTTAACAAAATTTTGGAGAATGCATTGACAAAGGTATGTAATGCATAATGGAATGACTGGGAAGTGTGCGTACCTACAGTGCTATGGGCCTATAGGATAACTTGTAAGTAGCTGATAGGAAAAATGTCATTCATATTAGTCTATGGGGTTGAAGTAGTAATGCCTATGCAATACATTGTTCCTAGTATGTGCATAGAAGCTTTGACAGATATGGCAGATTGCAAGGCCTTGGAGGAATGGCTCGCACAGCTAATGGATGTAGAGGAAGATCGATTTCTGGTAGGATTCCATCAACACGTACAGAAGGTATACAAAAAGAATGGCATGATCATCATATCAAGCTTCACACATTTAAGGTAAATGATCGTGTGTTGTTATATGATAGTAGGTTCATTAAGTTTCCAGGTAAATTCCAGATGCATTGGTTAGGACCATATATTGTCAAGGAAATTACAAATGGTGGCGCAGTTCAGCTCATGAAGCTGAATGGAGATCCATTCTTGAGAAGAATGCAAGCAGGCTAAAGTTGCATATGGGGGATCCTACGCAATTACTATATGGTAGCAGGATAGTCTTAGTGCTTCAGGTAGTTGCAAGGGAGCATGGGACTATAAACTACATTACCTGATTTGGAGGACAAGGTAGCAAGGAGGGTGCGCGAAAATTGATGTGGGTGAACCAACTGAAGTTGCAATTTGAACATTATGCCATGAAGGAGGGTGCCGTGTAGCCCAGCCTAAAAGTATCCATTGGAGTCACTGTCTCTTATTGGACTGAGAAAATCCCATAAGGAGGAGCGGGTAGGTAGCAATTAAGGAAAAAAGATTTAAAAATCTACTGCTAAGTCTGCATTTGTGATCAAATTATGGAGGGAATGGTTGGATTTGAATAAAAAACTTGCTATAAATATGTCTTGTTGGTTTACAAAGAAACACTTTGTTGCTTAGCAATTTCTTACATTCAACAAGAAGAGTGGGAGAGCTTTATCAAGCATCCCAGGCTAGTTTAGTATTTTGATACGCTGCACCAAGTTTCTATGGAGAAGGCATTTAAGCCTATGAGTTATGAGGCCACAATATTGAAGGCCCCAACCCCGCAAGCTACGGGCATCGAAGCTACGCTAGTAGTACCTATGGCGCCAAGGTCACCTAGTCCTAAGAAGTCTACCTCTAAGATAAAGCAAGTGAAGCTGGTCATCAAACCATTATACCACTCACCTAGAAAACATCCATAGGAGGTGTGGCAGAAGGGAAAAATGGATAAGTAGAAGAAACTATTTGTGCCCCTAGGCCTAGAAGAAGAGGAAATCCGACAAGGAATTGAGGAGTTGGATGTCGAGGACATGGAACCAATCACTATGCTTCCAACATGTGTGCCTCCGCATAGAGGGTAGAAGAAGGTGACCAAAGATCTTGACTCCTGCAAATATTCAATTGCTATACCACTGCTCCCAGCTAAAGTTCACTTTAAGGGTATGCTCTTAGATCATTTGTCCATGCTCAAGATTAAAGATTGGGACATCGCTAACCAGGATAAATTTGCACATTTGGCGACATATCAGTATATGACTCGGATATACTATGAAGAAACAGGGGTCACAAATTTGGAACCTGTTGGGTCCCTATAATACTAGTGATTACCCCATTACTATTGTAGTTGTACCCCTTATTAATATTTTTGTGCCCCTATTGTCCCCATATTGTTATTACTGTGCCCCATAGAATCCCTCTATTGTTATTTTTGTGGCTTTATATTATTATTGTTAGGTCGGCTGGGTTATATTGTGACTCCTTAAACTCCTATATATAGAAAGGAGGTTTTGTCATTTGAATCATCCAAGAATTGTTCAATTATGTAATGTAAAGGAGTTTGACCCCTCGAAGAGGCTGAATTTTAAGGCGTTGATCTATCTTTTCTATCTTTTTCTTGAGCTGGTTTCATAACATTTGGTATCAGAGCTTTGGATTCTAGGGTTTCGCTACTCCAAACAGGTCATCGTGGCATTTTCGCTATAACTTTTTTTCTGCGACGTTTCAGAAGCTAAAAAAAAACCCAATTGAGAAGACATCGCGCTGAAGCTCAGGTCCAAATTTCAGAGTTTTTCGCACTGTATTTGCGGAGATATGATCTGAGGAAGTTGGTCTTTTTGCAGACTCCTGAATTACATTCCAAACAGGTGACCTGGGGAAAATCATCATAACTTTTTCTCTGAGCATCGGATTGAACTTTTGTAAGAAGGTTCAAAAAGAGGACAGACTGTAGTTTCTTGTATATATTTTTTAGAGCCAAAGTTCAAAACAGGGACACGTGGCATGTCGTACAAGTTCTCTCTACTGAATTAGTCTATAATCAGGTCACTGTGGGAGATTTGGCATAACTCTTCATTGGAGAATCCAATTGGGGTAAGACTAGTGGCATTGGAAAGAGGACACAGAGGGATACCACAGATCACAATTTCAGAATTGAATGATCCGAAATTACAGAGATACATCAGAGGCAATATCGAGCTCCTACAAAGTGAAAAAATATGTGTAGATTTTTTAAATTTTTTCTTAAGCTTGGTTTGAAAAATTATTTTGAAGGAATTCAAAGGGCATAGTAGAGCATTAGTATCGGTAACTGATGCCCCGAGGAAAGAAAATACAAGAAACTAGTAAGCAATCTGAAAGCTCTAGCATGACTCATGAAGAAGAGGAAGAAATGCTACATGATATATCGAAATTACAAGACCAAGTGCAACAAATTTCACTCTCACAAAATCTAACAGAAGCTAAGATAAATGGAGTGGAATCTAAGATAAAGGGCATGGAAGCCAAGATTGATGATTTGAAGATAGATTTGAAGGTAGATTTGACAAATTTTCTACAAGAAATACTTACTAATGGTGAAAGGGGTGGAAAGGAAACTCATGATGCAAACAAAGGAAATGTTAATCATGATTTCATAGACTCTAATGTTGGATCGAAGATGCACCATATTCAAAAAATTGATATGAGGAATTTTGATGGCAAGGATCCCGCAACATGGATATTACAGATGGAGCAATTTTTCGATCTCAATAATGTGCAAAACACACAAAAGGTACGTATTGCAACTTTATATTTGGAACCAAATCAATTTGTATGGTATCAATGGCTTTGCTCTCATAAAAAATTTATCACTTGGGCAATTTTTACGGAAGAATTGATAGCACATTATGAGGATACAAAAAGCAACACTTATTTTAGCCAATTGATAAGTCTCAAACAAAAGGGTTCAATAATGGAGCACATTGAGGAGTTCCAAAAATTGAACATAAGGGTAAAAAATATTCCAGAGGAGCCTAGGATTGATGTGTTCATAGGGTCTTTAAAGGATAATATCCAACATGATGTTCACCTTTGGGAACCTGATTCATTAGAGAAGGCATTCAGGTTAGCAAGAAAAATGGAAAGCAAAATTATGGCAACCAGGAAGCATACCACTCACAACTATAAAGATGGAAGTGTTGTTACCTCTAGTCTTCCACAACCTATAAGGTTGACACCACAACAATTGGAAGAAAAAAGAGCAAAAGGGCTTTGTTACAGTTGTGATAGAAAATACACTAAAGGTCATAAGTGTGCTGAGAAGAAATTATTCTACATAGATTGTGAAGAGGAAGAAGAAAAGGAGCAAGAAAGGTCAAAGGAAGAGGATATACTCCAGGAACAAAGCCTAAATGAAGAACAAATGAATCCGACCATATCTTGTAATTCATTGGTGGGAATTACCACTCCTCAAACCATCAAGATAGAAGGGCAAATCAAGAAGAAAAAGGTAATAGTGTTGATTGATTTAGGAAGTACCTGCAATTTTATTCATTGTAAGGTAGCAAAAGAATTGAAGTGCTTCTTATATCCAGCACCAGAGTGTCAAGTGATGGTTGCAAATGGAGGAACAATAAATTTCTCTAGAAAGTGCCATAATATCAAGCTATCCACGGGAGAATATGTATTGACTAGCCCAATGCTTTCCATTCCAATGGGAGGTGCTGATGTTGTATTAGGAGTCCAATGGCTACAATCCTCGGGTACAATAGCTTTTAATTTTCAAGAAATTTTCATGAAATTTTCTGTGGAAGGAGAGGAAGTTGAATTAAGGGGTATTGCAGGGAAACCAGGAAAGATAATCAACTCTAACAGTATGACAAAGCTTCTAAAAAAGGAACGAAAAGGTGTAATTGCACAATTATGTTTGCTAGATGTTTCCACATTGGAATCATCTATTTCTCCAGATCTCCAAAAAGTCTTGGACAATCATTCCAAGGTATTTGAGACTCCCAAAGGTCTCCCACCTATTCGTGATCATGATCATGTTATTCATCTGATTCCAGGAAGTGTTCCTCCAAACATCAGGCCGTACAGATATCCCTATGCCCAAAAGAGTGAAATTGAACGTATGGTTGCAGAAATGCTAGAGGCTGGTATAATTCAACCAAGTCAAAGTTCTTTCTCTGCTCCAGTAGTGTTGGTGCACAAGAAGGATGGATCATGGCGCATGTGTCCGGATTATACGGAGCTCAAAAAGCTCACTATTAAAGATAAGTTTCCCATTCCTGTCATTAATGAATTACTAGATGAATTGCATGGATCAATTTACTTCACCAAGTTGGATCTTCATTTAGGATATCATCATATCAGAATGAAGACTGAAGACATTCTGAAAATAGCATTTAGAACTCTTGAGGGCCATTATGAATTTTTGGTCATGCCTTTTAGCCTTACCAATGCACCCTCAACATTTCAAGGTTTGATGAATTCAAGTTTCAAACCATTCCTTAGAAAATTTGTGTTAGTATTTTTTGATGATATACTAATCTACAGCAAGTCTTGGAAGGATCATGTTGAACATGTTGACAGGGTGCTACAACTATTAGAGGAGAAACAATTATATGCAAAAAGATCCAAATATTTCTTTGGAGTACAAAAGGTGGAATATCTGGGTTATATTGTATCTCATGAAGGAGTTAAGGTAGACCCTAGCAAAATTAAAGCCATTAAGGAATGGAAAATCCCCACATCCATAAAGCATCTGTGAGGATTTCTCGGGTTGACAGGGTATTATCACAAGTTTGTTAAGAATTATGGGAGAATAGCAGCACCTCTAACAACACTATTGAAGAAAGATGCATTTTCATGGACTCCAGAAGAAACAAAGGCCTTCAAACATCTTAAAGAGGTAATGTGCCAAGCACTTGTCTTACCTACACCGGACTTCAAAAAAACCTTTATTGTGGAATGTGATGCTTCAAGAAATGGAATTGGTGCTATTTTAACGCAAGATAAAAGACCCATTGCTTTTGAAAGTCGTCTAATCAAGGGAAAGTTTTTACACAAAGCTATTTATGAGAAGGAAATGTTGGAAATACTCCACGCACTTAAGAAATGGCAACCCTACCTAATGGGAAGACACTTCAAGGTAAAAACAAATCATGATAGCCTTAAATACTTTTTAGAACAAAGATTATCCTCTGAAGAGCAACAAAAGTGGGTCACAAAGATGTTGGGTTATGACTTTGAAATCATCTACAAAAAAGGGAAGCAAAATGTGGTGGCAGATGCACTCTCAAGAAAGGATGAGGATGTGGAAGCATTGTTGTGCGCCATTTCTATTATCCAACCAGATTGGATAAACGAAGCAAGGGAGGAATGGAAGAATGACGAAGAAGTGTGGGCACTTGTTCGAAAGTTACAACAAGATTCCAGTACGTCGGATATATTTAGTTGGAAAAATGATTCGTTATGGTACAAAGATCGCTTATACCTTTGTAAGAATTCCCAGCTAAAACAAAAGATTCTTATGGAATTGCACACTTCTCCCTTAGGAGGGCACTCGGGATTTTTAAAAACTTACCACAAGGTTAAGAAGGAATTTTTTTGGGATGGCCTTAAATTAGATATTCAAAAGTTTGTTGCGGAATGTTTTGTTTGCCAACAAAATAAAGTTGAAACAATTAAGACACCGGGTCTATTACAACCTTTATCCATTCCAAGCCAACGTTGGGAGGAGGTTTCAGTGGATTTTATCACAGGTTTACCCAAGTCTGAGGGAAAGAGTGTCATCATGGTGGTAGTTGACAGACTTACCAAGTATGCACACTTTTATGCATTATCACATCCATTTAAAGCCAGTACTGTTTCTACTGCATTTATGGAAACAATTCAAAAGCTACATGGAAACCCAAAGATTATTGTAAGTGACAGAGATCCCATTTTCACTGGAAATTTTTCGACAGAATTATTTTCTTGTCTTGGTACTCAGTTAGCTCATAGCTCATCTTATCATCCTCAATCTGATGGGAAAATTGAGACAGTAAACAAATGTTTGGAAGGATATCTTCTTTGCTTTGTATCTAATAAACAGACACAATGGGTCAAATGGTTGCCTCTAGCTGAATGGTGGTATAACACTTCCTTCCATACATAAACAAAAATGACGCCATTTATGGAACTTTATGGGTATCAGCCACCATCCATCACATCATATTTAAGAGAAAATTCTAAGGTTCAAGTAGTGGAACATCACATCGAACATCAACAACAAGTCCTCCAACTCTTAAAGGATAACCTCATGTTGGCACAGAATAGAATGAAACAACAGGCATATCAACATCGCAATGAAAGAAGTTTTGATGTAGGTGATTGGGTATTCCTACAGCTACAACCATATAAGCAAATGTACCTCAAGCAAGCTAAGAAGGATAATAAATTATCACCAAAGTATTATGGTTCGTACAAGGTGTTGCAAAAGATTGGTACTATGGCATACAAATTGGAGCTTCCTACAGCTTTTTGATTGCACCCAGTTTTCCATGTTTCATGTTTAAAATGGGTTATAGGTGATAAGCTCCCAGTTCAAAAAATATTTCCAGAACTTGACGAAGAAGGAAAAATTATATTGGAACCAGAAGCAGTCACAGAAACAAGAACTCGACAGCTACGAAATCGATCAATTTCAAAGTATCTTATCAAGTGGAAGAACTTATCTGCTGAAGATTCCACATTAGAGGATGAGAATTTTATACAGAAGCATCCAGAATTACTCAAGCGTTGAGGACAACACTTTTTTGAAGGAGAGGGGCATGTTGGGTCCCTATAATACTAGTGATTACCCCATTACTATTGTAGTTGTACCCCTTATTAATATTGTTGTGCCCCTATTGTCCCCATATTGTTATTACTGTGCCCCATAGAATCCCTCTATTGTTATTTTTGTGGCTTTATATTATTATTGTTAGGTCGGTTGGGTTATATTGTGACTCCTTAGACTCCTATATATAGAAAGGAGGTTTTGTCATTTGAATCATCCAAGAATTGTTCATTTATGTAATGTAAAGGAGATTGCCCCATCGAAGAGGGTGAATTTTAAGGCTTTGATCTATCTTTTCTATCTTTTTCTTGAGCTGGTTTCATAACAAAACCAATGAAATGGGTTCACGGAGTTTAGCTGGGAGGGCTCTTACACATGCTATTCATCCCTCATTTTCACCGATCCAATATCAATATGCAATGTGTGCATCAGTTGCTGGCCTTAGTGCATGGTGGGTGTTTATGGCTAGGTGAGCCTATCCCCATCATGGATATGTTAATCCACATAATTACTAAGCTGCCATATAAAGGAGCAGAACTGACAAACTAATTTGTCAGCAAATCCCTAGAAAAATAGCTTGTAGAATGCATAAAAACCAAGTACGGGGTGGTAAATCGGAAGTATAGATATTCAATCTGTTCCATAAAAGACAATGCAGTACAATTTGTTGTGCAAATCCTCACAGGAAAAATAATGAAGAAGTGTCGCGCGGATGAAGTGCCTGCGCCAGTCATATCACTAACTACGCAGTGTGCTACCAGTATAACTGGGCCCAATATATCTGTAAGGAATTCTTGGCCAACTGTCATGAAGTGCAAGAGAAGAGCCATTCATTCCACTATGCTTGGCTCTTACTACCAATTGTCTTGGTGGCATGACGGCTGTTGGAGGATAGTCAATTCCCTTTGTTGAATGAGACCCTCCCAGAGGTGCCGAAGTTCGCTTCATTGTGGCAAACAAAAGATGTTGCATGAATTATAGGATCCAAGGTTTGTTGGGTATTCATGGAGATGGACATCCACATGGATGTGAACCAGAGGTTGAGGTTATCTCCCACCCTATTTGAGCAGCTGAGGGCCTTTGCAGAATTTAAGGTAGACTTTCACAATGTCTGGATCCGCATTGTTAGTGTTGGTATATTCATCCCTCCATCAGTGATCAAATCTCTTTTTTCCTGCATATTAGGTGTCCCATTCAATCAGCTGCATTCCATTAGGTCATGGATCAACTGATGGTAGTGGTTCATTATCAAATTTCCCTCATGATATTTACCTGTTGGCCTATTTTCACATGTTCAGGTCATTTACTATTATTTTATTTCATTTCCATTTACCAAGATCATTTTTAGGGTTTTAGGTCTCACTAGGTCTAGGGTTTGTCACCATGGTTATGAAAAACTCAATAAAAGGTCAGCAGGCACATGAGGAGGTCTAATAAGTTCATCAGATCAAAATTTCACTAAAGATATGCTCAATAAATGATTTTTACCTCAAAACTCTATTTTGAGGTTAAAACAGAGTTTTTATTTTCTATGTACAAAATTTATGTAATTTGACATGTTTACTATATGTAATAAGTTCCAGTTGCTTCCATTGCTCACCTTGCCAACTCCAGACACTGCAGACAAAAACACAAGCATCAATGCATCAGTTTACCAAATGATTAAGAAAAGTCAATTCCAATGAAAAAACAGAGCTTATGACCAAAAGTGACTTTGACATTAGAAAAGTGGGTTTGGAATAAGTAAAAATTAAAGGTCATCCATATATAAAGTGAAAGGGGTGCCATTTATCATTTTATTGTGAAAAATACCCTTGGAGAGCAAAAAATCGTGATTTGGAGCAAAGAAGATAAAAAAACCTTGTTTTCCAAGCAACTTTGCCTAGCACTATGCATCAAAGGCAGTGTGCTGCACATCAGTCATTTCCTATCCGTGTCAATTTGCACGAGCATTGCGCATCATGAGGGCACTATGCGTTGGGTCCAGTGCACTGCGCATCAGTCCAAAACTTGCTAAATCATTCCAAATTGTTCAATAACCCTCAAAAACACTGCATTGTGGTTCTACAAGTAAGTGATCATTGTCCTAGAGCTGATTTTGATGTTATACTTGTGTTCTTCATGAATTTTGCATGTTGAAAGTGAAACCTTAGCTTGTCTTCATTACTTTCCTTTTCATTGTGAAATTTTCACTCAACCATCATAAAAAACATCATTAAACCCTTTTCCCTCTCCCATTTGCTTAAATCATTCCATTTATCCTGTTTTCCATATCCCACTCCCCTAAAACAACTAATTCCCTTTGTCAAACCCTAAGTCCCTCACTAAACCCTAGTTTCCCAAAACTAATCCCTTCATTCCCCAATTCCATTTCCCATTATTAAAATGTCTTCATACTCATCACCCTTGTCCTCCCTCGTTACCATTTTTCACCATATCATCATCACATAATTTTCATAAGACAAGCACCAAGCACCATGGCAAGAAACAGTGACTCAAGTTATGAAGAAACACTAAGTGACAGTTCAAGAGAAAGAAATGTATAGCCTAGGAGACCTCACAAGGGTGGTAAAATTATTAGAGAGGAACCTATTAGCATTTTTGAACTTCTTGCTTGCCGCCTTGCTACCACTTGTTTCAGATACCAATCTTGCTTTGAGTTTTGTGACATGGTTGAGAGGGTTAAGTATCATCATGAATTAGCAAGGAAATTTGGCATAAACATGGAGAATAACATGGTACATCTTGCTGGCATCAATTTCACTCTTTCACCAGCCAGTATTGCAGACGCAACTAGAATGCCAGATGTAGGGGAGAGGTGGAACAAAAGACAAAATATCAGCAAATAACATTATCAACCATACATTAAGGCCAAATATCATAGTAAATTGGGCAAGATATTTCCTTTCAAGTTCTTGGAGGACCAATATGTTCCACTTATGAAACTCACCATCAAACATTTCACATGTGAGGGTAGGTTCTCCAGACTCTATGCCTATCATATCAGATTGCTTATGCAATTAACTAGGGTTATAATGATGAGTATTCCATATTTCATTTGCAAGAACATAGAGAGGATGACTGTGATTTCAAAGAGAAAACCATACCCACAGCAACTCAATAGTATTTATTATTTTGTTGTCATCAAGATTATTGTTGTGCATCAGCTCACTCAATTGGGAGTGCCATGGGAAATCTTCATTGCCCATGAAATCTTCAAGGGGCCTCAAATTTTTGCAGATCTTCAAGATCAACGTGGACCTTTCGAGCAACAAAGAGAGCCTGAAAGAAAAACTGAAGAGGCTCACATTCCTGTGTTTATAACTTATGAAAAAGGCACAAGAAGACTTTTTGCAGCTGCCAAATGAGTACTATCTCTGCTAGGGGTGGAAGGGGTATCGTTTCCTTCACCGGATCACAGGCAAATGCTATCTTCACCTAGGGTGAAAGGGGCTTTGCCTTCTTCTTCAACATAATAGGTACAGGACAAAGGAAAGAAACAATTGCATGATGAAGGGCCTTCTAAAGGCCAAGACAGGGATTTTGTTTTGGTTGAGGAAGATGACACTGGTTTGGCGTCCCAAAGCTCAAGACTGAAGGATGTGGTCATCAAAGAGAAAGAAACTGAGATCCAAGACTTATCACTTGACCTTGAGAGGGCTAAATGGATCATTAACTACCTTGAGCAAGAGAACAAGCAATTGGAGGACAAACAAACAATCATGGAGATTCAAACCATAAGGGAAAACTGGCAAGTGAAAAAAAGAAGGAAAATCAAGATGACATCACTAAAGAAAGAGATATAGGATGACTAAGAGTCATGGTTGGAAAGAGTGAATGTCCACCTTGAGAAGCTACTTGATAAGGCTAACAAGGATAAGAACATGTTGTGCCACATGGCTTATCACTACTTGGCCCAGAATAAAATTTGCAAGACAAGGATAAGAAGCCTAAAAGCTAAGTTAAAGAGAGCCTTAAAAGCCAAAAAGGATCAAGATAAACTTAAAATTTTGGCTGAAGCTTCCTTGGCTCAGAAAAGCAATTAGCAAGCTTTCCTCTTGCCAAATTTGAAGCAATTTTGAAATTTTTTTGTCATTTCACAAATTTTAATTGCAAAACACAGGAAATTTCATCTGATGCACAACACCACCGGTGCTGCGCATTGAGTTGGCTGGGAATTTTGCAAAATGGCTTGCACTTTTGGATTCCTCATGGAATTATACTAAAACCCAGAAATTTTCATGAAATTTGGACGAGATCTGGATCACCTAAAGGGCAAAAAAACACCTAAAAAATGCCCTCTCTGCCACTTTTTGGACCCACAAGAAGCAGTCTTGGGAGAAGTGATTTTTGGAGGGGCAAATGGACTCCAAATCCAAAAATTCTAGTTGTATTAGAAAGTAGACAGACATAGCTTTCCAACAAGCCATCTTGAACCTAATTTTGTGAAGGGGAAGGCCTTCAAACTCAGCCTTGAAGTGGCACTTTGCATCAGGCTCAGGGCGATACGCATCAGGCAAAATTTTGTCAATTTTGCTCGAAAAATCATAATTTTGCCTAGTTTTCTACCAGTTTGACTTTTTCTTCTCTCATGGTAAAAATCAGGATGTAATATGATGTAAATTGATGTACTATGATGTAAAAATGATTAAAAATGACTTAAGGAGGTAGATACATCAGTTATAAGTGGTTTTGAGCTGAATAAATCAGTTTCCATAGTTTTAGAGGCAAGTTGTTCCACTACCTATTTTTTAGTTCCTAGTTTAGATCTTGTTGAAACAACTCCTTGAATCATGGATTTGACCCCTGATGGCTAGCATAGGTGGTTTGATGCCTATATCTTGTACTTTCTTAGTCATTTGTCAAGGTTGGACTCTTGTGGATGCATTGAGCTATTTTGTACATCACTTCTGCAGTTTGGCAAGGAAATAAACCAGGGTTTTGCAACATTTTGTGGGATTCTTGTGGTAATGTGAATTAGCATTGTTTTCTTCTCTGTTATTCAGTTTATCTTATGTTTATATGTGCCATCATCTCTCTCTTTCTGCATAACTAAATGAATCAAGTTTAAAAGGTAGAATCCATTGGTGTTTCAGTGCTCTGCCTTGGGGTTTATTTAGTTTTGAATGTTTTCTACTGTTTGAAGAGGACTCATGATATTTTCATGCCCTCTCCAACTCCTCACCAGTCTTTAGACTCACCATTACATTCATTTCAAAGTGCTAAAACACTTTCCTATCTCGCCCCACAAAAACCTTTGCAAATCTGAGTTGATTTCCTAGACCCAAAACTGCCTTCCCCATCTGATCCAGCAATCAACCATTAAAATCAATGAAATTCCTCTGAGCATATACCTAGCCTAAAATTAGTATTCATATCAGTCATCTCAAACCTTACTTGCCATATTTTCATTGAAATTGACAAGGAGAGAGCCCTCTCCCGACCTGATAGGGCTAGCTACCAGGTTAAGCATGGTTTGATGTTACCCTAGGCATGCCTTTCAACAGCCTGAGGTAGATTTAGCCACTAACATAGTGGCGACCATACTGGGGAAGAATTGAAAACTATTGCCCCAGTACATTAAACAATTCTAGACTTTTGGATGATGAGTTTAGAATTCAGTAGGCTGACAAGATTGTAATGTCAATTTGAATTTTGGGAATAATTCAACACACTGGCTTCCAAAAAATACACCAGGGCCAATCCTGATCCTGATCCTCCTCCCGTGTATGAAAACCCAAATCTCATTCCAAGAATTCTCTGCCAAGAAAGTTCTCTAATACTAGTTTTTAGATCTCATTCATGCCCAGTTGTTTTTGAATATCTTGAAGATCTCCCATTTGATGAACGTTTTGATCTATCTCTATTTGAAACTAAATCTGAAAGTGCAGTTGGTACTACTGTTCTAAATCCTGAGTTTGTCCAATATCTTGAAACTGAAAGGGAAAATAGATCAATTGATGCTTATATTTTGAATCTCCAAACTTCTATTGTGGCTACCAATATTCCCAAGTTTTTAGAATCTGCATCTGCTACTCTTGGTTCATCTGCTGTTGTGTCTAGTTTAGAAATCCCTACTGAACCTCCTTTTATCCCCACTATTCCCGTGCAGCCCACCATATCTGATTAGAGATCTGCTATCTCTTCACCCCCATCAACCCCTTCTACAACTAAAACATCAAACATTTCTTCACCTCCTTCGACACCGCATACACCCATCACATCGACTGCTATTATTGTTCTAACTCCTGCTACATCCCCAAGGCCAATTTCAAATCCACCTTGAGTAATGGCTGCCAGATATGCACCTCTTGTTTTGCCACAGAACTTGGATGCTATGTCTACTTATTATCAAAGTAAAATTCCATTGTTTGATGCTACCCAAGGTATCACATCACAGCAACATGTTGATAGGATGAGTGATTTCTTTGATCTTCATGAGATAGATGAAGAGAATGTGGCTATGAGATTATTTGATCAAACTTTTGGAGGCAAAGTATGAAAGTGGTTCAGAGCATTGCCTGCTGGAACTATCAATATATTGGTGGTTCTTCATAGACAATTTCTGGATCGTTGGGAGGTAAAGAAAAATCCACTTCAAATCCTTTCCCAGTATTAAAACATAAAGAGGAATGTTGGTGAAAGTGTCCAGGATTATTGTGTTAGATTCAATACTGTTTATAATGCTATTCCAGTTGATATTAAGCCACCAATGGGGTTGGATTTGATAAAATTTCCCGATGGTTTCGATCCCAACATGGCATATCAATTAAGAGAAAGAGACCTGGCTACATTGGAGGATATGTAGAAAATTGCAGTGAGTTTGGAGGCAAATCTGCTAGCTAGGAGAGCTAGAACAAAGACCGAGAAGAAGGTGACCATAAAGGAAGAGGCTTCTTCCTCAGATCATTTGCTTCGAAAAATTGAGAAGATGTTTGATAGACTAACCATTGCAAATAAGTGCGAGATACAGATCAGAAATCCAAATTTCTGTGGTCAGCAGCAACCACAGTTCAAGATTAAACAACAGGAGCAAAGAGCACAAGATCAATCAGCTCAGCAGCAAATCAAAACACCATTATAGTAGAACTATGTCAATGGCACTGAACCAAATGATGATGAAAATCCAATAGGAGAGGAGAATCACTTTTTTACACCGAATGGTTTGCCAATTTACATCACAGAAGATGAGGAATATTCAGAAATCCTAGCTGTACAGAAAGATGAAGATTTTATACTAGCAAACGAAACAGTCCTAGAAGAAGAATGAAATGAATATCAGAGGAGATATATGAATGCATTGACAGCGTAGCAAAGACAATATTCACTCAGGAGCAGGGATGTACCATTCAATCCAATACAAAATCGGAAGGAAGCAACACCACCAAAGAATGATTCTCAAAATGTTCAGAAAAAAGGAAAGGAGCCAACAGATCCTACTTCTAGCAAAGTACAATCAGCAAATGAGAATTCAAATTAGCCAAGTGCAACAAAGGAGAAGTCTGAAAAGAAAGATGCTCCGGTCAAAGAGGTAGAGAAAACTACAACCTTTAGCTTAGAGAATGATATTGCTAAGTTAAAAGTGTCAATACCTTTGACTGAATTAATGAAGAATAGTAGTTATAAAAGTCAAGTGTCAAAGATTTTGAATGTGGATCCCCTGTCTAATATGGTTAATGTGGAAGATGACCAACCCGAGCTTATCTTTGGTCCAGCATTAGAAGGCCAATCTGAGGATAGTGATGTAGCACCTTTTTACATCAGCCTTAGATTGCATGATTATGTCTTGCACAATGCCATGTTTGATTTAGGAGCATCTCACAACTTGATGCCAAAGGCAATTATGGAAAAATTGGGTTTGGACATCACTCAAAAATATCATGATATTTATTCCTTTGATTCTGGTAGGGTCAGATGTATTGGTCTCATCAAATATTTGGTTGTGACTTTAGATCAGATTCCAGTAAAAAATGTTCTCATGGATGTAGTTGTGGCCGACATTCCCCTTAGATTTGGCATGCTTTTATCTAGGTCATGGGGTGCACAACTCAAAGGGACATTGTAGTTAGATTTCTCCTATGCCACTATTCCCATGTTTAGTCAGTTGAGGAAATTATATAGGGAGAAAAATATGAAATATATGATCACAAGCAAGGAGAAATCTTTGAATCGTCCAATTAATTATGTACATACAGATTTAAAGTCTTTTGTTCTTTATTTTGACAGTGGTTTTAATGATGTAAATAGTCAAATAGTTGAAGTGGAGGATATTCTAGAGATAATAGAAAATTTCAGAGAAGTACTTGATCAAGAGAGACAAAGGCTTGAAAGTACCATTGAATAGTCAACATTCTACCAGCAGTAGAAAATTGATGGATAGTAGCCAAATGTAGAAGAGCAGGCAGAATTAGCACTTGGAGGAAGAAGCCAGTTTGTGGAGTATGGATTTTGATGGAGTAGTAGGTAAGGATGGTACAAGAATTGGTATTTGGATACGCAACCCTGTTTTCCTACCAAATAAAGTCCCAACTAATGTAAGAGTTTGTTCATATAAATTGGCTTTTGATTGTTCCAATAATGAAGCTGAATATAAGGCACTAATTGCAGGCTTGAAAATCCTCAAGAAGCTGAATGCAAAGAGAATTTCAGTTTATGGCGACTCTGAATTAGTAATCAAGCAAGTCAAGGGTGAATACCAAGCCAAACATCCTCGAATGAGGGCTTACCATAATGCGGTTTTAGATATTTTGAGGTTGTTTCCAGATCATACTTTGACATGTGTCCCTCGTGCATAAAATGTTATTGCAGATTCCCTTGCTACAGCTACAAGTAACTTAAAGATCCCAATGAATTCAAACAGTAAGTTTGAAATTCATGTGAAGAATCGCCCAACTGTCCCTGATAATCTAAGATATTGGCAAGTGTTTCAGGATGACAAAGAGATTGAAGGTTTTCTACAAAATGAAGGCAAATATAAAGACACTTCTATAGATGGCGAGCAAGATGATGGTGAACCTGAAATAGAGGTAAATCAAATGGAAGTTTTGCAGTTGAAAAATAATGTCATCCCTAAAGGCCTTATACCTTTAGAGGAATTATTCGATCAAGATGATGTAGCCCGGAAGCCAAGCTTGGTGTAGATCGAGAAGGGAGTTGAAGATGTGAATATCGGAACAACAGAAAATCCAAAGATGGTGAAGTTGTCAAAGGCATTACCTCCTCAGGTAAAAGATAAATAGATTAGTTTACTGTCTTCATTTACTGATGTATTTACATGGGACTATACAGATTTTAAGGAGTATGATAAAAGCATAATTCAACATATCATTCCAATCAAGCCAAACCAGAAGCCATTTCACCAGAAGTTGAGAAGGATAAATCCAAAGTTGCTGCCATCAATAGAAAAGGAGGTGAATCGATTGTACTAGGCTAGTATAATTGTTCCAATAATATTTTCAGATTGGATCTCCAATTTGGTGCCCATGCAGAAGAAGACAAGTGAGATTAGATTGTGCATTGATTTCAGAAATTTGAATAAGGTGTCATTGAAAGATAATTATCTGTTGCCAAAAATGGACCACATACTCAAAAGAGTAGTTGGGGCATCTCGTATGTCGCTACTCGATGGGTATTCTGGCTACAATCAAATTTTGGTTCATGAAGATGACAGGGACAAGACAACATTCACTACTCTGTGGGGAATGTTCCACTATGCCAAGATGTCGTTCGGTTTAAAGAATGTTGGTGCAACATTTCAGCGGGCTATGGACATCGTCTTCACAAATTAAAACGTTGTATTTTTATTAGTGTATCTTGATGATTTGATTGTCTTTTCAAATTCAGATGAGGAGCATCTTTACCATCTGAAAATTGTTTTTCAGTGTTGTAGAAAATATGGAATATCACTCAATCCCAAGAAGGTCTTGTTTTCCATGGACGAGGTGAAGCTTCTTGGTCACATAATATCAAAGGAAGGCATCCGCATCGATCCTGATCGAGTGGAAGCCATTTAGAAAATTGATTTTCCTTGTAGTAAGAAAGAGATCCAAGAATTTAACGGTAAGATGAACTTCTTACATCATTTTGTGCCAAATCTAGCTGAACACTTGAGGGAAATTACAAATATGTTGAAGAAGGATAGTGTGGTCAAGTGGACTGAAGAAGCCATGAAGTCTTTCATCCTGGTAAATTTGGCTCTTTCTTCGGCTCCAATTTTAATCAGCCTGGATTATTCCCAGGATTTCATATTATTTTCATTCGCTTCTGAACATACTATGGCAGTAGTTCTAATGCAGAAAAGAGACTAGCTTGAAAAGCCAATTTCCTTTTTCAGCAGGACAATAAGAGACACAACCTTAAAATATAACATTATTGAGAAGCAAGCTCTTGCCTTGATGAAAGCTTTGAAATATTTTCGGGTATATATTCTACACTCTCATATTCTTGCTTATGTCCCTAACACAGCCGTCAAAGATGTTTTGGTACAAACAGATCCGGAAGGGAGGCGAGGCAAATGGATGACAACTTTGTTAGAATATGACTTGGAGATAAATCCAACAAATTTAATCAAGGGGCAGGGTCTAGCAAAGTTGATGGCGGAGTCTAACTTGCATGCCTTGGACATAAACCTGATTGTTGCTATGTCTGAAGAAGATGAAGATAGTTCGCTTGTTCAGGTATCTGAAATTTTTCTCCATTCTCCTTGGTATTCAGATATTGTATATGTGCTCTAGCACCTTTCACTACCACCAGGGATGGCTAAAAATAAAGGTAGAACGTTGAAACTGAAGGCTGCTAGATTTTGTATTATGAACAATGCACTTTATTGGAAAGATCCCGGAGGCATTTTCCTGAATTTTTAGGTTGAGGAGGAAGAAAAATAGGTCATGGATGATTTCCACAAGGGAGACTATGGAGGTCACCTATTTTAGAAGATGATGGCTAACAAAATTTTGAGAGCAGGGTACTATTGTCCTACCCTCCTTGCTAATGTTTGTAAAATTGTCACAAGCTGTCATGAATGCCAGATTTTTCAGTGAAGGAGAAAGTTGAAACCTCTACCTCTCAAGCCAGTCAAAGTTAGTGCTCTGTTTCAGCAATGGGGATTAGATTTTATTGGAGAGATTCATCCAACATCTTAAGCTCATAACAAGTGGATCTTAACAGCAATAGATTATTTCACAAAATGGATTGAGGAGATCCCCACTCGGCAGGCCACAGACTCAGTAATAATTCAGTTTCTTGAAAATAATATTTTGTCACGTTTTGGTTGTCCTAACAAACTGATTACAGATAACGCAACAGCTTTCAAGTCCCAAAAGATGATTGACTTCTGTAGCAAATACAAAATTACCTTGGGACATCCCACTGCATATTATCCACAAGGTAATGGATTGGCTAAATCTTCGAGCAAATCATTGGTCAACATCATAAAAAAGCTGCTGGAAACAAACAAAAAGAGTTGGCATAAGAAATTGGTTAATGCACTATGGGCGGATAGAGTAAGTCAGAAGAAGTCAATCGGCATGTCTCTGTCTGAGATTGCATATGTAATTGACACAGTGTTCCCGACATCTCTCGTAGTCCCGGTTGTAAAACTTCTGCGTGAAGCTGGTAGCGAGGAAGATCATTTTGAGCGAAGAATAAGCCAAATGATCCATTTATAGTAGATGAGAGAGGAAGTTTTTTAGAATACCTTCAGGCTGCAAGAGAGAATTAAGAAGATTTATGATCAGAAGGCAAAGGCAGACAAATTTCAGATTGAAGACATAGTGCTAAAGTGGGATGCTAGAAACGAGGATAAAGGCAAGCACGGCAAGTTCGAGAATCTATGGAAGGGACCATATAGAATTGCTGCATATCGAGGTCAAAATGCTTTTCTCCTTAAAGAAATGAATGGGGAAGATTGTCCAGGAGGGCCGGTCAATGGTCGACTTCTGAAATGGTATTATCTTTGAGAAATTTTCTGCTGTCACATTTTGTCATTGTACATACCATTTTATTTCTTTCATTGCAAAGTATGTACTGTTGTCATTCATTCAGTTTGGGGCCCAAAATGAAGGCTATAAAGCTAAATGTGTAGTTTCAATCCTTGGTTATTTAGTGTGGGTTGTTTGAGTCAGTTTTGAGTCAAGACATGGGTTTTAGTTTGCTGAAGTTATTGACTCCGTTGCCCAAAGGAAGAGGCATTGGACTGCTTTTCTAGAGATATATGGTTCTTGGCACCTCCCAGGAGCTACCATCCCCATTCGAGTCAATGTTAGTGTCGGTATCTTCATCCCTCCATCAGTGATCAAATTTGTCTTTTTGCATGCATATTAGGTGTCCCATTCGATCAACTACATTCCATTAGGTTATGGATCAACTGATGGTAGTGGTTCATTATCAAATTTCCCTCATGATATTTACCTGTTGGCCTATTTTCACATGTTCAGGTCATTTATTGTTATTTTATTTCATTTCCAATTACCAAAATCATTCATAGGGTTTTAGGTCTCACTAGGTCCAGGGTTTGTCACCATGGTTATGAAAAACTCAATAAAAGGTCAGCAGGCACATGAGGAGGTCTAATAAGTTCATCAAATCAAAATTTCACTAAAGATATGCTCAATAAATGATTTTTACCTCAAAACTCTGTTTTGAGGTGAAAACAGAGTTTTTATTTTCTATGTACAAAATTTATGTAATTTGACATGTTTACTATATGTAATAAGTTCCAACTGCTGCCATTTCTCACCTTGCCATCTCCAGACACTGTAGACAAAAACACCAGCATCAATGCATCAGTTTACCAAATGACCAAGAAAGGTCAATTCCAATGAAAAAACAGAGCTTATGACCAAAAGTGACTTTGACATTAGAAAAGTGGGTTTGGAATAAGTAAAAATTAAAGGTCATCCATATATAAAGTGAAAGGAGAGCCGTTCATCATTTTATTGTGCAAAATACCCTTGGAGAGCAAAAAATCATGATTTGGAGCAAAGGGGATAAAAAACCCTGTTTTCCAAGCAACTTTGCCTGGCGCTGTGCATCGGAGGCAGTGTGCTGTGCATCAGACTCGCATTGTGCATTAGTCACTTTCTTCCAGTGTTAATTTGCATGGGTGTTGCGCATCAAGAGGGTGTTGCGCATTGGGTCCAGTGCACTGCGCATTAGTCTAGAACTTGCTAAATCATTCCAAATTGTTCAATAACCCTCAAAAACACTGCATTGTGATTCTACAAGTAATTTATCATTGTCCTAGAGCTGAATTTGATGTTATACTTGTGTTCTTCAAGAATTTTACATGTTGAAAGTGAAACCCTAGCTTGTCTTCATTACTTTCCTTTTCATTGTGCAATTTTCACTCCACCATCATAAAAAACATCATTAAACCATTTTCCCTCTCCCATTTGCTTAAATCATTCCATTTATCCCATTTTCCATAACCCACTCCCCTAAAACAACTAATTCCCTTCGTCAAACCCTAAGTCCCTCACTAAACCCTAGTTTCCCAAAACTAATCCCTTCATTCCCCAATTCTATTTCCCATTAGTAAAATCTCTTCATACTCATCGCCCTTGTCCTCCCTCATTACCATTTTTCACCATATCATCATCACATCATTTTCATAAGACAAGCACCAAGAACCAAGCACCATGGCAAGAAATAGTGACTCAAGTTATGAAGAAGAAACACTAAGTGATAGTTCAAGAGAAGGAAATGTATAGCCTAGGAGACCTCACAAGGGTGGAAAAATTATCAGAGAGGAACCTATTAGTGTTGCTGAAATTCTTGCTTGCCCCCTTGCTACCACTTGTTTCAGATACCAATCTTGCTTTGAGTTTTGTGAGATGGTTGAGAGGGTTAAGTACCATCATGAATTAGCAAGGCAATTGGTCATAAACATGGAGAATAACATGGTACATCTTGCTGGCATCAATTTCACTCTTTCAGCAGCCATTATTGCAGAAGCAACTAGAATGCCAAATGTACGGGAGAGGTGGAACAAAAGACAAAATATCAGCAAACAACATTATGAACCATACATTAAGGCCAAAGATCATAGTAAATTGGGCAGGGTATTTGCTTTCAAGTTCTTGGAGGACCGGTATGTTCCACTTATGAAACTCATCATCAAATACTTCACATGTTAGGGTAGGTTCTCCAGACTCTATAACTATCATATTAGATTGCTTATGCATTTCACCAGGGTTAGAATGATGAGTATTCCATATTTCATTTGCAAGAACATAGAGAGGATGATTGTGGTTGCAAAGAGAAAACCATACCCACAACATCTCAACAGTATTTATCACTTTGTTGTCATCAAGATTATTGTTGTGCATCAGCTCACTCAATTGGGAGTGCCATGGGAAATCTTCATTGCCCATGAAATCTTTAAGGGGCCTCAAATTTTTGCAGATCTTCAGGAGGAAGGTGGACCTTCTGGGCAACAAAGAGAGCCTGAAAGAAAAACTGAAGAGGCTCACATTCCTATGTTTATAACTTATGAAAAAGGCACAAGAAAACTTTTTGCAGCTGTCGAACGAGTACTATCTCGACTAGGGGTGGAAGGGGTCTTGTTTCCTTCACCGAATCATAAGCAAATGCTATCTTCACCTGGGGTGAAAGTGGCTTTGCCTTCTTCTTCAGTAGAACAGGTACAAGATAAAGGAAAGCAACAATTTCATGATGAAGGGCCTTCTGAAGGCCAAGACACGGATTTTTTTTTGGTTGAGGAAGATGACACTGACTTGGGCTCCCAAAGCTCAAGACTCAAGGATATGGTCATCAAATAGAAATAAGCTAAGATCCAAGCCTTATCACTTGACCTTTAGAGGGCTAAATGGATCATTAACTACCTTAAGAAAGAGAACAAGAAATTGGAGGACAAACAATTAATCATGGAGCTGCAAACCATTAGGGAAAACCGGCAAGTGGAAAAAAGAAGGAAAATCAAGATGACATCACTAGAGCAAGAGATAGAGGCTAACCAAGTGTCATGGTTGGAAAGAGTGAATTTCCACCTTGAGAAGCTGCTTGATAAGGCTAACAAGGAGAAGAAAATGTTGTGCCACATGGCTTATCACTACTTGGCCCAGAATAAAATTTGCAAGACAAGGATAAGAAGCCTAAAAGCTAAGTTAAAGAGAGCCTTAAAAGCCAAAAAGTAGCAAGATAAACTTAAAATTTTGGCTGAGGCTTCCTTGGCTCAGCAAAGCAATTAGTAAGCTTGCCTCTTGCCAAATTTTAAGCAATTTTGAAAAAAATTTGTCATTTCACAAATTTTAATTGCAAAACACAGGAAATTTCATTTGATGCGCAGTGCCACTGACGCTGCGCATTGAGTTGGCTAGGAATTTTGCAAAATGGCTTGCATTTTTGGCTTCATCTTGGAAAAGTACTAAAACCAAAAAAGTTTCATGAAATTTTGAGGAGTTCTGGGTCACCTAAAGAGCAAAAAACACCTAAAAAATGCCTTCTCTGCCACTTTTTGGACCCACAGCAAATAGTCTTGGGAGAAGTGAATTTTGTAGGGGCAAATGGACTCCAAATCCAAAAATTCTAGTTGTCCTAGAAGGTAGATAGACGGATCTTTCCAACAAGTGATCTTGGACCTAATTTGGTGAAGGGGAATGCCTTCAAACTCAACCTTGAAATGGTGTTGTGCATCAGGCTCAGGGCGCTACACATCAGGCAAAATTTTGTCAATTTTGCTCAAAAACTCAGAATTTCAACTAGTTTTCTACCAGTTTGACTTTTTGTTCTCTCATGGTAAAATTCATGATGTAATATGATGTAAATTGATGTACTATGATGTAAAAATGATGAAAAATGACTTAAGGAGGTAGATACATCAGTTATATGTGGTTTTGAGCTGAATGAATTAGTTTCCATAGTTTCAGAGGCAATCTATTCCACTGCCTATTTTTTAGTTCCTAGTTTAGATCTTGTTGAAATAGCTCCTTGACTCATGGATTTGACCCCTGATGGCTAGCATAGGTGGTTTGATGCCTATATCTTGTACTTTCTTAGTCATTTGTCAAGGTTGGACTCTTTTGGATGCATTGAGCTATTTTGTACATCACTTCTGAAGTTTGCAAAGAAATAAACCAAGGTTTTGCAGCATTTTGTGGGATTCTTGTGGTAATGTGAATTACCATTGTTTTCCTCTCTATTATTCAATTTATATTATGTTTAAATGTGCCATCATCTCTCTCTTTCTGCATAACTAAATGAATTTAGTTTAAAATGTAGAATCCATTGGTGTTTTAGTGCTCTGCCTTGGGGTTTATTTAGTTTTTATTGTTTTCTACTATTTGAAGAGGGCTCATGAAATTTGCATGCCCTCTCCAACTCCTCACCAATCTTTAGACTCACCATTACATTCATTTCAAAGTGATAAAACACTTGCATACCTCGCCCCACAGAAACCTCTGCAAATCTGAGTTGATTTCCCAAACCCAAAATTGCCTTCCCCATCTGATCCAACAATCAACCATTAAAATCAATAAAATTCCTCTGAGCATATACCTAGCCTAAAATTAGTATTCATATCAGTCATCTCAAACCTTACTTGCCATATTTTGATTGAGATTGACTAGGAGAGAGCCCTCTCCCGACTTGGTAGGGCTAGCTACCAAGTTAAGTGTGGTTTGATGTTACCTTAGACCTAGCTTTCTCAGCCTGAGGTAGATTTAGGCACTAACATGCATGACGAAAGATCTGCAAGAGAATTGGTACAAGCTGCCATACTTGGTGTGCAACACATATGTCTAGGAAGTTGTAGTTGAATGGCCAATAGAGTGGCGGGAGACTACTCAGTTGGATTTCGGGACAAGAAAGGTAGGAGAAAGCTCCTCCACATAGACTTCTACATTGGAAAAGAAGAAAGACTAAGAATAGGGAGCTACATGAGAGAAGGCTTCCCAATAGAAGAAATAAGAAGCTACTGCTAAAGTAGCTACAGAGAAAGCATGAGCTGCAAAGGAGTGCGATACTAAAGAGCGGTGTGAGATAAACACATAAGATGCAAAAGCGAGCAACAAATTAGCCTCGCAACACACTGATGAGTAGGAGCTGTCTCCACAGGGCAGTGATGGGGGTGAAGAGGTGTCCACCCCCTTTAAGTAGATCAAAGAGGTGGTTGCAGGTCTATGAAAGAAGTGGAAGTGTGATAATAAATCGCATGTGGACCCTATCGTGCTAATAGAGGGCGATTTAGATGAGATCAATGACAAGTTTCATGATACCACATATGAGCTATGGACACACTTTGAACAACAATATATGTAGGCACTAGGGAGTGTGAAAAAGGATTTGTGCAAGATGCAGATCCAGGCCAGCCAGATCCAAGCGAGCGGGTAGGTGAGCGCGGTGCAAGCGTGCTATACTCAAGTGAGTGCAAGCATTCTAGAAGTGGTACAGACCATGGAATTAAGGATAATTCCCTTACTAGAAGGATCCTTGGAAACAAATAACCAGGCTAACTGTGCCACACTAGAAAAGATCAAGGATATTGGAATCAATGTGGCTGCACTTCCGCTCCCGACCCTCCACACATTTCATCAGGGGGTCTCAAATGTGTTGCAGATCAGGGAGAAGCATGCCCTTATATTCCTCACTGAATGAAAAGTCAACAATGCACAGATGTACAAGGAGAAGAAATATGCACTGAAGGAGAACGAGGAGATGTAAGAGAGAAGAACACACCTAGAGACAATAATTGAGCAAGACTATCAGATAGTGCTAGAGTTGCATATCCCAGGCATTTCATAGGCCGAAAGAAAAGTAAAAAATATTTTTGCTGTGGTGTGTGATGCCAAAGAGGACATTGGACAAGTAAATTTTGACTTCCAGATGCAGATATCCAAACTCAAGCTCAAGCTTCAACCAACCATACCACCAAAAGTACGGGAACAAAGAGGCACAACTATAAAAGAATCCATGGGTCAACTAGACATCGCAGTTCAGGGTTGCGACGAGCTCTTCACTCAGGCAATGGCCCTATGGGATATGCTACAGGAAGATCCTATGATGTAACAGTTGAACATAGAGATTAGGGAAGTGCAAAAATAATACGATGAGATCACTACGACATCGTAGACGTTGGTACCAGACCAATGCTTCACGTGCTTGTAGGAAGGCAAGGAAAAATTGATGGAGATCCAGGAGTTGCAGAAACATTTTTCCTTCCTCAGAGCCTAGCTTGAGCCTTGGACAGAGGAAGCCTACCAGCTTTCACAAAACATACATGAGAAGGTGAAGGCCATGCAACAAACTGAGAGGACTATGAAACATACATTAGAAGGGCCAACCACTAAGAAACTAGTCGAAGAGGTATAACGAGCAGCAAAACAGAGTACCGTGGAGCTTCAAGCATTTACCAAGACATTCAATGAACTTCGCCAGAAAATGGAACAACTTGCTGAGTGACTCGAGGGTGAGTCACAATCTTTGTGTTGGGGGCCCGTTGGGATGAGGTCCCCAGGGGTAGAATTGAATAAACTAGTCATTTTTTGTAAATAATTTTGTAAAAGATATAAAGTCTCCGTGAAATGTGGATGTGGAGGTCGCAGATAGATAGAGTCAAAGGGGATTTAGCCCCATGTTTTTCATAAATTTTGAAGAATCGCCGATTAGATGCAAGCCATTGTATTTTATGAGAAAAGCTATAAATAATTGAGTCTTAGTAAGTCTTAGAGATAAATTTGGATAGATATTGGTGTATGTTGAAGAGTTTTTGTTATCTTGAGCAAGAGCTAAGGCAGGAAGGCTTTTCCTCCCATGCTTAGACAAAGAAAGGAAGGCTCCTATAGCTAAGTGCAGAGGAGGTCTGGGTAGAGTCTACAGCTGAGCATGTGAACTGTTGTAGATGTGTGTGTAGGGTAGAGAGTTTGTAACCTGTGAATGAAAGATAAATAGAGATAGCTTTGTGAAGAATTATGGTGTATTTTCATTGCATATGGTTATGTTATCTGTTATCGATTAATGATATGTTTTATGAAATAATGATTGAATGCTACGCAAATTTACTGAATCTGTCTTAATACTGTATGAAATGAATCCTTAGTCACTTCCACAAATTTATAGGCTATTTCTCTTATTTTTTCTAACAAATTAAGTAGATCTACGCAAAATCTGATCTAGGGTTACTTGTTCATGCACGAAAGTAGGTAAATTTATTGTTTAAGGTACGCAAAGACTTATCATGGACCTTCATGAAGGTCTGGAGGCATATTTAACTTAGTTACAGTAACGAGTGCTAAAAGTCTATTGATCTCTAAGAAGGTAGATTGAAGGTGCTAGAAGACATCATACTAGTCTCTGGATGCAGAAACCTGGTTCTTTCATCCCCCAATACTGCTTCGGGTGAGACTGCACCCTGCACTATGCGGGTTATTGCTAAAAGGGCCAACAGTGTAGGGTTTTGTTGGTTGGCACAACTAACTCTGAACCTGTGTTAGGACCCCCTAAGCCAACACTAAGTCATAATTTTGCGACTTGTCACCCTGTCTACTCTCTTCTAGCTCCTCGGATGAGTCTATAAGCTGTATGGAAGCATTTTAATAAATATGTGCATGCTCCACCTCCTCTCACACTTGTTCCTATTGCACTTCCTTCTCTCTTCTACGCAACTCCAGTTCTTCCTTTAGTTGCCACTTCAACTCCTGCAACTCCTTTTCTGATTCTTCCATCCTTTGCTTCCCTCTTAGCCTTTGTGCAATCCTCTTGTCGTGTTTTTTCCTCTTAGCCTCAATCTCCAAAGCCGCTTTCATCACAAGTTGATCTTCTTTGAACTTGTAGCTTTTTTCTACCTCTACACTGTCAACAACATTTCTCTTGCCTTTGTCACATGTAGGTCTGCTATCCTCTGCTACTGCTGATGATGTTTCTCTTTGAGATGCTGCTTCCCTATACTTTTTCAACCACTCTACAGCTATGCCGACCGGTTCACTGATTCTAAAGGAATGATAACAATATATCCATGGGTCTTCCTTAAGACAATGATACACCCCAGGGATCCAAGGAATTTCACTCTCGTACAATGGTCCTTCACCAAGAAATGTGGGTGATACAGATTGAAACTTCTGGTGCCTAATGTGAATCTATTGAAGTCTTTCATCTTGGCCTCATCATGCTTGATATTCCGTATCTCATATGACCCGATCGCAAAGGAAGAGTGGGCCAAGGTGCCTTCTTCTTCCTATGTAGTCTCGCTGACAACCCTGTCGAGATGTGATATGCAACCTCTTGCATGATGAGCTTATCCATGGCACACTTCAGTAAAACATGCAAAGCCTTCTCCGTGTTGTACATCTCTATGAAGGTGCTAGTGGGTGAGGCATAACAATCTACAATAAGTGTGCAAAGAGGTTTCTGAAGGTGGCCATGCCCAACACAAGCATCATAACTGCTCCCGAGCACATACTACATCTAGAATGTAAGCATGCATGTATATCTCTACTTGCTAACCCTTGGGTGGATGTTGGTTTTCTGTCACCTATTCCTTCAACATGAGAGCCAACATGTCGGACCAGTTGCAAGGTCTTCCTTCACTGGCCAATTGGTCCAACATGATCACCCAACTCTGTAGGAAGGTCCTTGTGCTCTCTTGGCCATATAAGTGATGTGCAAAGATGACCAAGTAATCATATGCCTTCTACAATATCTTCGTCTTGTAAACCTGGCTGGGTGTTGTCCCGAAATTGGCTGGCTCTTTTGTCCAACTCTTCAAGATATCTCTTGAGTTTGCATTGCTGTTGGGCCTCCTGAAGGGTTTCTCCATTGTGATCGCCGATTGTGGCAAGTTATACATTTCCTTAAATTACTTAGCCCTAAAGGTATAAATATTTGTTTCACTGGCACTGCTCAATACCATTGTCTTGGGATCAGTATGCAAGACAATCTAGTGGATCATGTCCACACATGGAAATGCAGGATACCTGCATGTAATTTGGTACAAGCCAGACTTGCGAATGTTGATGTAGACCCTGTGGTCTTCCAGATTCTCCTCAAATGTGCCTAAGAATATATCATCGATGTCTTGCATTTCATCTTGATGTCCTTGTCTATGAAAAACTTGGTATCTTTGTAGATAGGCAAGCTCATAGACACTTGTTCAACTGCATCTCCAGTTGCACTTTCGACACTGTCTTTTGACCCTGCTCTTTTGGAGGCCATTGAACCTGTACTATAGAGAGATGGATCAACACTTGTGTTATGTGGAGACATAGAAACAATCATGGAAGGAAAGTTGTCAGTTGAAAACCAAAACAACTTTGAGGACTGACATGTAACATACCCGGGTGACTGACTGGGAAGATTGTGCAATTTTCACTAGGAGGTTGGGAGACTGACTGCCAAAACTGTGCAAGGCATAGTATGGGCTATGAGGAGGTTGAAAGATTGCTAAAATTGTGCAATGCATAGTCCAGTCTGGCCTTCTGAGGACTGAAACTACACAATGTGTAGTTTCAATCAGCAATGATATGCAAACCCAGCAAACTTCATTGCACAATTTTTGGGGCCAGCAAGACACTGCCTCCTAGAATTACACAAATAAATCCTAGAGGCCATTGATGGGCTAGATTTACACATTTTCTGGAGGGAAGGCAGAGCCTTCACTCTTAGAAATGGACATTTATAGCTGGGCAAGGCAAGGTCTAGTCCAAGGTAGCCCAGGCCCACCGACGGACGACTGAAAACATGAAAAGTTATGAATGCATGGCAAAGGTAAGTGCAAAAAAGAGTGAATGGTAATGCATGAAAACATGGAGTGTAGGATTCGAAAAATAGGAAAACAAGCATGTGTGTGAGGCGAGTCGCTGCAGCGTCGACCGTCAGTGCATAAACATTGTCATGCATGTGACAACAATGAGATGCAATGAAAAACTTGAAACAATGCTTCTACAAGGTAACATGCATTAAAATGACATCAATCATTCAACAAAATGAAGAAAAAAAAAATCACATAAAGAGAAATTCAAAAAGCGACAGAAAAGTAGAAAAAGACACGAAAAAAAAACTTACCCAGAAAAAGTTGAGTTGAATGTGCTGAATATTCCTAGATGTGACGTGGGATGTCAGAGCTCCAATATCGATGTGAGAAATGAGCTCTGCAACGTCGAATACATAAGTTAGATAAGGAAGGATCTTTTGACATGCATGCCACAAATCTAGAAAAAAGTGACACTTGGGAGGAAGTTTCTAAAATTATGTTTGCATGTAAATCAGCCCATGCATGCAAATTAGGATTTCTCAGTTCTGGGGGGAACTGTTCAACCTGAAAGAACATGCAACAATTTGCAAGCCTAGGGATGAAATTGCGCAGTTTTTGAGTTGAACAAGACTAGTTGTCCCTCATACATTGAGCAATTTCTGGACTGAAGCCTTGGTTGTTAGTCAAAATTGCGCATTTTCTGAGCTTAAACCCAGTGTTGGTCTCAATTATGCAATTTTTGGAGGGAATACTGCCTAGCTTGATTGCATATTTCTGGAGCCTAGCAGGCATCCCAGTTAAATTGCGCAATTTCTAGAGGGAAGGTTGGTTCTCCTCCAAAATTACGCAATTTTCTAGGTGAGCACCTCAGCCAGAAAATGGTTAAGTCTGGAATGTCAGCCTGCAGGTGGCAGGAAAACAAATTGACCAACATAGGCTAGTAAGCCACTAAAACTCAGCTAAATCCTATGTATTGGGACAGTGCAAGACATGTTGGTAATTGCTATAGGATAAGATGCACGGTGTATGGAGAATGGAGATACCCTCAAAGGTCTTCTCGGGACCTTTGGAAGATTGTAAGATTATTTGTAGCTGTCACAAAGTTACATGCATGTCCATAAACAATAAGTAACTATCAAAGCAAGACAAATTGATTACCTCAAGCCTCCGTGTAGATTTTTTGGAGAGCACAATGTAGCTAGGTGGAAGTCCCCTGAGCTGACTCCAGATCAAGTCTTGCACATAGAAGAGATAAGCATAATCACAACATACAACCTTGATAACTAATACATGAATACATAAAAGACATCTAGTTACACATAACTAAGTTACTCGTGGTAAAAGGTATTGGACAAATAAGTAAATGAATGATAGTACCAACACCACTGAGTAGACAGTACAATTGTAGTTCTATATTAATGTCGGGAGAGTGATTACAACCATATATTGCATTAGCCTTCCCTTATCCCTCCAGCGTCTCTCTCTCTCTCTCCCTTCTTACCAACTTTTTATGCTTAGATTTGAGGCTATGCTCAATAATCAAGTAAGCAATCCTTTCAAATGATATGACCCCTTTCACAATAACCCTAGCTTTGCTTATGTAGAATTTGAGTTAGGGTTTCCAAGTTCCTCCATGATTTCCTTAAGGTAAAAGAAATGATGTTGCCATGCTTTTGAGCTCTTTCCCATTTTCCTCCTTCATTGGCATTAGAAATCCCACAAATAGGCTAAACTTGAGATGTTTCCTTTCTTTTCTGAGTAGATTTAGGAGAAAATATCTAGATATTTATGAGTCAATTCGCTCCTCTAACCTTTATAACTTCATTAGGATCCACTAACATTGTTCCTAAACTAACAACTAGAGTTAGTAGGGTCACTAGCACTCCCTTAGGCTTATAGAGAAGCTTTATAAAGTAGGTTTTCAATGTATAGCCAACGTTAGTGTGGAAACAAGGCATGTGATCTTGGTCAGCTATCATGTCTTTCCCCTCTAAGCTGATGAGGGGGTCATTTTGCTGTATAACAGTAAGGATGGTTGGTAGGGAGGCTCCAAAAGAAAGCTAAGGAAAAAATTTGGAGGGTGGTTGTAACCACTACAACATGGTCATAACATGCTCATGGCAATCAATGGACATTATTGGGTACTAGTGTCCCATAATGGCACTGCTCTTGAATTTATTTACTAGCGTACTATTGCCTTTTCCAATTCCTTTCATTGACACTGCTAATTCTTGCAATCAGTTTCAACCACCTAAACCAGACATTTTCCATGATTTCCTATATCAAGCACATAATTTCCGTTAGACTCAAAACGAATTTAAATAAATTTAAATGATACCTCATTGATCGCCTATCAATAAGGTACACTTGCAATTATGTTCAGTTCCTCTCACAACATGTCAAACTAGTTATTTGATCAAATCATCATGAATACAAATATCACATCTCGTTAGCTCAAAACGCAACCATGATAATCAAAATCATCTATCACATGTAATTATCATAAACCAGAATCATAAATCACATGCATAATTTAAACTGAAATAAAATACTAGTACTTATCCTTCAATCAATTTGTTGCTTCTACCTTTTTCCTTCGTCCTTTTTGTCCACACACCAGATCAATTGCCACACTTGGAAGGAAGTCAGTTCCTTTGCTTCTCTTCAAACATGTACACATACACATAATGTACACCACATGCATACACCCACACACACACCTACTTCCGGTGTGCCCCACAACACAATATATACAGCTACACCTACTGTAAAACACAACGCATACATACACCTACACTCGGTTTACAACACAATACATATACCTGCATAGAGTACAACACAATGAATACATGTCAGGATACAACAAAAACACAATGCACATAGCACAATACCCTATGTACACAAGACATCATGTATGAAATTCACACAATACCACATGTACGATATGTACACAATACCCCCGGTACACAACACCATCTGTATAGCATGTACACAACAAGACAAGTACATGGAAACACCTACAAAACATGTTCAAAACCCCACATGTACACAACACCACCTACACAATGTGTACACAACATCACATGTAAACAACCCCACCTGCACAATGTGTACACAAAATCACATGTACACAACACCGCATGCACACAACACCACATGTACAATATGCACATAGCACCACATGCACAACACCACATATACAACATGTACACAAAACCATATATACACAACATCATATGTACAATGAGTATGCCACACCACATGTACACAACACTACATATACACCATGTACAAAACACCCTATATGCATAGCATCACATATACAACATGTACATAGTACCATTTTTACCAAACACCACATATGCAACATGTAGACAACGCTATATCTACACAGTATCACATATGCAACATGCACACAATGCGATAGGTACACAATACTACATATGCTACATGTACACAACACTAATACTGATCATCCTAATACCACACTATCCATACCAAGAAAACTTGCTTCTAGTGCCTTATCCACTATCCATGCTTGTCCCAACATGTAGCAAATCACATCCAAAACCTACACATAGTATAATTACATAATATTAATTCATATCCACATGATACTGACCTCAAAGATCTATTAAGGCTACTCTTCCCACTTGATTCCTCATAAACCAGGAACCTCTTCATGCTATTCAATTGCATAAGAAATCATTCCTCCAAAAGAATGATCACTGAAAACCCTATTATACAATAACATACATAAATATATATAAACATTAGCATAAAACAATCATTGTCCTATTAAACATATAAACATTAGCATTAAATAATCATGATTTCAGATGACCCTATCAGACAATGACATACATACACACATATATACATATATAGACATTATCATAATCATGATCACAACATAATTACCAGATAGCATATGGTCAAGGTTAAGAGAACTCCCTTTATCCATGCACAACATCCACAACATTGAGAACAACAATTCCCAACATAGCTAAGGCATCTTACACCTCAAATCCATTTACTTTACCTTTTTTGTTACCTTCCTCATGACTATCTTTCCACTACCCATTTACACTAATGGAACCAACCCATCCAACTGGTTGTCATATTCTTTCCTTCAACTACTCCTTAATCATGCACCAAGCTTCATCTAAATCTTACAGTACCTATTGGGTTTCATTCAGCTCTCCCGAGCTCCATTAACCTTCCTCCTTCCCCAACCAATTCCCAAGATGCTCAAAACATAAAGGCAAGAACAAGTAACAAAAAAGAAGAAAACCATGAAAAACCAATAACAATACCACACCACAAATAAAGTGGAATGATCATGAAATAGAAATAAACAAAACTACAAACCAAGCACAAACAAGTCACAAAATACCGAAAGCATAAAAATCCCAACAAAAACCATGAATCAATCCCCATGGGTTTCCAATGCCTCCAAAGGGAATCTCACTCCAATCTGTCCTCAATATTTCACAGAAGTCCCTTTTCCATGTAATTACCCTACATCATACTGCCATAAATACACAATTGTTAGTGCCTAAATAAATGTATCAACATAATATTTACCTTACCTTGCCATGCCAAGTACGTTGCATTGTAACTGAACATGTACACTTCTAAAGGAACTCCAATTCCTTGATGAATCTAGCTATCACTGGAATCCAATTGTTATACCTGTGAAATGCATGTTCATGAATCTAGCACATATCCATATAATTTCAGACAAAATCAAGTTTAAGAATACTTCCTATATGTAAAGCATTCATTCATTTGGAATTGTGGTTTCCAAACATAGCCAAAGGAATTATCACCCAATTCATTTATTTTATCTTTTTTCCTTGCTACAACTGAGTCTTACTATGTGCTGTCACATCACCCAATTCTTAGTCATATAAACAAATCAATGGTTACCTTGTCATGCTATTATCAATCATGTTTCCCTGCAATTGTTCACACATGTCATAATTAACTCACAGTCTCAACTCATAATACTACAACTAGAACTTTCTTACACTCAAGTACATATCAGCTATCTCAGCACATATATTTTAGTAAAACTATCTTAAAACAAAATAATTCCTTCATGGAATATTACAAACGCATACTCATATCATACAATTAATTAAATATTCAAACAAACTATAAACGTACCATGTTAGATAAATCAACTAGATGACATAATAAACACTCAAACACAAAATAAACGACATAATCAAACTCATACCTCAATGTATCTTAGGGGAGTCTATCACATCTGCATAAGTCAATGCAAATTAGTGTGAGACAATATCACAATTATATCGACTCATACCGGAGTATCATAACCACAATCATATTCATATACCAATCCAAATTAGTACAATACATATAACATCAATGTCCTAAGTAGAATGACCATAACCATCATGCATATGACCACAATGCATATAACAACAAGTTACTATCCTTCATGACTAACTGACGCATGTACATATGATCACACTGATTAACTAACATCTATCATACATGTAACCACAACAACCATAGACTAACATACATGTACATAACCCTAATTCTTATAACAACCATTAACCAACATAAGTGCATACCCACCATACAAACTTGTATGACGATCTGCTCTTTAGGGAAAATTTTAATGATGGACATTTAACTAATATTTTAGAAACCTTGGCGAATCTTGTTAGTCCATAACATGAAAACTATACAAATTTTAGCAATATTTTTGTGAAAATATTCAACTTTAAGGATTTTATGTAGGCTATATAAATTTTTGGTGATTTTTAAGGTAAAATAATTTTATACTATAAAATTTGGGTGAATGATTTTTAAAAAAGACGAAAATTCTCCAAAATTTTTGTTTTGGAAAAAACATGAAATATTAGCCCATCTGCGAATATTAGCCCCTAAAATTTCCCATGTCGCTATTATCATGAGATCTAGTGTTGCAACTTCACTCTAATAATCTACATCTCCTTCTCTATCTTAGCCAACATATCAACATCATATCTTATCAATAACATTATGATGAGATAACTATATACAGTGACCTCACGATGCATATCTTACCTACCATACATTCATAACCATAACCATAACAATGTATGAAAAACAACTTATAGACATTGACATGCATAACAAATACATATACAATCAACATGTATCCATGAGAAGCACATCCCAAAAACAACGTCAACAAATTCTACGTCTCAACATAATGGTAATCATGACCATCACCATGCTTACATAACAAGCACATATATAACCTACATGTGTGCATGACAACCACATTCTGCCCGTCTAGTCCAAGGGTTGAACCATGCTTTGATACCACTCTGTGGTATCATATGTCACCCAAAGAGAACAGAAACTAGACATCACCCAAAGAGATTGGAAACCCAACATCACACAAACAGAATGAAACCTACTTTGATACCACTCTATAACACCCTCCTCCCACATTTACCCAAGCTAATGGTCCACTAGGGTAAACATGTGACAAATAGTTACTATGATATGATTCAACTACCGAATTAAATTTAAGGAACTGGAAGCGACAAACCAAAGCCAAACTGACCTTCCTCAATATCTACAGAGCCTTAAGGATCCAACCAACCCCTCCAGGTCTCCAACCACTGAGAGAACTTTCTTCTTGAATAAACTAGACCCCTAGTTTCTCCCATGACAAGCCTTCCATGTGATTGAGACCTTCCAGTCACTACCATAGCAAGGTCTCCATGCTACTGTGGGTTTTTTCATGTAGTTTTCTACCAACGACCCTGAATTTTGAGCCACTTTTTAGGGTCGGGACTCAGGCCTATGCCCAGAACTTCATGAAACTTCTAGAAATAATAAATAATAAGATGACAAGGCCTTTAATGCAAAACTTGGACAAGGACCTAACTTAATAAGGCCTAGCCATGATAGACATTATGTGAAACACACCATGAACATGTAATCTATAGTTCATATAAACACATCTGACCATAGGGACTTCATGTCCATATGAGATTTTTCAAAAAGGTTTGATGCCCTCTCATAATAGCTGCATTATCATATTTTAGGTCATACATTCATTATTCATTCATTTAATAATAAAAGCATGACGAGAGCCATAACTCAAGTATGTCTTATACCATGCTTATAACCAACATATAACCAATAGAATAACAATGATAGAACAACCATTAAAACCACATATTAAAAAGTATATTTACAAATAGAATACAAGAGGAAAGGAGCTCATATTATCATATGCAAAATCCAACCAATTCAAGGACTTCCATTTACCACCCAACCATAGATTGGGCTAAAACAAATCACTCTTTCAGCTAATCACCCTTGTGCCATATTCCAAGGATGAATGTGGCACACACAACAAAACCAATCAAGGCTTGCTCGGGTGTTATCATGTATCCCACCAAAGGATTCCTAGGCCCAGACAATAAAAATTCACAACAAGATTTACCGCAATCTCGCCATATATCAGTTAAGGGATTAGTAGGCCTTAAGCAAGCATGGATTCCTCTAGATTTCTCCACCTAAACCATGAGGAATTTATCCATCTCCACCCTATAGTATTTACCATGTATCCCTCCATTACCAGTAAGGGATTCCTAGGCCCAACAAGGGTATACACCTCTAGGATTTACCATGTATCCTACCATTACCACTCAAGGGATTCCTAGGACCAATGAGGGTATTCACAACTAGGATTTACTATTGGCTTGATGAGCCCTAACCCAGGTTCAAAGTTATATGTGCCAACCAAAAAAACCATAAAATGCTAGCCCTTTTGGCAACAACCTGCGCAACATAGGTTGCAGTCTCACCCAAAGTAGTATTGGGGGATGACAAAGCCAATTTTTTTCATCTAGAGGAATGTGTGATGGGGTCCTGTGGCTTTTAGGGCTTAATTTTGTCTTCGCGAACCCTAATATTTCTGACATAAATAATTACAGTAATTCACATAAACAACATCTATACATTTGTGAAGGTCTTTAAACATTAATAACATCAATAAATCATATTGATCTACTACTTTTGCACATAAGATAAGAATTCCTTCATATAATATTAGATACTAAGAAAAAATATAAAAACTGCAGAAGTAAATATAGATACACAGACACATAATTTATGGGTCAAAAATATCTTTATTAGATATATTATTTCAAGTACAGACTCTTCTTCCCTGCTCACTCAGCTGTAGGGCCCACATACTCAGCCTGTGAACTTACCAAGGTCTCCACACACTCAGCTACAGGAGCCTTCCCCTTCACCTAAGTATGGGAAATAGACTTTCCTACCTTAGCTTACTCTCCCATACAATGATTTTCTATCAATTAGTTACCTCCTAGACTCACTATGACCCTTCTATATATATCCTTTTCTTTTACAATACCATGGTCCACAGATCATCGGCAGGTCTCAAAGCTTCTTATCTTCTAACAACCTAAGGGACTAAATCCCCTTTGACTCGTATTACCTTTGCACTCCACTTCCAGAAAATCGCAGAGGCTTTACAATTATACAAAAAGTAAGTAGCAAAACTTGACCCCAGGGAACTATATCCCAACATGCCATCAACATAATTTCGTGACTCATCCTCGAGTCACTCGGCTGGCACTTCGATCTTCGGTTGGAGTTCATAGAACTCCAAATTCAAAATTTTCATATCAGTTGTTCCCTGCATAGCAACCTGGTGCACTTCCTCGACCAATTTTTCGGTAGTTGGGCCTTCCACCACTAGGCCCATGGTCCTCTCAGTCTGCTACATGCTCTTCAGTTTACTCTATACTAATAGAGTCAACTAGATGGCCTCATCCATGCATGGCTTTGTTCATGCAACAAAAATTTCTTCCTTGCGGCGCAACTCATCAATCTCATTTTGTATCCACTTGCCTTCCTACAACCGCGTGAACCATTGTACTAGTGCCAATGTTCGCGCAGTTGATCAGATCTCATTGAATTTCCTATGTTTTTCACTGATGTCCATGCCAATATTTTACAGAGTTGGGTCCACCTATAGTGAAGTCCATAACACCATTTCTTGCTCAAACAACTAGGTGCATCCCTTGACTACATCTTCTAAAGTGGCCATGCGCTCTTTGATAGCATCTCCACACTTCTCTCAAACCTCTAGAGGATTTGTAGGTTGCAACTTCAATTTCAGCTCTGGTATTTGTAATTGTAGTTCAAACTGGACTCGACCAATTTTATCCATGTAATATTTTACTACCATAGCCAGCTTTTGGATCTTCACTTAGAAAGCTACTTCAGTCGAGATGTTAAGTTATGGTAGCTCATTGCAAGCCTGTGTGATGGATGTTTCTAATTTCTGGATTCGCATGGTGATTTCCTCTTTCTCCTTTAGCGCCTGCGCCTTCTCTTCAAAGATCTACTGCTTTTTTGTTTTCACTTCACTGATAATCAATAACGCATGCTGCTCCCTAATTCTCAACTCATCAGATACTCCTTGGTGAAGCTCATGTAGGGTCTAGATAGGGAGTCCCATGAGCTTTAGGCCCAAATTATTGATATGTAATAGTTGGACGTTAGCCTCTTCTATGTTAGCACGTAGGGCTCCATCTAGTAATTTAATTAAATGGAGATCCAAAGTCTTGTCCGTATCCAGAAGGTATGTGCTCAGTAGATGTAGGCTCGCTTGCACCCCGCTCGCCTATCCCACGCTCACCTGTACTCTACCTATTTCGACCTGCAACTTGCACAGGTCTTACTAAACCTTTCCCAGTGTCTTCTGGTACTATTCCCTGAAATGCCTCCCCAGGTTAGTGGTGGTGTCCCAAAACATGTCACCGATCTCATCTAAGTCCCCCTTAGTAAGGAATAAAGGGTTCACCCCGACTGGTCAGCCCGACTTCTATTTCTTCCATAGCCCCGTGCATGTCTCCTTCTTTTGCTTCATTACCATGAAGGGGATTCCCTGCTCCACACCCCCTACCTCTTATTCCTCTGTTTGTCCTTTTTCTAGAATTTTCTATGTATCAAACTCTTGAATGTCGATGGTGGTCTACGTTGTTATCATTGTGCAAGTTGCTTGTTCTTTGTATGTTTCTTCCTTTTCTCTAGCAGCAACCTCTTTTTGTTGCGCAACTTTCTCAAGAGCGACAACCCTCTATTTTTCTGCTGCTCTTATCCACATGGTGGTATCGTCCGTAGCCATGATTGTACCTATGCATGCATCTGATGGGGTTAGCCATTCCGGTGGCCACTCTCACATGATATCTACTATTTACTCCTCAGCCACCAAGTATGGCAACTTGTACCATGTCTTCCAGGGATCCCTCCTAGCGCTAACATGCAGCTTTAGATATTTGCATTGAATTCAGCGAGGGGATCATACTGGGTGTACAATGGGGGTGACAACCTTGGCCTATGGCTTATCACTATCCGTAGATCCATTTCAAACAAGATCTACAATATCTTTTCCTCAGTGACTCAGACAAGGTCCTTTGTATCCCAGAGCGAAGCGAACTTCTTTGCCTCCAGGAGGTCTGACTTCTACTAAGAAAATTGATTATCCTCGGTCATCTGCCATGCCACCAAAGAAATCAGCAATAGAAGCTAAGAGTAATGAAATTCCTTACCCTCATCTTGGGACTCCCTATAGTTCTCCTAGAATTCCTTACAGAAGCATTGATCCCACTTATACTGGACTCCTTTCGCGCATTGTGCAGCCAAAGAAATGATGAGTGCCAGAACTTCGTCTCCGTGGCACTTACGCATCATCTTGCACACTGATCTTTGTGCAACAAACTACACTGTAGGGTCCATGATAGAGTGGATAGAATATACGTGAAACTTCTTTACGAGCCCAAACACACTCTTCATCTAGTCTATGAGTATCTTCTCCTATATTTTTCCTGCAAACACTTTTGCTGGATCCACCCCTTAATATGGTAGCAAGGTGATCTGGTGGATTAGGATGTCCATGATTGGGATGTGTTCTCCCAGCCAAAGACACCCATCATGAACCAATGTAAGAAATTTTTGGACACAAATGGTGTTTATGATGGTGCGACTGAAATGTAGCACCAAGAGCATGTTCAGGAGCCTCGCGACTCCAACACTAGTGACCCACTTCATCAGCTCCAACCGTGTAACCTATGATTCTTCATAATATACCTTGGGTAGGTATTTGGTTGGCACCAACTTAGGAAAATTCTTTTGATCCCCTAAATCCCAATCCTCCATTTTTAGGGTCAGTATGTAGGCCAACAACTCTCCCTCAAACACCACCTTCTCTGACAATAGTGGTGTAGTCACCATGAATTTTGAATTGTCTGGATCTTTAGGCACATTAGCTATGGCCTTGCACAGTGGGATATAGTTTGGTAGTCGAGTCATTAGCTCACCCTCCTTAACATCAATCTCCTCAATGCCTCCACGCAATTCTTCCTCACTTAAATCCCTCGGCTCTATCGGCTATTGTGACTGATCCATCTTCCCCTTCTGGCAGACTTCCATGGTGTTTTTCCATGGTGACTACCTCACCAGGACCTACTGAGGTTTCTTATTCTTCTTATATGTCGCCTTGGATGCAAAAGGTTGTGGTATAGAAGGCTTACTTTTGGGAGACCTAGGCCTCGTAGTCAGAAATCTTGTAGGGATAGATGGCATCAATTCTATCTCAGGGGGAGTTGGAGTCATATTGGCCACAAAATGTTCTCAGAGAAAATTAGGTACAACAACCAACCCTCATGGCGAAAAAATCTCTTCCCAATCGATCTCAAAAATATAGTTCTGCACTTGGCACACAACAAGGTGAAAATCTCAATACAAACTCTCAGGAAGAAAACTGTTCGAATGAAGGGGACATGTCATATTTATAGTTGAATTTGAATTCGAATCCAACCATTCTGTCCAATCTCTGATCCTTAATGCATCTTTGGTAGCAGATTTCCAAAGATATGCTATATAAATGTGTCCTCCCAGCTATTTTCAATGAAATTTTGCCATCCAATCATCTACAATGCTTCCAACGGTTATTTTTCATCCAGGTTGTGTGGAACTAAGCCTTATGTTGCAACTCCCCTCTACGCCTTACTTCCATCCATTGTGCAACCCTCTTGCTTCGTCTTTCCCACTTTTGGCCAGTTTAGTTTATAGTCCTGTACTTTCTTACATCTACCTAAAGTAGTAAGACCATCTAACCATCATATGGTAATTGTATAGGGGTGGGATGACTCTTGTATAGCTTCAATGAACTTCCATTGAACTTTCCTGGAAATAATTCCCCATTCAGCTGTGCGAGGTGAACTGTGCTACCATTGATAATATCCTTCACAACATAGGGTCCCAGCCAATGCATTTGAAACTTCGTAAGGAATTTTGTAAATTTACCATCATATAGAAATACTAGATCATTAACTTGGAATGTTTGTTGTTTTATATGGTGATCATGCCATGCCTTTTCGCTATCCTTTTTCACTTCTTGATGAAATCTTGCTAGGAAATGATCTTCTTCCAGTTCTACTAACTACACGAGACGCTCCTCCATAATATTGTGATCAGCCATATCTATTAATGCTACAATGCACAGACTTGGCAGAATGTATTCTTCCGGTAATAAAGCCTCCTAACCATATATCAGTCGAAAAGGGGTTTGGCCTATCAACATTTTAAAAGTGGTCCTATACGCCCAAAGGACTGTTGGTATGCGCACATCCCAGTCATTGCACTTTGCGTTGCAAGCCTTTGTCAAATAGCTCTCCAAGATTTTATTGAAGGCTTATACTATACCATTATCTTGAGGGTGATAGGGCGTACTCTTCTGATGATATACCTAGAATTCCTCAAGCAGAGAAAAAAATAGTTTCGTTTAAGAAGCGCGTGCCCCTATCACTCATTAAAATTTTAGGGCAACAAAACCAGACAAAATAAACTCAAAGATAAACTTAGCAGTGGTAGATGCGCTACAGTCTTTTACGAGTTGTGATTCCACCCACCGTGTCAAGTATTTAGTTGTGGTAATAATGTATTGTGCCTCGGTCTTTTTCCTTGGAGGCTGAATCAAACCCACGAAGTTGATATCCTATTTATTGAACACCAACAAGGTTATTTATAAATTTAGTGGAAACTCGTCCCTTCATGATGGTCTCCCCATCTGCTGACAAGCATCGTATGCCCTACAATACACCTTTGAATCCTTACGCACTATTGGCCACCAAAGTCATGTGTGCACGGTCTTTTCACAATTGCACTATCGACATAGTGTCCTCCCACTACTCCTGCATGCAGTTCTGCCAAAATTCTTGGTTGTTCATACTTTGCGACATATCTGTTGTTGGGTAGCGGAGGCCCCATGTAACGGTTTTGGGGCTTAAAGCCTAGAAGTTAGAGAAATAATATTGTAAATCTCCGAAATGAGCGGAGCGCGAAATGTAATAGGTTGAGTCAAGGAGTTTTCCACCCAAAAATACTATAGAATAACAAAAGGTAAGTCAGTCTGCCCATGGTCCGTGGACCATGGGAATGTATAAATAGAGCAAGGCTCTAAGGGTAGGAGGTAGTCAAGGTTTTGTTTTGGATCTGGATAATTATGGGTTTGTGAAGGCAATATTCTTTGCAACTGTGAGTCCAAGTCAAGGGTGTTGGTAGATAGATAGAGGCTCTGTAGCTGTGTGCACGGAGGCGTCGTAGAGTCCGTAGCTGTGTGCGTAGACCCCTGCAGCTAAGTGCGCAGGGTGGATCTAGTTGTATTGAAGGAAGATAAAGATAAGTTGTTTTCTGAAATATCATAGATCTATTTTGTTCTAGTTTATGCATCTGTTATATGAGTTTATATCTCTTTGTAATTGCATGCACTGGGTTTTATTGTTAAATGTTTTCTTAAAGACTATAACAAGAAGATCATATCTATAATAATTTCCTTAATAAGAAAGTACACCTGCAGTCTGATAGTAGTACAGAAGTGGTGCGAGGCCACAAAAAGGTTCGCGACCCCCTCCAGACCACATCAAGACATCCCAAGGGTGTGGAAACTTGGTTCTAGCACCCTCCCCTGCTACCTCGGGTGAGACCTTAGTTCATGCTCCGCAGACTGTTGCAGAAAGGGCTAGTAGCTGTGGGATTTTTTTGGCTAATAACTCTTCTGAACCTGGCTCGGGGCCCAATAAGCCAACAAATGGTTTCATTGTTGGGACTGCAATCTACCTAAGGGGTGTTTGATGTCAGTAGTTTGGAACCCTACGAGGAAAGATATTGAAGATTGATTGGACTAGAAGCGGTACGAGTTCATTGGTGGCCTTAACACACCTGTGTGCAAACTAGAAGTTTAGCATGGTTAACAAGATTAAGTTGCCTATGTTCAAAGGAGTAGGAAGGGAAGATCTAGAATAGTTTTGGTTCATAGTAAGGGTAGCGTGGGAAGTGCACTACAAGATCGCACATTGACTTGGTATATTAAGCACTCTAGTGATTACCCCAATGTCAGAATAACAGAGGTCCAGGATGCGCTAAAAAAGAAGTTTAGTTGGTTGAAATCATAGACGGAGTCAATCATAGGATTCAAGTAGATCGTGATGCTACCAAGAGAAACCCCTTGTGATCTGGATCAGAGACTAAAGAGTACGATCCGAGAGGCTAACATGACGCTGACAGATGCATAGCACTATGCATGGTTTGTGGCATCTTTGACACCACACCTGAGGACGACGTTATCACAACAAAAGATCTCAACCCAAGATGAAGCATTAGAGACAGTAATGAGGTTGCATGAGACTCCAATACAGGATCTTGGGTTGGGAGTTCAGCAGATCCATGCACAAATACAAAATCTATGCTTGGAAATGCAGAGCCTAAAACAGGAGAAGGCGCCCAGGACGGAAGTGCACAAGGAGGTGTGGTGCATAAAGTGTAAAGGCCAGGACCACGATAAAGATCATTTTCTGATATTCACAAACTACTTAACAGTAGGGGGACCAATGCCATTGTGACCAAAGGCACAAGCAGGGCCAAGCGTGGCGCCCTCACTCTAGTGCGTAATCTATCAAGTGGGAGGAAAGCACAACACAGAAAACTGTCACCTACAGCAAAAATTTACCCAGACCCCCCAACAGCTATTTTGAAAGTTTTGCAGATCGGTGGGCCACGATGAATAAGACTGCCCTAGTTATGAATTATTGATGGATCAAACACTGGCCTACAAGATGCAGACTGAGGCATGAGGTCAAGGTCTAGCCGCAACGATAGCGTGTGGTGGGTCCTAGGGGCGAGGATGAGCACAGGGAGGAATGGGGCCAGGAAGGGGCCGTAGGCAGCTAATCTGTTACAACTGTGGATGACGAGGATGCTACGCATGAGATTGTACTAATCTGTCTAGAATATCATGCCCCTACTACGAGCAGTTCGATCACGAAATGATAGATTGCCCCAAACTGATAGCGCAAATATGTGAGAAAAGGGCAGCACAACCCACATCAACACAGAATGTCCAAATGATGATGTATGAACCGCGAGAAGAAGACCCAATGTGAGCATGATGCTTAGAAGTGGCATGGCCACAGAGGAGGATAAAGGGAAACTAACTAAGGAAGGTGTGGGGGTTCGCAAGGAGACATGTTTGGAAGCAAGGAAGAGCTTCACAGAGGTCTTTACCCCAGGTAGTAGGGATTAACCCAAGCCGGAAAGGGATCCCTCGATGCTAACTACCTTTTTAGATACATGCATGAAATTGCTTCGCGACAATAGGGCAATTAAAGGCTTACAACAACTAATAACTAGGTTCGTGGGATCGGGCGAACTGCGTGTGGTCCGAAAATTGGAGAAACATGCTTCACGTACTGGATGGGAAATGCGATTAACGGTGCAAATTGGTGACTATGAGATGGATCAGATCATTCTGGACTTAGGCTTGGATGCAAACGTGCTACGTAGACAGACTTGGGAGCACATGGGAAAGCCCACACTGCAATGGTCTCCTATTCAATTGCAGATGGCGAACCAATAGAAGATCCTACCCATGGGAAGACTGCAAGGAATTACCATAGATATAGAAGGCGTGAGCACACAAACGGACTTTGAGGTAATATAAATCATGGATGAAAGTAGCCCTTACCCTATGTTAAGTTCCTATACCAATAGGTGTCATATTTCATGATTGATTCTTAAGAATGCCAAATATGTTCATCCTTTCCATGCTGCAAAGGTTCCATATTTTAAGAAAAAATCAAAAAATTTAAAAAATGAAAAGAGGGTATGCCCTAAAAGAAAAATCAAAGGGCAAAAGAATGAATTGGTAAAAAAACAAAGAAAATGAACCCCAAAGAAAAGATCAAGAAAGTGTGCTAGTCAAAATGCCACTGTTATCCCATTTTTGCAAAGAAGTTCAAATTGTGCAAATAGTGGCTTCTGTCACACTTAATGGATGGCCCAACAACTCAATCTTGGCCTCCCCATGTTTAAATTTCTTGTTTTAGAAATAGGGAGTGAATTCTATCCAAACAGTTCAAGCTTGGCAGACCAGTAGTCAGGTAGAGAAGCAAGGGTGCTCAACAGTTAAATTTGAGCCCCTGGAAGAGATAAGGGCAGACTTAGATAGGAGGACAGTTAAAAGAAAACAAGAGAAAAAGGGTTTGCTAGTTCAAATGCACCCAATAAAAAGGAAGAAAAAATGTTAGGTGTAGTAAGCTGGGTAGGCAGTTGGATGTTGCAGAAGCAATTTTATGAGCAGCTTTGTCTTTTTGAATATGATCTATCTCATGGCTATCACAAATGCCATGGCAAACTGGCTGCAAAACAACTAAAGCATGACTAATCTCCCCTCTCATTTCTCCAAGAACATTTACTGACATCCCCTCAAGGACATTGGGATCTGCTCAGTGGTCCTAGTTCATTTCATTTTATGAGAAAAACTAAGCAAAACTTTGTGTTTTCTTAGGCAAAGGAAGCCACATTTCTTGTGTAAAAATCCTTTTTCTTCTATTATGCTAAGTCTCTAAAAGTTCATGACTAGGTTCCCTTTATTCCATAAGCCTAAGTTTCACCTTTTGCTTAGGGCTTTGTTTAAAAACGTTTCTCATATTAACATCCTAACTTTATATTATAACTCATATATAATATTTTCCCTCCCATACTATGTAAAAATACATAAAAACACCAAAAAACTTAATATCCTGCCCTGGGCTTGATAAAGCCATATGTTAACATTTACGGGGGTCCAAGGTTTACCCGAAACCTTGTGGACAACCCTTCCCTGTGCGCATATAACATTGGGATTTATTCAACGCTTGGTTGAATAAATAACCGCGCCCAAACGTTTAACCAAAGTTTCAATACACGCAAAAACATTACAAAACGTTAAAAATTAACGTGGGTCCCGTACTCCATACGCCTCCGCTAGCGCCACCTGTCCGTCAACCGTCCGATCCGGGCTTTCCCATCGGATGATCCACATCGATATCGCGACCCCTCTGATGACCGAATGATAGCGTCTGGGAAATCGCCGTTTTTCCTACCGTACAAAAAACACGTGTCGCCACCGTGTTTTATCGCGTCCGCTCCACCCAAAACCGCCATTGTCCAAAAAGTGGTGCGATAAAACCATATACCGCCACCGCTTCCTGCTGCTGATGTCATCGCCCAACCACTATATCATTCTCTGCGTTTGCCACGTCACCACTAGGTCAGCTTCCGTACCCCTGCTACCCAACAAAGATGATTTCATGCTGACATCACCCGACCAAAGCGCGCCAAAAACCCGCCAAAATCAATTTTTTGTTAAAAAGCCGTTAAACATTGTTTTTCGTTCATTTCACTTTGTTTCTTCTGCACGATTTTTGCATGGTGTTTTACGTTCAAACTGGGATTTCAACTGCACATTCCACCACCCAGAGAAATCCAGCCCACAGCTCAATCTCTCAGCTCGGTCTGCCACCCACATTTCGCACAAGGCGTCCATAAAACAGGTATTTACCTGAATCCTGCTCCTAAACCCTGTTTTTCTAGCTTTCTCTGTAAAAATCACCCGAAGAACCAAAATTCTAATTAAGACATGGTGCAGCCTTCAAACCTCTACATCATAGCCACTGTTTTATCCATCTTTTCCAAAGAAAACTCGTGAACTCTGTTTCTGTTGTAGGGAAAAGTATCCAATATGGAATGACCCTATCCCACTCTAAGGGTGATAGTACCTCAGCAACAACTGAATGCAAAGCTATTCAAGATTACTTCTTTATGAGATGTAAGAGAGAGGAGAAACAGATCCACTAGCCGTTGTCTTCCGCTAATGGTTGATCCAATCTTCCTTCTTTGCTGCTTGCTCCCAGCTCCTTGCTCTTTCACTGGCCCAGCTACACAGAGATCCTGCAAAAGCACAAGAAAGGGAAACTACAAGAAGCATACATCCATAATTGATTCAAGGATTAGAATAAATCAAATATACAAGCATCAATACACCATTAAGACACATGCATATAGAAGAACCTCAAATGCTTTATTAATGGAAGAAGTAAAGTTCTGAGAGTGTTACAACCATAAGAGGCCCAATCCAGCAACACCTCCCAGCAGAAAGAAATCTCCTCTTCACCTCCTTCAAAGCAATCACCCAATAGTTCTATGCACAAACCAATAGCACTTCCTTACATTCACAAAATTCCAGCCCCCTTAGACCTCATGAGAGAGCTCTATATATAGGAGTTTTGGAGAAAGGATGAGTCAGCTTGAGGCTGGCATGAAGCTGACTAGTGTCCTCTCCCACTTCAGTTATACTTCAGTTCTTGAGTCCACTTGGAGTTTCTTGCTTCCACTTGGAGATCTAGATCCTCTTACTCATCACAAGGCGAATTCCCTGATCCAAGTGTCATTTTGGAAGCTTCCTGGGCATTTGACACCTTGCAGAATGACTGTGCCACTTGGCCAATCTCGCCCAGCGCAGGTAGCCTTCATTGCTTTTGACATTCAGCGCAGGTACAGAGTGGAGTAGTTGACATTCAACGCAGATGCTCAGTGGAGCAGTTGACATGATCCAGAAATAGCTTGTTTTTGAGTGTTTTCAGGTGGAGAACTGATTTTCAGTGCTGTGGTTTGCTGACCTTGTTCCTCTAGGGGTAGGAACAACATGTTTAGGGACTTTGGATCCCTTAGGTTATTGACATTTCATGCTTCATGCTGTAAGGCACAAAAATGTCTATAACAGTTGCCCCCTAAAGTATGAGGTCGTTTATCAGGTGAAATGCTTTATCAGGAGGATCCGAAGTTCATTCAATCGCTGAGAGGTGCCCTGTAATAAATACAATACAATACATTATTTTTCATTCTGCTTTCATGATCTAGCTGAGGCGGGCATTCCCATGCTCAGCTTTATAAATTCATTTTGGTACATAGAACAGACGATCGTCTGATGGTAGACTGATAATTCTCTGCTGAAATTATCATCCTTTGAGTAGGATGATCATCTGCTGCAATGATGTACATAACAAATGTCTTTATATTTCCTGAATATATATCGCAACCCGGATGGATGAAACTAGATCCGGGGTCTTCAAACTCGTTCGATCTTCACTCTAAGTACAAGTCGATCCATGTGAGAATTGCGCTGAAGTCGAACATGGAAAGACATCGCTTGATTACCGGTCAATAATGTAAAACGTTAACAAGCGCGAGAGGAATCACCAATAATGACAATGACCCTCAAGGTACTGCAGGACAATTCACGTGGTGTGAATAAAGGACTTGGCGTCGAACACCACGCAAAATCTTCTGGTCGAAGGTCATTAATGTATACCTGTCGCCGGAAGTGAGAAACTTGCCATTGAGGCATGCAAGCTTCAAAGTACTGAGGGGGTTGTTCCTAGATAAACTTCTTGGATAATGAGCTGAAGTCGACAAGAAGCGATCCGTCAAAGGAGGGCCTTAATGAATCCCACATCAATGACATGGAACGGAGCTAATGATTTTAGTGGAGGTGAAAACAATCTGTGAAATATGATTCAGGGTGGCGATCATGGGCAGATGAAGGATAATGTATGGCAGTGGATGGGACACGGTTGACTCTTTCTGAACAACATCTCTTGAACATATAACGACACTGATGTGATGGATCGGTAGCATTACCCTAGATGTGGATGGTTTGGCGAGGACCATGGTGATGAGACCGGTGAATGAAACAACCCAACCCGATGTGATACGGAGGACAAAGTGTCATGTTCAAGAGCGACTTGCTACCATTAAAGCTTTGAGGTTCTCCCAATTTTTCCCCAGTCGTTTCTGACCAGTACCTCTTTATTTTTGTCAATCTTGAGGAGGATAACATATGCTTGTTCTATAACCTGCCCTTCGGGCAAGCCCATCGCTATGTTTTAACGAGCCTAGCGATAAGGAAACTCGTTCTCGTCTAAAGACAAGTTTGTCGCTATTTTAATTATTTTAACGAGTCTAACGACAAGGAAAACTCGGTCCTTTTCAATTTTAGAGAGTCTGAAAAGGTACAGAAAGTTAACTCCAAAATTCCTTTTTCGTCATCTAATCCCTTAAGCCTGAAAAAGTATAAAACACTACAGAAGGGATGAATTTTCGATAACTTTAACGAGCCGAATAAAACAAGCGCTCGACCTTTTTGTGCAATAATCCCTCAGGACCAAAAAGATTAAAATCTACGGGAGGGATAGCTCTTCCGGTCACTTTAACGAGCTGGAAGGCCAAAACTCGGCACACTTTTCATATTTTACGAGTCAGATGAAAAGAGCTCAAAGAAGACTCGTCTTTTGAGGAACGAGTGATAAACAGGGATAGCAGCAGATTCCAGGTACAGATTGAAATTTTCCAATCACGGTAGTGTCACAAGGATGGCTAGGTGAAATCACTCTTCGCAGCTGTTCCTCAAAATAGGTAAACAATCATATGGAGGTGAACGATTGGCCAAATGAAATGGAGGTGGCGGGTGCAATCACGACCAAGGCTTTTTATGGCTAATAAATTTACGATCACAATGGTTATTTACCGGTACTGGGTTCATTTTTTAAAGAGCTTGAATGCGCCAAAACACTGCTCAAAAGCTTATGTTTATTTTTTAACGAGCATGAACTATGACGCTAAAACTGCTCGGATCTCGCTTTTCTATTTTTTAACGAGCATAAATTCCGTGGTAAAACTGCTCGATGATACCAGTCATAAGATAAGAAATGTCTCCTATGAGATAGCTATTTTTTATGGAGCTTTATCTCACGAAGCTATGCTCCTAATTTGGAAAATTTTGACCTTTGCCCCACATCCTTCCTTTATGCAAGTTTGGAAACGACTAATCCAAAAAACAGATAAATAACCGCTCCTAGCTTGCATTCCAAAAGGTTTGCATGCCCCCAGGTATAAAGTACAATTTCAAGGCTGCCCCTCCTCTCCTCCACCTCTGCTTTTCTTTGGGTGTTCACAGCTACTTGTCGTCTTGCTAGTCTAATGTTAACGATACTTGTCTTCTCGTTATTTTTAACAGGTCTTATGCGGTACTTGTCTTCCCGTCAGCCTAATTTTGACAGCTCTTTTGCAAGATCGCAAGAGAAACAGCTACTTGCGACAAGAGAAGAACACTACTCAAAGATAAAACATTAATGTTATTGAGGGAGGCTTGCCTCTTTCTGGTTACCCAAAGATTGTTTTGTTAACACCATCAAACGAAAACATTTCCTCGGCACTGTCTACCGAAGTAGACAATGGTGAATGACCTTTGTCAAACAAGTAACCTTGACAAAAGAATCCTGTTCCAGAACAACCCCTCTTCCATCCACGGACGGGGTACGGACTAGTCATATTCTTTCGCGGAAATTCTACCCTATACCCAAGGTTTCCTCTGCCCGAAGCAGACCAGGATGCATGCCCCCTGGGTTCCAGTCCCATCTTTCCGAATCACTCGCATTCATCGGGAAGGAGGACTGGGGGTGGAGACATTTCTTGGGTGAACAGACCATTGAGAGTTGGTATTTGACTATTTGTGATGCGTGATCCCGGAAATGAAAGTTGGTCTACGAGCTTGACCATTCTTCCTTCGTGTGGAAAACACATTACTCTAAAGAGTGAGGAGACTATAGCTCCCATGCAATATATATAGTCTCGTCCAAGGAGTAGGTTATAATCCAAGGGTCCTTGAACGACCATCACGTTCATTTGAACGGTCTTCCCTTTCAATGTAACAGGTACATTGGGGAGGGTCCCTAATGGTCGACTGGTTCCTTTATCAAAACCCGAGAGATTTCTTATCTTAGGTAAAAGCTCCGGGGAACCCAGTGCTTTCCAAGCAATAGAGGAAAGGATACTCACAGATGCCCCTTCATCAATGATAGTTCCAGCCATTACCATTCTGTAGATTTGGACTATAATTCTGAATGGTATACTGGCTGGTAACCGGGGTCTGCCTAGTTGGTTCCAATCAAAGGACACAACCAAGTTGCTTGGTGGTGGGACCGAATACACAGCCGGATATGACCCTGACGATGTTCCTTCCTGCGATAAAGGAATGGGCGCATTGCCCTGATGCTCATCAGAGTCTGTGTTGATGAAAAGAATCTGGATGGTGTCATCCTTATTCTCTTTAGTGAGGGTGTCATTTGAAGATGAATCTTCAGTGACGGTGTCATTTGAGGATGAAACCTCTGAAGGAAGAACCGGGTCAACTGCCGTATCGACCTTTAGACTTTCGTCTGGTCTGGATTCAGTAGGTTCCTTTTCAATGACTGACGCTTCAGCCGACCACTTGAGCGGGCCAGCTGTGTTCTCAACCAACGAAGGACTTGGCACGGGTTTTTTGTATCCAGGAGGAAGTCCCAACGGTGAAACCGGGCGATCTTCCAAAACTCTCTTCGCTTCGTCTAAGAAGGGACAATGGTGGATGGCGTGATCACCTTCACACAGTCTGCAGGGAGATCTTGATCCCCCTCTCTGTCTTGAACCTTCACTTTCGCTGGTTGACGGTAAGCAATCAACATGGTTATCAGAGGTTGATGCTCCCGAATTGTGCAACCGAGGGGACCAGTCCTTTAATATCCGGGGAATACAGAGACAATCTCTATGGAAGTGGTCTCCTCTACATATGACACATGGCGATTTAGGCCCGGTCTGTGCTGTGTGTGGATTTTTGTCAGATGTCTTTTGCTTGCCCCCAGTCGCCTTAGGCTCCTTCTTCTTCCTCTCTCTCTTCTTCTTCTCCTTCTTCTCCATAGGAGCTTGGATTTTGCCAGCCCCACCTTGTGAAGATGAAGGATTAGAGGAAGAGTTATAGGAAGTTGAAGGCTGATGGGCAGCTCTAGACTGGTCTAACTGTTGACTCAACTGCTCAGGAACCATGGTGGTCTGAATTACATTAGTTGAGAAAAGCCAAATAGGCAGGCCAATTGTCAGTCCTGGAAGCGACAATGTGGCCATGTGGGGCGCACCAACTTCTCCCCAAGAGGAGAAAGGACTAGGATTTCCATCATGTGGAGTTCCTTGGTTGGGGCGTTCCATGTTCTCAACCTAAAGATCAACATAGGAATAGGAGGTGATTATGTTCCGTTTAAAATGAATTTTATAACGACACTTTTAGACACAACTTGCTTTTTCACTTTTTAAGAGTCGAGAAAAAGCTAAAGATGACTCTAGTCTCCTTCGATGTTTTAACGAGCCCGAAGTGACAAATGCTCGGCTGGACTTTTTCAGTTATAGAGTTTGAAAAAGGCCAAAAGAAACTGCTCTGGAGTTCTAGGTAGAGGGTGTGCCAAACTTTTTGCAAAACCACAGAATACGTTTTACGGTACGAGTGGTCGATCTTCGTGAATGCTGTGTTCACTGCATTGCGATCAGTAGGGCGGCCGACACGGTTTCCTATTGGATAAAGGCTTTGATCCTATAGGGGTCTCCCAATATATACGCGACGGTACGTGGGAGCACAAGTCCGTATTGATACTTATCGCTTCACCGTGGAGGAATCACCCAACCACTCAACGCTAAGATATCACGTTTAACGACGCCGGAACACGTCTCTAGCTTAGACCTCTATGTGTTTGCGTTATGTTTCAATGCGTTGTTATGTAAATTCAATTCATTTTAATGTTGATCTTGCTTAGCAGTTTGCCTTTATGGATCACCACGAGATGTATAGTGACACTCCTAAATGCAGTCTAAGATGATAAGCAAGCTTTTCAATCTTTCAACTTTGAAAATCTTAACTACTGAGGGAAAAGAAAGACAACATCTTTTCACACAGATCATAGAGCACACACTAATGCACTTTTTCCTAAATCATCATACAAGCTGTCATAATGCACATGCACAATGCATGTATTTCTTTTCTCTTTCTTAATGTTGTGTGACACAAAAAGAAAGCTGTTGTATAACTTTGAATTCAATTTCAAGTGAAAGTAAACAAGCTTGTCCAAAATCAAAAGACACCTTAAGATTTACTTGTTTTGACACTAGAAATATACAAACTCAAACCAAATGACGAAAGAAAAAGCTCAATCAGCTATGAACAGCAAACAAGCTAACTCTTAAGATCAAAACGACACTTTATCACAGGTCTAGATCCAAGAGGCCACAACAAGACTGGTTCACTTTCGTTATGGGAAACTGTAAATGATACAAGAAATACACAAAGAAAAAACACAGTTTATTTATACAACCGAGGTGGAATAGTGACAAGGAAAGTTGGTTTCAGATAGGCCCACTGACTGGTAACAAACAACAAAAACAAGAGTGAAAACAGGGCAAGAAAAAGCAGGAAACCCCAGTAGCACAAGGCAAGACTGGTCCAGCGCAGGTGGGACACTGCCTGTTTGACCTTCAGCGCAGGTAGCCCCTTCGAGAACTGCGCTGAAATGCAAACAGCCTTTGTACAACCTGCACTGAAGAACGAAACTTTCGTTTCTCTTGGTTTCCGGGTCACAGATTGCTAAAAAATTCACAGTTTTTGCTCAAATCAGAAGCTATCAGTCAAGGACACACTAAGGGATGACAAGGAGGATGAAAAGCTATCACTAAGAGCTTATTAGAGTCCTTGTGGATCAGCTCTTCAAATCATAAACTTGCCCAGAAACTGAGCTAGAGTAGCTGCCCTCTACTTTGTATTTGAAGGATTCAAACACAGTTCGATTTGGTACTCTCTTTGTTTATGAAATGAATAGCAAAAAACACAAACAACCAACAAGATACGATCCCCAGCGGAGTCGCCAATTTGTTGTAGGGAAAAGTATCCAATACGGAATGACCCTATCCCACTCTAAGGGTGATAGTACATCAGCAACAACTGAATGCAAAGCTATTCAAGATTACTTCTTTATGAGATGTAAGAGAGAGGAGAAACAGATCCACTAACCGTTGTCTTCCGCTAATGGTTGATCCAATCTTCCTTCTTTGCTGCTTGCTCCCAGCTCCTTGCTCTTTCACTGGCCTAGCTACACAGAGATCCTGCAAAAGCACAAGAAAGGGAAACTACAAGAAGCATACATCCATAATTGATTCAAGGATTAGAATAAATCAAATATACAAGCATCAATACACCATTAAGACACATGCATATAGAAGAACCTCAAATGCTTTATTAATGGAAGAAGTAAAGTTCTGAGAGTGTTACAACCATAAGAGGCCCAATCCAGCAACACCTCCCAGCAGAAAGAAATCTCCTCTTCACCTCCTTCAAAGCAATCACCCAATAGTTCTATGCACAAACCAACAGCACTTCCTTACATTGACAAAATTCCAGCCCCCTTAGACCTCATGAGAGAGCTCTATATATAGGAGTTTTGGAGAAAGGATGAGTCAGCTTGAGGCTGGCATGAAGCTGACTAGTGTCCTCTCCCACTTCAGTTATACTTCAGTTCTTGAGTCCACTTGGAGTTTCTTGCTTCCACTTGGAGATCTAGATCCTCTTACTCATCACAAGGCGAATTCCCTGATCCAAGTGTCATTTTGGAAGCTTCCTGGGCATTTGACACCTTGCAGAATGACTGTGCCACTTGGCCAATCTCGCCCAGCGTAGGTAGCCTTCATTGCTTTTGACATTCAGCGCAGGTACAGAGTGGAGCAGTTGACATTCAGCACAGATGCTCAGTGGAGCAGTTGACATGATCCAGAAATAGCTTGTTTTTGAGTGTTTTCAGGTGGAGAACTGATTTTCAGTGCTGTGGTTTGCTGACCTTATTCCTCTAGGGGTAGGAACAACATGTTTAGGGACTTTGGATCCCTTAGATTATTGACATTTCATGCTTCATGCTGTAAGGCACAAAAATGTCTATAACAGTTTCCCTCTGTGAGTTCACCCATTAAGCTGAATTTAAGCTCGTTTCCACATGCAATTTCCACAGAAAGGGCCCAAAACTACTATTTTACCTGCTACTGCTGCATAAAACCCACAATTCAAATTCAAAAATTACCAAAGACTGTATAATGGAGGCCCCAGTGGCCCTGAATGTTGCCCCCTTGAATGCACCACACAAGGAATTGGAATGGCTACCCCTTGCTGACAGAGATTTCCAAATTAATGATATGGTTGGTGACAAGCCTCACCTTCAATCTTTTTGTGAAATTAGGAATAGCTATAGAAGCAATACTGATGTCTTTGGAATTTGGGAGTCCAACATTCCCATCTACTACCTCCCTTCAGTAAATGTGCTTCCTGATCTCATCCATTTGTGCTGTGCAAATTATGACCCCACACAAAGACCAGTTATAGCTCCATCTGGGACTGTCTTGTTTCATATTACTCCTCAATCCATAAATGAGATGTTGCACTTTAAGCCAACTCAGCCTCTGGCTCCTCTCACCATGGGATTTTCGCTTGACCAAGGTGTCAAACTGCCCAGCTCAGAGATAACCAGAATTACTCAGTTATTCATGAAACCAAATTGCCAGCCTCAGCAACCTCCTCCTTATCTGCATTCTTGGTTTAATGAAGTATGGAGATTCATTGTAGACATGATATTCTACATCTTAGGATTCAAAACCAGTGAGTATATTGATGAGACTACCTTAGTTTTGATGTCCATATTTACTCCAGGACAGCCCCCTGCTGTCAAATATGATTATGCCACCTTCATCTCTAATAAGATCCATGAGCAATTCATGAGCCTGGACAGAGAAAGAGTGTTCAAATACACATCATACATATATCACTTGCTGCTATATAATCAAGCTGATAGTTTTCAAATTCCTCTTAGAAAATTGGATCTCAAAGGAGAAAGGAGGTCGGTGATGTTTTGGACCTCAGTATTCCATATAGTCTATAACTCTCCTTATACTTATTGTGAGTTCATTGACCTGTTCATCCATCCAGCCACTTCTTTATTGTTGATAACTCCTCCTGCCAGGCTCTCTGCTGAAATGCAGAAAATTTTGCATCTCTCAAAAGACTACAGTATTGGTGACTGGTACTTTTACCAGAATCACACAAAGATAAGGATTTATGGTTGTGAATTATCCCCCTACAAGCTGCCAATGTATATACCTTGTTGTAGGGAAAAGTATCCGATTCGGATGACCCTATCCCACTCTAAGGGTGATAGTACCTCAGCAACAACTGTAAACAAAACTACTTAAGGTTTACTTCTTTATGAAAGCAAGAGAGAATGAAGAAATGCACTAACCGTTGCCTTGCGCTTAATATTTGCTCCAATCTCTTCTCTTGGCTGCTTGCTCCTAGCTCTTTGCCCTTTTGCTGGCCCAGCTACAATAAGATCCTGCAAAATAACAAAGAAGGAAACTACAAGAAGCATGCATTCATAACTGATTCAAGGATTAGCATAAATCAAATATACAATCATCACAATACATCATTGAAACAAATGCATATAGAAGAACCTCAATAGCTTTTATTAATGGAAGAGGTAAAGTTCTGAGAAGGTTACAACCATTGAAGGCCCCAATCCAGCAACACCTCCCAGCAGAAAGAATTTCTCCTCTTCACCTCCTTCAAGCAATCACCCAATAGTTCTATAGTGAAACCAACAGCATATCATTACTTTGCACAAAATTCCAGCCTCCTGAGCTCATAGGAGAGAGCTCAATATATAGATGAATTGAGAAAGGATGAGTCGGCTTGCAACTGATGTGTAGCTGCCTTGTGTCCTCTCTCTCTTCAGTTGATCTTTAGTTCTTGAGTCCACTTGGAGAACCTTGCTTCCACTTGGAGAAACAGAGCCTCTGACTCATCACAAGGCGAAATCCCTGATCCAAGTGTCATTTTTGGAAGATTCCAGAGCAATGACTCAGTGTGCCACTTGTCCCATCTCGCTCAGCGCAGGTGGCATTTGTCCTACCTGCTTTGCAACGTAGGTACACCATGGAGGAGTTGAGTTTCAACGCAGAAGCCTAGTGGAGCACCTGCTTTGATTTCAGGATTGCTTGTTTTTGAGTGTTTTCAGGTGGAGAACTGATCTGAGAGCTGTTGGTTTGCTGACCTTGTTCCTCTAGGGGTAGGAACATCATGTTTAGGGACTTTGGATCCCTTGGATTATTGACAATTCATGCCTGATGCTGCAAGGCACAAAATTGTCTATAACATACCTATGAGATTGTTTGCCCTGGAATACTTCAGGCAATTTATTAGTTCAGATTTGACTCATTTCTATGGTACTAGGAAAAAGGCACAGCTTAAAATAAGAAATCAGTTGGGCCCTTTTATCTTCAACAAAAGGGAAGCCTCGAAAGAGGCCAATAAGATTTTAGGGGAGCAACTTAAGTTGAAACAAAATTTTTATTGGGAACCTTATGACCTTGAACATTTCATAAGTTATAGAAAAGTGAAAAACAAGCTTACAGCATATGTTCACCACCAAATCCCTGAAATTCAACAATATGCCAACCAACAAGAATGGGTAGAAGGTACATTAGTTGAAGAAATTACTGAAGAAGAAAAATTGGAAAAAGCCATGAAAGACATTGAAAAAACACTTGACTTGGACTCTTTTGGAAAGTTATCCTTCAAACTGCCCTAGCACATAGGAGGTGATACATCTTTTGCAGGGACTTCTCAGCAGTCCACACAAAAAGCCAACACAGGGTCAGCAAAGGACAAAGAGGTAGTAGATCCAGAGCAGGACATAATGATAGACCAGCCAGCTACATCAAAGGAACAAGGTCAATGGCAGGTCCCTCTAGCACAAACAAAAGCACCAGAAATCCCTATACTAGAGACTCCTCTAAATGAGGAGAGAGGTAAGAAAAGGGATAGGCAGGAAGACACACCAATCAGTGGTCCTGAAGACCAACCAGGGGAGAAAAGGTAGAGATTGAACCCCCTATCAGAGGAGGAATTCGTTTAGGAAATTATAGACAGTCCAAGGGAAGAAAGAGCAGTCAGCCACGATACATCTCCAGTCACAGAAACATCAGCCAGTTAACACAGATAGGAGATTGGAAGACAACATAGTGTGGAATTCTCTTCTGCTAGGCAGCAAAGTAAGCAAGGCTCAAACATTAAGAAAACATTCACTGAAATAAAATCAAAGAATGAGCCAATAAGGATTCAACTCTATAATCACTTGCTGAGGATGGACCCCACAAATCAACAAAGATTAATGTCAGCATATGACATCCAAGAAGGGAAGATGATCCTGAGTCACTTCAAGCCCAAAATGCTACAGCCACAGACAACTGCTGATTACATCAGGACTAATCTAGAAGTATTAGCCAAGAATATCTAGCCAATGGACCAAATTGAATTACATAAGCAAACCGGGAAATGGTATACTCCACATTGGCAAATAAGGCACTGCTGGGCCACAAATTGTAGAATTTTTTAAATAATACTTCTGCCCCATTGGAATTGGAAAAGGCTTCCTCTTTGGCTAAGGATAACAGAATTAAATCCTTAGAAGAAATTATCATAGAGCTGGGACATGATCCCAAGGATCCCAAAGGCATCCAAGCATTAATAAGAAAGAATGAGGAAGACATTGCAGCTCTCAGGAAGCAGCTCAAGCTGCCCATTACCATGCATCCCAAAACTACAAAGATTGTTGAACAAAAATCACAGGAAGATGCAATGGAACTACTGATGAAAATGAATGAAAGATTGGCAGAAACAGAGAAGGCATTGGAGGAAGCAGTACAAGGAAAACAGGGAGAGTTGTCCTCTTAGTCATCTCAAACAGCTCCAATTGTTACAACTGCTCCTTCTACAGTCACAACAATAGTCCCTCCTACTAATCCGGCATCAACAGCACCAAGCACTTCAACAACAACAACACCAAGCACTTCAACAACAATAGCAGCAGGCAACAGCACTACCATGTCTACTGAAGAACTGATAAAGGCCATGGAGGATCTAAAACTCCAAGTGTCAGAATTAAAGGGTGAAAAAGAGAAATTGGCCAAGTTGGAAATTGGTTATGATAAATCTAAAATGACAGTGGCAGAAAAAACAAGGGAAGTGAAAGCATTGGAGTATAAAGTAAAGGCATTGGAAAAGGACCTCTTATTAGACAAACCTCCGGTAGAAATAAGGAGCATTTTATGGGCCAACATTAGCCAATCCATCACTAATATGTGGAAATCAATACAGATAATTCATGAGAAGATTGATTTGGTAGCAGCAGCTCAAGAAGAAATGCAAAAGGCCCGGGATTCATTGGTAAACATGTCCGAACAGGCCAATAGGCTAATACATTTCTTGAACACCCACAGCAAAGAAGATCTGGCAAAACCGGATATCAGGGACAGGACAAACACTATTTTAATAATTAAAAGGGTCCTGAGCATGAGGAATTTCATACAAAATCTGGAAAGGAAGTGCCAGGAAATGCAAATGGAAATAAATGCTTTCACACAGAAATTTAGAGTTTTTGAGGAAAAGAGTTTGCCCGGTTTGTTAACTAATGACTACAGACTAATGCACATGCAGCCTATGTACACAAATTAAATACACATGTGGATAGTCAGGCTATAGCATCATCAAGCTCTACAGGAGAGAAAGCACTCCCATCTGGACAAAGCCTATATGACAATTTGTATAATTTGTTTTTTATTAAACATGAAGTGAGGCATCTTTTCACAGTCCAGCCCACTTTTTTCAGGTACATAAATGCAGATGAAACTCAAATTAAAATGCGCAGGCACCAATTACCAGATGATGAATGGTGGCAGAGTATGCTGGAAATCCTGTAGGTGGATTTCAAGGTTTTGTTTAATTTTTCAGAACATAACAGAGGCCATAAAGTGAAGAAAAGAGTAGGCAAAAAGTCACGCTGAGTAGCAGTCAATCAAAGCGCAATCAAAGCACCCAGGAAAGCAACACCAGCAGCATAGAATTTCACCAAAAGTACCATCTGCCGACTCGCTGAGCAAGTGATCAATGCATTTCACCAACAAAATGGCCAGCACAACATTTCTTACTTCTGCATTCATTTCTCTCTGTTCCCAAGAGCATTTACTGCTTCTGTAGAGTAGGTGAAAGAAGTTATGGCAAGATATTATCTCCTTTGAGATATTTTGTAAAATTTTGTACAAATACCTCCCCAATCTAAGTATTAGGGGTTGGTGAATATCATTTTGGAACTGCGCTGTAAATTTGAGAACTCTTCTGAATAAAGATTGTTGGAATGCTTTGCTGATGAACTCTCTGGTTATGGAATTGATGGCAGAAGCCCATGTTGCAGAATTCTTGAATTATCTCATGGATCAATAAGTCTTTTTAACTCTTGTTTTACTATTTTTGTGTTTTATATATCATCTATATATCATGTTCTAAATTACAGGAAAAAGGAATAGCCCAGAATTTACTTTGTTGTACTCTGTGTTCAATTCCTATCATTTTTATGTTTTCTTCAGGACTAGCATAGGCAGGAATTCTTCACTGCTCCTGTCTCCCTGGTTCTTACACTCTGAATATAATTAAGGAATTCTTAGTTGCTCCTTCGTAATATTTATCCACTTTCCCTCTGTTAGCATGATGAAAGATTCTTGGTTTCCTTTCATCTCTTGACTCCATTTCACCTGATTCCAGCTTAAAAATTGTTCCATGGTTAATTATCTTGCTCTGTAGTCCCTCCTTTGTCAAAGAAACCATACCCAAAAATTTATTTTCATTGACTCCATTAACCCAATGGTCTGAACTTCTCCTATTTTGCAGCCCTGTTTTATTGAATGTCACCATCCAAAAATCAAAAAACTACCTGCACTTCATAACTAGCCTAACATATAGCAAAATAAAGCTAAATCATAAAGAGAGAGCCCTCTCTGGTTGCAGATTGGCTAGAATCTACACCTAAAAGATTGGTTAGTGGTTACCTTGGTCATATTCCCTTTTCTCACAGCTTTTGGGGAACAACCTGAGTGATAACATCATTGGCGACTCCACTGGGGACCTGAATGACTGTGTTTGTTACTGCTGTCTATTTTCTAAAGCTACAGATGGAGCCTGAAGTTAGCCAGGTAGCCTTTGAAACTATTTTTGTTGTGCAATTACAGGAGTAAATAAAAGCTGCTTCAGTCTATCTCCAGTCTAGCTTTAGGCTTTAAATAGTTGTCTCAAAAATTTGATCAGTTTCCTTTTTTTTCAAAGGATCTTCAGGAAATTTCAAGATCCTATTAATTTATAATTTCCTAGAAAGATATTCTCAAAAGCAGTGTTCTTCAAATACTTCCAGAAAATACCAAAAACAGATTTAGAAGCTGGCTCCAAAGAAGAAAACTCGTTACACTAGATCAAATCCAGATCCCAATCCTCCAGCTATTTTTGAAAACCCTAACTTGATCTGTAAAAATCTTAGAAGACAAGAAAGTCTAGAAAATTCTGCTGATTTAAGTAGCGATACACCTTAGCAGAAATCCATCCAATATGAGCTTACTCCCCGAAAAGCAGCAGTCCTTTCTAGTGTTGTTGTAGCTTCTTCTAGTTCACCATCATCACTTCAAAGTATCTTTTCCACTCCTCCACCCACTCCACTTATCACAGCTGTTATCCCTGTGCTTCAAGCTGTCCCATTTATACCTGCAAATATGGAAAATCGATATGCCCCCCTGCAATTGCTTGCAAATCCCAGGGCTATGCGTCAAGATTATCAAAGTAAAATCACCTATTTTGATGATACTGGTACCTACATAGCACAACAACATACTAAGAAAATGATGGACTATTTTGAGAACTATGAAATTGATGATAATGATGTCAGGATGAAATTTTTACATTTAAACTGGCATTTCAACTGCATAGTCCGCCACCCAGAGAAATCCATCCCACAAATCGGTCCCTCAGCTTGGTCTACCACCCACATTTCGCACAGGGCATCCATAAAACAGGTATTTACCCGAATCCTGCTCCTAAACCATGTTTTTCTAGCTTTCTCCGTAAAAATTGCCCGGAGAACCAAAATTCTAATTAAGACGCAGTGCTGCCTTCAAACCTCTGCATCATAGCCACTGTTTTATCCATTTTGTCCAAAGAAATCCCGTCAACTCTGTTTCCCTCTGTGAAATCGCCCATTAAGCTGAATTTAAGCTCTTTTCCACCTGCAATTTCCACAGAAAGGGCCCAAAACTACTATTTTACCTACTGCTGCTGCATAAAACCCACAATTCAAATTCAAAAATTACCAAAGACTGTATAATGGAGACCCCAATGTCCCTGAATGTTGCCCCCTTGAATGCACCACACAAGGAATTGGAATGGCTGCCCCTTGCTGACATAGATTTCCAAATTAATTATATGGTTGGTGACAAGCCTCACCTTCAAGCTTTTTGTGAAATTAGGAATAGCTACAGAAGCAATACTGATGTCTTTGGAATTTAGGAGTCCAACATTCCCATCTACTACCTCCCTTTAGTAAATGTGCTCCCTGATCTCATCCATTTGTGCTGTGAAAATTATGACCCCACACAAAGAACAATTATAGCTCCATCTGGGTCTATCTTGTTTCATATTACTCCTTAATCCATAAATGAGATGCTGCACTTTAAGCCAACTCAGCCTCTGGCTCCTCTCACCATGGGATTTTTGCTTGACCAAGGTGCCAAACTGCCCAGCTCAGAGATAACCAGAATTGCTCAGTTATTCATGAAACCAAATTGCCAGCCTCAACAACCTCCTCCTTATCTGCATTCTTGGTTTAATGAAGCAGGGAGATTCATTGTAGACATGATATCCTACATCTTAGGATTCAAAACCAGTGAGTATATTGATGAGACTACCTTAGTTTTGATGTCCATATTTACTCCAAGACAGCCCCTTGCTGTCAAATATGATTATGCCACCTTCATCTCTAATAAGATCCATGAGCAATTCATGAGCCTGGAAAGAGAAAGAGTGTTCAAATACACATCATACATATATCACTTGCTACTGTACAATCAACCTGATAGTTTTCAAATTCCTCTTAGAAAGTTGGATCTCAAAGGAGAATATTTTGGACCTCAGTATTCCATATAGTCTATAACTCTCCTTATAGGTGCAATTATTCCAGCTTGGTACATTCTTTTGACTTCCTTTTCAATGAGAGGAAGAAGGACTGGATTAACCCTTCTAAGCTTTTGTTTAAAAGGCTTTTGATTTTTTTTTAAAGGTATTGTATGTTGGATAACAGAAGTATCATAGGACTTGAGGTCCTCATAGCTCCATGCAAAAACATCTTGAAATTCTTTAAACAATTCAATGTATTTCAGTTTTTTATCGGGAGGCAAGGCTTTGGACAATTTTACCATCTTAAGATTTTCTGCAGTTCCTATATTACAATCCTCAATTTCTACATTTAATGGCTGCATTTTTGGCTTTCTTGTGATATCATTCGAGTCAAAAATATCTTCCAGGGGAGTCAAGCCTGTAGGTGAAAAATTATCTTTCAAATCAATTACTTCAGATTCTTCCTCAGCAATTTCGTCAAGGTTCATTTGTTTCAGCTCTTGTAAATTTTTGCTGGTAAAAATTGTTGTATGTAAAATCTAATTTGCTGTTTCAGCTGATATATTAGTTTCTATTTTGTCTATTTGTTGTTCTTCACAAATGGTGCTTGTGTCTATGTTTGTGCTTGAGAATTATTCTTTCAAAGTCAGGAAATTGTTGAGTTGTGTGTCATTGTCAAACACTTGTCAATTTTTTACATTGTCTGGAACAGCAGGTCTGTGTTTAATCTCAGTAGTAAAGTGATGGTTGGGCTCAAATGGCAGCTTACAAGTGCTGGCAAATGTTGCCAAACTGTGAGCATGTAAATTGTGGTTCCTTGAGATTTTGGTGAGCTGTGATTCTAGAAAGGTATTAAGTATTTCAATTGCTGCCCCTTTATAAGCTCTTAGCCTAAGATCGTTTGTAACAAAGTTTCCCTTCATCTGTTGAATAATCGGATCGGAACCTCCCAAAATTGAAATCCTAGTTGCCCGTAGACTTTTAATCAGTTTGAGTCCTAGCAAAAGGGCCTCATATTCGGCCATATTGTTTGTACATCTGAAATTTAGCCTATATGCATGTCCTTTTGCATGATCATTCTGCATGTTATGTATCCAAATCCCTGCCCCTGCTCCTAATTTATTCACTGACCCATCAAATTCTAGATACCATAGGATTTCTTGACTACAGCTAGCATGAGGAGTTTTAGAAACTGTCTTAGTGGGCAGATTTGGATTTTGTAACTCATATGGTTTGCCTTGTGTGCGTGTTACATCAATCACTTCGACAATTTTTAGATCTTGAGCAGCGGATTCTTCATTAATGCTTCTTCTTTGTGCTGATTCTAGGAACTTGTCATTAGTTTTGGGACATATTTCAGCATTGTATAAGATGAAAGAATCCATATCAGAATGCACAGAATAAATGGGAAAGTTTTGGCGCTTTTCTTGACTGCCGACCACATATTTCATCAACGTTTCCTGGTACAACCTCTTTGGCTGGCCAAAGACTGAGATGGTGGCATAGGGCATGTCTAGCTGCAAAGATCCTTGGAGTTTTGCACCCCAGGATATGGACAAAAGCATTCCATACTTTGGTGGGATATCAGCTACCACTACATCCATTAGAATTGTCTTGGTAGGGTATTGCACTAGAGATACACACAAATCTTTGATTAGGCCTAGACACTTGACCTGGCTGGAATCAAATGAAAACAAGTCTTTATATGGCCTTGTGATATCTAGGTCCAATCTTTGCATGGTTTTTTACATTCAAACTGGCATTTCAACTGCACAGTCCGCCACCTAGAGAAATCCAGTCCACAAATCGGTCGCTCAGCTCGGTCTGCCACCCACATTTCGCACAGGGCATCCATAAAATAGGTATTTACCCGAATCCTGCTCCTAAACCCTGTTTTTCTAGCTTTCTCTATAAAAATTGCCCGGAGAACCAAAATTCTAATTAAGACGTAGTGCTGCCTTCAAACCTCTGCATCATAGCCACTTTTTTATCCATTTTGTCCAAAGAAATCCCGTCAACTCTGTTTCCCTCTATGAAATCGCCCATTAAGCTGAATTTAAGCTCTTTTCCACCTGTAATTTCCGCAGAAAGGGCCCAAAACTACTATTTTACTTGCTGCTGCTCCATAAAACCCACAATTAAAATTCAAAAGTTACCAAAGACTGTATAATGGAGGCCCCAATGGCCCTGAATGTTGCCCCCTTGAATGCACCACACAAGGAATTGGAATGGTTGCCCCTTGCTGACATAGATTTCCAAATTAATGATATGGTTGGTGACAAGCCTCACCTTCAAGCTTTTTGTGAAATTAGGAATAGCTACAGAAGCAATACTGATGTCTTTGGAATTTAGGAGTCCAACATTCCCATCTACTACCTCCCTTCAGTAAATGTGCTCCCTGATCTCATCCATTTGTGCTGTGAAAATTATGACCCCACACAAAGAACAGTTATAGCTCCATCTGGGTCTGTCTTGTTTCATATTACTCCTTAATCCATAAATGAGATGCTGCACTTTAAGCCAACTCAGCCTCTGGCTCCTCTCACCATGGGATTTTTGCTTGACCAAGGTGCCAAACTGCCCAGCTCAGAGATAACCAGAATTGCTCAGATATTCATGAAACCAAATTGCCAGCCTCAACAACCTCCTCCTTATCTGCATTCTTGGTTTAATGAAGCAGGGAGATTCATTGTAGACATGATATCCTACATCTTAGGATTCAAAACCAGTGAGTATATTGATGAGACTACCTTAGTTTTGATGTCCATATTTACTCCAAGACAACCCCCTGCTGTCAAATATGATTATGCCACCATCATCTCTAATAAGATCCATGAGCAATTCATGAGCCTGGAAAGAGAAAGAGTGTTCAAATACACATCATACATATATCACTTGCTACTGTACAATCAACCTGATAGTTTTCAAATTCCTCTTAGAAAGTTGGATCTCAAAGGAGAATATTTTGGACCTCAGTATTCCATATAGTCTATAACTCTCTTTATACTTATTGTGAGTTCATTGACCTGTTCATCCATCCAGCCACTTCTTTATTATTGATAACTCCTCCTGCCAGGATCTCTACTGAAATGCAGAAAATTTTGCATCTCTCAAAAGACTATAGTATTGGTGACTGGTACTCTTACCAGAATCACACAGAGATAAGGATTTATGGTTGTGAATTATCCCCCTACAAGCTGCCAAAGTATATACCTATGAGACTGTTTGCCCTGGAATACTTCAGGCAATTTATTAGTTTAGATTTGACTCATTTCTATGGTGCTAGGAAAAAGGCACAACTTAAAAAAAAAAATCAGTTGGGCCCTTTTATCTTCAACAAAAGGGAAGCCTCGAAAGAGGCCGATAAAATTTTAGGGGAGCAACTTAAGTTGAAACAAAGTTTTTATTGGGCACCTTATGACCCTGAACGTTTCATAAGTTATAGAAAAGTGAAAAACAAGCTTACAACATATGTTCACCACCAAATCCCTAAAATTCAACAATATGCCAACCAACAAGAATGGGTAGAAGGCACATTAGTTGAAGAAATTACTGAAGAAGAAAAATTGGAAAAATCCATGAAAGACCTCGAAAAAACACTTGACCTGGACTCTTTTGGACAAGTATCCTTCAAACTGCCCCAGCACATAGGAGGTGATACAACTTTTACAGGGACTTCTCAGTAGCCCACACAAAGAGCCAGCACAGGGTCAACAAAGGGCAAAGAGGTAGTAGATCCAGAGTAGGACATAATGACAAACCAGCTAGCTACATCAAAGGAACAAAGTCAAGGGCAGGTCCCTCCAGCACAAACAAAAGCACCAAAAATGACTATACTACAGACTCCTCTAAATGAGGAGAGAGGCAAGAAAAGGGATAGGCAGGAAGACACACCAATCAGTGGTCCTGAAGACCAACCAGGGGAGAAAAGGCAGAGATTTAACCCCCTATCAGAGCAGGAATTCATTCAGGAAATTACAGACAGTCCAAGGGAAGAAAGAGTAGTCAGCTACAATACATCTCCAGTCACAGAAACATCAGCCAGTTCACATAGACAGGAGATTGGAAGACAACATAGTGTGGAATTCTCTTCTGCCAGGTAGCAAAGTAAGAAAGGCTCAGACATTAAGAAAACATTCACTGAAATAAAAGCAAAGAATAAGCCAATAAGGATTCAACTCTATAATCACTTGCTGAGGATGGCCCCCACAAATCAACAAAGGTTAATGTTAGCATATGACATCCAAGAAGGGAAGATGATCCTGAGTCACTTCAAGCCCAAAATGCTGCAGCCACAGATAGTTGCTGATTACATCAGGACCAATCTAGAAGTATTAGCCAAGGATATCCAGCCAATGGACCAAATTGAATTACATAAGCAAACCGGGGAAATGGTATACTCCACATTGGCAAATAAGGCACTGCAGGCCCACAAATTGCAGAATTCTTTAAATAATACTTCTGCCCAATTGGAATTGGAAAAGGCTTCCTCTTTGGCTAAGGATAACAGAATTAAATCCTTAGAAGAAATTATCATAGAGCTGGGACATGATCCCAAGGATCCCAAAGGCATCCAAGCATTAATAAGAAAGAAGGAGGAAGACATTGCAGCTCTCAGGAAGCAGCTCAAGCTACCCATTACCATGCATCCCAAAACTATAGAGATTGTTGAACAAAAATCACAGGAAGATGCAATGGAACTGCTGATGAAAATGAATGAAAGATTGGCAGAAACAGAGAAGGCATTGGAGGAAGCACTACAAGGAAAATAGGGAGAGTTGGCCTCTCAGCCATCTCAAACAGCTCCAATTGTTACAACTGCTCCTTCTACAGTCACAACAACAGTCCCTCCTACTGATCCGACATCAACAGCACCAAGCACTTCAACAACAACAGCAGTAGGCAACAACACTACCACATCTACTGAAGAACTGATAAAGGCCATGGAGGATCTAAAACTCCAAGTGTCAGAATTAAAGGGTGCCAAAGAGAAATTGGCCATGTTGGAAATTAGTTATGATAAATCTAAAATGACAGTGGCAGAAAAAACAAGGGAAGTGAAAGCATTGGAGAATAAAGTAAAGGCATTAGAAAAGGACCTCTTATTAGAAAAACCTCTCGCAGAAATAAGGAGCATTTTGTGGGCCAACATTAGCCAATCCAACACTGATATGTGGAAATCAATACAGATAATTCATGAGCAGATTGATTTGGTAGCAGCAGCTCAGGAAGAAATGCAAAAGGCCCTGGATTCATTGGGAAACATCCCAGAATAGGCCAATAGGCTAATAAATTTCTTGAACACCCACACCAAAGAAGATTTGGCAAAACTGGATATTAGGGACAGGACAAGCACTATTTTAATAATTAAAAGGGTCCTAACCATGAGGAATTTCATACAAAATATGGAAAGGAAGTGCCAGGAAATGCAAATGGAAATAAATGCTTTCACATATAAATTTAGAATTTTTGAGGAAAAGGGTCTGCCCAGTTTGTTAACTAATGACTACAGACTAATGTCACATGCAGCCTATGTACACAATTTAAATACACATGTGGATAGTCAGGCTACAGCATCATCAAGTTCTATAGGAGATAAAGCACTCCTATCTGGATAGAGCCTATATGACAATTTGGAGAATTTGTTTTTTATTGAACATGAAGTGAGGCATCTTTTCACAGTCCAGCCCACTTTTTTCAGGTACAAAAATGCAGATGAAACTCTAATTAAAATGCGCAGGCACCAATTACCAGATGATGAATGGTGGCAGAGTATGCTGGAAATCCTGTAGGCGGATTTCAAAGTTTTGTTTAATTTTTCAGAACATAACAGATGCCATAAAGTGAAGAAAAGAGCAGGTAAAAAGTCGCGCTGGGCAGCAGTCAATCAAAGCGCAATCAAAGCACCCAGGAAAGCAACACCAGCAGTGTGGAATTTCACCAAAAGTACCATCTGCCGACTCACTGAGCAAGTGATCAATGCATTTCACCAACAAAACGGCCAGCACAACATTTCTTACTTCTGCATTCATTTCTCTCTGTTCCCAAGAGCATTTACTGCTTCTGTAGAGTAGGTGAAAGAAGTTATGGCAAGATATTATCTCCTTTGAGATATTTTGTAAAATTTTGTACAAATACCTCCCCAATCTAAGTATTAGGGGTTGGTGAATATCATTCTGGAACTGCGCTGTAAATTTGAGAACTCTTCTGAATAAAGATTGCTGGAATGCTTTGCTGATGAACTCTCTGGTTATGGAATTGATGGCAAAAGCCCATGTTGCAGAATTCGTGAATTATCTCATGGATCAATAAGCCTTTTTAACTCTTGTTTTACTATTTCTATGTTTTATATAACATCTATATATCATGTTCTAAATTGCAGGAAAAAAGAATAGCCCGAAATTTACTTTGTTGTACTCTGTGTTTAATTCCTATCATTTTTATGTTTTCTTCAGTACTAGCATAGGCATGAATTCTTGACTGCTCCTGTCTCCCTGGTTCTTACACTCTGAATATAATTAAGGAATTCTTAGCTGCTCCTTGGTAATATTTACCCACTTTCCCTCTGTTAGCATGATGAAAGATTCTTGATTTCCTTTCATCTCCTGACTCCATTTCACCTGATTCCAGCTTAAAAATTGTTCCATGGTTAATTATCTTGCTCTGTAGTCTCTCCTTTGTCAAAGAAACCATACCCAGAAATTTATTTTCATTGACTCCATTAACCCAATGGTCTGAACTTCTCATATTTTGCAGCCCTGATTTATTGAATGTCACCATCCAAAAATCAAACAACTACCTGCACTTCATAACTAGCCTAACATATAGCAAAATAAAGCTAAATCATAAAGAGAGAGCCCTCTCTGGCTACAGATTGGCTAGAATCTGCATCTAAAAGATTGGTTAGTGGTTACCTCAGCCGTATTCCCTTTTCTCACAGCTTTTGGGGAACAACCTGAGTGATAACACCCTGCATTGTTAGGGATAGACTAGGCCACCGATATGAATGGGATCATTAATTTAAAGAAGCGGAAAATGATATTTGAGAAGAAGTCACTTCACGTAGTCATTTTGATAGACTCAGCTGAAGGACTGCGTTACACTGAACCCATGCGCGATGAAGGAAGTGATGATGAGCTGGATTGTATCTATAAGATCACTACATGCAATCAAGATTGGGTCAATCCAACTGCAGAAGGCAAAATATCATGGGAACGTGCAGAGTCCTACACTGCAGATTCAGATGAGGAAGATGAGCAGTGGCATAATAAGCTAAACGGAGTAACAAAGTTAAACTGCAATATGATGATTAGGTCGATGTATTGTGTAAAAGCTCAAGATCGCGAACTACTATTGTATGATGGACTGACTATGGTAGATAAATTCCTGACCAAGTTTGAAAGCGTGGTACCATCACACCAACGATTTGATGCATTAAAATGGGCATTGCACGTGACACGACGCCTGCATGTTGGTGGGGAACACAAGAAGGAACCTTTGAAGACTAGCGCAACTGCAGGCGGATGATGTAGATAAGATTTGGGAAGCCAGAATTATGAATAACTAAGAAATACAATGGACGTGATGACCCGCACTTGCATCTTACTCAATGGGTCCAAGGCTATGGAGAAGAGCCTCAACCGGAGTGGGTACACTTGTTTTATCATTCCCTGGATGTCATCCCAAGGAACTGGTACACTAAAACAAAGCTCTGACATGGTACAGGCGAATGGGATGTCTTGCGCGAAGGGTTTTTATTAACATTCTAATTTGAGGACCGATGGATGGACACTGTTGATGATGTGTTACAAGTAGTAAAGTCTTCCATTTTCAAAGTACCAGTGGAACCGGGAGAAATGGTGCAACCAGATTGGTCGCACCAGCAGACCTGGGCCCTTGAATGTTACAACGTACAGATTGAACATGATGAAGATGATCCAAAAAACATCAATATTCTAGAAACAGATGGGAGTCATGAGGTGCACGGACCAGTGATCAAGGACCCCAAAATCACCATGCCACTAAAAGTGAAACAAGTGAACATTGGTATGGAGGAGGAACCAAAGTATGTAACACTTGGGGACTATTGGGATGATGCAACGGTGGATAAGGTCGTCGAGTTACTTCGCGAATATCAAGATTTATTCCCGACCAAAATCACGGAGCTAAAAGGAAAGCTCGATGACCTGGGGATGATGAAGATAACGCTAAAGCTGGATGCGAAGCCAGTCAAGTAGTGACCCTATCAGTTGAATCCAAGATATAAAGCAAAGGTTCGCGAAGAATTGGATAAAATGATTGTAGCAGGAATAATTGAACTAGTAGAGTAATCTGACTAGGTAAGTCCTATGGTTGTACACAAGGGAGAAATACACATCTGTGTGAATCTCAGGAAGCTCAACAATGCATGTGTTAATGATCCATTCCCAATTCCATTTATAGATGAAGTTCTGGAAAATGTCGGGGGACAAGAAGCCTACTCCTTTACGGATGGTTTCTCGGGGTACCACCAGATCAAGGTTGCACTTGAGGATAGGAGTAAAACAACTTTCACTACTGAATGGGGCTCTTTTCAGTATACGGTGATGCCCTTTGGACTAAAGAATGCACCGACAATATTCTCCTGCATTGTGGTAGCTTCATTCAAGGAATTTATATATAAGTTCTTAGAGGTATATCTTGATGATTGGACTATATTTGGGCTAGTTAAGAAACATACCGCGAGCTTACGGTTAATGCTGGATATGTACCAACAACACCAGATTGTGCTAAATCTAAAGAAGTGTACTTTCCTCGTCCCCTTCAGGAACTTGCTCGGCCATGTGGTCTGTAGGCAAGGCCTCATGGTCGACCCAACAAATATTGTTGTCATACTCAATCTGCAAGTGCCGCGAAGTGTCAAGAAGCTGCGCGCCACACTGTGACACACTGGTTACAATTGAAAGTTCATCAAGAGCTATGCGCAGATCATGACATCAATGGAACAATTGTTGAAAAAGGACACAACTTATTGCTGGAATAAGGCATGTAACAAAAGTCTAGAAACGCTCAAGGAAAAGATGGCATCATCTCCTATCTTAGTCTTTCCAAAATGGGACATTGAATTTCATGTGCATGTTGACACATCATGTATCACGTTGGGCGCAGTACTCACACAAGAAGGAGTGGAAGGAATTAATCACCCGATTTCATTTGCAAGTTGACAATTGTCCAAAGTTGAGAAGAACTACTCCACTACTAAGCATGAGGGATTGGCAATGGTATACGCGCTCCAGAAATACTGCCACTACCTACTTGGAGGACACTTTAAGATGTATATTGATCACTCTGTGCTAAAATACCTAGTGAATAAGCCTGTGTTGGGGGGCCGCATTTGTAGGTGGTTGTTATTATTTCAGGAATATGATTTTGAAGTCATCGTCAAGCTGTGACATCTAAACGCATGCCTAGATCACCATCCCGAATTGAGAATGGTGAAGAACCCACAAACCTAGAGGAGGGGCTACCTAATGCACAACTTTATGAAGTGCACGTCGTGGATGGCCACTTTGAGGATATCATCCAATTCTTAACCACCAAAACCACACCGCAGGGGTTTTAGGCTGAGCAGAAGAAAGAATAGGTGATACGCGCAGCAGACTACACTGTCATTGCAGGGCACCTCTACAAAATGGGCAACGATGAAATATTACGCCATTATGTACCAAAATTTGAGCAAGGACAGATTCTTGCTGAAGCACATGGGGGCGTTGCAAGAGGACATTATACAGGATGTGCCACATCATAGAAGATTCTTTGCGCAGGACTATGGTGACCAACTCTACATCAAGACTCCAAAGCATACTGTGGAGCCTGCGACGTATGTCAACAGACTGGGAAACCTTCATGGAGGGGTGAAATGCCACTCAAGCCACAACTAATGTTGCAACTATTTGAGAAATGGGTAATCGATTTTATGGGGCCTATCACACCTCCAGGAAAGACAGAGGCATGCTATATCATCACCACAATAGAGTATTGACCCGATGGGCGGAAGCACAGCCAGTTAAGGACTGCACGACCACTACAGCTACAAAGTTTTTGTTCGAGAATGTGTTAACACAATTTGGATGTCCAAAAATCCTAATGAGCGACCGTGGAACACACTTCCTGAATAATAATATTAGCGCGCTCAGTGAGGAGTTCCAGATATATCATCAAGAAAGCACACCGTACCATCCATAGGAAAATGGAAGTGTTGAAGCTTTCAACAAGATCTCGAAGACTGCCTTGACAAAGGTATGTAATGCGCAACAGAATGATTGGGATTTGCGCATACCCGTGGTGCTATGAGCATATCGAACAATGTGCAAGAAGTTGACAGGCCAAATGCCTTTCTGGTTATTATATGGAAAGGAACCCGTCATGCCAATGGAGTACATTGTACCCAGTTTGTGAATAGTAGCAACAACAGGCATGGGAGACTGCGCGGCTTTGGAAGAAAGGATCACACAACTGGAAGAACTTGCGGAGGAATAGTTTCTGGCAGGATTCCATCAGCAGGTATAGAAGCAGCGGGAAAAAGCTTGGCATGATCGCCATATAAAGATACGCACATTCAAAGAAAATGATCTAGTATTACTCTATGATAGCAAGTTTGAGAAATTCCCTGGAAATATTCGAATGCATTGGTTGGGACCCTATGTAATACAAGAAGTCACAAATGGGGGCACAGTCCAACTTGCCAAGCTAAATGGAGAACCTTTCCTAGGTAGAGTAAATGGCATCCGCTTGAAGCTCCACACGGGTGGGCCAACCACATGACTAACCGACCGAAGGATAGTCTCACCACTCCAAGTAGTTGAAAGAGAGTGCGGGACCTTAAAGCAGTCTGTGGGGAAGCTGCGCGATAATAAAGGGGCATGTAGAGTTGGTAGGTCACCAGGATCGCGGTTATGCAGAATGGGTTGTGCTGCTATGTGGACAAGAATAAATGTGACCGTTGCTGACACTATTCATGATAAGATGTTTAAGTTATTGCAAAAGGGAGCGGGCGACGAGCAATTAAGAGCTACGGTACGAGCCAGTTTTGGAACAATTTGCCGCAGGCTCAATGTTATTGCACCAGAAAAGGAGGGAACCGCCAAATTTGAACTTTGAAACACTTATAAACCACAAAGGGGCATCCACCAAACGATCTGTGATTGTGAGGAAAGTAAGTCAATGTGCCTTCCCGTTGATATGGAACTGTTCATTATTTACACTCAAGGAGTAGGCCCACGGGTTGTGATATGGCCAATGGAGATGCAGAAATTTCTGGATAGTATGGTGTCGATGGTCATTGACACCGCGTAGAGTTCAGGACCAACAGTAGGGGGTGTGCCAGAAATTCTTAGACACGAAGCAAAACTAGTCTAGATGCTGTCACCTAATCCATGGGCTGGCCGACGAACCATAAAATATAAGGGAAAGACTGTAAGTACAGAGACAAATGTTGGAATTGCAGTTAACAGTTCGTCTCTAATGCACCTTGGAGAGTGGGATCTCGTGGATAGTAACAAGTGTCTTGCAAAATTGCAACACAAGCTACAAGAGACAGTGAGTATAGGAAACCAGAAATTGGAGACTGGCTGCAAGAATTCTTGTACGTGGCACCCTAGCTAGAGCTAAAATCCTATGAGGGGGTGCTCTATGTTAATTGAGCAGAGTAGAATGAGCATCATCGGTTGCATGAATTAGTGAAGGCAATGGAACAAGAGCTAGCAAAATATTTGTAGGAGATAAAGAGGGAGTGACAGCATGAAATGTGTCACTCACAGTGAGGGTGTGTTATAGACATTTTTGTGCCTTACAGCATTGAGCATGAAATGCCCATAATCTAAGGGATCCAAATTCCCTAAACATGTTGTTCCTACCCCTAGAGGAACAAGGCTAACAAACCACAGCAGTTCACAGAAGTTCTCCACCAGAAATTGCTCAAGAACAAGTCAATTCAGGATCATTTCAGTGGCTCCACTAGCTGTCTGCGCTGAATGTCAAAGCCAACACTGGCTACCTGCGCTGAATGTCAAAGGAAACACTGGCTACCTGCGCTGAGCGAGAAGGGACATGTGGCAAGTTCATTTCTCAAGGTGTCAGAACCTAGGAAGCTTCCAAAATGACAGTTGCCTCAGGGAATTCGACTGGTGATGAGTAAGAGGTTCCAAATCTCCAAGTGGAAGCAAGAACCTCCAAGTGGAATCAAGAACTGACAGAGGGAGAGGACACTAGTCAGATCTCAAGCTGACTCATCCTCTCTCCAAACATCTATATATGGATCTCTCCCCCATGAGATCTGGAGGTTGGAATTTTGTTATTGCAAAGAATTGTTGTTGGTTTGAGACTAGAACTATTGGGTGATTTGCTTTGAAGGAGGTGAAGAGGAGATTCCTTTCTGCTGGGAAGGTGATGCTGGATTGGGCCTCATTTGGTTGTATCACTTCCTGAACTTTACTTCTTCATCAATAAAGCCATTTGATTTTCTTCTATATGCATGTATATCAATGATGTTTTGTTGTATTTGCATATTTAGTTTATTCTATTCCTAAACTAGTTATGAATGTATGCTTCTTGTAGTTTCCCTCTCTTGCCATTTTGCAGGAACTTGGTGTAGCTGGGCCAGTGAAGGAGCAAGCAGCGGGAAGCAAGCAGAAGGGAGTGAGATCGGATCAAAAAACTAGCGGAAGACATCGGTTAGTTACATCCTTCTCCTCTATTTACATTTCGTAAAGAAGAATACTCGGATAGTTTTGTCTTGTTTGTTGCTGAGGTACTATCACTCCTTAGAGTGGGATAGGGGCATTCCGTATTGGATACTTTTCCCAACAACAAATTGGCGACTCCGCTGGGGAGAGTATCTTGTTGGTTTATTTGTGTTTTTGCTATTCATTTCATAAACTTAAAGAGTGCCGAATCGAACTGCATTTGTCTTTTTCAAATGCAGAGTAGAGAGCAGCTACTCTAGTCCATTCGCTGGGCCTGTTTATGATCTGAAAAGCTGATCCACAAGTGCTCTAACAGCTCTTAGTGATAGATCTTCATCCTCCTTTGAATCATCCCTTAGATTGTACCTGGTTGATAGCTTTTATTTGGCCAAAAACTGTGAATTTAACTGCAATCCGTAACCCAGAACCCAGAAACAACTCTCGTTTCTGCTTCAGAGCAGAGCCTGTGAAGAGGTTCTGCATTTCAACGCAGGTCCCGTGAAGGCTACCTGCACTGAATGTCAAAACCTCTGTGTTAGACCTGCGCTGAACAGTTTGTGCCTTGTGTAGCTGTGGTTCCCTGTTTCCTTTTGCTCAGTTTTATCCCTGGTTTTTGCAGCCTGTTATCAGTCAGTGTTCCTATCTGAAACCACCTCTCTTTGCCTCAATTCCGCCTCAGTTGTATAAAGAAACTGTATTTTTTCTTTGTGTATTTGTTACATCATTTGCAGTTTCCCATTACGAAAGTAAACTAGTCTTACTGTGGCCCTTAGATCTAGACCTGTCATAAGTGTCGTTTTGATCTTAGGAGTGAGTTTGTTTGCTGTTCACGGTTGATTTAGCTTTTACTTTCATCGTTTGGTTTGAATTTATGCATTTCTAGTGTCGAAACAAGTAAATCATAAGGTGTCGTAATCGTCTTTTGATTTTGAAAAAGGAACTTGTTTATGTTTTCACTTGAAATTGAATTCAAAGTTATACAACATCTTTCTTTATATAAACATCAATATTAAGAAAGAGAAAAGAAATACATGCATTTGCGCATTTGCATTTTGACAGCTTGTATGTTGATTTAGGAAATGTGCATTACTGTGTGCTCTATGCTCTGTGAGAAAAGATGATGTCTTTCTTTTCCCTTGTAGCTAGGATTTTCATATGTTGAAAAGATAGAAAAAACTTGCTTATCATCTTTAGACTGCATTTAGGAGTTGTACCATACATCTCGTGGTGATCCAAAAAGGCAAACTTCTAAAAAAGATCAACCTAAAATAAATTGAATGAACATAACAACGCTTTGTAACATAACGCACAACATAGAGGTCTAGGCTAGAGACGTGTTCCGGCGTCGTTAAGCCTGATATCTTACCGTCGAGTGGTTGGGTGATTCCTCCACGGTGAAGCGATAAGTATCAGTACGGATTGTGCTCCCACGTACCGTCGCGTATATATTGGGAGACCCCTATAGGAATAAAGCTTTTATCCATAGGAAGCCGTGTCGGCCGCCCTACTGATCGCAATGCACTGAACACAGCATTCAGGAAGATCAACCGCCCGTACCTTAAAAAGTATTCTGCGGTTTCGCGAAAAGTTTGGCACACCCTCTACCTAGAACTCCAGAGCAGTTCCTTTTGGCCTTTTTCAGACTCTATAATAGAAAAAGTCCATCCGAGCATTTGTCACTTCGGGCTCGTTAAAACATCGAAGGAGACTAGAGTCATCTTTAGCTTTTTCTCAACTCTTTAAAATTGAAAAAGCAAGTTGTGTCTAAGCGTCGTTAAAATTTATTTTAAACGGAATAATCATCACCATTCCCTCGTTGGTCTTCGAAGTTAGTCTCTTTTCATCGCGAGTTCTTGTAGAATCTCTAGAAAATCTTTTGGATAGACTAAATATGTCTGAACAACCGTCAACATCTAGGACTGTGTCGAATGACACAGCAACAGCAGAACCTCCTGCTGCTACTCCAACGATGTTCAATGGTATACCATCTATCCTGGCAAGTTATCAACAAGCCGGAGTCCCATCAGGGACTGCTTCGACAACATGGTTAGTTCCTATTTCTTCATCCAGATTATCATCTGGTATTTCTTATGTTGAAACTCAACAAATTGATCCAATGTGTCTTCAAAGGCCAATCTACCCTTTAAGTACTGGATTTCCACCATATGGAGGGCAGTATGCTCTTTCATTGTTCCCTCCCAGAGAACAACCATATGGGAGTTTACAACAAAGTTCAGGTCAAACTGGAATTACATCCAGTGGTTGGGTACCTATGCTACCTCAACAACCAGGGGTTGTATATTCAATGCAACCAGTACACCCTGTGTCGAATATTCCCACCATACCTGTTATAGTGAATGTGTCGCAAGTACAAGCTCCACCTGTTGTATGTCAACCCCAAGTTTCTTAGGTTGCAATACAACAGCCCCTTGTCTCAATGACTCAATCACAACCTCAGGTTAGTGCCTCCTTATCTGGAGCAACTCAGGATCAAACAAGTACTGTGACTCCTCATCTTGGTCAATCATCCAGTATTGGTCAACAACAAATGGTTCAACAACCAGAGCTGGTTCAAACGCAACAACCGCCATTCCAGCAATCATATCTAGGACCTGAGCAACAAGTATTTGTAAGTAATGGGCAACCATGCTATAATGGTTATGCCCATCAACCTTGTCAGCATTATGTTGGTTTGCAAAGACCCATTGCTCAGGCGATCCCATCTTATCATGGGTATGCTTCGCCTAACCTGAGTCAACAGTTTCCCTTTGTAGCAACTCTAGAATTACCAGATCTAAACCAGCTGACGAATGATCCAATTGCTTATGCCCCTTAGTGGCCAGCGATTCCGCATAAACTTCCGTCAGATATTCCTAAATTTAATTGAAATCCGGGTGAAGATCCGTCGAATCATGTGATGACATTCCATCTATGGTGTTCATCAAACACCCTGAATGATGATTCAATAAGACTTCGCCTCTTTCAGAGGACGTTAACGGGTCCAGCGACAAAATGGTATATTGAATTTCCTAGATCTTCGTTCGACAACTTCAGTACCTTAGCCACGACTTTCTTAACCCATTTTCAATTACCGATAAGGTATGAAACGGGAACAGAACTCCTAACCAACTTCAAACAGACAACGGCCACTCACATATCTGATCATATACATGAGTGGCGACATCGTCGTAGGATGGTAAAAACGTACGTTCCCGATCAGCTATTAGTTGAATGGTTTATCAAGTCGTTACTTCCCGCTATAACGGAAGATGTGGCAAAGGGAGGAGTCGTAACGAAAGAGCAAGTTATCGCTCGTGCGCAATATCTAGACTTGGTCTATACTCAGTCTGGCACGCTCTACGACAAAATACCTGACGCCCCTAGACCGGAATTCTCAATTCCTCCTCCTCCTAAATCAAACAATGACTCTCATGCCGGTGATGGCGTGATTGGCAAAACAGATACGAAATCGACAAAGGCTACATCTAAAAAGGCCTGTAAGATTTCTAGTCAAAATGCAAATGAGGAACTTCTTGCCTCGGAAGTAAATGCCATGTCGACCGACAAGGGCAAACAATTGAAGCAACCAGGGGGCAAGAAGAAAAATAAAGGGAGAAAAATGAAACCCCCTGCGAGGTGTCATATATGCGATGAGGATCATTGGACGAAAGATTGTCCACATATAGCTGAAGTTAAGAAACTCTTTAAGAGTTCAAAAACCCCAGCAGTATTGACTGATCCGTTTCCAAGCCCAGGAACCAAACTGGTTGCTAATCAAAATGCTTCCCGATCCCAAGTGCTTATGTTGTCTACCTCAAAGCAGCAGAATGATGCTTTGACAAGGAATAAAGATTACGGGAATCCACAGCTGTCGAATAACAAGGCTAATGAACAACCTAGTAGTTCGACGACAACTTTGACCGAAGTTGTGCCGCCCATCATTCCTGAACCAATGATAAAGTCGCCAAAGGGAGTAGTACACAAATTGACATTTAATCCTCGTGCCAAAGTAGCACAGAATTATAATATAGTAGAGGACCTGGCCCAATCGCCGTCCGCTATGTCGACACTTGAGGTACCGCAAAATTGCCCCTCCCAAGAGCAAGCTTTATTATCAGCAATAGGTGGGATTGGCCCAATGGATTCCAATCTTGTGGCCTTTGATCATAAAGGATATGACCCTCAGTTACCAGCTCAACTAGCTTTCCTTATTCAAGTGAAAGCCCTCAACAAAACTGTTCATCGAACAATTATTGATGAGGGGGCATCTACATGTATTATGTCGATGAGTTGCTGGAAAAATTTAGGATCACCACCCTTGTCTAGATCGTCAACGACATTAAAAGCATTTGATGGATGATCATACACTCGATACGGGATTTTAAGTAACTTGCAAGTTGAACTGGGGGGCAAAACAGTAGAAGTTGATGTTGAAGTAATCGACGGAAACCTCGATTACAACATCCTACTGGGAAGGCCCTGGATATATGCCATGGCCGCAATTGTGTCGACCTACTTCAAGAAGATTGCATTTCCCTTTCAAGGAGGAATTACAGTCGTCGACCAACAAACTTTCTTCCCCGACAGTCCACAAGTTACGGGAAGCACTCCAACGATCCATGGAAGCAATCATTTGCTTCAAAACATTGGAGTAGGTCTCCTAAAAGACCCTGCCTTAATGGGTACTTTTGCCCTACCGCCTGCGAGTAATTTGGTGGAAGTAGCCACAGTGGAAACCTACAATATGAAATCTTCTATATCTAATGGATTCGGAAGATTCCTAAACATTTTGTCAGCATGGATCATCGCCCTAATAGAAATACTGTAAATACAGTGGGCTCCGAGGACGGTTCTTACCTCGTGTCAACCTCGTTAAAAAATGAAACAAGGATTCATGAGGATAGTTCTTTTACTGTGTCAACCTCATTAAAAAATGAAACAAACCCCCTTTCCAAATCTCAAAAGTAAACCTTCATTCCAACCACCGAATTGAATGCAATTAAGCTTGGGGGGCATGCACCTCGATTTGTGTTATTATGCTGGGGGCATGCAAACTTATCATCGAGCAGTTTTAGCACAAAGTTCATGCTCGTTAAAAAATAAACGCAAGATCCAAGCAGTTTTAACGCAGACTTCATGCTCGTTAAAAAATAAACATAAGCAATGAGCAAGTGTTTCCACCAGCATTTAAGCTCATTTTAAAATAAAAAATGAACCAATTTTCTGGTAAATAACCACTGTGAATGTAATTTATCAGCCATTAAAGCCTTGGTCGTGTTCGCACCGTCACCTCCACTTTTCCATTGGCCGATCATTCACCTCCATTTGATTGTTTACCCATTTTGAGGAACAGCTGCGAAGAGTGATTTCACCTAGCCATCCTTGTGACACTGCCGTGATTGGAAAATTCCAACCTGTACCTGGAATCAGCTGCTAACCCTGTTTATCACTTGTTCCTCAAAAGACGAGTCTTCTTTGAGCTCTTTTCAACTGACTTGTAAAATATGAAAAGATTGCCGAGTTTTGGCCTTCCAGCTTGTTAAAGTGACTGGAAGAGCTATCCCTCCTCTAGATTTTAATCTTTTTGGACCTGAGGGATTATTGCCCAAAACGATCGAGCGCTTGTTTTGTTCGGCTCATTAAAACTATCGAAAACTCATCCCTTCTGTATTGTTTTATACTTTTTCAGACTTAAGGGATTAGATGACGAAAAAGGACTTTCAGAGTTAACTTTATGTACCTTTTCAGACTCTCTAAAAATGAAAAGGACCGAGTTATCCTTGTCGTTAGACTCGTTAAAATCATTAAATAGCGACAAACTTGTCTTTAGAGGAGAACGAGTTTCCCTATCGCTAGGCTCGTTAAAACATAGCGACGGGCTTGCCCGAAGGGTAGGTTATAGATCAAGCATATGTTATCCTCCTCAAGCTTGACAAAAATAAAGAGGTACTGGTCAGCAATGACTGGGGAAAAATTGGGAGAAACTCAAGGAAACTTTGATGGTATCAAGTCGCTCTTGAACATGACACTTTTCCTCCGTACCACAATCGGGTTGGGTTGTTTCATTTACCGGTCACATCACCATGGTCTCGCCATACCATCCATATTTGGGGTAATTCTACCGATCCATCGCATTAGTGTTTCCATATGTTCAAGAGAAGTCATTCAAAGAAGTCAACCGTGTCCCATCCACTGCCATACATTATCCTTCATCCTTTCATGACTGCCACCCTGAATCATATGTCACAGATTGTTTTCACCTCCATCAAAATCATTAGCTCTGTTCCGTGTCACTGATGTGGGATTAATTAAGGCCCTCCTTTGACAGATCACTTCTTGTCGACATCAGCTCATTATCCAAGAAGTTGATCTAGGAACACCCCCTTCAGTACTTTGAAGCTTGCATGCCTCAATGGAAAGTTTCTCACTTCCGGCGACAGGTATACATCAATGACCTTCGACCGAAAGATTTTACGTGGTGTTCGATGCCAAGTCCTTTATTCACACCACGTGAATTGTACTGCAGTACCTTGAGGGTCATTATCATTATCGGTGATTCCTCTCACGCTTGTTAACGGTTTACCTCATTGACCGGTAATCAAGCGATGTCTTTCCATGTTCGACTTCAGAACATTTCTCACATGGATCGACTTGTACTTAGAGTGAAGATTGAACGAGTTTGAAGACCCCGGATCTAGTTTCATCCATCCAGGCTGCGATATATATTCAGGAAAGATAAAGACATTTGACATGTACATCATTGCAGCAGATGATCATCCTACTCAAAGGATGATAATTTCATCAAAATTATCAGTCTACCGTCAGACGATTGTCTGTTCTATGTACAGAAAAATGAATTTATAAAGCTGAGCATGGGAATGCCCGCCTCAGCTAGATCATGAAATCATTATGAAAAATAATGTATTGTATTGTATCTTATTACAGGTCTCCTCCTAGCATTGGATGAACTTCGGATCCTCCTGATAAACCATTTCACCCGATAAACGGCCTCATACTTTAGGGGGCAACTGTTATAGACATTTTTGTGCCTTACAGCATTGAGCATGAAATTCCCATAATCTAAGGGATCCAAAGTCCCTAAACATGTTGTTCCTACCCATAGAGGAACAAGGCTAACAAACCACAACAGTTCACAGAAGTTCTCCACCAGAAACTGCTCAAGAACAAGTCAATTCAGGATCATTTCAGTGGCTCCACTAGCTGTCTGCGCTGAATGTCAAAGCCAACACTGGCTACCTGCGCTAAATGTCAAAGGCAACACTTGCTACCTGCGTTGAGCGAGAAGGGACATGTGGCAAGTTCATTTCTCAAGGTGTCAGAACCCAGGAAGCTTCCAAAACGACACTTGCCTCAAGGAATTCGACTGGTGATGAGTAAGAGGTTCCAAATCTCCAAGTGGAAGCAAGAACCTCCAAGTGGAATCAAGAACTGACAGAGGGAGAGGACACTAGTCAGATCTCAAGCTGACTCATCCTCTCTCCAAACATCTATATATGGATCTCTCCCCCATGAGATCTGGAGGCTGGAATTTTGTTATTGCAAAGAATTGTTGTTGGTTTGAGACTAGAAATATTGGGTGATTTGCTTTGAACGAGGTGAAGAGGAGAATCCTTTCTGCTGGGAAGGTGATGCTGGATTGGGCCTCATTTGGTTGTATCACTTCCTGAACTTTACTTCTTCATCAATAAAGCCATTTGAGTTTCTTCTATATGCATGTATATCAATGATGTTTTGTTGTATTTGCATATTTAGTTTATTCTAATCCTAAACTAGTTATGAATGTATGCTTCTTGTAGTTTCCCTCTCTTGCCATTTTGCAGGAACTTAGTGTAGCTGGGCTAGTGAAGGAGCAAGCAGCGGGAAGAAAGCAGAAGGGAGTGAGATCGGATCAACAAACTAGCGGAAGACATCGGTTAGTTACATCCTTATCCTCTATTTACATTTCGTAAAGAAGAATACTCGAATAGTTTTGTCTTGTTTGTTGCTGAGGTACTATCACTCCTTAGAGTGGTATAGGGGCATTCCATATTGGATACTTTTCCCAACAACAGGGTGGACCGCAAAGCCTAGGCAACGCGTATCGCTGCACTGACGAGTGACTTGGGACGAGTCATGATGATTGTGTTGGGAACCTATTTGGTAGCAGAGGCCCCGCGTAATAGTTTTGGGGCTTAAAGCCTAGAAGTTAGGGAAATAATAATGTGAATCTCTGAAATGAGTAGAGCGCGAAATGTAATAGGTCGAGTCAAGGGGTTTTTCGCACAAAAATAATATAGAATAATAAAAGTAAGTCGATTTGCCCATGGTCCGCGGACCATGGGAATGTATAAATAGAGCGAGGCTTTAAGGGTAGGAGGCAGTCAAGGTTTTGTTTTGGATCTGGCTAATTATGGTTTTGTGAAGGCAATATTCTCTGCGTCTGTAAGTTCGAGTCAAGGGTGTTGGTAGATAGATAGAGGCTTTGTAGCTATGTGCATAGAGGGCTGGTAGAGTCCACAGTTTGTGCGTGCAGACCCCTGCAGCTGAGTGCGTAGGGCAGATCTGGTTGTATTGATGGAAGATATTAATAAAGATAAGTTGTTTTCTGAAATATTGTGGATCTATTGTGTTCGGTTTATGCATCTGTTGTATGAGTTTATATCTCTTTATAATTATCCCCACTGTGTTTTAATGTTAAATGTTTGCTTAAAGACTATAACAAGAAGTTCAGATCTATAATAAGTTCCTTAATAAGAAAGTATGCCTGCAGTCCCATAGTAGTATAGAAGTAGTGTGAGGCCACAAAAAGGTTCATGACCCCCTCGAGACCACATCAAGACATCCCAAGGGTGTGGAAACCTGGTTCTAAAACCCTCCCCTACTACCTCGGGTGAGACCCTAGTCCGCGCTCAGTGGGCTATTGCCAAAAGGGCCAGTAGCTGTGGGATTTGTTTGGCTAATAACTCTTCCGAACCTGGGTCAGGGGCCAATAAGCCAACATCTATGCAATATTTCATCAGAGACCATTTTGTATAAGTGTCTAGCAATCATAGAGATGTCAACCGTGCAGACCACCAATTCCTTCTTCTGCCCTGTCGAATATCCTTTTGGGGTTGTTCCTCTAGAAAAAAATTGAATTATATTGGCAAAGTGATCATCTGGGACAAAAAATAAAGAGATGTGCATCAAGCAACCCTTCTTCTAAACTTCTAGGCTCACCACCAGTCTCAATCCTAGATAGGTGATCAAGACCAACACTCAGGCATATGGGCTTCATAATTACCTCAAAATCATACTCCTGGAATAGCAACAACCATATGCAAATCTTCCCCCCAACATAGGCTTATTGACTAGGTATTTTAGAGTAGAATGGTTTGTTGAAGTTTGCACCTAATAGATAGTTCCATAATTTCTATAGCACGTACACCATTTCTAGTTCTTCATGCTCTATAGTCGAGTAGTTATTCTCTGTCTTTGACAATTTCCTACTCGCAAATGCTATATCATGATCGATATCACCTTTGCCTGGTTGGTTTATCACCACACCTAGCATAATAGAGGATGCGTCCACATGAACATGAAACTCGTTTTTCCAATCCAGGAACCATTTTCTCCTTCAAAATGTCTAAATTGCTTTGGAAATCTTTGTCCAAGCTGAATGTTGTGTCCTTCTTCAACAACCTCTCCATTCGCGCATTTATTTGCATGTATGCCTAGATAAACTTCCCATAATACCCTATATGGCCCAATGTTGTGCACAACTATTTTACGTTCTTTGGGACTTCCAAATTAGCAATGAAAACTATCTTCGCAGGGTCTACCATCAATCCTTTCTTGCAAACTAGATGACCCAGCAATATTCCATAAGGTACACAAAATATGCACTTTTTCTGGTTAAGGGAAATTTGATGTCTTCGATAGGTGTCTAGCATAAGGAACATACTAGAAACATGGCTCTTTGCCAACTCAAATACGGTCTAGCCATCAAAGTAGACTTCTAAGAATTTGTGGATAAATTCCTTAAAGGCTGGAATTACTATTCTTGAAAATATTGCACTTCAGCCTAAAAGGCATTATTCTATATTGGAAAGAACCACATTTCATCATGAAGGTGGTCTTACTTCGATCCTCCAACGTGATATTGATTTGATGGTACCCCAAGAACCCATCAGTGAATGAGTAGGCTTCCAGCCCTCCAACATTCTCCATTACCTCGTCTTTGAATGGCGTAGGGAATGGGTCATAGACACACGCATCATTCAACTTCCTTAGGTCTACGCATATTGAAATTTCATCCTGTTGCTTCTTTTCTTGGACTACCATGGGACTTACCTAGTTCAGTTTCTCCACACGTTTAATGATCCCAGCTTCTAGCATCTTATCCAACTCCTTGTGCACCTTTTCATTATACTTTGGATTTAATCAGTAGGGACGCTGCTTTATAGGCTTCACATCTGGCTTCAAAGTAATCTTCATGACACCCAAATCCCCTAATATCCCCTTTAGATCCAAGAATTTGGTGGGAAACAAGTCTCGATACTCGCCCAATAACTTTGTGACATGATCAACTGTATCTCAATCCCAATAGTCACCTATCTTAGCAAACTTCGGTTATGCATTCGACCCACTATTTACCTGCTCAGTCTCTAAGGGCTCTAATATATCGAGGATTGATGCCTTAGTTTCATCAAGCTTGCATTGTCGTTCGAACTCGGGAATACTAATGTTTCTGGGGTCATCTTCGCTTCCTTTTGTAGTCACATTTGTTGGGTTGTGTTATATTATTTCCACAACTAACCGACGTAGTTAACTGGGGGGTTAGAAGGGGAGCAGATGCCCCCTTCATTGCACTGATTTCATAGTGGGGGGGAGTCACAGGGGGTTTGAGAGGTGCAGGTAACCCCCCTCTGTGGGGTTCGGGGCAACACCTCAGAAAATTTTGTTTTTTGGACACTATATTAGGTTGGGCAGACCTACCTATGGTTTTGTGCATGATTGTTTGCACATGGCTTTGGATGTGATGGTTTTCAGTCAATGGTATTGGATGCTTTGACATGTATAAATATGTATTATAACATTGAAAGGAACATAATGAAAAATCAATTTGGTAGTCCTGGTTTTGGGATCTAGGGGATTTTCTCTGTGTATATGTGTTTTATGTGTTATGCTCTCACATTGTTTACTTTCTGTGTTTTAGAATTCATATGCAGGTAATTTTTGTACGGGGTTAAAACCTACATTTGGTATCAGAGTTGTTTTTTCTTCAAGGGGACACCTTTGCTACTGAGGGGTTTCGCTCAGGCCTTTGGTAGACTCTGTTCAGTGGGAGATCTACAAGATTGATTCTGGTGGTGAAAGAAGATGGCAAGCAGTGGAAAGATGGAGATCAAGAAATTTAATGGTCAAAGTTTTGAATTGTGGAAAGTCAAGATGGAGGATCTGTTGGTGGATAAATATTAGTGGATCATCGTAGATTCAGGTGCTAAACCAATGGGAGTGTCTGATGAAGAATGGAAGAAGTTGGATTGGAAGGCAAAGAGCACAATACGATTGTGTGTCTCAGATTTAGTATTGATGAATGTATCAGGGGAAGCTACGATGAAGGATTTGTTGGACAGGTTAGGAACTTTGTACCAATCTAAGTCTCTAGTGAATAAACTATTCCTGCAGAAAAAGCTCTATAACTTGAGGATGAAAGATGGAGATTCGGTGACAGAGCATCTGAACACATTTAATACTGTGGTAAGTCAATTATTACCTTTTGATATTAAAATTTCATATGAAGATAAGTGCATCAATTTGTTGTGTTCTCTACCAGATTCATGGGATAGTTTGGTTATTGCAATAGGTAGCAATTCAACTGCCTTACAGTTTGATGAAATAGTCTCATCCTTGCTGATGGAGGAGATGAGACGGAAAAATATGGAGATCCAGAATGGTGATGCCTTTTCTATATGAGGACGGTCCAAGAATAGAAACAAAAATAAGTCATCGAGTGGGATATCTAAATCTAGAGGGAGATCTAAATCTCTAGGGAAACTTGTAAAGGTGGTGTGCTGGAAATGTGGAAAGGAAGGGCACTACAAAACAGACTGTAAATCTAAAGCTCCTGATAAAGGAAAGGGATCTGATGATGCTCCTTCTGCAGAGGTGAAAACCACCTCAGATGAAGGTGGGGATGTGTACTTGGCTTCTTCAAGTACACATGTAGATCATGAGGCATGGTTGATTGACTCAAGTGCATCATTTCACTTCACTCCCCATAGAGAGTGGTTCTACGAGTATGAGAAATATGATGGTGGTTATGTCTTCTTTGGGCATGACAGGAAGGCTAGAATCATTGGTGGAAGGGTTAGAACACTTCTGGGTGATTTGCATATTCTTGCATTGGCCAGAAATCTGATTTTTGTAAGCAAGCTCGATGATGCAGGTGTAAAAATAGTGTTCAAGAAGGATACTTGCAAGATGGTTTGGAGGGCACTAGTATTGATGCAGGGAGTTCGAATTGGAACTTTGTACAAGCTGCAAGGTAACATTGTTGTTGATGGGTGCAACAGTTCTGTGGTTCTTGAAAGTGGAGCAAAAAATCTTCTGGTCTCTGGAGAGAAGACGATGGTGTGGCATCAAAGGCTTGGACATATTGGAGAGAAGGGCCTTCGAATACTTCATGGTAAAGGTATGGTAGAAGGTATGAGTAGTATCTCTCTAGATTTTGATTTCTGTGAAAATTGTGTATATGGGAAGCATAATCGGGTGAGTTTCCCCTCTGGTGGTAAGAGGGCGAAACATATATTATAACTTTTGTACAGTGATCTATTTGGACCTGTGAAGGTTCCATCACTGGGTAAGTCTATGTACTATGTATCATTTATAGATGACTTATCAAGGAATACATGGATATATTTCCTTAAGAAGAAACCTGAAGTCCTTGATAGGTTTAAAGAATTGAAGGCTCTGGTGGAAAACTAGACAGAGAAGAAGATAAAGGTGTTGAGGATAGATAACGGTGGAGAGTTTTGCAGCAAGTAATTTGAATAATTTTGTATGAAGTGTGGTATAGCATGGTAGAAGACTACTCCACACACACCTGAGAAAAATGGAGTTACAGAAAGAATGAAAAAAACGTTGATGGAAAGAGCAAGAAGCATGCTCAGTGGTGTCGGGTTAGGATAGGAATTTTGGGCAGAGGCGATGGAGATAGCATGTTACCTAGTCAATAGATCACCTTCACGAGCGTTGGAGGATAAGACTCCACAAGCGGTATGGACTGGTAAGAAACCATCTCTTTCATATCTGAAGGTATTTGGATGTGATGCATATGTACATATTCCAAAGGAGAAACAAATCAAGTTAGATAGTAAATCTAAAATGTGCATCGTTATTGGGTATAAGGATGGTTTAAAGGGTTATAAGCTTTGGAACCCAGTAACAAGGAAGGTTGTGTACAGTCGAGATGTAGTTTTTAGAGAGGTAAAAGATGTTATTAAACATGAAGTCCAACCAAAGGAACTTGAAAAGACAGAGTTCGAGAAAGGAGGCAGCCATAAAGGTATAGTCCATCTACTTTCTGTTCAAATTTTACTTTATATATTACTAACAATGATCCCAGAACTGTGAAGGAAGTAGTAGATTCAGAGGATGGCAAACTCTAGAAAGAGGCCATGGTTGATGAAATGGCATCTTTGCACAAAAATGAGGCTTGGGATCTAGAGGAGTTGATGGCTGGAAGGAAACCCATTGGCAGCAAATGGGTGTTCAAGGAGAAGACAAATGCAGAAGGAAAGGTGGAGAAATACAAAGCTCAGTTGGTAGCAAAAGGTTTTTCCCAGTTGTCAGGAATTGATTTTCGTGATATTTTTTCTCCTGTTGCCAAGGTAACTTCTATTAGATTACTTTTATTTGTTGCTGCTTCTTTTGATTTTGAGGTAGAATAGATGGATGTGAAGATAACATTTCTTCACGGGGATCTGGAAGAGGAAATCTACATGAAGCAACCTGAAGGATTTGCGGTGAAGGGTAAGAAAGAACTGGTATTCAAGTTAAAGAAGTCTTTGCATGGGTTAAAACAATCACTAAGGATGTGGTGTCAGAACTTTGATACATTTATACGGGGACTTGGCTTCACCAGAAGCAAAGTAAATCACTGTGTGTATTTTAAATTATTTGGTGACCGTGTTGTTTATCTGGTCTTATATGTGGATGATATGTTGTTGGTTGGAAATGACAAAGAACTTATCCAGGATTTGAAGACCAAATTGTCCTCGAAATTCAACATGAAATATCTTGGTGTTGCAAACTATATTTTGGGCATGGAAATTAAAAGAGATTGGGAAAAGAGGACCCTTTGGTTAAACCAGAGGAAGTATGTTGAGACAATACTATAGAGGTTTAATATGCAGGATAGTAAATTGATGAATATTCCTATTCATCTAAGTGTGAGGTTATCTACTGAACAATGTCCCAATACACAAGAAGAGGAAGAGGACATGTCCCATGTTCCATATGCAAGAGCAGTCAGTAGCTTGATGTATGCAATGGTATGTACTAAACCAGACATTGCACATGCAGTGGGAGTATTGATCAGGTTTATGTAAAAACAAGGGAAGGAGCACTAGATAGCAGTGAAGCGGGTTTTCAGTTATTTGCGTGGCAATAATGATTATGGTTTGTGCTATCAAGGAAGACCAGGATTGGATAGAGTGTTGGATATTCATGGATTTGTTGATGCAGACTGGCCTAGAGATCTCGATCAGAGAAGATCTAAAAGTGGGTATTTGTTTAACCTATTTAGACGTGTAGTCAGTTGGCTGAGTAAGAAATAATCTACGATGGCACTATCAACTACAGAGGCAAAATACATGGTAGCCACTCATGCAAGCAAGGAAGCAGTTTGGTTGCAGAGATTGTGTTCAAGTATGGGGTTAGTATAGGGAGCTATAAGGATAGACTGTGACAGCTAAAGTGCAATTTTCTTGGCAAAGAACCCTACATATCATTCAAAGACAAAGCACATTGATGTTCAGTATCACTTTGTGAGGGGATATGATAGAAGACAAAAAGGTGTTGCTGGTAAAGGTGGACACTTTGAAGAATACTACAGATCTATTGACAAAATATGTGAGCTTTGGGAAGTTCTCTTGGTGTATAGAAACAATGGGCATTGTAGGGCTGGATAAATGACTAAGCTCTGTTGTGGCCCCCTGTGGAAAAAACCACAAGTGGGAGAATGTTGGGTTGTGTTATATTCTTTCCACAACTAGCTGTTGTAGTTAACCGGGGGGTTAGAAGGGGGGCAGAGCCCCCCCTTTGTTGTCTCGATTATGTAGCAAGGGGGGGGGGGAGGGTCACAAGGGGGTTTAAGGGGTGTAAGTAATCCCCCTTTATGGGGTCCGGGGCAGTGCCCCAGAAAATTTTGTTTTTTGGACCCTGTATTAGGTTGGGCGGACTTACCTATGGTTTTGTATGTGATTTTTCGCACATGGTTTTAGACGCAATGGTTTTCGGTCCATGGTATTGGATGCTTCGGCATCTATAAATATGTATTGTAACATTGAAAGGAACATAATGAAAAATCAAGATGGTAGTCTCCGTTTTGGGATCCAGGGGAAATCTCTGTGTATATGTGTTATATGTGTTATGCTCTCGCATTATTTATTTTCTGTGTTTTATAATTCGTATGCAGGTAATTTCTGTACAGGGTTTAAACCTACAACATTATAACAATCAAGTGCATGGTGCAACTGTGTATTCCAATCTGGCTGAACCCATGCAACTAGTTCCTAAGGTATTTTGAAGATCGCTTCTTTGATTTCTTGGAGTGCCTCATAAATACATTCATATCCATCTTCAAAGCTGAAAGTTAACAACAAGATTCCTTCAGGATATCCGACTCAACCATCCCATTTCGTAACTCAATTTCCAAGTACCAGTTCATTGGGATGGTATCCAAAGTGTGACAAAAGATGTGAAATTATTCTGGTTGCAGTTCCTCTGCCCATGCTTGAGTCCATCATGCCGAATGTTCACGTGAATCATCCATACCCATGTATTTCTTTATCATACAGGTATTGGCATACCCAAATCTCAACTTCATCATCCTCTGGTATTCTTTCCAATTGGTAAAGATGTCCTTATGTGTACCCCACCAAATGGCAGGCATAGCTCGCAGTGCCAGATCTAACGCTTAGAACTGATGCACTTCTGGAACATCCCTTTCAAAATTATCCAAAATAAAATTAACATCTTCTAATCCATCATAATAAGGTAAATCACATACCTCAGTGGATATGCATCGAAGTGATTTTTTCAACATATTACAGCACAATGAGGAGACTTCATGTAATTTGTTCTGCCAATGCTCAAGCTCACATGACAATATGAAGTGGAAGAACTATCCCTATCTGAGGCGATCCATGCATCCACTATAGGGTTGATCTAGTCCTCATCACATGAAGTGATCTTATAATCTAATAAAGATCGGCCTCCTCCTCATAATCATGGATCGACTCAGTATATCGCGCACCTTCGGTTGGATCCAATGGAACAATGACCAAGAGCTCCTTTCTTTCAAATTTCATTATACTCTTTTTGAGATTAATAATTGTGTCCATATCAAAGGCCCAATCAATGCCCAATAGCATAGGGTAAGGGTTACTATCATCAACTATTTCGATCACTTCAAAATTAGCAAGGGTGCTTGCTCCTTCAATATCTACCATGACCCCATACAAGCGCCCCATAGGAATTATCTTTTGCTAGTTTTCCATACGTAGCTAGATAGGAGACCATTATAGCATAGGAATCCTTATTCTTTCTCATGTTTTCTTTGTAAAAACATTCACATTAGGTCCTAGATCAAGAATTACCTGGTCCATCTCACACTCCATAATTTTCTTAGTCAGTCTCATCTCGCGACCTGTTCGCTTCTTGCTTTTGCCCACTTTGCATACTATGTGCTTTTCTAGAGGATTTTTAATCTTACCTGTACAATTATCAATTAGTTCTTGTAGTCCTTCTACCACCCTTCTATCTCATAGAAGCTTCATACAATCCTTCAAAAATGTTGCTAACAACAAAAGGTCTACATATTGTGCACTATTGTTCCAGCCAGACTTCTCCTGACTTCCTGCTGCAGAGGCTTTTGCGAAGCTCTTTTAGCTTCCATAAAGGTCTCCTTTGTATGACTTAGGTCGAACCCAACTTCCTTCTCAGTAGTCTTGAATGCCCATCCTTCAGCCTCTGTCTGCTTCCCCTTATCTTCTCTTATGGCTATACCACTTTGTGTCATGATATTGACGCTAGGCTCTTCTTCGCGAGGCTTTGCTCTCATCATTTGGATATTCTATGTAAGTGTTTGAGATTTATTTTCTTGCATCTTTGTGATAAGTATGGGGAAATATTCTATAACATGATCAAACTATCGGCAATACATATAGGAGGGGTGTGTTAGATTCTATCGTGTGCAAAATGACCTACCTCTCCACAATTGTAACAAATAACCTATCCACTACCCCTTCCAACTCCTCATCCTCGTCCTCTTCCTTGACATTGGAATCCTCTGTGCGCTACCCCGAAGTGGTGATCGTGAGGCAAATTTCCCTCCTACATCCTACATGTAGGGGTCTGCTCCATCATTAGTTCATAGCTCCAATAGTTGCGCTCATCATGTCCAACTGATTTACAGAAAGCGTAGAATAATTGCTATGGAGTTTGCACAAACTTCTACAAGAGATGACAATTATTAGTCACATGTTTCCCAGAGATTCGACAGATACCGCACCATAAGGCTATTCCTGTACTTAGCCCAATAGTATTTTTTGGCTTCATGGGGACAAGACTTCCTCTAATAAAGTAATTATGATAGACTTGGAAATGGTCCTTATCATGACCATGGCCTTTACACTTCAGGCACCAAACTTCAGCATGCACCTCAGGTTGGAATTCATTTCCTTCTTAAGGCTCTGTAAATCTATTTATAGACTGGCTAGTTGTGACTAAATCTCTTGTACCCCTATATTCATATCCTGCACTGGTGAGGCTTCCAACCTCATGGAAATCTCTAAGGCTTCAACTTGCATTCCTATTTTTCGTTGTGACAATGGTAATCTCATATGAGGTAGGAGCGAAGCGATGTACTAGTCTCTATGTTGATCATCTATGATTATCATGTTAGCCTGTTGAATCAAGAACTTCAGTCTTTGATCATTGTCCCATGCAGACTCATTCACCCTTTACTGAATACCTTTAAATTATGTTACCGACCGGGCTTGTTATTTGGGTTTCTTAAACTCATTGTTCAGTGCTTATTAGGTTTCTAGCATAGTTGCATTGGGTTTATCTAAGAAAAGCTTGATATAAAAACTCAAAACTCTATCTTGTAGCGTTGTGACCAGCTGTACTTTCTTCATGTCTTCATTAGTAATCTACTGTGCCTTACATACAACATCTGTAATGAACCAAATATGCTCAGGGTCTTTAGTCCCTAGAACCTTAAATACAAGAATCTTCATCGTGTTGGCCATGTTAAGTGATTGAGGTGGAGGTGGAGGTGGAGTGGATGGTTGAGGTATCCTTGTGGGACCATGGATTACAATCTGTAGTGTGCTTCGTGAGGTTCTCAGAATACTATCTTCGTCATCACTATCAGACCATCCTAATAGTGGACTATATTCAGAACCTAAATATAGGTTCCTTCTGAATTCTCTCCCACTTCACATAGTCCCAAACATATATTTAAAGGAATAACCCACTTTTCGCACAATAACATCTTAATCCAAGTCTTCAGGGATTTTAGGTACTTGCCTCTTGGTCCCTTGAAAACATGCGCTCTGCTTCAATATAACTAGTGGACATATCGATTGTCAAATTAGTAATGAATACTCCTAGAATACTATTGATCAAGTGGTCAACAACCCATGTGATTTTGTTTTCTGAATCCTCCAAGTGCTACACTAGTTATGGGTCCACACAATGGGGCCGTCAATCTTCCATGTACACTGATGATCCACCAATTTGGACAACCACTCATGCAATTCACAAGGGAAGAGCAGAAGAATATCTCATGTTAGTCTGTGAATAGGTATCTATTCAACCACTCTTCCTTTGACATACACGTATTCCTATTCTCCTGAGCTACAAACACGTGCAGTTTCCGATCTATCCAATTTTCAATCTATTTATTAGTTGGGAACCACTTATCACACATTCCTCGGATAGATCTCAATCCCGACAATAGAACCATTTGTTCGATTGATGGGCCCTGACGGAAGTTCAAAGTCATCTACGCCTACCAATAAAACCTTAAAATGCTGACCCTTTCGGCAACAACCTGCATAGTGTAGGCTGTAGTCTCACCCAAAGAAATATTGGGGGATGACAAAACTAGGTTTTTGCATCGAGAGGTCTGTGTGATGGGGTCCTACTGCTTCTAGGGCTTTGTTCTATCTTTTCAAACCCTAATCTTTCCAACACAAATAATTACAGTAATTCACATAAACATCATCTATACCTTCACGAAGGTCTTTAAACATTCATACCATGAATAAATCATACTAATCTACTACTTTTGTAGATAAGATAGACATTCCTTCATAAAATTTTAAATACAAAGCGAAAATATAAAAACTGTAGAAGTAAATAAAGATACATAATATATGGATCAAAACTGTCTTTATTAGATATATTCTTTCAAGTACAGACTCTTCTTCCCTATGCAGTTAGCTGTAGGGTCTTGTGCACTCAACCTATGGACTAACCAATGTCTTCACACACTAAATTGCAGTAGCCTTCCCCTTCGCCTAACTATAGGAAATATACTTTCTTGCCTAAGCTTACCTTCCCATACAATGATTTTCTATCAATTAGTTGCCTCCTAGACTCGTTATGACGCTTCTCTATATATCCTTTGCTTTTACAACATGGGTGGGTCTCAAAACTTCTTATCTCCTAACAACCTAAGGGACTAAATCCCCTCCTAACAACCCGAGGGACTAAATCCCCTTTGACTCTTATTACCTTTGTGCTCCACTTCCATAAATCATAGAGACTTTACAATTATGCAAAAGTACCAAAACGTGACCCTAGGGGACCCTATCCCAACATTTACCATGTATCACACCATTACCGATCAAGAGATTCTTAGGCCTTGTAATTTTTCCTCAAACCACCCTAATCAGTTTTGAAACCATCCAACGATCCACCTCAACCAAGTAAACGAACCCCATCACACCATGGCTATCTAGAAATGGAAACAAAAGGCTAAAAGCCACTATCACACCTAGCAAGATCGACACCAATGACATCAAGAGAACCAATTACACACATGCATGTACCATGCATGCTAGAACTACCAAGGAAATCACATTTTCAACTTGATGTTATAACACCATTTATCACCCTTGGTATTTGTGATGCTTTGTTTATGTCCTAGGGCAACCCCTCCTTCCAGACTTGGTTCAAATATATTAAAAACAATGTTTTATTCCATGTACGCTACCTTTCCCTAAGATAAAAGTGTGTACACACGGGTTAGTCAATACCCAACCTGCGTATATGTGTTAAAACACTTAAAAATATTAAATTTCCTTAATTATGGGTGGAGTTCATGGGTTTTACCTGTCGATTACCTCCTATTTCCCGTGGCCCAACTATTTCTCAACTAAAAAACTTATTGGGAGAAGTATAAATAGACCTCTATGGGAAGGCCTAAAGGAGGAGAAGAGATATAGTTATTATACTAAAATTATCCTTGACTGAGTCTGATGAATCCCTATGCCTCATGCACTACCCCAAGCTTCAGAAAACCCTTGTTTCCTTGATTATAGATATTATCCCTCTTGCTTGAGATATCATGGTGCTGGTTATGGAAGAATATTTTTGAAGGCTGGGATAGGACGAATCCGGAGGACGATTCCTCTTGGAGCCAGAAGAAGAAGACTAAGGTGAATTCTCTCCATGTTATTTATAGCTTACTGCAATAAAAGAAATGTTGTCTTGTTTCCAAAAATAAATTTGCTTATGCATCAAATTGTGTTGTAATTCATGTATGAATGTTATTTTGATGTATAACTGATCATTAGCTTATATGATATAAAGTTAAATTTTATGAATATGCTTTACTTCTATACTTCTATGTATGTTCGAATTGAATGATTTTTAGGTTTTAAAAACATCAGGAGTTGCATAAGATCTGAACCCTGCGGGACCTACTCGAACGAAGGAAATCGGGGTACGGTTGCTCTCACGTAGTTTTTTTATATAAGATTTTTTCCTAAATTGTATGAGTGTTTCTTGTTGTAATCTATTTCTGCTCTGTTGGGATTCTAACCCAAAGCCTTAGGGTACTTACTCCTGTAATAGAATTGGCGACTCCACTAGGGATAACAATCTTGTTATTCCTAGTTTGGGTTGTTCAGTGTCAATCAGGGCTTAGTATTTGGTTTGCTTGCTATTACAGTCTTATTTGGTCTACTAGAGTCTCAGACCTTAAGTCTAATCTTTTTTTCTCTGGCTTTGTTTTTTACCTCTCTTGCAAATCTTTGCATACACATTTTAATCTATTTACAGTAGCATACACACGCTTGTTTTTGTGAAGTGAACCGACATATACATGAGTTTCCTTTATCAGAAGCACTTGTACACACCTCTGTGCTTGAACACAGTCACATATACCATTTTCTGCATTGTTTTTTCAAATCTCTCTCCCCAGAAAGATTTGTTGTCTGGTCTTCTTAGTCTCTAAGTGGTCAATTCCTGTCTGAAGAATTTCATTATTCTACAAGCTTACTGTTTCGAAGTCTCTTCCTTATTAAAAATATTTTTCCTAGGTTTGCTTTTTGAGCGAGTTTGTAATTGGTGTTTTGACACACAAGACTTCGTTCAAAAGTTCTTGATTATTCTAGTCCTCCAAAATAGGACATTGTTTTAAATCTAAGTTTCAAGCTTGGTTTTTGGTTTACTTGCTTTCCTTTCCATCATTTTTTAGCCTTATAGCTTTTCTTTCTTCTTGAAAGTCTTTTTGACGAATTTGAAAGTATTTATTTCCTGGCTTCTTGGTCAGAGTGTCAAGCTCTTTGCTGCTGTTTGGGTCGTTTAGTGCAAGTTGAAGCCGTTTTGCTGAAGTTTTCATTCATTTTTGAGTTTGTAACTTGATAGGGCTCCTTGTGCTATTCTTTCGGTCTTTGAGTTTTAGTGGCATTGAGAGTGATTTCAAAAAGTTGTTTTGGTTGTTTCTTGAAAAAAGAAAAGATCTCAAAAGACATTGTTTTTGTTTTCTTTTGCCAAGTTTGATTTTGGTTTCTTTTGATTTTTGAAAGTGAATTGCAATCTTTTGCTATTTGTTGTTCTTGTTTGGAGATAATTTTGGATTCAAAATTTGTATCCTCTTCAGTACTTAAGTTGGCTCATTAATAGTTATAAAAAATTGTTTTCATTTTTTTAGAGTGATATAGGATCTTGCATCTTCATTACACCTTGCATTAGGATAGTTTGCATTGTTAAAACATTGGTAGTCTTTTTAGTTTTTGCATGTGTGAAGTGTGTTTCAAGAAAAGAAAAGAAAAAGTATTTTGCTTTATAGAAGTTTCATAGAACCCACGTAGAGATCTCTTTTCATCGAAGAAAAAATGATTGCATTCATGTAGTTAGTTTTTCATTGATTTCTTTTGCGTCATACAAACACCATTCGTTTCACTTCCATCTATACCCTTGATGTTGTAGGGAAAAGTATCCGATTCGGATGACCCTATCCCACTCTAAGGGTGATAGTACCTCAGCAACAACTGTAAACAAAACTACTTAAGGTTTACTTCTTTATGAAAGCAAGAGAGAATGAAGAAATGCACTAACCGTTGCCTTGCGCTTAATATTTGCTCCAATCTCTTCTCTTAGCTGCTTGCTCCTAGCTCTTTGCCCTTTTGCTGGCCCAGCTACAATAAGATCCTGCAAAATAACAAAGAAGGAAACTACAAGAATCATGCATTCATAACTGATTCAAGGATTAGCATAAATCAAATATACAATCATCACAATACATCATTGAAACAAATGCATATAGAAGAACCTCAATAGCTTTTATTAATGGAAGAAGTAAAGTTCTAAGAAGGTTACAACCATTGAAGGCCCCAATCCAGCAACACCTCCCAGCAGAAAGAATTTCTCCTCTTCACCTCCTTCAAGCAATCACCCAATAGTTCTATAGTGAAACCAACAGCATATCATTACTTTGCACAAAATTCCAGCCTCCTGAGCTCATAGGAGAGAGCTCAATATATAGATGAATTGAGAAAGGATGAGTCAGCTTGCAACTGATGTGTAGCTGCCTTGTGTCCTCTCTCTCTTCAGTTGATCTTCAGTTCTTGAGTCCACTTGGAGAACCTTGCTTCCACTTGGAGAAACAGAGCCTCTGACTCATCACAAGGCGAAATCCCTGATCCAAGTGTCATTTTTGGAAGATTCCAGAGCAATGACTCAGTGTGCCACTTGTCCCATCTCGCTCAGCGCAGGTGGCCTTTGTCCTACCTGCTTTGCAACGCAGGTACACCATGGAGGAGTTGAGTTTCAGCGCAGAAGCCTAGTGGAGCACCTGCTTTGATTTCAGGATTGTTTGTTTTTGAGTGTTTTCAGGTGGAGAACTGATCTGAGAGATGTTGGTTTGCTGACCTTGTTCCTCTAGGGGTAGGAACATCATGTTTAGGGACTTTGGATCCCTTGGATTATTGACAATTCATGCCTGATGCTGCAAGGCACAAAATTGTCTATAACAGATGCCCCCTAAAGTATGAGGTCGTTTATCAGGTGAAATGCTTTATTAGGAGGATCCGAAGTTCATTCAATCTGCTGAGAAGTGTCCTGTAATAAGATACAATACAATACATTATTTTTCATACTTTTTCATGATCTAGCTGAGGCGGCCATTCCCATGCTCAGCTTTATAAATTCATTTTGGTACATAGAACAGACGATCGTCTGATGGTAGACTGATAATTCTCTGCTGAAATTATCATCCTTTGAGAAGGATGATCATCTGCTACAATGATGTACACATCAAATGTCTTTATATTCTGAATATATATCGCAGCCCGGATGGATGAAACTAGATCCGGGGTCTTCAATCTCTTCCGATCTTCACTCGATGTACAAGTCGATCCATGTGAGAATTTCTTGAAGTCGAACATGGAAAGACATCGCTTGATTACCGGTCAATGATGTAAACCGTTAACAAGCGTGAGAGGAATCACCGATAAGGATGATGACCCTCAAGGTACAACAGTACAATTCACATGGTGGGAATAAAGGACTTGGCATCGACCACCATGCAAAATCCTCTGGTCGAAGGTCATTGATGTATACCTGTCGCCGGAAGTGAGAAACTTGCCATTGAGGCATGCAAGCTTCAAAGTACTGAAGTGGTTGTTCCTAGATCAACTCCTTGGATAATGAGCTGATGTCGACAAGGAGCGATCCGTCAAAGGAGGGCCTTAATGAATCCCACATCATTGGCACGGAACGGAGCTAGTGATTGTGATGAGGTGAAAACAAACTGTGATGTATGATTCAGGGTGGCGGTCATGAAATGGATGAAGGACAATGTATGGCAGTGGATGGGACACGGTTGACTCTTTGCAGAACAACATCTCTTGAACATATAACGACATTGATGTGATGGATCAGTAGCATTACCCCAACTGTGGATGGTGTGGCGAGGACCATGGTGATGAGACCGGTGAATGAAACAACCCAACCCGATGTGATACGGAGGACAAAGTGTCATGTTCAAGAGCGACTTGCTACCATTAAAGCTGTGAGGTTCTCCCAATTTTTCCCCAGTCATTGCTGACCAGTACCTCTTTATTTTTGTCAAGCTTGAGGAGGATAACATATGCTTGTTCTATAACTTGCCCTTCGGGCAAGCCCATCGCTATGTTTTAACGAGCCTAGCGATAGGGAAACTCGTTCTCGTCTAAAGACAAGTTTGACGCTATTTAATGAATTTAACGAGTCTAACGACAAGGATAACTCGGTCCTTTTCATTTTTAGAGAGTCTGAAAAGGTACATAAAGTCAACTCCAGAATTCATTTTTCGTCATCTAATCCCTTAAGTCCGAAAAAGAATAAAACAATACAGAAGGGATGAGTTTTCGGTACTTTTAACGAGCCGAACAAGACAAGCGCTCGATCTTTTTGTGCAATAATCCCTCAGGTCCAAAAAGATTAAAATCTAGAGGAGGGATAGCTCTTCCGGTCGTTTAACGAGTTGGAAGGCCAAAACTCGGCAAACTTTTCATATTTTACGAGTCAGGAGAAAAGAGCTCAAAGAAGACTCGTCTTTTGAGGAACGAGTGATAAACAGGGATAGCAGCAGATTCCAGGTACAGGTTGGAATTTTCCAATCATGGCAGTGTCACAAGGATCGCTTAGTGAAATCACTCTTCGCAGCTGTTCCTCAAAATGGGTAAACAAACATATGGAGATGAACGATTGGCCAAATGAACGGATGGAGGTGAGACTGCAAGAACATGACCAAGGGCTTTAATATGGCTGTCAAAGGTTACATTTACCAAGGTTATTTACCGGTTCATTTTTCCTGGGTGAGCTCGAACTCTAGGGGAAGATTGCTCACAACTTATGTTTATTTTTTAATGAGCATGAACTATGTGCTAAAACTGCTCGATTATATGGTTTACTTTTGATTTTTTACCATAACTAGCTTCTCTTTTTCACTGATAGCACTGCATTTTCAAATTGCTGCAACAAACTAGTTAGAAACAAGTAATATTTACTTGAAAATGAGATTAACACATTAATATTTACCTTGAACTACGTAAAAAAGCAAATAAAAAGGGTTTTTACCTCTCACTTTACCATTTCATTTGCATTTTGCTTGTTGGAGCTTTGGAGGAGCCTCTTTCCCCTTGATTTTCACCAGCTGATTCCGGGAGATTCTGCGGACGATTTTCGGCGCCGTTTGGACCAGGTAGGAGCTAAACCTTAGCTCTTCATTTTCATGGTTTCATTTTCCTGTTTTATGCCTGTTTTGCTGTTCTATTGAGCCTCTGGGGTTTTGCCAGGGCGTCCTCTGATCAGCGCAGGTTCCCCATTCGAAAACTGCGTTGGGATTCAAGCTGTTTGAAGGCAGCTTGTCCCCCAACGCAGGTAGTACACTGGGCACCTGCGTTGGGGCATAAAAACAACAATTTTTCACAGATTTTGATGAAATTTTCGCCAGTTTTTCATCAATTTCAGGAGCTGACTCATTCTCTTGTTTGTTTTGCAGGGATTCTTGATCAAGATTTCCCTCACATGGCGAGAACGAGAACATGAAGAAGAAGATATGATTGCCCTTCATGATCCTGTTACGGTGGGCGCGCTACGAGACTGTGGTATGCTGAAGTTTTTCCGTATCTCAAGCATGAGAGCACAGATTTCACTACTACAGTATATGCTTGATGCTTGGGATCCTGTTAACCAAGTATTCCAGATCAGGAACAAGCCTATTCCATTGACTGTGACAGACATTTACTTCTTGACTGGCTTGTCAAGGCAGGGTGCCCCCATTTCTTTATCTGGTACAGTTCGGGGGAATGATTCTGTGAGAGACTATGTCCGCCAGTATTGCAGGGAGGGGTCCCAACCGAGCAGAGACGGCAAGGTAGTCATCCGTGATGTTACTAGCAGGCCTCTCAGGTCTATTCTGTATACTCTTGGTAGGATGGTCGGCAGCGCATCTTTACATGTTGCCAACAGGTCTCATATGCAGCACGCCTTGGAGTGTCTCCAACCGAAGATCTTCAACTGGAGTGATGCAGTGCTTACTCAGATGAAAAGTCAACTGAACAAGGTGAAGGACGGGAAGCTGAAGAACTTTGGTTTTGGTTCGATTCCGACTGCCTTCGCCTTGGAGAAGATCCCTCTGATGCAACCTCAGTATATTGATCTCGGAGTGCCTTCTCCTACCGAGCCACGTATGCAGTGATGGGTCGATCACATGTCCAGACATGCAGGTCAATCCTAGATTTCTTTCAATGCCGCTTTCTTCAGGTGGTTCGATCGCCAGGAGATGGCTTTTTCCGAGTACCCATATGTTGGTATGGATTTCTGGGGTGATCCGGATATGGTACTTCCAGACGGTGCTCAGTGGGATGTTACTGGTAAGAACTTCAACCATATTACTGTTCATTGTTTTCATTTATAATGTTCTTGTGCTTTATTCTATCAAGACTTTAATTGAACTCATGTGTGCTTGCAGATGTCGGTCCTGTTCGTCTGAGACCACCTGTTGCTGCTCCGGCAGAGGAACCTGCTCGGAGAGTTATTATCCGTGATCTTAGCGATACTGAGACCCTTACAGCTGTGCAGGGGTAGGTTGAGAACCTTACCCGTGGTCTTCCGGATGTACAGATTGACGAGTTACCTTTACCGATGCAGCAGCATACTATCGGTGTACCTAGACGATGGACCCGTCTTCTGCGCATGATAGCACAGACTGTGGCTTACTATCAGGAGCATCACTAGGCTAGGGTGCCCCCTAGCACTTTTGAGTTTTTAGGTCACATGACCAATTTTGTCTTGGTTACAGAACATTATGTATGAACTTTATAAACAGCTTATATATATTTTGATTTTCGAGTTTCATTCTGGTTGATTTGGATGATTCATATGTACACTCTTTTATGAGGTGTCCTTTTTATAAATGTTGCAAATGTCTATCTAACACATAGTTTGCTAATGAGTCAGTTAATGTGTTTAAATTTCTTGAAATATGTTGATATTGAATTGAATCAAATCGTCTTTCCAAGATTTTTACTCTTAGGAACATGCGATAAATAGCTGGATTGCGAACAGAATATATACCATTGAGTTGTCGTATTACGAGCTGTGAGTCTAGCCTGACAATTAGTCAGCATATGCCACGTGTGATGGCATCAGAGAGTAGTTCTATCAATGCGCTATACTCAGCGATGTTATTCGTTGATTGCCCAATACATACGCCTCTGAAACTTACTAACTCGTCGCTTGGATCAAAAATGGCCCAGGCTGCGGAGGATAGGTTCCGCAAACTACGACTTGCTCCGTCAGCATATCCAACACATGTCTCCATAAGGTTTGACATCTACAACGAATGAAAAAGGGGAATCACTCAACCAGAACAAGAACTTTGGCGAAAACAAAATACAACAAAAGCATGCAGGTTACTATTTAAGCATAGTAACGCTTGAGGTACAGCCCGTTCCGGGGCTGCGCCAGTGGAATTCCGTCGTTATCTATTAACTCGTAGGCTCCTTTTGCTAACACTCTTTTAACAATATAGGGGCCCATCCATAAGGAATTGAATTTACCTGCTCCTAATTTATTGGATTCTTGGTCATAAAGCAAGACCAAATCACCTTCTGAGAAGACACGGGGTTTGACATTTTTGTCGAACTGAGCCTTGACTCGTTTCTTATGGGCTTCGTTAGCCAAAGTGGCATCACGACGGGTTTCATCCAAGTGGATTAATTCCAAGAAACGAGCCTCTTCTTCCGAAGTTCCGGGGAGGAGATCAATTGCGAGTTTAAGCGACGAAATTTCGCACTGGATTGGTAAGACTGCTTCCAGGCCATACACCAATTGAAAAGGTGTGAACCCGGTTGCGTTCTTTACCGATGTTCGGTAAGCCCACAAGGCTGAGTACAGGATTAGGTGCCACCTTCTTTTATGAACCCCGATCATCCTTTGCAACATATGCTTCAAGACCTTGTTGATTGCCTCAACTTGTCCGTTAGCTTGTGGATAATATGGGGTAGAGCTGTCGTGAGATAGCCCTAGTTCGGCAGCCAATTCGACCATCATGTGATTGTGAAAATGCGATCCATGATCCGTAACTATAGCCTGTGGTACGCCGAACCTGGCGACTACATGATTGAAAAAGAAAAGGGCAGCTGTTTCGCCAGTGTTATCCAATGTAGGCATCGCCTCGGCCCATTTGGTAAAATAGTCAACAGCGACTATAATATACCCATGCCCCCCAGTCGAGGTGGGGTTACATTGCATGAAATCGATGCCCCATTTGGCGAAAGGCCCAACTGCAACTATTGGTTTCAGTGGTGCGGGTGGTCTTCTGGTTTTGCTATCAAAGATTTGGCAGGAATGGCAACTTCGGACTGCGATTATGCAATCTTTGAACATTGTTGGCCAAAAATATCCTGCTCTTAATATCTTTTGGGCTGTAGCAAAACCTGATTGATGCCCCCCACACGCGCCTGAATGACACTCATTCAGGGCTTTTTCGGCTTCTTCATGGGTGAGACACCTCCTCAGAACTGTATCGATACCACGACGGTAAATCACCGACGATCATGTAATCTTTTGCTTGGTATCGTATACGTTTCTGTTCGGAGTGTGAGGTGTCTGGCCAAAACTTTTGGGTCTGGAGATAGATTATTATATCTCCATACCACTCATCGCTTGCAGATATCAGAAACAAAGTCTCGTCCACGATTGATTCCTTGGAGGTTTCATCGTTGGACGACGATGGGAGATCGCATAATAATTTTGCGAATACCAGAGCTTTCTTTTATTTGGATTTTACAAATTCCAAATCAAACTCTTGAAGGATCGCTATCCATTTGGAATACTTGCCCCCCAGCAACTGTCGCGATAGTATATAAGTCATGGGGTTGCAATCTGACAGAATGGTAGTTTTCCTAAAGAGGATATAATGTCGAAATCTCTGTACCGCTTGAACAGCAGCAAGCGCTAGCTTTTCAACGTAAGAATATTTACTTTCTGTATCATTTAAGTTTTTACTTAAATAATATACAGGATGTTCAACTCCATCGACTTCTTGAACTAAAACCATCACAATGGTTGTATCTGCTGCAGCTAGATACAGGTTAAAATCCCTAAGATAATTTGGGGCGTACATTAATGATGCTTTTACTAGAGACTCTTTCAAAGCGTCAAAGGAAGCTTGTGCAACCTGGTCCCAGTCGAAGGGTACATCTTTTTTCAAAGGACGTGTATAACCTTTAGCGAGTTCTGCGTAATTTGGAATGAACCTCCTCAGAAAGTTTGCTTTCCCTTGGAGTTTCTGAATCTGAAGAAAATTCGAAGGTGGAGGCAAATTGATGATTGCCTGAACCTTACAGGGGTCGAGACGAATCCCATCTTTGGAGACTACAAAGCCAAGTAAACGACCAGAACCGACGTAAAACACACATTTGTGTGGATTGAGTCTTATCTTGTAGTGTCGGCAACGTAGAAATATTGCTCTCAAATGTTGTGGATGATCAGTCCGCTTTCGCGAATCAGCCGGAAGGTCGTCGAGATATGGTTGAACGATGTTCTTGATGTCATGGAAGGCATAATTCATTGCCCTCTGAAACGTCGCCCCTGCGTTCTTTAAACCAAAGGGTAATTTCCGATAAGCGAATGTGCCCCATGGACAAATAAATGCAGTCTTTGACTGGTCCTGTGGGCGGATATTTATTTGATTATACCCGGAAAATCCATCCATAAAGGAAAATATTTCACATCCGGCGCATTCATCAATTATCTGGTCGATGAAGGGTGTAGGATAGTTGTCCTTCGGACAAGCTTGGTTTACATCCCTATAATCGACGCACACTCTTATCGTCCCTTGTTTTTTCATAACAGGGACAATATTCGATACCCAATCGGTTAGAGGAACCGGGTAGATGAATCCAGCATGGAGAAGTTTCTCAACCTCTGCCTTAATGGCAGCGGCTTTCTTAGGATGTACCTGTCGAAGCCGTTGTCTTACTGGTTTAACATCAGGATACATTTTAATTTCATGTTCAACGATACTCGAGTCAATGCCTGGCATTTCATCATATGACCACGAAAAGACATCTCTAAACTCGCGAAAAAGAGCACCATATATTTCCAGTTCTGAAGGGGAACAACTTTTGCCGACATGAATATTCTCTACAACATCAGGTTTTGTCGAGATATTTATGGCTATAGTCTCTTCAATATTGGATAGGTTTCGCTCGGAATCCACCGTATTTACAGTATTTGTTAGGAATTCAAAAACTGAAGGGTGGTATAGGTCGTGTGGAGTATCTTCTTCATATTCCGGAAGAAGGGAACGATGGTGGTGATCATTCCATGGTGCCCCCTCAATCAACATTGATTGTAAGATTCCTTCGTCAGTCCCATGTACTTTCGACCAAGGATCTAATGGGGTACCATATTCTCTAGATCTATCTACCCAAACGCTCGAAGAGCGCTGATTGGGATTTGCCTCCCAGGCATAAAACATTGATTGCTACAATATTTCAATGGGGCTTGGTGGCAAAACCATTGCATGATCCATAGCGACTCTGCCTTCTGTGACTTTCATGGTGGATACCATATTGCATGTTGCTACAAATGGTACATTTCCTATGCAAATAGGAGGTGGTAGCGCGAAAGTTCCCATCATGGTGGGATCTTTCAACAGACCTACTCCAATATCCTGAATCGACCGGTCACTGCCATGGATCATAGGAACGCTTCCTGTAACTTGTGAACCATTAGGGAGGAAGTTTTGTTGATCGACGACCGTAATCCCTCCTTCAAAGGGGAATGCGATCTTCCTAAAATAAGTCGACACAACAGCTTGCATGGCATAAATCCATGGCCTTCCCAGTAGGATGTTATAGTCAAGATTGCCATCGATGACTTCAACATCTATTTCTACTGTTTTGCCCCCTAGTTCAACTTTCAGGTTACTAAGGATACCGTAAGGGGTATATATCCTTCCGTCGAATGCTTTTAATGTTGTTGATGATCGCGACAAGGTTGGAGATCCTAAAGTTTTCCAGCAACTCATCGACATAATACATGTCGATGCTCCCTCATCAATAATTGTTCGATGAACTGTTTTGTTGAGGGCTTTCACTTGGACGAGGAAAGCTAGTTGAGCTGGTAACTGAGGATCATACCCTTTGTGATCAAAGGATACCAGATTGGAATCTTTAGGATCGACCCCACCAATTGCTGATAACAATGCCTGCCTTTGGGATGGGAAATGTTGTAGTACCTCAAGAGTCGACATAGCAGATGGCGATTGCGCCAAATCTTCGACTATGTTATAATGCTGTGCCGCTCTGGCACGAGGATTAAATGTCGACTTGTGTACTACTCCCTTCGGCGGTTTTATCGTTAATTCATGCGTGATGGGGGGTACAACTTCTACCGAAGTTGTTGTTGAACTGCCAGGTTGATCATTACCTTTATCGTTCGACAGCTGTGGATTTCCCTAATCTTTGTTCCTTGTCGAAATCAAAGCATCATTTTGCTGTTTTGAAACCGACAACATAAGCACTTGGGATGGGGAAGCGTTTCCGCTATCAACCAGATTTTGACCTGGGTTAGGAAATGGATCATTTGACACAGTTGAGGTATGAGGACTCTTAAAGAACCTCTTCAGCTCAGCTTTGAATGGGCAATTCTTAGTGGTATGATCCTTCTCATCGCATATTTGACATGGATTAGGTTTCCTATTCCCAGGAGGGTTCGAAGAATTTTTCTTAGGGGATGACTCACCTTGTTTATTCTTCTTCCCTTTGTTTTGTTTCTTCTTGCTTCCTGGTTGATTGGTTTCTTTGCCCTTATCTGTCGATACGACATTTACTTCCGAAGCAAGAATTTCATCATGCGCATTTTGATTCGAATCCTTACGGGCCTTCTTTTGATTGGCCCTTTTTGGATTCGAGTTTGTCGTGCCAATCACGCCATCGCCGGCATGAGAGTCACTATTCGATTTAGGAGGAGGAGGGATTGAAAACTCTGGTCTAGGGGCGTCTGGTATCTTGTCATAGAGCGTGCCGGACTGAGTATATACTAAGTCCAAATATTGCACACGAGCAATAACTTGCTCTTCTGTTACGACTCCTCCCTTCGCCACATCTTCCGTTATGGCCGAAAGTAACGACTTTATAAACCACTCAGCTAAAAGCTGATCAGGAACATATGTTTTAACCATTCTTCGTCGACGTCGCCACTCATGTATATGATCCGATATATGAGTTGCGGTTGTCTGTTTGAAGTTGGTCAATATCTATGTTCCCGTTTCATACCTTATTGGTAATTGAAAGTGGGTTAAGAATGTCGTGGCAAGGGAGCTAAAATTGTCGAACGAAGCTCTTGGCAATTCTATATACCATTTCGTCGCTGGACCTGTCAATGTCCTCTGAAAGAGGTGAAGCCTTATCGAATCATCATTTAAAGTGTTCGATGAACACCATAGATGAAATGTCATCACATGATTCGACGGGTCTTCACCTGGATTTCCATTGAATTTAGGAATGTCGGATGGAAGTTTGTGCGGGATCACTGGCCACCATGGGGCGTAAGCAATTGGATCATTGGTTAACCGATGTAAATCAGGCAACTCTAAAGTCGCCACGAATGGTAACTGTTGATTCAAGTTAGGGGAAGCGTAACCAGGGTATGATGGAATTGCCTGAACAGTTGGTCTTTGCATACCAGCATAATGGAGTTGATGTTGGTATGATTGATACGGTTGATCGACTTGACCACTATAAAGTGGTTGATTTTGACCATTTTGGATATATGGTTGTCCAGTATTCGCAAAGATTTACTGTTCAGAACCTTGGTACACTTGTTGGAATTGTGGCTGTTGGTATTGCACTATCCACGGTTGCGATACCATGGGTTGTTGTGCTACACTAACCATTGGACCAAGATGTGGGGTAATTGTGCCCGATTGTACTTGTGTCGCCCCACTAGTAGGCGATTGTGGTTGGGTCGCAGGGTCAAGGGGCTGTTGCATGAGAACCTGAGAAATCTGAGGTTGACATACAACAGGCATCGTTTGAACTTGCGACACGGTTACAATAGCCGGTGTAGTTGGGATGTTCGTCACAGGTACACACTGTTGCATAGAATATACAACTCTTGGTGATTGGGATAGCATAGGTGCCCAACTACTTGTTGCAATTCCGCCATAACTTGAATAAGGTTGAGAACTCCCGTATGGGTACCCTCCCGAAGGGGGTAATGAAAGGACATATTGCCCCCCATACGGTGGTAATCCAGAACTCAAGGCAATTGATTGTCCTAGAGGACTGGATGGCCTAAATTGATTCCCAAAAGGGTCAATTTGATGAGTCTCACCATAAGAGTTACCAGACATTACTCCGGAACAAACAGGAACAGACCATACTGTCGAGATAGTCCCTTGGTGGACTCCTTCTAGCGATTGAGAGTTAGTTGGGATAGATGGTATTCCAGCGAACATTGTTAGATTTGTAGCAGGTAATTCTGCCGTCGCCGTGTCGTTCGACACAGTCCTAGGTGTCGACGGTTGTTCAGACATTTTGAGTCTATCCAATTGATTGCCTAGTGATTCTACAGGAACTTCCACTGGTGATGGACAAACTTTTGTTGTAGCAGGAAATAGAGTGACCCCTACTCCAAAATGAGTTGGAGTGGATACTTGCGGTTCCTCTATAATTTCCTCTATCGCAATCAGACCAGGTGGAAGAGGAAGACCGTCAGGTCCGTAAAAGATTTCTGGTGCCGAAGAAGGGGTTGTATCGACAGCGACAGATGTTTGAGGAACAAAACTCTCTGGACCGGTTACAGATGGAACTGGTTCAGTTATACAAGTATTTGCCCCCAGACTAGGATCAGTATTACTGTCCTTCTGTTGCGGTTGAACTTCTTCTATAGAGGCAGGGTTTCCGAAAATGTTTGGAGTAACCAGAATCTCAGATGTTGTTGGAACACTTGTTCTAACTTTTAAAGGAGATTTTGAACTGGTTCGACGAGCTCGCTTTGCCCGGACTGTTTTCGACTCCGGAGACAAAGACGGTTGACTCGCAAGCCTCCGCGAACGACGGATATTCAATTGATTTTCTTCCACGATTGCGGATTACTCGATCAACTAAAATATAAAGGGGAAAAATTGTGTTTCCGATTTGAATGAATTTTATTAGACGCTTTTAGACATAACTTTGCTTTTTCATGTTTTAAGAGTCGAGAAAAAGCTAAAGATGACTCTAGTCTCCTTCGATGTATTAACGAGCCCGAAGTGACAAATGCTCGGTTGGACTTTTTCAGTTATAGAGTTTGAAAAAGGCCAAAAGAAACTGCTCTGGAGATCTAGGCAGAGGGTGTGCCAAACCTTTCGCAAAACCACAGAATACGTTTTACGGTACGTGTGGTCAATTTTCGTGAATGCTGTGTTCACTGCATTGCGATCAGTAGGGCGGCCGACACGGCTTCCTAAGGATAAAGGATATATGCCTATAGGGGTCTCCCAATATATACTCGATGGTACGTGGGAGCACAAGTCTGTATTAGTGCCATCGACTCTCAGGAGGAATCACCCACCTTCGTAGAGATCGACAGTCACTACGTTTAACGACGCCGGAACACGTCTCTAGCTTAGACCTCTATGTGTTTGCATTATGTTTCAATGCGTTGTTAGGTTCATTCAGTATATTTTAAGTTGATCTTTTTAAAGTTTGCCTTTCAAGGTTCACCACGAGATGTATATGACAAATTCCTAAATGCAGCCTAAGATGAGAAGCAAGCTTTTTCAAATCTTTTTGACTGATGAAAATCTTAACTACTGAGGGAGAAGAAAGGCATATCTTTTCACACAGTTCATACAGCAAAAACTAATGCACTTTCTCCTAAATCATCATGCAAACTTTTTCAAATGCAAAATGCACAATGCATGTATTTTCTTTTCCCTTTCTTAATGTTGATGTATTACAAAAAGAAAGTTGTTATATAACTTTGATTTCGATTTAAAGCGAAAGTAAACAAGCTAGTCCAAAATCAAAAGACACCTTAAGATTTACTTGTTTAATCACTGGAAATACATGAAATCAAACCATAATGACGAAAGTAAAATGTCTAATCAGCTATGGACAGCAAACAAGCTAACTCTTTAGACCAGCAAAATGCCTAACACAGGTTCAGATCTAAGAGGCCAAAGCAAGACTAGTTCACTTTCGTTATGGGAAATTGTAAATGATGTAAGAAATACAAAAGAACAAGTACAATTTCATTATATAATAGAGGCAGAATGATGGCAAGTAAGGTTGGTTTCAGAACAGGTACAAGACTGGTAACTGGCTGCAAAATCTATAGTGAAAACAGGCAAGAAAAAGGGAGGAAACCCCAAATGCACAAGGCAAAATTGGGCCAACGCAGGTGCTGCACAGCCAGTCTGGCTCTCAGCGCAGGTAGCCCCTTCAGGACCTACGTTGCAAAGCAGGTAGCCTGTGTACTACCTACTTTGGAAAACGAAAGTTGCGTTTTCACAGTTTCTGGGTCACAATTTTCTCAAAAATTCACAGTTTTTGCTCAAATCAGAAGCTATCAGTCAAGCACACAGTAAGGGATGACAAGGAAGATGAAAAGCTATCACTAAGAGCTTACAAGGATCCTTGTAGATCAGCTCTTCAAATCATGAACATGCTCAGAAATGAGCTAGAGTAGCTGCCCTCTACTTCGCTTTTGATATAGTCAAAAGCTTTTCGATTTGGTACTCTTTTGTTCAGGAAATGAATAGCAAAATACTACAAACAATCGAACAGATACGATCCCCAGCGGAGTCGCCAGTTTGTTGTAGGGAAAAGTATCCGATTCGGATGACCCTATCCCACTCTAAGGGTGATAGTACCTCAGCAACAACTGTAAACAAAACTACTTAAGGTTTACTTCTTTATGAAAGCAAGAGAGAATGAAGAAATGCACTAATCGTTGCCTTGCGCTTAATATTTGCTCCAATCTCTTCTCTTAGCTGCTTGCTCCTAGCTCTTTGCCCTTTTGCTGGCCCAGCTACAATAAGATCCTGCAAAATAACAAAGAAGGAAACTACAAGAAGCATGCATTCATAACTGATTCAAGGATTAGCATAAATCAAATATACAATCATCACAATACATCATTGAAACAAATGCATATAGAAGAACCTCAATAGCTTTTATTAATGGAAGAAGAAAAGTTCTGAGAAGGTTACAACCATTGAAGGCCCTAATCCAGCAACACCTCCCAGCAGAAAGAATTTCTCCTCTTCACCTCCTTCAAGCAATCACCCAATAGTTCTATAGTGAAACCAACAGCATATCATTACTTTGCACAAAATTCCAGCCTCCTGAGCTCATAGGAGAGAGCTCAATATATAGATGAATTGAGAAAGGATGAGTCAGCTTGCAACTGATGTGTAGCTGCCTTGTGTCCTCTCTCTCTTCAGTTGATCTTCAGTTCTTGAGTCCACTTGGAGAACCTTGCTTCCACTTGGAGAAACAGAGCCTCTGACTCATCACAAGGCGAAATCCCTGATCCAAGTGTCATTTTTGGAAGATTCCAGAGCAATGACTCAGTGTGCCACTTGTCCCATCTCGCTCAGCGCAGGTGGCCTTTGTCCTACCTGCTTTGCAACGCAGGTACACCATGGAGGAGTTGAGTTTTAGTGCAGAAGCCTAGTGGAGCACCTGCTTTGATTTTAGGATTGTTTGTTTTTGAGTGTTTTCAGGTGGAGAACTGATCTGAGAGCTGTTGGTTTGCTGACCTTGTTCCTCTAGGGGTAGGAACATCATGTTTAGGGACTTTGGATCCCTTGGATTATTGACAATTCATGCCTGATGCTGCAAGGCACAAAATTGTCTATAACACTTGACTTAAAAGAACAGCCATTAAAATCAAGCACTTAATTAAAATAAAATAGAAATTTTGTATTGTCATCAAAATATACCAATAAGTCTAGGTTTATTAGGGCCTTTGATTAAGCGAGAGGAGAGTTAACTCTCCAAGGCCTCTCTAAATTACAAAACTTAGAAGTTTGATTAATGAGCAAAATCCAATAGCGTTATGGAGATTGGGAAATCTCTGTGACTGGGAGTAAAGCACGAGGGTTAGTGAAGATAAGGATGAGAGATACCCCCTCTCTTACTTGTCCAATCCTACCTCATGACTATTCTGCCCGACTTCTAAAATGAGTTGTTGACCATAGTTGCCTATCCTAGGAACCACACAGGTGGTTGCGGAGGGGAATTCTGTGGCACCTGAGGTTGACAATGTATCACGTTCAACAGTAATTCTAGAGGGAAACCTTGTGAAGCTTGGGGGCTTGCACCAGCAAAGTCTATTGTCTGGAGGTCAGCGTAACTACCTCTGATAACTTCGCCAGTAGGCCTAGGTCGTAATTACCCTAGTCTATTTTTGGAAGGCCCTTGTTATTAACTTTCTTGTATTTTGGTGTCTGGTCCTGATCACCTGGAGCGAAAATACTTGAGAATTGTTTGATTTCTAATATCTTTAGGGACTTTTTAGTGAGTGTTCTATACTCCTAGTCTGGCTAGCTTTATAATTTTTTTGAGTCTTTAAGTAGATCTTTTAAATAATTCAAAGTGGTTGACCGACCATCTCGACGGTTCAGAAGACTTCGTGGGCTATCACCTACAAGTCCAGAGCCTTCTCCTAGAAGGCGTAGGAGCAATTCTGCCAGTGGTTCCCAACCAGTGGCAGCAGGCACATCAGAGATTGATCCTCTGCTTGAGAGCATTAGTTCACAAGATAGACCTGGTACCAGTATAGAGTTAGAGAGGAACACACCAGTTCTTTCTCAAGTACTGTTCCAGTCAAAAGATAATATTGAAGTAGAAGAGCTTTCAGAGTCAGTTGCAGCTTCGAATTCTCCTCTCCCTCTTGACCATCCAGATGTTTTGTTATACATTAGAACTCTGACTCATAGGCCTTCAAGCCCAAGTTTACATACATCTATTCCTTCGATGATCACTACTGGAAGCATGGCATCTACAATGAGTATTGCAAGCATGCATACTCCCATATTTTTACAAGGGGGAGGAACTATTTCCATCCCTTCTAATACTCCCAGCAGGACTATCTTCGGGTCTACTTCCATTCTGTCAAGGAGTGGAAGTTCTCAAGCTACTGCATCTAGTTTTGGATTCTTCCCTTTTGGAATGTCATCTCAAGGTATTCCTTCAGTTCCTTTGAACATACCATCTACTACCTCTACATCCATGATGAGTGGGTTGGCTTCTTTTTAGAGTTTCCCATTTGGAAGTGGTCATATACTACATTCCAATTCGACAGTAGGGTCAATGACTTTTCCTTTTACAATTCAAGGTAGTAACCCCTTCTGGAGTTGGAAAAACCCTGCAGTTAGTGGGATAGGAGCTGGGAATCAATTTTTTGGCCAACAAGGGAAATTGTCGTTTTCTTTGGTTACTTCGTTTCAAAGTTTTCCACCCTTTGCTAATGCATGGAACCCTTATCAGGGGCTGTCAGCTCCTTTCAATACTTCTTTAGGGGGAAACTTCACTGGTTACGAAGGATTTTCAGTAGGATTTGTTCAAACTCTAAATTTTGGTGGACCACAAGGATCACCTTTTTGTTCAGTAGGCTCTACAAGTTACTTTGGGCAACCCAGTTCCTTTCAAAATCCAGGTCATTCTTTTCAGACCTTGGGGAACCCCGCCCGCTTAGGATAGAATTCCCAAGGACCCCCTTAACTAAATTGACGAATGATCCAATTAGGTACAATCCAGCTTCACCTCCGGTCCAAACTAAACCTCCCTCAGATATTCCAAAGTACGAAGGGAAGAGTGGTGAAGACCCAGGAGACCTTCTGACCACATTTCACTTATGGTGCTCATCGTTAAGGTTATTTCAGCATACCTTAACTAAAAATATGGCCAAATGGTATATAGAGTTTCCAGGGGGCACCTACACTTCTTTCACTGATTTGGATAATATAGTCTTCAACCAATTTTAGTTGCCTATCCGCTATGAAGTTGAAACTGAACTTCTGGCCAACTTTCAGCAAGACAGAGCGACTCACATTTTGGATCACATCTAGGAATGGAGAAGGAGTAAAAGGCTTATCAAAGCCGAAATTCCACTAGAGTTCCATCTCGAATGGTTTCCCAAATCATTACAACTTGTGATCTCAAAGGATGTTTCTCTTTCTGGTGTTTATTCGAAAGAGTAGGCTACTTTTCGAGCCCAACAATTAGAACTGATATATTCTCAGTCTAGGACTCTTTAGAAAATCCTACCTGATGCTCCCACATCTAAGGTTGATTTAGCCAAACCGAAGATAGGCCCTCACACCGATGGTATAGTTGGATCAATTGACACAAATACAGTGAACCTTTTGAATCAATTGTAGCAGTTGTCTCTACAAACTGATTCTTGTAACCAGGCAGCATTGTCTACACCTTCACCTTTCCAACCTACCTCTATAAATGTCGTCCAGGCCTCTAACCCCAAATGGAATCAACAATCCAAGGGGAAGAGGAAGGGACGAGGTAAGAAGAAGAACCAAGAGGGGAAATGCAATGTGAACAAACCCAGCAACGGTGTTGGTGAGGGTAGAAAAGAGTCAAAGAAAAAGGTTAAGTTTCCATGCAAGTTATGAAATGGAGATCATTTGACTCACCTCTTCCCTAAGATACAAGATTCTTAGCGCTTGTTAGTGTAGTAAGGGTCCTCTAGCCCCTAAGCTATTCTGACTAACCCTTTTCCCCTGGGCAGCAATTACTTGCTGGCGTGAACTCAAACGCTAGTACCTCTACAGGGGAAACTAGAAAGGGGCAAATTCCTCAAATGTTTATATGATGAACTCTCATGTCAACATTTCTACACGAGCACACGATTATGGTGAAATGGAAAAATCTAAGGCTAAATCTGTTCTCAAAACCACATACCCACTTCATATTGAGCAACCCTCTACTAAGTCTATACCTCGGATATCGAAAGGTTCCGCAAAGCACTCAACTATTAACCCTAATGCTAGGGCAGCCCAGAACTACTCAATTATAGAAGTTCTGGCTCAAAGTCCTTGTGTTATGTATGCTTTGGGGGTAATCTAGTCATGTCCTACTCAGAGAAGTGCTCTGCTTTTGGAAATTGCTGCAGTAGATCCCAAGAATTCTTTAGTGCTCACTTTTGATATGCTGAATATCAAAAAGAGACTTCCTCACCATATGGCTTTCTAGATAAAGTCCACTTACTAAAAAACAAATATTTTTCAAATAGTTATAGATGAGGGAGCTTCCACATGTGTAATGTCTATGTCATGTTGGAAGGCCATTGGATCACCTTCAGTTGTTCCTTCACTAACTCTCTTGACAAAATTTGATGGAAATTCTCATAGGCCACATAGAATAATCCTAGCCTTTCCTACCTGCAAGTAATCCCACTCCAGCTGCTTGATCCAACTCTTCCTTGCTTGATATTTGTTTCCCTTTCCTTTCTTATCCTTCCTTTTATTTTATTTCCTCAATGCTACAGTGCTACAATAATTCTCTAAGTGTGTGAGAGAGATAATGGAGAGAGAGCTCCACCCAAAAAATATCAAAATTACATGAACTGATCCTCAAAATCATTTTTATCATTAAGGCATCTATTTATTCATTTTCCTCTACTTTTCCTTCATTTTCCTCCTCACATGAAACCTGTGACCTTTCACCTTCCTTTTCTCGTATTTTCCATTATTTTCATAAATAAAATGCCAATTAATTCATCTTTTCCTTTTTCCATTCCCTTTTCCATTTAATTTTCCAATTTCCCTTGGCCATAATAAACCAAATGAACATCCACACTAGGATTTTTTTCCCAACATTCAGCTTCGAATATGTGTCTCAGGACCTTGGTCTTCTTTATCCTTTGTTAACTTTATTACATGGATTTTTAAATCAGGGCTGTTACAGCGCATAACCTGTCATGGGAACCTTATATTAAATGTTTCTCAATATCTTTACATAATCCAAATTCTTAGGGTTCAGTCGATCGAGAGAGTGATAAAAAAAGATATTAAACCATCAATACAAAACTATAACAACATAACTCTAATAGTCTCCCCCTTTACATCAAGGTTCCCTTTATATAAGAAGATTCCATCTACTAATAAAGCCAATGACTCTGATTTCGTAGATAATAGATAAACCAACATATATATTTTTATAATTATAATTTAATTCCAATCTCCATGGATAACAATTTCACTTTGACTTAGATCAAACTGAGAAATTGTTTTCTTTCCATAAGCTGAATATTCCAAATCATAAGATCCAACATCAAATATGGTTCCTTAGTCTTCACAAGAACTGATTCAGTTCTTAGAATAGATTCTTGGATGACCATATATGCTTATCAAACATAGTTAACTAACAAATTATAGAACTCCCAATTGTAGTTTGTTGATAATCTAGCAAATGAACAATTAATGGACAAGCATGATCATTGTTATTTGTTGCATATGAAGATGTGTTGCATATAAAAGAAAGGTTGACTAGATATTTAACAATGACTTTCATACTCCTTCTAAGAACTTGGGTGCATTTGGAACAACATAATACCATTTCGAGCCTTTGCTTTACAAGACCCATATTCTCAATTCATGTCATGGCAGATTAATGTGTAACAAACGTTAAGGTCAGAACATGAAGTACGCTATGTGAACATGAACTATATTGGATTAAATAGGATTAACCTCATTAATCTCACCTGTCATAGGATTAACCTCATTAATCTCACATAAATCCTCTTAAATTATTGAAAACAAAGTAAATATATTAAATAACCAATAAATTACCTTTTCATGCTTGGAATTAAGTCTACAACCCAAAAATGTGCAAAATGATGACAATAACCATGACAGTTAGGTAAATACATGAATGATTATATAGCAAAAAGGTGAGTAAAGTCTAAAAAAATGAAGGACCAACATCCCCCCATGTCGATCATATTACATGTCGTCATGCAAGGGAAACCTCTAAGAAGAGAATGAAATTGGTTATAATTGTAGAGTTGTGGTTTCATACTAGAGTCTTGTTGCATTAACAAGAGTATACTTACCTTTTAACATTCATTACATCAAGGGTCTTGGTCATGGATTGAAATCTATAGGGCTAATTGAGTGAGATCATGTAGGTAGGTGTTGTATGATATCACTTCCTTTTCATAAGTGAAATGAGAAAAAGATTGGTATCTCCAAGTGGAATACTTACAGGTCCTCTGCACATCTCCTATGACTAGATATTTAAAGCCTTTCTATCAATCATGAACATTTACTTCTTGAAAGTAAATCATCAAACATATATGTTCTATGCATCCTTGAAGCCTCATAGACACAAGGTCAAAGAGATATTGAATTGCAAATGAAAACATAGTGGTTTGTAAGTTATAGGTTATCCTACACCAATTATAGAGTTCATGTGCTCTATTTTACAAACAATAGAATTTCCCTACTTGGTCTAGCTATTTTGAGGCTAGGAAATGGAATATATGATGGTTTTGATTTCTAGAAAGATGCTAGGATGAAATGGCCTTATTTCATTAACATTTCCTTCAAGACTCACTCGTCCATATGTTTACCTCATTTATTCTCTTGGGATCTGTAAAAAGTGAGCATCTACATGCAAAAAATTTACAATTAGTTACTTTGTAAAACAACTCCATATAAGGATAAAAAAATAAGAATTCATTTGTTACTTGCGAGAGTGTGGTGGCCAACTATAATAACCAACAATGATTTAATCATAGCTTATTTGTTTCTCATATGATTTTAGTGATTCCAAAGCCAAATGAAAGAGAGCTCATAGGGTTATCTCCAACAGAATCAAGTTTTTAAAATTCCAAGATATGATATGTCAAACATATTTGTAACAACCATTATAATAGAGTTGTCTTCGATTTTCCAACATAAACCAACAATCCATATTTTAAGCATAACATTTTCATTCGATAATGGATTGAATTGATTGAAATTGGAGATTATAGTAAACTCATGTAGCTATATTTAATAGAAATAGGTTTTGAATACAATAATAATTGATGGGTCAAATACGTCAATGCACATTCAGAAAAATAAAGTTTTAAGAGTGTTGATTTATGATAGAAAGTCAATATTTTGGTCATAACTTTCTCATATGATACTGAAATTGAGTGATTAAAATTTCCTTGTAAACTAGATTCATAGGAGAATATACCATACAAATTTTTTTTTCAATAGTTAATCATTTAGGCACCAAAAAAATGAATTTTGGGCCCAACCTCCCCGCATGTTGACTTATGTTTAGCCCAACAAAATCGAAAACATGGAGACCCAACATCCCTGAGCTACCTATTATACACCTTGTCATTGTTTTGGTAATAAAGTTTGTATTTGAGATCCAAATTGATTTATTCAAATTGGGTTAGAAGTTATATATCAAGGGATATTTAGGATAAAAAGAAGTTTTTAAAATATGCCTATTTTGTCTCTCAAATCATAATTGTCCAGACAGTTTTTCAGTGATTTCATGAATCCAGTATGTCATAAAGTTTAAAAAGAAATTTCTCCCAAAAGGTGATCTAAATGGATGTGAATGTTTGTAGAAATAGAAATATTGATCTTCATTATTTTCCAAAATAATAATTAATGTCAGGGTTTCCATAGGAATGCTAACAATGATGTTACAAAAAGAATAATGTTACTATTGAATGAAATAGACTTCCATCAAAATTTTCACAAAACATCTTTTCAAAAATCCTTAGTCAGTAATTGTTCATCTTAATCACCTCATTATAAATAAAAGTGACATAATCATATTTTTAATGGCATGTCAATGGATGGATATAGGCAAAAAGAAGGACAACGAAAAAATACATTCCCAAGGTGACCATCTCACCATTATCCAAATGTATAAATAAATCTCCTATTATTTGAGAAAAATGAATCAACTACCCTAAGGGTCACACTTCCATAAAAACCTCCTTATTTGTAAAATACAGAACTCACAATACTCGAAGGATCTTAAATCCATTCTCCAAGAGGTATGAGATTCATTTCCTAGCTTCATTTTTAATGATAATTTCTTTAGAAGGTGACCTAGAGTTTTTGAATTTTAATTGTGCTAGTGCGTGTTCTCCATCTATCTTACCTAGCATAGCCTCAATACCAACCAACTTTTTCAATACCCTCGCATGTTTTCCTTGGTACCATACAAGTATAGCCCCACTGCTAGTAGGCCTGTTCAATACCCTAGCAGGTTTTCTTGTACTTCTCAATACTTTATTTTTATTATTATATATCACTGAAAATATTTGAAATAATGTATACTTATATTTTTTATCTTCTCTAGTGTAAGGAAGCTAGGTGGTACGAGATTTCTAGGGATCTCAGGAAATCCCATTGAGATTTAATAGGAGTGGTCCACCATAGGAGGGTTTTTAACAATTCCTCAAAGAAACTTGAAAATATTTCCTAGATACCAACTTGTTAGAGCGACTAGACTAGGAGTATAGTTTTGGGGTTATGAATGGAAAGTATCAAGTGTAAAAATGACAAACCCCATGTTTGACTCAATGGATAATATTTAGCCAAACAACATGAAAAGGGGTCAGCCAATAAATTATAGTCATTTCACAAAATAATGAGGCGCTAATAGTGAATCACACCTAACAATAATTACTATAGGAGTGCTTGAAGTTTCAATATTTGTGCCTTAGGGAGTTGTAGTTTGAAGAGTGTTAGGGTAATCGTTTTATTTTTCAGATAGCATTTTTATTCATCGCTTCTATTATAATATGGGTTTTTGAATGTGATATTCCCTTTGAGTTTGTAAGTCCAAGTCTTGGGTTGTAGGAGTAGGAAGAGGCTCTGTAGCTATGTGCGCAGAGGCCTGGTAGAGTCTGCAACTGTGTTCGCGAACCCATACAATAGAGTGCGCAGAGTGGAGTTGGGATTGTAACAGAACAAAAGTGTAATAAAAGCTAAGTTGATTATGAAATATTGTGCATCTATTCATAGATTTGTATGTTTATGCTTCTGTTATATGTTTATGCATCTTCTTAGAGTTTATGATTACATGCACTTGTTCATGAATGTTGAATGATTAATAAGAATATTAGGCCCACAAAACTAAGTAAAGATCTATAATAATAACGTAGTAAGGTTAAAGGATCTAGACTGCACCTCTTCACACTCTTTACAGAGCTACGTGAAGGTCAAACAGCTACGCGGAGTAGTGTGAGCGTACAAGATCGGTTCATGAACTTCCCAAACTTTATCAAGACATCCATAGGGTACAAAAACCTGGTTCCAACACCCTCCCATACTACCTCGGGTGAGACCTTAGTTCACGCACCACGGACTGTTGCCGAAAGGGTCGCTAGTTTTAGGATTTGTTTGGCTAAATCACTTCTGAACCTGGGTCAGGCCTAAGGGATGTCTGATGTCAGAACACTGGAATCCTATGAAGAAAGAAATTGAAGATTGGCTGGATTAGAAGCTTCATGAGTTCATGGCATAGGAAAACAGAACTCCGTAGATATCTGAGAAGAGGTGGTTGGATTGCTATGTATATATGGAAATCCATGAGATCTTCTTCACATCCTCTTCAAAGCTATATGATTGGATCACGAGGTTAGCCAACAACCAGGGAAGGTATAAGCTCGATCAACCAATAGCGTGGACTCCGGAGTTTGTGCACAGACAAGAGGCATCAAAAGTTAAGATCGCGGGGGCCGTAGACCATTGGCTTGACCAGATAATAGGAGGGTTTATCACTAAATTTGCAATAGACATGATTGTAAGCTACAATGAAGCAGAAAGACATTTTCTCAAGGGACCATGAGGTAAGTACATCAAATCTTTGAATACCTGGATTAAGATGCTGTTATGTGAAAAATGGTTGATGCGAATACATTAATGATTGTAATGACGTGGAGAAGAAAGGTCTACAAAGGTATCAAAGGGTTAGTAAATAGTTCTTTAATTTCACCTCTGCAAGCGAGCGAGGAAGAGCGCGCTCAGGTTTCTCCGAGGAGTGCGGTCAGTTTGATAAGGTAATGCATTCCGTAATTACCATCTCCACTTATGCCACCACTCGTATCACCTCCTTCACCTCCATCTTTGCCCACACCACCTCCACGAAACCAGTAGTTCAACATGGCAAGCGCGATTAAGCTACCTGTATTCAGAGGAGTAGGAAATGAGGACCCACATCAGTTCTGGTTCGTGGTAAGAGTAGTTTGGGAAGCACAAGGGGTTACAAGCGATAAAATTAAGAAGGATACATTGGTGAGCATGTTGCAGGATCATGCATTGACATGGTATATCAAAAACTCAAATGATCACCCAAATGCAGGAATAGTAGAGATCCAGAATGCACTAAACAGAGAATTTAACTAGCTGAAATCAGAGATGCAATCAATCATTGGATTTAAGGAGATCACGATGCTTCCAGACAAGACCTCATGGGATCTGAATCAGAGGCTGAAGAGTATGATCCATGAGGCTAATATGACACTAATGGATGCACAACACCACGCGTGGTTTGCGACATCTTTGACGCCCCACCTAAGGACGACGTTCTCACAGCAGAAGCTTTCAACCTAGGTCGAAGCATTGGAAATGGAAATGAGGTTGCATGAAACACCGATGCAGGATCCAAGGCTAGGAGTTCAATAGACTCACGTGCAACTACAGAATCTCTACGTAGAAATGGAGAGCTTGAAGCAGGGTAGGGCACTATGGCTGGAGGTGCGTGAGGAAGTGTGGTGTATAAAATACAAAAGTCAGGGCCACGACAAAGACCGCTGTCCAGTATTTGAAAAATACTTGGCAGGAGGGGGACCAATACCATTGAGACCAGATGCATAGGTAGGGCAAAGTGCAGTGCTCGCACTCTGATGCACGATCTGTCAGATTGGAGGAAAACACACAACTGATAATTGTCATCTGTTGTAGAAGTAACCCAGACTCTGCATCAGCGGTTTTGTAATTTCTGCAGATCAATGGGCCACAATGAACGTACTTGTCAAAGGTATGAGTTAATGATGGATCAGACCCCAGCCTATCGAATGCAGATAGAAACACGAAGCCTTGACATAGCCGTGGGGATGGCATGAGTTGGATTTCATGGGCGAGATCGAGGACAAGGGGGAATGGGGCTCGGAAGGGGACGACAATAGTTAATCTGTTACAATTGCAGAGGGCCATGGACAGTTAATCTGTTATGATTGTGGAGGGTTGAGGACAGTTAATCTGTTATAATTATGGAGGGCCTGACCCAAGTCCAGAAGTGTTTTAGCCAAACAAATCCTGAAACTACAGGCCCTTTCACCAATAGTCCGAAGAGCACGGACTAAGGTCTCACCCAAGGTAGTATGGGAGGGTGCTGGAACTAGGTTTCCACACCCTAGGGGTGTCTTGATGAAGTATGGGAAGTTCGCGAACTAATCCTGCGTGCTTACGCTGCTCCGCGTAGCGGTTTGACCTTTTTGTAGTTCTATAAAGAGTGCAAAGAGGTGCTGTCTAGATCCTTTATACTTACAGTGTTATTATTGTAGATCTGACTTAATTTTGTGGGCCCAGTATTCTAATTAATTATTCAACATCCATAACAAGTTTGTGCAATCATAAACTGTAAAGAGATGCATAAACATATACCAAAAGCATAAACATATATATCTACGAATAGATGCACAATATTTTAGAATCAACTTAACTTTTATTAAACCTTTGTTCTGTTACAATCCCAACTTCGCCCTGTGCACTTAGCTACAAGGGTCCGTGCACACAGCTGCGGACCATACCAGGCCTCTGCGCACACAGCTATAGAGCCTCTTCCTTCTCCTAAAATACAAGACTCAGACTTACAAACTCAAAGCGAATATCACATTTAAAAACCCATATCACTTAAGATCAGTCCTTAACTAACTTCTACACTTAGAGCCTTACTCATAGGCTGGCACACTCTACATTAAATTACAATATTTTAGGGTAGATAACCCTAGACTCTCGCGCTCCGAGCAGGCATTTTGTAGGGTCTTACATTACATTTGACCAACATTATTGCTTTAAGCGTCAAAAATCCACTATAGGGGGATCCATTGCCCAACTGGCCCCCAACACAATCATCGTGACTCGTCTCGATTCACTCGGTTGGTGCGGTGATCTTTGCTCGAAGTCCATCCAACAACTTCTACACTTCGTGGATGTCTACCACACATTCCTCCATTGTCCATTCTATCAATTTTGCATGACTCTTGGATGCATCGTTGTCAAAGGAACCCTATTGCCTTTGCGCATATGTATCCTGCATCTGGGCTAGTTTCCCCTTGATCGTGGCAGTGACCGTGAATGCTTCCTCTAACCAAGGCTCGATGCATTCTTTAAGCACTACTTCTTTTTGACGTGTGACATCCACCTTTGCCTTTAGTGCCTGGGCCTCCCTCATCTTAGCCAATCCCTGAGTAAGGGAAACCATCTGTGTAGTCCCCCAGACATTCTCATAGGCCCGCTGCAATTATCATGCTTCTGGCTCTACCTGCTATAGCATTAGGTCCTCCTGCAGTGAAGTGAGCGTGAAGAGGGACCGTTCGAACAATCTTGTGTAGTCCTGTACAATGTACTCCATCATTTCCAACCTTGATTTAATGGTGTGGTGGCCCTGCTGTTTGACTTCTGGGGGTGTAGAGGGCTGCGCTTTTAGTCGCAGCTCTGCAATCTGCAAGTTCAACTCCAACTAAACCTTTGCAGCCTCCTCCTAGGTCTTGCAGACTGCAGCTACTAATTCGTGAATGTTTTCCGTAGTGGGGAGTGTTGCCGGCACGGGAAACTCTAGAATACTACTAGAGGCCTCCTCCATGGCCTATTCTAATCCCTAGTTTTGTGCGACCAAGTTTTCACGCTACAGGCTAAGCTGTTCTAAATTCACCTTCTGCTCGCTCAAGACTTAGAGAGCATAGCCCTCTCTAGTGTGAAGCTCGACAGTTACCCCATCCTACATCTGGTAAATGGTTTCTCTAGGAAGGGTGGTGAAATTCAATCCCCATCCCGTCATGTCACCTTCGGCTTCTGCTAAGATGACACCTTCTAGTAACACCAAAGTGTTCATTGTGCAGGCGTGCAACATATGCTCAGCTTCGGATGCACCTTCTGCAAGGTGCAGTATCATCGCTCCTGGGGGTCACACCTGTAATGCCTGCAGCTGCACTCTAAGTGCCCCCAACACAATTGTCTGATCTGTCATTAATTCTTGAAGAGCATCCTTAGTGACATCATGAACTAGTTCACCACTGTCAAGAAGGGCTCCCTCAGAGGTTTTCGTTGTCGTAGTCTTCTTTCGTGCGGTTGGCTTCTCTTGGACACACAACCTCTTGAGATGGGTCGATTTTGTCATGCATTCCTCTACCTCAACCTTCTCATATATGTCCTACTTCATGGAAATTTCCTGACCTTCCTTGGTCTCTTCGGTGGGCGCAGTTGTGGTTTCTACCATCTATGCTGTTGCTACTAGCTCAACTACCTTCCACTCCATGGCCACTTCCTGTTCCTAGCGCTTTTTCTCTGTCAGCTTCGCGATGCACAACTTGGTCTCCCTCTTCCGCTGCGTGCCTACTTCCTGTTCCTGGTGCTTTCTCTCTGCTAGCTTCGCGATGTGCACCTTGGTCTCCCTCTTCTGCTATTGTGCTGTGATATTTTCTAGCTCTTCCAAGTCCAGAGTGCACCACTCCAGAGACCATGCCACCATTACATCGAAGATTTCATCGTCCGTTGCAACGAATGGAAGCTTTACCCACGTTTGGGTTGGATCCTTTCACGCTCAGATATACAGATTATGCATATCCACCTGGAATTCTGTTGTGTTTTGCAAACTGTTGTATACTATCGGGGACAAGCGTGGCCTGTGATTGATCCAAGTTTAGATGCTGGCCTCCATTAACACCAAAAACACCTTGATCTTGTGAACCCTCATCGTGTCTTTCGTTGTGCAGAGCGAGGTGTACCTTGCGGCTTCAGGTAGGTTCCTCTCAATGGTGGGAAACTAGTTGTCCTGTGGCAACTCCCATGTAACCAACAGGATGGATAAGAGAAACCACACATAGTGGAAGGTCTTACCTTTCTCCTGGGCCTCCTAAAAATTTGTCAAAAACTCATCACAGAGAAATTGCGCCCAGTTGAACTGGACCCGCTCTGCACACTGCTCTGCCAATGCAATTATAGATGTTGGCACCTCGTCTGTGTGAAATTTCCTCATAAGCTTACTAGCCAGCCGCTGGGTGGCTACACACACCCCTTTGTCCTTGATGCTCACTATTACATACCCTCGCTTCATATTCTCCAGCTTATATTTGGCCTTCAAAGCATCTGCGAGGGCCAAGTCATTGCTCTTTCCTGCTATGGTTGCGGGATTGTTTCCTTTGAAGGGCAACTGAGAAATTGGGTGAATTAAATCGGCCGTGATGGGAATTGGCTCCTCCAACCATAGATACCCATCATGTACTAAACACAGTAGCTATTGAATGACAAAGATCATGACAGATGCGCGATGGTAGTGGGGTATCCACCACAGATGTAGTAACCCGGCCTTCTCGACACCGCGTAACCATTTCTGCTGCAATAATTCCTCTGTGGCTAGCTATGGGAACTTCTCGCTATTCGTGAGGTCCCATTCTTCGAAATTTTTGTTAGGTACCCATCCTAGAAATGGAACCATTTGTTGGCTTGTTGGCACTTGGCCCAGGTTTAGAAGTGTTTTAGCAAAAAAAATCCTGAAACTACTGGCCCTTTCGGAAACAATCCGCAGAGCGTGGACTGAGGTCTCATTGGAGTTAGTATTGGAGGGTGCTGGAACTAGGTTTCTACACCTTAGGGATGTCTTGATCAAGCCTGGGAAGTTCGCGAACTGATCCTGCATGATTGTGCTGCTCCGCGCAACATTTTGACCTTTGCATAGTTCTGTAAAGAGTGCAAAGAAGCGATGTTTAGATCCTTTATCCTTACAGTGTTATTATTATAGATCTGACTCAATTTTGTGAGCCCAGTATCCTTATCAATCATTCAACATTCATAACAAGTGTGCACAATCATAAACTTTAAAGAGATGCATAAACATATACCAAAAGCATAAACATACATATCTACAAATAGATGCACAATATTTCAGAATCAACTTAACTTTTATTAAACTTCTGTTCCGTTACAATCCCAACTCCACCCTACACACTCAGCTGCAGGGGTCCGTGCACACAGTTGCAGACTCTACCAGGCCTCTGCACACACAGTTGCAAAGCCTCTTCCTACTCCTACAACCCAAGACTCGGACTTACAGACTCAGAGCAAATATCACATTCAAAAACCCATATCACTTAAGGTCAATCCTTAACTGACTTCTACACTCAGAGCTTCGCTCTATTTATACATTCCCATGGTCCATGGAACATGGGTACACTGACACACTCTACATTAAATTACAATATTTTAGGGTAGATAACCCTAGACTCTCGCACTCCGCGCCCGCATTTTACGGGGTCTTACATTACATTTGACCAACATTCAAGCTTTAAGCCTCAAAAATCCACTCTAGGGGGATCCACTGCCCAACATAAAGAGAGGAAGATCTTCTTAAAGTGTAGGAGTACTTCCAGTGCAACCAGATGCATAAAAAAATGCTAAATACACTCATACTTAAATTTAAAAAGAAAAATGAACGTATATTAGAGTATGACAAATTAGATGCCTTAACTGATATGGTACCAAAAGCTGTCAAATGATGGAGGAATTTTGTATGCCAACAATTGTTTGGAATGAGTTGTTATAGCACCTTTCATCACTCCTGTAGACCATATTCCCTTACATGGGCTAGGAAAATATGTTTCCCCTTGCAAACTTGTCCTTATCTCAAAAAGGTGTTTCAAAAAATCCGTACGTGCCTTTTCCCACTATAAAAGTGCATACATACATAGTTCTCATCAACAATATCCACATACACATTTTTAAAATTAAAAAAATATATAAAAAGTTATTTTGGGTGGGGTTTACAGGTTTTACCGAAATCCCACCTACAAGAGATCATGGCTTAACATAATTAACTAGTTTTAGGTGGTATATATACACCCTTTGGGTAGGCCTAATTCATTCCTAATGAGATACATCCATATTATGTCAAAATTTCCCAGATCAAGTCTATAATTTTCTCATGCCTCTTGCCCTCCTAGTCTCCAAAAAATTCTTTGTTTCCTTTTAGTGATGAATAGCTTCCTAGAGCATCTTCTTGCATATATTGGAGAGGAATTCTTTGATGGATTAGGATGGATGGACTTGGAGGAAGGTTTCTTCAGTACATTTGGTTAGGATCTGGTTCTAGCTTCACTTATTCTTTTTTCTTTCAGTTAATAAAGAAAATAATCTCCTATTTCCAAATTGCGTTGTTATCTTAAAAATGTTCATTTGTGATGATGTTAATGATGATATAACATACACAAATGTACTTGTACTTTGAATTCAATGATCTTATTATGTCTCTGTGATATATTTGTAGGTCTTCACATCTTGGAAAAAGGTTGAGGGTTTAGGCCCTACAAAATCTACTTCAAATGTAGGACCTCTAGGTACGTGTCTAGTCCAAGCGTTTCTGAATTCAAGTGCTTGATATAATTTCATGAGTGTTGGATTAAGGAGTTCTAACCCAGGTTTAGAGTTATATGCATCAACCAACAAAGCCTTACACTACTGGCCCTTTTGGCAACAACCCACGTAGTGCAGGCTGCATTCTCACCCGAAGCAGTATGGGGGGATGAAAGAACCAAGTTTCTGCATCCAAAGACTAGTGTGATGTCTTCCAACACCTTAGATCTTCCTTTCCACAAATCTATACACTCTTAGGGCATGTTGTTGCAACTCTATTAAAAAATCCTTCAGACCTTCCTGAAGTTCTGCGATTGGTCCTTGCAGACCTCTAACAGTCAATTTGCCTACTTATGCACATTAGAGAGCAATCCGAAATTAGTGGTCACGTAGATTTATTTAAGTTATTAGTAAACATAAGAATGAGTAGCAGAGTCCTCGCAAAAGTACTTAGACATGAATTGCATACATCATTAACACTTATTCAAGAGAATCATGTAACATTCAAACAATATTCCATAAAACACATCATTCATTGACAACATATAACATTAACATAAATAAACATAAAAACACAAGAATTCTTCAGAAAAATGTCTTTATTGATCTAAAATTCAAGGTTACAGACTCAAAATTGGTTTGCACACACAGCTGCAGGGGTCTGCTCACTTAGCTGCGGACTCTACATAGGCCTCTACACACTCAGCTGTAGAGCCTTTCCTCTTCTATATTAACTACTTCTTCTCGTTATCACTCATTCTTCTTCTTCCCTTAGACTCTCTAAGACACTCCTATTTATAACATTTTTCATACAATTTGATGGTCTATGGACCTGTTAACACTCAGGTTGTTCCCTTTGACTCCCAAGGGAATACGGCCGAGGTAACCACTAACCAATCTTTGGGTCACAGGTTCTAGCCCACCTATGACCAGAGAGGGCTCTCTCTTTATGATTTAACTTTGTTTATAGAATTATTTTAGGCTAGTTATGATGCTCAAGGTTTTCTTTTGAATTTTGGTGGGTGATGACATCAGTCAAGATAGATATATGTTTATCAGGGTGCTCTAGGCCATTGGGCATGGAGTCAGTGATGCTTAATTTGCTTGATATGTCTGTGTTGATACAACAGTGATGCTGCAGAGCCAGATAACTGTCCAAGGAACAATTTTTTAAATCTGTGAATGGATGTGGTGTAATCAGGGCATGAAAGGCAATTAAGGGTCTTTCAGTAAGCTGATATGGAGAACAATGGGAATATTACTTGGGAGCATTGAAGAATTCCTGCATAATATTCATATACATAGAATTGATGTAAACATGAGCAGTTAAGAATTCATGTTCATGATTAATTCTGAAGAAAACATTTCAATAACATAGATTGAATACAGGGTGTAAGCAAACATATCTTGTACTATTCTTTCTCTCTGTTATTAGATTGGTGAAACATGCATATGGTTCAAACAAGCATAGGAATATAAAACATAGATTGAGAAGACTTATTGTTCCATTAGACAGCACAGGAATTCTGCAACAGCACGCAGAGCATCATTGAGACATCAAGCATCCAAAAAAAACTGAGCTTTTCCAGCCTTTTGCATTAGATTATCTAAAAATATACAATACATTTGCCTCAGAGTGAAAATCACCAACCCCTAATACGTTCCCAGGGGAGGTATATATACAAAATTTACATCAGAAAATATCTAGCTAGTGAGTTAATGGCTCATTAATATTGTGCCAACTCTTGGAGCATTGTAGCTGAGAAAATAAATGCTGTAGTAACTTCTAAGTGTATTAGCTGTCCAAAACGGTCAGAGAATGTTGACTTTATGACCAATGGAGTCGGCTGAGGCCATGCTGCCCAAAATTTACGCATTTCCTATGTTTTGGCTTGCTGTCGCTATCTTTATGTTGAGTCACCATTTCGGCTGCCTTGTGTGCTATCTTCATTCTGCTTTTTGCCTTTTGCTGAGCTGCAGCTGATTAGGATTGATCACTTAAGATTACTGAGGCAAAATTTGCAGCATGGCCTGCCACCAATCCTCTTTGGGCAGCTGGTGTCTTCGAATTTTCACCAAGGTTTCATCTGCCTCTGTATACCTATAGAAATTCGGAGGAACCTCAAATAGGTGGTGGATTTCATTTTCAATAAAAAATAGATTTTCAAGTTTGTCATAGAGGCCCTGCCCTGTTGGAGGCCCTGTGTCCTCAGAAGTACTGGCAGATGCAGTAATTTGATTTTCAACAAAATTTGTTAACCTGGTAGCATATTGCTCACGAGGGAGCAATCCTCCTGTGCTGGTTAGTAGGCTGGGCAGTCCTTTTTGTTGCAGTGCTCCCATTTTGAGCTTGTATTCATCCACCTCAGCCTGTATTTCTTGGCATTTCCTCTCTACAGTTTGTACAAAATTTCTGAGAGTCAGCACCTTTTTAGCTGTAAGGACAACATCTGTTCTGTTAACGATGTTGAGGGCTGCTAGCTCCTCCTGGGTCTGATTGTTCAGAAAATGTATCATTCTATTGGCCTGCTCAGGCCTGTTCCCTAGTACTGTTCTGGCCTTCTGGATCTCAATCTGTGCTTTGACAATTAATTCCATTTGTTCATGCACAGTCTTGATTGGCTTCCATTGTCTAGTAAGGGATTGGTCAATCGGGGCCCACAAAATTCTCTTTATATCTGCCAGAGAATTTTCAAGTTTGAGCTCCTTTTCTAAGGCCTTTATTTTGTCTTTGAGGGCCTTAATTTCTCTAGACTGCTCTGCTACAGTCATCTTTGATTTGTCATATTTGGCCTCTAGTTCTGCCAATTTTTCCTTGGCCTGTTTGATCTCTGTAGCTTGGAGCTCCAGCTCTTTGACAGCCTTTGTCAATTCCTCCATGTTTAAGCTAGTCTCAGGAGCTGTTGTTGTTGTTGCTGCTGCTTCTATTGTTGTTGTAGTTGTTACAGGGGCTACTGCTGCCTCTGTAGTTGTGGCAGTGGTTGAGGTAGTTGGAGGAGCTTGGGATGTGGATTCTCCCTGTTTGTCTTGCAATGCCCCTTCTAGTTCCTTTTCCAAATCAATGACCTTTTGATTGAGCTGCATTATTAGATCAAGTTGCTCATCAGCCTCCTTTTCCTTCTACAATTCTGCTGTTTGGGGGTGCTCGGTGGGAAGCAGTTTCGGCCTTTTCTTTAATGCAGTAAGATCATCTTCCTTTTTCTTCATGAGGGCCCTGACGCCCTTTGGGTCCTTAGGATCATGTCCTAGGTCTATGATGATGTCCTCTAGTGATTTAATCCTATTGTCCTTGGCCATGGAGGACATTCTCTCAAAATTCAACTGAATGTTGGTATTCTTCAGTGATTCTTTCAATTCATGGGCCATTGTAGCCCTGTCTACCAAGGTGGCATAGACCATTTCCCCCGTTTGTTTATGCAGCTCTAACTGGTCCATGGGGTGAATGTCCTTTGCCATGACCTCCACCCTTGTTCTTACATAATCTGCAGCTGATTGAGGCTGCGGAACCTTGGGTTTGAAGTGACTGAGGACCATCTTCTCTTCTTGAATATCATACACTGACATCAGTCTCTCTTGCTTGGCTGGTGTTGCTTTGAGGAATTGTTTGTAGACTTCTATTCTCAGCAGATCATTCTGTGCTTTTATCTGTTTGAAGGAAGCCTTGGTGCTTGAAGGCTTCTTGCTCTGCTGAGTGGAGGAGGACACCTCCAAGCCAAGCTGTAATCCTTGCTCTTGTTGGAAAGAGCTTGTGCCCGTTTGCTGACTATCTCCCCCTTCTCTCCTTGGACTATCAAGGACTTCTTCACTTATTTCTTCTATGACTGGGGAGTCAACCTTTTGCCTCTTGGCCTCAGGTTGCTGGGAGGATCCACTAGCAGGAGTGGACTCTTCTCTGTCTCGTTTCTTGCCCCTCTCCTCATGTGCAGGAGTCTGCAATATAGGTGTTGTTGGTGGTTCAGTTTGCGGTGGAGGGGTCTACTCTTATTGCTGCCCAATTGAGGAGGCAGGCTGTGCTTTTACTGTTTCTTCTTCTGCACCCATTATTCCTTTACCCTTATCTGTGCCTGATGCTACTGTAGATGGCCCTTGAGTGGCTGGTGTTGTTGTAGTGGTTGAGGTCCCTTCCCCAACCGGATGCGGTTGCTTGAAAATTACCTGCTGCACAGAATCTAAGTCAAGAGTTTTTTCCAAATCCTTGACATTTTTTTGCATTATTTCTTCTTCAGTTAGTTTCTCAACTAATGTGTCTTGCAGCCATTCTTGCTGATTGGCATACTGCTGAATATGTGAAAATTTATAGTGCTCATAGCATAGGAGCCTGTACTTGACCCTTTTAGCACAGATGAAGCCTTCAGGGTCATAAGGGACCCACCGGAAGCTTTTTGATAGCTTGTATTGATCTTTGAGGATTTGCTCAGCCTCTTGCCATCCCTCTTTTTTATTCATGATGAAGGGGCCCAGGTGGTGCTTAAACTTGAGGTGGGCTTTCTTCTTAGCACTATGAAAGTGGGTGAGGTCAGAGTGAATGAGCTGCCTATAGTACTCCAAGGCAAACAGTCTCATTGGTACATATTTTGGGAGCCTGTATGGACAGAGCTCACAGCCATAAATTCTGATGACTGTATGATCTTGGTATAGGTACCAATCACCTATTTTATAATTTTTGGATAGCTGCAGGGTTTTCTGGATTTCAAATGAGACTCTGGGAGGAGGGGACCTCATCAATAAGCAAGAGACTGGGTAGACAAATTGATCAATAAATTCACAGTATGAGTATGGTGAATCTTGGACTTGGTGATAAACTGATGTCCAGAAGATGACAGACCTTCTTTCCCCCTTAGAATCCAGCTTCTTGATAGGGCATTGAAAGGCCTCAGTTTGATAATACATGAACAAATGGTAGATGTATGATGAATATTTGAATATGCCCTCCCTGTCCACCTTGAAGAGTTGGTCATGTATTTTGTTGGCTATGAATTTAGCAAAGTTATACTTGTAGGCAGGAGGTTGGCCTGGGCTGTAAGCAGCTAATAACACCAGCACTGTCTCATCAACATGCTCACTGGTTTTATAGCCCAACACATAGGAAATCATGTCAACCAGAAGTTTGCCTACATCAGTAAAATGGACATGTAAGAAAGGAGGAGGCCCTGTGGGCTGGCAGTCAGCTCTCATAAATATCTTGGTGATCTTCTGAATGTCAGCAGAGGAAAGCTTGGCACCTGTGTCCAGTAGATAGTTCATGGAGAAGGGATATAGCAGCTGAGTTTGTTTGAAGTTGAGCATCTGGTTGATGGATTCAACATTGATGTGGAAGAGTATGCTCCCAGATGGAGACTTGACAGCTCTATGATTTACATCATAATTCTCAGCACAAAGACGGATGATTTCTGGAAAAATATTGACAGATGGGAGAAAGTAATAAGGCAGATTAGATTCCCATATCCCATATGTGTCATTGTTGTTCAAATAGTCATCCCTCAATTTCTGGAAGGTCTGCAAATGGTTCCTATCACCCACTAGGTCTTGAATGAGGTAATCTCTGTCAGCAAGAGGGAGGGCCTCAAGCTCTTTGTTGGGTGGATTGATGGGGGCAATACTGAGAGCTGTGGGTGCAGGTGCAGCCATTGTATAGTCTTTTGCTGTTATCTTTGAAATACAGTTTCTGGATGTAACAAAGTGAATGCAATTGCTTGTAAGGCTTTCAGAAGGTAGGTGGCAGACAGATATATCTCCAGTGAGGAGTAAGTAGATTGAACAGTCTTGCCTCTGCTTTGCTGTGGTAAATTCACAAGGATTTTGAGCAGTGAGGATGAAATGCAGAGGGAGTGCAGAAGTTATGAGCTGGTGAAACACAATTCTTCAATTGTATACTCGGCAAAAGGGAACAATGCCAGGTAATTGGGTGACAAATTTGCAAATTACGGCCGAGAATAATCGTTCAACCGTAAATTTTGAAGCAGGGGGCAATGTGGATTATTTAGGGCCAGGATTTACTGAATGATAGAGTTTAATTTGGGATTTACCAGGTATTAGTGGAGAGTTTTGCAGAAAAATGGCAATAATACGGGAAAATGGGTAAATTTTGGCAAATACCTGGACAATTAATGCCGAGAGCTGCCAGGTCGAGCGATGGACGAGAAATGCAGTTGAATTGGCGAGTGGCAGTGTCCCAAACTTGAAATTCGCGGCTTGGCGGCAATTTTTGGAGCAAACGAAAAACAACGGCTCTGTCTTTTTCGAATGAAAATGACATGAAACGGCTCAAATGCGTGTTTTTAACGACAAATTTGGAAAATGTGGGTTATTGGCGCTTTTCTGCCGATGACATCAGCATGACGTCATGGTGGGTCCAGGTACGGATGGTGATGTGGATGCTGAGCTGGAGGCCAACATGGTAGGACACGGTGGCGGGATGTGGGGGCCGCAAGATGATGTGGAGGGCCATGAGGCACGGTAGCGGGGTCCGATGGCATGATGTCATGATGATGCAGGGGTGAGGTGACAAGGGAGGCGGATTGAGGGAAGGCGGTAAGCGGTCTCCCCGCATCGCTTTTGGCAAAAGGCGGTATAGGGGAGGGGGGCTCCGAACACCTCCGCCGGCTGCCACGCGTCCAGCGTACGGGAGCAAAAACACCCGCTCCCCGGACGTTAAAGCGCGGCGGGTTCATATATGGAAAATGACCGCCCACCATTGGATTGGGGGCAGCGGGAAATCAAGGGCTGGCGGGCACCCCGACCCATCGTGCAAGTTTGAGGGGGACCCGCCGGCTAATAAAATATGCATTTAAATATTTTGGGTTGAAAACTTTGGGTTAGGGGGTTTTAATGGGTTTTGAAATATATATGGATTAATGTGTCGGGGTCCCACAATATGTGACCTTAGGTTTGAGCGCGGGGGGGGGGGGTTTCATGGGTTTTCGTAAAAGGGTAAATGAGGGTTTAGTGTAGGTTATTAATCTAACTGGAGGTTAGCGTAATCCCAAAGCAAGGGTTGACTATAGTCCCTGGTGGACTAATGTCTCCCATAAGAGTGCTATTTAGCTATAATGCTAAAAAGGGGGGGGACATTTATACATTTTATGGGGTTTTATACACCATGGTGTTATAGTAATAGGGAAAGGGGAACATAGGGGATTAAGTGTAGATAGAGTTAGTAGTAAGTATTGTAGGGGAATGTGAATGGGAAGTGATAGAAACTAAGTTTTTAGGAAACAAACTTAGTTAGGGAGTAGATCAAAATGAAAAGAAATTTTACACAGGAAATGTGGCTCCTTTTCAAAGAGAGAAGTCACTTCTGACATGAAATTTTTACAAATGAGGAGTGTAAGGAGGACTGATCAGGCAGATCCTGCAGTCCTCATGGGGAGGTTAGTAAGAAAATTTTGAAGGGGATGAGGGAAGTTAGTGATGTTTTAGTAATAGGCCATTGCTCTTTCCATTCTCCTGCTGGTGACATCATTGTGATTTTCCCATGTCACATGCTTAGATCCTGCTTTCTACAACCTTCAACTGCCTACCCTGCCTAATATGCCTAACATTTTTTCTTCCTTTGGATGGGTGCACTTAGCCTTGCAAACCCTGATAATTCTTTTTTCTTTTTGCTGCCCTCCTATCTAAGTCTACCCTTATGACTTCCAAGGGCCCAGATTAAGCAGTTGGGCTCCTTCCTTTCTCTATCCACCTAGTCATCTGTCAAGCTTGAACTGTTTGATCAGGTACTTCCTCTCTAGTCTACAACATGCAATTTAAAACATGGCGAGGCCCAGCTTGAGCTGTTGGACCACCCATCAAAGTAGTAGTGGCAATTTGGACTAGCCACTTTCATGGTCTTTATTTGGGGTTCATTTCTTTTATTTTTTCTTTTACCAATTCATTTTCTTGCCTTTTGATTTTTCTTTTAAGGCATACCCTCTTTACATTTTTTAACTGTCTGCTTCTTTCACAAAAATGGAACCTTAGTAGCATGGAAGGTGAAAATTTTTGGCACTTCCACTGTCAATCATGAGAAATCAAAACCTATTGGTATAGGAGGCTAACAGTGGCTCCACTTGGGGATGGCTTTTCCAGGTGAAAAGCCAAGAACAGCAGGTCAGATTGCCTGAGTTCTGCTTTCTTGCTGCAGGCTAAATTTCTCTGTTGTTGGAGACCATTGGTTAGGATCCTGGATATTTGCAGGCAATGCTTATTGAGCTGATTTGCTGTGAATTTGCTGATCTGTTTTTATCTGTTTCTCAGAATTTTCCCTCATCACTTGATAGTTACCCTGTGTTTTTCTTTGCTTTCTGAATGCCAGGATCAAATATATTCTAAAAGAGGAAAAGTGCAGCACCCTGGTCTTCTCAAAATATGCTCCACTTGGTGCTTTATTTATCTGTTGTAACTGAAAATACTGGAAATACAAATATTTATGTACAATATATGCCTGTTCAGTGTTTGATCAAAGGGAGTCAAAATAATGCTTGAGCATTCTCCCATTAACTGGGCCTTCCTCAGTTTTTGAGCCATCCAGACTCCTTAGAAAATAAGTGTTGTTACCTTGTATAGCATAGATGACGTAGGGACCCTTCCATAAAAAATCAAACTTACCATGTTTGCCTTTTTCCTCCCTCCTGGCATCCCATCTTAGCACTTTGTTTCCTATAAAGAAATCTTCATCTTTCGTTCTTTTATCAAATATTCTTTTGAGCTTTTCTTGCAGTATTTGGGTTCTTTGATAGACTTCCTCTCTCGTTTGCTGTAGGTGAATTGTCTGACTGATTCTTCTTTGAATATCATTGGGCTCAGCTTGTATTTCTTGCAGCAACTTGATCACAACAATTCCTAGAGATGTAGGAAACTTTGCTTCTAGCCCATAGACCAGTTCATATGGACTCATGCCAATTGATCTCTTGGTGGTCAGTCTGTCTGCCCACAATGCATTTACCAACTTCTTATGCCAATTCTTTTTGTTTTCTTCCAAAACTTTTTTAATGATGTTGATGAGGCTTTTATTGGAAGACTCAGTTAGGCCATTACCTTGAGGATAATAGGCAGTGGAATGACCTAGGGTCATGTGATACTTGTGACAAAAGTTGATCATTTTGTTGGATTTGAACGCAGCAGCATTGTCTGTAATGATTTCGTCTGGACAGCCAAACCTGGACAAGATGTTGGTTTCTAGGAATTGTATAATAATGGAGTCATTGGCTTGCCTACAAGGGATGGCTTCTATCCATTTGGTAAAATAGTCTATGGCAGTGAGAATCCACCTATGCTGGCCGGAAGATGGAGGGTGAATTTCACGAATAAGGTCTAAACCCCATTGCTGGAATGGTTTCTCAGTTGAAACTGGTTTGAGTGGTAAAGGCAGCAGCTTTCTCTTTCCTTCAAAAATTTGACATTTGTGACAAGACATTACAAACTTCTTTACATCAGCAAACAAGGAGGGCCAATAAAATCCAGCCCTTAGGATTTTATCAGCTGTGGACTTCCAGTATAAATGTCCTCCACAGTCACCTGCATGAAATTCCTTGAGGACATTGTCAGTTTCTTCTGATGTTAAGCAATTGAGTAAGATCCCTTCATGATTTCTCCAAAACAAAACACTGTCAATAATACAAAACTTTGATGCCTTCAATTTCAAGAATCTTTTCTTGGTTCTGGACAACCCTGGAGGAGCTTGCAGGTTTAATAATACAAAACATATATCAGCATACCAGGTAGATTGCATAAAGGCTTGGTTGATCTGTGGAGTCGCCATCTCTTGTTCGTCGTCCAGTTCATTAATGTCAAGGGCTTGAAAATTGGTTTCAGTCATTAGTTTGGCTAGGCCTTGTCCTTTTATCAGTTTGGTCGGTTTGATCTCAATGTCATATTCTAGGATGTTGGCAATCCACTTGCCTCTCTTGCCTTCGATTCCTTCTTGGGTTAGAATGTCTTTGACTACTGCATTAGGAACATAGGCAATTATATGAGAGTACAAGATGTAGATTCTGAAGTCCTTAATGGCTTTTACCAATGCATAGGCTTGTTTTTCCATGATCTGATATTTCAAGGGAGCATCCCTAAGGGCTCTGCTAAAAAATGCAATGGGTTTTTCATAGCCCTGGTCATCTTTTTGTAGCAGAACAGCAGCAATTGTATGTTAAGATGCAAAAGAAAAAACGATCAAATCTTGATCAAATCTAGGGCTTGTTAGTACTGGTGTGTTTGTCAATTCCCTTTTGATATCCTCAAAAGCTTGTCTAGCTTCCATGGTCCATTTGACCTTGGAATCTTTTTTCAGCATATTGTTTAACAGTCTTATGAGTTCAGCTAAGTTAGGAATGAACCTCCTCAAGAAGTTAATTTTTCCAAGAAAGCTTTGTAGTTCTTTGATGTTTCTTGGATGTGGTACTTGTAGGATAGCTTGAATTCTGTCAGGATCAATCCTAATACCATATTTTGAGATGATATGTCCTAAGAGTTTACCTTCCTCCAACCCAAACAGTGATTTCTTTGGGTTCAAAGATATGCTATACTTTCTACAAATTGTGAAAACCTGCCTCAGGTGTTCTAAGTGTTCTTGATCTGATTTTGAAAAGGCAGTGAGATCATCAAGATAGACCACTAGAAAATCATGAAGTTCTTTGGCAAAGGCAATATCCATTGCTCTTTGGAATGTGGCCCCTGCATTTTTAAGCCCAAAAGGCATTTTGACATATTTAAATGTTCCCCAGGGTGTTGTGAAGGCGGTTTTGTCTTGATCATCCGGGTGTACTAGAATCTGATTGAATCCTAAGAAACCATCTAGTAAAGAGATCCTAGCAGCTCCCACTACCCTTTGCAGTATATGATCCATTTTTGGTAAGGGGTAATGGTCTTTGAGAGATACTTTGTTCAAATTTCTTAGGTCAACACACAGTCTGATTTCCCCTGTCTTTTTCCTAGTAGGCACAAGGTTTGAGATCCACTCTGAGAATCTAATTGGAGCAATGATCCCAGCTTCATACATACGTTTAACCTGTTTTTCAATAAGGGGGAGGAGGACTGGATTGACTCTCCTGAGCTTCTGTTTGAAAGGCTTTTGATTTTGTTTTAGAGGTATAGTGTGCTGGATAACTGATGTATCATAAGATTTAAGGTCCTCATAGCTCCAGGCAAAGACATCTTGAAACTCTTTGAATAACTCAATGTATTTTAGTTTCTGCTCAGGTGGTAATGCTTTGGATAGATTAACCATTTTGGGATTTTCAGGGGTCCCAATGTTACAATCTTCTATTTCAGCATTCAATGGTTGCATTTTTGGTTTTCTTGAGATATCATTTGAATCAAACAGATCCTCCAATGGGGTTAAACCTGTGGGAAAAAAGTTATCTTTCAGCTCAATTACTTCTGTTTCTGTTTCAGCCAGTTCCTCTCCATCTGGCTATTTCAACTTCCGTATAGTTTCATTGTCAAAGGTGGTAGGATGTAAAACTAGATCAGCTGTTTCAGCTGATATTTTCTGTGTAATTGTGCATGCCTGTGGTTGATCATCTCTAGTGCTAGTGTCAATGTTCATGCCAGAAAATTCTTCCTTTAAAGTGAGGAAGTTATTTATCTGTGTGTTACTCTCGAAGACTTGCCAATTCTTGATGTTATCCGGAACTGAAGGTCTGTGTTTGATTTCAGCAGTAAACATATGATTGGTTTTGAAAGGCAACTTACAAGTGCTGGCAAAAGTTGCTAAGCTGTGAGCATGTAGATTGAGTTCTCTAGAAATTTTAGTCAACTGTGTTTGTGAGAAGCTCTCAAGTACCTGAATAGCTGCTCCCTTATATGCTCTTAACCTTAGATCGTTTGTGGTAAAGTTTCCTTTCATCTATTGTATGATCAAATCCGAATCTCCTAAGATTGAGACTTTGGTTGCACCTAGATTTTTTAGGAGTTTCAGACCTAACAGAAGGGCTTCATATTCAGCCATGTTGTTTGTGCATCGAAAGTTTAGTCTGTATGCATGGCCTTCAGCCTGGTCATTGTGCATATTATGAATCCAGACTCCTGCCCCAGCTCCCAACCGGTTCACAGAGCCATCAAATTCTAAATACCATAGGGTTTCATGATCAAGATTTTGATTAGGACCACTAAAAAGCTGGATCATGGGTAGCTTGGTTTCTTGCAAGTTACTTGGTGCATCATGTTCCTTTGTCTTATCAGCTGTACCCACAATCTCTTGGTCTTTGAAAGTGCGTTGTTCATCTAACTCCTCTGCCTCTACTGTCATTAATAGCTCAGAATAAGCTTTGTTACAAATGTCAGCATTGTAGAGAATAAATGAATCCATGTCAGAGTGTATTGAATAGATTGGGAAATTTTGGGGCTTCTCTTGACTGCTCACCACATATTTCATCAAATTTTCACAGTATAATCTCTTTGGCTGCCCAAAGACTGAGATAGTTGCATAGGACATATCTAATTACAAAGATCCTTGGAGTTTGGCCCCCCAGGATCTGGACAAGAGCATGCCATACTTAGGGGGTATGTCAGCTACCACTACATCCATCAAGATAGTTTTGGTTGGGTATTGAACCAGGGATACAGATAAATCTTTGATCAAGCCTAAGCATCTGACTTGGCTTGAATCAAATGAGAATAGATCTTTGTAAGGTCTTGTGATGTCTAGGTCAATTTTTTCCATTACAGACTTGGGCATTAAGTTGTGTGAGGCCCCAGAATCAAACATTGCATTATGTAGAACCTTATCATGAATTTTTAAACTGACATAGAAGGGTGGAACTCCTCCATTTTCCATTTTTCCATTAACGTCAGGTCCGAACAGCAACTCTGGTTGGTCATCTAGGACATTCACAGCATCCTTATTGTCTGCTACTTGGAGTGACTTGTTAATCTGCTATCTGTATATCTCATGTTTAGCTAATTCCGAAAGAGGAACTGATATCTTGAGTTTACTTATTTCTGTTTCCAAGTTAAAAGGTTTTTCCATTTGAAATTTGGCATTTAGTGCAACAGATTTTTCCCTTTCAGCTGTATTGTCAGTGGTCTTTTGTTCATAGTTGGCTTGATTTTGAGTAGCACTGGTGCCATGTTTGTTTCCTGGGGGAGTATCTACCCTTGTCTTTGAAGGATGGGGTGGAATTTTCTGGTTTTCCGAGGACTGTTGTTCTGAAATATCCTCTACAGTGACCTCTGTGATAGGTAGGTTTGAGCTGCCAGCTGATTGTGGAAGGGTAGTTTTATCATTGATCTTTTTTGGCTGCTTATTTTCCTTTGCTTTAGGAGGTTCAGGTACATCTATGGTTCTGGTTCTTAGTTTATACTGTTTGTGTACTTCATACACAGCTGCATCATAACCTTCTTTGAAATCAAATGATTCTCCTGACTTAGTGTGGTATTGATTGTCATTAAAAACCTCTTGATCTTCTTGTGTTAAGAAGACTCGATGTTCACTGTCCAAACCCATTAGGCTAATGTGAGGGTCCTCATTAGGTTCACTAGATGTGGAAGCCTCAGCATAGTTCTCTTGGAGAGGAGGTCTGACATGCTGGTCAGGATCAGTCCTTCCAACATTAGGATTTTGATTCTTTCTAAAGTTTGGGTTTCTAATATTGCTTGTTTGACCTTCCCATGATGATTTTCTTTCTATGGTTTCCACCCTGTCCCCAAGTCTGTCCATCCCTTTGATAATTGCATCTAGCTTTTGTTCAAATGATGAGGGTTCTTCTTTAAAAGTAGTTCTTCTTTTAGTTCTTGCCCGGTTTCTCTTAGCAATCAGATTTGCTTCTACACTTACAGCTATGTTCTGCATGTCTGCCAGGGTTGCAGGGGCTCTTTCTCTTAGTTGATATGCCATATCAGCATCAAACCCATCAGGGAACTTGATCAATGCTAAATCAGGTGGGGGCCTAAGATTTTGAGGAATGGCATTATAGATAGTGTTGAATCTAGTGCAATAGTCCAAGACAGTTTCTTGAGGGCCTCTTCTTATGGTGTCATACTCAGATAAAATATGTAGAGGATCCTTTTTCTTTTCCCATCTGTTCAGGAAGGACTGGTAAAGGGCACCCGAATCAGCTATGGAATTCACAGCCAGTGCCCTGAACCAAGCTCTTACTTCACCTATTAAACTTTAGACAAAAAATTTCATCCTTACATCATCATCATCTATCTCATAGTTTTCAAAGTAATCTTGCATTTTCTTGGTATGTTGTAAGGCAGTGTATGTACTGGTTCCATCAAAATAAGTAATTTTACTTTGGTAATCCTGAGGCATAGCCCCCGGGTTACCAGGTAACTGAAGGGGTGCATAACGATTTGCCATGTTTGGAGGGATAAGTGGGACAACTGGTAAAAAGGGAACAACTGGGATAACAGGGACAACAGTAGCAGTCTGTGTGTTGGGTGTAGACAATATGTTTTGTGAAGTGGATGACGAAGAGGGGGAAGAATGGGATGTATGCAGGTGGACTGATGGTTTAGCAGGGGTTGGAATGAAACTTTGATGAACTGTTTCAGGGCTGGATTCAGGAGATTGCTCTGGTTCCTTTTGGCTCCTAAGAGTCTTAGGAATCAAATTGGGGTTATCGAAAATAGGAGGAGGATTTGGGTCAGGATTTGACCTGGTGTGCCTAGTTTTCTTTTTAGGAGCCAGCTTTTGAACTTGCTTTTGGTGTTTTTTGAGAATATTTTAGAATTTTGTTTAAGGAACTGTTCAAGTTTTTGGAACTACTGTCTAAAAACAGACAGCAGTTGAAAAATACGCTCTGTTCCCCAGTGGAGTCGCCATTTATGTTAACACTCAGGTTGTTCCCTTTGACTCCCAAGGGAATACGACCGAGGTAACCACTAACCAATCTTTGGGTCACAGGTTCTAGCCCACCTATGACCAGAGAGGGCTCTCTCTTTATGATTTAACTTTGTTTGTAGAATTATTTTAGGCTAGTTATGATGCTCAAGGTTTTGTTTTGAATTTTGCTAGGTGATGACTTCAGTCAAGATAGATATATGTTTATCAGGGTGCTCTAGGCCATTGGGCATGGAGTCAGTGATGCTTAATTTTCTTGATATGGTGCTCTAGGCCATTGGGCATGGAGTCAGTGATGCTTAATTTGCTTGATATGTCTGTGTTGATACAACAGTGATGCTGCAGAGCCAGATAAGTGTCCAAGGAACAATTTTTTAAATCTGTGAATGGATGTGGTGTAATTAGGGCATGAAAGGCAATTAAGGGTCTTTCAGTAAGCTGATATGGAGAACAATGGGAATATTACTTGGGAGCACTGAAGAATTCCTGCATGATATTCATATACATAGAATTGATGTAAACATGAGCAGTTAAGAATTCATGTTCATGACTAATTTTGAAGAAAACATTTCAATAACATAGATTGAATACAGGGTGTAAGCAAACATATCCTGTACTATTCTTTCTCTCTGTTATTAGATTGGTGAAACATGCATATGGTTCAAACAAGCACAGGAATATAAAACATAGATTGAGAAGACTTATTGTTCCATTAGATAGCACAGGAATTCTGCAACAGCACGTAGAGCATCATTGAGACATCAAGCATCCAAAAAAAACTGAGCTTTTCCAGCCTTTTGCATTAGATTATCTGAAAATATACAATACATTTGCCTCAGAGTGAAAATCACCAACCCCTAATACGTTGCCAGGGGAGGTATATATACAAAATTTACATCAGAAAATATCTAGCTAGTGAGTTAATGGCTCATTAATATTGTGCCCACTCCTGGAGCATTGTAGCTGAGAAAATAAATGCTGTAGTAACTTCTAAGTGGATTAGCTGTCCAAAACAGTCAGAGAATGTTGACTTTATGACCAATGGAGTCAGCTGAGGCCGTGCTGCCCAAAATTTGCACATTTCCTATGTTTTTGCTTGTTGTCGTTGTCTTTATGCTGAGTCACAATTTCGGCTGTCTTGTGTGCTGTCTTCATTCTGCTTTTTGCCTTTTGCTAAGCTGCAGCTGATTAGGATTGATCACTTAAGATTACTGAGACAAAATTTGCAGCATGGCCTGCCACCAATCCTCTTTGGGCAGCTGGTGTCTTCGAATTTTCACCAAGGTTTTATCTGCCTTTGTATACCTATAGAAATTGGGAGGAACCTCAAATAGGTGGTGGATTTCATTTTCAATAAGAAACAGATTTTCAAGTTTGTCATAGAGGCCCTGCCGTGTTGGAGGCCCTGTGTCCTCAGAAGTACTGGCAGATGCAGTAATTTGATTTTCAACAAAATTTGTTAACCTGGTAGCATATTGCTCACGAGGGAGCAATCTTCCTGTGCTGGTTAGTAGGCTGGGCAGTCCTTTTTGTTGCAGTGCTCCCATTTTTAGCTTGTATTCATCCACCTCAGCCTGTATTTCTTGGCATTTCCTCTCTACAGTTTGTACAAAATTTCTGAGAGTCAGCACCTTTTTAGATGTAAGGACAGCATATATTCTGTTAACGATGTTGAGGGCTGCTAGCTCCTCTTGGGTCTGATTGTTCAGAAAATGTATCATTCTATTGGCCTGCTCAGACCTGTTCCCTAGCACTGTTCTGGCCTTCTGGATCTCAATCTGTGCTTTGCCAATTAATTCCATTTGTTCATGCAAAGTCTTGATTGACTTCCATTGTCTAGTAAGGGATTGGTCAATCCGGGCCCACAAAATTCTGTTTATTTCTGCCAGAGCATTTTCAAGTTTGAGCTCCTTTTCTAAGGCCTTTATTTTGTCTTTGAGGGCCTTAATTTCTCTAGACTGCTCTGCTACAGTCATCTTTGATTTGTCATATTTGGCCTCTAGTTTTGCCAATTTTTCCTTGGCCTGTTTGATCTCTGTAGCTTGGAGCTCCAGCTCTTTGACAGCCTTTGTCAATTCCTCCATGTTTAAGCTGGTCTCAGGAGCTGTTGTTGTTGCTGCTGCTGCTTCTGTTGTTGCTGTAGTTGTTACAGGGGCTACTGCTGCCTCTATAGTTGTGGCAGTGGTTGAGGTAGTTGGAGGAGCTTGGGATGTGGATTCTCCCTGTTTGTCTTGCAGTGCCCCTTCTAGTTCCTTTTCCAAATCAATGACCTTTTGATTGAGCTGCATTATTAGATCAAGTTGCTCATCAGCCTCCTTTTCCTTCTGCAATTCTGCTGTTTGGGGGTGCTCGATGGGAAGCAGTTTCAGCCTTTTCTTTAATGCAGTAAGATCATCTTCCTTCTTATTCATGAGGGCCCTGACGCCCTTTGGGTCCTTAGGATCATGTCCTAGGAATATGATGATGTCCTCTAGTGATTTAATCCTGTTGTCCTTGGCCATGGAGGATATTCTCTCAAAATCCAACTGAATGTTGGTATTCTTCAGTGATTCTTTCAATTCATGGGCCATTGTAGCCCTGTCTACCAAGGTGGCATAGACCATTTCCCCCGTTTGTTTGTGCAGCTCTATCTGGTCCATGGGGTGAATGTCCTTTGCCATGACCTCCACCCTTGTTCTTACATAATCTGCAGCTGATTGAGGCTGCGGCACCTTGGGTTTAAAGTGACTGAGGACCAACTTCTCTTCTTGAATATCATACACTGACATCAGTCTCTCTTGCTTGGCTGGTGTTGCTTTGAGGAATTGTTTGTAGACTTCTATTCTCAGCAGATCATTCTTTGATTTTATCTGTTTGAAGGAAGCCTTGGTGCTTGAAGGCTTCTTGCTCTGCTGAGTGGATGAGGACACCTCCAAGCCAAGCTATAATCCTTGCTCTTGTTGGAAAGAGCTTGTGCCCGTTTGCTGACTATCTCCCCCTTCTCTCCTTGGACTATCAAGGACTTCTTCACTTATTTCTTCTATGACTGGGGAGTCAACCTTTTGCCTCTTGGCCTCAGGTTGCTGGGAGGATCCACTAGCAGGAGTGGACTCTTCTCTGTCTCATTTCTTGCCCCTCTCCTCATGTGCAGGAGTCTGCAATATAGGTGTTGTTGGTGGTTCAGTTTGCGGTGGAGGGGTCTGCTCTTGTGGCTGCCCAATTGAGGAGGCAGGCTGTTCTTTTACTGTTTCTTCTTCTGCACCCATTATTCCTTTACCCTTATATGTGCCTGATGCTGCTGTAGATGGCCCTTGAGTGGCTGGTGCTGTTGTAGTGGTTGAGGTCCCTTCCCCAACCGGATGCGGTTACTTGAAAATTACCTGCTGCACAGAATCTAAGTCAAGAGTTTTTTCCAAATCCTTGACATTTTTTTGAATTATTTCTTCTTCAGTTAGTTTCTCAACTAATGTGTCTTGCAGCCATTCTTTCTGATTGGCATACTGCTCAATATGTGGAAATTTATAGTGCTCATAGCCTAGGAGCCTGTACTTGACCCTTTTAGCACAAATGAAGCCTTCAGGGTCATAAGGGACCCACCGGAAGCTTTTTGATAGCTTGTATTGATCTTTGAGGATTTGCTCAGCCTCTTGCCATGCCTCTTTTTTATTCATGATGAAGGGGCCCAGGTGGTGCTTAAACTTGAGGTGGGCTTTCTTCTTAGCACTATGAAAGTGGGTGAGGTCAGAGTGAATGAGCTTCCTATAGTACTCCAAGGCAAACAGTCTCATTGGTACATATTTTGGGAGCCTATATGGACAGAGCTCATAGCCATAAATTCTGATGATTGTATGATCTTGGTATAGGTACCAATCACCTATTTTATAATTTTTGGATAGCTGCAGGGTTTTCTGGATTTCAAATGAGACTCTGGGAGGAGGGGACCTCATCAATAAGCAAGAGACTGGGTAGACAAATTGATCAATAAATTCACAGTATGAGTATGGTGAATCTTGGACTTGGTGATAAACTGATGTCCAGAAGATGACAGACCTTCTTTCTCCCTTAGAATCCAGCTTCTTGATAGGGCATTGAAAGGCCTCAGTTTGATAATACATGAACAAATGGTAGATGTATGATGAATATTTGAATATGCCCTCCCTGTCCACTTTGAAGAGTTGGTCATGTATTTTGTTGGCTATGAATTTAGCAAAGTTATACTTGTAGGCAGGAGGTTGGCCTGGGCTGTAAGCAGCTAATAACACCAGCACTGTCTCATCAACGTGCTCACTGGTTTTATAGCCCAACACATAGGAAATCATGTCAACCAGAAGTTTGCCTACATCAGTAAAATGGACATGTAAGAAAGGAGGAGGCCCTGTGGGCTGGCAGTCAGCTCTCATAAATATCTTGGTGATCTTCTGAATGTCAGTAGAGGAAAGCTTGGCACCTGTGTCTAGCAGATAGTTCATGGAGAAGGGATATAGCTGCTGAGTTTGTTTGAAGTTGAGCATCTGGTTGATGGATTCAACATTGATGTGGAAGAGTATGCTCCCAAATGGAGACTTGACAGCTCTATGATTTACATCATAATTCTCAGCACAAAGACGGATGATTTCTGGAAAAATATTGACAGATGGGAGAAAGTAATAAGGAAGATTATATTCCCATATCCCATATGTGTCATTGTTGTTCAAATAGTCATCCCTGAATTTCTGGAAGGTCTGCAAATGGTTCCTATCACCCACTAGGTCTTGAATGAGGTAATCTCTGTCAGCAAGAGGGAGGGCCTCAAGCTCTTTGTTGGGTGGATTGATGGGGGCAATACTGAGAGCTGTGGGTGCAGGTGCAACCATTGTATAGTCTTTTGCTGTTATCTTTGAAATACAGTTTCTGGATGTAACAAAGTGAATGCAATTGCTTGTAAGGCTTTCAGAAGGCAGGTGGCAGACAGATATATCTCCAGTGAGGAGTAAGTAGATTGAACAGTCTTGCCTCTGCTTTGCTGTGGTAAATTCATAAGGATTTTGAGCAGTGAGGATGAACTGCAGAGGGAGGGCAGAAGTTATGAGCTGGTGAAACACAGTTCTTCAATTGTATACTCGGAAAAAGGGAACAATGCCAGGTAATTGGGTGACAAATTTGCAAATTACGGCCGAGAATAATCATTCAACCGTAAATTTTGAAGAAGGGGGTAATGTGGATTATTTTGGGCCAGGATTTACTGAATGATAGAGTTTAATTTGGGATTTACCAGGTATTAGTGGAGAATTTTGCAGAAAAATGGCAATAATACAGGAAAATGGGTAAATTTTGGCAAATACCTGGACAACTAACGCCGAGAGCTGCCAGGTCGAGTGATGGATGAGAAATGCAGTTGAATTGGCGAGTGGCAGCATCCCAAACTTGAAATTCGCGGCTTGGCGGCAATTTTTGGAGCAAACGAAAAACAATGGCTCTGTCTTTTTCGAATGAAAATGACATGAAACGGCTCAAATGCACGTTTTTAACGACAAATTTGGAAAATTTGGGTTATTGGCGCTTTTCCGCCGATGACGTCATGGCGGGCCCAGGTATGGATGGTGACATGGATGCTAAGCTGGAGGCCAGCATGGCAGGACATGGTGGTGGGATGTGGGGGCCGCGAGATGATGTGGAGGGCCACGAGGTGTGGTAGCGGGGGCTGATGGCATAACATCATGATGATGTAGGGGTGAGGTGACAGGGGAGGCGGATTGAGGGAAGGCGGTAAGCGGTCTCCCCGCACCGCTTTTGGCAAAAGGAGGTATAGGGGAGGGGGGCTCCGAACACCTCCGCCGGCTGCCACGCGTCCAGCGTACGGGAGCAAAACCACCCGCTCCCCGGACGTTAAAGCGCGGCAGGTTGATATATGAAAATGACCGCCCACCGTTGGATTGGGGGTAGCGGGAAATCAAGGGCTGGTGGGCGCCCCGACCCATTGTGCAAGTTTGGGGAGGACCCGCCGGCTAATAAAATATGCATTTAAATATTTTGGGTTGAAAACTTTGGGTTAGGGGGTTTTAATGGGTTTTGAAATATATATGGATTAATGTGTTGGGGTCCCACAATATGTGACCTTAGGTTTGAGCGCGGGGGGGGTTTTTCATGGGTTTTCGGAAAAGGGTAAATGAGGGTTTAGTGTAGGTTATTAATCTAACTGGAGGTTAGAGTAATCCCAAAGCAAGGGTTGACTATAGTCCCTGGTGGACTAATGTCTCCCATAGGAGTGCTATTTAGCTATAATGCTAAAAAGGGGGGGATATTTATACATTTTATGGGGTTTTATACACCATGGTGTTATAGTAATAGGGAAAGGGGAACATAGGGGATTAAGTGTAGATAGAGTTAGTAGTTAGTATTATAGGGGAATGTGAATGGGAAGTGATAGAAACTAAGTTTTTAGGAAACAAACTTAGTTAGGGAGTAGATCAAAATGAAAAGAAATTTTACACAGGAAATGTGGCTCCTTTTCAAAGAGAGAAGTCACTTCTGACATGAAATTTTTACAAATGAGGAGTGTAAGGAGGACTGATCAGGCAGATCCTACAGTCCTCATGGGGAGGTTAGTAAGAAACTTTTGAAGGGGATGAGGGAAGTTAGTGATGGTTTAGTAATAGGCCATTGCTCTTGCCTTTCTCCTGCTGGTGACATCATTGTGATTTTCCCATGTCACATGCTTAGATCCTGCTTTCTGCAACCTTCAACTGCCTACCCTGCCTAATATGCCTAACATTTTTTCTTCCTTTGGATGGGTGCACTTAGCCTTGCAAACCCTGATAATTCTTTTTTCTTTTTGCTTCCCTCCTATCTAAGTCTACCCTTATGACTTCCAAGGGCCCAGATTAAGCAGTTGGGCTCCTTCCTTTCTCTATCCACCTAGTCATCTGTCAAGCTTGAACTGTTTGATCAAGTACTTCATCTCTAGTCTACGACATGCAATTTAAAACATGGTGAGGCCCAACTTGAGCTGTTGGACCACCCATCAAAGTAGTAGTGGTAATTTGGACTAGCCACTTTGATGGTCTTTATTTGGGGTTCATTTCTTTTATTTTTTCTTTGACCAATTCATTTTCTTGCCTTTTGATTTTTCTTTTAAGGCATACCCTCTTTACATTTTTTAACTGTCTGCTTCTTTCACAAAAATGGAACCTTAGTAGCATGGAAGGTGAACATTTTTGGCACTTCCACTGTCAATCATGAGAAATGAAAACCTATTGGTATAGGAGTCTAACATGACCATGGATGAATCTGAAAACTGACTCAAACTTTACATAAAATAAGGGGCTAAACCACTTTAACTCCTATTCATCTACGTGCTTTGTATGCACAAATCATGGAGACTTTACATTATTTACAAAAACTGTACCAAATATTGGGTTATCTTAATCCCAAAAGTAACCCAGGGGACCCCATCCCAATAGGCCCCCAACACAAATATTGTCACAAAGTCGTGACTCACCCTCAAGTCACTCTGCTAGTGTCATGATCTTACTGCAAATATCTCCCAGCTCCACCTGGATCACTGCAACTTCAGTAACACTTTGTGTCACTGCCTGTCGAACCTCTTCAACCAATCTTTCGGTGGCTTGTCCCACTACTGCTAGCCTCATCGTTTGTTGTGTCTGATGTAGTCCCTTAAGGTTATCCTGAAGGGAAGTTGTGACTTGATAAGCCTCCTCCAACCAAGGCTACAACCTTGCCTTTCACAAGGTCTCCTTCTTATGCACATCCTCCACCTATGCCAACAACTTTTTTCCTTTGTGTAATTTGGCAAGGTGTTGTATTGGTGCTAAGGAGCGTGCAGTTTCCCTCACCTCATCATATTCGTGTTGCAGCTCCCTTTCCTTTGTGTTTAGTATCTGCAGGTTTAGATCCTCCTACAGATTGGTCACTATCTCCATAGGCTACTCTAATAGTTCCACATAGTCTATAACTGTGGCATCCAAGGTAGCCATGCCTTCCTTTATTACAACTTTGCACTGCTCCCAGACCTCAGGCAGAGTTGTGGGCTACAAATTTAACTGCAGCTCTATAATCTTGAGGTTGAGCTCAAATGTGACTTGACCAACCTCTACTTTAGCCTCCCACACACCCATTGTGAGTTTTCTAATTTTGGCTTCTGGTTGTGCATCCTCTAGGATGTGAAGCTCAAGAACTATCTTACATGCCTCCACTACTGTTGACTCTAGATGTGAACTAAATTCTGGTAGTGCCTACTTTTCCTTCAGAGTCAACATATTTTCAGTGAATAGTTGGTAATTATTGACTTTCATTTCATTGACAACATAGAGTGCCTGCTGCTCTCTGATCTTGAGCTCTTCCATGACTCCCTGTACTAATGCATGTATAGATTCAAGGGATAGCACAACAATGTTCAATCCTATGTTCATGAATTTTTGAAGCAGTGTGTGTTGTTCATATGTTTTAGAATGAAATAAACCTTCAGGTAAAGGGAAGACTCTCACATCCTGTGGCCAGGCCATCTCCGCGACTATATTCTTTCCTCATGCCAAACTGGCTTGTGTGCTGCTCGTCTTCACAACATCTTCCTGGATTATGGTAGCTTCGAGCTGCAACTCTCGTAGATCCTTCTGAATGCCCCCTAATGTCTACATGTATTGTTTCTTGAACTGCTACAACACTTATGTGGTAGTGTCCTGAATTTTATCCCTGATCTCATCGAGATCGCCCTCCGTTAGTACCATGGGATCAACCAGGGTTCTATCACATTTCTTGTTAGGTCCCTATACTACTAGTGTAACCTCTTATTGTTATTAGTACAACCCCCTTATTATATTGTTGTACCCGTGTAGTCCCCATATTGTTACTATTGTGCCTCATAGAAGCCCACTAGTGTTATTATTGTGCCCTTACATAATTATTGTTATGTCAGCTCTGATTATATTATGACCCCTTAGAATCCTATATATAGAAAGGAGGTCTTATCATTTGTATCTTCCAAGAATTGTTCATTTGTGTAATGTAAAGGAGGTTGCCCCCTCAAAGAGGCTGAATATTAAGGTGTTTATCTCTCTTTTCTATCTTTTTGGGAGCTAGTTTCATAACATTTGGTATCAGAGCTTTGGATTCTAGGGTTTCACTGCTCCAAATAGGTCATCATGGAATTGGCGCTATAACTTTTTTTCTGTGATGTTTCAGATGCTACAAAAAAAACCCATTTGGGCTGAAATCGTTTTGAACATCGGATCCAAATTTTAGAGCTTTTTCTACTATATTTGCGGAGTTATGATCTGAGGATTTGGCCTTTTTGTAGACTCCCAAATTACATTCCAAATAGGTGACCTGGGGAAAATAGTCCTAACTTTTTTTTTTTAGCATCAGATTATAATTGCGTAAGAATTTACAGAATGAGGACGGACTGTAGTTTCCTATGTATATTTTGCAGATCCTAAGGTCAAAAAGGTGACATGTGGCACTTGATACAAGTTGGCTCTTCTGAAAAGGTATATAATCAGGTCATCTTGGGAGATTGCGCATAACTATTTCTTGGAGAATCTAAATTCAATCATACTAGTGGCATTGGAAAGTGGACACAGAGGGCTACAACAGATTGCAATTTTAGAACTTATAGATATGAAAGTACAGAGTTACAGCCATTTCAAGATCAAGCTCCTAAAATCAAGAAAAAGCGAGATGAGGACGTTTGATGGCAAGGATCTGGTAAATTGGATACAACAAATGGAGAAATATTTTGATCTACATGGTGTACCATTATTATAAAAAGTATGTATTGCATCTTCATATTTAGAACAAGTTCAATTTTTATGGTATAAAAAGCTTTGTTCTCGTAAACAACTTGTTACGTGGTCAATTTTTATGGAGGAAATGATAGCACATTATGAGGATACAAAGAGCAACACCTTCTTTAGAGCAACACCACAACAATTGGAAAGACTAAAAGGGCTTTGTTACATAGTGGAAAGTAAAATTATGGAAACAAGGAAGTCTACCCCTCACAACTATAAAGATGGAAGTGTTGTTTCTCCTAGCCTTCCACAAACTACAAGGGTTACACCACAACAATTGGAAGGAGAAAGAGAAAAAGGGCTTTGTTACAATTGTGATAGCAAATGCACTAAAGGTCATAAGTGTGCTGAGAAGAAATTATTTTACATAGAGTATGAAGAGGAGGATGAAAAGTATCAAGAAACATCAAAAGAAAAAGATACTCACCAGGAACCAACCCAGAGAAAGAAGAAATGAATCAAACCATATCTTATAATGCATTGGCCGGAATTACCACTCCTCAAACTATCCAGATAGAGGGACATATCAAGAAAAAAAATGTTCACAAAGTGAAAGATCACATCGAGCATCAAGAAATGAATTCGGCCATATCTTGTAAAGCATTGGAAGAAATTACCACTCCTCAAACTCTCAAGGTAGAAGGACATATCAACAAGAAAAAGGTTCAAGCATTGAAAGATCACATCGAGCATCAACAACAAGTTCTCCAACTTTTAAAGGATAATGCCACTTTGGTTCAAAATCGAATGAAACAATATGTAGATCAACATCGTAGTGAAAATTTTTTTGATGTAGGTGATTGGATATTTTTACTGCTACATCTCAAGCAAGCTATTTATGAGAAGGAAATGTTGGCAATACTACATGCACTTAAGAAATGGCGACCTTACCGAATGGGAAGACACTTCAAGGCAAAAATGGATCATGATAGTCTTAAATACTTTTTAAAACAACTATTATCTTTAGAAGAATAGAAAAAATGGGGCACAAATATGTTGGGATATGACTTTGAAATCATCTATAGAAAAGGGAAACAAAATTTTGTTGCAGATGCACTCTCAAGAAAGGATGAGGATGTGGAAGCATTGTTTTGTGCTATTTCTATTATCCAACTAGATTGGATAAATGAAGCAAGGGATGAATGGAAGAAGGACGAAGAAGTATGGCCACTCATTCAAAAGTTACAGAAGATCCCAATTCAAACAATAATGCCACAACATGAAGAGTAAAAATCATATTGGAACCTCGATCAGTCACAGAAGCAAGAACTCGATAGCTACAAAATCGATCAATTTCAGAGTATCTCATCAAGTGGAAGAACTTACCCGCTAAAGATTCCACATGGGAGGACAAGAATTTTATACAAAAGCATCAAGAACTACTCAAGTGTTGAGTACAACACTTTTTGAAGGAGAGGGGCATGTTAGGCCCCTATACTACTAGTGTAACCCCTTATTGTTATTAGTAAAACCCCCTTATTATATTGTTGTACCCATGTAGTCCCCATATTTTTACTATTGTGCCCCATAGAATCCCACTATTGTTATTATTGTACCCTTACATTATTATTGTTATCTCGGCTCTGATTGTATTATGACCCCTTAGAATCCTATATATAGAAAGGAGGTCTTATCATTTGTATCATCCAAGAATTGTTCATTTGTGTAATGTAAAGAAGAATGCCCCCTCGAAGAGGCTGAATTCTAAGGTGTTTATCTCTCTTTTCTATCTTTTTGTGAGCTGTTTTCATAACATTTCTGCTTCTTCTGTGCTCCACTCTACTACTCCTTGCCACGTCTTTTCAAAAAAATGGGGTGTTCTACCCCTCATCTCTTCCATCATCTTTTCTTGAAATCGCTTCTTCCTCCATATTCGGCGAAGATGACTTATCACCATTCTGTGAATCACATTGTTCTTCTTCTGCATGCTCCTTAGCAGCACATTCTTGCTCCACGTGAGCCTTTTCTATGGCTTTCTTCTTATTCTATTCTGTCAGGGTATTCCTAACCTTCCTAGTAGCCTCCTTTCGTTTCTATACAACAGAACTTTCTGCACACGTGCTTGGTCTAGCAACTATGTTTGACAGGGCACGGCACTCTATAGGCCATTTCGATACAATCTCCTGCACATCTGGTTCTAACACCAAATAGGGAAACTAGTTCCATTTCTACTCTAGATCCTTTCACACTTGGATATAGACTCTATGGAAGTTAGCCTTAAATTCCATGTAAGCTGATAGTTGCATGAACAAGGTTGGGGACAACCTCAGATGTTGATTAATGGCCATGCATAGATCCATTTCCATAAGAACCCAAAAAACTTTTGTCTCAGCAATACGCGTGGCATCTTTTGTAGACCATAAGGAAGCAAATTACGCTGCCTCCAACAATCCTTCCTCGAGTAGAGGAAATTGGCTATCCTCAAGAAATTTCCATGCAACAAGCACAATTGACAGCAAAAACCAAGTGTAGTGGAATGACCTGGTTTTGTCGTGGGCTTTGCGGCAGTTCGCTAGGAACTCCTGACAAAGGTATCTTGCCCAATTAAATTGTACACCTTTCGTGCGCTGTGCAGCTAGGGAAATTACTAGTGCCGAAACTTCATCTGTGTGGAATTTTCACATCACCTTTCCTGCCAAAATATTGGTAGCCAATTGAAATACTTGGTCTGTTATGGAAGTAATGGAATACCCTTGTAACTTCTTAAGGAGGTTGTAATCCCTCTTCATCCTTTCTGCAAGGTCTTTCTCCCCAGTCTTTTCATTAAACTCCTTAGCCAGGTTCGCGCCTTTGTAAGGTAGGTGCGTCACTCTTAAAGTGAACATTTTTGTAATGGGGATAGGCCCTCCTAGCCATAAAAAATCATTGTGCACCAACATGAGCCGCTGGCACACACATATCGTATTAATGGGGGTGCGGTGGTAATGTGGCACCCATAGCAAATTGAGAAACCCTGATTGCTTGACACTGTGGACCCATTCCTCCATTTCCAGTGGTGTAACACATGTTTCTTCATAATAAACCCTCCTCATATATTTGTTCGTTGCCAAGTGTGGGAACTTCGCGTGGTCTGCAAGGTCCTAATCCTCCATTTTTAACAACAGGACCCTTGCGAGCCGAGGACCTTCAAAAGGGACTTCCTCAGATAGCAGGGGCATGGATATTGTGAATTTCTCGGCATCTAGATCCTTCGTGACCTTTTTTTTTCCCTTCCGCAGAGGGATATACTTAGGGAGTCTTGTCATGGGTTCCACTCCTTCAACATCAACATCCTCTGTTCCTTGGGCTTCTTCCCCCTCCAGGTCTACTACTTTCTCCAACTATTTATATTTCTTCTATTGTTGTGTTTCGGTATGCTTCCTTAGGGATGCGTGCATCGACGCCAACTTTTTCTGCTTTTCCTTTACCATGGATTGCTTCTCTTTCATTGTAGGTTGTTTTTTGTTTTCCATGGTCTATTTTGGCCTAGGTGACCTCGGCGTCCTAGGCACTGTAGGCGTAGCCTCTACACTTGACACTTTTTGTTTTGGTGCATCGAACACAGCTGCTTCTAAACTTAGGGCTTCAACAGGGTTGGTGGCAATCATTCTCTCCATAAACAACTCCCGAGCTTTAGGAGAAATGTTTGTTTGGGATAGGAATTATTCCCAAAATGCTCTCTCATAGGCGAAAAACAACGAAATTTGGCAGCAATTTTGAGAGCCCAAAGTGTTCTCTGTTCGACTGGCATGCATAATTTATAGGGGTTTTGAATTCAAATCTGATCGTTCCCCTGAATTTCTGATAATAAATGTTATTTTGGTAGCAGATCTTCAAACATTTTTGCCTTAAATACTGCCACCCCAATCCACTTAACTATCTTTTAGCTATCAAGTCAAGAACAATAACTCCAACGGTCATGTTCCTGTTGTGTTCTGTGGTGCCTTCCTCCATGGCCCAACTTCTTGAGTGTAGCTTCATGGGTTGTATCTTCGTCATTTTCCTTGCAACCTACTCGTTGCGTTGTCCTCCAAACATGACAATGTAGTTTATAGTCCCGTGCTCCCTTGCAACTGCCTGGAGCACTAAGACTATCCTATTGTCATATAGTCATTGTGCATGATCCCCTATATACAATTTCAACCTCCTCCCATTCATTCTTCTCAGGAAGGGTTCCCCATTCAACTTCACAAGCTGAGATATGCCTACATTTGTAATTTCTTTGAAAATATATGACCCTAACCAATGCATCTGTAATTTACCCAAAAATTTAGTGAATTTACTATCACATAATAGGACAAGATCATTTACCTTGAATGTGCAAAGCTTGATATGGTGATAATTCCACACTTTTTTATGTTCCTTCTATAGTTGTTGATGAAATCCTACCAAAAATTGATCTTGTTCGAGATCCATCAGCTGCGTAAGCCATTCCTCCAAGGCCTCTTGATCTGCCATATCCGTTAGGGCTGCTATGCGCAAACTAGGCACAATATACTACATCGGCATTAAAACTACAACCCCATATACTAATATGAATGACGTTTTCCCTGTTAGCTTCTTACAAGTAGTCCTGTAAGCCCATAGTACCACAGGTGCATGCACATCCCAGTCATTTCGCTGCACATCGCAGATCGTCGTCAATGCGTTATCCAAAATCTTATTGAAGGCTCCAACAATTGCATTGGCCTGTAGGTGATACAGTGTACTCTTGTGATGGTAGACCTGGAATTATTCAGTTAATGCACTAATTGTTTCGTTCAAAAAGTGCATACCTTTGTCACTAATCAACACTTTCAGGCAGCCAAATCTGGTTAAGACATACTCAAACAAGAACATTGCTGTCATAACCCTTGTACAATCCTTAATTGGCTGTGCTTTTTCCTATCTCGTGAGATATTCCATCGCGGTGATAATACAACAGGCACCTATTTTCTTTCTCGTCAGTTAAATTGGCCCAAAAAAATCAATCACCCACTTCTCAAATGGCTACAAGGACACCTGAGGATGTAGTGGTAACTCATCCCTTCATGAGGGTCTACTAGTTATTTTACATGCATCGCACGCCTTACAATACGCCTTGGAATCCTTGTGCAATGTTGGCACCATAGACGTGCACACAAAATCTTCTGTGCAGTTTCCTCACCTGCATAATGGCCTCCCACAGCTCCTACATGAACTTTCAATGAGAATGCTATCTCGCTCAAAGTTTGACACATATCTTCACAATATTTCATCTGTCCCTAGTTTATACCTATGTCCTGTAATGACTAAAAAATCGGTCACGTGCACTATTAATTCCTTCTTTTGCTGGCCTGTATATCCTTCTGATGCCATCCCCGTAGTCAAGAAGTGAATAACAAATGTCCTGTAATGACTAAAAAATTGGTCGCGTGCACTACTAATTCCTTCTTTTGCTGGCCTGTATATCCTTCCGATGCCATCCTCGTAGTCAAGAAGTGAATAATGTCTACAAAATGATTATCTGCTACATGCACCACAAAGAGATATGCATCTGGAAACCCTTCCTCCAGATTATTAGGCTCCTTTCCTATTTCGATCCACGACAGATGGTCAACTGCATTTAACCTCCCTGGCTTCACAATGATTTCAAGGTCTTACTCGTAAAATAATAGTAACCATCTGTAGATCACTTCCCCCCAACATAGGCTTATTGACTAGGTATTTCAAGGCAGAATGATCCTTGTACATCTTGAAATGCCCTCCTAATAGCTAATTCCTGAATTTTTACAGTGCATACAACATGGAAAATCCTTCGTGCTCAGTCATTGAATAATTTTTCTTTGCCTTTGATAATTTCCTACTGGCGAATGCTATAGGATGGTCCATTTCTCCTTCACCAACCTATGTTAGAACTACACCCAACACAATGCTAGAGGCATCCACATGTACATGAAACTCCCTTTTCCAATTAGGGAATACCAAGATCGGCACAGTTACCATCCTTTATTTCAACATATCTAAGTTGTGCTAGAATTCTTCATCCCAATAGAATGGTACATCCTTCTTCAGTGGTTTCTCCATGGGCACAGTGATTTGAGCATAAGTTTTGATAAAAAAAAAATTAGTATCCCATATGTCCCAGTGTCACGTACAACTGCTTAACATTCCTCAGGGCCTCCAAATTCACAATTACCGCAGTCTTTGTAGGGTCCACCATTAGTCCTTACTTGTACACCACATGACCTTGCAAGATCCCAAAGTCAACAAAAAATATGCATTTCTTCAAATTCAAAATGATCTAGTATTTGTGACATGTATCCAACATCAGGTGCAGACTTGGTACATGGCCCTTCACTAATCTAAACATTGACCAATCATCAAAGTATACTTATAGGAACTTATGAATGAACTACTTGAAGGCTGCTATGACTACACAGGAAAATATTGCAGGCACATGCGTAAGCCCAAACGACATCATGGTGTATTAAAAAAAACTGTATTCTGTCACCAAGGTTGTTTTGCTCCTATCCTCTGGCATGATCTTGATCTGATGATACCCAGAAAACCTGTCAGTAAAGGAATAGGCCTCCTGCCCTCCAACATTGTCTAACACTTCATCTGTAAATGGCATTGGGAATGGGTCATGAACACATGCATCATTAAGCTTTTGTAGATCTACATAAATCCTTATTTCACCTTTTTGTTTCTTCTCCTGAACCACCATCGAGCTCACCCAATCAGATTCTTCAACTGGTTCTATGATGCCTGCTTCCAACATCTTATCCAGCTCTTGGTGAACCTTTTCCTTATATTTAGGATTAAGGTGATATGATCTCTGTTTAAATGACTTCACATCCAACTTCAGAGTGATCTTAATAATGCCAAATTGCCAAATATACCCTTCGCATCTGAAAACTTAGTAGGGAAGAGATCCTAGTATTCGTGGAGTAACTTAGCAACTCTATCTGTTGTAACATCATCCCAATAATCTCCAATCTTCGCAAACTTTGGTTCCGCTTCAGTGCTAATGTTTACTTGCTTTGTTTTCAATGTTGTAGAGATGTCTAGGTTTTCTATTTGTGGGCCTTCGACTTCGCGATGCCCTTCTCCCTCTATAATATTAAGGTTTCTCGGATCTTCATCCTCCTCTTTAGTAGTCACATTACATCATTCCAATGCATGGCATAGCTGGGTGCTCGAGTTTGGTTGGATCCATTCCATGGGTTCTTGTGACATTCCGAAGATAACTGCCTTAATCTCTTGTATTTCTTCATCGATTCTTGTGAAGTCATCTTCAAAGCTGAAGGTTAATAAGAACCCTTCCCTTAATATATCCCATTCCATGGTGCCATGGTGGGGCTCCACTTCCAGATGCCAGTTCATGGGATTTGCATCCAAGGTATGGAAAAATATGTGTAACCACTCTGGCTATGGTTATGTTTCCCATGTTTTAGTCTATTTTTCTAGGTGATCATGCAGATCATCCTTTCCATTATATTTCTCAGTCATTCTAGTGTTAGCGCGCACCCAAACCATAACCTCATCATTTTTTGGTAATCTGTCCATCGAGCAAAACTATCCTTATGCATACTCCACCATCATGTGGGCATAGCATGTAGTGCCAACTATAATGCTTGGAAGTGGTGATCCTCATGGAATCCATGCTCAAATTCATCCAAAAACAGATCTACCTCAGTTAAACCATCTTAATAGGGTAATTTCCTTTCCTCCAATGAAACATAGTGCAACAATTTCGTCATGATATTGCATCGCAAGGTAGACACTTCATGCAAGTGATTCTGCCAGTGCTCCAACTCTTCGTCTAAATCAGAGGTGTAGGAACTCTCTCGGTCCCATGAAATCCATCGATCTATTGTCGGATTAATCCAACCCTGGTCTCGCATTGTTATTTTGTAGATTCGATCTAGTTCATCATCACTTTCTTCACAATCAAGGACTAGTTCAGTATATCACACCCCTTCTGTAGGGTCCAACGGAACTATAACCCGAAGTGATTTCCTTTCAAAGGACATTATCCGTTTCTTCAAATTGATGACCCCATTCATATCAATGACCTAGTTAATTCCTAGAAACGCGGGGTATGGATTACTGTCATCGATGATTTCTATAACCTCAAATTTGGCCATCACGCTCACACTTTCTATATCAACAGTTACTCCATATAATCGTCCCATGGGGATGATTTTTTGCTAGTTCACCATTCTGAGCTGAATGAGAGACAACTGCAATGGAGGTCTCCCCATTCTTTCCCATGTACATTTTGGTAATATGTTTACATCAGACCCTAGGTCCAAAATGACCTGGTCCATCTCATAATCACCTATCTGTGCGGTGAGCCTCATCTCCCGCCTTGTTCGTTCCTTATGTTTTCCACTTTTTCTGACCACCTGGTGTCCACCAGGGACCTTCTCTTTGCTGGTGCATTTTTTTATTAATTCCTACAAGCCTTCCACAACTTTTTTGTTGCACAACAGTTTTATGCAGGTCTCCAAAAACATAGTGAGTACAAAGGGATCAACCTTAGTGAGCATGCTGACTTCTTGCATCTTTCCCTGACTTCCTGAGGTGGATACCTCAGCGAAGATTTTCTTGGCTTCCATAAAAGTTTCCTTAGCATGATTTAGATCAAAGACAACTTCCTTCTCTGGGGCCTTGCAGACCCATCCATCCTCTTCAGGCTATTTACCCTTATCATCTCTAGTCATTATTCCACTTCTCAGCACAATATTCATGCTTTGGTCCTCCTTACTGGGCTCAACTCTCATCATCTGTAAGTTCTGCATAGGCTACTGAGGCTGTGCTTTCTTCTCCTACATCTTATCTATCAGCACCAGGAATTCTTCTACAGTATGGTCATACCGTCTGCAGTATTGACATTATGGGTGTGTAGGATTCTGACACTCTCACGTGTAGTTCCCTGTTTGTCCGCATTTGTAACAGATAATCTGACCCCCAACCTTTGTTAGATCCTCCTCCTCGTCGGCCCCATCCTCAACCCTGGTAACCTCCATGGGCTCCTTCGGAACCCTGATCTGGAGGCCGAGTTTCTGCTTACATCCAGTATGTAGGTGTTATTTCCATCATCAGCTCATAACTCCGCAATAGTGCTCATTGTGGCCCACCAATTTGCAGAAGTTACTGAGCAACTGTTGGGGTATCTGGATGAACTTTTGAAGTGACAATTATCTGTCACATGTTTTCTAGTAACCTGGAGAATAGTACACCATAGCGCAGCCCCCATGCTTGGCCCTATTGGGGCTTCTAGCTTTAGGGGAATTGGCCCCCTTCCTGTAATATAATCCTTGTACATGGGACAATGGTCTTTATTGTGTCCTTGGCCCTTGCACTTCAAACACCAAACTTCCATGCACACTTCTGGTTTAGTCTCCTTTTCTTTCTTCAAACTCTGTAACTCCAGGTGTAAGCTTGTGTCACACGGAATCTGTCAAGGGTGCGGACACGACTGACCTTCCTAGAAGTCTAAGACATTCTAATGACAAACAAGACAAAAAGGAGTGATCTTTCTCTAAATACACCTTTTATAACATGAAAACTACAAGTGTTTAGGCTTACCTTATTCCAAAACGCTGTTGTTGAAGTCCGTTCTTGACGATCCGGATGAGCTCCTCCTTCAAGTCAATTCCTGCAACCACAAACAATCAAACAATTACCAAGCACTTGCATTTCATATAATAAAACATATATCCAACATGCAGACCAAGGAACACATGAAATAACTCATTAACATAAGCTATTGAGAAAAATAAACCAGTTTGTATTAATAACAAAACAAAGAAACTCTTACAACCTGGCCTTGGTGTTGTGCAAGTTCCTCCCAGGGTCCATCAAGGGTTTTCCTCTACTTTGACAAAGCTCACCCTCTCCCAAGTAGAATCAAGTGAAGACAATCTCTCCTCACAAAGGCTCTAATGGAAGACCTAAATCCTGCAGCATTTACCCAAAGAAAATGTATAGCTCCAACCTCCTTTCCTCCTGGCTCAATGCCTTTATTTATAGTGCTGTAAAGAGGTTATTCTGGTCCACCATCAATGGGATCATCCCCCTCTTTGGGTGGGATAGCTCCCTTATTGATGGGATAAGATTCCCCTTAATAGAGATACATGAACCAACTGGAGGCGCATCCATTTCATCAAACCGACCTCTAGAATGTTCTAGAAGTAACCACAAGTAACTTTTTCAAGATAAAACTCGCGCATTTTGTCTTTTACAGAGGGACGCACCTGTCCCTTTACATACAGAGCGTCCATGGACGCAGTTTTTGTGAACAAGGTCCGCGTCCCCGTAGGTAAGACTAGAGAGAACCTGCGACCCCAGAGATAAACATGATTTTTACAAGACTTTCTCTCTATTTTGAGTTTGAGATGGATAACAGAGGCATGAGACTTGCCTAAGAGGGTAGCATGACTGTTGATTTGAGCCATACTAACTGTAAGTAGTCAAGGTGACATTTTTTAGTGTAACAGATTGCCCCCTAAAGTGCGAAGCCTGAAATAGAATAGGGTTTTGTAATTCTAGGAAGGGTGAAGCGCTTTATCATTTCAAGGATTACCTTGTGGATGGCCTGATTGGAACCTGCAATTTTCAACACAAAATACATGGATAAGAATATATCATCACTGAGGTAGGCATTCCCATACTCAGATTCAAAACTTTAACTAATGGACTAACTACTCTGATACAGGAATAATCTTGCAGTACATCATTTTTATAGACTTTTGTAGACACAGTATGGACGCAGCCATCTGTTTATGATGAGCCTACATAGATAATGAATACAAAACTCCTCGCAGCCTGGATGGTAGAAACTAGATCCAGGGTCTTCACTTCTACTTCTCGAATTGGTACGATTCTAGCCATGTGATTGAATGATTCGATGTCGAACATGGTAGAAACCACTTGATTACCAGTCAATGATGTAAACTGTTAACAAGCGTGAGAGGATTCAACAGTAATGTCAATGGTCCTCAAAGTACCAAGCACAACCCGTGAAATGTGAATAGATGTTTTGATGTCGAACACTTCACGGAATCCTCTGATCGAAAGTCAATGATGTAAACTGACGTCAAAGGCGAGAAACCTGCCATTGATGCATGCAGACTTCAAGGTACTGTCGATTCCTAAGTCATCTTTCTAGATAATGTGTCGATGTCGATAGAAAGCGACCCGTTGCAGGCAAGCCCGCAACACGAAATCATTGTTCAAGTTGAAGAAATGTTGCTGTAAGGACTGACTCAGGGATGGTCAAATGGATGACAAGTATTTTGCAGATGAAAGTTTGTTGTTTGCAGACCTCTTGAACACATAACGACACAACAGATGGCTTGGTGACGAATAACTCAAAGTTAATCCCCGAAACCCGGTTAAAGACTTTCAAAGTGACGTGGTCAACTGTGAGGTGAAAGATTTCCCAACCCAGGTGAATAAAAAGTGTCGTGTTCAAGAGCGGTAATAAAGTTTCTTCTGAGACAAAAGGTGACAAATAGGTTCATTCTTCTCTTTTTTCCCCCACCATTTCTGGCAAGTACCTCTTTATTTTTAACAAGCTTGAGGAGGATAACATATGCTTGATTGTAAGCTCATCCTTCGGACGAGTCCAACCCAGTTTAAATTCGAACCCTAGGAAGGAGTGGTTCGTTCCTGTTTGTAATTGAACAGGTCCTCTACTGTAAAAATTTAACGAGCCCAGTATAGGAGAAACTCGGCGTTTTTCATTTTTAGAGAGTCTGAAAAAACTAAAGGAGACTCCACGTTGAACTTTTTCGTATATTTGTGTCCCTCAAGCCCGAAAAAGTATAAAATAATACCTGGGGGAACCGCTTGATCTTGCGACCAAGGAGTACTTTCATATTAGTGTCGTTAATCTGAAAAGTAAAAAGCGATCAAGGACACGTCGTTTTATTTCCTTATCGAGTTCGAAACGACAAAAACCCGGCAATCTTTTCCTGATTTTGCGGTCAGAAAAGAGCTAAAAGGGGACCGTCTTTTAATTCCGTTTTAACGAGTGAAAAAGAAACACTCGGCAATCTTTTCATTTTTTAGGAGTCAGAAAAGGGCTTAAAAGATGACTCTGCAATTTTGTTTGTGAAAAATTTACAATTTCCCTCGAAATCCCTTTGTCCTGCACAAAAGCGACACATTACTCATACCTGTTTAAAATAGGCAAAAATACATTCAAAAATATCTTTTCATGGTAAAAAATGAACTAATTCATCCAAAAAACCTATAAAAAGACCTTTTACCATGTCATTTTTACCGTTTCACTGTTGAGGTTGAAAAAAGGGCTTTTGACAAGAAAACTTCCCGTGGTTGCTGCGGAAAATCTGACCGTTGGAATCGAACGCCGTCTCATCCAGGTATTTTACACATCCTACTCTGCATTTCTATCCGTTTAGAATCAATTTTTAGGTTTTAGTTTTATTTTTTGGGGGGGTTTTGGTTTTGGAATGCGCCTCTCGGCGGACGCAGGTGCCCTTCGGGTGACCTGCGTCCCCCGACTTTTTCTCTTACGGGAAAACGGTCGGAAGACGCAGCCCGCCTTCAGGCCAGCTGCGTCCGGGCGCCCTGTGCAACAAAGCCGGGGTGCGTCCTCCGAGAAACGCGCATTTCAAAACCCCAACTCTCTCAAAAAACCACCAAAAATTCCCAAATTAATTTCTAATGCTATTTTTTGATATGCAGGCACTAATCATTTTAGACTGGAGAGAAAGAGAGCACGTAGAGGAAGATGAAGTTGCAATAAATCATCAACCTTCTCTGGATGCCCTAAGAGCATGCGGTTTGTACAAATATTGGACCATACCGGGCATGAGGGGCCAGGTAAGATTCTTGGAATGGCTGGTTGAGCGATGGAACGTACAGGAACAATGCTTTTACATAGGAGGGCACCAGCTCGAGATAGAGCCCTCGGATGTATACTTTCTCACTGGCTTGCCAAATAGAGGTGAGCAACTCAACCTTGCGGGGACTAGGCCGGGTGGCCAATCCCTTGATAGTCTCCGCGAGACTTGGTGCACACCTGGAGCTCACCATTCAAAAGGCATAGAGATAAAACACATCACTCTGCCGGAACTCAAAGTCATAGCGTTCACGGTTACCAGAATTTGCGGCGCGGCCGCTTTACACATTTCTTCCGGATCCCAAATGCGGATGGCAATTGACTATTACCAAGGCACCATTTTCAACTGGTGTGAAGCTGTGTCGGCTCATATGAAGAGCCAACTGACCAAGGCAAGGAACGGACGACTAAAGACTTTTGGATATGGGCCTATAGTCGTGAGCTTTGCCTTGGAGAGAATTCCATTGCTGATCCCTCAGCAACTCACTATTGATATCTTGGGTCCTCTGCAGCCAAAGCTGATACGATGGGTTGCGGTAATGGCCCGGCATCCTGACGAGGGCGCGACAGTAGTTCGATTCTCAGATAGTTATTTTGACTGGTTAGAGAGCCAGCTTTTTGTGATACAGGATTTTCCGTATGCCGGAACAGATTTCAGAGGTGATCCGGACATGGTTCTTCCACAGGGAGAACAATGGGATGACAGAGGTACTTTTTATTTTCACAAGTTTTCTAGTTATGTATTTTTTTTATTTTTTATATATATCGTCTCAAAACTAATAGTAAATTTCTCAAAATGCAGATGTTGGCCCACAGCGTCCAGCCAACCTCCGGCCTTATGATAGACTACATCCAGCTGCACCGGCACCGGCCCCACAGGATGCGACAGCAGAAGTACTAGCCGACTTGGAGCATGATCTAGAGCGTCTCACGGCAGATATACCTGAGACTACTATGGATGATATTCCAATGAGGCTTCAGCGCTTCGTGGTCGCGGTCCCTGGACCATTTAGGGGTTTTTTGCGTAAAGTAGCCCGCGCAGTGGTGTCGTACAGAGAGCACCACCAGTGATTGACTAGTCACTTTTGTAGTCACATGTGACATTTTGATTTTTTGTACTATCATTTTGCCGATCATAAGGTGTTTTAAACCTATGATCGAAGACGATGTATATATTTTTTGACACACTCCTATCTATATATATCACTATTTTACCGGCTTATCTTGTTTAACATATGTGATGAAATGTTTTTTAAATTTACTTGCATGATTATCGTAAATGTCTGTCCAACATTCGAGAAGCAATTGCATCTGCTAATGTATTCAAAGACCTTGGAATATGTTGATATTCAATGTAATCAAATTCACGTTCCAAGAGACGCACTCTCAAAAACAACCTTAATAACACAGGATTTCTAATGGCATAAACTCTATTAAGCTGTAATACAACAAGTTCAGAATCTAACCTCACTATCAAACGCCGAATTCCAAATGAAATAGATTCGGATAATAATTCAACCACTGCACTGTATTCTGCAATGTTATTCGTTGTTTGACCGAGGCTTACCCCATGCATAGAAACTAACTCGTCAGAGGGCGAATAGATAACCCAAGCTGCGGAAGAGATATTCCGTGTACTACGACAAGCACCATCAGCAAATCCAATGTATGTTTGGAGAGACGTCGACATCTACAATATCAAGAGTAAAACCAAGATGAGCCAAAATAATGACGAAAAACCACACTTAGCTAAACTAAGCACACTGACTAAACTAACACACTTGCTAGCTAGAAAGAAAATCTAACCTATCTAAAAATTTCTCCATACCCATCATTTTAAGCATAATACCTCTTTAGGTAAAGTCCATTTCTGGGTTTACCCAAAGAGTCCCCATCAAAATCAACTAACTCATAAGCCCCTTTTGCTAGCTTGCGCTTTACAATGTAGGGCCCATGCCACATAGGAACGAACTTTCCGGCACCTAGCTTATCGTTAGCTTGATCATATAATAATACTAGGTCTCCTTCCGAAAAACTTCGAGGGGTCACATTTTTATCGTACTGAGCTTTCATTCGTTTCGCGTGAGTCTCGATAGCTAAAGTAGCGTCACGTCGAGTCTCATCTAATTTAGCTAAGTATAATAACCGTTTCTCCTCTGCGGAAGTAGCTGGAAGTAATTCGACAGCCATTTGAAGTGATGGGATTTCGCATTCAATAGGTAACACAGCTTCCAAGCCATAAACTAGCTGAAAAGGGGTGAAACCTGTTGAATTTTTTACTGAAGTTCGATATGCCCATAGCGCCGAAAATAACATGTTATGCCAATTCGTTCGATGGATACCAATGATCCGCCGAATCATGACGACTAGAACTTTGTTGATTGACTCAACCAAACCGTTGCCTTGCGGATAATAAGGAGTAGAGCTATCGTGGGGCAAACCAAGCTGGCTTGTGAGCTCGGTCATCATGACATTTCGAAAATGGCTCCCATGATCAGTAATGATTGCTTGTGGGACACCAAACCTAGTTATGATATGATTGAATACGAAAACTGCAGCTGTCTTGCCGCTTGCGTCGAAAGTAGGCATCGCCTCGGCCCATTTTGTAAAATAATCAACCGCGAGGATGATATACGCATGCCCCCCGGCCGAGTGAGGGTTACAAGTAATAAAGTCAATGCCCCATTTGGCGAATGGACCAGCGGAAACCAGAGATTCTGGGTTCGATCCCCAGCGAAGTCGCCAATTTGTCACACGGAATCTGTCAAGGGTGCGGACACGACTGACCTTCCTAGAAGTCTAAGACATTCTAATGACAAACAAGACAAAAAGGAGTGATCTTTCTCTAAATACACCTTTTATAACATGAAAACTACAAGTGTTTAGGCTTACCTTATTCCAAAACGCTGTTGTTGAAGTCCGTTCTTGACGATCCAGATGAGCTCCTCCTTCAAGTCAATTCCTGCAACCACAAACAATCAAACAATTACCAAGCACTTGCATTTCATATAATAAAACATATATCCAACATGCAGACCAAGGAACACATGAAATAACTCATTAACATAAGCTATTCAGAAAAATAAACCAGTTTGTATTAATAACGAAACAAAGAAACTCTAACAACCTGGCCTTGGTGTTGTGCAAGTTCCTCCCAGGGTCCATCAAGGGTTTTCCTCTACTTTGACAAAGCTCACCCTCTCCCAAGTAGAATCAAGTGAAGACAATCTCTCCTCACAAAGGCTCTAATGGAAGACCTAAATCCTGCAGCATTTACCCAAAGAAAATGTATAGCTCCAACCTCCTTTCCTCCTGGCTCAATGCCTTTATTTATAGTGCTGTAAAGAGGTTATTCTGGTCCACCATCAATGGGATCATCCCCCTCTTTGGGTGGGATAGCTCCCTTATTGATGGGATAAGATTCCCCTTAATAGAGATACATGAACCAACTGGAGGCGCATCCATTTCATCAAACCGACCTCTAGAATGTTCTAGAAGTAACCACAAGTAACTTTTTCAAGATAAAACTCGCGCATTTTGTCTTTTACAGAGGGACGCACCTGTCCCTTTACATACAGAGCGTCCATGGACGCAGTTTTTGTGAACAAGGTCCGCGTCCCCGCAGGTAAGACTAGAGAGAACCTGCGACCCCAGAGATAAACATGATTTTTACAAGACTTTCTCTCTATTTTGAGTTTGAGATGGATAACAGAGGCATGAGACTTGCCTAAGAGGGTAGCATGAATGTTGATTTGAGCCATACTAACTGTAAGTAGTCAAGGTGACATTTTTTAGTGTAACAGCTTGCTAATTGTGAGTGGATCTATTGTACCCCCAAGGTCATATCCTGAATATGTGAGGCATGCAATCTCATCATGATTTCAAAGGCTTATGTATATGTTCCTATCTTCTATTGTGATAGAGAAATTCTCAGGTGGGGCAGAAGCAAAGCTATAAGCCATTTGCGATGTTGACTATCTGTGAGTTGCATGTTAGCTTATTAAATCTGACACTTCAACCTTTGATCTAATTCCCAAGGCATCTCCTCGAACCTCATCATAATTTCTTTAAATCCAATTACTAACTATGAGTCAGACTTAGGCTTACTAAACTCTTTGTTTAAGGCCGCCTTAGTCTCTACTAGTGATGTAAGAGGATTATCAGAATAATAAGTAATATACCAAGTTAGTGCGTGATCCTGCAAAGCGGTAACCAACTTTGCCTTCTTTATATTGTCACCAGTAATCTGTTGTGTTGTCCATAACCAAAAATATGTATCTTCACTCCCTATGTCCTTAAAAATCAGTAGCTTCATCACGTTTTCCATGTTGAATGGCAGTGGTGGAGGTGGAGGTGTGGGCGAAGGTGTATGCGGTGGAGGTGGTGGTGGAGGTGGAGTGGAAGGATGATTTTCTCAAGGAATTCCCTGATTGATTAGCTGAGCAGTGCTTCATAGTGGAGTTCGTTTCACCCCTTCGTCATCACTTAAAGGAGGTCCAATTAATGGGCTATACTCTGGTCCTGATCCTTCGCGATTTCTAAAGAATTGTCCACTTTGCGTAGCTCTAAACATCAAGGTAATGGCATCACCCATTTTTCACATAACAACATTTTAATCCAAGTATTCAATGATCTTAAATAATTACCTCATGGTCCCTTGAAAAATTGCTGCTCTACTTCGATATAGTTGACTAAGGTATCAACTCCAAATTCTATAACAAATCCTCCCAGAATTCAATCCACCCAATGATCGACAACCTGAAAAATCTTGTTGTTAGAAGCTTCTAATTGTCGCACTAATTCGAGAGTCCACATGTTGGGACAAGGTCCCCTAGTGTCAATTTTGGGACAAAAGCCCAAGTTTTGTTGTAAATAATGTAAAGTCTTTGAAAGATGTGGTCGCAGAGTGCGTAGATAGTAAACTGTCATAAAGGTTTTTACCCTTATTTTATGTAGGTTGTGTCAGCTTTAGTAGATCTACCTATGGTTCGTGAACCATGGGATTGTATAAAAAGGAGAGTCTTAGAGAGTCTAAGGCATGATAATTAAGGATGAAGATGAATGTAATGGGTCATTAAGAGTAAGATCAAAGAAGTATAAGAGTAGAAGAGAGGCTTTGCAGCTGTGTGTGCAGAGGCCTAGAGCAGAGTCTGCAAGCTAAGTGTGTGGACCCCTGCAGCTGAGTGCGTAGGGAAGTCTTGAGTCTGTAAGAAGAACAGAAGCATTAATAAAGAGATTATTCCAACAATTCCTATGTTTTGTCTATTTATTATTGTTATGAATGAATGTGCTATTATGTTATGATGAATGACGGGTTTATGAATTAATATTGTATTTATGCGTGATTTTACATGATTTACATTGTCATATGAACACAAGTAATAAAAAATGTTTACACGAAGAATATCTTATTACATGTTAATTTTATCAAAAACTTAAGCCGATCTGGGTAAATATAGAGCTAAGGGTAATTACAGGGATGTGTAAGTGGTCAATTCACCTATTTAGGGTCCATGAAAGATAGTTGTACACCTTCACGAAACTTGGTTCCAACATCTCCCTATAGTGCTTCAGGTGAGACTTCAGTTCGTGCTTCGCGGGTTGATGCCAAAAGGGCCTGTAATGTAAGGATTTGTTTGGCAATCTTAACTCTCAACCTTAGTCAGGACCCACTAAGCCAAAAAATGGTTTCATTGTCAGGACCAGGATCTACATAAATATATGTGTGATGTTGCATCACTAGAATCCAACAAAGAAAGAAATTGAGGAGTGGTTGGATAGAAAGATCCACGAATTCATGGTGCAAGAAAATAGAAATATGTGATTGATGAAAGAATAATGGTTGGACATGTATTTGTACAAAGAGATACACGAAATTTTAATCTCTTCCTTCTAGATTGAGCTATACAAGTGGATCACTAAATTGGCATATGGTCAAGGAAGATGGAGGCTTGACGGTCCAATAGTGTGGACCCCAGAGCTAGTGCAGAGATTGGAAGCCTCTGAAGATAAGATCGTGCACGCTATCTGTCACTAGCTTGATCATGTCATCAGATTATTTGTGATATTATTTGTGGTCGATACCTCATTTAGTGACAGTGAAGCAGAGCAACACTTCTTCAAAGGACTGCGACGTAAGTATTTAAGATCTTTGAATACATGGATTAAAATTCTCTTGTGTGAAAAGAGGGTTATACAATTATCTTTATGTTTGGAGCTACATGAATTGGAAAGTTATTCAGGGATAGAGGCCTTGAATATAGCCCATTGATTGAGCCTCCTGTGAGTGACGATGAAGGATTAGCATAGGCTTCACTGCAGAGCATTGTCCAGTTAATAAGGCAAGGGTTCTTGCGAATACCCCATCCGCCCACACCACCACCACCTCAACCACCATTCAATATGGAAAATGCAGTGAAGTTTCCTATTTTGAAGGGCTTGGGAAATGAGGACCTGAACCAGTTCTATCTCTTTATGAAGTCTGTATGGATAGCCCAGAATATTAGATATGATCAGATGAAGAAATCAACATTGGTTACTGCTTTACAGGATCGCGTGCTAACATGGTACATTAAGTACTGCACTGGTAACCTGACAGTTGCATTAGCAGACATTCAGAATGTGCTGAAAAAGGAATTTAGTAGGCCCAAGTTTGAAGCACAATCAATCGTTGGATTCAAGGAAATCATGATGAAGCCTGGCGAGACACCCTAGGAATTGGATCAGAGATTGAAATGCAAGATCCGTGAAGCTAAAAAGAATCTTATGGATCGACAACACTGAGAATGGTTTGTATCATCTCTCTTGCCTCACCTAAGGTTTCTTTATCACAGCAAAAGATTGGGACCCAGGTATAAACCCTAGAGATTGCGATGAGATTGCATGAGACACTGATTCAACACATTACTTTGGGTGTTCAGCAGATTCACATGGAGTTGTAGAATCTTTACCTAGAGTTTCAAAGCCTGAAGAAGGATAGAGCAGCTCAGACAGAGGTTCGCGAAGAAGTTTGGTGCCTAGAATGTAAGAGTCAGGGGAATGATAAATATCATTGTCTTATCTTCGTGAATTATGTTGCAAGAGGAGGGTCGATGCCTCTGAGGCCAAAAGATCAAGCATGGCCAAGTATGGGCCTTGCACTTGGTGCGTTCTCTGTCAGGTAGCTAGAAAACATGTGACAGACAATTGTCACTTGCTGCAGAAATTTGTACAGACACCGTAACAACTCTTCTCCAACTTTTGTAAATCGGTGGGTCATGATGAGCAAAATTACCATAGCTATGAGTTAATGATGGATAGAATTCTCATGTATCGAATGCGAACAGAGACTGGGCCTTCGGATCAAGGTGCCAGGGGAGCACAAAGAGGATATTAGGGGCATGTATAAAGCCGAGGTGGAGGAGGACCTACGAGAGGTCGAGGATGAGTTATTTGCTACAATTGTGGAGGGTCAAGACACTATGCATGGGAGTGTACGAACCCAACGCACATGTCGTGCCGGTATTGTACTTAGTTTGACCATACAACAGAATATTTCCCTGTATTAATAGCTAAGATGCGGTAAAAGGAGACACAACCTACGCAAACTACCTAGAACCTGCAAAGGATGAGGTATGAACCCCGCGAAGAGTATCCTAATGTGAATATCGTGCTGTGAAGTAGAATGACTACTGGCAAAGATAAGGGAAATCATCCTGAAGAAAGTGAATGGGTCCCCAAAGCTCCAGAAAAGGAGGTTGGATTTGATTTAGAGCATGCAAAAGAAACATTCATGGAAGAGAAGAAAAGTTTCGCTGAGGCTTCTATATCAGGAAGTCAAGATAAGAATTATGAAGAAATGGACTCATCCATGCTTACTACCTTTTTCGAGACCTCTATGAAGTTGCTACATGATAGCAAGGATATGAAAGGATTATATGAGTTGATAAATAATTGTGCCGGTAAAGAAAATGCTCCTGAGGGACCGTGCGTGGTTAGGAAAATTGATAAGCATAAGGAAAGAACAGGGCATGAGATGAGGCTCACCACACAAATAGGAGAATATGAAATGGACCAAGTTATTCTGGATCTTGGGTCAGATGAATTTTTTTTTCCTAAACAAACATGGGAGAGAATGGGGAGGCTTTTGCTGCAGTGGTCTCCGATTCAATTGAGGATGGTGAATCAACAAAACATTATCCCCATGGGAATATTGCAGGGAGTGACAATAGATATTGAAGGCACAAGAGTGTTCACTGATTTCGAAGTTTTAGAGATTGTTGATGACAACAATCCCTACCCCACACTCCTTGGGATCGACTAGGCTATTGACATGAATGGGATGATCAATTTGAAGAAGTGAAAGATGTAATTTGAGAGGAAATCACTAAGTGTAGTAGTACCTTTGGACCCTACAGAAGGACCACGCTATACTGAACTAGTCCGCGATTATGAAAGTGATGATGATTTGGACCAGATCTACAAGATAACAATGCAAGACCAAGATTGGGTGAATTTGATAGTAGATGGATGCATTACATGGGACCACGAAAGCTCCTGTACATCAGATTTGGATGAGGAGTTGGAACACTGGTAGAATAGGTTGCATGAAGTATCTACGCTACACTGTAACATGATGACTAAATCATTATGTTGTGTATCATCGAAGGTAAGGAGTTTGCCTTATTATGATGGTTTAACTGGCGTAGATAAAATTTTGGGTGGATTTGAAAGGGAAGTGCCTGAGAAGCATCGCTTCCAAGCACTGGATTTGGCATTGTGCGCTACGCCCACAAGATGGTGGGGTATGCATAAAGATAATTTTGATGGATGGCGTGAATAAAAAAGAATGATGATGGTGCGGTTTGGTCACCCAAAAGTGTGATTGATAGAGAAATATGATGGGAGGAGTGATCAACATGATCACTTAGAAAAATGGACTAATGCTTATGTAGTAGAGCTGCAATCGGAGTGGGTGCATTTGTTATGTCACACTTTGGATGTAATACCAATGAATTGGTACTTGTAAACAGAGCTCTGCCATAGCACTCATGAGTTGGACATTTTGAGACAAGGATTGATGATGACCTTCAGCTTTGTGGTTGGATTTGAGTCCATCGAAGAAGCGTTGCAGGAGGTCAAGGAAATGATCTTCAGAATACGCAGGATCCCTTGGATTTGATTTAACTAGATTGGACCACCAAGTTGCGCCATGCACTGGAGTGCTATGATGTGACTGCTGAAGAAGAATAGGAGGATCCAAGGAACATTAATATCCCAGAGGAAGAAGGTCACTGCGAAGTTGAGGGACCGCAGATAGAGAATCCAGATATCACCATGATGAGCACCAGTATTGCAGCAATAATGTTGCAACTCCTAGGGCTACCAACTTTACTTTAACAACCCGAGGTTCATACAAAATTGGAGGTGAAAATGTTGTATACACAAGTAAATTTGATGGGTCTTCTCATTGTCACTGCTAAGCTAGTGATAGACCACTAAGGTTTTTCAAACCAGACTTCTATGGATTCAGAAGAAGCTTGATTACCAATGAGGGAAAGAGAAATCTACTCTAAGAGAAAGCTTGTCTACTGCAGTAAGGAAAAACATTGAAATCAAATGCTAAAACACACCATTTTGTAACTAATTGCTAAGAGGCTATGCTTCAGAAGAATTCTAAGTTAACATGTATGCAATTCTACTATCCTAAGAATGAAAATTCAAAGCATCAAACATTCTACTACTGTGCATGTAAATGAATAAAGTAATTTTGTTTTTCTTTTTTTTCTTTTTTATGTGACAGTGTGAAAGCTAATCTATTTTGATGATGTGGCAGGTGGCTTAGGGATGATGATGAATGGTTAGAAGGTTGGGGAGATTAGTAGGGGTCCTTTACTAGCTTCTCAGAGGATTTTTCCTTGATTCATCCTCAATACAAGCCACTACATGAAAACCTACAGGATGTCGTGAAAACCTATAGGATCCCCTGTTGGGTTGTGTTATATTCTTTCCATGACTAGCCACGTAGTTAACTAGGGGGTTAGAAGGGGGCTGGAGCTCCCATTTCATTGTGTTGATTGCGTAGTAGGCGGTTCACAGGGGGTTTGAGGGGTGCAGGTAACCCCACTCTATGGGGTCCAGGGCAACATACTGGAAAATTTTGTTTTTGGACCCTATATTAGGTTGGGCAGACCTACTTATGGTTTTGTGCATGATTTTTTGCACATGGTTTTGGACGCGATGGTTTTTGTTCCATGGTTTTAGACGTGATGGTTTTCAGTCCATGGTATTGGATGATTCGGCATGTATAAATATGTATTGTAACATTGAAAGGAACATAATGAAAAATCAAGCTGCTAGTCCCAGTTTTCGGATCCAGGGGAAAATCTCTATGTATATGTGTTTTATGTGTTATGCTCTCGCATTACTTATTTTCTATATTTTAGAATTCGTATGCAGGTAATTTCTGTACGAGGTTAAAACCTACATTTTTTATCAGAGTTGTTTTGGCTTCAAGGGGATGCCTTTGTTGCTGACGTGTTTTTCTCTGGCTTGTGGTAGACCCTGTTCAGTGGGAGATTTGCGAGATCGATTCTAGTGGTGAAAGAAGATGGTGAGTAGTGGAAATATAGAGATTGATAAATTTAATGGTCAAAGTTTTGAGTTGTGGAAACTCAAGATGGAGGATCTGTTGGTGGATAAAGATCAATGAATCATGGTAGATCTGGGTACTAAACCAATGGGAGTGTCTCATGAAGAATGGAAGAAGTTGGATCGGAAGGAAAAGAGCACAATACGATTGTGTGTCTCAGATCCAATATTTCTTAATGTATCAAGGGAAGCTATGATGAAGGCTTTGTGGGACAAGTTAGGGACTTTGTACCAATCTAAGTCTCTAGGGAATAAACTGTTCCTACGAAAAAAGTTGTATAATCCGAGGATGAAAGATGGAGACTTGGTGATAGAGTATCTGAAAACATTTAATATTGTGGTAAGTCAGTTATTATTTGTTGATATTAAAATTTTAGATGAAGATAAGTGCATCAGTTTGTTGTGTTCTCTACTAGATTCATGGGATAGTCTGGTTATTATGATAGGTATCAATTCAACAGCCTTGCAGTTTGATGAAATAGTCTTATCCTTTCTAACAGAGGAGATGAGACAGAAAAATATGGAGAGCCAAAATGGTGATGCCTTGTTTGTACAAGGATGGTCCCAGAACAGAAACAAATATAAGTCATCGAGTGGGAGATCTAAATCTAGAGGGGGATCTAAATCTCCAGGAAAACCTGTAAAGGTGGTTTGCTAGAAATGCGGAAAGGAAGGGCACTACAAAAGGGACCGTAAATCTTAAGCTTCTGACAAAGGAAAGGGATCTGATGATGCTCCTTCTGCAGAGGCGAACACCACCTCAGATGAAGGTGGGTATGTGTACTTGGCTTCTTCAAGTACACATGTAGATCACGAGGCATGGTTTATTGACTCAGGTGCATATTTTCGCTTCACTCCCCATAGAGAGAAGTTTTTCAAGTATGAGAAATACGATGGTGGTGATGTCTTCTTAGGGGATGATAGGAAGGCTAGAATCGTTGGTCGTGGAAAAGTAAAGTTGAAGTTGCAAGGTGGAAGGGTTAGAACACTTCTAGGTGTTCTGCATATTCCTGCATTGGCCAGAAATTTGATTTCTATAAGCAAGCTGGATGATGCAGGTGTAAAAATAGTGTTCGAGAAGTATACCTACAAGTTGGTTCGGGGAGCACTGCTATTGATGCGGGGAGTTCGGATTGGAATTCTATAGAAGCTAAAAGGTAGCACTGTTGTTGATGGATGTAACAGTTCTGTGGTTCCTGAAAGTGGAGAAGAAAATCTATTGGTCTCTGGAGAGAAGACCATGCTGTGGCATCAAAGGCTTGGACATATTGGAGAGAAGGGCCTTAAAATACTTCACAATAAATGTATGGTAGAAGGTATGAGTAATAGTTCTCTGGATTTTGATTTCTGGTGGTAAGAGGGCGAAACAAATATTAGAGCTTGTGCACAGTGATTTCTGGTGGTAAGAGGGTGAAACAAATATTAGAGCTTGTGCACAGTGATGTGTTTGGACCTGTGAAGGTTCCATCACTAGGTAAGTCTGTGTACTATGTATCATTTATAGATGACTTCTCAAGGAATACATGGATATATTTCCTTAAGAAGAAATCTAAAGTCTTTGACAGGTTTAAAGAATTTAAGGCTCTGGTGGAAAACCAGACAGAGAAGAAGATAAAGGTGTTGAGGACATATAGCGGTGGAGAGTTTTGTAGTAAGGAATTTGAGTAATTCTGTAAGAAGTGTGGTATATCATGGCAGAAGAATACTCCATATACAACTCAACAAAATGGAGTTGCAGAAAGAATGAACAAGACCTTGATGGAAAGGGCAAGAAGCATGCTTAGTGGTGCCAAGTTAGGACAAGAATTCTGGGCAGAGGCGGTGGAGACTGCATGTTACCTGGTTAACAGATCACCTTCATTAGCATTGGAAGACAAGACTCCATAAAAGGTATGGAATGGTAAGAAACCTTCTCTTTCACATATGAGGGTATTTGGATGTGATGCATATGTACATGTTCCAAAGAAGAGAAGAACCAAGTTGGATAGTAAATCTGAAAAGTGCATTTTTATTGCGTATAAGGATGGTTTAAAGGGTTATAAGCTTTGGAACCCAGTAACAAGGAAGGTTGTGTACAACTAAGATGTGGTGTTTAGAGAGGTGAAAGATGTTATTAAACATGAAGTCCAACAAAATGAACTTAAGAAGATAGTGTTTGAGCTAGAGGAAGAATCAGACTCTATAACAGAAGAGGAATCCAAAGATGAAGAGCCACAAACTCTGGGTGTGAGAAGATCAGTTCGAGAAAGAAGGCAGCCAGAAAGGTATAGTCCATTTGCTTTCTGTTCAAATTTTGCTTAATCTATTACTAATGATGATCCTAGAATTGTGAAGGAAGCAGTAGATTCAAAGGATGGAAAACTCTGGAAAGAGGCCATGGTTGATGAAATGACATCTTTGCACAAAAATGAGGCTTGGGATCTGGTGGAGTTGTCAGATAGAAGGAAACCCATTAGCAACAAATGGGTGTTCAAGAAACAAACAAACATAGAAGGAAAGGTGGAGAAACACAAAGCTCAGTTGGTAGCAAAAGGTTATTCCCAAGTGTCGGGAATTGATTTTGGTGATATTTTTTCTCTTGTTGCCAAGGTAACTTCTATTAGATTACTTTTATCTGTTGCTGCTACTTTTGATTTTGAGGTAGAGCAAATGGATGTGAAGACAACATTTCTTCACGGGGATCTAGAAGAGGAGATCTACATGAAGCAACTTGAAGGTTTTGTGGTGAAGGGTAAAATAGAATTGGTATGCAAGTCAAAGAAGTCTCTGTATGGGTTAAATTAATCACCAAGAATGTGGTATAAGAAATTTGATACATTTATACAGGGACTTGGCTTCACTAGAAGCAAAGTAGATCACTGTGTGTATTTTAAATTATTTGGTGACCGTGTTATTTATCTAGTCTTGTATGTGGATGATATGTTGCTGGTTGGAAATGACAAAGAAATTATCCAAGATTTGAAGACCCATTTGTCCTCCAAATTCAACATGAAAGATCTTGGTGCTGCAAACTATATTTTGAGCATGGAAATTAAAAGAGATCAGACAAAGAGGAAGCTCTACTTAAACTAGAGGAAGTATGTCGAGACAATTTTGTAGAGGTTTAATATGCAGGATAGTAAACCAGTGAAGGTTCCTATTCTTGTAGGTGTAAAGTTATCTGCTAAACAGTGTCTCAAGACACAAGAAGAGGAAGAGGACATGTCCCGTGTTCCATATGCAAGTGTAGTCAGTAGCCTGATGTATGTGATGAAATTTACTAGACCAAAACTTTCACATGCAGTGGGAGTCTTGAGCAGGTTTATGTCAAAACTAGGGAAGGAGCACTAGAAAACAACAAAGAGAATTTTTAGGTATTTGCGTGGCACTAGTGATTATGGTTTGTGCTACCAAGGAGGACCGGGATTGGACAAAGTGTTGGATATTTGTGGCTTTGTTGATGCACACTGGGCTGGAGATATGGATCAACGAAGATCTACAAGTGGGTATGTGTTTAGCCTATTTGGAGGTGCAGTCAGTTAGATGAGTAAGAAACATCTGTAGTGGCATTATCAACTACAGGGGTAGAATACATGGCAACCACTCATACAAGCAAGGAAGAAATTTGGTTGCAGATATTGTGTTCAAGTATGTGGTTAGTACAGGGAGCTATAATGATAGACTGTGACAACCAAAGTGCATTTTTCATGGCAAAGAACCCTTCATATCATTCAAAGACAAAGCACATTGATGTTCAGTATCACTTTGTGAGGGATATGATAGAAGACAAAAAGGTGTTGCTGGTAAAGGTGGAAACTTTGAAGAATATTGTAGATGCATTGACAAAATCTGTGAGCTCTAAGAAGTTTTCTTGGTGTAGAGAAACAGTGGGCATTGCAGGGCTGGATAAATGACTAAGCTCTCTTGTGGCCCCCTGTGGAAAGAAAACAACAAGTGGGAGAATGTTGGGTTATGTTATATTCTTTCCACTACTAGACCACGTAGTTAACTGGGGAGTTAGAAGGGGGGTGGAGCCCCCTGTTCATTGCGCTGATTGCATAGCGGGGGGGTCACATGGGGTTTGAGGGGTGCAAGTAACCCCACTCTATGGGGTCTGGGGCAGCGTCCCTGAAAATTTTGTTTTTGGACCCTACATTAGGTTGGGAAGACCTATGTATGGTTTTGTGCATGATTTTTCGCACATGGTTTTGGATGCGATGGTTTTCAATCCATGGTTTTAGACATGATGGTTTTCGGTCCATGGTATTGGATGATTCAGCATGTATAAATATGTATTGTAACATTGAAAGGAACATAATGAAAAATCAACCTAGTAGTCCTAGTTTTGGGATCCAGGGGAAAATCTCTGTGTATATGTGTTTTATGTGTTATGCTCTCGCATTGTTTATTTTCTCTGTTTTAGAATTCATATGCAGGTAATTTCTGTACAGGGTTATAAGCTACATCCCCTGTATTTCTACAGGATACAGCTGAGAGAAAAATAATGGATATTGAAGGTGATGGAAGTCTTAGGGAAGGTGGTTAGTGGATGGAATGAGGTAAGGGAGTTCCTAGGACCACTTTAGAACTCAAAACCAAGGTTGGGAGATGGTTGAATTTGCTCAACAAGCTTGGAAAAGTTTCCTTGTGAAATGATGAAATTGGTGAGGGTTTTAGTGAAAGAAAAGAATGATCATGGATGGATGAAGTTGGAATGAGGTTTATGACTATGAAATATCTCTGTACTTATGAAACACCTGCACTGCATCAAACATTGACATTTACCCAAAAATCATGTAAACAAGAAGAATTTCAATTATCTATGGAAAACAAAATTTCATGAGCTAGGTGCCTACTTTATGCTTGAGGAGAACTTGTAGAATAAGATGGAACATTGATGAGATATAATGAAATACTAAAGGTAGAAGAAATGACAACTAAATCCTACTCTTCCAAATTGATCAAATGCTAGCCTTAGTACAAAAAATCCTAAATTCTATGAGAAACTAGAATTCTGTCTTTTTGGGGCTGCATAGGAGTTCTTTCCTCAAACCATGATCCCTAAAGAAAGGAGTGAGGCCAAAACCACCTATTGATAGCTTTTTGATGTTCCTTTATCTCTTCGAACTACTTCTAAATTAAAGCACAAATGGAAGAAAATTAATAAGAAAATTAATCAAATCTACACTACTTGCAGTGAAATAATTCTAAAGACAATTCAACCATTAATCTATGAATTCAATCTAAGCATACAAATACAAGAAATGGATCCTTTGCTGCTAGGGTTGGGCCATAACCCAAAAGCTTCACCCCTCTGAGTTAACTCAGTGCTGGATCATGGAATTGCTCATTCTTATTATCAAAACAAAAAATTACATAACAATGTCTTCCACAAGTCTTGAACTCGAAATTGACTAGTGTTTTTACAAAAAAAAATTGAATCCTAATGAGGCTCTAGGCCTCTTTATTTATAAAACTGAAGTCTCCAATGAATTCCTTAAATATAGGGAGGCTCAGCTCCCAAACTAGAGATAAAATGACTCTTTAACTATCACTTGCTCGATTGCCTTTTGATCTCCATGACTTGGCTACTTGTACTCTGAGCTAGTGGGATTGATGGAGGAATATTTGAATGAGGGAGGACTAAATGAGGAGGATCTACCTCCTACAATCTCTCCTCCCTGTTTCATTCGAGTTTTAACTCTTAATTAGCCAAAATTCCATGATTTTTTCTCACAAACCTACAATCAATGCACAGTAATCCACTAGGCATAATACCTCACTTTGGCTCATCTCATTAAACAAAATACAATCAAAATATGTAATAAATTGTGAGAAGAGTTGATTTGACTACGCTAGGAGGTGGATTAAGGTCCATATAGTTACCCAATGATGAGGCTCATCATCAGCCCCCTACTGAAACTGTTGCTCATTCTCTAAGCAACTCAATCAATATGCATGTCTTTCATTTCTCTAGTGGCCTCTCTGACATCCCATGGTTCTATTGTAGTTTACTCTTCTTGTGCGTAGAATCATGCCTTCCTTTCTATCTCCTCCCACTACATTATTTCCTCCTCTTCCTTCCTTCCTTCTAACATCCCCAAGAGCAGTGGTGGACTGAGTCTCAAGCCGATCTAATTGACTTTGAGTCTTTGGAGGGTTTGCTTGTACATGGGTGTCTTGTTCAGTGCTTCCCTTATTCTTTGAGGAGAATGGTACTCTCTGATTTTCAAACTATAGGGAAAAGTATTCCATCTCCTTTGAAAATATTGCATGTTATCATCCCATAACATCCTAAACATATCCTCAAAGTGTGTAATTGCTTTCTCTTGGGTAGCAAGATACCTGGGTGCAAGTTGAGGGTCATTTCCAATCAAGTTATGTGTGCTGATGACAACCATTGGATTTCACTGCTCAACTCTTATCATGAGAGGCTTTGTTTCTTCCCTTGCCATTATTTTATTCATTTTAGTAGCCCTTGCTTCCTCATGGTTCATCCATCATGCCAAATCCATCAACTATAAGTCCCCTAGTTTTGCATTAGGCTCTCATACATTCAGATCTGTCAAGGCTAAGTTATGTAGGTAGAACTCAGATATTTTAGCCCTATCCTCCAATGTGCTTTGATCACAAATATCAATGAATTATCTATAATCCTAGAATGGCATAGTTCCTCTTTTTGATAGGGTCTTGATTTCAAACTGTCGCCACTATTCATTAAGGTATAATGCATAAGACTTAGCTGGCATACTGCACTGGATTGCCACAAAGGATAGACTGGTCATGGATGCCACTTTATTCTCTCTTTCTTGTAGTTGTCCTTTTAACCATGGATTTTCTGCCTCTAATTGAGTTTTCATTATTTCTTCTCTATCCCTCAGGTTGATCAGTTCTTTTCCCTTCTCTTTAACTTTTTCCTCCATGTAACCTATTGTTGTGGGGAAAAGTATCCGACTCGGATGACCCTATCCCTACTCTAAGGGTGACAGTCCTTAGCAACAACTGAAAGTAAAGCTTTGATATTTTCCTTTATGAAAGTACAGAGAAGGAAGAAAAGATTGACCAACCGGTGTCTTTCGCTTTTGTCAATCCTGTCCTCTCTCTTTGTCTCTTGTTCCCAGCTCCTTGCTCCCTTTGCCGGCCCAGCTACACACCGATCCTGCACAAACAAGAGAGGGAAACTACAAGAAACATGTACTCATAACTGATGCATGGATTAGAGTGAATCAGATATACAAGTAAATACAATACATCAAGGCAATACAAGTATATAGGAGAACATTCAAAGCTTTATTGATAGAAGTAAAAGGGTTCTGAGAAGGTTACAACCATCAATGGCTCCAATCCAGCAGCACCTCCCCAGCAGCAAGAAATCTCCTCTTCACCTCTATAAAAGCAATCACCCAATAACTCTAACTGTAAACCAACAGCACTTCCTTGCTTTGCACAAAATTCCAGCCTCCTTAGACCTCATAGAAGAGCTCTATATATAGGAGATTTGGAGAAAGGATGAGTCAGCTTGAGGCTGGCATAAAGCTGACTAGTGTCCTCTCCCACTTTAGTTAATCTTCAGTTCTTGAGTCCACTTGGAGAATCTTGCTTCCACTTGGAGATCAAGACCTTCTTACTCATCATAGGGCGAATCCCTTGAACCAAGTGTCAGTTTGGAAGCTTCCTGGGCAGTTGACACCTTGCAGAATGACTGTGCCACTTGGCCAATCTCGCCCAGCGCAGGTAGCCTTCATTAGATTTGACTTTCAGCGCAGGTACAAGGAGGAGCAGTTGCATTCCAGCGCAGATGCTCAATGGAGCAGCTAACATGATCCAAAAATAGCCCGTTTCTGAGTGTTTTCAGGTGGAGAACTGATGGGAAGTGCTGTGGTTTGCTGACCTTGTTCTTCTAGGGGTAAGAACAACATGTTTAGGGACTGAGGATCCCTGTAATTATTGACATTTCATGCTCCATGCTGCGAGGCACAAAAATGTCTATAACAGTTTCCCCCTAAAGTATGAGGCCGTTTATCGGGTGAAATGCTTTATCTAGAGGGTCCGAAGTTCATTCCAGTGCTGAGGAGGCGCCCTGTAATACAATACAATACAATACATTATTTTTCATTCTGTTTTCATGATCTAGCTGAGGCGGGCATTCCCATGCTCAACTTTATAAATACATTTTGGTACATAGAACAGACGATCGTCTGATAGTAGACTGATAATTCTCTGCTGAAATTATCATCCTTTGAATAGGATGATCATCTGCTGCAATGATGTACATGACAAATGCTTTTATATTTCCTGAATATATATCGCAGCCCGGATGGATGAAACTAGATCCGGGGTCTTCAAACTCGTTCGATCTTCACTCTAAGTACAAGTCGATCCATGTGAGAATTTTGCTGAAGTCGAACATGGAAAGACATCGCTTGATTATCGGTCAATGATGAAAACCGTTAACAAGCGCGAGAGGAATCACCGATAATGATAATGACCCTCAAGGTACTGCAGTACAATTCACGTGGCGTGAATAAAGGACTTGGCGTCGAACGCCACGCAAAATCTTCTGGTCAAAGGTCATTGATGTATACCTGTCGCCGGAAGTGAGAAACTTGTCATTGAGGCATGCAAGCTTCAAGGTACTGATGGGGTTGTTCCTAGATCAACTTCTTGGATAATGAGCTGAAGTCGACAAGAAGCGATCCGTCAAAGGAGGGCCTTAATGAATCCCACATCAATGACACGGAACGGAGCTAATGATTTTAGTGGAGGTGAAAACAAACTGTGATATATGATTCAGGGTGGCGATCATGAATGGATGAAGGATAATGTATGGTAGTGGATGGGACACGGTTGACACTTTCAGAATGACCTCTCTTGAACATATAACGACACTGATGCGATGGATCGGTAGCATTACCCCAAAATGTGGATGGTTTGGCAAAGACCATGGTGATGAGACCGGTGAATGAAACAACCCAACCCGATGTGGTACGGAAGAAAAGTGTCATGTTCAAGAGCGACTTGCTACCATTAAGCTTCGATGTTCTCCCAATTTTTCCCCAGTCATTTCTGACCAGTACCTCTTTATTTTTGTCAAGCTTGAGGAGGATAACATATGCTTGTTCTATAACCTGCCCTTCGGGCAAGCCCATCGCTATGATTTAACGAGCTTAGCGATAGGGAAACTCGTTCTCGTCTAAAGACAAGTTTGTCGCTATTTAATCATTTTAACGAGTCTAACGACAAGGAAAACTCGGTCCTTTTCATTTTTAGAGAGTCTAAAAAGGTACAGAAAGTCAACTCCATAATTCCTTTTTCGTCATCTAATCCCTTAAGTCCGAAAAAGTATAAAACAATACAGAAGGGATGGGTGTTCGGTACTTTTAACGAGCCGAACAAGACAAGCGCTCGATCTTTTTGTGTAATAATCCCTCAGGTCCAAAAAGATTAAAGTCTAAATGAGGGATAGCTCTTCCGGTCCCTTTAACGAGCTGGAAGGCCAAAACTCGGCAAACTTTTCATATTTTACGAGTCTGAAAAGAGCTCAAAGAAGACTCGTCTTTTGAGGAACGAGTGATAAACAGGGATAGCGGCAGATTCCAGGTACGGGTTGGAATTTTCCAATCACGGCAGTGTCACAAGGATGGCTAGGTGAAATCACTCTTCGCAGCTGTTCCTCAAAATAGGTAAACACACAAATGGAAGTGAATGATCGGCCAAATGACGGTGGAGGTGACGGTGCACAAACACGACCAAGGCTTTTATGGCTGATGAATTTACGATCTCAAAAGGGGATTTACCGGTTCATTTTTTCTGAATGAGCTTGAACTCTAAAGGAAAGCCTGCTCATAAACTTATGTTTTTTTTTTAACGAGCATGAACTATGCGCTAAAACTGCTCGGATCTTGCGTTTATTTTTTAACGAGCATGAACTATGTGCTAAAACTGCTCGATATACCAGTCATAGAATAAGAACGCCTCCTGTGAGATAGCTATTTTTTAAAGAGCTTTACCTCACGAAGCTATGCTCCAATTTTGGCAAGTTTTTACCTTTGCCCCACAGGCTTTCTTCATGTAAGGTCGGAAACGGCTAATCCTACGAGTTTAAAGGGTTAGACCTACGGGTTTAAAGGGAGGACCTAAAAATTTAAAAAATAAATAGTCGTCCCTTGCTTACATTCCAAAAGTTTGCATGCCCCCGGGCATAGGACAGAATTTCGAGGCTGCCCCTCCTCTCCCCTACTTCTGCTTTTCTTTGGGTGTTCACAGCTACTTGTCATCTTGCCAATCTAATGTTAACGATACTAGTCTTCTCGTTATTTTAGGGGGTCTTATGCGGTACTCAGGCTTCCCGTCGGCCCAACTTTTAACGAACAGTTATTTGCGACAAGAGAAGAACACTACTCAAAGATAAAACATTGGTATATTTGAGGGAGGCTTGCTTCTTTCTTATTATCCGAAGAGGGTTCTATTCGCTGCCGCAAATCAATCTCTTTCTTCGGCGATGTCTATCATTGGGTTTACTCAAAGATGGTTACCCCTTGTCACAACAATATAGTCTCCTTCTTTGGAGGCTGCTCCTACTTATCCTTCAAAACATTTGTTTTAATGGGTGAGGCTTGCTTTTCCCCAAAGATGGTCACTACTTGTTACAATAAAGGGAATTCCTACTTGGGCATTGCCCACTTCTTTAGACAAAGGTGAATGACTCCCTTGTCAAACACATAAATTTAACAAAAAAATCCTGTTCTAGAACAACCCCTCTTCCATCCACGGACGGGGTACGAACTAGTCATATTCTCCTGCGGAAATTCTACCTTATACCTGGGGTTTCTTCTGCCCGAAGTAGACCAGGGTGCATGCCCCCTGGGTTCCAGTCTTTCTTTCCGAATCACTCGCACTCATCGGGAAGGAGGACTGGGGGTGGAGGCGAATCTTGTGTGAACAGACCATTTAGGAATGGTATTTGACTATTTGCGATGCGAGATCCCGGAAATGAAAGTTGGTCTACGAGCTTGACCATCCTTCCTTCGTGTGGAAAACACATTACTCTAAAGAGTGAGGAGACTATCGCTCCCATGCAATAAATATAGTCACGTCCAAGGAGTAGGTTATAATCCAAGGGTCCTTGGACGACCATCACGTTCAAATTAACGGTCTTCCCTTTCAATGTAACTGGCACATTGGGGAGGATTCATAATGGTCGACTGGTTCCTTTATCAAAACCCGAGAGATTTCTTAACTCAGGTAAAAGCGCCGGGGAACCCAGTGCTTTCCAAGCAACAGAGGAAAGGATACTCACAGACGCCCCTTCATCAATGATAGTACCAGCCATGATCATTCTATAGATCTGGATAATGATTCTGAATGGTACACTGGCTGGTAACCGGGGTCTGCCTAGTTGATTCCAATCAAAGGATACAACCAGGTTGCTTGGTGGTGGGACCGAATATACGGCCGGATATGACCCTGATGATGTTCCTTCCTGCGATAAAGGAATGGGCGCATTTCCCTGACGCTCATCAGAGTCGGTGCTGATGAAAAGAACCTGGATGGTGTCATCCTTATTCTCTTCAGTGAGGGTGTCGCATGAAGATGACTCTTCGGCGACGGTGTCATTTGAAGATGAAACTTCTGAAGGTAGAACCGGGTCAACTGCCGTATCGACCTTTGGACTTTCGTCCGGTCTGGATTCAGTAGGTTCATTTTCAGTGACTGACGCTTCAGCCGACCACTTGAGCGGGCCAGCTGTATTTTCAACCAACGAAGGACTTGGCACGAGTTTTTTCTATCCAGGAGGAAGTTTTACCGGTGAAACCGGACGATCTTCCAAAACTCTCTTCGCTTCGTCTAAGAAGGGACAACGGTGGATGGCATGACTGCCTTCACACAACTTACATGGGAATCTTACTCCCCCTTTTTGTCTTGATCCTTCACTTTCACTGGTTGACGGAAAGCAATCAACCTGATGGTCAGAGGTTGATGCCCCCGAATTGTGCAGACGAGGGGACCAGTCCCTTAGTATCCGGGGAATACAGGGACAATCTCTGTGGAAATGGTCTCCTCTACATATGACACATGGCGATTTAGGCCCGGTCTGTGCAGTGGGTGGGTTTTTGTCAGCTGTCTTTTGCTTGCCCCCAGTCGCCTTCGCCATAGGCCCCTTCTGCTTCTTTTCTCTCTTCTTCTCTTCCTTCTTCTCCTTGGGAGGCTGACTTTTGTCGGCTCTACCTTGTGAAGATGAAGGATCAGAGGAAGAATTGTAAGAAGTGGAAGGCTGGTGGGTAGCTCTAGACTGATCTGACTGTTGATTCGACTGCTCAGGATTAGTGGCGATCTGGACTACATTAGTCGAAAAGAGCCATACAGGTAGGCCAATTGTCAATCCTGGAAGTGACAATGTTGCCATATGAGGCGCACCAACATCTCCCCAAGAGGAGAAGGGATTTGGACTTCCGCCAAGGTTACTTCCTTGGTTGGTGGGCTCCATACTTTTCAACTGAAAGATCAACGTGGGAATAACAGGTGATTTTGTTCCGCTTAAAATAAATTTTATTAACGACGCGTTTTAGACACAAACTTGCTTTTTCATGTTTTAAGAGTCGAGAAAAAGCTAAAGATGACTCTAGTCGCCTTCGATGTATTAACGAGCCCGAAGTGACAAATGCTCGGTTGGACTTTTTTCAGTTATAGAGTTTGAAAAAGGCCAAAAGAAACTGCTCTGGAGATCTAGGCAGAGGGTGTGCCAAACCTTTCGCGAAACCACAGAATACGTTTTACGGTACGGGTGGTCGATCTTCGTGAATGATGTGTTCACTGCATCGCGATTAGTAGGGCAGCCGACACGGCTTCCTAAGGATAAAGGATAAATGCCTATAGGGGTCTCCCAATATACGCGACGGTACGCGGGAGCACAAGTCCGTATTAGTGCCACCGACTCTCAGGAGGAATCACCCACCTTCGTAGAGATCGACAGTCACTATGTTTAACGACGCCGGAACACGTCTCTACCTAGACCTCTAGATGTTTGCATTATGTTACAAAGCGTTGTTATGTAAATTGGGTTTATTTTAATGTTGATCTTGCTTAGCAGTTTGCCTTTAAGGATCACCACGAGATGTATATATACAACTTCCTAAATGCAATCTAAGATGAGAAGCAAAACTTTTCAATCTTTCAACTTTGAAAACCTTAATCTACTGAGGGAAAAGAAAGACACAACTTTTCGCACAGATCATAGAACACACACTAAAATGCAAATTTTCCTAAATCGTCAAGCACACAGTCAAATGCAAAATGCACAATGCAGATATTTCTTTTCGTTATCCTTAATGTTGATGTAAGACAAAAAGGAAACTGTTGTATAACTTTGAATCTAATTTCGAGCGAAAGTAAACAAGCTTGTCCAAAATCAAAAGACACCTTAAGATCGACTTGTTTAGACACTGGAAATGTATAGATTCAAACCATAAAATTAAAAACAAACAAACTCAAACAGCCATGAACAGTAATAAAACTAGCTCTTAAGATCACAAAGACACTTTTACAGTTCAGGATCTAAGAGGCCACAGCTATACTGGTTCGCTTTTCACAATGGGAAACTGTAACTGAAGCAAGAAATACTGAAAGAACAATCACAGTTTCATCACACAACTGAGGCGGAATAATGTCAAGGAAAATTGGTTTACAGCAAGTACAATGACAAGCAATCAACAGCAAAACAACAGTGAAAACAGGGCTAAGACACAGTGGGAAACCTCAGGAAGACATAGCCTAACTAGATCAGCGCAGGCTCTGGTCTGTCAAATTGACTCTCAGCGCAGTTCCCGAAGGGAGTACCTGCGCTGGAATGCAAACTGCCTGTGGACAGCCTGCACTGAGACACGAGAGTTGCGTTTACAAGGATTTCCGGGTCATAAAAAGCTCAAAAATGCACTGTTTTTGCTGAAATAAAAAGCTATAGGTCAAGTACAAGCTAAGGGATGATCAAGAGGATGAAAAGCTATCACAAAGAGTACAAGAGTCTTTTGTATATCAGCTCTTCAAATCATGAATCTGCTCAGTAAATGAGCAAGAGTAGCAGCCCCTCTACTTCGCTTTCGATATAGTCAAAAGCTTTTCGATTCGGTACTCTTTGGTTCAGGAAATGAATAGCAAAGATACTACAAACACCAACAAGATACTAGGCTCCCCAGCGGAGTCGCCAGTTTGTTGTGGGGAAAAGTATCCGACTCGGATGACCCTATCCCTACTCTAAGGGTGACAGTCCTTAGCAACAACTGAAAGTAAAGCTTTGATATTTTCCTTTATGAAAGTACAGAGAAGGAAGAAAAGATTGACCAACCGGTGTCTTTCGCTTTTGTCGATCCTATCCTCTCCCTTTGTCTCTTGTTCCCAGCTCCTTGCTCCCTTTGCCGGCCCAGCTACACACCGATCCTGTACAAACAAGAGAGGGAAACTACAAGAAACATGTACTCATAACTGATGCATGGATTAGAGTGAATCAGATATACAAGTAAATACAATACATCAAGGCAATACAAGTATATAGGAGAACATTCAAAGCTTTATTGATAGAAGTAAAAGGGTTCTGAGAAGGTTACAACCATCAATGGCTCCAATCCAGCAGCACCTCCCCAGCAGCAAGAAATCTCCTCTTCACCTCTATAAAAGCAATCACCCAATAACTCTAACTGTAAACCAACAACACTTCCTTGCTTTGCACAAAATTCCAGCCTCCTTAGACCTCATAGAAGAGCTCTATATATAGGAGATTTGGAGAAAGGATGAGTCAGCTTGAGGCTGGCATAAAGCTGACTAGTGTCCTCTCCCACTTTAGTTAATCTTCAGTTCTTGAGTCCACTTGGAGAATCTTGCTTCCACTTGGAGATCAAGACCTTCTTACTCATCATAGGGCGAATCCCTTGAACCAAGTGTCAGTTTGGAAGCTTCCTGGGCAGTTGACACCTTGCAGAATGACTGTGCCACTTGGCCAATCTCGCCCAGCGCAGGTAGCCTTCATTAGATTTGACTTTCAGCGCAGGTACAAGGAGGAGCAGTTGCATTCCAGCGCAGATGCTCAGTGGAGCAGCTGACATGATCCAAAAATAGCCCGTTTCTGAGTGTTTTTAGGTGGAGAACTGATGGGAAGTGCTGTGGTTTGCTGACCTTGTTCTTCTAGGGGTAAGAACAACATGTTTAGGGACTGAGGATCCCTGTAATTATTGACATTTCATGCTCCATGCTGCGAGGCACAAAAATGTCTATAACACCTATGTCCTCCACTCCCTTGGATTTGGTAATCGACATCCATCTATGTGTTCTTTCCCTTTCTTTCTCAACCTCAAAGAACAATGGGATGGAAAAATTTTGTGAAATGACCCTAGCCCCTTCAGTAAACCTATAGTAGGAGTCAATATTAGGTTGAGGACTAGGTTCCCTTAGCTCTGGGTCCTCCTTCTTTGCTTCTTGCTGTATACTCCCTTCTTTATCCAATTTCTTAGTTTCCTATAGGTTTAGCAGAGTTTCCTGTAGGATTACCTCTGCTTCCTGTAGGTCCTTATGTGTATCCTATAGGATGCCTTTTCCTTTGGATGAGGCAGATCTAGTCACATGCCTTCTCACATAAGTGATAGGAGACTTAGGGGAGACTTGTCCTAAGGATCCTTCTCCTTGATTTTTCATAAGAGGTACCATCTTCTCTTGCTCTTTGGGTGACTCTTCAATAACAATAGGAACCTTGGTGGTAGTTTTAGGTTTTCCCTGCCTTATTCTGGTACTTTTTCTTGTCCTAAAGTACAATGGAGTTTGTCTTTGTCTTTTCCCTTTCTGTTTGATAGGGTTACTAATGGCAGTGAGGGAAGCTACTGCCTCTTTCTCAGTGGGTTCTAGATATACCCTGAGTGATTCCTCCTTCTCTTCTACCTCCTTGTTTCCATTTCCCCTCTCATATTGTCTTTCTCCTCTTCTTCTCCCTCTAGTTCCTCACTTTTTTCATCAGTTTCCTCCTTTGCATCTTCTTCTGTCTCTTCACCACTTTCCTTCTCTTTTTCTTCCTCTTCTTCCTCATCTAATTCCTCTTCATCCCTGTCTATTTCTTCTTCATCCTTTTTAGTTTCTTCTTCATCCCTTTCAATGGTAGTAGGGATATTGTCATATTGAAGGGCTTTTATATCTCACCCTGCCAGCATCTCTGAAAGTTGCCCACGTGATAGGGATTCTAAGGTTTTGTATGGCATCTTCTATTGTAAATCTAATTAACCCATGATGGGCTAACTATTGATCATTTCCTTCCTGCACCTTCATGCTCATATATATCACTGATTGAAGAAGGAAGTAAGGTATGATGAGTCTGTTTTGAGGAGGTGTGTCTACTCCAAACCTCAATTATTGAAGAAGCCTAAAGTGTTATCCATATACGACATTGTACCTACCTTCACATGATATATATTTTAGAAGTTGGTATCTTATTTCATTCTAGGGATATGGTAGGCTTGTTCTTCTGACTTCATTTTTTTCTTCCATGGCCTCCTCTCCTTCTAAAAATAATTTCTTCTTTGTAGTTTGGCTATTTCCCTTATCCTCCTTTCTCCAAGGTACTCCTAAGGGAAGTGTGGTAATTCTGCCTATGATCTCAAGGTTGATCTCTATGGAGAGGGCTCTCACCACAACAGTGGCATGGGTTCTAGTCAGTGGAATGAGGGAGAGAGAAAAATCTCTAGCTACTTCATCATCATACCCCCTCAATTTCTCAAAGACACCCATCCAATTGTGCCTTGTAAATATCTCTAGCATAGGAGGGTGTTGATGAATCCTCATTGTATTGATGGGTTCCCTTTTATTAAATCCCCTTGTCATTTTCTCTGATGGATGGAGGGTTGTATAGGTCTACTACCAAATTTAATGAATGAGGAAATTTAAATGAAAATTCAGTGTATGCAATTCCCTTATGCTGCAATTACTTTCAGCAAACTAGAAGATTTTTTATGCCCTTTTACTTGAAAAACTGTGGGGAAATGTAGAGCCTACCTCCTTATCACTGCTTGATGAAGCCAACCCCTATTTTTCTCCCTCTAAAATTGCTCACTGCCAATCCTGTAGTTGTTGGAATGTATCCTATAGGATCCTGTAAGTGGTCCCACACAGGAAAAAATGAAATTTTCCTTTCCTGTAGAATGTTTGAGGGACGAGAGTGACTTTGCTAGTGTGGAGCCTCGAGAATGTGAATGCTTCTATGCATGGGGATGAATGTTTATTTCCTCATATGGGTGATTTCAGTGAGGTAGTGTGCTGGCAGCTGAGGTATGAATATCTATTTTTGGACCATTGGTCCCACTACCACATCATCATTCCCCTCACCTTGTAATCAACTACCACTTCGAGAATCCATAGCTTAACTTATTTCGACCTCATCCTTCTCTTCCTTGACTTGACTACTGCCACGTGTGTAAGGACTAACTGCTTTCTCCTCGTTGACTGAATGAAGGTTGCCAAGTTAACTGGCCACCTTTAGCTTATAAACCAACTCTTTCACAACTTTTACATATTTTGATCACATTATACTAACGAGAGAGTGGAAGCGAGATACTTACCTATGGTAATGATTCCTTCATGTTGTTTGTTGAAGAATGAAGTATTTTTTGTGTGTTGGATGCATGTTCTTTTCTCCTTTTTTTTTATTGTCCTTTGATGATATTCGTTGATGTGTAGGTACTTGGTGTTGATGATGACGATCCTGATGTTGTTGCTAGGCTCTGGAGGAGATTATTCTACCTCTTGATCTTCCATGCTTGAAGCTGATTGCAACCTGTGATTTTTGTTTTGTGGGATAGGCTGCTACAAGATTTCCTACAAGATGTCCTATAACTACTTCTCCCTCGAAACTCTTAATCATTTTCTACTACTAGAGCTTGAGGATGATTGGCATGGGTAGAGAAGGGGTGGAGGGATTTGTGAATGAGGAAAACATTCTTCAGGTGTTGTCCCCTTGCTCTCTATCTTCAGCCTCTTTACTATCTGTTTTTTCTTTGAAAACTGATTATTTTTTTTTAAATTGACTTTTGTGATGAATGTAAGGGTGACCATGGTGGAGAGAGGTATGGTGATGAGATGGTTAAGTAGTTTTTTTTTTTGACATGGGAAGGTCATCCCCTTGCTCTAGGGTTACTTCTCTTAGGATTCCCAAGCCACTCTAATTCCTACAGGATCATCCTGTAGGTTTTTAGGGAGTCTTGTAGGTTTACAGGGAATCTTGTAGAAAACACAGAACCCTTGCAAACCGAGGTAAATGAGTGGGAAAATGAAGGGAATGATGGAATGATGAAGGATAATGAATGGGGAAATAAAAATATGAGTTGTATAGGTCCCTTTTGATTCTCTTTTGTTGCTCTGATCATCCTCTTACTAACCTGCAAACAATATTTTCATAACTTTTCTTTTCTCTTTTTTTTTTTTAATTTAATTTTTATTGAAAACAACTAGTTTGCCTCCAAGAGGTTTTCATCCTAGCTGCTTGCCCTGGGCGCCTCAAAAGAGGTTTTCACCCGGAGATCTTTTTATTGTTCTTTTTTTTTTACACCATTGGGCTGCCTCAAGAGGTTTTCAACCCAACAGTGGGACTTAGGTGCCTCATGGAGGTTTTCGCCCGAGTCTCCTTTTTCTTCTATTTTTTTTCTTTTTCTTTTTCTTAGTGACTTGATGAGGTAGGAGCTGAGACTTGCTCCACCACCATCACTATTTTTATGATACCATAAATGAACTCTTTCTTTGACAATGGCCTCTTGTAAACCTTCAATTTGTGCCCATTAACAAGTAAAGGAATGTAATCTACATCTATGGTTCTAATCTACACTGAACCATTATCATGGCATTTATCTATGACATAAGGCCCTAACCATCTAGTCGTTAACTTTCCCTTTAAGTATTTATATCTGGAATCATATAACAAATCCCAATCACCTTCTTAAAATTGCTTGTCCTTGATGTTCTTGTCATGCCAGATCTTCCTCTCTATGTAGGAGGGCCTGCATTGTGAACTCATCTAACCCATTCAACTGGAGCAATCTCTCTTTTTGTGCGCTGCTGAGATCTAGATCTAGTTGGGCTTCCATCCTCAATGTATTGTACTCAAATTTAATGGAAAACTCGGCCTTATTCCCATAGACCAACTCATAGGGTGTGAATCCATTGGTGGTATTATATGTGGTATTGTAGGTCCAGACAACCTCAAATAATCTATCTGCCCAATATTTTATGTTGCTTCTAACCACTTTGGTCAGAATTCCCTCCAGCACTCTGTTGGTCACCTCTGCTTGCCCATTAGCTTGTGGGTGATAGGGAGTGGAGGTTCTATGCTTGATCTTGTGCTGGATTAATAAGTATTCAATCATGTTGCATGTAAATTGTTTGCCTTGATCAGTGACCAGTTCTCTAGGGTACCTAAACTTGTAAAATACATTTTCCCTTTAGAACTCAGCCACCTTCTCCCTTGTTGCTGCCTTCATTGCCTTGGTTTCAGCCCACTTGCTGAAATAGTCAATGCGCACAATGATGTACTACTTTTTCTTAGAAGGGGTGTCAATAGGTCCAATGAAATCCATGACCCACTTTTCAAATGCCTTGAAAGTCACTTGAGGTTGTAGAGGCATTTCATCCCTTGGAGTAGGCTTTCCCATCCTTTGGCACTGATCACACTGACTAGTATATCTTCTCACATCCTGATAAAGAGTGGGCCAAAAATAACTAGCTTGTAACACCTTCAATGTTGTCCTCTTGGCTACAAAGTGAACTCTACAAGGCCCATCATGACAGGTTAGAAGGATGTCAAGATTTCATCCCCCCTGACACATCTTCTAAAAATTTGATCTAAGCCTAGTTTGAAGAGGTTGCTCCCAATCCAAGTGAATGGGTTGCTCTTCCTCACAATATTTCTTTTCTCTTTGGAGGACAAATTCGGTGGGAACTGTGAAGACACCAAATAGTTTTCTATGTCATCAAAATATGGAGAGAGAACTGAAATGGAGAATAAGTGTTCATCCGATAACTACTTATCAACCATTCCTTCCTCCCCTGCAGGTAAAGTTAATCTGGACAAAAAATCTACAACAAAATTTTCCTTGCCAGGCTTGTCAACAATAGTTAGATAAGACTGTTGTAATAAAGGTAACCATCTAATAATTCAATCATTCACATCAGGTTTATTCATTAAATATTTGATTGCAGCATATTCAGTATGTACAAATGTTTGATAACCTATAATGTAATGCCTAAATTTTTTCAAAAAATGCACAACAACCAGGAGCTCCTTTTCGGTCATTGTGTAGTTTAGTTCAGCCTTTGACAGATTATTATTAATAAAGTAAATGGCATAAGGAAATTTATCTGGCCTAGAGCTGCTCCTATGGCTTTGTGTGAGGCATCATCATGTATATGAAAATGAAGGGTCCAATTTGGGCCTCGGAGAATATGTGTAGTGGTCAACTTGTCCTATAGGATGTCCAGGGCCTCTTGACAGCTTTTTGACCATATAAACTCAGAATCTTTGGCCAACAACCAAGGGAAATTTTAAGGATGGAAAATTTTCTTGAAGTTTAAAAAATTGGCGAATCTCACTAATCCCTAATATGCAAATTATAAATGTTTATTGATATATTTGTAAAATTATTCAAATTTATAATTATTTTATATATAGTCTCTATATAATGTTGGCGATTTTTAAGGTAAAATAATTTTATATTCTAAAATTTGGGCGAATCGTCTTTTATAAAATTGGAAATTGGCAAATCTTTTTTGTGGAAAAATCATGGAAAATTAGCCCATTGGGCGAACATTAGCCCCTAAAATTTTCCATGCCAACAACCCAAATAAAGGAGAAGCTAACTTGTTGAAGTATTTTATAAACCTCTGATAATATCCAGCTAAACCTAGAAAACTTCTAACATCTGTGTGCTTTTGTGGAGATGGGACCCTGTTATAGACATATTTGGGTACTACAACCCCAATCTTATATGTTGATAAAACAAGGGCTCTTTAACCCGTGAAAGTGTTGTTTCATACCATAAAGGATCATGGTCAACTGATTACATCATTCCCCAAAAGTTCCACCTGAAAAACCACTCAAAACTGGCCAAAACTGGACCATATTGACTGCTTCACTATCAGGGTGTGATGCATACTAACTCCTACACTAGTCAAGTGCAATGCATACTGAAGGGGCCTTCTGTGGGGTGTGATGAGCAAGAATGGAAAAATGTCTGAGACAGTTTGCTAAGTGGATGCTCATGGAATCTTCTAGAAACTTCCCCTATGACACTTGCCTCTTTGGATTCACCCAGGGATGAGTAAGAGATCTAGGAAATCTCCAAGTGGAACCAAGAACTACAAGTGGAATGACACTAATCCAAAACCCATAGATGACTCACACCCTTGCAAACATCTAAAAATGGATCCCTCATCTGAGAGATCTAAAGGCTAGAATTTTGTAATTTGTAAGAAAGTGCTGATAGTTTGTCTTTAAGAAGAAGCATTGTATTGTTGGGTGATCTTGCTTTTCATGAGGTGAAGAGGGCTTTGATGCTGGGAGGATGATGTTGGATCAGATAGCTGGGTTGTAATTCTCCCTTCTATTTTAATAAAGTTCTTTGAGTTTTCCTCCATACAATCATGTACTTGTGAATCTTGTCATTTGTGAATGCAATTGTAAGTTCAATGTATTTCTGATTCTGCATTGTTTATGATATAATAGATCGAGATGCTTTGATGGTGTTTTGTTGCTTTGTCTCTACAGGTATTCTTTAAGCGAGACGAGTAGGAGAGGAGTTGCAAGCTCTATCAAGGGGGGATAAATCGAGCAAGGAGTCAAGCAGAAGATCCAGGTTGGTCCTTTTCCTTCTCTCTTATCTATCATACATAAAGGAAATTGCAAATTGCTTTGATTTTTTTTTTCTAGGATAGCTGCCAATCCTAGTGGGACTAGCAGATCGAAAAGACACTAGTTTTCCTAGAAACAAAATGGCGACTCCACTGGGGAGCATATAGTTTGTTTGTTTTTTATTTTTGTTTTCTTTATAAACTATAGACGAAGCCTAAAGTTAGCCAGAAAGCCTTCAAACTACTCTTGCTCTACAATTGCAAAGTAGATGAATGTTGCTTCAGTCAATCTCCGGTTTAGTTTAGGATTTGAACATATGATTTACAAGAATTATAGATGCCTTGTTGGTAGTTCAATAACCTCCCAAGATCATACCCCTGTACTTTACTCTTTATTTTCCATAATAGCTCAGCTTAACTCACTGAAATCAACTGCAAATTTGAGCCAAAACCCATCTCAGTTGCGCTCCCTGGCCCATCACATTATCTGTAACTGGAAGCTAGTATGCATTGCACTTCCTAAGTGTAGCCATTGAGATACATCCCTTTTTCTGTGAAGCATAGGTGCAATGACTGAGTAATCCTATTTCTCTCCTTGAGATTTGGGTTTTTTGTCCTTGTTTTCAGCTCTGTTTAATTGTTTTTGCTGCTTATGAACAATATCTCATTGCTGAAGCCTCTTTGCATTACATAGACTAGCCTCCATTGATTAGAATTAGTAAATGTTTTTATGCATTTTTCCATCATTTACAGTCCTTCGTCGAAAAGTTGCGTAAATCGATTTGGCATTTTTATCCAAAAGTGTCGTAGCTGTCAGTTTGTGTCAAAAAGAGGAGTGTCGTAGAGTCTTCCTTGTCTAGATAGTCGATTGAACTTTTTGTCATGTATTTGATTTGATTTGTTGATATTTTAAGTGTCTAAAGCATCTTCTATTTGAAATTGAAAAGTTTTGTTTAAGTATTCCTTTCATTTTGAAAAGAAATTGTCGAAATGTCACTTTGAAGAAAATATTTCAGATCTGTACTTAGTTTTCCTTTTTTGGCATTCTTCACATTAAGGGGAATGAAAAAAAATACATGCATTTTCATTTGCATTTAGACTATGTGCGAAAATGATTTAGGAAAAGTGCATTTAGTGTGTGCTCTTTGCTCTTTGTTTGAAAGAATTGTAATCTTCTTTCCTTAGTAGCTAGGATTTTCATTGCTAAAAATAAACAATGATTGTTTATCATTCTAGATTGCATATTTAGGAATTTTACATCTACATCACACGGTGAACCTTGAAAGGAAAACTTCTAAACAAGATCAACTCTAAAATAAATTTTAATGAACTTAACAATGCTTTGGAACCTAACACAACACATCTAGAGGTCTAGGCTAGAGATGTGTTCTGACGTCGTAAAATCTAGTAACTATCGTTTTCATCGAAGGTTGGGTGATTCCTCCTCTTTGATATGACAACTGCTAGCATGGAATTGTGCTCCCCGTACCATTGAGTATATATTGGGAGACCACAATATGCTTATATACTTTATCCATAGGAAGCCGTGTCTGCCGCCCTATCGATCGCAATGCACTGAACATAGCATTCGGGAAGATTGATTGCCATACATAAGTCCTTGGTAATTTCTCTTTAATTTATCACTAAGGTGTATATTGCAGTTTTGTGATTGGTTTGGTAATCCCTTTGTCTAGATTTCTAGAGTAGTCACTTTCATTCCTTTTCGACTCCTTAAAAGAAAAGGTCCATCTGAGCACTTGTCACTTCAGGCTCATTAAAAATTGAAGGGGACTAATGTCATCTTTAGCTCTTTCTCGACTCTTAAAAATTGAAAAAGCAAAGTTGTGTCAAAGTGTCATTAAAATTTATTAAATTTGGAATAAAATCATTTTCCCTTTAATTTTGAGTTGATCAAGTAATCCATAATTGTTAAAGAAAGTCAATCAAAACCCCGTCATTCGCGGAGACTAGCGAGTCAACTGTCTTTGACTCCAGAAATGAAACCATTCTGGGAAAAATGGTCTCATTTAACTAAGTCCAATTCTCCTAGTTTGTTTGAAACTTGTGTTTCAATATCGTCAGAGACTATAGTTACTCCGATCATTCTTGGTACAACTGCCTTTATAGAAGAAGTTCTACAATTACAAGAGGACATTAGAACTAATCCTAGTGTAACAGTAGACACTTCTATACCTGAAACAACTCCAACTAGAGCTGATCTAGAGGCTAAAGTTCACTTACTTGAACATCTAGAAGTTGAGTTCCAGAATTCAAAAGGTGCCATCCCTCTAGTATCTGTCACTGCAGAAGCAATACCTTCTTCGGCTCCAGAAATATTTTACGAACCTGACGGTCTACCTCTTTCACCTGGACTAGTTGCTATAGAAGAGACTATAGAGGATCCTCCATCCAGTACCCCATTACATTTTGGGGCTCGGATTCATCTACATCCTTCTACTCCTGAAGTTGGTTCTTTTAATAATCCTTCATCGCAAGTTCCTGTCGAATCGCTAAGAAATCTCTTGGATAGACTAAACATGTCTGAGCAACCTATCATGCGGAAAGAGTCGAATTTGCGGACAAAGCCAACCTCCCTAGAAGCTTAAGGCTTTCTAGTGACAAACAAGACAATTAAGAGCAATCCTTCTCTAAATATGCATTTACAATATGAGTAATCAAGTGTTTAGATCCTACCTGTAACCCGACGCTGTTGCAGTAGTCCAGCCTCATTGATCCGGATGTGCTCCTCCTTCTCTTCGAAACCTGCATTCACTAACAATCACACGATTAAATAGCACTTGAATATCTCATAAAATAAAAGATATTTAACATATAGACCAAGGAGTATATGAAACAACTCATAAATAACAAATTGTTGAGAAGAATGGACTTATTTGTATTAATAGGAAACAAAAGAAACCATTACAACCTGAGCCTTGGTGTTGTGCAGGTCCCTCCCAGGGTCCAACAAGAGTTCTCCTTTACTCTGATCAGCTCACCCACTTCCAAATGAAACAAGAAAGGATGGGAATCTCTCCTCACAAGCTTCTACAAGGAAGTCCTAATTCCAGCAGCATCTACCCTTAGGAATGTTCAACTTTCAACCTCCCCTCCCTCTGGCCCAATGCTTGTATTTATAGTGCTTTGGAGGAAGTTAATTAGTTCCACCATGAATGGGATAAGCCCCTCTTTCAATGGGATAGCTCCCCTCTTCATGGGATACGTTCCTCTTTCTTTGGGGTGCATGAACCATCTGGAGGCACTCAATACATGTCAAACCATCTTCTAGAATGCTCTAGATTTGACCACAAGTAACTTTTTTAAGATGAAACTCGTGCCTTTTGACCTTTACAGGGGTACGCACCCACCCCTTTACATACAGAGCGTACATGTACGCAGGTATTGTGAACTTGGGTAGCGTACACGCGGGTAAGGCTAAGAGAAACTGCGTACCAGAGATAATTGACTTTAAATGACTTTTCTCTCTTTCTTGGAGTTTGACATGAAGAGCAGAGGCATGAGACTTGCCAAGGAGGATAGTATGACAGTGGATGGAGCCATACTAACTGCAAATAGTCATGGTGACATTTTTTAGTGTAACGAATTGCCCCCTAAAGTGCGAAGCCTGTAGTAGATTAGGGTTTTATATGATCTAGGAAGGGTGAAGTACTTTATCATTTCAAGGATTATCTTGTGGAGAGCCTGGTCAGAACCTGCAAATATTCAACACAAAATACATATATAAGATGATATCATCATTGAGGTAGGCATTCATATACTCAGATTGAAAACTTTAACTAACAATCTAACTACTGCTCTGATACAGGAATGATTTTGCAGTACATCACAATCATAGACTCATGTAAAAACAGTATGGACGCAGCCATCTGTTTATGGTTAGTCTACTATATAATGAATACAAAACTCCTCGCAGCCTGGATGGTGGAAACTAGATCCAGGGTCTTCATTTCTACTTCCCGAATTGGTACGATTTTATCCATGCGAATAAATGAGTTGATGTCGAACATGGTAGAAACCACTTGATTACCAGTCGATGATGTAAACTGTTAACAAGTGTGAGAGAAACCACCAGTGATTTCAATGGTTCTCAAAGTACCCAGTACAATCCATGAGATGTGAATGAATGAGTTGATGTCGAACACGTCACGGAGTCCTTTGATCGAAAGTCAATGATGTAAACTATCGTCAAAGGCGAGAAACCTGCCATTGATGCATGCAGACTTCAAGGTACTGACGATTCCTAAGTCATATTTCTAGATAATGTGCTGATGTCGATAGAAAGTGACCCGTCGCAGGCAAGCCCACAACACGAAATCATAGTTCAAGTTGAAGAAATGTTGCTATAAGGACTGACTCAGGGATGGTCAAAATGGATGACAAGTATTTTGCATATGAATGGTTTATTTGCAGAGACCTCTTGAACACATAACGACACGACAGATGCCTTGGCGACGATTGACCCAAAGTTAATACCCAAAAACGGTTGAAGACTTTCAAAGTGGTTTGATCAACTTTAAGGCAAAGGATTTCCCAACCAAGGTGAATGAAAAGTGTCGTGTTCAAGAGCGATGATAAGGTTCTTCTGTAACAAAGGATAACAAATAGGTTCATTCTTCTCTCTTTCCCCCACCATTTCTGGCAAGTACCTCTTTATTTTTTACAAGCTTGAGGAGGATAACATATGCTTGATTATAAGCTCATCCTTCGGATGAGTCCAACTTAGTTTAGATTCGGACCCTAAGAAGGAGTGGTCTGTTCCTGTTTGTAATCGAACAGGTCCTTTACTATGAAATTTTAACGAGTCCAGTATAGGAGAAACTCGGCGTTTTTCAATTTTAGAGAGTCTGAAAAGACTAAAGAAGACTCCAGGGTTGAACTTTTTCGTAAATTTGTGTCTCTCAAGCCCGAAAAAGTATAAAATAATACCTGAGAGAACTGCTTGATTTTGCGACCAAGGAGTAATTTCATGATTAGTGCCTCTGACCTAAAAAGTAAAAAGCGATCAGAGGCACGTCGTTTTATTTCCAGTATCTAATTTGAAACGACAAAAATCCGGCAATCTTTTCTTGTTTTTACGATCAGAAAAGGGCTATAAGAGGACCGTCTTCTAATTCCATTTTAACGAGTGTAAAAGAAACGCTCGGCAACCTTTTCATGTTTTGGGAGTCAGAAAAGGGATTAAAAGATGACTCTGATTTCTTGGTTCGTGAAAAATAATAATTTACCCTGAAAGTCCCTTTATCCTGCACAAAAACAACACATTACTCATACCTGTTTAAGATAGGCAAAAATACATTGAAAAATATCCTTTCACGGTGAAAAATAAACAAACTTAGCATTCATTTATCCAAAAAACCTATAAAAAGACTTTTTACCATGTCATTTTTACCATTTTACTGTTGAGGGAGAGAAAAGGGCTTTTGACAAGAAACTTCCCATGGACTTTGTGGAGAATCCGACTGTCAGAATCGAGCACCGTCTCTTTTAGGTATTTCACAACATTCTCCTCTTCAATTTCATCCGTTTAGAATTTCATTTTAAGCTTTAGTTTGATTTTTTAGAGGTTTTGGGGTTTTAGGATCCGCTTTTCAGGGTACGCAGGTGCCCCATGGGTGACCTGCGTACCCCGACATTTTCGTTAATGGGAAAATGGTCGGAGTATGCAGCCCACCTTCAGAACAGCTGCGTACCCATGCTCTGTTTTCTGAACGTGGGGTGCGTACTCTACGCAAAGCGGTTTTCCAAGCCCCAAACTCAAAACTAGACCATCAATTCTTGATTTAATGAATTCTAATGAATGTTTTCTGGTGTGTAGATTGCCGACCATGCTGGATTGGTGCGAAAGAGAACATGAAGATGTCGATTTGGCCACAATAGGTCATCAACCTTCCATTGATGCTGTAAAGGCATGTGGTCTCTACAAGTACTGGGCCATACCTGGCATGAGGGCCCAGGTGCCATTCTTAGAGTGGCTGGTTGAAAAGTGGAACATTCAGGATCAATGTTTTTACATCGGAGAGCACCAACTCGAGATAGAGCCCTCCGACATATATTTTCTCACTGGCTTGCCTAACAGGGGCGAGTAACTGTCTCTATTCGGGAATAGGCCGGGTGGCCAATCCCTTGCTAGTCTCCGGCTAGAGTGGTGCAACAATCAAAACCATGAGAAGGGGATAAAAATCAAGTACATATCCGGACCTGAACTTATGTTAATTGCCTTTACAGTTACCAGACTTTGCGGTGCTGCCGCTTTGCACATAGCCACTGGTTCCCAAATGCGGATGGCTATAGATTGCTTCCGAGGCACCATTTTCAACTGGTGCGATGCTGTGTTGGCCAATATGAAGGGCCAACTGACTAGGGCAAAGAACGGGCAATTGAAGACCTTTGGGTATGGGCCTTTAGTTGTGAGCTTTGCCCTAGAGAGAGTTCCAATGCTGATCCCCCAGCATCTTAATGTTCCAGTTGGGCCTCCTCGGGAGCCTAAGTTGACGCGGTGGGTTGCGGTGATGGCCCGGCATTCTGGTGAGGGAGCGAGAGTTGTCCGATTTCTTGCGGGTTACTTTCACTGGTTGGAGAACCAGGTATTTGCAATTCAGGATTTTCCTTATGCCGGAATGGATTTTCGCAATGATCCGGACATGGTTCTTCCACAGGGAGAACAATGGGATGACAGAGGTACTTCATTTTTCACAAGTTTTTAAATTAATTTTTTTTGTTTTTTTTTTTTTATATATCGTCTCAAAACTGACAGTAAAAATTTTCAAAATGCAGATGTAGGCCCATGACGTCCGGCCAATCTCTGGGCTTTTGAGAGGAGACAACCAGTTGCACCGGCATAGGTCCCACAGGACGAGGCTGCAGAGACACTAGCTGAGTTGGAGCAGGATCTAGAGCGTCTGACGGCAGATATACCAGAGACTACTATAGATTATATTCCTATTAGACTTCAGCACTATGTAGTCGCAGTCCCAGGACCTTTTAGGAGGTTTTTGTGTAGGGTAGCCCGTGCAGTGGTGTCGTATAGGGAGCATCACCAGTGATTGGACGGTCATTTTGTAGACACATGTGACATTTTGGTTTTTTGTACTTATCATTTTTGCCGATCATAAGGTGTTTTCAACCTATGATCGAAGACGATGTATATTTTTTTGACACACTCCTATCTATATATATCATTATTACCGGCTTATTTTGTTAAACATGTGTGATGAAATGTTTGTAAATTTACATTTATGATTTTTACAAATGTCTATTTAATATTTGAGACGCAATTGCATCTGCTAATGTATTTAAAGACCTTGGAATATGCTGATATTCAATGTAATCAAATTCACGTTCCAAGAGACGCACCCTCAAAAACAATCTTAATAACACTGGATTTCTAATGGCATAGACTCTATTAAGCTGTAATACAACGAGTTCAGAATCTAACCTCACTATCAAACTACGAATCCCAAATGAAATAGATTCAGATAATAACTCAATCACTGCACTGTATTCTGCAATATTGTTTGTTGTTTGACCGAGGCTCACCCCATGCATAGAAACTAACTCGTCAGAGGGCGAATAGATAACCCAAGCTGTGGAAGAGATATTCCGTGTACTACGACAAGCACCATCAGCAAATCCATTGTACGTTTGGAGAGGCGTCGACATCTACAATATCAAGAGTAAAACCAAGATAAGCTAGAATAACGACGAAAAACACACTTTCTAAACTAAGCACACTATCTAAACTAACAAACACACCAGCTAGAAAGAGAAAACTAACCTAACAAAAATCTCCATACCCATTATTTAAGCATAATACCTCTTTAGGTAAAGTCCATTTCTGGGTTTACCCAAAGAGTCCCCGTCAAAGTCTACCAGCTCATAGGCCCCTTTTGCTAGCTTTCGCTTGACAATGTAGGGCCCATGCCACATAGGAACGAATTTTCCAGCACCTAATTTATCATTAGCTTGATCATATGACAACACTAAGTCTCCTTCCGAAAAATTTCGAGCGGTCACATTCCGGTCATACTGAGCTTTCATACGTTTTGCGTGAGTCTCGATTGCTAAAGCAACTTCACGTTGAGTCTCATCTAATTTAGCTAAGTATAACAGACGCTTCTCCTCTTCGGAAGTAGCTGGGAGTAATTCGATGACCATTTGCAGTGACGGGATTTCGCATTCAATGGGCAACACGGCTTCCAAACCATAAACTAGTTGGAAAGGAGTGAACCTTGTTGATGTTTTTACTGAGGTTCGGTACGCCCAAAGCGCTGAAAATAACATGTTGTGCCAATTCGACCGATGAATACCAATGATCCATCGGATCATGATAACTAGAACTTTGTTGATAGACTCAACCAGACCATTCGCTTGGGGATAATAAGGAGTAGAACTATCATGACGTAAACCAAGCTGGCCTGTAAGTTCTGTCATCATAATGTTTCGAAAATGGCGCCCATGGTCAGTGATTATCTCTTGTGGGACACCAAACCTCGCAATAATGTGATTGAATATGAAAATTGTTGCTGTCTTGCCGTCTACCTCGAATGTAGGCATCGCCTCGGCCCACTTAGTAAAGGAGTGAACCCTGTTGATGTTTTTACTGAGGTTCAGTATGCCCAAAGCGCTGAAAATAACATGTTGTGCCAATTCGACCAATGAATACCAATGATCCGTCGGATCATGATAACTACAACTTTGTTGATAGACTCAACCAGACCGTTCGCTTGGGGATAATAAGGAGTAGAACTATCATGATGTAAACCAAGCTGGCCTGTAAGTTCTGTCATCATAATGTTTCGAAAATGGCGCCCATGGTCAATGATTATCGCTTGTGGGACACCAAACCTCACAATAATGTGATTGAATACGAAAATTGCTGCTGTCTTGCCGTCTGCCTCGAATGTAGGCATCGCCTCAGCCCACTTAGTAAAATAATCAACCGCAAGGATGATATATGCATGCCCCTCGGCCGAGTGAGGGTTACAAGTAATAAAGTCAATACCCCATTTGGCGAAAGGACCAACGACAATTATAGGGTGGAGAGGAGCAGGTGGCGCGCACATCTTGAGATCAAACACTTGGCAGTTGTGGCATTTTTGGACCGCAATAATACAGTCTTTAAACAAGGACGGCCAGAAATAGCCAGCGCGCAATATCTTTTGGGCTGTGGCATACCCAGACATATGACCGCCACACGCTCCAGAGTGACAGTCATTCAAAACCTTTTCAGCTTCCTCGTGAGTTAAGCAACGTCGAAAAATCAAATCCGCCCCACGACGATAAAGAGTATCTCCAATAATTTTATATTGTTGGGACTGGAATCGAATTTTCCGACGCTCCATCTTTGAGATTTCGGGCCAAAAGGATTGGGTCTGGAGATAGACAATTATATCCCCATACCACGGATCTAAAGTGCTGATAAGAAACAAAGATTCGTCTGCAATGGGCTCCTCTGCCACTGTTTCCCTGTCAGCACGTGGGAAATCACACATTAACTCGGCAAAGACTAAGGATTTCTTAGACTTGGATTTCTCGAACTCCAAATCGAACTCCTGCAGGATAACAATCCATTTGGAGTACTTGCCCCCTAGCAATTGTTTAGTCAGAATATAGGTCATAGGGTTGGAATCCGAAATCACTGTAGTTTTACGGAGAAGAATGTAGTGACGAAATCGCTGGACAGCTTGAACGGCTACCAGTGCCAACTTTTCCACATGCGAGTACTTTAGCTCGGTTGGATTTAACATCCGACTAAGGTAATATATCACATGTTCTATTCCGAATTTGTCTTCCTGAACTAAGACCATTCCAATGGTGGAGTGGGAGGCGGCAAGATACAAAAAGTAATCCTGGTTGTAGTTGGGAGGATGCAGCAACGGTGCATGGGTCAACGCGTGCTTAAGTGCATTAAAAGATTTCTGAGCTATCTCATCCCAAGAGAATTGAGCATTTTATTTCAACAACCGGGTGAAACCCTTTGTAACCTCGGCGTAGTTAGGAATGAATCGACGTAAAAAGTTTGCTTTCCCCTGCAAACTTTGGAGTTGGCGAAGACTCGAAGGAGGAGGCAATTTGACGATAGCTTCTACCTTCGAGGGATCGACGCGGATACCGGCTTTTGAAACGACAAATCCTAGCAATCGTCCCACTTCTATGCAGAAGACACATTTGTGTGGGTTCAACCGAATTTGATAATGCCGACACCTCATAAAAATAGCTCGTAAGTGGACAAGGTGATCAGCTCGATGTAAAGAATGAGCAGGCAAATCATCGAGATACGGTTGCACAATGTGTTTGATGTCGTGAAACGCATAAGACATTGCCAATTGGAAAGTGGCTCCAGCATTCTTAAGTCCAAAAGGTAATTTTTAGTAAGAAAATGTCCCCCAAGGACAAATGAAAGCCTTTTTTGGTTGATCGGCAGGTAGAATATTGATTTGGTTGTAACCGGAAAAACCGTCCAGAAAGGAAAATATTTCACTGCCGGCACAATCATCAATTATTTGATCGATATAGGGCGTAGGATAGTTGTATTTTGGACAAGCACGATTTATATCCCTATAATCGATGCATATTCTTATTGTTCCCTGTTTCTTGTTAACCGAAACAATATTCGATACCTAATCTGTTAACGGGATCGGATAAATGAAACATGCTTTCAACAGCTTCTCTACTTCTACTTTAATTGCAGCCGCTTTCCTAGGGTGTATCTGACGCAGACGTTGCCGAACGGGTTTAGCGTCCGGGTAAGTCTTGATCTCATGAACAACAATGGAGGGATCAATTCCTGACATTTCCTCATAGGACCAGGCAAACACGTTGTGGAATTCTTGAAATAGGGCCTTGTATGTTTGAATTTCGTCATCTGTACACGAGGCACCTATATGAATGTTCTCAATAATTCTGGTTTTGACTGAAATGTCAATGGCGATAGTTTGGGAAATGTTTCCCAAATTCAACTCTGAATCAGGATGTTTCATGGGATTCTGAGCGTCCTTGACATATTCAGCTGTAAAGATTGATGAAAAATCATTTTCAAAGTCATCATCCTCAGGTAAAAACGAAGATCTATGATGGAGATCTTCCCATGGTAGATCGTCTACACTTAGGATTTCGCGAAGTTGTTCGTCAGATGACACGACTTCGGGAAACACTATCCATTCTGAGGTTGATGTGAAAAGTGATTCTTCACCGACCACATTCATTTGGTCGATTTGGGTTGAACGCGAGTCGGTAAAAGACTGCACGACTTCATAAGCAATTTCATATGGACTCAAAGGCATAGCATCACCGAATGAGTCTATCTCAGATTCAGATGGGACAATCCAAGGATCATCGTAAATAATAGTATCTGATGTAATCATATGAATGAAAGCAAATGAAGGGTCTGCGTTGAGTGGAGGGAAATGAAAAGTTCCCAGTAAACCAGAATCTTTAACTAATCCTACACCAACATCCTTATAAGGGATAGTCGTTTTACCGACATGCTGGATACTCTCTGAAGAGGCTAGGTCGGATGAAAAGTAAGTCAGCTGGTCTATGGTCACGATCTTGCCATTGTGTGAAAACTTTATAACTCTGAAGACCGATGAAACGACCGCTGTCATAGCATAAGACCAACTGTGACCCAAAAGAAAGTTGTAGTCTAGAGGGGCATCAACCACCTCCACATCCAGACTAACGGTTTTTCCTTCAACCCCTATAGGCAAATCCTGTAGAATGACAAATGGATGGAACCCACGGCCATCAAAGGCCTTAAGAATTGTCGGGGATTGGTTCAGCGAAGGAGAACCAAGCGATCTCCAACACTGAATCGACATAATACACGTAGAAGCTCCTTCATCAATTACAGTCCGATGAATAGGCCTGTTTTTTACTATCACTGGAATCTGGAAAGCCATCTGATGAGGGAGACGCGGTGTACTATTTTCTAGATCAAAGATTATCAGGTTCGAGTCCTGAATATCAACAGCTCCTATAGCCAACAAAAGTAATTTTCGTTGTGCTGGACATGATTGCAGCACTTCCAAAGCTGACATTGCTGAGGGTGAAATAGCTAAGTCCTCAACAATGTTATAATTCTGAGCTGCTCTCGCATGTGGATTGAAAGCAGACTTTCGAAGTATACCCTTGGCAGGCGGTTTGATTACCAAGTCCCGGTTAGGTTTCTCGATCTGTAGTGGATCGGAACCAAGAGCTGAGGTTGATGGATTAGAATGGGAAGATTCTGCTTCTTTGCCATCAACAGGACTTTTACTACCATAATCTTGCGATCGAGTTGCAATCCGTACATGAGACATCATCAATATGGGTTCTTCATTGGCATTCGAGGAAGAACCTATCATTTTACTCTCTTGGTTTGGAAATGGATCTTTCAAAATAGCAGGAGTTGGGGAACCTTTAACGATTTTCACAATCTCTGCCCAATGAGGGCAATCTCTTGTAAAATGATCCTCTTCACAAATTAGACAAGGATAGCGAGGTTTGCGCTTTTCGTCATTGGTTTCTGTCTTTTCTTTTTTCTCCTTTGGAGCCTTGTTTGCTTTATCCTTCTTCTTGCCTTTCTTTTTACCACCATTTTTTGATTTAGCCGTAGATGACTCTACAGCGTGAATGTCGGCAGTAACTTCAGCAGAAGATTCTCCTGTCGAGGAGTCTGGTAAGGTTATTATCGGAGAAGAATTATTTGAGGATTTCTTCTTACTTTTAGTGTTTACTGTACCAATCATGCCATCAGCAGCATGCGATCCTAAAGGAGCAGCAGCGATTTGATTTGACTTAGGAAGATCTGGGATCTTCTCGTGTAACGTACCCGACTGAGTGTAAACTAAGTCAAGGTACTGCGCTTGAGCAATGACTTTCTCCTCAGTAACTACTCCGGCCTTAGCTACGTCTTCAGTAATCTTCGGTAACAATGATTTAACAAACCATTCAGCTAAGATTTGGTCCGGGATAAAAACTTTCACTAAACGTCTTCGACGTCTCCATTCATGAATATGATCAGAAATATAAGTGGACGTCGATTGTTTTAATGAAGTTAGTAACTCAGTACCATTATCATATCTGACCGGCAACTGAAAATGAGTTAGGAACGAGGTAGCTAACTGGCTAAAATTATAAAAATAGGACCGTGGTAACTCAATGTACCACTTGGCCACGAGACCAATGAGTGTACGCTGGAAAAGACGTAAACGGATCGAATCATCCGAGATGGAATTTGAGGCACACCAGAGGTGGTAAGTCATCACATGATTTGACGGATCCTCTCCAAACTTACCTTCGAAATTGGGTATGTCACTGGGCAACTTTTTTGGCATTGGCGGCTAAAACGGAAGATAATTGATTGGATCGTTCGTTAGGCGCGACAAGTCGGGTAAATCCAAAGTTACGATAAACGGTAATTGCCGATTAGGATCTCTAAAACTCTGGGTCACAAGACCAGTTCCAGGAGGAGGATATCTAGGATAACTAGGAATAGGAATCGCGTTTGGGATATTGTATCCTCCTGGAAAACCAGGATTAACTGGACCGTACTGGGGTTGTTGAGGTTGTTGATAAGTGTACCCAGGATATGGTTGATACTAGTAAACTGGTTTTTGGACAGCAGGACCGAATTGGTACTGTCCCTGGTACTGTTGATAAGTAAATTGTGGTTGACTTGTGACAACAGTACTTAAACCAGGTTTCCCTACAGGTATCTGAACCGCGGTTTGAATCGTGGATCCAAACAACGGTAAAGATGTCTGAGGAGTGGTTGCAGAGACAGTAGAAACCGGAGCTGTCGATACTCCAGAAGTAAGTTTGGTAGACTGAACGGATGTTGCAGTAGTAGCAGCAGTCGTTTGAGATGGGGTACTAGGTGCAATTGGTGACTGAGTAACTACCGAAGTTACAGAAGTTTTAATATTTGACTGGACAGGTTGCGGTTGCTGGGGTGAGCCAGAAACTACGGGTTGTCCAGTTTGAGGTAACAACTGTATACTTGGCTGCAACACCTGTTGGCCTTTTGATGGATCCCACACTATCATTCCGGGGTATTGACCCGTAACAGGTTGAGGATACTGAGATCCGTAACCAGGTTGAGGGTAGGATTGATAATTGACAGGTACATTTCCTATACTTTGAACATAAGCTTGACCTTGAGGTGGTAGATAACCTTGAGTTGAGTACTGACCTTGGGGTGGATACCCTTGAGGCACGTACTGATACTGGGGTTGACCTTGACTCGAGTACTGACCTTGGGGTTGATACCCTTGAGGCGCGTACTGATACTGGGGTTGACCTTGGGGTACATATTGAGGCTGGGGTTGACCTTGAGGAATGTATTGTACCACAGGTATATACTGTCCTTGAGGTTGCCCCCCAGACGCAATTTGTTTACCTTGAGGTTGACCCCCAGGCGTTACTTGAGGTTTCCCCCCAGGCGGTAACTGCGCACCTTGAGGTTGAGAACTAGGATTTGAACCTGACATCATGTAAATGTCTCCTACGCTCAACGATTTATTACCATTGTTTCCAGTTAATAACCCATGCTCAATGGGTTGAGGAGATGCTCCTACAAAAGTACCAGAAAGTGACTGATACCCAGTAGGAACAGAAGGACCGCCGTACAAAAATGATTCAGGCGATTGAGTAAACATGGACAACTGACCAGACATATTTACAGGAGTATAAATACCTCCAGGTGGATAAGGAGTACGAGGTGGAGAAAAACTTGACCCGGAGTTGTCTAAATAATTAGTTAACGAAAGATACCAAGTAGTACTTCTAGGAGGACTGTAAAAAATGGATTCACGCTCCCTTAGATCAATAGTAGGTTGATGTTCAGGGATAGGGACGCCTATATCTTCTTCTGGAGCAAGTTCTTCAATAGCTATCAAACCAGAAGGAAGATTTTTGGTAATGACTCTTTCTACCCTAGGTGAATCTGGAGCACTAGAAGTCGGAGTAACAGGTTCGGATATTTCAGGTTCTTCGCCTATATCACTAGTAGATGAAAAACTACCAGCAAGCTTGGAAACTGTAACAGCTTCAGGATTATAGCCTGTTCCTAGACTTTGGTAATCTGGATGAACTACCAACGAAGACTCTCCTTCTTTAGGTGACCCTACTTTACTGCCTTCAGGAGTTACAAGGACTTTCAAACCTTCGTAATGACTCGGAACCTCTTCAGGAGGTTGGCCTCGAAGTCTACGAGACCTCCTCAACAAATCGGCCACGGTTACAACTTCAGGAGACTTGCCCCAAGATCCAGGGGACTGTCTCGGTAATTCAGCCACAGTTAAAGACTTTTAACTACTGCACACGCAAACAAAGTAAAATCTCAAAGCAAACTGCCTAAAGTCTCTAAAGAACCAAACGAATTTGAATCACACGCCTAAAGAATCTAGGGCATCAAACCAAGCATAAACAGTAGCCTTCCGCACCGAAAACGCTAGTTGGAGATGAAACCCAACATCGCCGGATTCAGTACAAAAGTGGCGGGTGGAACAATTACCCCGACAACCTACTTAATGAATAGACCGGCACAAGTTCCTCCACTTTAACTGTCTCGAGTGAAGTGAACCCCCCGGAAAATCCAAGTGAGTCTAGCTGACGTCTGCTCCAGGTACAGTGGGATCTTCCCTCCACCGTCACCTCAGTAGAATCCTAAAGATAATGGTCACTAAGGTTACCAACAGCAACAAATATACCTGGGGGAATAGTCTACGACCCGATAGCACGCAAGGGCAGAGTAACAAGCTCAATCCCCTTGCCGGCTCCTTGACAATAATCCAAGGTTTATCGACAAGTGACCCCAGGCTCCTCGACAATAATCCGAGGTTTACTGTTTGTAGTACGTGCGTATCTGGCGTCTTTCCCAATGAAGGAGGATTGATCCCCTCACTGGTTCGGACACGGTCTCGTGCTTCTCCTTTAAGAGGAGCTTTCCCAGAGCATAAATGAAACAGCTGGATTTATTCTATCACAAGATAAGCTACTTGTTTGGTTTTGTTGTCTTGGAGAGTTTATTACTCTCCTACTCCAAGACACTAGCCTGATCTATATTGGTGTTTTAGAGCCCTAGTAAATAAAAATATACTAAGTTAATTTTACTTTAAGCGTTAATTTTATGGCTTTTCTTTAAGACAAAAGGTAGTGGAGATGAAACTGGTGGTGTGTAGACTCGACTCGCAACCACTACAAAGATGCACCTAAGATGATTTACACTACTTTTCTTTTTCAATGAATCTCCTAGCTAAGAGAGTTGGAGAATGCAAAATTTATAGAAAACAACTTTCTTGGCAAAGACAATCAAAGAAACAATCTCTTTATCTTTTCCAAAGCATACAACACATGACCACTAATTATTTCACGAAATTTCCTTTCTCTTTCAAAGACTACAAATGCTACCAAAGCAAACTTTTTTCCAAAAGAATTTTTGTATTTTTCCTATATTAAGAAAGCATATAAAACTACTTATCAAAAATCAAATTTAACAAATCTAAGAAAATCAAATCAAATTCACCTAAAAGCAAATCAAAGGGAAATTTACCTAAAAGCAAAACTAATGAGGACAAAAGCCTACAAAAGATAATTCCCGGATGTTTTACTCAGTCAAAATGCAACCAAGGATCAGTTCATGCAGAATCATAAACTAATCAAAAACAAAATCGAAATCTTTTTGTTCTTTTCTCAAGAATGAAATTCAAAGCTTTAATCAACAAACTTTTTCGAAATTCGCAAAGAGAGAACACAAAGGTAGGTTTCTCACAAAGGCAGGATTTATGAAAGGTCTGATCTCTAAGAGGACTGAAAAGACTAGGGATATCCAAGGTTTTGACAGCTCCTAAAGCCAAGGTCACTACAAGACCAATGCAAAAATCAACCCTAGGGCGAAACTTCTATGAATTCCACTAAAACCCTCGACACTAACGGAACAAGTTCAGGTGAAGATCTCTGACAGTAAACCAATGGATCTGGGCAGTAAAAACAAATTAAAAACAAAATCTAAGGAGCAAAAAGGAAAAATTGAAATTTTCTCAAATTTGACAGGGGTACGCAGGTGATCTGTTCACACAGGTGCGGGTACGCTCTGTGCACAAAGCCGCAGTGCGTACAAGTACGCACTGTGCCTAACTCAGAGGCTGCGTACTGCTGGCAAAGCTAAGAAAAATGAAAATCTAACTTAACCCTAAGCTAATCCACCCAAATACACAGTCAGATAGCCAAAAACCAGAAAGCAATCGACTTTTCGCAGATCAAAATATCAAATCAAAAATAACTCAAACACATTCATGGATTCCCCAGTGGAGTCGCCATTTTGTCATGCGGAAAGAGTCGACTTTGCGGACAAAGCCAACCTCCCTAGAAGCTTAAGGCTTTCTAGTGACAAACAAGACAATTAAGAGCAATCCTTCTCTAAATATGCATTTACAATATGAGTAATCAAGTGTTTAGATCCTACCTGTAACCCAACGCTGTTGTAGTAGTCCAGCCTCGTTGATCCGGATGAGCTCCTCCTTCTCTTCGAAACCTGCATTCACTAACAATCACACGATTAAATAGCACCTGAATATCTCATAAAATAAAAGATATTTAACATATAGACCAAGGAGTATATGAAACAACTCATAAATAACAAATTGTTGAGAAGAATGGACTTATTTGTATTAATAGGAAACAAAAGAAACCATTACAACCTGAGCCTTGGTGTTGTGCAGGTCCCTCCCAGGGTCCAACAAGAGTTCTCCTTTACTCTGATCAGCTCACCCACTTCCAAATGAAACAAGAAAGGATGAGAATCTCACCTCACAAGCTTCTACAAGGAAGTCCTAATTCCAGCAGCATCTACCCTTAGGAATGTTCAGCTTTCAACCTCCCCTCCCTCTGGACAAATGCCTGTATTTATAGTGCTTTGGAGGAAGTTAATTAGTTCCACCATGAATGGGATAAGCCCCTCTTTCAATGGGATATCTCCCCTCTTCATGGGATAAGTTCCTCTTTCTTTGGGGTGCAAGAACCATCTAGAGGCCCTCAATACACGTCAAACCATATTCTAGAATGCTCTAGATTTGACCACAAGTAACTTTTTTAAGATGAAACTTGAGCCTTTTGACGTTTACAGGGGTACGAACCCACCCCTTTACATACAGAGCGTACAAGTAAGCAGGTATTGTGAACTTGGGTAGCGTACACGCAGGTAAGGCTAAGAGAAACTGCGTACCAGAGATAATTGACTTTAAATGACTTTTCTCTCTTTCTTGGAGTTTGACATGAAGAGCAGAGGCATGAGACTTGCCAAGGAGGATAGTATGACAGTGCATGGAGCCATACTAACTGCAAATAGTCATGGTGACATTTTTTAGTGTAACACAACCATCAACATCCAGGACTGTGTCATCTGATACAGCTACAACAGAACTTCTTGCTACCATTCCTACGATGTTTGCTGGTATACCATCTGTCCCAACTAGTTATCAATCATTAGCTAGAGTCCACTTAGGGACTGTTTTGAGGACATTGTCTATTCCTATTTGTTCACCCGGAATCCCATCTAGTATTTCTTATGTTGAAACTCAACAAATTGATCCTACATGCTAGTTTCAATCTGGGTAGCCCAGTCTTCAAAGACCGATATATTCTTTGAACACTGGACTGCTGCCATATGGAGGGTAGTATTCTTTTTCATTATTCCCTTCTAGAGAACAACCATATGAGAGTTCACAACAAAATTTAGGTCAAACTGGAATTATATCTAGTGGTTGGGTACCAATACTGCCTCAACAACCAAGGGTTGTATATTCAATGCAACCGATCCAACTTGTGTCGAACATTCCCACTACACCTGCTATTGTGACGATGTTGCAAGTACAAGCATTGTCTATTGTGTGTCAACCTCAAGTCTCTCAGGTTGCAATACAACAGCCTCTTGTCTCTACGACTCAATCACAACCTCAAGTTAGTGTTTCCTTACCTGGGATGACTCAGGCTCAAATGGGTACTATCACTCTGCATCTTGGTCAATCATCCAGTATTGAGCAACAGCAAATGGTCCAACAAGCATGGCTGGTAAAATATCAACAACTGCAATTCCAACAAACTTACCGAGGATCTGAGCAACAAAGCTTTGTAGGTAATGGACAACCTTCTTTTCAAAATGGTTATCAACAACCATACTATACTAGTTATGTCTAACAACCTTATCAAAGTTACCAGCATCAGATACATTATGTTGGTATGCAAAGACCTACTACTCAGGCGATCCCATCTTATCCTGGGTATGCTTCACCAAACCTGAATCAATAGTTGCATTTTGTAGAAACTCTAGAATTACCAGATTTGAATCAGCTGATGAATGATCTAATTGCATATGCCCCTTGGTGGCCAGCGATCCCTCATAAACTTCCCTATGATATTCCTAAATTCAATGGAAATCCAGGTGAAGATCCATCAAATCACGTAATGACTTTTCATTTGTGGTGCTCATCAAACACCCTAAATGATGATTCGATTAGACTTCGCCTTTTTTAGCGAATGCTAACTAGTTCGGTAGCGAAATGGTATATTGAATTGCCTAGAGCTTCATTTGACAACTTTAGTGCCCTTGCCACTACTTTTCTAACCCACTTCCAGTTACCCATAAGGTACGAAATGGGGACAGAAGTCCTTACCAATTTTAAACAGATAATAGCCACTCACATGTCTGATCATATTCATGAGTGGCGATGTCCTCGTCGAATGGTAAAGAAATATGTTCCTGATCAGCTTCTAGCTGAGTGGCTTATTAAATCATTATTGCCTTCTATTACAGAGGATGTGGTGAAGGAAGGAGTTGTCACTGAAGAGCAAGTCATTTCTCATGCTCAATATTTAGACTTGATCTATACTCAGTGTGGCATGCTCTACGACAAAATTCCTGACACTCCTAGACTAGAATTTTCCATTTTCTCCCCCTCCTAAATCGAATAAGGACTCTCACGCCGGCGATGGTGTGATCGGTACCTCAAGCACGAAAATGCAAATGCTCCATCTGGTAAAGCCCTTGCAGTTTCTAGTAAAAAAGCAAATGATAAACTTCTTGCCTCAGAGATTAATGCCATGTCATCTGACAAGGGAAAGAATCCAAAGCAACCAAGGGGCAAGAAAAAAGGGAAAAATAATAAGAAGAAATAAGAAAATTCATCTCCTGAAAAATCTTCTGGAAAACCTACTGGGCAACAGAAACCTCGTTATCCAAGTCTAATATGTAACGACGAGCATTTCATGAAAGATTGTCCACCTTGAGCTGAGGTTTTGCAAAATTCTTAAAGACTTCAAGTACCTCGGCAGTGTTGACTGATCCATTTCCGAACCCATAAACTAATTTGGTTGCTATTGATCAAGCTTCCACATCCCAAGTGCTTATGCTATCCATCTCAAAACAACAAAATGATGCTTTGATATCAACAAGGAATAAAGATTATGGCAATCCACAGTTGTCGAACAACAAGGCTATAGATTAACCCAGTAGTTCAACAACAACTTTGCCAGAAGTTGTTCCACCCATCATTCATGAATTAACGATAAGTCGCCAAAGGGAGTAGTACATAAATCGACATTTAATCCTCGTGCTCGAGCAACACACAATTACAATATAGTGGAAGATCTGGCTCAATCGCCATCTGCTATGTCGACACTTGAGGTACTATAGAATTGCCCCTCCCAAAAGCAGGCTTTGTTATCAGCAATAGGTGGGATTGATCTAGCAGATTCCAATATTGTGGCCTTTAACCATAAAGGATATGAACCTCAGTTACCGGCCCAACTCGCTTTCCTTATACAGGTAAAAGCCCTCAATAAAACTGTTCATTGAATAATCATTGATGAGGGGCATCTACCTATATTATGTCAATGAGTTGCTAGAAAACTTTAGGCTCACCACCCTTGTCACGATCATCAACGACATTAAAAGCATTTGATGGAAGAACATACACACCGTAGGGGATTTTAAGTAACTTGCAAGTTGAACTGGGGGGGCAAGATAGTAGAAATTGAAGTCGAGGTCATTGATGGAAACCTTGACTACAATATCTTATTGGGAAGGCCCTGGATTTATGCTATGGCTACTGTTGTGTCAACATATTTTAGAAAGATTGCATTTCCCTTCTAGGGCGGGATTACAATCGTTGACCAACTAACCTTTTTCCCCGATAGTTCACAAGCTACTGGAAGCATTCCATTGATCCATGGAAGTTCTCAATCACTCCAAAATATTAGAGTAGGTCTCCTAAAAGACCCTTCCTTAATGGCTACATTTGCCCTCTTGCCTCTGAGTAATCTGGCGGAAGTGGCCACAGTGTAAACCAGTCATATGATATCTTCTACATCATCAAAGATTAAGAAGAACTCTGACCATTTTGATAGTGTGGATCATTGCGAGGTGTTGCTCCCAAGCCCCATAGAATCTTTGTAGCAATCAATTTTCTGGGCCGAGTGGCAAACCCAAATCAACACTTAGCGAGTGTTTGGATAGATAGGTCTCTAGAGTATGGTACCTCTTCTGATCCTTGGTCTTGTATACATTCTACAGACGAAGGAATCATTTAGTCGATGATGATAGGAGAGACGCCGCGGGAAGATTACCACCATCGTTCCCACATTTAAGATAACAATGAAGATTATTCAAGCGACGTTAATCATCCTTCAGTTTTTTATTTTCTATCAAATACTGTAAATACACTAGATTTCGAGTGAAATCTATCCAATATTAAGGAAACTATCGCCATTAATATCTTGACCAAACCTAATGTTGTAAAGAATATTCATGTTGGAAAATCTTGTTCTCCTTCAGAACTGGAAATATACTACGCTCTCTTTCGTGAATTCAGAGATGGCTTTGTATGGTCATATGAAGAAATTCCAGACATTGACTCGAGCATCGTTCAACATGAAATCAATATGTATCCAGATGTCAAACCAATACGACAACAGCTTCGACTGGTTCACCCAAAGAAAGCCGCTGCCATTAAAGCAGAAGTTGAAAAACTTTTGCATGCTGGTTTCATTTACCCTGTTCCTCTCACTAATTGGGTATCTAATATTGTTCCTGTGATGAAAAAGCAAGGATGATCAGAGTGTGCATCGATTATAGGGATGTAAATCAAGCATTTCCAAAGGACAACTACCCTACATCCTTCATCGACCAGATAATTGATGAATGTGCCGGATGCAAAATATTTTCATTCATGGATGGATTTTCCGGGTACAATCAAATCAATATCCGCCCAGAAGACCAGTTGAAGACTACATTTATATGTCCATGGGGCACATTCACGTTGTTGGAAATAATACTGAGAGGGGGGGTGAATCAGTATTATCAGATTAATCAAACTTTTTAAATGCCCAGAAACATATACGCTACTTCAGTTAAGTGAACCAGCGTGTACACGCTACTGTGACGAAGTAAAACAACGTATAAGCAGAAAACTCACAATTTAGTTGGCTTATTCTTCAATTAAGTGCATCAGGACATTATTCATCATATTAACAGTAAACATGTGCAGTATAACAGAACAGATAAAAATCCACACACATGAACACCAAGATATAAGGTGGAAACCTAATGTGGGTGAAAACCACCTGCTGCAAGTTGTCTCTATCTTTCTTAATATGAAACTTCAGTTTACAATCTTTTGTACTGGTGCAGCCTTATACCAGTACGCAGGCTACAACCTGCAGAAGGCTTCAACCTTCTCTCGTTCTCCAAACTTCCTTGGAAGGGAGCTCCAACCCCCTTTGCTTTTGTACTAGCCAAGATACTAGTACGTAGGTGCTGACCTACAATCTTCCTTCTTCCAGGTATCACTTTTCATACATTTTCAGACTTGGATATTCCTGAAGCACAACATTACAATCTGAAGACCACAATTCATTCAATTTTCACAACAGATCATTGAAGCATAAAACAACCAAACTTTGAATCACTGAACCACTGAACCCTGTCAATCACCAGTTACCAGAACACAGAGCAGACTACAGAACTCTGTAATAACAGTCAGACCCCACTGTAAACCCAAATCAAGCTTCAAAAGATATACGCTACTTTAATGAGCAGAACCCGCGTATACACGCTCTTTTACCGAAGCCAACCTGCGTACAGTTCTAAAAATAAACTTTCTCAATTTGCAGTTGTACCAGACATTAGTTAGACTCAGAACGTAACATTGCGACAATATGCAGATCTAGAAATACGCATAATCAACCATATCATGATAGTGCATGTCAAACCATTAGATCCCGATCTATCCTTAGATCTAGTCTTCCATTAACCGATGTGATCTCTCCTTGACTTAGATCAACCAACTCAGAACCTGCATATCAGATCTCTTTCTCTCTTAGATATTCATGCCTTGTCGAAAGATGATCTTTGCCTAATGATCTTCTTCTCCTTATATAGCCTTAGGCCTTTCTCAATACCAAGAGCCAAAACCATAGTAACACAATACCATCAACTTTAAAACTAGGGATCGACACGCCCGTCGAGACATAATGGTCCGAAATCATAGGCACAACTTCCAAGGACTAACCACCATGAACCAAAGGAACCTTTCCACATACACGCGCTTTTTCTGAATCGAACTTGCGTGTACACGCGACTTGGGCTTAACAAAACAGCGTGTATGAGCTTCCTTGGCATGCTGTACTGAGATCTGTCTTCTGATTAAGTTGCCATCACCTGTACCAACCTCTGAGCACCTGTACCATCCACTGAGTGAGTTGCCATCAAGGACAACACTTGAATCATAATGCCAACAATCTCCCCCTTTGGACTTGATGGCAACCACCACACCAAGTCACTCTCCCCCTTTGACATCAGGGCAAAGGGTGGACCAAGATATTCTCTTCCTTGGTATTCCTTCTGCTGTCCATACTGCTGTCCATACTCCCCCTGAGTACATGCTGAAATCTCCAAGTGTGCTCCCCCTTTGTGTATGCCAAAGTGTACCAATCTATCCATCCTGCTCACCAAGTGCTGTTCATGCTCCCCTTGACTGTAGGCAAGATCTGCAAAAGATGTTCTTCAAGAAGAACAAAGACTTATACATTAAAGAAGACCTTCCTATCACCAAAAGACTCAACATACATTCATCACCCAACCTAGTGGGGATATACCAATATTGACTCATCCACCTAACCATGTGAAGATACATGATAATACATGAACATTTCATCATTCATCCCAGGCATAGTGGGGAAACCAACAAAGGCCGTTACATGACCTTGACACCATAAAAGAGACAAGAGAGATACATGACATAGAGACAACAGATCTAGACCAAGACTTAGGAAAGACACCAACAGCATCTGATAAACATCTTGTTAGATCAGCAACTAGAATTTCTTTCTGAGCTCCTTCTCCTTAAACCAACAACCAAAACATCTGAATGCCAACAATGCTTTATGAGACTTTTGAGCTGCTCCCCCTGAACCTGTGCCTGTTGCACTCCCTGAAACTGTGCCTGAATACTTCTGACATTCCTATTGCTGTTCAGAACTTCAGAGTTTTCCCTTGCTGTTCAGAACTTCATATACGCGTTTTATCCTGTATAAAACAGCGTATGTACGCGGATATTTTTTCTGCAACAAGCGTCCAGCATACACGCGACTTACCCAGCATGAATCCGCGTGTATACGCTCATATCCCTTCCGTAACCTGCGTATACCAACTTTTCTGTAGAACAAACAAACTTCAACAACAGGATGAAGCATCAACTACTCCCAGCTTTTGTCTGAGATATTCAAAAGTTTCCCTGGGCAGTGGTTTTGTGAGAATATCAGCAACTTGCTCCTTAGAAGGAACATACTCCAATTTGACCTTCTGCTCAAGCACTTGTTCCCGAAGAAAATGGTACTTGATTGGTATGTGCTTGGTCTTTGAGTGCATGACTGGATTCTTTGAAATGCTGATTGCACTTGTATTATCACATAAGATAGAGACAGGTGGAGTGCAAGTGATTTGAAAGTCCTGCAAGGTCTGCATCATCCAAAGAAGTTGTGTGCAACAAGATGCTGCAGCCACATATTCTGCTTCAGCTGTAGATAAGGCAATCGAACTTTGTTTCTTGCTGAACCAAGACACTAATCTGGAACCCATGAAGAAAGCACCTCCACTTGTGCTTTTCCTATCATCCACACTTCCAGCCCAATCTGCATCTGTGTAAGCATGAAGAGTGAGATCTGTATTTCTAGGATACCATAAGCCATAGTTTTGGGTCCCTTGAAGATATTTGAAGATTCTTTTGACTGCCTGAAGATGGGTTTCCTTTGGGTTGGCTTGAAATCTTCCAACCATTCCTACTGCATGTGTAATATCTGGTCGAGTACCTGCCAAATAAAGCAAACTCCCAATCATGGATCTATAAGTGGGTTGGTGAACTGCTGCTGATTCATCATTTGCACTGAGGCTGCATCCTGTAACCATGGGTGTACATACTGGTTTTGACTCTTCCATGCCATACTTCTTCAAGATCTGCTTGAGGTATTTGGTTTGAGACAAGAAGATACCTCCTTCATTTTGTTGGATTTGCAATCCAAGAAAATATGTCAATTCTCCAAGAAGTGACATTTCGAATTCTTTCTGCATAACCAAGGCAAAGTTTTGACTCATAGTCTCTTCATTGCTGCCAAAAATAATATCATCTACATAAACAACAAGAATTAGCAATTTGTTATTTTCAACTTTTATATAGAGATTGCTATCTGCTGATCCTTTTGAAAAGCCTTGTTGGTGAAGATATTTGTCCAACCGATAGTACCAAGCCCTTGGGGCTTGTTTGAGCCCATAGAGAACCTTTTTCAATCTGCATACAAGGTTTGGATCATTCCCAAGAATGAACCCATCTGGCTGCTCAATATATACTTCTTCTTCTAAGTCTCCATTCAGGAAGGCTGATTTCACGTCCATTTGAAATACCTTGAAGTTTTGAAAGCTTGAGAGAGCAAGGAACATTCGGATGGCCTCTAGTCTTGCCACAGGAGCAAAGGTCTCTTCAAAATCTATTCCTTCTTGCTGTGCATACCCTTTACAAACAAGTCTGGCCTTGTTTCTAATTACTTCTCCATTTTCATTTAACTTATTCTTGAAGACCCATTTTGTTCCTATTACATTCTTATCTTTTGGTCTAGGAACTAATTCCCAAGTGTTGTTCCTTTCGATTTGCTCAAGTTCTTCATCCATTGCTTTGACCCAACATTCATCTTTGCATGCTTCTTTCACATTTTGTGGTTCAATGGAGGAGAGTAGAGCCAAGTAGCTTGAAGCTTCTGCAAGTGTCCTTCTTGTTTGTACTCCTGCTTCTTTCTGCCCCACAATCTGAGTTTCTGGATGATTCTTTTGGACATATCTGGATGGAGTCTTCTCTTCTATTCTTGTCTGCTCCTCTGGTTCTTCTTGAGATTCTTCTTCTTCTTGAGGTTCTTCTTCTTCATCATTTCGCCTTTGAGAGTAACCTTCATCTTCTTCATGATGAACTTGCCTAGGAATATATCCCTTCTCATCAACCACTATATCAATACTGTCAACAATTCTGCCAAGTCTTTTATTGTAGCACTTGTATGCTTTGCTATGTGGAGAATAACCAAGAAGAATGCCCTCATCTGCTCTAGGTTCAAGTTTGCCAAGTTGCTCATCAGTGTTCTTAATATAACATTTGCTCCCAAAGATTTTGAAATGCTTCACGGAAGGAGTTTTACCACTCCAAAGCTCATGAGGTGTTTGAGTGCTGTTTACTCGGACATTTGTTTTGTTAAGAATGATAACAGCAGCATGTGCGGCTTCTCCCCAGAAGGTTGCAGGAGTACCTGATTCATCGAGCATAGCACGAGCCATTTGTTGGATAGTTCTGTTCATTCTTTCCACAACCCCATTTTGCTGAGGAGTTCTAGCTGTAGAGAATTCTCTTCTTATCCCATGTTCATCGCAGAAATCAAAAAATTCATTTGATGTGAACTCCCCACCTCTGTCAGATCTGAGGCACTTGATTTTGTGTCCTGATTCATTTTCGGCCAATGCTTTGAAGGATTTGAATTTTTCGAATGCTTCATCTTTGTGCTTCATAAGCCCTAACCAAACAAACCTTGAGAAATCATCAATGAATAATATCAGATATTCTTCTCCTCGAGGTGTCCTTTTCCTAAATGGACCACATACATCTGTATGGACTAGCTCAAGAGGCAAGCTAGCTGATCCTTCCTTCTCTGGAAAGTTAGTTCTGGTCTGCTTTCCAAACTGACAAGATTTGCATATGGTGTTGTCTGGAATTTTGATATCTGGAAGATCGCGAACTGCCTGATATTTGCATGCTTTCCTTATTTGTGAGAAGCTTAGATGTCCCAACCTTCGATGCCATAACCAGTGCTCTTCATCCTTGCTAAGATAGCATTGTTGTTGTCCTTCTTCAAATATGTACAGATTATTTGGAGTTCTTTTGCCTTTGAGAACTGTTTTACCTGTATCAAGATCACGAACAAGACATCCATTCGATCTGAAAATAACCTCTGTTTTTTGATCACACATCTGGCTGACACTTAGAAGATTATGTTTCAATCCATCAACATACAAAACATTTCCAGCCTTGACCTTTTCTTTCAAAGGAGCAATACCTTTTCCTTTTATAGTTGCAGGAGTATCATTTCCAAAAGAGACTTTCTTTCCCTTTTCTAAAGTAGAATAAGATTCAAGTTTTTCTTTATCACCTGTCATATGTTTCGAACATCCACTGTCAATGTACCATAGATTTTCCTGTCCTTCTGCATAAAATGCTATCCCACATCTTTCTGTTTGAGGTTCCTTTATTCTCCATGTTTTGGTGCTTGTGGCTTGTTCCTTTTTCTCCTGAAACCTGCTCCTGCATTCAGAGTCTTTATGACCAAAATTATTGCAAATAGAACATTCAACTTCATTTTCAAGCACCGAAAAGTTGTTATAGGTCCTTTTTGTAATCCCTGTCATACTTCTTTGTTTTTGAGCTTCCCTAGTCATGATTGTTTTATATGCAACACATTGAGCTGCTCTGTGACCAAAGTTGTGGCAAGAAAAGCATTGTCCATTGAAGAAGCTTCTGCGGTTATTGAATCTACCAGCCAACTGATTGTAATTTCTATTTTCATCTATTCTTGAGCCAAACTGAGAAGATTTTACCTGTGGTTGGTTGTAGCTTTTGTTCATCCTTAAGGAGGATTGTCCCTGATAGTTTCTGTTTGTAACTCGTCCCTGCTTTACCTGATTATCTTCATTGTTCTTCCGCTCATTTCCTCTTGCTGCATCAAGATAACTTTTTGAGGTGGATGCTTGAGAGGTTTCTCCATTATAGCCCAAACCTGTCTTGTTTAGAGGAGACCGCTGCACACTAATAATCTCATCCAAAGTTTCAGATCCTTTGACAAATTTAAGATTAATAGCTTTTGTTTTCTCAATTTCTTTTCTAAGACCAACAATTTCACCTTCTAGTTTTTCAAGATGTTTTTCCTTTTCATCAATCTGAAATTGCAAAGTATCAATAATCACATTCTTTTCTTCTATGCCTCTCTTGAGTCTAGTGATTTCATTATAGAGATTATCCACATCTATAGCATCCTCATAATCATCATCTTCAAATGCCATTAACAGCTTATATTTATTACCTTGTTCATCTTCATCACTGTTTGATAAGCCATCACTATCTTCATGGGTGTAGTAGCTTTTTCTATTTGCACTTTGTTTCTTGTTCCATCTAGCAGGTTCTTTTCCTTTATCCTTATAAGGACATTTTGCAGCATAATGACCTACTTTCCCACAAGCAAAGCATTTGAAAGGTAGCTTACCTCTGAACCTTCCAGAACCCCTTTGAAGATTTCTGACAAAATTTGATTCTTCTTCCTCTTCTTCTGGAACATGGCTTGCTTCATAGTAATCTTCTTTTCCTGATGCCTTAAAAGCAGCTTCCCTTCTGTCAGATGGACCTCCCTTTCTCATTTCATAAGCGGTTAGAATTCCATGTAGCTGAGACATAGTGAGAACACGGAGATTTTCTTTTTCTTCTATTGCAGATACTTTAGATTCAAACTTGGGGGATAAAGATCTTAGCATCTTTTGAACTACTATAGTTTCTCTTATTTCTTCACCCAAATTTTTCATACAATTAACAATCTCATCTACCCGGAGAAAATAATTAGCCACACTTTCATCATTATACATCCTGAGAGTCTCATATTGAATCCTGAGTGTTTGAAGTTTAGCTTGCTTTACCTGTTCATCTCCTTCATAGCTAGTCATCATTTTGTCCCATATTTCTTTTGCTGATTTGAAGTGCATGACCTTCATGAATTCTGTTTGAGATATACTCCCTAATAGAGTACTGACTGCTTTTGCATTTGTTTCATATGCCCTTTTCTCAGCTGGATCTGTAGGAGTAGCTGAAGGAAAAGCATAGCCTGTTTCTACAATGTCCCAAACTTCTGTACCAAGAGATTGAAGATATGCAGTAACTCTTACCTTCCAATAATTGAAATTTGTTCCATCAAAAACCGGTGGCCTGATTGATGCTTCTTTCTCGTATTTGCTCATGATGAATGATCTTCCTTCAAGCGATCAAGCTTCTCTGAAGGACCTGCTCCGATACCAATTGTTGGAAATAATACTGAGAGGGGGGGTGAATCAGTATTATCAGATTAATCAAACTTTTTAAATGCCCAGAAACATATACGCTACTTCAGTTAAGTGAACCGGCGTGTACACGCTACTGTGACGAAGTAAAACAGCGTATAAGCAGAAAACTCACAATTTAGTTGGCTTATTCTTCAATTAAGTGCATCATGACATTATTCATCATATTAACAGTAAACATGTGCAGTATAACAGAACAGATAAAAAGCCACACACATGAACACCAAGATATAAGGTGGAAACCCAATGTGGGTGAAAACCACCTGCTGCAAGTTGTCTCTATCTTTCTTAATATGAAACTTCAGTTTACAATCTTTTGTACTGGTGCAGCCTTATACCAGTACGCAGGCTACAACCTGTAGAAGGCTTCAACCTTCTCTCGTTCTCCAAACTTCCTTGGAAGGGAGCTCCAACCCCCTTTGCTTTTGTACTAGCCAAGATACTAGTACGTAGGTGCTGACCTACAATCTTCCTTCTTCCAGGTATCACTTTTCATACATTTTCAGACTTGGATATTCCTGAAGCACAACATTACAATCTGAAGACCACAATTCATTCAATTTTCACAACAGATCATTGAAGCATAAAACAACCAAACTTTGAATCACTGAACCACTGAACCCTGTCAATCACCAGTTACCAGAACACAGAGCAGACTACAGAACTCTGTAATAACAGTCAGACCCCACTGTAAACCCAAATCAAGCTTCAAAAGATATATGCTACTTTAATGAGCAGAACCCGCGTATACACGCTCTTTTACCGAAGCCAACCTGCGTACAGATCTAAAAATAAACTTTCTCAATTTGCAGCTGTACCAGACATTAGTTAGACTCAGAACGTAACATTGCGACAATATGCAGATCTAGAAATACGCATAATCAACCATATCATGATAGTGCATGTCAAACCATTAGATCCCGATCTATCCTTAGATCTAGTCTTCCATTAACCGATGTGATCTCTCCTTGACTTAGATCAACCAACTCAGAACCTGCATATCAGATCTCTTTCTCTCTTAGATATTCATGCCTTGTCGAAAGATGATCTTTGCCTAATGATCTTCTTCTCCTTATATAGCCTTAGGCCTTTCTCAATACCAAGAGCCAAAACCATAGTAACACAATACCATCAACTTTAAAACTAGGGATCGACACGCCCGTCGAGACATAATGGTCCGAAATCATAGGCACAACTTCCAAGGACTAACCACCATGAACCAAAGGAACCTTTCCACATACACGCGCTTTTTCTGAATCGAACTTGCGTGTACACGCGACTTGGGCTTAACAAAACAGCGTGTATGAGCTTCCTTGGCATGCTGTACTGAGATCTGTCTTCTGATTAAGTTGCCATCACCTGTACCAACCTCTGAGCACCTGTACCATCCACTGAGTGAGTTGCCATCAAGGACAACACTTGAATCATAATGCCAACACACGTACCATAAACTACCTTTCGATTTGAAAAACGCAGGGGCAACCTTTCAGAGGGCAATGAACTATGCCTTCCATGACATCAAGAACATCATTCAACCGTATCTCGATGATCTACTGGCTCATTCGCGCAAGCAGACAGATCATGCGCAACATTTGAGAGCCATATTTCTACATTGCCGACACTATAATATACAACTCAATCCACACAAGTTCGTTTTTTGTGTTGGTTCTGGTCAATTACTAGGTTTCGTAGTTTCTAAGGACATAATTCGACTCGACCCATGTAAGGTTAAGGAAATCCTTGACATGCCTCCACCTTCAAATTTGTTTCATATTTAGAAACTCCAAGGGAAAGCTAACTTTCTATGGAGGTTCATTCCAAATTACACCAAACTTGCTAAAGGTTATATGCGTCTTTTGAAGAAAGAAGTACCCTTCAACTGGGATCAAGCTGTGGAAGCTTCCTTTGATGCTTTAAAAGGTTCCCTAGTAAAAGCATCATTAATGTATACTCCTAACTATCAAAAAGACTTTAACCTATATATCGCCGCTACAGATACAACCATCGCCATGGTTTTAGTACAAAAAGACAATGGAATAGAACATATTTTGTATTATTTAAGCTGCAACTTAAATGATACAGAAAGCAAGTACTCCTATGTTGAAAAGCTGGCTTTAGAAGCTGTTCAAGCAGTACAAAGATTTTGACACTATATTCTCTTTTGCAAAACTACCATTTTGTCAAATTGCAACCCTATGACCTACATTCTATCGCATCAATTATTGGGGGTAAATATTCCAAATGGAAAGCCATTTTGTAGGAGTTTGATCTGGAAATCACCAAATCCAAATCAAAGAAATCTCTCGTATTCACAGAGTTACTTTGTGACCTCCCATCATTGTCCAATGATTTAACATCTAAAGCATCAATCGTGGATGAGACTCTGATTCTGATATTGTCAAGTGATTTGTGGTATGGGGATATACTGGTCTATCTCCAAACCCAAACTTTTAGGCCTAACACCTCTCACTCTAAATAGCGATGTATTCGATACCAAGCCAAATACTACATGATCATCGGTGATACACTTTACCATCGTGGTGTCGATACAGTTCTGCGAAGGTGCCTCACGCATGAGGAGGTCGAAAAAGTCCTGAATGATTGTCATTTAGGTGAGTGTGGAGGGCATCTATCTGGTTATGCAACTGCACAAAAAATCTTATGAGCTGGTTACTTCTGGCCCACTATATTCAAAGATTGCATAATTGCAGTCAGAAGTTTCCATGCTTGTCAGATTTTTGATAACAAAACTAGATTACCACCTGCACCACTGCATCCAGTAGTTGCTGTTGGGCCATTCGCTAAATGGGACATAGATTTCATGACATGTAACCCCACCTTGGCCTGGGGGCATCGGTATATTATAGCCGCTATCGATTATTTTAGAAAATGGGCCGAGGCGATGCCTACATTAAACAACAGCGATGAAATGGCTGCTCTTTTCTTTTTTAATCATGTAGTCTCTAGATTTGGTGTTCCATAGACTATAGTCACAGATCATGGATCGCATTTTCGCAATCACATGATGGTTGAATTGATTTCCAAATTAGGAATATCCCACGATAGTTCTACTCCATATTATCCACAGGCTAATGGACAGGTTGAGGCAAACAAGAAAGTCCTTAAGCACATGCTGCAAAGAATGATTGGAGTCCACAAACGGAATTTGCATTTAATCCTGTACTCAGCTCTATGGGCATATAGGACATCAGTGAGAAATGCGACTGGATTTATGCCATTTTAGTTGGTGTATGGTCTGGAAGTTGTCTTACCAATCCAGTGTAAAATTTCGTCCCTCAAGCTCGTGATTGATCTGCTTCCTGAAACTTCGGAAGAAGAGGCTCGTTTCTTGGAACTAATACACCTGGATGAAACTGGCCGTGACGCTACACTAGCTAATGAAACTCATAAGAAATGTGTCAAGGCACAATTTGACAAAAATGTCAAGCCTCGTGTCTTCTTGGAAGGTGACTTGGTCTTGCTCTATGACCAGGACTTTGATAAATTTGGAGCGGGTAAGCTCGAACCATTATGGATGGGCCCCTACATTGTTAAAAGGGTATTGACAAAAGGAGCCTATGAGCTGGTCGATTATGACAAAATTCCACTGTTGCAACCTCGAAACGGGTTGTATCTTAAATGTTACTATGCTTGATTAAGTATAGTATGCTCTTTGTATAAATTCCTTTGTTACACTTTGGTTTTTTTTTTAGAGTTATTATTTTGGTTAGGTAATCCACTTTGCATTTGTTGCAGATGTCAGACTTTTTGGAATCATTTGTTGGGTATGCCGACGGAGCTAGTCGCAGTACGTGGAACCTATCTTCTGCAGCCTACGCCATTTTTGCTCCAAGCAGCGAGTTAGTAAGTTTCAGGGGGATATGTGTTGGTCAATCAACGAAAAACATCGTTGAGTATAGTGCGTTGATTGAGCTTCTCTCTAATGCCATTTCGCATGGCATATGCTGACTTGTTGTCAGGCTAGATTTGCAACTCATCATTCTATAGCTTACTGGCATTTATTCTGTTCGGAACCCAACTATTTATCGTATGTTTGTAAGTGTTAGGATTTTGGAAAGACAGTTTGATTTCATTCAATATCAACACATTTCCAGAAACTTAAACACATTAACCGATTCATTAGCAAACCATGTGTTAGATAGACATTTACAGCATTTGTAAATAAAGCATTTTACATTAACATTCGCATCAGGATTGCATAACTTAACCAAGATAAAACTCCAAAAATAAAAAATATATAATTGTTTATAGTTTTTACAAAATGTTTTGTGTCCAAGACAAAATCAGTCATATGACCAAGAAACTCGAAATGAATGCAGAAAATCATCCTAGACTAATGATGCTGGTGATAACATGTCACCGCTTGTGCGATCATGTGCAAAACTCGAGTCCATCGACCCAGCACACCAGTGGTGTGGCGCTGTAACCTCAAGGGTAACTCATCGGTCCTGACATCCTGAATACCAAGAGTGAGGCCCTCGATCTGATCCTGCAGCACTGCCAGGGTCTTCAATATGTTCAAATCTAGAAGGACAACCCTCCCTACAGCCTCTCCTACTGTAGCGTCAGCTGCCACCTGTGGGCGTGCCACTGGTCGCACTGGCCCAATATTTGCACACACATATGAGTTTGATTAGTCTTGATAAAATTTAAAAAAACAAAAACATTATAAAACTGGTAAACAAAAATGTGGTCAAAATCATTGTACCTATAGCACTCCACTGTTCACCAGCCAGTAATGCCAATTCCGGGTCGCCTCGGAAATCCATCCCGATGTATGGATACTTTGCAAAGACCATCTCTTCACAATCGAACCACTCAAAGAAGGCATCAGAGAAAGAAATCTATGATTGACCAACATGTCTGGCCATAAGATCAACCCACCTCTGCTTTCGTGGTTCCCTCGGTGCTGGCAATCCTAATGAAATGTACTGAGGCTACATCAGTGGAATCCTCCCCAAGGCAAAAGCAGTCAAGATGGAACCGTAGCCAAAATTCTTGGACGTTCAATTCTTTACCTTGGAGAGCTGTTATTTTATAACATGAAGTACTGTCTCACACTAGTTGAACACCTTTGGTTCCAGGCATTCCAGGGCGTATTGCATGTAAGATCTGTTGGCCAAATGAAGAGCCGCACTGCCAGCCAATCTAGAAAAGGTAAATAAAATGGTCCTCAAGGGCCAATCAGTGACATCCTAGATATTGATCTTTCCATCCCTGCTGGGCTGAGATCCATCTCTACAAAACTGGCGAATATAATCTCTCACAGATTCACCCCCACGGGCAGATCCTGATATTGAAAGAGGGGCACCATGCCTCGATAACCCCGTCAGAAAGTAGATATCCTCAGCTGTAAATGGAATAGATTTTCCTCTGATCTGGAATACTTGGTTGATCAGATCCCAAGCATCGAGAAAATACTGCAACAAACTGATTTGTTGCCTCATGCTAGATATACAGAAGAATTTGAGAAAACCACAGTTTCATAATGCAGTAACTGTGCCCTGATCGTGTAAGGCAATCATGTCCTCTTCTTCATGTTCGTGTTCATGCCATGTGACAACCATCTTGATCCAACAAATATCTGAAACATAGACAAAAGATGAATTAGGATCCAAATTTGAGCAAAAACAGGCAAAAATTTCATGAAAAATCACTGTGTAAAGTTTCCCTTTTGCACCCATCACACCCTGCCTTTGAGAAAGGTGAGATGCATACTGATTGGCTAGTGTGCAGCTCAGTATGCATCACCCCTTTCGATGTATACCAGGTGCGATGATGGCAGAATGAATTCTTCAAACCCCAGGGGCCCAAAAGAATGGGAAAACATGCTCAGAATCAAAGAAGGATGGTATGAAATTGAAGAGCTCAGGGTTAGCTCCTACCTGGTCCTGACGGTGCAGAGAATAGTCCACTAGATCTCCCGAAATCAGCTGGTGTAATTTGAGGAGGAAAACCACTCTAGAGCTCCAAAATCCCAAATTTGAAATAGAATGATGAAAATGAGAGGTAAAACTACTTTTATGTTTACTTTTCATGTACTTCAAGTAGTTTAATTCATTTTTTCATATGTATGTATTTCTAATTAGTTTGATGGAGTAATTGAGTAGGTTGAACGACCGGAAAAAGAGTATGATATGTGCTAAACCGTGAATTAAACATTTTGACCACAAAATGAATAATGTTTCCACAATGTTCAATCTCGTTAAAAAATAAACCCACCGTTGAGCATATGTTCCCCTAGAGTTCAATCTCATTAAAAAATGAACCCACCTTCGGTAAATAACCTTTATGATTACCATTCTATTAGCATTTTGAACCTTGGTTGTGTTCTCACCATCACCTCCATTCTTTTGGACAATCATACGCTTCCACTTAATTGTTTACCTTTTTGAGGAACAGCTGTGATGAGTGGTCCTGTTAGCCACCCTCTTCACATCACCATGTTTGGAGAAGTTTCAAGATTACTAGGAACCAGTTGCTACCCTAAACACCACCCGTTCCTCAAAAAACGAGTCTACTTTAAGCTCTTTTCAGACTCACTAAATATGAAAAAATTGTCAATCTATTGGCCTTTCCAGCTCGCTAAAGTGATTGGAAGTGCCATCCCTCCCGTACATTTTAAACTTTTCAGACTTGAGGGATTATCTCATGAAAAATTTGGAGAGCTTGTCTTTTCGGCTCGCTAAAGTTATCGAAAACTCATCCCTTCCGTATTATTTTATTCTTTTTCAGACTTAAGGGATTATGCTAAGAAAAAGGACTGTTGGAGTTTCCTTTTCATCCCTTTTCAAACTCTCTAAACATGAAAAGGACTGAGTTATCCTTATCGTTAAACTCATTAAAACAATAGTGACAAACTTGTCCACCCAGACAAGAACGAGTTTCATTGTCACTATTCTCGCTAAAACATAGCGACAAGTTTGCCCAAAGTGCAAGTTATAAAACAAGCATATGTTATCCTCCTCAAGCTTGACAAAAATAAAGACGTACTAGTCAGCAATGACTGGGGAAAAGGGAAGAAAACTTGAAGAACTTTATTGGTAGCAGGGCACTCTTGAACATGAAACTTTCACTCCATCACCATGATTGAGTCAGGTTGGGTTATTCCGTTTGCCGGTCATATCACCATTGGTCCTCCATGCCATCCATTTTTGTGGTTAACGCTACTAACCAATCTCAGTGTCATTGATATGTTCAAGAGAAGTCATTCAGAGAATTCACCATCTAGTTAATGCCTCATCCATTGCAATACCTTCACCCTCCATTTTTCATGACCGCCATTCCTGAACCTTGTATCATCAGATCGTTTTCACCTCCAGAAAATCATTTTCTACGTTTCATGTCATAGATGTGGGATACATTAAGTCCCTCCTATGACGGGTCACTTCTTGTTGACATTAGCTCATTATCCAAGAATTTGATTTAGAAACAACCCTTTCAGTACTTTGAAGCGTGCATGCCTCAATGGTAAGTTTCTCACTTCCAACGATAGGTTTACATCAATGGCCACTGAGAGATTTTTTGTGGTGTTCGACATCAGATCATATATTCAAACCATGTGAATTGTACTGTAGTACCTTGAGGGTCATTATCATTATCAGTGATTCCTCTCATGCCTATTAACAACTTACATTATTGGCTGGTAATCGGGTGATGTCTTTCCATGTTCGACTTGAGGACATCTTTTCACATGGATCAACTTGTACATCGTGCAAAGATTGAATGAGTTTGAAGACTCCGAAACTAGTTTTATCCATCCGGGCTGCAATATATTCAAGAATATAAAGACATAAAATGTACACAGAAGCTACACAGGTGATCATCTAAGCTAAGTGATGATGACTCTACATATAAAGAATCACCACTCTGCAACTGCAGACAATTATCTATCCTATGTACATGAAAATGAATTTATAAAGCTGAGCATGGGAATGCCCGCCTCAGCTAGATCATGAAAATAATATGATGATGATGTATTGTGTTGTATCTTATACAGGTCACCTTCCAGTTCGAATACCTCAGATCCTCATGATAAAGCATTTCACCTGACATCAAAAGATTTATTACTTCATGCTTTAGGGGGCAACTGTTATAGACATATTTGGGCACTGCAACCCCAATATTATATGTCAATAAACCAAGGGATCTTTAACCCCTAAAAGTGTTGTTCCATACCCTAAAGGATCATGGTCAACTAATTACATCATTCCCCAAAAGTTCCACCTGAAAAACCACTCAAAACTGGCCAAAACTAGACCATAGTGACTGCTTCACTGTCAGGGTGTGATGCATACTAAAGAGGCCTTCTGTGGGGTGCAATGAGCGAGAATGGACAAATGTCTGAGATAGTTTGCTAAGTCAATGCTAATGGAATATTCTAGAAACTTCTCCTATGACACTTGCCTCTCTAAATTCACCCAGGGATGAGTAAGAGAACTAAGAAATCTCCAAGTGGAACCAAGAATTAAAAGTGGAATGACACTAATCAAAAGCCCAAGGATGACTCACACCCTTTCAAACATCTATAAATGGATCCCTCATCTGAGAGATCTAAAGGCTGGAATTTTGTAATTTGTTAGAAAGTGTTGATATTTTGTCTTTGAGAAGAAGCATTGTATTTTTGGGTGATCTTGCTTTTCATGAGGTGAAGAGGGCTTTGATGCTGGGAGGAGGATGCTGGATCAGACAACTAGGTTGTAATTCTCCCTTCTATTTTAATAAAGTTCTTTGAGTTTTCCTCCATACAATCGTGTACTTGTGAATCTTGTCATTTGTGAATGCAATTGTATGTTAAATGTATTTCTGATTCTACATTGTTTATGATATAATAGATCGATATGCTTTGATGGTGTTTTGTTGCTTTGTCTCTATAGGTACTCTTTAAGCGGGATGAGTAGGAGAGGAGTTGCAAGCTCTATCAAGAGGGAGAGAAATTGAGCAAAGAGTCAAGCGGAAGATCCAGGTTGGTCCTTTTGCTTCTCTCTTATCTATCATACATAAAGGAAATCTCAAATTGCTTCGATTGTTTTTTTCTAGGATAACTGCCAATCCTAGTGGGACTAGTAGATTGAAAAGACACTAGTTTTCCCGGAAATAGACCCTTTGGATGATGGCTATTTTTTTGTGTCCACCTGCAGTCCTTACTAGGATATTGAATGACCTAACATAGTCCCTGCAATCATCAATAAATCACATTTTTCAAGACTATAGGATAGTTTCATTTCAATGCATTTGTTTAGGACCTTACCTAAGTTGGACAAAGCCTCCTAGAAATCACATCCATAGGGTGTAAAATCATCCATATAAATTTGTACTTCATCATGGACTAGCTCGACAAAGATACTTAGGACTGCTCTATGGAAAGTGCCAGGGGCATTCCATAAGACAAAAGGAAGGACCGTATAGGAAAAAATACCTCAAGGACAAGTGAAGGTGGTTTTATCATGGTCTTACGGGCTGATCTGGATTTGATTGTACCCGTTGAATCCATATAGGAAAGAGAAAAACTTTTTCCCTTCCAAACCATCTAGCACTTGGTCAAAGAAAGGTAGAGGAAAATGTCCTTCTTTGTGGCTTTGTTTAACTCTCTGTAATTGACACAAATCCTCCACTTACCATTTTTCTTTGGAACCAAAACCAAAGGAGAGACCCACTCACTGTCTGAGATAGGGTAAATGAATCCTGCATCTAGCAGCTTTTGCAATTCTTCTTTAACTATATCCTTGAGAGAGGGATTCATTCTCCTTTGGGGTTGTCGGACCGGTTTGTAACCTTCTTTGATATAAATGTGGTGAGTACACACCTAGGGGTGCACAACCTTCATTTCTTTGTAACTCCAAGCAAAGGCATCTAGATGTTCCTTTAGCATGTTGCACAACTTTTCTTCTTGGTGTACAGAAAGAGATGGGTTGATTTTCAAAGTTCTCTTAGGGCTGAATTCTATTCCTTTTACACAGGTAGGGTTTGAATTAGCTAAGCATAGATCAATTTGATGGTTGTTCTGGGTTTCCTTTACTACTTATTCTAAGGACAACGTACAGGGAATTGGACTTTGGAGTATGTGTTCAATCAAATCATCTTCATCTGATTGTCCTCATCCTATGGCTTTTTATAAGGTATAAAATTGGGTTGAATAAACTTCATCTTCTTCCTCCTCCTCCAGCCATAAAGGTAAGTCATGTTCTAGAGATGGTTGGGTAGGAGGGTACAAGACTAACTGCTCAGACATATGCCCATTTTTTATAGCCATATTTCCAACCCTGTAGATAATGTAGGCATCGATAGTGGCTAACCAGGGCCTCCCAAGGATGAGAGGGTAACCGGTAAGCTTAGCCTTAGGCTGGAGAACTAGGAAATCTGAAGGGTACCCCCAAGAGTAAATGGAGACCATCACATCCTCCATAATCTCCTCAGGGGTCACTGTGGAATGGTCTACAAGTTGCAGGATTGTTGTGGTCTTTCTCAATGAACCCTGCAGGTTGAGCTTGAGATGGTGTCCTTGGTCATTGCATTAATGGTAGCCCCAAGATCAATCAAAGTGTGTGGGACAATGGTTCCATTGATGTGCACATCTGCTACAGGGCTTCCATGGTCCAAATAATTTGGACAAATTACCTGCCCCAACATTAAGTCGGACAACTATCCAGTGACATTAATGGTAGGGGCATCTCTTTTTCGCCTCCTTAGATTTTTGAAGCACTCCTCCTTAATCAACTTGTTATAGATAGGTAGATCTTTTATAGCTTGGAGAAGTATAAATTTGACACAGATTTTTCAATTCTCCCAGAAGTTCAGTCTCTTCTAGGGTAGGCTGGATTGGTTGAGCTAATCTCTTAGGAAAGGTCGGTGGATTTACTTTAGGCATGAATTCCTCTCTTTCTTCCTCACTCTCCCTAGGTGGAGGTAGAGGTTGGTTTACTAGGAGTACCCTCTAAGATCTCAGGTTGATTTCCTGAATCTCCATAGCATAAGCAAGATAAGATGTCTATCCACTATATACTTTTTATGCCTATCTGTTGTTCAGGTTTGGATTTGGCTGGGCAAGCATCTGGGGTTGCTAAGGTGGAGCGGGATGTAAAATATGTGGTTGAGTAGGTGGTGAAGGCAATAAATCTGGAGCATGGTTGTATGGGGGCCTCCACCCCTGGGGCGGTGCATTCCACTGAGGCTGTGGCGGAGCATATGGTTGAAATAATTGGCTAGTAGGCTGGGAATGATACTAAGGTGCAAAGGTCCAAGGAGGAGGTGTAGACTAGGAAGGATGAGTAGAGGGCCCCTAAGAGGGAATGGATGTGGTTTGGTTGGGGTTGTAATATGCATGGAATGACCCTTGCATGCCCTGCTGGTATGGCAAAGGCCCATGAGGTCTGGTTTGATTTATGTAGTAGAGTTGTTCAGTCACCCCTTCAGCTCCCTGATATATAGCTTTTAGTCCAGGTAGCAAAGGGCACTTGTATGTGGAGTGGTTTTCTTCATAGACTAAGCAGACTTCAATCATGTTTAATGGGCATTCATTCCTAGGGTGCCTCCTTGTGCATCTAGGGCAGAAAATGACTAAGGCACTCTTTGTTTCCTCCTATTTTCTCTTAATGTTCATACGATCCATCTACAGGGCAATGTTTTGCAGCATCTTACTCTTGAAATCTTCTAGCATGTTTCCAATTTCACCTTTATGGATGTATTGGAAGAGGATGCACTGACCATAGGTTGACTACCCCTACCCTTTTTCCTAGCTTCCCTAGAATGGTTTCTAATGAATGTCTTGATATCTTCATTGGGTAGCTGGTAGATGTCCCCTCCTGCTAATAGGTTTAGGGTATCCAGAAGATCTTCCCTTGCCCCACTAAGTAGGACTATCTTCAGTGATTCATGGTCAAGTGTGCACCTGGCCCTTTTGTAGCTAAGCTGGAATATTTCTTCATAATCCTATAGGGATTCATCATAACCTAAGGTCATCATAAAAAGTTCCTCTTTAGTGTCTTTAGACCTGCAGTAGTCTTGATACTTTTTGCTGAAGGCTTGCTACATCTCAGCCAAAGTTGTGATGATATCGCTAGGTAAACCCATGAACCAGTGCAAAGCTGCATCCTTGAGAGTGGATGGGAATAGTTTCAATTTCTTGTCATCATTGGTATAATCATAGGTTCTGCATATAACTGCAAAATCAAACAAGAAAGCGTCTAGATCTTCTAAAGCTAGGCCATGGAAATGAGGAAGGGAAGAGGGGCTTATATTCTTCATCTTGTTATCCCCATTCGTTTCCTCGATATGGAAGGCACCCTCAACTCTTTCTCTATTTCCCCTGGCATTTCTATTTTCAGCAATTGGGTTAGTTGGAATGGGTTCTTCTTCTTCTTCTCTCCCCATAGGCTCTTCAAATATCTTTTGTTGTTCACCTAAGCATTCCTCCAATACACAACCACCGAAGAAGAGGGAAGATTGGTTGTTTTAAGCAGTGGGGATACTTGGCAAAAATTTCCTATGTTATCCCTATTCCTACGAGGCATGAAAAAAGTTTTTTTTTTGTGTTTGTTCTAGCTTTGAAAATAATTACAGAATTGAAATTGCAGACTGAATGAAAACTAACTGACAGAATGAAAGCTAATGGCTTAAATGAAATCTTACTTACAGAATGGAAAGGAAAGGAAAGAATGTAGAATGGAAAAGAAAGCAAACCAAATTACTTTTGCAGAAATGAAACTAATAGTAGAATATCAGAGACAAGAAATGGAAGAAAGAAAGCAATAATCACATATTATTTAGACACCTCCTCGGCAACAACACCAAAAAGTGATGAGCACAAGTATTGCAACAAGAATGTTGCAACTCCTGGGGCTACCAACTTTACTTTATCAACCCGGGGTTTGTTCAAACTTGGAGGTGACATTGTTGTATACACAAGTAAATGTGATGGGTCTACTTGTTGTCACTGCTAAGATAGTGATAGACCACTAAGGTTTTTCAAACCAGACTTCTATGGATTCAGAAGAAGCTTGATTACCAATGAGGGAAAGAGAAATCTACTCTAAGAGAAAGATTGTCTACTGCAATAAGGAAAAAGGCTAAAATCAAATGCTAAAACACACCATTTTCTAACTAAATTCTAAGAGGTTATGCTTCAAAAGAATTCTAATTTAACATGTATGCTATTATGATGTCCTAAGAATGCAAATTAAAAGAATAAAAAATTCTACTGCTATGCGTGTAAATGAATAAAATAATTATGTTTTTATTTTTTGTCTTTTTTATGTGATAGTGTGAAAGCTAATCTGTTTTGGTGATTTGGTAGGTGGATTAGGGATGATTTTGAATGGTTAGAAGGTTTGGGAGACCAATAGGGGTCCTCTGCTAGCTTCCTAGAGGATTTTTTCTCAATTCAGCCTCAAAACAAGCCACTACAGGAAAACGTATAGGATGTCCTGAAAACCTACAGGATACAACCGAGAGAAAAAGGATGGGTATTGAAGCTAATGTAAGGCTTAGGGAAGGTGTTTTGTGGATCGAATGAGGCAAGGGAGTGCCTAGGACCACTTCAGAACTCCAAACCAAGGTTGGGAGATGGTTGGATTTCCTCAACAAGCTTCGAGAAATTTTCTTGTGAAATGATGAAATTAGTAAGGGTTTTAGTGAAAGAAAAGAATGATCACGGATGGATGGAGTTGGAATGAAGTTTTTGACTATGAAATCTCTCTATAATTTTGAAGCACCTACGCTACATCAAACATTGACATTTACCCAAAAATCATGTAAACAACAAGAATTTCAATCATCTAAGGAAAGCATAATTTCATGAGCTAGGTGCCTACTTTATGCATGAGGAGAATTTGCAGAATAAGATGGAACATTGATGAGATCTAATGTAAGACTGAATGTAGAAGAAATGATAACTAAATCCTATGCTTGGAAACTGATCAAATGATGGCCTAAGTACAGAAAACCCTAAATTCCATGAGAAACTAGAATTATGTCTTTTTGGGGCTGCATAGGTGTTCTTTCCTGAAACATGATCCCTGAAGGAAGGAGTGACGCAAAAACCACCTATTGATATATTCTTGATGTTCCTTTATCTATTATAAGCTATTGCTGAAGTAAAGAACAAATGAAAGAAAACTAATCAAATCTACACTACTTGTAGTGAAATAATTCTAAAGACAATTCAACCATTAATCTATGAATTCAATCTAAGCATACAAATATAGGAAGAGGAGCCTTTTCTGCTAGGGTTGGGCCCTAACCCAAGAGTTTCATCCCTCTGAGTTATGTAAGTGTTGGATCAAGAAATTGCTCATTCTCATTATCAAAATAGAAAATTACATAACAATGTCTTCCACAAGTCTTGAACTCGAAATTGACTAGTGTTTTTACAACAAAAATTTGAATCCTAATGAGGCTCTAAGCCTCTTTATTTATATAACTGAAGCCTCCAATGACTTCCTTAAATATATGGAGGCTCAGCTCCCATAATCGAGATAAACTAACTCTTTAACTATCACTTGCTCAGCTACCTTTTGATCTCCATGACTTTGCAACTTGTACTCCAAGCTAGTGTGATTGATGGAGGAATATTCGAATGAGGGAGGAGTAAATGAGGAGGATATACCTCTTACAATCTCTCCTCCTTGTCTCTTTTGAGTTTCATCTCTTAATTAGCCAAAATTCCATGATTTTCTCTCACAAACCTGCTTTCAATGCGCATTAGTCCACTAGGCATAATACCTCACTTTGAGTCATCTCATTAAACAAAATCCAACCAAAATATGTAATAAATTATGAGAAGAGTTCATTTAACTAAGCTAGGAGGTGGATTAATGTCCATATAGTTACCCAATGATGAGGCTCATTACACCTTGTTGTTTAAACTTAGACAAGTGAACATTGGAACAGAGGCAGAGCTGAAGTTTGTGAAGATAGGGGACTACTGGGATGATGCTACATTGTATAAGGTCGCTGAGTTTCTTCGCGAATATTAGGATTTGTTCCCTACAAAGTTTTTAGACTTAAAAGACATTATAGGCAATTTGAGAGTGATGAAAATAATGTTGAAACTAGACACAAAGCCTGTTAAGTAGAGGTCATATTGCCTTAATTGTAAGTATAAGGAAAAGGTCCATCCGGAGTTGGACAAGATGTTGGAAGCTTGTATTATTGAACCAGTGGAGGAATCCGATTGCATGAGTCGAATGGTAGTTCAGGAAAAGAATTAGAAGGATAAAATAAGAATTTGCGTAGATCTAAGGAAGCTAAACGATGCTCGCATTAGTGATACTTTTCCAATTCTGTTCACAGATGAGTTATTGGATAATGTTGGTGGACAAGAAGCATATTCGTTCACTGATGGGTTCTATGGATACCATCAGATAAAGATCACAATAGAAGACACGAGTAATACTGCCTTCATGACTAATTGGGGATGATTTTAGTGTACGGTAATTCCTCTTAGACGTAAGAATGTGCTTTAATCTTCTCATCTGTAGTCATTGTGGCGTTCAAATATTTCATTCACAAGTGTTTGGAGGTATATTTTGATTATTGGATACTGTTTGGACTTGTAAAATGCCATGTACCTAGTTTGCGCTTGATGCTAGATATGTGTTGGAGGTATAAAATCACGCTAAACTTGAAGAAGTGCTTATTTTGCAACCCTTTCAGAATCTTGCTTGGTCATGTAGTGTGTAGACAGGGATTAATGGTGGAACCTGATAAGATCACAATCATAATTAATTTGGAGGTGCTAAGGAGTGTTAAACAGTTGCATGCAACACTGGGTCATACTGCATATTATCGAAAGTTCATCAAAAGTTATGCTCAGATTATTGGGACGATGGAAAAATTATTGAAGAAGCATGCTACATTCTACTAGACTGAGGAATGTCAGCGGAGCTTGGATGTGTTAAAGGAGAAGATGGTCACTGTGACGATCCTAGTCTTCCCAGATTGGAAGAAGGAATTTCACGTGCATTTGGATGTGTCATGTATTGCATTGGGAGAAGTACTGACACATGTCGTTAAGGAAAATTGGATCACCTGATAGCCTTTACAAGAAAGAAGTTGTTGAAGGTTGAAAAAAAGTATTGAAAAATAGAGTGCAAAGGGTTGGATGTGGTGTACGAGCTCCAGAAGTTCAAGCATTACTTACAAGGCGGACACTTTAAGATGTATACAGACCATTCTACATTAAATTACCTAGTTAACAAACCTGTGTTAGGGGAGAAAATATGCAGATGGTCATTGTTCTTTCAAGAGTATGATTTCGAAGTCATTGTAAAGCCAAGGCAATTAAATGTAGGGCGTGATCATCTGTTACACATTGAAACAAGAGAGGATCCTACTAATTTGGAGGAAGGACTGCATGACGTGCATCTCTTTGTAGTGCGCATAGTAGACAATCATTTTGTAGACATTATCCACTTCCTAACTATAGGAACGACTCCAGAAGGATACATGAGTCAACAGAAGAAGGAATTGGTGGCGCGCGTGACAGATTTTTCTGTTATTGCAGGTCACTTGTATAAGATGGGATCAAACGAGATATTGCGACGCTATGTGCCTAATTTTTAACGAAGCAGTATCCTAGCTGAAGCTCATGGAGGAGTTGCTAGAGGCCATTATGAAGGAAAAGCAACAATGCAGAAAATTTTACGTGTTGGGATGTGTTGACCAATATTGCATAAGGATTCCAAACCATATTGTAGGCCATGCAATGCATGTCAGAGAACCTGCAGACCATTGTGGAGGGATGAGTTGCCTTTGAATCCGCAGGTATCATTGCAGCCATTCGAGAAATGGGCAATTGATTTTGTAGGACTGATTCATCCTCCAAGAAAGAAGATGGGTGCACAGTACATCATCATCATGATTGAGTATTTGAGTAGATGGGTGGAGACACAAACTGTGAAGGACTGTACAAGGGCAACATTTACGAACTATAGAAATTTCTATAAATCTAGCTATGATACCATGTAGAAAATATGTTGTAGGTTAACCTAATAATGAAATATAAATCAAAGCAGAATACTATAACCTACTACTACTATCAATTTGCAGAAGCTTAAATATCAAGCTAAACAATATAACCAGAAGAAGAAGAATCAATCGCACAATACACATGAAAATACTTTGGGAAAGCCTCAACTAAAAGCCCCACACTATTGTATTATCATACAAGTGGAAATACATAGGAATTATACAAAGCCTTAGCTCTCACAGCTAGCCAGCTCTCAGTTCAATCATCACAGATTCTCACAGGCAATCTTGGTTTCTCTCCAGCGTTCCTTTCTACCTCCAAGCTCCTATTTCCTTGCATTGTTCCTTGTGGATGATCTTCCTACTACCAAGTGGATGATCCTCCTCCAAAACTCTGTAATCCTCAAGAATGAATCCTTGACTGCATGTATGAGTTTTATCCACATTTTAATGATAGTACCCTGTCCTTGAACTTTAATCTCAACTGGGTCTTTCTCAGAATAGACATGCATGAGTTTCTGATGAGGGAATCTTCAGTAAACTGGAGTAGCACTAGTTGGATGCATGCATGCATCAACTGACTGTTAACTCACTATTAGTTCCTCAAATAGTTTGAAACAAATTTAATTGGACTTAACTCAGTAAACTGAGTTAACTAATTACAACTCAAATATAACTCAATCTTATATCCTTAACTTAAGGGATAACTCTTGCATGACTTCAAAAATACGTCTAACTTGAATTTTTCCAACTAATTAATTTAAAATTAATTAATTAATTATTTCCAAGTAGCTGTTAAGACTAAATTTGATTTTAATTCACAATTAATTCAAGGAAAAATCAAACTAGAATATTCTTGTTGCCATATTTCAACACTCTCTCTCAACAAGAAAGGGATTATCTGCCACCCAGATCCTATCTCTATGGAACTCTAATTTACACTTTGACAATGCCTTTGTCAAAATGTCAACATCTTTCTCCCTTGTTGAAATATACTGCAACAAAATGATCCTCTTGAACTTTGAAAAGCCATGGGCAACAAAGCCATGAACCACTATCCTTTGACTGGTAGACAAGTACACTCGATAGTTGTGAGGTGTATCAGTGTACCCCACAAATATCCCCAACTCTGCTATCGGCTCAAGCTTCTTCCATGCATCCTTTGTCACATGGCAATATACCGATGAGCCAAAGATCCTGAAGTGACCCACATTTGGTCTCTTATTGGGGAAATATTCCTTTGGTGTCTTCATCACAAGTATGTGATGCGGGCTTCTATTCTACAAATAGACCATTGTGTTGCATGCCTCAGCCCACAAGTGAAGTGGTAGGCCTTGGTCATGCAACATTGCCCATGCCGCCCCACAAGGATGATCCCTCTCTCCTTGGCCACACACTTCTTCCCCTCAGCCAACTCTTCTACATTAGTTGAAGTTGGCTTTGGGATTTCTTGATCAATGAATTCCTTCAATCCATTGTCTTCTAATTCATCCTCCATTCTATCTTTCCATGCTATGTAATTCAAGCTACCTTCCAAGGCATACTCGAGTCTCAATCCATAGAATGCCATTGGCCAACCTTGAATTATGATATGAATTTGATTTGCACCTGTAACTCCAAACATAAAACTTCGAATTCTCTTCTCAGTATACTATTCACAGCTCTGATACCATGTAGAAATTTCTAAAAATCTAGCTCTGATATGTAGAAAATATGTTGTAGGTTAACCCGATAATGCAATATAAATAAAAGCATAATAATATAACCTACTTCTACTGTCAATTTCTGAAAGCTTAAAGATCGAGCTGAACAATATAACCATAAGAAAAAGAATCAATCACACAATACACATGAAAATACTTTGTGCAAAGTCTCAGCTAAAAACGCCACACTATTTTATTATCATACAGGTGGAAATACATATGAATTATACAAAGCCTTAGCTCTCATAGCTAGCCAACTCTCAGTACAATCCTCACAAATGCTCATAAGCAATCTTGGCTTCTCTCCAACCTTCCTCTCTACCCTCCAAGCTCCTATTTCCTTGCATTGTTCCTTGTGGATGATCTTCCTTCTACCAAGTGGATGATCCTCCTCCAAAACTATGCAATCCTCAAGAATGAATCCTTGACTACATGCCTGAGTTTTATCCACGTGCGAATGATAGTACACTATCCTTGAACTTTAATCTCAATTGGGTATTTCTTAGAATAGAGATGCATGAATTTCTCATGAGGGAATCTTCTGTTAACTAGAGTAACACTAGTTGGATGCATGCATGCATCAATTGACTGTTAACTCACTATTAGTTCCTCAAACAACTTGGAACTAATTTATCTGGACTTAACACAGTAAAGTGAGTTAACTAATTTCAACTCAAATATAAATCAATCTTATCTTTTTAATTTAAGGGATAACTCTTGCATGACTTCAGAAAGACTTCTAACTTGAATTTCTCCAACTAATTAATTTAAAATAAATTAATTAATTATTCCAAGTAGTTGTTATGACTAAATTCGACTTTAATTCCCAATTTAATTTAAGGAGAAATTAAATTGGAATATTTTTGTTGCCATATTTCAACACACCCTCTCAACAAGAAAGGGATTATCTGCCACCCTGATCCTGTCTCTATGGAACTCAAATTTACACTTTGACAATGGATTTGTCAAAATGTTAGCATCTGGCTCCTCTGTCGAAATATACTACAACAACATGATCCTCTCGACTTGTGAAAAGCCACTAGCAACAAATCTTGTCTTATGCTTATCCACACTACCATCAGCAGCTTGCTTTACCTTGTAAAGCCAACGAGAACTCACAACAAACTTGTTCTCCGGTCTCGGAACCATGTCCCAAAGACTCTTACGAACTATGGAGTCATACTCCTCCACCAGAGCATCAACCCAAATCGGCTGCTGCACTGCTTCCTCAAAGGAATATGGCTTGGTCTTAGAACATTCCTCAACAAGGGCCATGTATCCAGGGTACCTCGTAGGTGACCTCCTTTTTCTACACTGAGAATATGGTGCTCCCACATTCTCTCTCGAAACCTCCAACAATCTTTTAGCTTCTCTAGTGCACTTCTGTCCATCTCTAGATGACTCTGCTTGAGCCGATGTCTCCAGTCCTGTAACCTTTGCATGTGGCTACTCCACATCAATCTGAGGCTCCTCCTCCTTAGGAACCAACAGTTCCTCCACAAACTATAGTTGTAACTCCTTCTCAAGGGAAACTTGCATGGGCTTCTACTCATCAAACATGAGATCTATGTGAACCACTGTCCTCCGACTGGTATGCAAGTACACCTGATAGTTGTGATCTGTATCAATGTACCCCACAAATATCCCCAACTCTACTGTCGACTCAAGCTTCTTACGTGCATCCTTTGTCAGATGGAAATATATCGATGAGCCAAAGATCCTGAAGTGATCCACAACTAGTCTCTTACCGAAGAAAGATTCCTCTTGTGTCTTCACCCCAAGTATGCAATGCAGGCTTCTATTATGCAAATAGACCACTCTGTTGCATGCCTCATCCCACAAGTGAAGTGGTAGGCCTTGGCCATGTAGCATTGCCCGTGTTGCCCCTACAATAGTTCTGTTCTTCCTCTCGGCCATCCCATTCTGTTGTGGGTTATGAGGTGCTGTCAATTCTCATTTAATTTCTTTTGCTGCACAGAAGTCCTTAAACACTTGAGAGACATATTCTCCACCATTTTTGCTTCTCAAGGCCTTGATCTTCTTCCCTAACTCTTTCTTGACCAAAGCTTTGAACTCACAAAACTTTGTGAAATAAATCCAACATTTACGAGAATAATCATCAACGAAAATCAAATAATACCTTTTCTTCGCTGTGGATTCCATCGAGAATGGTCCACACACATTAGTATGAACTCACTCTAAGATAGCCTCTCCTCAATTATCTTGATCATTAAAGGAATACTTCATGTACTTTCTCAAGGTACAACCTTTTCATGTGTCAACTTGCTCAAGTTTAGCTTTGGGAAGTCTTGTGGATATCTGCTGCATTATCTTGAAAGCCCCCTGATGCAAATGTCCCAACCACTTGTGCCACAACTTGTCAATGTCTTGGCTTTGCACCAATTCTGATTTCATACTCAATGCTGCACAATCATCTACCTCTAGTTTATAAAGATTCTTCACCCGAATCCCTATCCTCTTGGTATGACCCATGGCTATGTGCCTTACGAACACCTTTCCTTTACTGAAGACAACATCATAGCCTTTGTCCTCCAACATCACGATCGATACCAAGTTCTTCTTCAGTCCAGGCACATACATCACATCTGTCAAGGTGAGAAGAGCTCCATGCTCCCTCTCAAAAGCAACCATGCCCACTCCTGAAACACTATACCTTCCTTCATCACCCATCTCTATACACATCTTGAGGTCTTTCTCCTCCAAGGCACTGAATAATTTTTTATCACCAGTTGTGTAGAATGAGGCTCCATTGTCAAGATACCAGACACAACCCATCATCGATGACACCATGCATTCGATGATGTTAAATTCCACGTCGAACTGAGAGGCTAATGCCTCACCTTCCAATCCTTCTAAGGATCCCTTCTTGGACTCTTTGATGGGGAATTAGTCGCATAATATCCCATATCATGACAATTAAAGAATCTTACTTTAGACATGTGACCCTTCTTCCCTCCATGAGAAGAATTCGATTTGAAATTTGAAGCCTTTCCCTTCCCTTTCATTGCCTTACTTGCTAAGGCTATATTTTCTTCATCATCATTCTTGGATGAAGAACCCTCTCATGTTCTCCTCCTGATTTCCTCCTACATAAGATCTGACAATAGTTGTTCCCAATCTGCCAGTTTTTCCCTTCCATTCATAAATTCCTGGTAGCTATTCCAACTCTTTGGAAGGAAAAGGAGAGTGAGACTTGCCATATTGTCATGGGCAATAGTTATTCCCACACTGCCAAGCTCATCTCCGTGGGTGGTGATCTTGTTCAGATATGTGGAAATAGTAGCTTCCTTCTCCATCTTGATTCTTCGAAGCTTATCCTTGAGCACCAATTTCCTCTAGTCACTACTGTTCTGGTAGAGGTCCTTCAATGTCTTCCACATTGAAAATGGAGTATCCTTCCCATGGAGACTTGAGATAATATGGTCTCGAACTCCCTCAAGGATGATCTGTCTCGCCTTCGCCACACACTTCTTCCACTCAGCCAACTCTTTTGCATTAGTTGAAGTTGGCTTTGAGATTTCTTGATCAATGAATTCCTTCAAGCCATTGTCTTCTAATACAACCTCCACTCTATATTTCCATGTTATGTAATTCGAGCTTTCTTCCAAGGCATACTTGAGTCTCAAGCCATAGAACACCATTCGCAAACCTTGAAGTATGATATGAATTCGATTTGCACCTACAACCCCGAACTTCAGACTTTGAATTCTCTTCTCAGTATACTATTCACAGCTTCAATACCATGTGGAAATTTCTACAAATCTAGCTTTGATACCATGTAGAAAATATGTTGTAGGTTAACGTGATAATGCAATATAAATCAAAGAAAAATACTATAACCTACTTCTACTATCAATTTGCGGAAGCTTAAAGATTGAGCTGAACAATATAACCAGAAGAAGAAGAATCAATCTCACAATACACATGAAAATACTTTGGGGAAAGCGTCAAATAAAAACCCCACACTATTGTATTATCATACAGGTGGAAATACATAGGAATTATACAAAGCCTTAGCTCTCATAGCTAGCCAGCTCTTAGTACAATCCTTATAAATGCTCACAGCAAATCTTGGCTTCCCTCCAGCCTTCCTTTCTGCCCTCCAAGCTCCTATTTCCTTGCATTGTTCCTTGACAATGATATTCCTTCTACTAAGTGGATGATCCTCCTCCAAAACTGTGCAATCCTCAAGAATGAATCGTTGACTACATGCCTGTGTTTTATCCACATGCGACTGATAGTACACTGTCCTTGAACTTTAATCTCAACTACGTCTTCCTCAAAATAGGCATGCATGAGTTTCTGATTAGGGAATCTTTAGTTAACTGGAGTACCACTAGTTGGATGCATGCATGCATAAACTGACTGTTAACTCACTATTAGTTCCTAAAACAGTTTGGAACTAATTTAACTGGACTTAACTCAGTAAACTCAGTTAATTAATTACAACTCCAATATAACTCAATCTTATCTCCTTAATTTAAGGGATAGCTCTTGCATGACCTCAGAAAGACTTCTAACTTGAATTTCTCCAACTAATTAATCTAAAATAAATTAATTAGTTATTTCCAAGTAGCTGTTAATACTAAATTTGATTTTAATTCAACGAAAAATTAAATTGAAATATTCTCGTTGCCATATTTCAACACTCCCTCTCAACAAGAAAGGGATTATCTACCACCCCGATCCTGTCTCTGTGGAACTTGAATTTACACTTTGACAATGCCTTTGTCAAAATGTCATCATCTTTTTCCTTTGTCAAAATATACCGCAGCAACATGATCCTCTCAACCTGTGAAAATCCATGGGCAACAAATCTTGCCTTATGCTTCTCCACACTACCATTAGTGTTGTAGGGAAAAGTATCAGATTCGGATGACCCTATCCCACTCTAAGGGTGATAGTACCTTAGCAACAACCGTAAACAAAACTACTTAAGGTTTACTTCTTTATGAAAGCAAGAGAGAATGAAGAAATGCACTAACCGTTGCCTTGCGCTTAATATTTGCTCCAATCTCTTCTCTTGGCTGCTTGCTCCTAGCTCTTTGCCCTTTTGCTGGCCCAGCTACAATAAGATCCTGCAAAATAACAAAGAAGGAAACTACAAGAAGAATGCATTCATAACTGATTCAAGGATTAGCATAAATCAAATATACAATCATCACAATACATCATTGAAACAAATGCATATAGAAGAACCTCAATAGCTTTTATTAATGGAAGAAGTAAAGTTCTGAGAAGGTTACAACCATTGAATGCCCCAATCCAGCAACACTTCCCAGCAGAAAGAATTTCTCCTCTTCACCTCCTTCAAGCAATCACCCAATAGTTCTATAGTGAAACCAACAACATATCATTACTTTGCACAAAATTCCAGCTTCCTGAGCTCATAGGAGAGAGCTCAATATATAGATGAATTGAGAAAGGATGAGTCAGCTTGCAACTAATGTGTAGCTGCCTTGTGTCCTCTCTCTCTTCAGTTGATCTTCAGTTCTTGAGTCCACTTGGAGAACCTTGCTTCCACTTGGAGAAACAGAGCCTCTGACTCATCACAAGGCGAAATCCCTGATCCAAATGTCATTTTTGGAAGATTCCAGAGCAATGAATCAGTGTGCCACTTGTCCCATCTCGCTCAGCGCAGGTGGCCTTTGTTCTACCAGCTTTGCAACGCAGGTACACTATGGAGGAGTTGAGTTTCAGCGCAGAAGCCTAGTGGAGCACCTGCTTTGATTTCAGGATTGCTTGTTTTTGAGTGTTTTCAGGTGGAGAACTGATCTGAGAGCTGTTGGTTTGCTGACCTTGTTCCTCTAGGGGTAGGAACATCATGTTTAGGGACTTTGGATCCCTTGGATTATTGACAATTCATGCCTGATGCTGCAAGGCACAAAATTGTCTATAACAGATGCCCCCTAAAGTATGAGGTCGTTTATCGGGTGAAATGCTTTATTAGGAGGATCCGAAGTTCATTCAATCTGCTGAGAAGTGTCCTGTAATAAGATACAATACAATACATTATTTTTCATACTTTTTCATGATCTAGCTGAGGCGGGCATTCCCATGCTCAGCTTTATAAATTCATTTTGGTACATAGAACAGACGATCGTCTGATGGTAGACTGATAATTCTCTGCTGAAATTATCATCCTTTGAGAAGGATGATCATCTGCTGCAATGATGTACACATCAAATGTCTTTATATCCTGAATATATATCGCAGCCCGGATGGATGAAACTAGATCCGGGGTCTTCAATCTCTTCCGATCTTCACTCGATGTACAAGTCGATCCATGTGAGAATTTCTTGAAGTCGAACATGGAAAGACATCGCTTGATTACCGGTCAATGATGTAAACCGTTAACAAGCGCGAGAGGAATCACCAGTAAGGATGATGACCCTCAAGGTACAGCAGTACAATTCACATGGTGGGAATAAAGGACTTGGCGTCGACCACCATGCAAAATCCTCTGGTCGAAGGTCATTGATGTATACCTGTCGCCGGAAGTGAGAAACTTGCCATTGAGGCATGCAAGCTTCAAAGTACTGAAGGGGTTGTTCCTAGATCAACTCCTTGGATAATGAGTTGATGTCGACAAGGAGCGATCCGTCAAAGGAGGGCCTTAATGAATCCCACATCATTGACACGGAACGGAGCTAGTGATTGTGATGAGGTGAAAACAAACTGTGATGTATGATTCAGGGTGGCGGTCATGAAATGGATGAAGGACAATGTATGGCAGTGGATGGGACACGGTTGACTCTTTGCAGAACAACATCTCTTGAACATATAACGACATTGATGTGATGGATTGAACATATAAGAGCGACTTGCTACCATTAAAGCTGTGAGGTTCTCCGAATTTTTCCCCAGTCATTTCTGACCAGTACCTCTTTATTTTTGTCAAGCTTGAGGAGGATAACATATGCTTGTTCTATAACCTGCCTTTCGGGCAAGCCCATCGCTATGTTTTAACGAGCCTAGCGATGGGGAAACTCGTTCTCGTCTAAAGACAAGTTTGTCGCTATTTAATGAATTTAACGAGTCTAACGACAAGGATAACTCGGTCCTTTTCATTTTTAGAGAGTCTGAAAAGGTACATAAAGTCAACTCCAGAATTCCTTTTTTGTCATCTAATCCCTTAAGTCCGAAAAAGTATAAAACAATACAGAAGGGATGAGTTTTCGGTACTTTTAACGAGCCGAACAAAACAAGCGCTCGATCTTTTTGTGCAATAATCCCTCAGGTCCAAAAAGATTAAAATCTAGAGGAGGGATAGCTCTTCTGGTCGTTTAACGAGCTGGAAGGCCAAAACTCAGCAAACTTTTCATATTTTACGAGTCAGGAGAAAAGAGCTCAAAGGAGACTCGTCTTTTGGGGAACGAGTGATAAACAGGGATAGCAGCAGATTCCAGGTACAGGTTGGAATTTTCCAATCACGGCAGTGTCACAAGGATGGCTTAGTGAAATCACTCTTCGCAGCTGTTCCTCAAAATGGGTAAACAAACATATGGAGATGAACGATTGGCCAAATGAACGGATGGAGGTGAGACTGCAAGAACACGACCAAGGGCTTTAATATGGCTGTCAAAGGTTACATTTACCAAGGTTATTTACCGGTTCATTTTTTCTGGGTGAGCTTGAACTCTAGGGGAAGATTGCTCACAACTTATGTTTATTTTTTAACGAGCATGAACTATGTGCTAAAACTGCTCGGATCTTGCGTTTATTTTTTAACGAGCATGAACTGTGTGCTAAAACTGCTCGATTATACCAGTCATAATACAAGGGACGCCTCAGGTGAGGTAGTCATATTTAAGGAGCTATACCTCACTAGTTACTCCAATTTGGCAAGTTTTAACTTTTGCCCCACATCCTTTCTTTGTGCAAGCTGGAAACGGCTAATCCTACGAGTTTAAAGGGTTAGACCTACAGGTTTAAAGGGAGGACCTAAAAATTTAAAAAAATAAATAGTCGTCCCGTGCTTGCACTCCAAAAGGTTCGCATGCCCCCAGGTATAAAGTATAATTTCAAGGCTACCCCTCCTCTGTCCCACCTCTGTTTTTCTACTTGTCGTCTTGCTATATTTTTAACGATACTTGTCTTCTCGTTATTTTTCGGTGCCGACGGTACTTGTCTTCCCATCAGTTCACTTTTTGATTTTTGCAAGATCGCAACAGATAAAACATTGGCGTTACGGAGGGAGGTTTGACTCTTACTTATTATCCGAAAAATGGTTTTATTTGCTGCCGCAAACTAAACTCTCTTTTCGGCGATGTCTATCATTAGGTTGCTAAGGATGGTGACTACTTGTTGCAGCAATTTCATCTCTTTCTTTGGAGGCTGCCCCTACTTATCCTTCAAAACATATGTTTTAATGGGTGAGGCTTGCCTTCAAAGATGGTGGCTACTTGCCGCTACAAATGGATCTCCTCCCTTGGCAGAGCCTACTTTTTTAGACAAAGGTGAATGTCTTGGCAAACACATAACTTTGACAGAAGAATCTTGTTCTAGAACAACCCTCTCTTCCTTCCTTCGGACGGGGTACGGACTAGTCATATTCTTCTGCGGAAATTAACTTTACACCCAAGGTTTCCTCTGCCCAAGGCAGGCCAGGGTGCATGCCCCCTGGGTCCCAGTTCTTTCTTCCGAATCACTCGCATTCATCGGGAAGTAGAACCGGGGGTGGAGGCATTCCTTGAGTGAATAAACCGTTAAGGGATGGTATTTGACTATTTGCGATGCGTGATCCTGGAAGTGAAAGTTGGTCTACGAGCTTGACCATCCTTCCTTTGTGCGGAAAACACATAACTCTAAAGAGTGAGGACACTATCGCCTCCATGCAATATATATAGTCTCGTCCAAGGAGTAAGTTATAAACCAAGGGTCCCTGGACGACCATGACGTTCATATGAACTGTCTTCCCCCTCAATGTAATGGGAACATTGGGGAGAATCCCTAACGGGTGACTGGTTCCTTTATCAAAACCTGATAGATTTCTCATCTCAGGTAAAAGCGCCGGGGAACCCAGTGCTTTCCAAGCAATAGAGGAAAGGATACTCATAGATGCCCCTTCATCAATGATAGTTCCAGCCATCACCATTCTGTAGATTTGGACGATGATTCTGAATGGGATGCTGGCTGGTAACTGGGGTCTGCCTAGTTGATTCCAATCAAAGGACACAACCAGGTTGCTTGGTGGTGGGACCGAATACACGGCCGGATACGACCCTGACGATGTTCCTTCCTGTGATAAAGGAATGGGCGCATTGCCCTGATGCTCATCAGAGTCTGTGTTGATGAAAAGAATATGGACGGTGTCATCCTTATTCTCTTCAGTGAGGGTGTCATTTGAAGATGAATCTTCAACGACGATGTCATTTGAGGATGAAACCTCTGAAGGAAGAACCAGGTCAACTGCCGTATCGACCTTTAGACTTTTTTCTGGTCTGGATTCAGTTGGTTCATTCTCAATGACTGGCACTTCAGCTGACCACTTGAGCGGGCCAGCTGGATTTTCAACTATCGAGGGACTTGGCGTGAGTTTTTGGTATCCAGGAGGAAGTCGTAACGGTGAAACCGGACGATCTTCCAAAACTCTCTTTGCCTCATCTAAGAATGGACATCGGTGGATGGCGTGATCGCCTTCACACAGCATACAGGGTGATCTTGGTCTCCCTTTCCGTCCTTCACTCTCGCTAGTTGACGGACTGCAACCAACATGACTACCAGAGGTTGATGCTACCGGATTGTGCAACCTGGGGGACCAGTCCCTTAGTATCCGGGGAATACAAGGACAATCACGGTGGAAGTGGGTCCCTTTGCAAATGACACATGGCGATTTAGGCCCGGTTGGTGCAGTGTGTGGATTTTTGTCAGATGTCCTTTTCTTGCCCCCAGTCGCCTTCGCCATAGGCCCCTTCTGCTTCTTTTCTCTCTTCTTCTTTTCCTTCTTCTCCATGGGAGGCTGAATTTTGCCGGCTCTACCCTGCGAAGATGAAGGATCAGAGGAATAATTGTAAGAGGTGGAAGGTTGGTGGGTAGCTCTAGACTGGTCTGACTGTTGATTCGACTGCTCAGGATTAGTGGCGATTTGAACTACATTAGTTGAAAAGAGCCATACAGGTAGGCCAATTGTCAATCCTGGAAGTGACAATGTGGCCATATGAGGCGCACCAACATCTCCCCAAGAGGAGAAGGGATTGGGACTTCCACCAAGGTGACTTCCTTGGTTGGTGGGCTCCATACTTTTCAACTGAAAGATCAACATGGGAATAACAGGTGATTATGTTCTGATTAAAATAAATTTTATTAACGACGCTTTAGACACAACTTTGCTTTTTCATGTTTTAAGAGTCGAGAAAAAGCTAAAGATGACTCTAGTCTCCTTCGATGTATTAACGAGCCCGAAGTGACAAATGCTCGGTTGGACTTTTTCAGTTATAGAGTTTGAAAAAGGCCAAAAGAAACTGCTCTGGAGATCTAGGCAGAGGGTGTGCCAAACCTTTCGCAAAACCACGGAATACGTTTTACGGTACGTGTGGTCAATCTTCGTGAATGCTGTGTTCACTGCATTGCGATCAGTAGGGCGGCCGACACGGCTTCCTAAGGATAAAGGATATATGCCTATAGGGGTCTCCCAATATATACTCGACGGTACGTGGGAGCACAAGTCTGTATTAGTGCCACTGACTCTCAGGAGGAATCACCCACCTTCGTAGAGATCGACAGTCACTACGTTTAACGACGCCGGAACACGTCTCTACCTAGACCTCTATGTGTTTGCGTTATGTTACAAAGCGTTGTTATGTAAATTGAATTTATTTTAATGTTGATCTTGTTTAGCAGTTTGCCTTTAAGGATCACCATGAGATGTATATGACAAATTCCTGATGCAGTCTAAGATGAGAAGCAAACTTTTCAATCTTTCAACTTTGAAAATCTTAACTACTGAGGGAGAAGAAAGGCAAATCTTTTCACACAGATCATAGAGCACACACTAATGCAAAATTTCCTAAATTGTCATGCAAGCAGTCAAATGCAAAATGCACAATGCATGTATTTTCTTTTCCCTTTCTTAATGTTGATGTATTACAAAAAGAAAGTTGTTATATAACTTTGATTTCGATTTAAAGCGAAAGTAAACAAGCTAGTCCAAAATCAAAAGACACCTTAAGATTTACTTGTTTAATCACTGGAAATACATGAAATCAAACCATAATGATGAAAGTAAAAAGACTAATCAGCTATGGACAACAAACAAGCTAACTCTTTAGACCAGCAAAATGCCTAACACAGGTTCAGATCTAAGAGGCCAAAGCAAGACTAGTTCACTTTCGTTATGGGAAATTGTAAATGATGTAAGAAATACAAAAGAACAAGTACAATTTTGTTATATAACAGAGGCGAAATGATGGCAAGTAAGGTTGGTTTCAGAACAGGTACAAGACTGGTAACTGGCTGCAAAATCTATAGTGAAAACAGGCAAGAAAAAGGGAGGAAACCCCAAATGCACAAGGCAAAATTGGGCCAACACAGGTGCTGCGCATCCAGTCTAGCTCTCAGCGCAGGTAGCCCCTTCGGGACCTGCGTTTCAAAGCAGGTAGCCTGTGTACTACCTGCTTTGGAAAACGAAAGTTGCGTTTTCACAGTTTCCGGGTCACAATTTTCTAAAAAATTCACAGTTTTTGCTCAAATCAGAAGCTATCAGTCAAGCACACAGTAAGGGATGACAAGGAAGATGAAAAGCTATCACTAAGAGCTTACAAGGACCCTTTTAGATCAGCTCTTCAAATCATGAACATGCTCAGAAATGAGCTAGAGTAGCTGCCCTCTACTTCGCTTTTGATATAGTCAAAAGCTTTTCGATTTGGTACTCTTTTGTTCAGGAAATGAATAGCAAAATACTACAAACAATCAAACAGATACGATCCCCAGCGGAGTCGCCAATTTGTTGTAGGGAAAAGTATCTGATTCGGATGACCCTATCCCACTCTAAGGGTGATAGTACCTCAGCAACAACTGTAAACAAAACTACTTAAGGTTTACTTCTTTATGAAAGCAAGAGAGAATGAAGAAATGCACTAACCGTTGCCTTGCGCTTAATATTTGCTCCAATCTCTTCTCTTGGCTGCTTGCTCCTAACTCTTTGCCCTTTTGCTGGCCCAGCTACAATAAGATCCTGCAAAATAACAAAGAAGGAAACTACAAGAAGCATGCACTCATAACTGATTCAAGGATTAGCATAAATCAAATATACAATCATCACAATACATCATTGAAACAAATGCATATAGAAGAACCTCAATAGCTTTTATTAATGGAAGAAGTAAAGTTCTGAGAAGGTTACAACCATTGAAGGCCCCAATCCAGCAACACTTCCCAGTAGAAATAATTTCTCCTCTTCACCTCCTTCAAGCAATCACCCAATAGTTCTATAGTGAAACCAACAACATATCATTACTTTGCACAAAATTCCAGCCTCCTGAGCTCATAGGAGAGAGCCCAATATATAGATGAATTGAGAAAGGATGAGTCAGCTTGCAACAGATGTGTAGCTGCCTTGTGTCCTCTCTCTCTTCATTTGATCTTCAGTTATTGAGTCCACTTGGAGAACCTTGCTTCCACTTGGAGAAACAGAGCCTCTGACTCATCACAAGGCGAAATCCCTGATCCAAGTGTCATTTTTGGAAGATTCCAGAGCAATGACTCAGTGTGCCACTTGTCCCATCTCGCTCAGCGCAGGTGGCCTTTGTTCTACCTGCTTTGCAACGCAGGTACACCATGGAGGAGTTGAGTTTTAGTGCAGAAGCCTAGTGGAGCACCTGCTTTGATTTCAGGATTGCTTGTTTTTGAGTGTTTTCAGGTGGAGAACTGATCTGAGAGCTGTTGGTTTGCTGACCTTGTTCCTCTAGGGGTAGGAACATCATGTTTAGGGACTTTGGATCCCTTGGATTATTGACAATTCATGCCTGATGCTGCAAGGCACAAAATTGTCTATAACAATTAGCAGCTTGCTTTACCTTGTAAAGCCAATGGGAACTCATAACTGACTTGTTCTCTAGTCTTGGAACCTTGTCCCAAAGATTGTTATGAACTATGGAGTCATAGTCCTCCACCATAGCATCAACCCAAATCGGATGCTGCACTTCTTCCTCAAAGGAAGATGGCCCAGTCTCAACACATTCCCTAGCAAGGGCCATGTATGCAGTGTACCTCTCAGGTGACCTCCTCTATCTGCTCTGAGAATATGGTGCTCCCACATTCTCTCTCACATCCTCCAATAATCTGTCAGCTTCTCTTGTGCGCCTCCATCCATATTTGGAAGACTCTGCTTGAGTGGATGTCTCCACTCTTGGAACCTTTGCATGCTGCTACTCCACATCAGTTTGAGGCTCCTCCTCCTTAGGAACCAACAATTCCTCTGCAGCCTATAGTTGGAGCTCCCTCGCAAGGGAAACTTGCATGGCCTTTACTCATCAAACTTGAGATCTCTACGATCCACTGTCATCCGACTGGTAGGCAAGTACACCCTATAGTTGTGAGGTGTATCAGTGTACCCCAGAAATATCCCCAACTATGTTGTTGGCTCAAGCTTCTTCCATGCATCATCTGTCACATGGAAATATGCCGATGAGCCAAAGATCCTGAGGTGACACACATTTGGTCTCTTACCAAAGAAAGCTTCCTCTGATGTCTTCATCCCAAGTATGCGATGCGAACTTCTACTATGCAAATAAACCACTGTGTTGCATGCCTCAGCCCAAAACTGAAGTGGTAGGCCTTGGCCATGCAACATTTTCCCATGTTACCCCTACAATAGTTATGTTCTTCCTCTCGGCCGTCCCATTCTGCTGTGGGTTATGAGGTGTCATCAATTCTCGTTTAATTCCTTTCACTGCACAGAAGCCCTTAAACACTTGAGAGACATATTCTCCACTGTTGTTACTTTTCAAGGCCTTGATCTTCTTCCCTTATTCTTTCTCGACCAAAGCTTTGAACTGACAAAACTTTGTGAAGGTTTTCTCTTTCTTCTACATGAAATAAATCCATCATTTACAAGAACAATCATCAATGAAAATAAAATAATACCTTTGCTTGGCTATGCATGCCATTGAGAATGGTCCACACACATCAGCATGAACTCACTATAAGATAGCCTCTGCTCAACTGCCTCGATCATGAAAGGAATACTTGGCGTACTTTCCAAAGGTACAACCTTTGCATATATCAACTTTCTCAAGTTTAGCTTTGGAAATTCTTGTAGATATCTCATGCATTATCTTCAAAGCCCCATGATGCAAATGGCCCAACCGCCTATGCCACAACTAACCAATGTCTTGGCTTTGCACCAATTCTACTTTCATACATAATGCTGCACAATCATCTACCTCTAGTTTATAGAGATTCTTCACCCGAATCCCTATCCTCTTGGTCTGACCCGTGGCTATGTGTCTTAGGAACACCTTTCCTTTACTGAAGACAACATCGTAGCATTTATCATCGAACGTCGCGACTGATACCAGGTTCTTCTTCAGTCTAGACACATACATCACATCTATCAAGGTGAGAGGAGCTCCATGCTCCCTCTCAAAAGCAACCGTGCCCACTCCTGAAACACTATACCTTTTGTTGTCACCCATCTCTATGCGCATCTTGAGGTCTTTCTCCTCCAAGGCACTGAATAATTTTTTATCACCAATCATGTGGAATGAGGCTCCACTATCAAGATACTAGACACAACCCATCATTGATGACACCATGCATGTGATGAGGGTAAATTCCATTTCGAATTAAGAGGCTAATGCCTCACCTTCCAATCCTTCCGAGGATCCCTTTTTGGACTTCTTCAATGGGAAATTAGTCACATAATGTCCCATCTCGTGACAATTAAAACATATTACTTTAGACATGTCACCCTTCTTCCCTCCATGAGAAGAATTTTGTTTGGAATGGGAAGCCTTCCCCTTCCCTTTCATTGCCTTACTTGATAAGGCCAGATTTTCTTCATCATCATTCTTGGATGAAGAACCATCTCGTGTGGTCCTCCTGATTTCCTCCTACATAAGATCCGACCATAGTCATTCCCAATCCGATAGTTTCTCCCTTCCATTCACAGAGTCTTGGTAGCTATTCCAACTCTTTAAAAGGACAAGGAGAGGAAGTCTCACCATATCATCATGGGTAGTAGTTATTCCCACACTGCAAAGCTCATCTCTGCAGGTGGTGAGCTTGTTCAGATATGTGGAAATAGTATTTCCCTTCTCCATCTTGATTCTTCGAAGCTTATCCCTGAGCACCAATTTCCTCTGGTCCCTACTATTCTGGTAGAGGTCCTTCAATGTCTTCCACATTGAAAATGGAGTATCCTTCCCATGGAGACTCGAGACAAGATGGTCTCGAACTCCCTCAAGGATGATCTGTCTCGCCTTCGGCACAAATTTCTTCCACTCAGCCAACTCTTCTGCATTAGTTGAAGCTGGCTTTAGGATTTCTTGATCAATGAATTCCTACAAGCCATTGTCTTCTAATATAGCCTCCATTCTATACTTCCATGCTATTTAATTTGAGCTACCTTCCAAGGCATACTCGAGTCTCAAGCCATAGAACACCATTGGCCAACCTTGAAGTATGATATGAATTCGATTTTCACCTACAATCTTGAACTTCAAACTTTGAATTCTCTTCTCAATATACTATTCACAGCTCCAATACCATGTAGAAAATATGTTGTAGGTTAACCTGATAATGTAATATAAATCAAAGGAGAATACTATAACCTACTTCTACTATCAATTTGCGGAAGCTTAAAGATCGAGCTAAACAATATAACCAGAAGAAGAAGAATCAATCGCATAATACACATGAAAATACTTTGGGGAAAGCCTCAACTAAAAACCCCACACTATTGTATTATCATACATGTGGAAATACATAGCAATTATACAAATCCTTAGCTTTCATAGCTAGCCAGCTCTCAGTACAATCCTCACATATGCTCACAGGCAACCCTGGCTTCTCTACAGCCTTCCTCTCTACCCTTCAAGCTCCTATTTCCTTGTATTGTTCCTTGTGGATGATATTCCTTCTACCAATTGGACTATCCTCTTCCAAAACTGCGCAATCCTCAAGGATGAATCCTTGACTGCATGCATGAGTTTTAACCACATGCAACTGATAGTACACTATCCTTGAACTTTAATCTCTACCGTGTCTTTCTCAGAATAGACATGCATGAGTTTCTGATGAGGGAATCTTCTGTTAACCAGAGTAGCACTAGTTGGATGCATGCATGCATCAACTGATTGTTAACTCACTATTAGTTCCTCAAAAAGTTTGGAACTAATTTAATTGGACATGACTCAGCAAAATGAGTTAACTGATTACAACTCAAATATAACTCAATCTTATATCATTAATTTAAGGGATAATTGTTGCATAACTTCATAAAGACTTCTAACTTGTATTTCTCCAACTAATTAATTTAAAATAAATTAATTAGTTATTTCCAAATAGCTGTTAAGACTAAATTCGATTTTAATTCACAATTTAATTCAAGGACAAATTAAATTGGAATATTCTTATTGCCATATTTCAACACTACCTCTTGACAATAAAGGGATTATCAACTACTCCGATCATGTCTCTATGGAATTTGAATTTACACTTTGACAATGCCTTTGTCAAAATGTCAACATCTTGCTCCTTTGTTGAAACATACTGTAACAACATGATCCTCTCGACCTGTGAAAAGCCATGGGCAAAAAAAATTGCCTTATGCTTCTCCACATGACCATCAAAAACTTTTTTTTACCTTGAAAAGCCAACGGGAACTCATAACTAACTTGTTCTCCGGTCTTGGAAATACGCCCCGAACACTGTAACAAGCTATGGAGTCATACTCCTCCACTATAACATGAACCCAAGTCGGCTACTGCCCTGCTTCCTCAAAGGAAGATGGCTCGATCTCAACACATTCCCTAGCAAGGGCCATGTATCTTGTATACCTCTCAGGTGACCTCCTCTATCTGCACTAAGAAGATGGTGCTTCCACATTTTGTCTCGCATCCTCCAACAATCTGTTAGCTTCTCTTGTGTGCTTCCGTCCATCTCTAGAATAATATGCTTGAGTGGATGTCTCCACTCCTGGAACCTCTACATACGGCTACTCCACATTAGTCTAAGGCTCCTCCTTCTTAGGAACTAATAGTTCCTTCATAGCCTATAGTTGGAGCTCCCTCTCAAGGGAAACTTGCATGGCCTTCTGCTCATCAAACTTGATATCTCTGCGAACCACTGTCCTCCCACTGGTAGGCAAGTACACCCTATAGTTTTGAGGTGTATCGGTGTACCCCACAAATATCCCCAACTCTGATGTTGGCTCAAGCTTCTACTATGCATCCTTTGTCACATGGAAATATACCGATGAGCCAAAGATCTCGAAGTGACCCACATGTGGTCTCTTGTCGGAGAAAGCTTCCTCTGGTGTCTTCATCCCAAGTATGCGATGTGGACTTCTATTCTACAAATACATCGTTGTGTCGCATGCCTCAGCCCACAAGTGAATTTTTAGGCATTGGTCATGCAACATTCCCCGTGCTGCCCCTACAATAGTTCTGTTCTTCCTCTTAGCCACCCCATTTACTGTGGGTTATGAGGTGCCATCAATTCCCATTTAATTCCTTTCTCTGCACAGAGGTCTTTAAACCCTTGAGAGACATATTCTCCACCGTTTTCGCTTCTCAAGGCCTTGATCTTCTTCCATGACTCTTTCTTGACCAAAGCTTTGAACTCACAAAACTTTGTGAAGGTTTGGTCCTTCTTCTACATGAAATAAATCCAACATTTACGAGAATAATCATCAATGAAAGAGAAATAATACCTTTGCTTCATTGTGGATGCCATTGAGAATGGTCCACACACATCAGCATGAACTCTCTCTAAGATAGCCTCTGCTCAACTGTCTTGATCATGAAAGGAAGGCTCGGTGTACTTTCCCAAGGTACAACCCTTTCATGTGTCAACTTGCTCATGTTTACCTTTGGGAAGTCCTGTATATATCTGTTGCATTATCTTCAAAGCCCCATGATGCAAATGGCCCAACTACCTGTGCCACAACTCACAAATGTCTTGGATTTGCACCAATTCTACTTTTGTACTCAATGTTGAACAATCATCTACCTCTAGTTTATAGAGATTCTTCACCTGAATCCCTATCCTCTTGGTCTGCCCCATGGTTATGTGTCTTAGGAACTCCTTTCCTTTACTAAAGACAACATCATAGCCTTTGTCCTCCAACATCATGACCGATACCACGTTCTTCTTCAGTCCAGGCAGATACATCACATCTGTCAAGGTGAGAGGAGCTCCATGCTTCCTCTAAAAATAAACCATGCTCACTCTTGAAACATTGTACCTTCCGTCGTCACATATCTCTATGCACATCTTGAGGTCTTTCTCCTCCAAGGCAATGAATAAATTTTTATCACCAGTCATGTGGAATGAGGCTCCACTGTCAAGATACCAGACACAACCCATCATTGATGACACCATGCATGCAATGAGGGTAATGTCCATGTTGAACTGAAAGGCTAATGCCTCACATTCCAATCCTTCCAAGGATCCCTTCTTGGAATTCTTCAATGGGTAATTAGTCACATAATGTATCGTCTCGTGACAATTAAACCATCTTACTTTAGAGATGTGACCCTTTTTCCGTCCATGAGAAGAATTCGATTTGGAATGGGAATCCTTCCCATTCCCTTTCCTTGCCTTACATGCTAAGGCCAAATTTTCTTCATCATCATTCTTGGATGAAGAAACATCGTGTGTGCTTCTCCTAATTTCCTCCTGCATAAGATCCAACCGCAGTTGTTCCCAATCCGATAGTTTCTCCCTTCCATTCACAGAGTCCTAGTAGCTATTCCAACTCTTTGGAAGGTCAAGGAGAGCAAGTGTTATAGCTCCAAACCTCACTCTTGATGTTTGTGATGCTGCACTCATGGCCTAGGGAAACCCCTCCTTCCAGACCTGGTCCAAAATTTAAAAAGCAGTGTTTTATTCCCTATGCGTGACATTTCCCTGAGCTAAACACGTGTGTACGCGGGTTTGTGTATACCCAACCCACGTATATGTCTTAAAACACTTAAAAAAAATAAATCTCCTTAATTTCAGGCACAGATCATGGGTTTCACTTGTTGATTACCTATTATTGCCCATGGCCCAACTGTTCCCAACGAATTCCCAACTAAGAAACTACTTTGGGAGAAGAATAAAAAGGCTTCAATGGGAAGGCCTAAGGGAGGAGAGAAGAGAGAGAAAGGTTACTGTGCTGAGATTTCCTTGACCAGGTCTGAAGATCCTAGTGCCTCCTGCACTTCCCCCATTTACAGGAAACCCTTACTTCCTTATGTGATGATGTCTATCTACTACTTGAGATATCATGGAGTAAGTCATGGAAGGAGTTTGTTAAAGGCTTGAGACTGGACGAATCCGGAGGACAGTTCCACTTCGAGCCTGCGAAAGGACGAATCAGGTGAAATTATTCCTTTCTGTACTTTATTTGTCTATAATAAAAGAAACACTTGTTTTTGTTCTTGATATAAACCTTCTTCATGTTTATGATATCCATGTTATGATTCATATATGAATGGTTGTTTAATTGCATAACTAACTACCTTTCAATATGTTATGAAGATGATTTCTTTATGATGTTTAGTCCATATACTGTTGTACTTTCTTGAATTGATTGTTTTGCAAGTTGAAGAAGCAAAAGGAACTCCAAGAGGGTTTGGACCATGGCAGGATCTTCTCAAACGAAGGACCCCCAGGTACACCCCTTATCATATAGTTTGCTTATATTATCATTATGGCTATATGGAATGTGTGTTTCTTTGTATAGATAACCTCCGATCTGCTAGGGTATCAACCCAAGACCCTAGGGAAATTTATCCCTTAACAGAATTGGCGACTCCACTGGGGACAACAGTATTGTTGTTCCTAGTTTGGGTTTATTCAAGCCAATAAGGGCTCAGCTATCTGTTTGCTTGCTGTTACTGTGTAGTCTATTCCTGTAGGAACTTGAATTGTAAGTTTGATCAATTTCTTCAGACCGTTTCTTGTTTTTTCTTGAAATATTTTATATACATTGTTTTTCCTATTTACAGAGGCGTATATACGCATGTTTCCTTAAGTTAACCCACGTATACATAGGTTTCCTTATGCTCAGTCACGTATAAACGCAGCTGTACATCAATACAGTCGTGTATATCTTGTAATTTTCAAGATTTTTCAAATCTTTTTGTTTCTAAAGGTCTGTCTACTGGTTTGGTTCAGTCCTGAACAATTACTTTTTTGTGTCAATCTTTAGTTCTACAGCAAGTATCTAATTTCAAATTCTCTCTGATTGTGGAAAGTGTTGGTCTTATTTAGTTTTCTTGCAAACGTCATCATTTTTTCTTAAGCACACAAGATTTCTTGCTAGGAATCTTGGTTGCTCTGTGTTTTCAGGGTAGAAAATTTGATTTCAATCTTTGTGTCAAGTTTTGTTTTGGTGACTTTTTTGTTTGCATGTCAAAACTGTATCTTTATGACCATCTGCTTTTCTTTCTTTCCGAAAGTTGTTGGTTCACACTTTCTTGAAAGTTGTCTTTTCAATCTTTTGGTCTTTATTGCCAAGCTCTTGTTGCTGCTTTTTGATTGTTAAGAGCATTTTGAAACACATTTTTGTTGAGTTCTCACTTGTTTTGTGTTGCAAACTCGCAAAGTGTTTCATTGCCTATTCTTCGATCATAAAGTTTTAGTCTTGTTTAGAGCACTTTTGAAAAGTCATTTTTGTTTTGCTTTTGAAGAAAACTTCTTGAAACTTGGTCTTGCTTTCTTGAACTTGGTTTTGATTTAGTTTCCTTTTTATGAGTGAAAGTGTGTTTTTGTTTGTCTTGAAACTTGCTTTTAGTGTTTGGATGAAATGAGCATCAACAACTTATATTCTATCTAAACATTTTAAGTGGCAAATTAAAAATTGATAAACAAGTAACTTTCATTTCTTCATTTAAGAGTAGTTTTGAGTTTTGCATCAGCATGTACTTGTTGCATTAGGATAAATTTGTGCATCTTTTTAGGCATCCATAGTTTTGTTAATTTTTGAGTGTGAAGCGTGAGTAAAAGAAAAGAAAAGAACAATTTGTTGCTTTCTTTGAAGTTCCTCTGAACCTAGTAGAAATTTCTTTCATCGAAAAATGAAAACAAGTGCATTTGCATATAGTTTGTTTTTTATTAATTTCTTTTGCGTCAAAACACCACTAGTTTCACTTCCGCTTATCCCTTGACATAAAGAATAGCCCATTTAAAAACAAGCACTAATTAAAATATACTATAACTTTTTCATAATTGTCAAGTTGGACACACCAACAAGTTTTAGGATATTTTAGGGCCTTGGATTAGGCGAGTGGAGAGATAACTCTCCAAGGCCATTTAAACTGTCAAACATAGGAGTTTGAATAGTGAGAAAAAATCCAATAGCATGAGGGAGACCAGGGAAGCTCTGGATTTGGGAGTTAAGCACGAGGGTTTTTTAAGATAAGGAAGAGAGATACCCCCTCTCCTACTTCTCGGATCTAACCTCAAGATTGTTCCCCTTGGCTTCTGATACGAGTTGGTAACCTTAGCTGCTACTCCTAGGGATCTACATAGGTGGCTATGGAGGGGAATCTCGTGGCACCTGAGGTCGATGTTGTATCACTCTCAACGGTACTACTGGAGGGCACCCTTGCAAAGCTTGGGGGCTTGCACTGACACAGGCTGTTGTTAGGAGGTCAGTGTAACTTCTTCTGTTACCTTTGCTGGTAGGACTGGGCCGTAATTATCCCAAACTATCTTTGGAAGGCCCCTTACTTCACTTTCTTGTATTTTGGTGTCCAGTCCTAATCACCCGGAGCGGAAATACTTGGAAGTTGTTTGACTGGCTGACATCTTTTAGGGACTTTATAGTTGAGTGCTCTTTGCTCCTTGTATATAGTTGGCTTTAGGTATTTTTGTCTAGTCATTTTTTGGACTTGGAATTCTGAGTGACTGACTTACCACTCTACCGATCTTGAAAGGCTTTTGGTCATTCTTTCAGAAGTTGTGGAGTTGCCTCCTCAAGGGCAAAGGTCTTGATTGTGTGTTTATCTTCCTTGAAAAGTCATTTCTACATTCCCGTAAGGGAAGGCTCTGTGAATCATTTAGATATGGCAAATATTCCTATGGAAGCCAACCAAGGTACCCTTCCAAAAGGAGATCCTTGTGCTTTTCCTTTCTTTGGAAACGTTGGTACTCCCTTGACGGCCACTTTGAATATTCCTGGGTTGAATGTTGGACTACCCGTTTGGCTGTGATCCACTCTGAATATTCCAAATGCTCTTGAAGCTTCTCAGAGGAATGCTTTATTTCAAGGGCATCACATGGGTGCTAATTGTTCATCTTATTTCAAAGAGAAATCTGGGATTCCTTTTTCTCCTCCTTCTTGTAATAAGAAATCTAAAAAGAGGAGAAAGAGGAAGTCAAAGAAGAAGAATAATTCTATCCATTCATCTTCAACCTATGCAAGTCATGTTGGAGATGAGCCTTCACCCACTACAAGTCATGCTGGGGGCATGAGTCTAGTCACTATGAGTCATACTAGCAAAGAGTCATTGACCTCTGCAAGTCATGTTCAGGACTCTCCACAAACCACTGCTAGTCTTGTTGGCGGATTGGAGGTTGATAAGAAACCTGGACGTAGAAGTTTTAAACCTAAGTTCCCTTGTAACATATGCAAGGGAGACCATATTACTCATTTATTCCCTGGTATTCCAGAGGTTCAAAGGATATGGTCTGAGTCTAAATGTGCTTCTACTCCTAGATTTGATATGGTTTCTCATCAATCCCACCAACCATTGGTTGATAATGTGGTTGAGCCAGTGCAATCTCTGGCCGAGTACACTCCTCTTTTGGGGGGTGAAGTGCCTAACAAAAGAGTTTGTTTGATCTCTAGTACAAAGTATTTTGGTATAGGGGGAATTCTGGTCTCTTCAAATGTTCCCCCTCCAAGTTCTAGGAATGTTTCCTTTGATTGGGATAGTCTTGTCGAGCCTCGTCTTCCTTCTGCTACACCTTTCCAAATAAAGGTCATAATTAATTCCACAAATGTATATCGATGTATGGTGGATGAAGGATCCTCTGCAAGTATTAAATCCTCTTTGACTTGGAATGCTTTGGGTTCCCCAAATTTTTTGACAGCTCAGAGTCAGTTGTTGGCCTATGATAGTAGGCCTGGTGAATCTATGGGTGTTCTTCCTCAATTGCCTATCACTTTAGGTGGGAAGACTGTCTTAATCGATATGATGGTGGTTGATAGCCCTTTAGAATTTAATATGCTACTTGGTCATGATTATGTCTATGCTATGAATGTTGTGGTGTCTTCACTCTTTCAAGTAATGTGATTTCCTCATAATGGGAATATTGTCACTATTGATCAACTTGCATCTGATAATTACCACCCTAATTCGACTTTACTGCAGAATACCCCTTAGTTTGTTCCAAGTGTTCAAGTAGACTCTACCCCGCCACGGGTCAATTATGTGGCATTGAATCCTCAATGTTCAAACGCTTCTAAGAAGGATCCTTTGACTTATTATTCTCCTTCTTTGGACTTGGTCCCAGCAGTTGACCGAGAGATTCTTCCTATAAGGACATGGGACCCTTTAATTCCCTCTTTTGATCCTTGAAGTTCTCATGGTTTTCTAGAACTTGATTTGCCTTCACAGGAGGAACTCTTTGAAGCCATGAGTTTTGACTACCAAAGGAGTCCTTAGCTTGAGCCCTGTAAGGGGTTTTTTCAGAAGAACCATTATGTGTAAAATGCAAGGTTGTGTGGTTCCCTATACCATATTGTACATATGAGGTACGTATTTTCAAGTTTTGTATTCTACCACACAAGATTTTATATGAAGTCTATATGTGGGATGTATTAACTTTTTGTCTAGTGTTCCTATTTATGTTTACAGAACTTGGAAAATTTCTCCTTTGGAAGTTTATGGTTGGTCCGTTCTGACAGGTATTGGTTCTCGAAACTGGCATATAGGTTAGGTTTTTCTGCTTGCGTTGTGCACTTATCAGTTTCCTTTCCCATTTTGGCCTTAGGATCGACCCCACCAAGTTATGGTGCGAAACCTTCTCATTACTTAGAAGTATCATGACTTATGTGGTAGAGCCTACCTTATCATGGGTGCCCTAGTTAGTACCTTGTTGTCACTTGGCACTCATGCTAAATTTTTGTCCCTAGGCTCAGGAGTCCTCTGTATTTCCGCCATGACTTATGCGATGAAGACTCATTCCTCTTTGCTTCGTTCTGGTCTTAGACCCTAGAGGCTCCTTTGTGTTGAGTTGTACTACTGCATTGCATTTTGACCATTTTCACCTTTTGGCCTTGAGCCGGCTTCACTTGGACTCGTGTTTAAGCCAACTTTTGACCATGATGACTGAAAAATCAAACTTGCATACCTTTAACTTCTGCAACTTGACACACCTTGACCCGTGGAAGGAACACACCTTTGAGTGTCTTTGACCAGTTTTCGCCTCCCTGCATTGAGCATAGGAATGTTCCAATCCCAGGAACTAGATCATCTGCTTCACTGACACTCGTTCTTTCCACTGTACTATAGCATTATTTTATTCTTTTTCCAGCTTAACAGAAAAAGAGAAAAAAATTATATATTCCAAAAAGAGCGGGAACAGGACAATATTTCCATTTATTTTTTGCAGCTAGAGTCAGCCATGTCACCCTTGAACAAAGCACTCAAAAACAAAGTCTCCTCCGTTTGGGAGGGATTTAGTTTGACTTAGGTACGCCTTAACCTTGTTATTGAGTCAGTTCTCCCCCGATTGGTTATCTCTTCCAATCATATGGAGGGTTCGTTTGTGCCTCCTGCATGACAAACTTATATAGAGTCATCATATGATGCCACATAGTCACATTGAGTCATGCTTTTGTTCAAGGGAAGTTAGCCTGAGTCAGCCTCTTTGTAGTGTCTCTTGACTCATTTTCAATCGGCCATCCCTGGTTGTTAGTATCATGTTTATCATCACATCAGCTATATTGGTCCTTTACTCATGCCGGTTTGAGAAGGTCTCCATTGACTTCTTGCTGGCAGGTCTTGTCCTTATCGACGATGACATCTTGCTCTGAGGACAGGCCTAGAGCTCCACCCTAGCCATATTTTCATTATTGACAGGTCACCTTGTGCTCAGCATCGATCAATATCATGGGTCTTTGGCTGAGTGGTTTCCCTTGTGTTCGACATCAGCTTACATTATCACACATTGGGATTCGTGCAGTACCTTGGTTTCCATTTGACCCTATTGGTGGATACCTCGCCTCTGTGTCAACTTTCATTATTGGTTGGTTCAGAGGGTTTATGTCGTGCGCTAGTCACATCTTGTGTATGCCAGAAACGTACTTTGGTTGGGTTACTACATATTTTTCGTTAGATTCCTTCCACATTATTGGCCTACGGGTTACACTTGCACTAGATTGATGAAGGATGCCTTAATGCCTTCGTTCTAGTGGATCTTTCCCTATCAACTTCGACTCATTGCTCTGGGGAAAAGATCTAGAGTCCATTTGTCATTACCTTGGGGTTTGCAGTCATTAGTGGCAGATCCTTCGCTATTGACAGTGGGAAACCATCATTGTCTCCTGATTGATAGATTCTTATAGGTGTTTGACTTCATCTCATCAATTCACACTTGTTAGATTGTACTAGGTACCTTGATGCTCATTATCATTATCGGTGAGTAGTCTCGCATTTGTTAATGGTATACATCAATGACCAGTAATCAAATGATTTCTCATATGGTCAACTTTAGATCATTTATTCCCATGGTGTAGAAATGTACCATAGCGGTCGGTGAAGACCTCATGTTGTATCAGCATTCACTGGTTCACTTGACAGTTGCTCCTATTGCTGCTAGTTGATACCATTCCACCTTATATGTTGCAGTCAGTCATGGTGACATTTTATATGCTGGCACCTGAGTTTGCAGTGTAGTACCATCCTATTCCATCATGTTCATTTGATACCTTTTGTGATCAGTCTTTGATATCAGTGATCCAGTTCATTCTTCAGCATCATTGACATTCTTATATGTGATATTCAGACATGTACTTTTTCAATCGTGATCAGATGATCCATTATTTATTTTCCAGTTCGGTATACTTGTATACTTAGTGGATCCGCTTGTACTTGATATGTTGACATGCTTTACTTTCTCTCAGCATGGGTATGCCCGCCTCAGACATTATTTCTTTCTAATCTCCTTTTATGGCTTGGCAGGCTGAACTCTTGTGAAGCCCTTCTCAGTTTTTGGCAGATTTCCTTTCCGTGAACTTGCTTAATACATTTCGGCCATCATGTACCCCTTCTGACCTCATATATTAGGGGGAGTCTGTTATAGCTCCGAACCTCACTATTGATGTTTGTGATGCTGCACTCATGGCCTAGGGCAACCCCTCCTTCCAGACCTGATCCAAAATTTAAAAAACAGTGTTTTATTCCCTATATGCAACATTTCCCTGAGCTAAACGTGTGTGTACGTGGGTCTGTGTATACTGAACCCACGTATATGTCTTAAAACACTTAAAAAAATTAAATCTCCTTAATTTCAGGCGGAGATCATGGGTTTCACCTGTTGATTACCTATTAGTGCCCGTGGCCCAACTGTTCCCAACGAATTCCCAACTAAAAAACTACATTGGGAGAAGTATAAAAAGGCTTCAATGGGAAGGCCTAAGGGAGGAGAGAAGGGAGAGAAAGGTTACTGTGGTGAGATTTCCCTGACCAGGTCTGAAGATCCTAGTGCCTCTTGCACTTCCCCATTTAGAGGAAACCCTTGTTTCCTTGTGTGATGATGTCTATCTACTACTTGAGATATCATGGAGTAACTCATGGAAGGATTTTGTTAAAGGCTTGAGACTGGACAAATCCGGAGGACGGTTCCACTTGGAGCCTGCAAAAGGATGAATCAGGTGAAATTATTCCTTTCTGTACTTTATTTGTCTATAATAAAAGAAACACTTGTCTTTGTTCCTGATATAAATATTCTTCATGTTTATGATATCTGTGTTATGATTCATATATGAATGGTTATTTAATTGCATAACTAACTACCTTTCAGTATATTATGAAGATGATTTCTTTATGATGTTTAGTCCATATACTACTGTACTTTCTTGAATTGATTGTTTTTGCAGGTTGAAGGAGCAAAAGGAACTCCAAGAGGGTTTGGACCCTAGTAGGATCTTCTCAAACAAAGGACCCCTAGGTATGCCCCTTATCATATAGTTTGCTTATATTAGCATTATGGCTGTATGGAATGTGTGTTTCTTTGTATAGATAACCTTCGATTTGCTAGGGTATCAACCAAAGACCCTAGTGAAATTTATCCCTTAATAGCAAGGCTCACCATATCATCATCGAAAGTAGTTACTCCCATGCTGCCAAGCTCATCTCTGTGGGTGGTGCTCTTGTTTAGCTATGTGGGAATAGTATCGCCCTTCTCCATCTTGATTCTTGGAAGCTTATCCTTGAGTGCCAATTTCCTCTATTCAAACTTTTCTGGTAGAGGTCCTTCAATGTCTTCCACATTAAAAATTGAGTATCCTTCCCATGGAGACTCGAGACAATATGGTCTCGAACTCCCTCAAGGATGATCTGTCTCACCTTCGGCACACACTTCTTCCACTCAGCCAACTCTTGTGCATTAGTTGAAGTTGGCTTTGGGATTTCTTGATCAATGAATTACTTCAAGCCATTGTATTCTAATACAACCTCCATTCTATCTTTCCATGCTATGTAATTTGAGCTACCTTCCAAGGCATACTCGAGTCTCAAGCCATAGAACGCCATTGGTCAACCTTGAAGTATGATATGAATTCGATTTGCACCCGCAACCCCAAACTTCAAACTTCGAATTCTCTTCTTAGTATACTATTCAAAACTCTGATACCATGTAGAAAATTTGTTGTAGGTTAACCTGATAATGCCATATAAATCAAAGCAGAAGACTATAACCTACTTCTACTATCAATTTGCGAAAGCTTAAATAATGAGTTGAACAATATAACTAGAAGAAGAAGAATCAATCACACAATACACATGAAAATACTTTGGGGAAAGCCTCAGCTAAAAACCCCTAACTATTGTATTATCATACAGGTGGAAATACATAGGAATTATACAAATACTTAGCTCTCACAGTTAGCCAACTCTCAGTACAATCCTCATAGATGCTCATAGGAAATATTGGCTTCTCTCCAACCTTCCTCTCTACCCTCCAAGCTCCTATTTCCTTACGTTGTTCCTTGTGGACGATCTTCCTTCTACCAAGTGGATGATCCTCCTCCAAAACTGCGCAATGCTCAAGAATGAATCCTTGACTGCATGCATAAGTTTTATCCACATGCGACTGATAGTACACTATCCTTGAACTTTAATCTCAACTAGGTCTTTCTCAGAATAGACATGCATGAGTTTTTTATGAGGAAATCTTTAGTTAACTGGAGTAGCACTAATTGGATGCATGCATGTAGCAACTGACTGTTAACTCACTTTTATTTCATCAAATAGTTTGGAACTAATTTAATTGGACTTAACTCCGTAAACTGAGTTAACTAATTTCAACTCAAATATAACTCAATATTATCTCCTTAATTTAAGGGATAACTCTTGCATGACTTCAGAAAGACTTCTAACTTGAATTTATCCAACTAATTAATTTAAAATAAATTAATTAATTATTTCCAAGTAGCTATTAAGACTAAATTAGATTTTAATTCACAATTTAATTCAAGGACAAATTAAATTGGAATATTCTTGTTGCCATATTTCAACACGAAGTTCTTATTTTAATATGTGTTGATTAGGTTTTGTTTCCCAAAGATTTTAATGAGAGATCATGGTATGCATTTCCTTAATGAAATGATTAGCACGTTGACTAAAGAATTCCAAGTTTATCATCAGAAGATTACGCCATATCATCCTCAAGCCAATGGGATGGTTGAAGCATTTAATAAGATATTGGAGACTACGCTGACAAAGGTTTGCAATGTGCAAAGGGATGATTGGGATGTGCGTGTAACAACTGTGTTATGGGCCTATAGAACTACTTGTAAGAATCTTACTAGTGAGACACCATTTAGGTTTGTATATGGTGCAGAGGTTGTGATTCCTATGGAGTATATTATGCCTAGTCTATGCATAGCGGCATTCATAGGGATCGAGGACCACGGAGCCTTAGAAGAGTAGCTCGGCCAGCTGACAGAGCTTGAGGAAGATAGATTTTTGGCTAGATTCCATCAGCAGGTTTATAAGGAACGTAAAAAATCTTGGCATGATCGGCACATAAAACTAACACCTTCAAGGTAAACGATTTTTTGTTTTTTATATGATAGTAATTTTGATAAGTTTTGAGGAAAATTTTAGATGCACTGGTTGGGGCCATACGTTATCAAAGAGATTAACAAAGGTGGAGCAGTTCAGCTCATGAAATTCAATGGAGATCCATTTCCAGTAAAGGTAAATGGAAGCTGATTGAAGACATACACTAGGGTTCTGACCCAATTACTACATGATGGTAGCACAATCTTAGTGCTCTAGGCTACACTACATGACCCAACAATCGACCATTAATCATTGTGTGCACAATACATGACCCAGCAAAATTATGAAAGGGATGCAAAATAAACAATTCTTCAAGTTTAGTGTGATTTGATACCTGTGACACGTATCTAACATCAAGCGAAATCTATCTACATGGTGTTTTACTAGTCCAAACACTGTCCAATCATCAAAATATACCTCCAAAAATTTGTGAATGAACTCTGCTGCAACTCTATTAAAAACAACCTCCAAACCTTCGTGAAGGTCTGCAATCAGTCCTTGTAGATCTCTAACAATCAATTCACCTACATACATGCATCAGAGAGAAATCCTAAATTAGTTTTCGCACATATTTAGTTAAGTTATTATTAAACATAAGAAAGAGTACCAGAGGCCTCGCGAAAGTATTTAGACATGCATTGTGTACATCATTAACACTTATTCAAGAGAATCACGTAACATTTAATCAGTATTCTATAAAACACATCATTCATCGACAACATATAAAATTAATAGAAATAACATAAATATGCAATAATTCTTTGGAAAATTTTCTTTATTCATCTTCAATTCAGGGTTACAGACTCAAAACTGCCCTGCGCACACAGTTGTAGGGGTCTGCACACTCAGCTGTGGACTCTACCTAGGGCTCTACGCACTCAGCTGCAGAGCCTTTCTTCTTATATCATACCACTTCTTCTTGCTATTACTCCTTCTTCTTCTTCCCTTAGACTCTCTAAGACACACCTATTTATAGCCTTTTTCATACAATTCCATGGTCCGCAGACCATGGATGAATCTCACAACCGACTCAAACTTTACATAAAATAAGGGGCTAAACCCCTGTGACTCCTTTTCATATACACGTTGTATGTCGACAAATCGTGGAGACTTTACATTATTTACAAAAACTGTACCAAAAATTGGGTTATCTTAACCCCAAAACTGACCCAGGGGACCCCATTCCGACAATGAGTTTTTTTTGTTATATTTTTATTCCGTTATATTTTGGATCTCAACCTTAGCCCTTGGGAAATTTACCCTTTAATAAAATTGGTGACTCCACTGGGGAAATAATTCGAAATTTTATTCTAAAGGGTTGTCAGAATTGATATGTGTGTTTGTTCTATTGTTTTACTATTTTCTCGATTTCCTGGCATCTAGTTTGACCATGTCTTTCATCCTGATCTTTTAGATCTAGGATTTCCTTTTATTTTTTCATCAATTTTCTATCTATACACAATTTTTATCTAGAAGAGTTTCATATATTATATTTATATTGTTTACAACTCATGTATATGCCGGTTATTTTTGTAAAAAATGTGTACATACACAAATTTTCTTCTAGACAGTCGCATATGTTTCTGAAAAAGTAGAAATTTCACTTGGCTTAGTCTTTGAAAGCTTGAATGAGTTTGTTTCTAGTCTTGTGTGCCTTTCAAATATTGAGAATATTGTTGTCAATAATTTTTTCATGGTATCTTCCATTTGTGTGAGAAAAGCCTCGTGTCAACATAGGGTTTTTAGTCTGTGAAGTTTGTGAAGTGTGGAATTGGGTTCTAGATCTTCTTTGTGAAGTATCTGGATGTTTCTACTCTCAAGAACAAATTTATGTCTGTCATAAGATTTTTTGTATCCCATCTTCCTCGCTTTCTTCTTTGTATGACCTAAACATTGATCTTTTTATATGATTCTCTTAATTTTCTTGAAAGAATTTGAGTTTATTTTTAAAGATATGGGATATCATTTACTTGAGTCTTTTTTTTATCTTTTCAACCTATTACATTTTTCTTTACCAAGTTTTTCAGTGTTTCATGCTTTTCTTTTCATTAGTCTTTTAAACTCCTTATATTTGAAATTCCATACATGGTAAACTTGAGTATTTTTCATTCAATTGGTTTTGAGATCCTTTGTTTGCTTCATTTCTTGAATATTTGGGTTTTATTCAATAAAGAAAAAGAGATGTTAAACGTTCTTTCAACTCTGTTGAAATCAGCCTTTAGACCTTCGCGAACATATGCGATCAGTCCTTGTGGGCCTCTAATAGTCAATTTGCCTATTTATGTGCATCAAAGAGCAGTCCTAAATTAGTGTTCATGTAGATTTAGTTAAGTTATTAGTAAACATAAAAAAGAGTCACAGAGTCCTCGTGAAAGTAATTAGACATGCATTACATACATCATTAACACTTATTCAAGAGAATCGCATAACATTCAATCAATATTCCATAAAACACATCATTCATCGACAACATATAACATTAAACTAAATAAACATAAATATGTAATAATTGATCAGAAAACTGTCTTTATTGATCTTCAATTCAGGGCTATAGACTCAATACTTCCCTATGCACACAACTGTAGGGGTTCGCATACTCAATTGCAGACTCTACCTAGGGCTATGCACACTCAGCTACAAAGCCTTTCTTCTTCTATCATAACCACTTCTTCTCGCTATCACTCCTTCTTCTTCTTCCCCTAGACTCTCTACGACACACCTATTTATAGCCTTTTTCATTCAATGCCATGGTCTGTGGACCATGGATGAATCTTAAAACTGACTCAAACTTTACATAAAAGGAGGGGCTAAACCCTCATGAATCCTATTCATATATGCAATCTGCATCCACAAATCATGGAGACTTTACATTATTTACAAAAATTGTATGAAAACATGGGTTATCTTAACCCCAAAACTGACTCAGGGGACCCCATCTCAATAATGCATTTTCTTTGTTCTATTTTTATTCCGTTATATTTGGGATCTCAACCCTAGCACTTGGGAAATTTACCCTTCAATAAAATTTTCAACTCCATTGGGGAAATAATTCCAAAGTATATTCTGAAGGGTTGTCTAAATTGATCTATGTGTTTGGTCTATTGTTTTACTATTTTCTCGGTTTCTTGGTATCTGGTTTGACCGTATCTTTCATCCTGATCTTTTAGATATATGATTTCTTTTTATTTTTTCCTTAATTTTCTATATATACACAATTTTTATCTATAATAGTTGCATATATGCTATTTGTATTGTTTAAAACTTGTGTATATGCAAGTTGTTTTTGTAAACAATGTGTACATACACAAATTTTCTTCTAGACAGTCACATATGTTTCTGAAAAAGTCGAAATTTCACTTGGTTGAATCTTTGAAAGATTGAATGTGTTTGTTTCTAGTCATGTGTGCCTTTTAAAGACTGAGAATCTTGTTGTAAATAATTTTTTCATGGTATCTTTCATTTGTGTGAGAAAATTATTGTGTCAACCTAGGGTTTTTAGTTTGTGAAGCTTGTGAAGTGTGGAATTGGGTTCCAGATCTTCTCTTTTGCATATTTGGATGTTTCTATTCTCAAGAATAACTTTATGTCTGTCATGAGATTTTTTGTATCCCATCTTCCTCATTTTCTTCTTTATATGACCTAAACATTTATCTTTTTGCATGATTCTCTTATTTTTCTTGAAAGGATTTGATTTTGTTTTTAAAGATATGGGATATTATTTACTTGAGTCTTTTTTTTAATCTTTTCAACCTATTACATTTTTCTTTGCCAAATTTTTGAGTGTTTCGTGCTTTTTTTTGCATTAGTCTTTTAAACTCCTTATATTTGAAATCCTATACTTAGTGAACTTGAGTATTTTTCATTCAATTGGTTTTGAGATCTTTTGTTTGCTTCATTTCTTGAAGATTTGGGTTTCATAAAATAAATAAAAATAAATTTTGTGTTCCTTTTTTCTTTCGTTTTCATTTCATTAGTTTTAGGTCTTTTCGTTTTTCCAACCCGGGAGTCTTTGTGGTGAATTCAAACATTCCTTCTCTTTTGGGAGTATGATTGGAATTGAAGTGTCTCTTTGCTTTATTCGTTTGGTTTTCCATGGTCTTGCTTGTCATGGTTTCTTACTTAAGATTTGTGTTAGATTATTTCATTACATATCGATGTGCGTTGGGGTTAAGTGCATTAGAAAAGATTTTTTTTTTTTTGTTTATTTTGAATGTGTGAGTGCTTATCAATTTTTTTTTTCTTAAGTAGATTCTCACATAACCTTGTAGAAATCAATTTCATCAAAGGAAAAGAGAGTTTCATTTGCATGTAGCCTAGGTTTTCTTATTGGTTTCTTTTGCATTAAAAAATCACAATTTCACTTCCATATCATTTTACCTAAATAATGGACATTAAAATGAATGCTTAACTAAAATTAACTAGAATGTTTTCTTTTTTCATAGAAACACCAATTAGTCTAGGTCATATATAGGGCCCTGGAATAGGTATGTGGAGTGTAAACTCTCTAAGGACACTTAAAATAAAGTGTAGAAGTTGATTAAAGAGTGGAAGTCCAATATCATATAGGTTGTAATGGAAAGCTTATCTCACACATGAGTCAAGCACTAGGTCATGCAATGTGTTGGGCAACAGATTCCCCCCACAACATGGTTTTGGGGCTTAAAGCTCGAGTTTTGGTCAATGTAACATAAAGACCCCACAAAATGCGGGCGCAAAGCACGAAAGTTAAGATGAGTCATAGGGTTGTCCACCCTAAAATAATGTAATTTAATGTAAAGTTATGTCGGCCTACCCATGGTCTGCAGACCATGGGATTGTATAAATAGATCTTGACTCAGGGTCCTACACAATGACTATATGGATGCAGGATAGTCTTAGTAATCTAGGAAGTTGAAAGGGAGTACGAGACTATAAAATACATTGCCAGAAGGATAGTTTGGCGAAGTGAATGGGCTCTGTGATGAATCAAGAGAAGGCATGGAGGAGAGTTGTGATGAAGGAGCTTCACTAGAATGGTGGATCCCATGCAATCTAGCCAAAAATTTACCATTGGAAGCACTGTAGCTGATTGGAAGGTGATTTTTCCGTTAAAGGGAGTGAGGGGGAAGCATTTAATATGCATATATTTTGATTAATGAGAATAATTTGGAGGGAATGGATGGATTTGAATTCAAATTGGGTTATAAATAAAATATCCCACTCCACATTCAAACACTATGCTCCCTAAGAATTTTCCTTGAGATTTTGTGCTTTAGCTTGCACCAAAATAATTGTTGTATGTCTGCAGATGATTGAGAAATACTTAAAGAGACGATTTCCCAGTTAGGATTCATGAATTTAACTGATTGGCAGCATGAAAGATTCCTTGAGAGAATGACTGCAACCAGACTTGAGCATGAGCCAGTCCAACCTGTGCTTACCAGTTTTCCTACTACATTTCCTATGTCACTGAGACCTAAACCATTTGCTTCCATGATAGGAGAAAAGAAGAAGAAGAAGAAGCCCCAACAAGCATCCGTGTGGAAATCACTACACAAAATCCATCAGAGGTTAGACAAAAGGGTAAAATGGATAGAACCAAGTAGCTGATGGAACCTTTGGACCTAGATGAGGAAGAACTAACCATGGGAATTGAGGAGATTGATGCAGAGGAAGTTGAGTCGATAACATGGATACCACCGAGGAAATCTATGGCCAAGGTTCCTAGAGACCTAGATTCAGCAAAGTTCATGGTCTCTACACCATTGCTGCTAGGAAATTTACCTTTTGAGGGCAATCTTCTGGCTTGAATACCATACTTAAAAATGGAGGAGTGGGACTTAGGGGATCACCCGAAGTTCCCATAGCTGGAATCGACCAAATACCTAAAGAAGGTGTATTATGAAGAATCAAAGGTTACACAGCTTGAGCCAATGAAATGGGTGACCAGAGTTGGGTGTGTGGGGCTACTCAATATGTTGTGGGTGTCGCATTTAACACTGGTTCATGATGGGTTGTTGTGGTTGGGAGGGCCCTTCCTAATCATGGATATGATAATTCACCGGATAATACTCTTGCTGTATCAAGGAATAGACCCAGCGGATGCTTTCATAGGAAAATCACAGGAGAAGAGGTTAGCAAACCAAATGAAGAGTGACTTCGGGTTGGTGAAGAAGTCACTAGTTATGCAATCGTTTCCATCTCAGATGGCATGGTTTCATTTGTTGCACAAATTTTGGTCAGGAAGATCATGAGGAAATGTTGCCTTGATGAAGTGTTAGTGCCAGTGGTATCTCTGGCTATGTAGTTCGCCAAGGGAGTCCAATATAATTTGGCTAAATACTTATTTCATGTGTTTTTGGAAGATTGTCGAGAGGCCCAAGATGAGGGCAAAGAATTTCATTATTCCTAGCTACTTTTGTTGATCACGCCAATGGCGTGGAGGACACCAGGAGAAAGCCAGTTCCCCCACCATGATCCAGGTCTCTGCGAGGCCGTGAAGTTCACCTCAGTGTGGGCGACCAAGGACTCCGATCATGTCATGCAGACTAAAATATTTTGGGTCTTGTTTGAACCAAAGTTGAGGATGGTGAATAACCATTAGACGCAGTTATCACCAAGTTTGCATGCAAAGTATACCAATGTTGCTAGTTTCAATGCATATTTCTGTGAAGAAATGTGCCACAGGCACATGGCACAAGTTTCCATAGCTAGTCACCAAGATGACATTAATGGGGTCATTAGTAAATGGTCGAGTAACTGGCTCATCCCATTGGATGAGGGTGCAGTAAGCAGTAAGGTTACCGAAGGTGAAGCAAAGAAAACTAGATTTGCAACAACAACAGCGAAAGAGAAGAAGAAGGAAGCACAAAAGGCTTCCACAAAGGAAAATGCCATGGAAAAGGAAAATACCATGCAAAAAAAGGAGGCTTCTACAAAGGAGAAAGAAGCAATGAAAGAGAAGGTCTCCGCCAAAGAGATAGAAGTGCTAGAGGAGAAAGTTGCCACCAAGTCGCAGGCCACTATTGACCTCGAAGAATATGAGACAGAGCACAGTAATGAAGAGGTTGAAACAAAGGGTGAACTGGAAGGGGGGGAAACCTTGGAGTTCCTTTTCATTGTGAAAAAGAGGAAGAAGTGGAGTTCCACGGGGCTACACAAGAAGTCAAAATATGACAAGTTTGCAAGCAGGACCCCTTTGATCCTCATGGAGGGGGACCTAGACAAGATCGCTGATGTGGTCTACGATGCAGCAGAGAAAAATTGAAGGCACATTGAGGATGAGTACCATCAAGGATTGGACAAGGTGTAGTAGGGCCTAAGTGAATTCCAGGTCTAGACAGGCATTATTCAAGTGACCGTTGAATAGGTGAGCCTAAAACAAGAGAGCCCAAAACAAGTGAGCCTGAAATAATCGAATAGGTCAACCTTAGCAGCATAACTCATCATGCACCTCTGCATAGTGCAGGTACCAGAGGGGTCACTACACATTGAGACAATAGAAGATAGGGTGCACCTCTTGCACATGAAGGATTTGAGTCTGAACCTTGTGGCACTCCCTATTCAAAAACTGCATGGGCTGCATCAAGGGGTATTAGATGAGCTCAGGGATCAGGAACAATGCACACTACTGGTAATCAATGAAGAAAAAATCAACAACCAATAGATGGTCAAGGAAAAGGTGCAGGCTCTTAAGGAACGTTAAGAAGTTACTACACGTAGTCAGCAGATAGAAGCAACAATAATGTTATATATTCTTCTTGAATGTGTACGAAAAGAAGCTACTTTAGGATGTGGATCACAAACAACCCTAACAATAAAAATGGTTATTAAATAGTGTAGATCTATAGCATATGATAGAAAGAAAATGTGCCAAAGCCCTGATCTATGCAACAGAAATATTTAAACAACAAAATGGAATAGTAAAGTAAGCGCAAATAACTCCAATAATCCAATGGAAACCAGCTATATAAAGAATATATTTTATTAGAAAATATCCATGAAGGGAACAAATAATGTTACCAGTCCCCCTCTATGGGATGGGTTCTTGGTTACCCTCAATGTGTTTATATTTTTGTAGAGTCTCTCTCCTCTATAATGTATAAAACCCAGCAAACAAAATGTTTGAGCTCAATGAGAACTCAAATGAAAAAGAAAATGGTGTGCAACAATGATAATAATCAGAGTTACAACAGTGAGTGCAACAATGAAAATAATCAAAAGTGAAGAATAAATGTAAAACACGTCTAATTATAACAAAATATTAGGTTATCCTTGAAAAAAGAGCAATAATAAAATATTGTTAACCCCATTTTAGAATTAACCCTTTGGAATATTTTATTATATTTGGTTTGAAGGGAAAAAGTATTTAACCTTTTATTTAAAAATAATAAATAAATAAATGATTTAATTATCATCTCAAGAAATATGGTTAAGAAATAATAAACAAATAATGATTTTCCTACGAGATTAAATCAAACTTGACAAGGGATAATAAGTAATTAGTGATTAACTAATTATTCCTGGAGAAAAATAAGATAATTAATCATTTATCTATTAATTTCTCATAATTGGGTCAAATGTGGCAAGGAATATTAATTTAACAATGGTTTAATTAATTATTCTTATAAGATAATTAAATAAATGGTGATTTTTTTAATTATTCTTCATGGGTTTTAACTATAAATGACTTAACAAATGTGGTTTATTAAGTAATTTCTCACATTGAAAGTACTTATACTATCATCAAATTGGCCTTACATGGTGTACTTCCATCCATCTAATAAATTATGGCTAGATGATCATTTTTTTGTGATAACTGATTGCCCCCCAATGTATGAGTGTTAGGAGAAAAATGTATGACTGAAGTACGTTGTAAGGACACAATCACTAGACAAAGAAGTGGAGTCACAGAGAGAGAGAGAGAGAGAGAGAGAGAGAGAGAGAGAGAGAGAGAGAAAGAAAGACCAATGGAGCTGAAGCAAAAGGAGAGAGAGAGAGAGAGAAAGACAAATGGAGCTAAAGCAAAAGAGGATAGTGAGAGAGGGGGAGAGACCAATGCAAGTCTCCTTTTATGTTGTGGTACTAGATCTCAATGACGTGGGGGAGGCATTCATATACCCATCGACATAACTTAGTACAAAAATAATGATGCACCCAGAAACATGAAACTGAGCAATAAAATACACGCTGAATGGTACATGACATGGTGGCACAAATGAGCCAGAAATAATACAATGTGTTGCATATACATAATGTGCCTGGAAAAAACACGATCCATGAATGAATACAATAACATCTGACTACATGAGATATAATGGCCCTTCGCTCAAAAAATTGGTGGGAAGGAGGGTAGAACAACCAAAGAAGCCCTGTTGAATGGGAATGGGCTCTACAAAACTGAATGGATCATCTGAAGGAGACGTGCATGCTATCAACACTATAAGTGGTAGGAGCCGAATCTGTCAAATTTGTGGAACTGTATCTGAGGCTATAGCATAATCGGAAGGCATCCGATCATGTGTCATGTTACCTGAATGTCCATCTCCGCATAAGGTCTGAAACATCTCACACACACCTGGGAATCACTTGTACAATATGCTACATCATTGGACCATCATGTTTATGAATCATGAACATGAAACAATCAAGTCAAATGGAAATGATGATTCCCTTTGATTGATCTGAGGCACCGAACAAGAGCCGAAGCTGGAAAAATATATATTGTCCTCTTGGTCATTCTTCTGGAATAGATGTGCCTGATGTCAACAGAATAAGGCCCACCATAGGTGAGGCAATGAGGATCCTCAACTGAGGCACGAGGGGAAATAATAATTTTACTGATGGAATGACACCAGGGACAATGGGTAAAATACGACTGAGGGACAAACCTATGACTTCCCTTATTAGAGCATAAAGTGCATCGTTGACCTGGAAACGACTGGCTTGAATTTGGAGGGGATGGTGGACAGTATGAGTGAAGGCCAAAATGGGCAACATGAGATGAATGGTATGTAAAGATGGAAGGAATACTGTGACATGATATAATGGGATGCGAAACAAAGTCCATGTATGAAAAGGTGACCCATCGCGGATGCTTTGAACAAGGGTGATTCGATGATGCTGCCACACAGAATAGGCCCAGTGGGGACCATGAAAACATGAGAGAATGTTGGTTTCTCATCATGAAAATTGACATGTGAGATGAAAAGCACCAAGGTAAGGTCATCCCCAATGTAGAAGCATCGCATATAAAGAAATTCAATTTTTAAAGGTGACGAAGTGGCCCTTCTTGGAAAAATGGCTTCCTAGTGAAGTGTCAAATCATCAAAAACTAAGAGAGGCACATTATAGTACTTGATGAGAGCTTTCTAATGGTGCTGATGGTTTTTCAAACTATGCTATGGTTTAGTCACAATGGGCAACATAAAAAATGTTGGTTTTTCTCTAAAAGGACGTTTTCCCTAGAATTGAATTCATTTTCACATTGAGATTTCGTGAATTTAGAGAGGAGGAAAAGGCCCTAAATCTTGTGGAGATTGTAGTGAACAAACTGACCATTGGAATTGGGATCTACAACTTTCAGGCAAGTGGACTTACTTGTCTAAGGATGGCCTTAATGCTTCTTGGAACGATGGTTCCTGGTGAAGAATTAAGGGAAGAGGAAAATGAGAGTGAACTACTATAGGAGGTCTAGAATCATCCTCACCCACCAATCCAAACATGGGGACTACGTGGTAAAGGTGGTATGACATAAAGTAGAATATTTTGAGATATGGTATCAAACATCTATGATATGGGATGTGAATATGGCTCACCAAAGAGGCCAGTAGGACAAACTACCCAAGGAATGGGAGGATAATTGACCATACCTAGATCTATAGGGATCTAGGCCGAGACCTATGTTAATAAATTGAGAAGATGGCTAAGGGAAAACCATCATGCCCCCAAGCATGGGATACTACCCGCAATCATTTTTGATGGAGGGGACTGATCTAGTATGCAAAGGTGGGAATGATGCCCCCTAGCAGGATGAGTTTGTGGAGCGCCATTGTGTTCTGAGTGCTCAAACAATGGATTCAAGCATCTCGTCCCAACTTGGCACAAAATCCTCCAAGGTACGATAAGGAGATGTAGGGACCTATGTGCCACCCAGTATGCTATGGGCGTACATGATGTATTTAAAGTAGTAGACTCCAAACAAATTTATGTTTTATGTGATACATAATGTGATTATTCATCTTTTATATGAATATGATGGTTCACCATGTGTTGTGTTTATGGTTATCTTATGTAGTATACATGTGATAAATGCCAATATAGAATGTTGTTTGCAATGGTATCTACAAATTTATTTTGGGTTCTAGGAATAAACTAAAAGTAATGGTTTCAAATTTACGTACCAACAAATTAACTCGTAGAAATTTTCTAAATAGTACTTGGTTATGCACATGATACACATCATTCAATTGGATGACAAGAAGCAAGGAATCTAAACAAAGATGAAGATAGAGGATGTGATGATCAAGGGCATTGACTAACAAACCTATCACTACTTCATATTCACCTGGTTATTGGTGGAAGATCCAATTCACTTGCCGTTCAAATGGACTAATGTATGCAATGGTGTGAAAATGACCCAGGCTGCCACGGGCTAGATTCCTGGAGAAACGACTCGCACCATCAACATAACCGATATACGGTGTGGATAATGGATCCATCTAAAAGGTGGAAAAGACAACAGATGAGATGATGCAACCTAACTAACTGCATGACATAAATAAAGACACGCAAATAAATGGAAATTTCTTGAGGTAGACTGCACGGAGAGGATTACGAAGGAGGTGGCCTTCAAAATCCTCTAGAAGAGATGCCCCCTTGCCTAAGTGCAAGTGTAATTAGGGGTATACTTAGCTTCCGGTGTTTCCTTATCAGAATATAAGATGAGTGGATGGAAGGACGACTGACTAAATGATGCGGAAGAAGTTACCTGGTGTGTCATCATGAGAAAGAAGGTTCACGTACACATCATCTGGAATGGTAGACGATGATCTAGTAGATGGAAAATCTACCGATGTTGAGACCTAGGTTTCCAATGAAGGAGGTTCGATAGAAGCGCATGCAGAAACCTCAAAGAGTTTTTCCTACGAGGAACTCAAGGATGACAACATGTAAAGGGTATGTATCGTGGAGTCTATCATCTCGACATCGAGGGGAGGGACCATGATAATGGGACCATAGTCCCTCTATTTTGGTGTACTAGTGGTACCAAAATCCAGAGGTAGAGGAGTAGGTGATCCACTACGAGTGGCCTTGAAGTCACAAAGCACTTGAAGGAAATCAAGAAATTCATTGAGATGAGGGAAACAATGGGAATAGTGACCATAATGATTACACAAGGCACAAGGGTGATTTGTATGCAACATTTTGAGTTTCCTGGTTGGTCCCGATAAGGTAAGTTGGACCTTCGGGATATTAGTCTCATGGAATTTTCATGAACTAAAGGTTTTAGATGAGGAAGTTCATGAAGGTTATTGGTGGCATGCCCAACAACCTCACACACAATGCATGAAGGTGTCAGCTTTGGAGCTTTGGGAGTTGAAGGTGATTGGGGAGCCTTGTCGTTAAGTTCTTTCTTCTTGGCTTTTACCCCCAGTTCAGATGCTTTCACAAGAGGAGTGGGTTCCTGTTGAGGTTGCGGTGGAACTGGAGTAGTGATAGGGGTCATAGGGACCAGTTGAACCGGGATGAAATCATGGTATGGCCTAAGTTGACTAGGTAGACTGCTCACTGGGGGCTCAATGTACCACATTGGGATCCCCAAATTCATATTAGGGAGAGTCAATGAAGCCATGATAGGGACAGAAAAGATTCCAGGAGGAGGACTAAAGAAAGGTATATGTCCTATAGGATAATCTCCTCACGGAACAGCTCTTGGATGGTTAAGACCTGGAGGAATATTTCTTAATGAGAACAAAGGAGAGGCACCCACAAAAGGAGGAGGTCTTGGGGGGCTGGATCTAGATGGCTCAGCTGAGATGGTGACCATGGGTGTTGAGGAGCTAGTCGTTGATCATATGTACCAGATTGCTTTTGAGCAACTCGTGATACTTGTAACATGCAAACAGTCAAAGAGATAGGCTGAGAGATAGGAGGAGGAGGAGTAGGTAAAGCACCCAAAAATGAGGAATCTTTGTAGACTCCAGGTGAAACACTAGTGAGGGGGGTGGCAGACTTCTTGTTAGACATCGACAAGATAATGGACTCAGGGGAGGTCAAGGATGATCGCTCGTAGCATGTCAATTGATCGATAGTGAGGATGCTCCCTTCATGGTGGGAAAACATCTTGCGGAAAACTATAGACATGACGACCGACATGGTATAAGCATAACTATGACCCAAGAGAATGTTGTAATCTAGAAGGGAATCACTAACCTCGATTTCTACATGAACAGCGTTGCCCGCAAGAGTCATTGGAAAATTGCAATACATGTCGAGAGGCTAGGAGGAGTGACCATCCCAAGCATGCAAGGTGATGGTGGATGGGGACAGTTCAGGTGACTTGAGTTGCTTCCAAATAGTAGAGGACATCATGTAAGTGGATGTACCTATGTCAATAATGCATCGGGAGATGATGGAATTATGTACTCTTGCTGGTATCTAGAGAGCAACGGATGGAGGTAACGGAGGATGTTCTGACATATCAACATGAAATATAATAAAACAGTGATCTGAAGGATATACTGTGCCCAAATCAGTTAGTAGATCTATCTTTGGAGATGGGCATGACGGGAGCACCTCCAACATCAACATGGTAGCAAGTGATTGTGCCAAGTTGTCTACTATATTGTATGTATGAGAAGCTCAGTTAGAAGCTGCGTTATAGTATAATGGTCCCTTGGGGATCTTGGGAATTTGTTACAGATCCATTTGGGCACATCATTCACATCATTCATATTAGTACATTAGGGCTCATTAAACCCTAATTCAGTTGCTGCATTCCTTAGACAAGTCACCACTTTGAATACCTCCTTCCCTGAGCGTTTCTTGGCCTGAAGCCCTCCATAATTTCCTCCTTGAGGGGCTAGCGCAACCTTGGTCAAGGGTAAGTGAACTTCAGTGTAGGTAGGTCCATGTCAGGGTTCTTTCCATAGAAATTAGGCCCACTTTGACTTGTGTTGGGCAAGTTTGAGTGAAATCATCATAGGTTTCTAGGAATATTCTTATGTTTCGGAGCCATCTAGAATATTCCCACACTTATCATCCCCTATGAGCTCGAAATTTGATAGGGAATAAGTTAAGTAACCTCCTATCCTCTCATCCCTTCCTCCATGGAATATAACTCTAAGTTTGGAAGGCCATTCAATACCCTAATTTATGACCAAACCTCCTCCATTTTCCTATAAATTGAGCACTCATCTACATGATGAGGGGTTGGAATTTGAGATTTTGTAAGGAGATATTGTTGGTACGAGAATTGAAATTATAAGAAAGTATTGTTATGTTTCCAGAGTGTTGTTCTATTGATGTGATGTTGGTTGGAACCCAAGCTAGAAGAGTGGCTGTTAATAGTTAATCATCAAGATTGGGTGAATAAGTGTAACTGATGTAAATAAATAATAATAAATATGAATAGTCACCAGGAGATGAAGTGAACAGTATCTCCCTCATGTATATAATAAATATCAACCTAAATGAATACATGTGAATTGATTTAGAGGAGTTACTACCTGGCCTGACATGGTATCAGAGCCAGCTCCCAAAATTAGGTTTTTTGTAACTCCTAGTGTTAGTTTCTGCCTATGTTCTACCTATTTTGTAGAAATCACACCTTCCCATTTGAATGAATTCAATTTCCCATATATACATTGGCCCTTGCTCTAATGCGTAGCCAGCTCTCATATAATCTGTGGTATGAAGCCTTCTCCACCTACTATTCACCATTATTCTCGCTGCTCCTTGTACTGTGTTGAAATGCTATCAATGAATTTCATAAACATCTGAATGCTACTCTCTCCCTCACCACGTTGCTCCCTCCATTTCAATGAATTTCAAAAACATCTAAACATTGCTCTCTCCCTCACCATGTTGCTCCCTCCATTTCAATGAATTTCATAAACATTTGAACGCTGCTAACTTTGTTTTTGACATAACGTTCACCCCGTAACTCTGGCTAGTTTTCGACCCAGCCTCGACATCCGGTTTCTTCTGAGCATCCATGGCCAAGTCCACCTCAAGCTACTCCATCCTGGACTAATCAAACTATGCTATAGGACAGAGCAGCACGCATATGAGTAATAATCAAAGTGATTCATTCTGGTAAGCAGTCGTAGGGGATGGAAGCATTAATATGAGATTTCACTACCAAAACTCACAGCCCTAAAGCTTGCATGACTAACTGAGAATATCCAGTGCAGGTGACATCTATATATGAATTAGTTCTGATCCAGGCACACATTACTTCTGCTAATATTTTTATATGTACAAGCAATCATAAGAAACATGTTTCTTTTTCTTCAGTGTTTTTGGCCTCTTGATTTACGTCCCTAGAAGAATTGAAGGCTGAGAGACAGAAAAAGAAAGAGATGTAATTTTCAATAGTAAAAAAAAGGTATGCAGTCAAGGTGTAAAGCATAGGATTTGAGCTTTCATGCAAGTTATGGTATTTTGGTACTAGCGGGATGATATTGCCTATTATATTTCTCTTGAATTGCAACCATATTGTAATACAAAAAAATTGGGTGATATTCTATATGGATAGAATATAGTTTTTCTCTTTGTATATTAAATCAATTTCTTAAGGGAGAATAAGGTTGTATTATTTTGAAGCACATTTTGCCAGCAGAAGTTTTTTTTTTACAGTATGCATTCAATCATATCTATTGTGGGAATAGTTGTCACTGACAAGGAGAACTATCCTGAGTGGTCCCGGATGATAAAACACACCCTCATTTTCAATGAGTTGTGGAAAGGTGTGTGCATTGGAGACAAAGACAAAGAGCCAGAACAACCTACCTCAGACAAAGAGCTCGCCAATTGGGAAAATAAGAACAACAAAGCCTATGCATTAATTGTAGCATCTGTAAGTGAAGAGGTGATTCGGCATATTTCTCCATTTTCAACTGCTTTCGAAGCCTCACAAAAGCTAAAAGAACTCTATGATTCACATTCTGCACTTTAATTTGTTCAACTCATGATTAAACTCTTCACTCTAATTGCAAAATAATGATCCTCTTGCTCTTGCATCCAAAGTAAAATCTATAATGCATGATATCAAAGCCACTAAGGTTGAATTGGATATTCCTCATATTGCTTTTCTCAAGGAACTTTATCCTACTTACTCCAATTATCTTGAGTCATTACAAGCAAATGGAAATCTCAAATATATTACCTTTGAATCTCTTGTGAAAAAATTTGTTGAAAGAGAGAAAGCTTTTGGAAAGAAGATAGACCCTGAATCTTCTGAAGAGGTTGTGTGCCTTGCTCATAAAGAAAAGAATCTTGCTCAAGATTCTTCCAAAGGAAGAGGTGGTTGAAGAGGAAGAGGAAGATATTTCAGAGGCAGGGGGGGCAGACACTCTCAAGGAGAAAAGTCAGACTTGCACTACATGTGCAGCAAAAGAAATGGATCGCATGATGCCTCTACATGCAAGTTATCTTGGGACAAAATTGAGCAGAAAAGAAACCAACAGAAAGGTAAAACTAATGACACAGAAAAAGGTAAAGCACCTGAACCCGCTCATTATGTGGTGGCACAATGTAATGTTGGAGTAAATGAAGACATATCTAATGCTTCACTTGCTTCTTGGAAAAATGATTGGTTTCTTGATTCAGGAGCAACTTGCCACATGAATCATAGAAAAGATTTTTTTGAAGAATTTACTGACAATTTTGATGGAGTAGTATAATTTGTAGACCAATAAAAAATCAAGCCATTAGGGATGGGCATAATCAGGCTCAAATTGCCTAGTCTTCTAGACTTCCTTCTGCATCATGTTCTATATCTCCCACAGCTAAAGAGAAACTTGTTGTCCTTGGTCCACATCCGCCAGTAAGGTCACTCCATTCATATTTTTGATGGCAAGATTGAGGTGAGAAAAGCATCTGACCACTCACTTGTCATGAGGGAAATAGAAGAAGAAAGGCTTCTCAAACCGCAAGGTACCTCTGCTCGTGCACAACATTTCTCATACAATTCTCATTATGAAGAAGGTACACTTCCATCAAGTTTATTATGGCATGCTAGATTTGGACATTTGAACTATGACAGCCTCCACTTGTTAAAGAAAAATGGTGTTGTTGCTTTGCCTACAATTCCTAGGAAACTTAAGCAATGTGATGCTTGCATTCTAGGAAAGCATAGAAAACAGCCTTTTCATGATTCACATTCAAGAACACATAGAAAAATTGAACTCATTCATTCAAATTTATGTGGTCCAATGCCTGTTCCTTCTGCAAATGGAAATAAATATATGATGACAGTTATTGATGACTTGTTACAGGGAAAAGTGTCTATATAGAACTGCTCTATCCCACTAAGGTGTGACAATTGCCTTAGAAACAAATAGAGAAAAACTACTTTTGTTTTTCCTTTATGAATTATAGATAGAGAGGAATAGAAAGGCCAACCTCTGTCTTACGCTAATCCTTTGATTCGATCCCTCTCTTCTTTGATAGTCCTCAGCTACCTGCTCCCTTGCACACCCAGCTTCACAAAGTACCTGTAAGATCACAGAAGCATAGCACTATACAAAGACATGGATCTATATTCATAAACAATCTAGGATCAGATGTAAATTGACCATACAAATGTAACAAGCATCAATGATACAAAAGCATGGAGGAAAACTCAAATAGTTTTTATTGATAAACAAGAAAAGATCCAGGAGGAGTTACAACCAGTTGTTCCGACCCAGCATCAACCTCCTAGCAAAGAAGCCCCTCTTCACCTCAAACAAAGCTTAGATCACCCAACAATCTGATGTTTGTCTCTAGAAACCAACAGCAATTCCTTACAATATGCAAAATTCCAGCCTCTGGATCTCTGGGATGAGGGATCCATATATAGATATCTGTAAGGGGGATGAGTCAACTTGTGATTTGATTAGTGTCTTCTCTCTGATAGTTCTTGCTTCCACTTGGAGACTGAAGGCATCTTACTCATCCTTGGTCGAATTTAGTGAGGCAAGTGTCACAGGAGAAGATTCTTGAAGCTTCCATTGTCTTTCCACCTCGCGGAATGACACTGCCATTTGTCATTTCTCACCCATCGCACCCCACAGAAGGGACTTTTGAAATGAAACGCACCCTCACAGTGTATTTAGGTGAGATGCAATGCACTTAGCCAGTGGAGTAGCTGCAGTGATCTTGTTTTGACCAATTCTGAGCAGTTTCTCATGGAGAACTTCTGGGAGAAGCTGTAATCTGTTGACCTTGTTCCTTTAGGGGTTAGAACAACACTTTTAGGGACTTAGGAGCCCTTGGTTTATGGAAATTTCATGCTTAGGGTTGTAGGGCACAAAAATGTCTATAACAGTTGCCCCCTAAAGTATGAGGCCGTTAACCTTTTGGTGTCGGGTGAAATGCTTTATTATGAGGATCCGAAGTTCTTTCAATGCTGGGAGGAGACCTGTAATAAGATACAATACAATACATTATCTTCATACTATTTTCATGATCTAGCTGAGGCAGGCATTCCCATGCTTAGCTTTATAAATTCATTTTCATGTACATAGGACAGACAATCATCTGAGTGTAGACTGATGATTCTGATAGAGCCATCATCCTTTTGAGTGGATGATTATCTGTGCAGCAATGATGTACATTTAATGTCTTTATTTCCCTGAATATATATCACAGCCCGGATGGATGAAACTAGATCCGGGGTCTTCAATCTCATCCGATCTTCAGTCGAAGTACAAGTCGATCCATGTGAGAAATGTTCTGAAGTCGAACATGGAAAGACATCGCTTGATTACCAGTCAATGATGTAAACTGTTAACAAGCGCAAGAGGAATCACCGATAATGATAATGACCCTCAAGGTACTGCAGTACAATTCACGTGGTGTGAATAAAGGACTTGGCGTCAAACACCACGCAAAATCTTTCAGTCGAAGGCCATTGATGTAAACCTATCGCCGGAAGTGAGAAACTTGCCATTGAGGCATGCAAGCTTCAAAGTACTGAATGGGGTGTTCCTAGATCAAATTCTTGGATAATGAGCTGATGTCGACAAGAAGTGATCCGTCACAGGAGGGCCTTAATGAATCCCACATCAATGACACAGAACGGAGCAAATGATTTTAATGGAGGTGAAAACGACCTGGTGATATAAGGTTCAGGGTGGCAGTCATGAAAGAATGGAGTATAATGTATGGTAGTGGGTGAGACACAGTTGAATTCTCTGAATGAATTCTCTTGAACATATCGGTGACACTGATGTGATGGATTGGTAGCATTAACCCCAAATGTGGATGGTATGGCGTGACCATGGTGATGTGACTGGTGAATGAAACAACCCAACCCAACTCGGACACGGAGTGGAAGTGTCATGCTCAAGAGCGACTTGCTACCAATAAAGTTTCTTTGAGTTTTCTTCCCAATTTTCCCCAGTCATTCCTGACCAGTACCTCTTTATTTTTGTCAAGCTTGAGGAGGATAACATATGCTTGTTCTATAATTTTCCCTTCGGGCAAACCCATCGCTATGTTTTAACGAGCCTAGCGATAGTGAAACTCGTTCTCGTCTATAGACAAGTTTGTCGCTATTAATCTTTTTAACGAGTTTAACGACAAAGATAACTCGGTCCTTTTCAATTTTAAAGAGTCTGAAAAGGAACGTAAAGGTAACTCCAAAATTCCTTTTTCGTCATCTAATCCCTTAAGTCCGAAAAATTATAAAACAATACAGAAGGGATGAATTTTTTATACTTTTAACGAGCTGAACAAAACAAGCGCTCGATCTTTTTGTGTAATAATCCCTCAGGTCCAAAAAGATTAAAATCTAGAGGAGGGATAACACTTCCTGTCCCTTTAACGAGCTAGAGAGGCCAATGGCTCGGCAATCTTTTCATATTTTACAAGTCAGTTGAAAAGAGCTTAAAAGAGACTCGTCTTTTGAGGAATGAGTGATAAAACAGGTAGCAACTGATTCCAGGTAAGGTTTGGAATTTTCCAATCACGACAGTGTCACAAGGATGGCTAGTGAAATCACTCTTCGCAGCTGTTCCTCAAAATGGGTAAACAATCAAATGGAGGTGAATGATCGGCCAATGAAAAAGTGGAGGTGATGGTACAAACACGACCAAGGCTTTAACGGCTGAAGTACTACATTCACGATAGTTATTTTCCAGGGAATAGTTCATTTTTTAACGAGCTTAAACACGGGTGGAAACATTTGCTCATGTCTTATGTTTATTTTTTAACGAGCTTGAACTATGTGCTAAAACTGCTCGATGCGGGTTTATTTTTTAACGAGCTTGAACCCTGTAGTAACACTGCTCGTGGCGGGTTTATTTTTTAACGAGCTTGAACCCTGCAGTAACACTGCTCGTGGCGGGTTTATTTTTTAACGAGCTTGAACCCTACAGTAACACTGCTCGTGGCGGGTTTATTTTTTAACGAGCTTGAACCCTACAGTAACACTGCTCGTGATAAGTTTGCATGCCCCCAGCATAATAACGCAAATCGAGGTGCATGCCCCCCAAGCTTCATTGCATTCAACTCGGTGGTTGGAATGAAGGTTTACCTTTGAGATTTGGAAAGGGGATTTGTTTCATTTTTTAATGAGGTTGATACAGTAAAAGAACAATCCTCATGACTCCTTGTTTCATTTTTTAACGAGGTCGACACGAGATAAGAACCGTCCTCGGAATCCACTGTATTTACAATATTTGATAGAAAATCAAAAACTGATGGATGATTAAGGTTGATGGAATAATCTTCGTGGTAATCCGGAAGATGGGAGAGATGGTGGTAATCTTCCCATGGTGCCTCTCCTATCATCATTGATTGAATGATTCCTTTGTTTGTAGAATGTACATGCGACCAAGGATCTGAAGAGGTGCCATATTCCTTAGACCTATCTGTCCAAACACTCGATGAGCGTTTATTTGGGTTTGCCACCCAGGCTAGGAACATTGATTGCTACAATATTTCCATTGGGCTTGGGGGCAAAACCATTGCATGATCCATGTTGATATCGTTTTCTGAGATCTTTTTAGAAGATATCATATTGCAGGTTCCTACCGATGCTACTTCTGCCAGATTGATTGGAGGTGGAAGGGCGAAAGTTCCCATTAGTATAGGATCTTTTAATAGGCCTACTCCAATATTTTGAAGCGAATGGGGGCTTCCATGGATCATGGGAATGCTTCCTGTAACTTGAGAACCATTGGGGAGGAAATTTTGTTGATCGATGATTATAATCCCTCCTTGGAAGGGAAATGCAATCTTCCTAAAATAGGTCGACACAACGGCCGCCATAGCATATATCCATGGCCTTCCTAGTAGGATGTTGTAATCAAGATTTCCATCAATTACTTCAACATCTATTTCTACCGTTTTCCCTCCTAGTTCAACTTTCAAGTTACTTAGAATACCATATGGGGTATATGTCCTTCCGTCGAATGCTTTTAATGTCGTCGAAGATCGCGACAAGGTTGGAGATCCTAAACTTTTCCAGCAACTCATCGACTTAATGCATGTAGATGCTCCCTCATCAATAATTGTTCGATGAACAGTTTTGTTGAGGGCTTTCACTTGAACAAGGAAAGCTAGTTGAGATGGTAATTGAGGATCGTATCCTTTATGGTCGAAGGATACAAGATTGGAATCCTTTGGGTCTATCCCACCAATGGCTAATAATAAAGCCTGCCTTTGGGATGCGCAATTCTGTAGTACTTCAAGAGTTGACATAGCGGATGGCGATTGTGCCAAATATTCCACTATATTATAATGTTGTGCTGCTCTAGCGCGAGGACTAAACGTCGGCTTGTGTACTACTCCCTTTGGCGGTTTTATTGTCAATTCAGGAATGATGGGTGGCGCAACTTCTGTCGAAGTTGTTGTCGAACTACTAGGTTGATCTTTATCCTTGTTGTTCGACAGCTGTGGATTCCCATAATCTTTGTTCCTTGTCAATATCAAAGCATCATTTTGCTGTTTTGAAACCGATAACATTAGCACTTGACACCGGGAAGCATCTTCACTTTCAACCAGATTTGCTCCTGGATTTGGAAACGGATCAGTTAACACTGCGGAGGTTTTCGAATTCTTGAAGAATTTTTTAACCTCAGCTCTGTGTGGACAGTCTGTGGTCCTATGATCCTCATCGCATATGAAGCATGGATTTTTTGGTTTCCTATCTCCAGGAGGGTTTGAAGAAGATTTTTCAGGTGATGATTCCTCCTGTTTCTTCTTCTTCCCTTTGCCTTTCTTCTTGCTCCCTGGTTGTTTGGTTTCTTTGCCTTTATCTGTCGATACCGCATTTACTTCCAAAGCAAGAAGTTCATCTTTTGCATTTTGACATGAAATATTACGGGCCTTTTTGGATGTAGCCTTTGTCGATTTCGTGTCTGTTGTGCCAATCACGCCATCGCCGGCATGAGAGTCATTGTTCGATTTAGGAGGGGGAGGAATTGAGAGTTCTGGTCTAGGGGCGTCAGGTATTTTATCGTAGAGCATGCCAGACTGAGTGTAAATCAAGTCCAGATATTGTGCACGAGCGATAACTTGCTCTTCTGTTACGACTCCCCCCTTTGCCACATCTTCCGTGATGGAAGGCAGTAATGACTTGATAAACCATTCAGCTAAGAGCTGATCGGGGACATACATTTTTACCATCCTACGACGACGTCACCACTCATGTATATGATCAGATATGTGAGTGGCCGTTGTCTGCTTGAAGTTGGTAAGAAGTTCTGTTCCCGTTTCGTACCTTATCGGTAACTGAAAATGGGTTAAAAAGGTTGTGGCTAAGGTACTGAAGTTGTCAAACGAAGCTCTAGGCAATTCGATGTACCATTTTGCCGCCGGGCCCATTAACGTCCTCTAAAAGAGGCGAAGTCTTATCGAATCATCATTTAGGGTGTTTGATGAACACCATAGCTGAAAGGTCATCACATGATTTGATGGATCTTCACCCGGATTTCCATTAAATTTAGGAATATCTGATGGAAGTTTATGCGGAATCACTGGCCACCAAGGGGCGTAAGCAATTGGATCGTTTGTTAACCGATTTAAATCAGGTAACTCTAAAGTTGCCACAAAGGGTAACTGCTGATTCAGGTTAGGTGAAGCATACCCAGGATACAATGGGATTGCCTGAGCAGTTGGTCTTGGCATACCAGCATAATGCATTTGATGCTGGTATGTTTGGTACAGTTGGTGGGCATGACCATTATAAAATGGTTGATTTTGACCGTTTTGAATGTACGGCTGTCCACTATTAGCAAAGATTTGTTGCTCAAAACCTTGGTATACTTGTTGGAATTGCGGTTGTTGGTATTGTACTAGCCATGGCTGTGAAGCCATGTGTTGTTGACCGATACTAATAGTTTGACCAAGATGAGGGGTAATTGTACCCGTCTGAACCTGTGTCATTCCACCAGTCGGCGATTATGGTTGAGTCGCAGGGTCAAGGGGCTGTTGCATTACAACTTGAGAAACCTGAGGTTGGCATACAACAGGCATCGCTTGGACTTGCAACACCGTCACAATAGCTCGTGTAGTTGGGATATTTGACATAGGTAAGCATTCTTGCATCGAGTATACAACTCTTGGTTGTTGAGGTAGTATAGGTACCCAACCGCTTGATGTAATTCCAGTATAACCTGAATGAGGTTGTGAACTCCCATATGGATATCCTCCCGGAGGGGATAATGAAAGGGTATACTGCCCTCCATATGGTGGTAATCCAGAACTCAAGGGTATTGTTTACCCTTGGGGGCCGGGATGCCCAAATTGACCTCCAAATGGATCAACTTGTTGAGACTCAACATAAGAGTTTCCGGATATTATTCCGGATGAACAAACAGGAACAAACCATACTGTCAAAATAGCCCCTGAGTGGACTCCTTCTAGAAGTTGAGATCTAGTTGGGACAGATGGTATACCGGCGAACATTGTGGGAGTGATAGCAGGGATTTCTGCCGTCGCTGTGTCAGACGACACAATCCTAGATGTTGACGGTTGTTCAGACATTTGTAGTCTATCCAAAAGATTACCTAGCGATTCTACAGGAGCTTCCGCTGGTGGTAGACTAACTTCTGATGAAGAAGGATATAGAGTGACCCCGACTCCAAATTGCGTTGGAGTACTTGTTTGAGGATCTTCTACAATTTCTTCTATGGCAATTAGACCAGGTGGAAGGGGAAGACCGTCAGGTCCGTAGAATATTTCTGGTGCCGAAGAAGGTGTGAAATCGGTAGCGAGAGATGTTTGAAGAGCAAGACTCTCCGAACCGGTTGTAGATGGAACTAGTTCGGTAACACAAGTGTTTACTCTCAGACTAGGATCAGTATCACTGTCCTTCTGTGGTTGCTGAACTTCTTCTGTAGAGGCAGGGATTCCAGAAATGTTTTGAGTAACCGGAGTCTATGATGTCATTGGAACACTTGTTCTAACTTTAATAGGATATTTGGAACCGGTTAAACGAGTTCGCTTTGTCCGTACTGGCTTCGATTCCGGAGACAAAGACGGTTGACTCGTAAGCCTCCGCGAACGACGGGGTTTCAATTGACTTTCTTCCACGATTGCGGATTACTCGATCAACTAAAATAAAGGGGAAGTATGTTTCCGAATTAAATGAATTTTAGACGCTTTGACACAACTTGTTTTTTCAGTTTTTAAGAGTCGAGGAAAAACAAAAGAGGACTCTAGTCTCCTTCGATTTTTAATGAGCCTGAAGTGACAAGTGCTCAGATGGACCTTTTCCGTTAAGGAGTCTAAAAAGGAACGAAAGGGACTGCTCTGGAAGTCTAGGTAGAGGGAGTACCAAACCAATCGCAAAACTGCAGAATAAATTTTACGGTACGGCAGTCAATCTTCCCGAATGCTGTGTTCAGTGCATTGCGATCGATAGGGCGGCACACACGGCTTCCTATGGATAAAGGATTTAAGCCTATAGGGGTCTCCCAAAATATACTCGATGGTACGTGGGAGCACAAGTCCGTACTGGCACTTATCATCTCAAAGTGGAGGAATCACCCAACCATCAGTGAGAACAATAGTTACCAGGCTTTACAACACCGGAATACGTCTCTAGCCTAGACATCTAAATGTTGTGCGTTAAGTTTGAAAGCGTTGTTAGATTCATTGAATTTATTTTAAGTTGATCTTGCTTATGAAGTTTTCCTTTCGGGTTCACAACGAGATGTAGATGTAATTCCTAAAATGCAATCTAAAGATGATAAACAAGATTTTTGTCTCTTTTATGCAATGAAAATCCTAGCTACTAGGGAAAAGAAAGATAGATCCTTTTCACAAAGAGCAAAGAGCACACTGTAAATGCACTTTCCTAAATCAAGCCAAACAGACTGTCTATATGCAAATGCACATGCATGTATTTGTTTTTGACTTTCTTAGTATATGGATGCTAAAAGGAAAGTTGATGCACAAATCTGAAATTCTTTTCAAGCAACAAATATAAACAAGCTTCTTTTCGAAATCAAAAATAGAGATGATTACGACACCTTACGATTTTGAAATGAATACTTGTTTTTGACACTAGAAGATTACAAATTCAGACCAAAGGCAATAGTAACAGGATAATCGACCATCAACAGCATTCAAACTTTCTCCTACGATCGAAATCGACACTTGCGACAGATTCAAATAAAAGGACGACAGTACGACTACACTACTTTTGCAAAGGAAAACTGTAAATGACTTAACAAACACAAAAAAACATCTACAGTTCTTTTGTACAAAGGAGGTGGAATAACAACAAGGAAAAGGAGTTTCAAACAGACATATACTGATCACAGGCAGCAAAATTCAGGAATAGAACTGGAAAAAATGAAGCACAGAAGCCACAGCTGCACAGAGTTAGTCTGATCAGCGCACTTGTAACACAGAGAATCTGAAATGCAGCGCAGGTTGTCCACTCGGGAACTGCGCTGAAATTCAGAATCTCTGAAAAGTACCTGCACTGGGCCAGAAATGAGACTCTGTTCGGGTTCCGGGTCACAGTTTGCAGTTCAGTTCTTGGTTTTTGGCCGAGTAAAAAGCAATCAGTAATTCAACAATCAGGGGTAGATCTAAGGAGGATCTAAGAGCTATCACAAGGGCAATCAGATAGTTTGTGAATCAGTTGTTGAAATCATAAACAGATCCAGTATATGGATTGAAGCAGCAGTTATCTACTTTGCATTCGTTATGGCAAATGCAGTTCGAATGCTACTTGTAAGTTTATGAAACAAACAACAAAGAATGATAAACAAACAAACTAATTAGCTCCCCAGCGGAGTCGCCATTTTGTTACAGGGAAAAGTGTCTATATAGAACTGCTCTATCCCACTAAGGTGTGACAGCTTCCTTAGAAACAAACAGAGAAAAACTACTTTTGTTTTTGCTTTATGAATTATAGATAGAGAGGAACAGAAAGACCAACCTCTGTCTTGCGCTAATCCTTTGATTTGATCCCTCTCTTCTTTGATAGTCCTCAGCTACCTGCTCCCTTGCACACCCAGCTTCACAAAGTACCTGTAAGATCACAGAAGCATAGCACTATACAAAGACATGGATCTATATTCATAAACAATCTAGGATCGGATGTAAATTGACCATACAAATGTAACAAGCATCAATGGTACAAAAGCATGGAGGAAAACTCAAATAGTTTTTATTGATAAACAAGAAAAGATCCAGGAGGAGTTACAACCAGTTGTTCCAACCCAGCATCAACCTCCTAGCAAAGAAGCCCCTCTTCACCCCAAACAAAGCTTAGATCACCCAACAATCTGATGTTTGTCTCTAGAAACCAACAGCAATTCCTTACAATATGCAAAATTCCAGCCTCTGGATCTCTGGGATGAGGGATCCATATATAGATATCTGTAAGGAGGATGAGTCAGCTTGTGATTTGATTAGTGTCTTCTCTCTGATATTTCTTGCTTCCACTTGGAGACTGAAGGCCTCTTACTCATCCTTGGTCTAATTTAGTGAGGCAAGTGTCACGGGAGAAGATTCTGGAAGCTTCCATTGTCTTTCCACCTCGCGGAATGACATTGCCATTTGTCATTTCTCGCCCATCGCACCCCACAGAAGGGACTTTTGAAATGCAACGCACCCTCACAGTGTATTTAGGTGAGATGCAACGCACTTAGCCAGTAGAGCAGATGCAATGATCCTGTTTTGACCAATTCTGAGCAGTTTCTCATGGAGAACTTCTGGGAGAAGCTGTAATCTATTGACCTTGTTCCTTTAGGGGTTAGAACAACACTTTTAGGGACTTAGGAGCCCTTGGTTTATGGACATTTCATGCTTAGTGTTGTAGGGCACAAAAATGTCTATAACATGACTACACCAGAATGTGTTGGGTTTATTTGTTGAAGAACAAATCTAATGCTTTTCAAACATTCAAGAACTTTCATACATGGATTGAAAATGATGCACAATCTCATATTGGCTCTATTCAAACTGATAATGGAAAATAATACACTTCAAATGAATTTGAAAACTATCTTCACCAACATGGGATCAAACATCAAACAATTGTGCCTTATAATCCCCAACAGAATGGTGTAGCTAAAAGAATGAATAGGACAATCTTAAATATGGTGCACTCCATGATGTTTTTCAAAAATGTAAATTTAATGTTTTGGGCTGATGTAGTTCTATGTGCTGTATATATAAAGAATATATTTCCATCTTGTTACACAGCAATTTGTCACTGTTTGTCACCGTCCCTTTTACCCCTCACCCGTACACTGGAGGACTCATTCCGGGACCTGTGAGAAGTGACATGACCTGAAACCACTTGCATCATATTCCTCTAAGTATGAGCTTCATTTGCCCTGAAGACATCTCCTGCAAAATCTCCATGAAAACAGCTCTTTTTGCATTAGCGCGGGTCCTCAGTTCACTGCCCGCGCCAATGAGGGAAATCCTCTAAAAAGGGCGCGCTATTGGCGCTCTGTCTCAAAGTCGCACTCGTGCCAACCAAATTGAGTAAAGTTTTCAACCACCAAACTCCCGAAGGTTCTCTTCAACCCATTCACCAACTGAATCTATGTTGAGCTAGGATGGTTTGGCTTCGAATCTCCATAGAAAGGAAAGTGGTTTGCCACCTTTCATGGAAGTTTCCAAGTGATAAACCTAATCCCATGAATAATGTGGTTGATCCTATCTCTTTCTTCTCTATCTATAAAAGCTTGTCTCTATGCCTTGAGCAAGCTAGTTACAGTAGTTCTGGTCCCAGCATAGTGATAGAGAGTTTGAAGCTGCAAGAGCCTTCTTTGCACCCATAAGGCCAAATCTAAGTAAGGAGATTCTTGTCACCCAAAGAGAGAGAGGCTTGTTCCTCATCCCAACAAGATTTGCAAGACTTGTGTAGCTGACTACCCAGCCAAAGGAAGATTTGACGTCAGAACAATGGTTGTATTCTTCTTTGTTACTTATTAATAATAGATGACTATCATTATGGTTCCACTCTCATTGTCTTATGTTTGATGTTGAGTTATATCTTTTCTGACTGATATATAATTGCATCTACTATATTTTATGCTTGTTTTAGTGGTGTTCTTTGCATGTGCAGGTGTCCAATCACGGAGATCGTGGGGATCGTGACCGGCCAAGGAAAAGGAACGAGGGGGACATCTCTTCTACGAACACTAGCATTGGAATCCAAGTAGGTTCTCATTATCTACTTTGCATTTGCAATTAGGAACTTGCGTGACAACATTGTGTGATTATTGCTAGACCCATTTGGGCTAGTAGGGATCGTCTCTATCCGTAGAGAGGATTTACCTCCACAACAATTTGGCGACTCCATTGGGGAGATCTTGTTGTTTGATTTGTAAACTTTAGACAGAGCCTGAAGTATGGCCAGGTAGCCTTCAAAACGCTATTGTTTTGCATTAGCGAAGTAGATCAATGCCACTTCAGTCAATCTCCAGTTTGGTTTACGGGCTAAACAACTTGGAGTTTGTCTTGTCTCTTTGGTTTTTCTTACTTTGATTGCTTAGATAGCTTTCTGGGTTGGATTTCTTGCTGTTTCTTGCTTCCTGGTTTGCCTAGATATTGTCTTCAAGCCCTGAGTCGCATGCTTTTGTTTTTGATTTAGAAAACTTGATTAGCGCGCTTTTTAGCCCTACAGTCGCGCCAATTGGCGCAAGTTGCTCAAAAACAACCCGCGCCAATCCTATAAAAGCGCGAGTTGCTGCCTGACAGTCGCGCCAGGCCTGTCAACTTTTCAGTTTGCTTGTCCTTAAGCAATCTGAGCTTGGATTTTCTGTCTTGCTGTGTCTTTTTCAATTACTGGAGTTTGTTTGATCCTGGTTTGACTGGTTTTAGACCTTCATCCTTCGGGTGTTTGCCTTTTTTCTATCGATTACACCTTTTAGCCCTAGGGCATCTAGTGGCTTGGTGCATCGAGCCTTCCATAGGAGTCTTGGGTTCTTTGATCGTCCAGTTGACTTTGTGATTACCTTTTGCATTTGCTCGGTAGTTGTTAAAGCTTTTTTCAAGTGATTTGTTTCTTTTTCGCTTGGTTTTCACTTGGCTTCATTTGGGCTTAGATCACATAGCTCATAGAGGTCTTTGCGTTTTCTTCTTGGTTTGAAGGACTGTTTTGGTGTTTTGGGGATTAGATTGTGTTCTCATTGGGTGAAATTGATCTTTTGCTCGGTGTTACTATCTCTCAAAATTTGTTTAGTGCACTTTGCCATTGAAAGGAAAACGAACAGTCTCTTTTGCATTGAATTAGTTAATGGAAATTAGAGCTTTTCATTGATTAGTGACTTTAAAGAAAAGTTTTGTTTATTGCCATTAGCTGCATTAGAGTGGTTCTTGATTGTTTATGGTCATTTTGTTTGATTGAAAAGTTCTCAACTCTCTCGTAGTTAGTGTTCATCGAACGAAATGATACTTTTTGGCATATAGCTTGCATTTAGGGAATTGTGAGAGATTACATACGATAGGACCTGGAAATCGAAACCTAATCAAAGATCAACTGTAAAATGAACTGAATGAACTTAAAAATGCATTGGAACATAACGCTCACTGTTTAGAGGTCTAGGCTAGAGACGTGCTCCGGCGTCGTTAAACCTAGTCACTTTTGTTTCACTTAAGGTTGGGTGATTCCTCCTTCCGTGACGCAACAAGTGGTCTAGCACGGACTTGAGCTCCCTCGTACCGTCAAGTATATGGGGAGACCCCACTAGGATATCATCCTTTATCCACCGGAAGCCGTGTCTGCCGCCTTACAAGCCGTAACGCACCGAACACAACATTCGGGAAGATTGACTGTCGTACGGGAAGTCCTTGGTTTTCATATGACTTCCAAGGTGTATATGTAGTTTTACGGATTTGTTTGGTAAACCTTTCTACCTAGCTCTCCAGAGTAGTCACTTTTGATCCTTTTCAGACTCCTTAAAAGAAAAGGCTCACTTGAGAATTTTGTCACTTCGGGCTCACAAAACATTCGAAGGCGACTAGAGTCACCTTTTTGTCCTTTTCTCGACTCTTAAAACATGAAAAGGTCAAGTTGTTTCCTTACGTCTTAAAATTCATTTGGCCATGATAAACATTACCTGGTTAGATCTTGTGTGTGTTAGTTTGAGTAGGGTCCTTTATCGTTAGACTCCCTTAGGTCTCGTTTGAATTTTGTCATCCTGGCTGAACCGTCGACTCCCGTTCCAAGTGATCAAGGGTCTTCGTCTTCTATTGCTCCTGAGGTACCGGTTGTAAGTGATACTCTTCCTGTTATCCCGAGTATCCAACCGATCAACTATCGTGCTCCAGACGGCGAAGGTTACGAAATTCATTGGAACCCCATCTGGGAGCCTGACGAGGATGATATTCCTTTTACCCCCCCTGGTGTTTCGTCTCCAATGTCTACCTCTCACATGGATGAGACATCTCCTAGAGTGAGTGAGACACCTGTGTTGTCAAATATTGACACTCCCATCCCAGCTACTTCTCCGCTCCCCCCACGCTATCAGTCATTGAGGGATAGGGTAAGTGTCAGGACTCCCGCTTCGACTATGTGGGATCCCCATATCACTCCCACCACGGGATCTTTTGTTTCACAAGTCCACACTACACCTGTTACTTCAGTTCCGACAAATCCAACTGTTTGTGTAGCACATTAAACTCCAGTTGTTAGTGCCGTAACAGTGTCTTCAGCCTTGAACACTGGTGCTGGTCCCCCTCACGGTCAAGTGAGTAATGGCCAGCCGGCACTCTCGCCTAGAGTTGTCCACCTTGCACAAAGTGCTCCACCCTCTTCTGGTCCTATTCCAGGAGGGGGGCCATATGATGCCTATGGACAAGCTGTTCAGGATCCAAATGCGCAAGGTCCACTCTTTTATTACGATTCTACTGGTCAATATCTTCAACTTTCTCAACCCTTGCCTACTCAACCTTTCGTTGAGGTTTCAGTACCGTTATCCATTGCTTGGAACCCTAGTACCAACTCTTTCCATGGAGGCCAAGCAATGCCTGCACAGCTTCAAGGACTGCCTAACCAAGGCCAACCACCTTATGTGCAAGCCCCCCAAGGGCAGCAATATTATGGCTAGTCTTACCTAGGACAATCTGGGGCATGGAAAATTTTAGGGGCTAATGTTCGCCCAGTGGGCTAATTTTCCATGATTTTTCCACAAAAAAGATTCGCCAATTTCCAATTTTATAAAAGACGATTCGCCCAAATTTTAGAATATAAAATTATTTTACCTTAAAAATCGCCAACATTATAGAGAGACTATATATAAAATAATTATAAATTTGATTAATTTTACAAATATATCAATAAACATTTATAATTTGCATATTAGGGATTAGTGAGATTCGCCAATGTTTTAAACTTCAAGAAAATTTTCCATCCTTAAAATTTTCCTTGATCTGGGGGCCCACAAGGACAACCCTATCAGGGACAACCTTCGGCCGCTGGTGGTCCATCGTTTACTTATCTGAGTGTCGTGGCGGAAAAAGTTGTTTGTGCGGACACAACTGACCTCCCTAGGAGTCTAAACTCTCTAGCGACAAACAAGACAAAATGGAGTGATCTTTCTCTAAATATACCTTTTACAACATGAAAACTACAAGTGTTTAGGCTTACCTTATTCCAAAACGCTGTTGTTGTGGTCTGTCCTTGCCGATCCGGATGAGCTCCTCCTTTATGTCAATTCCTGCAACCACAAACAATCAAACAATTACCAAGCACTTGCATTTCATATAATAAAACATATATTCAACATGCAGACCAAGGAACACATGAAATAACTCATTAACACAAGCTATTGAGAAAAATAAACCAGTTTGTATTAATAACGAAACAAAGAAACTCTTACAACCTGGCCTTGGTGTTGTGCAAGTTCCTCCCAGGGTCCATCAAGGGTTTTCCTCTACTTTGACAAAGCTCACCCACTTCCAAGTAGAATCAAGCAAAGACAATCTCTCCTCACAAGGTTCTAAATGGGAGTCCTAATTCCTGCAGCATTTACCCAAAGAAAATGTATAGCTCCAACCTCCCCTCCCGCTGGCTCAATGTCTTTATTTATAGTGCTGTAAAGAGGTTATTCAGGTCCACCATCAATGGGATAATCCCCCTCTTTGGGTGGGATAGCTCCCTTATTGATGGGATAAGTTCCTCCTTAATAGGGATACATGAACCAACTGGAGGCGCATCCATTTCATCAAACCGACCTCTAGAAAGTTCTAGAAGTAACCACAAGTAACTTTTTTAAGATGAAACTCGCGCATTTTGCCTTTTACAGAAGGACGCACCTGTCCCTTAACATACAGAGCGTCCATGGACGCAACTTTTGTGAACATTGTGAGCGTCCCCGCAGGTAAGGCTAGAGAGAACCTGCGACCCCAGAGATAAACACATTTTTTACAAGACTTTCTCTCTTCTTTGAGTTTGAGATGGATAGCAGAGGCATAAGACTTGCCTAAGAGGGTAGCATGACTGTTGATTTGAGCCATACTAACTGTAAGTAGTCATGGTGACATTTTTTAGTGTAACAGATTGCCCCCTAAAGTGCGAAGCCTGGAATAGATTAGGGTTTTGTAATTCTAGGAAGGGTGAAGCGCTTTATCATTTCAAGGATTGTCTTGTGGATGACCTGGTTGGAACCTGCAATTTTCAACACAAAATACATGTATAAGATTATATCATCACTGAGGTAGGCATTCCCATACTCAGATTCAAAACTTTAACTAATGGACTAACTATTCTGATACAGGAATGATCTTGCAGTACATCATTTTTATAGACTTTTGTAGACACAGTATGGACGCAGCCATCTGTTTATGATTAGTCTACATAGATAATGAATACAAAACTCCTCGCAGCCTGGATGGTAGAAACTAGATCCAGGGTCTTCACTTCTACTTCCCGAATTGGTACGATTCTAGCCATGTGATTAAATGATTTGATGTCGAACATGTTAGAAACCACTTGATTACCAGTCGATGATGTAAACTGTTAACAAGCGTGAGAGAGACCACCAGTAATGTCAATGGTTCTCAAAGTACCAAGCACAACCCGTGAAATGTGAATAGATGTTTTGATGTCGAACACTTCACGGAATCCTTTGATCGAAAGTCAATGATGTAAACTGACGTCAAAGGCGAGAAACCTGCCATTGATGCATGCAGACTTCAAGGTACTGTCGATTCCTAAGTCATCTTTCTAGATAATGTGTCGATGTCGATAGAAAGCGACCCGTTGCAGGCAAGCCTGCAACACGAAATCATTGTTCAAGTTGAAGAAATGTTGCTGTAAGGACTGACTCAGGGATGGTCAAATGGATGACAAGTATTTTGCAGATGAAAGTTTTGCTTGCAGACCTCTTGAACACATAACGACACGACAGATGGCTTGGTGACGAATAACTCAAAGTTAATCCCCGGAACCCGGTTAAAGACTTTCAAAGTGGTTTGGTCAACTGTGAGGTAAAAGATTTCCCAACCCAGGTGAATGAAAAGTGTCGTGTTCAAGAGTGGTAATAAAGTTTCTTTTGAGACAAAAGGTAACAAACAGGTTCATTCTTCTCTCTTTTCCCCCACCATTTCTGGCAAGTACCTCTTTATTTTTAACAAGCTTGAGGAGGATAACATATGCTTGATTATAAGCTCATCCTTCGGACGAGTCCAACCTAGTTTAAATTCGAACCCTAGGAAGGAGTGGTTCGTTCCTGTTTGTAATTGAACAGGTCCTTTACTGTAAAAGTTTAACGAGCCCAGTATAGGAGAAACTCGGCGTTTTTCATTTTTAGAGAGTCTGAAAAAACAAAAGGAGACTCCACGTTGAACTTTTTCGTATATTTGTGTCCCTCAAGCCCGAAAAAGTATAAAATAATACCTGGGGGAACCGCTTGATCTTGCGACCAAGGAGTACTTTCATAATAGTGTCGTTGACCTGAAAAGTAAAAAGCGATCAAGGACACGTCGTTTTATTTCCTTATCGAGTTTGAAACGACAAAAACCCGGCAATCTTTTCCTGATTTTGCGGTCAGAAAAGAGCTAAAAGGGGACCGTCTTTTAATTCCGTTTTAACGAGTGTAAAAAAAACGCTCGGCGATCTTTTCATGTTTTAGGAGTCAGAAAAGGGCTTAAAAGATGACTCTGATATTTTTGTTTGTGAAAAATTACAATTTCCCTCGAAATCCCTTTGTCCTGCACAAAAGCAACACATTACTCATACCTGTTTAAAATAGGCAAAAATACATCGAAAAATATCTTTTCATGGTAAAAAATGAACTAATTCATCCAAAAAACCTATAAAAAGACCTTTTACCATGTCATTTTTACCGTTTGACTGTTGAGGTTGAACAAGGAGCTTTTGACAAGAAACTTCCCGTGGTTGCTGCGGAAAATCCAACCGTCGGAATCGAACGCCGTCTTATCCAGGTATTTTACACATCCTACTCTGCATTTATATCCGTTTAGAATTAATTTTTAGGTTTTAGTTTCATTTTTTGGGGGGGTTTTGGTTTTGGAATGCGCCTCTCGGCGGACGCGGGTGCCCTTCGGGTGACCCGCGTCCCCCGACTTTTTCTCATACGGGAAAATGGTCGGAAGACGCGGCCCGCCTTCAGGCCAGCCGCGTCCGGGCGCCCTGTGCTACAAAGCCGGGGTGCGTCTTCCGAGAAGTGCGCATTTCAAAACCCCAACTCCCTCAAAAAACTACCAAAAATTCCCAAATCAATTTCTAATTGCTATTTCTGATGTGCAGGGCATTAACCATGTTAGATTGGAGAGAAAGAGAGCATGTAGAGGATGATGAAGCTGCAATAAATCATCAACCTTCCCTGGATGCCCTAAGAGCATGCGGATTATACAAATATTGGACCATACCGGGCATGAGGGGCCAGGTAAGATTCTTGGAATGGCTGGTTGAGCGATGGAACGTTCAAGAACAATGCTTTTACATAGGAGGGCACCAGCTCGAGATAGAGCCCTCGGATGTATACTTTCTCACTGGCTTGCCGAACAGAGGTGAGCAACTCAGTCTTGCGGGGACTAGGCCGGGTGGCCAATCCCTTGATAGTCTCCGCGACGAGTGGTGCACACCTGGGGCTCACCATTCAAAAGGCATAGAGATAAAACACATCACTCTGCCTGAACTCAAAGTCATAGCGTTCACGGTTACCAGAATTTGCGGCGCGGCCGCTTTACACATTGCTTCCGGATCCCAAATGCGGATGGCAATTGACTGTTACCAAGGCACCATTTTCAACTGGTGTGAAGCTGTGTCGGCTCATATGAAGAGCCAACTGACCAAGGCAAAGAACGGACGACTAAAGACTTTTGGATATGGGCCTCTAGTCGTGAGCTTTGCCTTGGAGAGAGTTCCAATGCTGATCCCTCAGCAACTCACTGTTGATATCTTGGGTCCTCGGGAGCCAAAGCTGATACGATGGGTTGCGGTGATGGCCCGGCATCCTGACGAGGGTGCGACAGTGGTTCGATTCTCAGATAGTTACTTTCACTGGTTAGAGGACCAGGTTTTTTCGATACAGGACTTTCCGTATGCCGGAGTGGATTTTAGAGGTGATCCGGACATGGTTCTTCCACAGGGAGAACAATGGGATGACAGAGGTACTTTTATTTTCACAAGTTTTCTAATTATGTATTTTTTTATTTTTCATATATATCGTCTCAAAACTAACAGTAAAATTTTCAAAATGCAGATGTTGGTCCACAGCGTCCAGCCAACCTCCGGCCTTTTGATAGACTACATCCAGCTGCACCGGTACCGGCCCCACAGGACGCGGCTGCAGAAGTACTAGCTGAGTTGGAGCATGATCTAGAGCGTCTCACGGCAGATATACCTGAGACTACTATGGATGACATTCCTACCAGGCTTCAGCGCTTCGTAGTCGCGGTCCCTGGACCGTTTAGGAGATTTTTGCGTAAGGTAGCCCGCGCAGTGGTGTCATACAGAGAGCACCACCAGTGATTGACTAGTCACTTTTGTAGTCACATGTGACATTTTGACTTTTTGTACTATCATTTTGCCGATCATAAGGTGTTTTCAACCTATGATCGAAGACGATGTATATATTTTTTGACACACTTCTATCTATATATATCACTATTACCGGCTTATCTTGTTTAACATATGTGATGAAATGTTTTTAAATTTACTTGCATGATTATCGTAAATGTCTGTCCAACATTCGAGAAGCAATTGCATCTGCTAATGTATTCAAAGACCTTGGAATATGTTGATATTCAATGTAATCAAATTCACGTTCCAAGAGACGCACTCTCAAAAACAACCTTAATAACACAGGATTCCTAATGGCATAAACTCTATTAAGCTGTAATACAACAAGTTCAGAATCTAACCTCACTATCAAACGTCGAATTCCAAATGAAATAGATTCGGATAATAATTCAATCACTGCACTGTATTCTGCAATGTTGTTCGTTGTTTGACCGAGGCTTACCCCATGCATAGAAACTAACTCGTCAGAGGGCGAATAGATAACCCAAGCTGCGGAAGAGATATTCCGTGTACTACGACAAGCACCATCAGCAAATCCAATGTATGTTTGGAGAGGCGTCGACATCTGCAATATCAAGAGTAAAACCAAGATAAGCCAGAATAACGACGAAAAACCACACTCTCTAAGCTAAGCACACTGACTAAACTAACACACTTGCTAGCTAGAAAGAAAATCTAACCTATCTAAAAATTTCTCCATACCCATCATTTAAGCATAATACCTCTTTAGGTAAAGTCCATTTCTGGGTTTACCCAAAGAGTCCCCATCAAAGTCAACTAGCTCATAAGCCCCTTTTGCTAGCTTTCGCTTTACAATGTAGGGCCCATGCCACATGGGAACGAATTTTCCGGCACCTAGCTTATCGTTAGCTTGATCATATAATAGTACTAGGTCTCCTTCCGAAAAACTTCGAGGGGTTACATTTCTATCATACTGAGCTTTCATTCGTTTCGCGTGAGTCTCGATTGCCAATGTAGCGTCACGTCGAGTCTCATCTAATTTAGCCAAGTACAATAAACGTTTCTCCTCTTCGGAAGTAGCTGGAAGTAATTCGACAGCCATTTGAAGTGATGGGATTTCGCATTCAATGGGTAACACAGCTTCTAAGCCATAAACTAGCTGGAAAGGAGTGAACCCTGTTGAATTTTTCACTGAGGTTCGGTATGCCCATAGCGCTGAAAATAACATGTTGTGCCAATTCGACCGATGAACACCAATGGTTCGTCGGATCATGATAACTAGAACTTTGTTGATAGACTCAACCAAACCGTTGGCTTGCGGATAATAAGGAGTAGAGCTATCGTGGCGCAAACCAAGCTGGCTTGTAAGCTCAGTCATCATGACGTTTCGAAAATGGCTCCCATGGTCAGTAATGATTGCTTGTGGGACACCAAACCTAGTTATGATATGATTGAATACGAAAACTGCAGCTGTTTTGCCGCTTGCGTCGAATGTAGGCATCGCCTCGGCCCACTTAGTAAAATAATCAACCGCAAGGATGATATACGCATGCCCCCCGGCCGAGTGAGGGTTACAAGTAATAAAGTCGATACCCCATTTGGCGAATGGACCAACGGCAATTATAGGGTGGAGAGGAGCAGGTGGAGCGCGCATCTTGCGATCAAACACTTGACAGTTGTGGCACTTCCTGACTGCAATGATACAATCTTTAAACATAGACGGCCAGAAATAGCCAGCGCGCAACACCTTCTGAGCTGTGGCATACCCAGACATATGACCGCCACATGCTCCAGAGTGACAATCATTCAAAACCCTCTCAGCCTCTTCGTGAGTTAAACAACGTCGAAAAACTAAGTCTGCCCCCCGGCGATAAAGTGTATCTCCAATAATTTTGTATGGCTGGGATTGAAACCGAATTTTTCGACGTTCCGCTTTGGAAGCTTCAGGCCGAAAGGTTTGGGTTTGGAGATAAATGATTATATCCCCGTACCACGGATCTACAGTACTGATAAGAAACAAAGATTCGTCCGCAATGGACTCCTCTGCCACAGTCTCTGTGTCAGCACTCGGGAAATCACACATCAATTCCGCAAAAACTAAGGATTTCTTAGACTTGGACTTCTCGAACTCCAAGTCGAACTCTTGCAGGATGACAATCCATTTAGAGTACTTGCCCCCTAGCAGTTGTTTTGTCAAAATATAAATCATAGGGTTGCAATCCGAAATAACTGTAGTTTTGCGGAGAAGAATGTAGTGACGGAAACGCTGGACAGCTTGAACGGCTGCCAGGGCCAATTTCTCCACATGCGAATATTTTAGCTCAGTGGGATTCAAGGTCCTACTAAGATAATATATCACATGCTCCGCTCCGAATTCATCTTCTTGAACTAACACCATTCCAATGGTGGAATGCGAAGCTGCGAGGTATAAGAAGTAGTCCTGGTTGTAGTTGGGAGGATGCAATAACGGTGCATGGGTCAACGCGTGTTTAAGTGCATCAAAAGATTGTTGGGCAATCTCGTCCCAAAAGAATTGTGCGTTCTGTTTCAACAACCGTGTAAAACCTTTAGTGACCTCGGCGTAGTTTGGGATGAATCGGCGTAAAAAGTTCGCTTTCCCTTGCAAACTTTGGAGTTGGCGCAAACTCGAAGGAGGAGGCAATTTGATGATAGCCTCGACTTTCGAGGGATCGACGCGAATGCCGGCTTTTGAAACAACAAATCCCAGCAATCGACCTGTTTCTATACAGAAAACACACTTGTGGGGATTCAACCGAATTCGATAATGCCTACACCTCATAAAGATTGCTCGTAGGTGGACAAGGTGATCAGCTCGATGTAAAGAATGAGCAGGCAAATCATCGAGATAGGGTTGCACAATGTGCTTGATGTCATGAAATGCATAAGACATCGCCCGTTGAAAAGTGGCCCCGGCATTCTTAAGCCCAAAAGGTAATTTGCAATAAGCAAATGTCCCCCATGGACAAATGAATGCCGTTTTTGGTTGGTCGGCAGGTAGAATATTGATTTGATTATAGCCCGAGAAACCATCCATGAAGGAAAACATTTCACTTCCGGCACAATCATCAATAATTTGATCGATATAAGGCGTAGGATAGTTGTCTTTTGGACAAGCTCGATTTATATCCCTATAGTCGATACAGATTCTTATTGTTCCTTGTTTCTTATTGACTGGAACAATATTCGATACCCAATCCGTTAACGGGATCGGATAAATGAAACCTGCTTTCAACAGCTTTTCGACTTCTGCTTTAATCGCAGCCGCTTTTCGAGGGTGAATTTGACGCAACCGTTGCCGGACGGGTTTAGCATCCGGGTAGGTCTTTATTTCATGAACAACAATGGCAGGATCAATTCCCGGCATTTCCTCGTAAGACCAGGCAAACACGTCGCGGAATTCTTGGAATAGGGCCTTGTAAGTTTGGATTTCTTCTTCAGTACATGCGGCACCTATATGAATGTTTTCCTCGATTCCGGGCTTCACTGAAATATCAATGGGAATAGTACGAGAAATATTCCCTAAATTCAACTCTGAATCAGAATGTTTCGTTGGATCCTGAGCGTCTTTGACATATTCAGCGGTAAAGATAGATGAAAAATCATTTTCAAATGCATCATCCTTAGGTAAAAACGAAGATCTGTGATGGAGATCCTCCCATGGTAGATCATCTACACTTAGGATTTCGCGAAGTTGTTCGTCAGATGACACGACTTCGGGAAACGTTATCCGTTCTAAGGGTGAGGTGAAAAGTGACTCTTCACTGACCACATTCATTTGGTCGACTTCGGTTGAATGAAAGTCGGTAAAAGACATGAGAGCTTCATAAGCAATTTCATATGGACTCAAAGGCATAACATCACCGAGTGAGTCTATCTCAGAGTCAGATGGGACGAACCAAGGATCATCATAAATAATGTTTTCTGATGTAATCATATGAATGGTTGCAAACGAAGGATCTGCGCTGAGTGGAGGGAGAGGAAAAGTTCCCAGTAAACCGGAATCCTTAACTAAACCTACACCAACGTCCCTATAAGGGATTGTCGTCTTACCAACATGCTGGATACTCTCTGAAGAGGCTGGGTCGGATGAAAAGTATGTCAGCTGATCAATAGTCACGATCTTACCGTTATGTGGAAACTTAATTACTCTGAAGACCGATGAAACGACCGCTGTCATAGCATATGACCAACTTCGACCCAAAAGAAGGTTGTAGTCTAGAGGGGCATCAACCACTTCCACATCCAGACTAACGGTTTTACCTTCAACCCCTATAGGCAATTCTTGTAGAATACCAAACGGACGGAACCCACGGCCATCAAAGGCCTTAAGGATGGTGGGGGATTGGTTCAACGAAGGAGAACCAAGCGATCTCCAACATTGAATCGACATAATACACGTAGAAGCTCCCTCATCAATCACAGTCCGATGAATAGGCCTGTTTTTGACTATCACTGGAATTTGGAAAGCCATTTGATGGGGGAGACGTGGTGTACTATTTTCTAGATCAAAGATCATTAGGTTCGGGTCCTGAACATCGACAGCTCCGATAGCCGACAAAAGCAATTTCCGTTGTGCTGGGCATGATTGCAGCACTTCGAGTGCCGACATTGCTGAAGGTGAAACAGCTAAGTCCTCAACAATGTTGTAATTCTGGGCTGCTCTCGCATGTGGATTGAAAGCAGACCTTCGAAGTACACCCTTGGCGGGCGGCTTAATCACTAAGTCTGGGTTAGGTTTTTCGATCTGTAGTGGATCGGAACCAGGAGCTGAGGTTGATGGGTTAGAGTGAGAAGATTCTGCTTCCTTGCCATCAACAGGAGCCTTACTACCATAATCTTGCGATCGAGTCGCAATCCTCACATGAGACATCATCAAAATGGGTTCTTCACTGGCATTCGAAGAAGAACCTATCATCTTATTCTCCTGCTCTGGAAATGGATTCTTTAACACAGCAGGAGTGGGAGAACCTTTGACTATTTTTACAACCTCGGCCCGATGAGGGCAATCTCTCGTAAAATGATCCTCTTCACAAATAAGACAAGGATATCGAGGTTTGCGTTTTTCGTCATTGGTTTCCGACTTTTCAGTTTTCTCCTTTGGAGCCTTGTCTGCTTTAGCCTTCTTCTTTCCTTTCTTCTTTCCACCGTTTTTTGGTTTGGCCGTAGATGACTCTACAGCGTGAATGTCGGCGGTAAGTTCAGGAGAAGACTCTCCTGTCGGAGAATCAGGCAAAGTGATAATTGGAGTAGTTGAAGCCTTGGAAGACTTCTTCTTGCTCTTCGTAGTCACGATACCAATCATACCATCAGCGGCATGAGATCCCGAAGGAGCAGCAGCGATTTGATTCGACTTTGGAAGATCCGGAATCTTCTCGTGTAACGTACCCGACTGAGTGTAAACTAAGTCAAGGTATTGTGCCTGAGCAATGACTTGCTCCTCAGTAACTACTCCGGCCTTAGCTACATCTTCAGTAATCTTCGGTAATAATGATTTGACAAACCATTCAGCTAAGATTTGGTCCGGGATAAAAACTTTCACTAATCTCCTTCGACGTCTCCACTCATGAATGTGATCAGAAATATACGTGGACGTCGATTGTTTTAGTGAAGTTAATAACTCCGTGCCGTTATCGTATCTGACCGGCAACTGAAAGTGAGTTAAGAACGAGGTAGCTAACTGGCTAAAGTTGTAAAAAGAGGCCCGTGGTAACTCAATGTACCACTTGGCCGCGAGACCAATGAGTGTACGCTGGAAAAGACGTAAGCGGATGGAATCATCTGAGATAGAATTCGAAGCACACCAGAGGTGGTAAGTCATCACATGATTGGACGGATCCTCTCCAGACTTACCTTCGAACTTGGGTATATCGCTGGGCAACTTATTTGGCATTGGCGGCCAGAACTGAAGATATTGAATTGGATCGTTCGTTAGGCGCGTCAAGTCGGGTAAATCCAAAGTTGCAATAAACGGTAACTGCCGGTTAGGATCTCTAAAACTCTGGGTCACAATACCAGCCCCAGGAGGAGGATATCCAGGATAACTAGGAACAGGAGTCGCATTTGGGATATTATATCCTCCTGGAAAACCAGGATTAACCGGACCGTACTGGGGTTGTTGAGGTTGTTGATAAGTGTACCCAGGATACGGTTGATACTGGTAAACCGGTTGTTGGACAGCTTGCCCAGGTTGGTACTGTCCCTGGTACGGAGGTTGAACAAATTGAGGTTGAGTAGTGACAACCGTACTTATACCAGGCTGACCTACAGGCATCTGGACCGTGGTTTGAATCGTAGATCCAGACAACGGTAAAGATGTCTGAGGTGTGGTAACAGGGACAGTAGAAACTGGAGCCGTCGATACTCCAGAAGTAAGTATGGTAGATGTAGCGGTAGTTGCAGCAGCCGTTTGAGATGGAGTACTAGGTGCAATTGACGGCTGAGTAACTACCGAAGCTACAGAAGTTTGAACATTTGGCTGGACAGGTTGCGGTTGCTGGGTTGGACCAGAAACTACGGGTTGTCCAGCTTGAGGAACCATCTGTACACTTGGCTGCAACACCTGTTGACCCTGTGATGGATCCCACACTAACATTCCAGGGTATTGACCCGTAACAGGTTGAGGATACTGAGATCCATAACCAGATTGAGGGTAGGATTGATAATTGTAAGGTGCAGTTCCCATACTTGGAACATATGACTGACCTTGAGGCGGTTGATAACCTTGACTTGAGTATTGACCTTGAGGTTGATAACCTTGAGGTAAATACTGATACTGGGGTTGACCTTGACCTTGAGGTTGGTACCCTTGAGGTTGATAACCTTGGGGTTGATACCCTTGAGGTTGCCATCCTTGGGGTTGCCATCCTTGAGGTTGATATTGATACTGAGGTTGACCTTGGGGTACATATTGAGGCTGAGGTTGACCTTGAGGTACGTATTGCACCATAGGTACATACTGACTTTGAGGTTGCCCCCCAGACACGATTTGTGTACCTTGAGGTTGCCCCCCAGGCGTTAACTGCGGTTGCCCCCCAGGCGGTAATTGGCCACCTTGAGGTTGGGAAACGGGAACTGAACCTGACATCATGTAAATGTCTCCTACACCCAATGGTATATTACCACTGTTTCCAGCAAATAACCCATGATCAACGGGTTGAGGAGATGCCCCCGCAAAGGTACCAGAAAGTGACTGATACCCAGTGGGAACAGAAGGACCGCCGTGTAAAAAAGATTCAGGACTTTGTGTAAACACGGACGACTGACCAGACATATTTACAGGAGTATGAATACCTCCAGGTGGAAAAGGAGTACGAGGTGTAGAAAAACCTACTGAGTTGTCTAAAAAATTGGTTAACGCAAGGTACCAAGAAGTACTTCTAGGAGGACTGTAAAAGATGGATTCACGCTCCCTTAGATCAATAGTAAGTTGACCTTCAAGGTGAGAGACACCTATATCTTCTTCTGGAGCAAGTTCTTCTATAGCAATCAAACCAGAAGGTAGATTTTCGGTGATAATTCTTTCTATTCTCGGTGAATCAGGGACACTAGAAGTTGGAGTAACAGGTTCGGAAATTTCAGGTTCTTCGCCTGTTTCACTGGCAGATGAAAAACTACCAGCAAGCTCGGAAACTGTAACAGTTTCGGGATTGTAACCTGTTTCTAAACTTTGGTAATCTGGATGGACTACCAAGGAAGATTCTCCTTCTTCAGGTGAACCTACTCTACTGTCACTAGGAGGAGTTACAAGGACCTTTAACCCTTCGTACTGACCCGGAATGTCTTCAGGAGATTCACCCCGCGATTTACGGAGTTTTCTTAACAAATCTATTCCGGTAACAATCTCAGGAGACTTGCCCCGAAGTCGACGGGACTGTCTCGGTAATTCCGCCACAATTAAAGATTTTTAACTACAACACACGAAAACAAAGTAAAAATTTCAAATCAAACCACCTAAAGTCTTCTAAAGAAGCAAACAAATTTGAAGCACACGCCTAAAGAATCTAGAGCGTCAAACCAAACACAAACAGTAGTCTTCCGGACCAAAAGCGCTAGTTGGTGATTAGGCCCAACCTCGCAGGATTCAGTACAGAAATGGCGGGTGGAACAGTTACCCCGGCAACCTGCTTAATGAATAGACCGGCACAAGTTCCTCCACTTTAACCGTCTCGAAGTGAAGTGAACCCCCCGGAAAATCCAAGTGAGTATAACCGACGTCTGCTCCAGGTACAGTGGGACCTTCCCTCCACCGTCACCTCGGTAGAACCCTAAAGATTATGGTCACTAAAGTTACCAATCACAACAATTACACCTGGGGGAACAGTCTAAACTCCGACAGCACGCAAGGGCAGAGTAACAAGCTCAATCCCCTTACCGGCTCCTTGACAATAATCCAAGGTTTACCGATAAGTGACCCCTGGCTCCTCGACAATGGTTAATCCGAGGTTTACCGTTTGTAATACGTACTGTCTGGCGTCGTTCCCAACGAGGGGGGAATGATCCCCTCACTGGTTCGGACACGAGCTCGTGCTTCTCCTTTAAGAGGAGCTTTCCCAGAGTGTAACTGAAACAATTGGATTTAATCTACTCAAGATAAACTATCTGTTTGGTTTTGTAGTCTTGGAGAGTTAAGTACTCACCTACTCCAAGACCCTAGCCTAAGCTATGTTGGTGTTTCAGAGCCCTAGAAAAATAAAAATTACTAGATTGATTTTAATTTAAGCGTTACTTTTAAGGTTGTTTCTTAAGTCAAAAGGTGATGGAAGTGAAACCAGTGGTGTGTTGACTCGACTCGAAACCACTACAAAATGCACCTAGGATGATTTACCCACTACTTTACTTTTTCGATGAATTGCTTAACTAAAAAGTTGAGAGAATGCAATCTTTATAAAAGCAACTTCTTAATTGAAGACAATCAAAGAAACAATTCGTTTGTCTTTTCCAAGCATAAAAACATGACCGCTCTTTACATGCACGAAAAAAACTCTTTTCCTCTTTCAAAAACAAAAAGCTACTTGAAACAAGACTTTTAAAGAAGATGTTTTTGTATTTTTCTTTTAATAAAGCAAATAAATCTAATATAACCAAAAATCAATCTTAACAACTATTAAAATCTACGAAAATTCACTCATAAGCAAACTAAAAGGTAAATTTACTCTAAGCAATCTTAACGAGGCCAAAACCAACAATGATTATTCTAAGGTGTTTTACTTGATCACAATCAAATCAAGGACTAGCTTATTGCAGAACCAAAAACTAGTCAAAACAAAACTCTAATCTTTTTGTTCTTTTGTAAAATGGAAATCAACACTTTATAAACAAGTAATTCGAAATTTGACCCAAAACAACTTAAATGGCAAGCTGCTCACACAAGGAGACTTTACGACAGGCCCGACTTCTAAGAAGGCTGACTAACCAGAGAGATCTAAGGCTGGACAACTTTCTACCGTCAAAGTCACTACAGGACCTATCCAAAAATCAAACCCTAGGCCTAAACTTCGTTGAAATCCACTAAAACACTCAAAGCTCACAAAACAAGTTCAGGTGAAAATTTTTGACAGGGTACTAAAGGATCTGGGCAGAAAACACTAAGAAAAATCAAAATCTAAAAGCAATTAAAGCAAAAAATGGAATTTTCCTAAATTTTACAGGAAGACGCAGGCAACCCGTTATAACAGGTGCGGGCCCGCTCTGTGCAAACGGCAACAGCGCGTCCAAAGACGCACTGTGCAGTACTCAGAGGGTGCGTCCTTCTGGAAAAGTTAAGAAAAACCAAATCTAACTAAATCTAAAGCTAAGCCACCCAAATACTAATTCTCACAGTCAAAAACCAGAAAATAAAAATGATTTTCTCAGAGCAAAGTTCACACAAAGGAAAAGACTTTCTCATTAATGGATTCCCCAGCGGAGTCGCCAATTTGTCGTGGCGGAAAAAGTCGTTTGTGCGGACACAACTGACCTCCCTAGGAGTCTAAACTCTCTAGCGACAAACAAGACAAAATGGAGTGATCTTTCTCTAAATATACCTTTTACAACATGAAAACTACAAGTGTTTAGGCTTACCTTATTCCAAAACGCTGTTGTTGTAGTCCGTCCTTGCCGATCCGGATGAGCTCCTCCTTCAAGTCAATTCCTGCAACCACAAACAATCAAACAATTACCAAGCACTTGCATTTCATATAATAAAACATATATTCAACATGCAGACCAAGGAACACATGAAATAACTCATTAACACAAGCTATTGAGAAAAATAAACCAGTTTGTATTAATAACGAAACAAAGAAACTCTTACAACCTGGCCTTGGTGTTGTGCAAGTTCCTCCCAGGGTCCATCAAGGGTTTTCCTCTACTTTGACAAAGCTCACCCACTTCCAAGTAGAATCAAGAAAAGACAATCTCTCCTCACAAGTTTCTAAATGGGAGTCCTAATTCCTGCAGCATTTACCCAAAGAAAATGTATAGCTCCAACCTCCCCTCCCTCTGGCTCAATGTCTTTATTTATAGTGCTGTAAAGAGGTTATTCAGGTCCACCATCAATGGGATAATCCCCCTCTTTGGGTGGGATAGCTCCCTTATTGATGGGATAAGTTCCTCCTTAATAGGGATACATGAACCAACTGGAGGCGCATCCATTTCATCAAACCGACCTCTAGAAAGTTCTAGAAGTAACCACAAGTAACTTTTTTAAGATGAAACTCGCGCATTTTGCCTTTTACAGAAGGACGCACCTGTCCCTTAACATACAGAGCGTCCATGGACGCAACTTTTGTGAACATTGTGAGCGTCCCCGCAGGTAAGGCTAGAGAGAACCTGCGACCCCAGAGATAAACACATTTTTTACAAGACTTTCTCTCTTCTTTGAGTTTGAGATGGATAGCAGAGGCATAAGACTTGCCTAACAGGGTAGCATGACTGTTGATTTGAGCCATACTAACTGTAAGTAGTCATGGTGACATTTTTTAGTGTAACACTGAGTCAACCTTCTAGCTATCCGGGGCAACCTGGTACCCAGCAAGGTTTCCCGTCTGGACAACCAGGACAACCTTACATCCAACGAGGCCAACCTGGTATCCAGAAGGGTCACCCCTCTAGACAAGCTGGACAAACTTATATTCCTCAAGGTCAACCGGCAGTCCAACAGTGGTATCCTTCTGGGCAAGGGAGGCAGCCTTACGTACAACAGGGCCTAGTCATCCTTCTGGGCAAGCGGGCCAGCTTTCTGCACAGCAAGGCCAACCCACTGCCCAGCTTAGTCATCCTTCTGGACAGGCTAGCCAACCTCAAGGTCAACCGGCCGTCCAGCCTGCTCAACCATCTGTCCCGCAATGACAACCCTCGGTTGCCCAAAGATAACCTGGTACCCAGCAAGCTCATCCTTCTGGGCAAACGGGTCCGTCCCAAACCCAACCAGGCCAACCTTCCGGCCAGATGGTCCAAGCTCAACCTATTCAAGGACATCCTTCTGGGCCCCAAACTCAAATTGGTTATCAAATGCAAGGTGGGCCACGACCCCAACCTTCTTACCAAGTGCAGCCTTCTTATCAGGCTCAGTATGGAGCTCGGCAAACCTATGGCTACCAGCAACCCCAGGGGCAAACTCAGTTTACCCCTTATCAAAATTATCAACAGATGCAGGTCACTCCTTACCAGAATTATCAGCAGCCATATGTTGCACCTGCAAGTCAGGTTGCTAATCCATGGGGTGCTGGGGGGCAGACCCAGGGTCAACTGTCTGCATATGGACAGAATCCATATGGACAGAACCCCTATGGACAAAATCCCTATGGGCAGAACCCTTATGGGCCAGGCCCATCCGGACAAAGTCCGTGGGGGCAACCACCACCTGGTTGGAACCCTGGTACTACCTCTCTTCCACAGCCACAAATGTCCTTTAATCCTCAGTTTCCCTTCTTAGCGACGTTGGAACTTCCAGATGTGTCCAAGTTAACGAATGATCCCATCCTTCATAATCCATATTGGCCACCAGTTCTAGCTAAGATACCCGGTGATTGCCCGAAATTCGATGGCAAAGCTGGTGAGGACCCTCAAGCCCATGTCATGACCTATCACCTTTGGTGCTCATCCAACTCATGGCTTGATGACTCCATCTGACTTCACCTCTTCCAAAGGACTCTCACCGGCTCGGCCGCTAAGTGGTATATTGAGTTGAATCGCGGAACATTTCAAGATTTCAACTCGCTGGCTATGGCATTCCTAAATCATTTTCAGTTACCCATTCGGTATGAGACATGGACACATCTCCTTACGTCTCTCAAACAAGACACGGCCACGCATATATCTGATCATATACATGAATGGAGATGGCGTCGTTGCTTGATCAAATTCCGGATTCCTGATCAGCTCCTGACCGATTGGTTCATGACTTCCTTTGTCCCTGCAATTGCACGAGACATCGCCATGGGAGCTTGTGTAACTGAAGAGCAAGCTATCGCGTGTGCTCAGTACCTTGACTTGGTATATTCTCAGTCAGGTACTTTATATGATTATATTCCAGATGCCCCGAGACTCGGAACATCCAAAGCTCTGCCAAAACCATCTGTTGACGGAGTTATTGTCTCTGTAAACACATCTTCAAAGAAATCATCCACGAACCCTGGGAAGCAAAAACAGAATGCTTCTAATGGAAATGCGCTCAGGGTCAGTCTAATTCTAGAAGTACCTCCAAGGTAAACGCCGTTCAGTCCACCACGGTGGATAAATCCTCGAAAGGGAAAAATAAAGGGAAAGCTAAGAGTAAATCTGAACAGCCCAAACAGGACTCCCCTAAACCTCCACCCGAGGAAGGAGCCAAACGTAAACCTAAGTATCCTTGTCTTATCTGTGATGAGGATCACTACACTAAAGACTGCCCCAGATGGTCCGAAGTTAGTCGATTATTGAAAGGTGCTCCTGGGACTCCCACTGTGCTTAAAGAACCTTTCCCTTCTCAGCAAACTCAAATGGTGGCAGATCCATCGCAACCCTCTTCTTCATTCGGCTCTCAAGTCTTCATGGCTGGGGCGATTCCCATCCATGTCACTACTCGAGCGAAAGAATATCCATCTCATGCTGGGAAAGAGCTGGAGGTCCCTTCCAGTGCTCCTCCCCCCAGTTGTGGTCCACTCCAAATCGAACGACCCAGCGCTAAGACGACAATCCGACCCCCTCCAAAAGGTGTACTCTGGAAGTCTTCTTACAACCCGAATGCTCATGCTGCTCAGCACTACAGCATTGTTGAGGATTTAGCCCAGGCTACGTCTGTTATGTCCGCTCTAGAAGTCCTCCAGAGCTGCCCCTCCCAGAGGAAGTCCTTGCTATCGGCCATCGGTGGCATAGACCCGGCTGAATCGGATCTAATTTCTTTTGATCTCGAGGGCCATACGCCGAGACTGCCTCACCAAATCGCTTTCCTTATACAGGTCATCATCAATGGTAAAACGATCCACTGTACAGTCATTGATGAAGGTGCCTCAACTTGCATCATGTCTGTTGCTTGCTGGAAAGCTATTGGTTCTCCGACATTGAGCCAGTCTCCTATGATGTTAGAAGCCTTTGATGGAAGAGAGTCCCATCCTTACGGTATCCTCCAACGCTTGCCCATCTCCTTGGAAGGGAAGACAGTAGAAGTGGAGGTCGAAGTTGTCGACGCTAATCTTACCTACAACCTCCTCCTCGGACGTAGCTGGACATACGCCATGCAAGCCGTGGCTTACTCCCTTTTCCGTCTCATTCGTTTCCCTCATCAAGGGAAGATTGTCATGGTCGACCAGCTCTCCTTCTTCGCCTCTTCTTCCGAAGGTAATGTGCCATTCGTGGAGCATACCTCTAAATCATTCGAGAGTGTGGGAGCCATACTCTTTAAGGATCCCACTCTTATGGGTGTCTTTCCACTCCCACCTCCGAATCTTGCCCCTATTAAAACGATTTCTGCGCATCAAATAGAATCTCGGGGCGATATGATGCCATTCGAGCGCAATAACAGTGATGTCAACCTTCACTCCATTTTCAATGGACCGAAGCTTGGGGGGCATGTACCTCGAATTGAGACACCATGCTGGGGGGCATGCCCGTCCCTTTATTCTCAAGTTTAGTGCGCTTCGATTTGTACATGCGTGTGTGTGTGTGTGTGAAGTTTCATGTTTTCGGTTTTGTGTGAAAGCGTGATTGCCCCTTATTGTTTCTTTTTGCTTCTTGTGCAGATGTCAGGTGCACCTTACATTGGTTTCGCTGATGGTGCCTGCCGCACCACTCGTAATTTGTCTTCTGCGGCGTGGGTGATCTACGATCCTCACGGTGAGTTGATAGATCTTCAAGGTGTCTATTTAGGCTGTACTACAAACAATGTTGCTGAATATAGCGCTGTTATTGAATTATTAGCCGAGGCAATTAATCTCGGTATTCGTACATTGCTTGTTAACCTAGACTCTCAACTTGTCATCCATCAGCTCAATGGGCGATATTCCGTCAGAGACCGTCACATTTTAAGGTTGTGCTTATGTGTTAAATTGTTAGAAAGGAATTTTGACTTTATCACATATCAACATATTCCACACCGATTAAACACATTATCTGATGCATTGGCCAATCATGTATTAGATAGACATTTGCGTAATTTATAATCAAAACATTATACAAGCAAGCACATAAAAGCACAATAGTAAACCATAGGCATATGTATATATATATGTGTGTCATAATGTTTGCACCACGTGCGTTACAAAACCCAAAAAATAATACATGTTCATCCTGATACATCCTCGGACAACATGTCCCTCAAAAAAAATGCATGAAAGAAGCCTAGGAGTCTATTCGTGGTGGTGCTCATGATAGCACGTCACCGCGCGCACCAAGCGTCTCAACAGACGATGGATGCGGGTCGGCACCCCCACTGTGTGCCTCTGGTATGCAAAGGGCACGTCCGCCAATCTGGCATAGCCTGGAATCCCTTGGGTAAGTCCCTTTAGATTCTGCACCAACTCTTCCCCCATGGCTCCCCTTGCCTGAGGGTCAGCTGCAGGTTGGTCCCTCCGCGCTATAGGAGACAAGCCAGATGGTCGCTCTGGGCCCACATCTACATATACATATGATTGTCACCAGAACATGCATGTATTGACAAAAAAAAAATGGAAATACATAAAACACCAAAAAGAGAAGATCATACCTAACTCCTCTTCCCACTCCTCCCCCTCTGGCAGTGGGAGGTCTGGGTCCCCCATGAAGTTGGTTCCCGCGTATGGCCAATCCTCTACCACGATCAGCTGACGGCGAAGCCATATGAAGAACTTGGGCTTCCATGACATCTGTTGGCCCCCTCCTCCTCTGGGCATCAATGCTGCCCAGCGAGCCATCCTAGGCTCTCGTGGCAATGGGTCTGCCACTACAGCTCCCTGGTATTAAAAAAGTGACAATCGTTCCAAGAAGAACGACACCACAATCGAGCCATACCCGAACTGTTTCACTCCCCCACGCTTACACTTTGTAAGTTACCTTTTGATATTTGTAGTCATCGCTGTAGCCCAGTCAAAAATGGTGGGGCTAAGGCATTCTGTCGCTAGTAACAGATGATTCTTGCTTGCCTCATGGGGCGCATGTACCCCAGCTGCACGCATGATAGTGAACAGTATCACTCTAAGAGCCAAGTCATGGATGGTGGCGATATCCACCTTAGCACTGTTTTTCCCAAATTGTGCCTCTGGGCACACACAAGCCTTCACTTCACCTATCTTCTCCCTGGAAGGCCTGCTTCTGGTCAAAATAGGGCTCACCCCTCTCCGTGACAGCCCAGTAATGAAGTACACATCAAATACATCCAGCTCTAAGGTCTGATCCCGTAAGCGGAATACTTGGTCATCAACATCCCAAGCATCCACTATGAACTGTAATAGCTCCGGTTGAGCTCGCAGATAAGAGGTGAGGAAGAACTTTTTGAGACCACAGTCTCTCAAAGCATTCATACATCCCTCATCCATTATGGCCAAGGCATCTACGGCATCATGCTCCCTTTCTTTCCATTCCACCACCATTTTTTCTTGTTTCCTGCACCCACAAGGATGAATAAATCATTAATGAAACCCTGGTAGGCTTACAAACCGGACAAATTTAAAAAATGATGGGTAACTTCAAATAAAAAATTAGGTCGCGCGGTTGGCGCGACTATTTCTAAAACAGTCGCGCCAATAGCACGACACCTTTGGGTAAATCACCCCATTGGCACGGACCCGTGCCGGATACCCGCGCCAATGGGGTGCAACCCTAAATTTGAAAATCCCCCTTGCTGAGGCTCAATTCAGGAACAAAATGCATAAAACAAGTATGGAAATGGAGCTAAAGGAAGCGCCTCTTACCTGGAACTGGTGGAATCTCAAATGGTTGCCTGGATTGGCAGTAATCACTGCTCGAAGTTTGCACCCCAAATGGACTACTATTACTATGCAAAAGGTAAAAGGTAAAAGTAATTTTGTTTTTACATTTTCACCATATTTATAGACTTTTTGACTTGTAATTAGGGTTAAAGAGTGGGTTTTTTGAATATTTTAATATATTTTTGGTCGAAAATGGATTTTACGCTTGCTTTTGGTGCTATGACAGGTCCTTTTTGCAACTTCGATGGTGAAACGAGTTGTATTTTATACTTTTTCGGACTCGGTAAATACACGAAAAAGTCACTATGGAGTCATCTTTCAGCTCTTTTCTGACTCGCTAAAAATGAAAAGATTGCCGAGTTCCCCTCTTGACTCGTTAAACATAAATAAGAGGCGGTCGTCTTTAAACCCTTTTCCGACCGTGTAAAAACGAAAAGATCGTCAGACCCTTGTCGTTTTGGGTTCGTTAAATGGTTATGAAATGACGTGATGTTGATCGCTCTTTTACTTTTTCAGATCGATATTACTACTCATGAAAAGTACTCCTCGATCATAATGGTTGGGCGGTTCTTTCGAGCATTGTTTTATACTTTTTCGAGCTCGAGAGACACAACTTTACGAAAAAGGACCCCCTGGAGTTTACTTTTCTGCTGTCTTTTCAGACTCTCTAAATAGCAAAAGACGCCGAGTTCTTCCTTTGTCAGACTCGTTAAAACTTAATGACATCGGATTCCATCGTAATGACGCCCACAAGCATATGCTATCCCCGTCAAGCTTGTTAAAAATAACTGGGGTACTCGCCAGAAATGGTGGGGAAAATGGATCCATAATCATTTTCGTGTCGACAGAATGTCGCTCTTGAACATGGCACTATTCTGCATTCGTGTCTGGGTGGGGACATCTCATTTTGTTTTACACTAGCCTCCGTGGGTTTGGGTTATCCTATTTGACCTCTCATCTGCTCATTGCCTTGTCACCATGACCTCTGCTCATTTGATGTCAAATACTGCCAAGTCCACTGTTGTGCCGCCGATATGTTCAAGAGAAGTTGACCTCTGCAGAATTAAAACCTCCCTCTGATGCCTCACATAATTCTGAATCACCACAACATCTTTCCTCTGTCTCATGTCAATGATGTGGGAAACATTATGGCCCACCTTTGATCAAGGTCACTTCTTGTCGACTTCAGCTCATTATCCAGGAAGCTAATCTAGAGACTCCCTTCGGTGCCTTGGAGCCTGCATGCCTCAATGGTAAGTTCTTCGTGTTCGACGAGAGGTTTTCATCATTGGCCTCCGATCGAATGATTCTATGGGTGTTCGATGCCAGCTCATTGATTCACACGCCGTAGATTGTACCTATAGTACCTTGAGGGCCATTGTCATTATTGGTGGTACCTCTCGCATCTATTAACAGTTTTCATTATTGACTGGTAATTAGACGATGTTCATGCATGTTCGACTTCAACTCATGTATTCGCATGCTTGAACTTGTACTCTGTTTGGGTCGAGATGGAGCGCAAGACCCTGGATTTTGTCTATTGGGATCCAGGCTGCGATTTGTGGCTTATTATGATCATTACATGACTCATTCACTGGATGGCTGCGACCATGCCTGAGTCTATTTATCGATCCTCTCGGGATGGCTGCGTCCATACCTTGGATCTAGATCGTTATGTGCTCTATTATGGATGGCTGCGCCCATACCACATACATCATGTACTTGAGCTATCAGTTGTACTTCTTTACACAGGTTCTCCGGCGAGAGTGTTTTCAGTCACGCATGTTCTTGTAAAGCATTTCACCCCTCTCTCTCTCGGGCCTCATGCTTTAGGGGGCATCTGTTACACAACAATTTGTCACTGTTTGTCACCGTCCCTTTTACCCCTCACCCGTACACTAGACGACTCATTCCGGGACCTGTGAGAAGTGACATGACCTGAAACCACTTGCATCATATTCCTCTAAGTATGAGCTTCATCTGCCCTGAAGACATCTCCTGCAAAATCTCCATGAAAACAACTCTTTTTGCATTAGCGCGGGTCCTCAGTTCACTACCCGCGCCAATGAGGGAAATCCTCTAAAAAGGGCACGCTGTTGGCGCTCTGTCTCAGAGTCGCACTCGCGCCAACCGAATTGAGTAAAGTTTTCAACCACCAAACTCCTGAAGGTTCTCTTCAACCCATTCACCAACTGAATCTATGTTGAGCTAGGATGGTTTGGCTTCGAATCTCCATAGAAAGGAAAGTGGTTTGCCACCTTTCATGGAAGTTTCCAAGTGATAAAGCTAATCCCATGAATAATGTGGTTGATCCTATCTCTTTCTTCTCTATCTATAAAAGCTTGTCTCTATGCCTTGAGCAAGCTAGTTACAGTAGTTCTGGTCCCAGCATAGTGATAGAGAGTTTGAAGCTGCAAGAGCCTTCTTTGCACCCATAAAGCCAAATCTAAGTAAGGAGATTCTTGTCACCCAAAGAGAGAGAGGCTTGTTCCTCATCCCAACAAGCTTTGCAAGACTTGTGTAGCTGACTACCCAGCCAAAGGAGGATTTGATGTTAGAACAATGGTTGTATTCTTCTTTGTTACTTATTAATAATAGATGACTATCATTATTGTTCCACTCTCATTGTCTTATGTTTGATGTTGAATTATATCTTTTCTGACTGATATATAATTGCATCTACTAGATTTTATGCTTGTTTTCGTGTTGTTCTTTGCATGTGCAGGTGTCCAATCACGGAGATCATGGGGATCGTGACCAGCCAAGGCAAAGGAACGAGGGCGACATCTCTTCTACGAACACTAGCGTTGGAATCCAAGTAGGTTCTCACTATCTACTTTGTATTTGCAATTAGGAACTTGGGTGATAGCATTGTGTGATTGTTGCTAGACCCGGTCTGGGCTAGTAGGGATCGTCTCTGTCCGCAGAGAGGATTTACCTCCACAACACATCTAATGCTATTACAAACAAGACTCCATATGAAATGTGGTATGGGCACGTTCCTTCGATAAAGCATCTCAAGGTCTTTGGTTCCACCTGTTATGCCTTAATACCAAAGGTACATAGAAACAAACTTGGTGCAAGAAGGCATAAGTGTATCTTCCTGGGGTATTCAAACACCTCCAAAGCATACTGTCTCTATGATGAAGTCAATAAAAAATTTGTTGTATCTAAAGATGTAATCTTTCTTGAATCATCCAAAACCAACAATGTTGTTGAGCGACAACTTGATCGCTTGGATAGATTCGCAAATTCAAAATCATTTCAAGAATTTGATAATCAAATTCCACATCTTGAAGGGGGGATTCCTATACTAGATCAACATGTGCAATCTTCTTCTGAAGAACTCTCTCCCACGCATGAAACTCCAAAAACAGATGATGATTTAAGTGATGTGATTGATAGAATTGGGAGACTCAATCTTGATTCAATCCCAACTCAATCAATGGAGAAACCTAGACCATCTGAGAAAGGTCCTCCAAAGTGGCTGATAAAGACACTTGAAAGTGTTCATCCTGATGAGGTTGGAAAGACAGGAACTAGAAAATAAAACCAGCAAAATGGAGGTGATGTAGATGACTCTGATTCACCTATTGATATGGATGTTTCTTATGATTGTGAATTAAATTTGTCTACAGATTTCGAACCAAATTCCTTCAAAGAATCTACTTCTCATGATTCATGGAAAGAAGCGATGCAAAAGGAGTATGATGCCCTAATAAAGAATGGAACTTGGAAGCTAGTTGATCCTCCATTAGGAACCAAACCAATTGGCTACAAGAACAATTATAAAGATGACAACTCACTTGACAAGCACAAAGCTAGGATTGTGGAAAAATGTTTTGCACGGAAGGAAGGGGTCGATTATGGGGAGACTTTTTCCCCCACAGCAAAATGGGCTACCATCCGGACACTCTTCGCCCTAGCAGCGCAGAACAGTTGGAAAGTCCATCAAATGGATGTAAAAATTTCTTTCTTGAATGGAGATCTAAAAGAGAATGTTCTTTTGTCCTAGCCTAAAGGATTTGCTTTGAAAGGACATGATCATAAAGTATGAAAACTTGTGAAATCCTTGTATGGCCTCAAACAAGCATCGCGAGCCTGGTATGAAAAACTAACTGAGCATCTTCTGAAACTCAATTTCAAACATTATGATCTTGATGATGCAACTTTATTTATCAAGAAGATTAGAAAAATAGTTGTATATCTTGTGGTATATGTAGATGATCTTTTTATGATAGGGAACAATGAAAGCTACATTTCATCCATAAAGAAGGAATTGAGGAAAGGTTTTGAAATCACTGATTTGGGCTATGTTCATTACTATCTTGGTATTGAAGTAACTCAACATCCAAAGTCCATATTCCTTTCTCGAAAGAAGTACATTGGAGATCTGTTGAATAGGTTTGGCATGAAAGAATGCAATCCTCTTACTACTCCAATGGAACAAAACTTAAAGCTCACATCCATTGAAGGAAAAGAATTTGAGCATGCAACAAAGTATAGACAACTTGTAGGAAGTCTCAACTATCTAACTACTACCAGACCAGACATTTCATTTGCTGTTGGAATCCTCTCCAGGTTTATGCAAAAGCCTTGCAAGGGACATTGGTCTACTGCAAAAAGAGTTCTATGGTACTTGAAGAGAAATCAAGACTTTGGAATCAAGTATGCTCAAGTGGACGATTTCATCTTGACTGGACACTCTGATTTAGACTTCGATGGAGACAAAGAAAATAGGGTATCTACTTCAGGTTATGCTATGAGTCTTGGATCAGGATCTGTCTCCTGGAGATAACACAAACAATCAGTTCCAGTAGATTCCACTACAGAAGCAGAATATGTGGCAATAGCTAAGGCAATAAAAGAAATTGCGTGGCTCAGGAAAATTCTTGAATATTTTCAAGTAAAATAAGAACAATCGACTCCACTCATGATTGAAAATACCTCGACAATAAAGTTGGCCAAGAACCCAAAGTTCCATTATCGAACAAAGCACATCAATACTAAATATCATTTGATTCAACATCGTGTTGAGGCCAAAACAATCCATCTCCGCCATTGTTCCACTAATGAGCAAATTGCATACATCTTCACCAAAGTGCTTGGAAGAGAAAAGCTTGAACGATTCAAAATGATGCTAGGACTCACCAACATCCCTTTAGATTAGGGGGCGAATCTTGACACTTAATCATCAGGATTGGGTGAATAAGTGTAACAGAAGTAAATAAATAATAAGAAATATGAATAGTCACTGGGAGATGAAGTGAATAGTCTCTCCCTCATGTATATGATAAAGATCAACCTAAATGAATAAATGTGAATTGATTTGGACGAGTTACTGCCTGGCCTGACAGTTGCAATGGATCGGACTTCATGTTTTAAATTCTTCATTCTACTTAATAAAGTTGTTTACACCTTTTTCCATATGCTTATCTTGATATATGATGTTTATATGTGTGAATGTATCTGATTGCATTTAATTATAGTTGATAGATCTCTTGCTTTGATTGGTTCTTTGTCTTCTGTTTATGCTTGTAGTTACTTTTTAGGTGAGTTAAGTTCGATAAGGAGTGATGGGAGTCATACAAAGGAGAAAAAAGGAAAGTGAAAGAACAAGTAGGTCCTTTGACTCCCTTGTCTTATTTATTGTCTATAGAAAAAGGATAAGCACTTTAAATATGTTGTTCTAGGTATAGCTACCTACCTACGGAATTAGTATTTATCGATAGATGCAAAATTCCTCATAACAAATTGGCGACTCTGCTAGGGATCAAACCGAGAATCTTTGGTTTCACAGACTAGACACTTTGTTCAAAAGAAAGTGTCGTAAAAGTCTTCATTTCTTTCGAAAAGGAGCTGTTGTAAAGTCTTCATTCTTGCAAAAATATTGATTGATTGTATGTGCATTAGTTTCCTTTTGTTCATTTCAACATTAAGGGAATTGAAAAGAAATACTTTCATTGTGCATATTGTAGTATGTGAATGCTTGATAGGAATAGTTAGGGAAATTGCATTAGATGTGCTCTTTGCTCTTCGTCAAAGATCTAATTGCTCTATCCCTCTCTAAATAAGGTTTTCATTATTCAATTTGAATGGAATGAATGTTTATCATAATAGTGGCATTCTAGGAATTTCAAACATACATCACGTGGTGAACCTTGAAAGGAAAATTCTAAATAAGATCAACTTAAAATTAATTTGAATTAACCTAATGGAGCATTGTCACCTAACACAAAACATTTAGAGGTTCTAGGCTATAGATGTGTTCTAACATTGTAAAATATAGTAGCTATCACTAACTTGTCTGTGATACATCCCAAGTTTGATACCTCATTCGACGTACATGAGTATATCATAGCTCGTCCACTTACCTTCAGGTATATAGGGCGGTGTTGTTACAGGAAAAATTGTCTACTCAGAACTGATTAACCCACTTACGTGTGACAGTTGCCTTAGAAACAAACAGAGTAAAGCTACTTCCATTTTTCCTTTATGAATTATAGATAGAGAGGAACAAAAGACCAACCTCTGTCTTGCGCTAATCTCCTGATTTGATTCCTCTCTTCCTTGATAGTCTTTCGCTACTTGTTCCCTTGCACGCCCAACTTCACAAAGTACTTGTAAGATCACAGCAGCATAGCACTATACAAAGACACGGATCTATGATCATAAACAATCTAGGATCAGATGTAAATTGACCATACAAATGCAGCAAATATTAATGACACAAGAGTATGGAGGAAAACTTGAATAGCTTTTATTGATAAACAAGAAAGAGCCAAGAGGAGTTACAACCAGTTGTTCTGACCTAGCATCAACCTCTTAGCAAGGAAGCCCCTCTTCACCTCATACAAAGCTTAGATCACCCAACAATCTGATGTTTGTCTCAGGAAACCAACAGCAATTCCTTACAATATGCAAAATTCCAGCCTCTGGATCTCTGGGATGAGGGATCCATATATAGATATCTATAATGGAGATGAGTCAGCTTATGATTTGATTATTCTCTTCTCTCTGATAGTTCTTGCTTCCACTTGGAGATTGATGATCTGTTACTCATCCTTGGTCGAATTCAGAGAGGCAAGTGTCACAGGAGAAGTTTCTGGAAGCTTCCATTGCCTCTACACCTCGCGGAATGGCACTGCCATTTGTCATTTCTCGCCCATCGCACCCCAAAGAAGGGCTTTCTGAAATTTAACGCACCCACACAGTGTACTTAGGTGAGATGCAACGCACTTGGCCAGTAGGGCAGCTGAAATGATCCTGTTTTGACCAATTCTGAGCAGTTTTTCATGGAGAACTTCTGGGAGAAGCTGTAATCTATTGACCTTGTTCCTTTAGGGGTTAGAACAACACTTTTAGGGACTTAGGATCCCTTGGTTTATGGACATTTCATGCTTGGGGTTGTAGTGCCCAAAAATGTCTATAATAGTTGCCCCCTAAAGCATGAGGTAGTTAATCTTTTGATGTCAGGTGAAATGCTTTATTATGAGGATCCGAAGTTCTTTCAAGCAGGGAGGATACCTGTAATAAGATACAATACAATACATTATCTTCATAATATTTTCATGATCCAGCTGAGGCGGGCATTCCCATGCTCAGCTTTATAAATTCATTTTCGTGTACATAGGACGGACAATCGTCTGAGTGTAGACTGATGATTCTGATAGAGCCATCATCCCTTTGATTGGATGATTATCTGTGCAACAATGATGTACATTTGATGTCTTTATTTCCCTGAATATATATCGCAGCCTGGATGGATGAAACTAGATCCGGGGTCTTCAATCTCGTTCGATCTTCACTCAAAGTACAAGTCTGTCCATGTGAGAAATGTTCTGAAGTCGAACATGGAAAGACATCGCTTGATTACCAGCCAATGATATAAGCTGTTAACAAGCGCGAGAGGAATCACCGATAATGATAATGACCCTCAAGGTACTGCAGTATAATTCACGTGGTGTGAATAAAGGACTTGGCATCGAACACCATGCAAAATCTTTCGGTCGAAGGTCATTGATGTAAACCTGTCGCCGGAAGTGAGAAACATGCCATTGAGGCATGCAAGCTTCAAAGTACTGAATGGGGTGTTCCTAGATCAACTTCTTGGATAATGAGCTGATGTCGACAAGAAGTGATTTGTCACAGGAGGGCCTTAATGAATCCGATATCAATGACACGGAATGGAGCAAATGATTTTAATGGAGGTGAAAACGATCTGGTGATATAAGGTTCAGGGTGGCGGTCATGAAAGAATGGAGTGTAAATGTATTGTAGCGGGTGAGACACAGGTGAATTCTCTGAATGAATTCTCTTGAACATATCAGCGAGACTGATGTGATGGATTGGTAGAATTAACCCCAAATGTGGATGGTGTGATGGGACCATGGTGATGTGACCGGTGAATGAAACAACCCAACCCGACTTGGATGCGAAGTGAAAGTGTCATGTTCAAGAGCGACTTGCTACCAACAAAGTTTCTTCAAGTTTTCTTCCCAATTTTTCCCCAGCCATTGCTGACCAGTACCTCTTTATTTTTGTCAAGCTTGAGGAGGATAACATATGCTTGTTCTATAATTTGCCCTTCGGGAAAACCCATCGCTATATTTTAACGAGCCTAGCGATAGTGAAACTCGTTCTTGTCTGCTATGGACAAGTTTGCCGCTATTAAGTTTTAATGATTTTAACGACAAAGATAACTCGGCCCTTTTCAATTTTAGAGAGTCTGAAAAGGGACGTAAAGGAAACTCCAAAATTCATTTTTCGTCATCTAATCCCTTAAGTCCGAAAAAGTATAAAAAAATACAGAAGGGATGAATTTTCGATACTTTTAACGAGCCGAACAAAACAAGCGCTCGATCATTTTGTGTAATAATCCCTCAGGTCCAAAAAAGATTAAAATATAAAGGAGGGATAGCACTTCCGGTCCCTTTAACGAGCTGGAGAGGCCAATGGCTCTGCGATCTTTTCATATTTTATGAGTCAGTTGAAAAGAGCTTAAAGGAGACTCGTCTTTTGAGGAATGAGTGATAAAATTGGGTAGCAGCTGATTCCAGGTAAGGTTTGGAATTTTCCAATCACGACAGTGTTACAAGGATGGCTAGTGGGATCACTCTTCACAGCTGTTCCTGAAAAAGGGGTAAACAATCAAATGGAGGTGAATGATCGGCCAATACAGAGTGGAGGTGATGGTGAGAACACGACCAAGGCTTTAAAGGCTGAAGTAATACATTCACGATGGTTATCTACCGGGAAATAGTTCATTTTTTAATGAGCTTAAACGCGGGGAGAAACATTTGCTCATGACTTATGTTTATTTTTTAACGAGCTTGAACTATGTGCTAAAACTGCTCGAGGCGGGTTTATTTTTTAACGAGCTTTAACCCTGCAGTAACACTGCTCGTTATAAGTTTTCATGCCCCCAGCATAATAATGCAAATCGAGGTGCATGCCCCCCAAGCTTCATTGCATTCAACTCGGTGGTTGGAATGAAGCTTTACCTTTGAGATTTGGAAAGGGGATTTGTTTCATTTTTTAATGAGGTTGACACAGTAAAAGAACTATCCTCATGACTCCTTGTTTCATTTTTTAACGAGGTCAACACGAGATAAGAACCATCCTCGAAATCCACCGTATTTACAGTATTTGATAGAAAATAAAAAACTGAAGGATGATTAAGGTCATTGGAATAATCTTCGTTGTAATCCGGTAGATGGGAACGATGGTGGTAATCTTCCCATGGTGCTTCTCCTAACATCATTGACTGAATGATTCCTTTGTCTGTAGAATGTACATGCGACCAAGGATCTGAAGAGGTACCATATTCCTTAGACCTATCAATCCAAACACTCGATGAGCATTGATTTGGGTTTTCCCCCCAGGCCAAGAAAATTGATTGCTACAATATTTCTAAAATGGCTATGATCCATGCTGACAAAATGTTTAGGAATCTTCCGAATCCATTAGATATAGAAGATTTCATATTGTAGGTTTCCACTGTGGCCACTTCCGCCAAATTACTCGGAGGCGGTAGGGCAAAAGTACCCATTAAGGTAGGGTCTTTTAGGAGGCCTACTCCAATATTTTGAAGTGAATGATTGCTTTCATGGATCATTGGAATGCTTCCCGTAACTTGTGAAATGTTGGAGAGAAATGTTTGTGGGTCGACGATTGTAATTCCTCCTTGGAAGGGAAATGCAATCTTCCTGAAGTAGGTCGACAGAATTGCGGCCATGGCATATATCTAGGGCCTTCCCAGTAGGATGTTGTAATCGAGGTTTCCATCGATTACTTCAACATCTATTTCTACTATTTTTCCCCCTAGTTCAACTTGCAAGTTACTTAAAATCCCGTATGGAGTGTATGATCTTCCATCAAATGCTTTCAACATTGTTGATGATCGCGACAAGGGTGGTGAGCCTAAATTTTTCCAGCAACTCATCGACATAATACATGTAGATGCCCCCTCATCAATAATTTTTCGATGAATAGTTTTGTTGAGGGCTTTCACTTGAATAAGGAAAGCTAGTTGAGCTGGTAACTGAGGGTCATATCCTTTGTGATTAAAGGATACAAGATTGGAATCCATTGGGTAAATCTCACCTATTACTGATAATAGATCCTGCTTTTGGGAGAGGCAATTTTGCGGTACCTCAAGTTTCGACATAGCGGACGGCGATTGGGCCAGGTCCTCTACTATATTATAATTCTGTGCTACTTTGGCACCAGGGCTAAATGTTGATTTGTGTACTACTCCCTTTGGCGGATTTATCATTGGTTCAGGAATGATGGGTGGCACAACTTCGGTCAAAGTTGTTGTCGAACTACTAGGTTGTTCATTAGCCTTATTATTCGACAGCTGTGGATTCCCGTAATCTTTATTCCTTGTCAAAGCATCATTTTGCTTCTTTGCGATAGACAACATAAGCACTTGGGATCGGGAAGCATTTTGATTAGCAACCAGTTTGGTTCTCGGGTTCGGAAACGGATCAGTCAATACTGCTGAGGTTTTTGAACTCTTAAAGAGTTTCTTAACTTCAGCTTTATGTGGACAATCTCTCGTCTGATGATCCTCATCGCATTTCTGACACTCCACAGGGGGTTTCCTTTGCCCAGAAGGGTTTGCAGAAGGTTTTTTAGGAGATGACTCATCCTGCTTCTTTTTTATCCCTTTCTTTTTCTTCTTGCCCCTTGGTTGCTTCAGTTGTTTGCCCTTGTCGGTCGACACGGCATTTACTTCTGAGGCAAGAAGTTCTTCTTTTGCATTTTGACTGGAAATCTTACGAGCCTTTTTAGATGTAGCCTTTGTCAATCCCGTGTCTGTTGCGCCAATCACGCCATCACAGGCATGAGAGTCATTGTTTGATTTAGGAGGAGGAGGGACCGATAATTCCGGTCTAGGAGCGTCAGGTATTTTATCGTAGAGCGTGCCAAACTGAGTGTAAATCAAGTCTAAATATTGTGCACGAGCGATAACTTGCTCTTCGGTGACGACTCCCCCTTTTGCCACATCTTTCGTGATGGAAGGCAATAATGACTTAATAAACCATTCAGCTAAAAGTTGATCAGGAACATACGTTTTTACCATTCTACGATGACGTCGCCACTCATGTATATGATCGGATATGTGAGTGGTCGTTGTTTGTTTGAAATTGGTAAGAAGTTCTGTTCCCGTTTCGTACCTTATCGGTAACTGAAAATGGGTTAAAAAGGTTGTGGCTAGGGTACTAAAGTTGTCAAACGAAGCTCTGGGCAACTTGATATACCATTTTGTTGCCGAACCAGTTAACGTCCTCTGGAAAAGGCGAAGCCTAATCGAATCATCGTTTAGGGTGTTTGATGAACACCACAGATGAAATGTCATCACATGATTCGATGGGTCTTCACCCGGATTTCCATTAAATTTAGGAATATCTGACGGAATTTTATGCGGAATCGCTGTCCACCAAGGGGCATAAGCAATTGGATCATTCGTCAGCCGGTTTAGATCTGGTAATTCTAGAGTTGCTACAAAGGGCAACTGTTGATTCAGGTTAGGCGAAGCATACCCAGGATAAGATGGAATCGCCTGAGCAGTGGGTATTTGCATACCAGCATAATGTATTTGATGCTGGCAACTTTGACAAGGTTGATGGGCATAACCATTATAATATGGTTGTTGATAACCGCTTTGGAAATGCGGTTGCCCATTACTTACAAAGACTTGTTGCTCAGGTCCTTGATATGATTGTTGGAATGGCGGTTGTTGAGATTGAATCAGCCATGGTTGTTGGACCATTTGCTGTTGCCCAATACTGGATGATTGACCAAGATGAGAAGTCATAGTACTTGTTTGAGCCTGAGTCACTCCAGATAAGGAGGCACTAACCTGAGGTTGTGATTGAGTCGTTGAGACAAGAGGATGTTGTATTACAACCTGAGAAACTTTGGGTTGACATACAATAGGTAGCTCTTGTATTTGCGATGCAGTCACCATAGCAGGTATAGTGGGAATATTTGACACAGGATGGACTGGTTGCATTGAATATACAACCCTTGGTTGTTGAGGCAGTATTGGTACCCAACCGCTGGATGTAATTCCAGTTTGACTTGAACTTTGTTGTAAACTCCCATATGGTTGTTCTCCGGGAGGGAACAATGAAAAGGCATATTGCCGTCCATATGGTGGCAATCCAGTACTTAAAGGGTAGATTTGCCTTTGAAGACACATTGGATCAATTTTTTGAGTTTCAACATAAGACATACCAGATGATAATCCGGATGAAGAAATAGGAACTGACCATGTCGTCGAAACAGTCCCTGATTGGACTCCGGCTTGTTGTTGATAACTTGCCAGGAGAGATGGTATACCGGAGAACATCATTGGAGTAGCAGCACGAGGTTCTGCCGTCGCTATGTCAGATGACACAGTCCTAGATGTTGACGGTTGTTCAGACATTTCTAGTCTATCCAAAAGATTACCTAGCGATTCTACAGGAGCTTCCAGTGGCGGTAGACTAACTTCTGATGAAGAAGGATACAGAGTGATCCCGACTCCAAATTGCGATGGAGTACTAGTTGGAGGATCTTCCACGATCTCTTCTATGGCAATCAGATCAGGTGGAAGGGGTAGACCGTCAGGTCCGTAGAATATTTCTGGTGCCGAAGAAGGTATGGAATCGGCAGCGAAAGATGTTTGAGGAGCAAGACTCTCCGAACCGGTTGTAAGTGAAACTGGTTCGGTAACACAAGTGTTTACTCTCAGACTAGGATCAGTACTACTGTCCTTCTGTGGCTGCTGAACTTCTTCTGTAGAGGCAGGGATTCCAGAAATGTTTGGAGTAACCGGAGTCTCTGATGTTGTTGGAACACTTGTTCTAACTTTAACAGGAGATTTGGAACTGGTTAAACGAGTTCGCTTTGTCCGTACTAGCTTCGATTCCGGAGACAAAGACAGTTGACTCGTAAGCCTCCGCGAACGACGGGGTTTCAATTGACTTTCTTCCACGATTGCAGATTACTCGATCAAATAAAAATAAAGGGGAAGTATGTTTCCGAATTAAATGAATTTTAGACGCTTTGACACAACTTGTTTTTTCAATTTTTAAGAGTCAAGAACAAACAAAAGATGACTCTAGTCTCCTTCGATTTTTAATGAGCCTGAAGTGACAAGTGCTCAGATGGACCTTTTCTGTTAAAGAGTCTGAAAAGGAACGAAAGGGATTGCTCTGGAAATCTAGGTAGAGGGATTACCAAACCAATAGCAAAACTACAGAATACTTTTTACGGTACGGCAGTCAATCTTCTCGAATGCTGTGTTCAGTGCATTGCGATCGATAGGGCGGCAGACACGGCTTCCTATGGATAAAGGATTAAGCCTATTGGGGTCTCCCAAAATATACTCGACGGTACGTGGGAGCACAAGTCCGTATTGGCACTTATCGTCTCAAAATGGAGGAATCACCAACCATCAGTGAGAACAACAGTTACCAGGCTTTACGACGCTGGAATACGTCTCTAGCCTAGACTTCTAAATGTTGTGCGTTAAGTTCCAGAGCGTTATTAGATTCATTGAATTTATTTTATAGTTGATCTTGTTTATGAAGTTTTCCTTTCAGGTTCACCGCGAGATGTAGATGTAATTCCTAAAATTCAATCTAAGATGATAAACAATCTTTTTATCTTCTTTGTGTAATGAAAATCCTAGCTACTAAGGAAAGAAAGACAGAATCTTTTCACAAAGAGCAAAGAGCACACTCTAAATGCACTTTCCTAAATCAAACCAATCAGACTGTCTAAATGCAAATGCACGTGCATGTATTTGTTTTCGACTTCCTTAGTATATGAATGATAAAAAGAAAGTTGATGCGCAAATCTGAATTTCTTTTCAAGCGACAAATATCAACAAGTTTCTTTTCGAAATCAAAAATGGAGACGATCACAACACCTTATGATTTTGAAATGAATACTTGTTTTCGACACTAGAAAATTTACAAATTCAGACCAAAAACAATAGTAACAGGATAATCAACCATCAACAGCAATCAAACTCTTTCCTATGATCAAAATCGACACTTGCGACAGTTTCAAATCAAAGGACGACAGTACGATTACGTTACTTTTGCAAATGAGAACTGAAAATGACTCAAAAAACACACAAAAACATTTACAGTTCTTTTGTACAAAGGAGGCGGAATAACAGCAAGGAAATGGGGTTTCAAACAGACATATACTGATCACAGGCAGCGAAATTTAGGAATAGAACTGGAAAGAATGAATCACAGAAACCAAAACTGCACAAAGCCTAGTCTGATCAGCGCACCTGTAACACAGGGAATTTGAAATGCAGCGCACCTTCTCCACTCGGGAAGTGCATTGAAGTTCAGATTCTCTGAACAGTACCTGTGCTGGGCTAGAAACGAGACTCTGTTTGGGTTCCGGGTCACAGTTTGCAGTTCAGTTCATGGGTTTTGGCCGAGCAAAAGGTAATCAGTAACTCAACAATCAGGGGTAGATCTAAGGAGGATCTAAGAGCTATCACAAGGGCAATCAGAGAGTTTGTGAATCAGTTGTTTAAATAATAAATAGATCCCGTAGATGGACTGAAGTAGCATTTATCTACTTTGAATTTGCTATGGCAAATGTAGTTCGAATGCTACCTGTAAGTTTATGAAATAGACAACAAGGAAGATAAACAAAGAAACTAATTCATCCCCAGTGGAGTCGCCATTTTGTTACAGGGAAAAGTGTCTACTCAGAACTGTTTAACCCACTAAGGTGTGACAGCTGCCTTAGAAACAAACAGAGTAAAGCTACTTTAGTTTTTCCTTTATGAATTATAGATAGAGAGGAACAAAAGACCAACCTCTGTCTTGTGCTAATCTCCTGATTTGATTCCTCTCTTCCTTGATAGTCTTTCGCTACTTGTTCCCTTGCACGCCCAGCTTCACAAAGTACCTGTAAGATCACAGCAGCATAGCACTATACAAAGACACGGATCTATAATCATAAACAATCTAGGATCAGATGTAAATTGACCATACAAATGCAGCAAATATCAATGACACAAGAGTATGGAGGAAAAATTGAATAGCTTTTATTGATAAACAAGAAAGAGCCAAGAGGAGTTACAACCAGTTTTTCTGACCTAGCATCAACCTCTCAGCAAGGAAGCCCCTCTTCACCTCATACAAAGCTTAGATCACCCAACAATCTGATGTTTGTCTCAAGAAACCAACACCAATTCCTTACAATATGCAAAATTCCAGCCTCTGGATCTCTGGGATGAGGGATCCATATATAGATATCTGTAATGGAGATGAGTCAGCTTATGATTTGATTATTGTCTTCTCTCTAATAGTTCTTGCTTCCACTTGGAGATTGATGATCTGTTACTCATCCTTGGTCGAATTCAGAGAGGCAAGTGTCACAGGAGAAGTTTCTGGAAGTTTCCATTGCCTCTCCACCTCGCGGAATGGCACTGCCATTTGTCATTTCTCGCCCATCGCACCCCATAAAAGGGCTTTTTGAAATGCAACACTCCCACATAGTGTAATTAGGTGAGATGCAACGCACTTGGCCAGTGGGGTAGCTGAAATGATCCTGTTTTGACCAATTCTGAGCAGTTTTTCATGGAGAACTTATGGGAGAAGCTGTAATCTGTTCACCTTGTTCCTTTAGGGGTTAGAACAACACTTTTAGGGACTTAGGATCCCTTGGTTTATGGACATTTCATGTCTGGGGTTGTAGTGCCCAAAAATGTCTATAACAGGTGTTATAGTACATAAAGTATATGGGAATGCTCTCACTGTGTAGTTTCACATTAGACAGTGCTAATATGAATTGGGCCTCCACGTAATTTCGGGTATATATGGGAGGACAACACTAGGTTTCGATCTATCCTTAGGTAATCGAGTCTGCTGCCTTGTACACTGTGATACACTGAACACATCATTCGGAGATATTGCCTGCCCATACTTCTTAGTTCACTAGGAGGTATTCTGCAATTCACAGTTACTTGGTAATCCTTTTTCCTAGAACATCCCTCTTTTGTTTTGTTTTGTTATTTTGATTAAAATAAATTTATTTTACCTCGGATAACATCCTCCACGCTCACTCCTTAGTTGATCTTAGGTTGATACATATGGCGAAAAACCTGGAGTCCAGTGATCAAGGAATTCCTTTTGATGGGAATCCTAGTCCTTTTCCTCCTTTTAGAAATATTGGTGCTCCTTATCTGGCTACATTATCCCTTCCAACATTTACCATTGGCTTGCAAGTATGGTTGTTTTCAACCTCCTTGGTTTAAAATATCATGATTTCTCTGCAATAGAGTATTCCTCCAACTGGATAAAATCAACCTCCAGTTGATTGTAATGTTGACCCTTTGCCTTCTTCATCATTTGTTTCTTCCTCCCCTTCTTTCTCTTCTCCTGGTGAAATTATTGACACTAGTAACTAGGTGGCTAAGAAGAAGAAGAAAGGGAAGAAGAAGAATAAGTAAATTTAGTAGGGGGGCAACCAAGCAACCATTGCTTCGAATTCAATTTCTGATGAGAAATCGTTTGATAAGCCTCACAAATTTAGATATCCATGCAAAATTTCTATGGAATACCATCTCCTTCAAAATTTTCCTGTTATTCCTCAGATCTTAGAAGAATTGTCTTCTTGTTCACATCATCCTATGTCATCAACTTCTAGAGATCATGCTGGTGACACACCATTGACTAGTGGTAGTATAGTTCATGGAAAGAAGGGTAAAGTTAAGTTTCCCTGTAGGTTATGTGAAGGGAATCACCCCATTAACCATTGTCCCTATCTGAATGAAGACAAAAAATTATTAGATAATTTTCTTGCTTCTTCGCAGTGACTTCCATCAGGTTACATGAGACTCTCCCTTAATCCTTCACTAGTTGATGAAGTGACTGACCCAAATCAACCATAGGTCAAATCCCATGAGTCTATACCTGACCAATCACAGGTCAAGGAAACATTTGACCCAATTTCACCTTTAGTTAATCGTATCTTTCCTGTAGAGAGTGAGTATAGTACCACTCAATTTATTCTCATTTTTTCATATTCCAATGAGCTTGGAAGCAACCCTCCTATTCCATTAAGACAGGAGGAAAATCCTCTCATTCTCATAACTCAAGGGGGTAATTATCCTGTTTCTACGGTACCCCCTCCAAGTAGTCTAGTCACTTCCTTTGCTTGGAATCAACTGGAAAGATGTCGTCTTCCTTCTTATGTGCCTTTCCAGATCATAGTACAAGTTTGTAATATGATTGTACTTGGCACTATCATAGATGAAGGTGCATATGTGAGTATCCTTTCCTCCACTTCTTGGAAAGCACTCGGTTCCCCATCACTTGTGCCTGTTACCTAGAATTTGTTGGATTTTAACAAAGGAACTAGTCAACCATTAGGGATCCTTCCTCGGTTGCCTATTACATTGGGAGGAAATTTTTTTTTATCTAAATGTGATGGTAGTCCCAGGCCCTTTAGATTACAATTTACTTCTTGGGCGTGACTATGTTTATGACATGGGAGCTATTGTTTCAACACTCTTTCAAGTGATGTGTTTCCCGCATGAAGGCTTAATTGTCACTGTTGACCATAATTCATTTCCCAGTCCAAATATGGCTTCCAGTCAACCATCTTCCCTAAATGGTCTTTTTGTACCAATGGTATCTTCCCTGCCATGGGTGAATTATGTGGCAACTCATTCCATGCCTACGTCAACTGGTGATCAATTCCATGATGTTGTGCAAAATGTATTGGGGGCATTGGAACCAGATCTCTCTAACGGATTCCTTGCTACGTATCCCTTCCAGAGCATTGTTTTCCCATCTAATGAGAATCTCTTGGAAGTCATGACCTATTATGGGTCATGAACAAGGAATATGAGGATAGTTTTTTGTCTTGTGTCAATCTCGTTAAAAAATGAAACAAGGAATATGAGCATAGTTCCTTGCATTGTGTCAAGCTCGTTAAGAAATGAAACAAGGAAGATGAGAATAGTTCTTGGTCTTGTGTCAACCTCATTAAAAAATAAAACAAGGAATATGAGGATAGTTCTTTTACTGTGTCAACCTCATTAAAAAATGAAACAGGTCCCAAAGCATAGTTCCTTATCTTGTGTCAATCTCGTTAAAAAATGAAACAAGCAATCTGAGCAAAATTCCTTGTCTTGTATCAGGCTCAATAAAAAATGAAACAAGGTCGCCTGGAGCAAAGTTCCATTTCAAATCTTTGATTAGATCCCATAAAATCCCAGTTGAGTCTTTCACTTGATCTCGTATAGGAACCTTCATTCCATCCACCTCATAGCCACTAGTAGTCTACTTAGCTGAATGTAATGAAGCTTGGGGGGCATGCACCTAGAATCGAGTCATCATGTTGGGGGCATGTAAACCAATTTCAAGCATAGTTTCTTCATGGTTCAATCTTCTGTAAAAATGAAACCAAATCCAAGCATAGTTTTTCATTTCAAGCTTGTGTAAACATGAAATTGAATCCAAGCATAGTTCCATATGGTTCAAGCTTGTGTAAAAACGAACCCATTTTCATTTTAACCCTCGTGATTATCATTTTATCAACCTACTACAACAGATGAGCCTTTGTTTTTCTCCTTCCATCATCACTATTTGCTTGGTTGATCATACGCTTTCACTTGGTCGTTTACCTTTTTGAGGAATAGTTGCAATGAGTGGTCTTATTAGCCAGCCTCTTCACATACATCAACATGTTTTGAAAAGTTCCAACATCACCAGAACTAGTTGCTATACTAGACACCACTCATTCCTGAAAATGGAGTCCTCTTTAAGCTCTTTTCAAACTCTCGAAATATGAAAAGATTGTTGAGCGCTTGTCCTTTTCATCTTGTTAACAGGTTGGAAACAACATCTACTCAGTATAAGTTTAACCCTTTTCTAGACTAATATAGATTATTTACGAAAAAGGAATACATTGATCGAATATGAATCAATAGGTTCTCTCTTGTATTGTTTTATGCTTTTTCAGACTTGAGAGACAAATTTACAAGAATAACTTGTGGATTTTTCTTTTTGTCCCTTTTTGAACTCTCTAAACATGAAAAGGACCAAGTTATCATTGTTGTTAGACTCGTTAAAACATCAAATAGCGACAAAATTGTCCATCATGACAAGACTGTGTTTCACCTTCGCTAGACTTGTTAAAACATCACATAGCAATGGATTCACCTGAAGGGTGGAATTATACAACAAGCATATGCCATCCTCCTCAAGCTTGATAAAAATAAAGAGGTACTAGTCAGCAATGACTAGGGAAAATGGGAAAAGGGGTAAACCACTTTATGGCAGCAGGTCGCTCTTGAACATGACACTTTCACTTCATCATTGTGACTATTTGGGTTGGGTTATCTGCTTAATGGTCATCATACCTTGGTCTATCATACCATACATTACTTTTGTTTTGGGTCAATGCTTCCAATCCATTCAGTGTCACCGAAATTTTCAAGAGAAGTCACTCAGTTTAAAATTCATCCTTTGCAATACTCATAAACCTTCATTTTTATGACTACCATTCCTGAACCTTGTGTCGTCAGTCACATTGTGTCTCCAAAATAATTACGCTCGTTTCATCTCATTGATGTGGGATACATCAAGGCCCTCCTGCGATGAGTCACTTCTTGTCGACATCAACACATTATCCAAGAAGTTGACTTAGAAACACCCTTCCAGTACCTTGAGTCTTGCATATATCAATGGCAGGTTTCTCACTTCCGGAGATAGGTTAACATCCTATATCCTTCAACCGAAAGACATTGTATGGTGTTCGACATAAAAATATCCATTCACAACATGTAGAATGTACTACAGTACATTTAGGATCATTATCATTATCGGCGATTTCTCTCGTGTCTCTTAACCGCTTACATCATTAGCTAGTAATCAAATGGTGTTTTCCCAAGTTTGAATTTAGATCACATATTCGCATGGTTAGACTTGTACTTGAGTGAACAATTGAATGAGATAGAAGACCCTGGATCAACTTTCATCCATCCGGGTTGCGATTTTAGGAAATGTACCAAATCATCTGTACAATCGCTTTACATTGATGGTCATCCTATCATGGGTCTATATCTGTAGACAACTGCCTATGTACTTGTAATGAAATTTTATATGCTGAGCATGGGTATGCCTTCCCTCAACGATTCATGAGAAAAAATAAAAATATCATGATATTATGTATTGTAATTAATGCAGGTCACCATCCACTTCGGAACCTCCTCATCACATCATAAAGCATATCACTCGACATCATTATTTTTGACTTCATGCTTTAGGGGGTAGCTATTACAGATCCATTTGGGCATATCACTCCCATCAATCAGATCAACAACATTAGGGCTCATCAAATCTTAATTCAGTTGCTACATGCCCTAGACAAGTCACCACTTTGAATACGTCCTTCCCTAAGACTTTCTTGGCTTGAAGCCCTCCAAAATTGCCTCCTTGAGGGACCATCGCAGCCTTGGTCAGGGGTAAGTGTGTTTTAGTGCAGGTATGCCCATGTCAGGGTGCTTTCTAGAGCACTTAGGCCCACTTTCACATGCGCTGGGTGAGGTTGAGTGAAATCATCATAGGGTTCTCAGAATATTCTTATCTTCTGGAGCCATCTAGAAGATTCCCACACTTATCATCTCCTATGAACTCAAAGCTAGATAGGGAATGAGTTAATTAACCTCCTATCCTCTCATCCCTTCCTCCATGGAAACTAACTCTATGTTTGGAAGGCCATTCAATACCCTCATTTATGACCAAAACCCCTCGATTCCTATAAATTGAGCACTCATCTAAGTGATAAGGGGCTAGACTTTGAGAATTTATAAGGAGATACTAGGGGTGTGAGAATTGAGATTATAAGCAAGTATTGTTATGCTGCCGGAGTGTTGTGCTATTGATGTGATGTTGGTTGGAACCCAAGCTGGAAGAGTGGCAATGAATCGTACTTCATGGTTGTAATTCTTCCTTCTACTTAATAAAGTTGTTTACACCTTTTCCCATATGCTTATCTTGATATATGATGTTTATATGTGTGATGTATCTAATTCCATTTACTCATAGTCAATAGATATCTTGCTTTGATTGGTTCTCTATCTTCTGTTTATGCTTGCAGGTACTTTTTGAGCGATTTAAGTTCAAGAAGGAGCGATGGGAATCATAGAAAGGAGACAAAATGAAAGTGAAAGAACAAGTAGGTACTCGAATTCCCTTGTCTTATTTATCATATATAGAAAAAGGATAAGCACTTTAAATATGTTGTTCTAGGTATAGCTACCTACCTAGGGAATTAGTATTTATCTATAGATGCAAAATTCCTCATAACAAATTTCAATCAGACTTGTGGCATTGGAAAGAGAACTCAGAGAGCTACCATAGTGGGAAATTTAAGAACTTGGAGATCCGAAATTTCAGAGATACATCAGATACAATATCAAGCTCCTACAAAGTGAGAAAACGTTGTGTAGTTTTTTTTGAAATTTTGCCTAAGTTTGGTTTGAAAAATTAGTTTAAAGGAATTCAAATTTGTGTCCCAAAGAAAGAAAATGGAAACACCTAGTAAGCAACCTAAAATATCTAGCATGACTCATGACAAATAGGAAGAAATGCAACATGATATATCAAAATTATGAGACCAAGTGCAACAAAATTCACTCTCACAAAAGGTAATAGAAGCTAAGTTGGATGGTTTAAAGAAAGACGTAGAAGCTAATATGGATGGCGTGGAAGCTAAGATGGATGGTTTGAAGAAAGGTGTAGAAGCTAATATGAATGAAATGGATGCTAAGATGATTGACATGGAAGCTAAGATTGATGGTGTGGAAGCTTATATGGATGGTTTAAAGAAAGGCGTGGAAGCTAAGATGGAATATTTGAAGACATATTTGACAAAGTTTCTACAAGAAATTCTTATAAATGGTGAAAGGGTAGTACAGGAAACTCATGATGAAAACAAAATAAATGTTAATAATGATTTCATAGACTCTAATGTTGGATCAAAGACCCACCATGTTCCAAATATCGATATGAGGAGGTTTGATGGCAAGGATCCCGTAACATTGATACTACAGATGAAGCAATATTTCGATCTCCATAATGTGAAAAACACACAAGAGGTATGAATTACAACTTTATATTTTGAACCAAATTAGTTTGTATGGTATTGATGGCTTTGCTCTCATAAATAAATCATCACTTGGGAAATTTTTATGGATGAAATGATAGCACATTATGAGGATACAAAAAGCAACATTGTTTTTAGCCAATTGACAAATCTCAAACTAAAGGGTTCAATGATGGAGCACATTGAGGACTTCCAAAAATTGAATATAAAGGTAAATGATATTCCATAGGAGCATAGGATTGATGTGTTCATAGGGACTTTAAAGGATAATATCCAACATGAGGGTCACCTTTGGGAACCTGATTCATTGGAGAAGGCATTCAAGTTGGAAAGAAAAATGGAAAGCAAAATTATGACAACAAGGAAGCCTACCACTCACAATTATAAATATGGAAGTGTTGTCACCCCTAGCCTTCCACAACCTACAAGGTTGACACGACAACAATTGGAAGAAAAAAGAGCAAAAGGGATTTTCTACAGTTGTGATAGAAAATACACTAAAGGTCATAAGTGTGTCGAGAAGAAATTATTTTACATAGATTGTGAAGAGGATGAAGAAAAGGAACAAGAAACGTCAAAAGAAGAGGATATACACCAGGAAAAAACCCTATAGAAATAAGAAATCTATATGACCATATCTTGTAATGCATTGGATGGAATTACCACAACTCAAACTATCAAGATAGAAGGAAATATTAAGAAGAAAAAGGTAATAGTGTTGATTGATTTGGGCAGTACACATAATTTTATTCATTGTAAGATAGCCAAGGAATTGAATTTCTTCCTATATCCAACACCAGAGTGTCAAGTGATGGTTTCAAGTGGAGGAACCATAAATTTCTCTGGAATGTGCCATAATATCAAGCTATCCATTGGAGAATATGTATTGAATAGCCCAATGGTTTCCATTCCAATGGGTGGTGTTGATGTTGTACTAGGATTCCAATGGCTACAATCTTTGGGTAGAATAGCTTTTAATTTTCAAGAACCTTTCATGAAATTTTCTTTAGAAGAAGAGGAAGTTGAATTAAGGGGTATCACAGGGAAACCAAAAAATATAATCAGCTCTAATGGAATGAAGAAGCTTCTAAAGAAAGAACAACAAGGCATAATTGCACAATTATTCTCACTAGAGGTTCCCACATTGAAATCATCTATTTCTCCATATCTCCAAAAAGTCTTGGACAATCATTCCAAGGTATCTAAGACTCTCAAAGGCCTCCCACCTATTCATGATCACTATCATGCTATTCATTTGATTCCAGGAAGTGTTCCTCCAAACATCAGGCCTTACAGATATCCCTATGCCCAAAAGAATGAGATTGAAGGTATGGTTGCAAAAATGCTAGAGGCTGGTATAATTGAACCTAGTCAATGTTCATTATCTACTCCAGTAGTATTGGTTCACAAGAGGGTTGGATCATGGTGCATGTGCCTATATTATGGGGAGCTCAATAAGCTCAATATTAAAGATAAATTTCCCATTCCTGTCATTAATGATTTATTGGATGAATTTCATGGATCAATTTACTTCACCAAGCTGGATCTTTGTTTAGGATAGCATCAAATTAGAGTGAAGACTAAAGACATCCTGAAAAAAAACATTTAGAACTCATGAGGGTCATTATGATTTTTTGGTCATACCTTTCGGCCTTACCAATGCACCTTCTACATTTCAAGGTTTGATGAATTCCATTTTCAAACCCTTCCTTAGAAAATGTTTGTTAGTATCTTTTGATGATATACTAATTTACAACAAGTCTTGGAAGGATCATGTTCAACATGTTGACAAGGTGCTCAAACTATTGGAGGAGAAACAATTATATGCAAAAATCTCCAAATGTTTCTTTGGAGTACAACAGGTGGAATATCTAGGTCATATTGTATCTCATGAAGGTGTTAAGGTAGACCCTAGCAAAATTAAAACCATTAAAAAATGGAAAATCCCCACATCCATAAAGCATTTGTGAGGATTTCTTGGGTTAACAGGGTATTATCACAAGTTTGTTAAGGGTTATGGGAGAATAACAACACCTCTAAAAACATTATTGAAGAAAGATACATTTCCATGGACTCAAAAATCAATGAAGGCCTTTGATCATATTAAAGACGGAATGTGCCAAGCACCGGTCTTAGCTACACCGGACTTCACAAAACCTTTATTGTGGAATTTGATGCCTTAGGAAATGGATTTGGTGTTGTTTTAATGCAAGAAGAAAGACCCATTGCTTTCAAAAGTCATCCAATCAAAGGAAAGTATTTACACAAAGATATTTATGAGAAGGAAATTTTGGAAATATTACATCCACCTAAGAAATAGTGACCCTACGTAATGGGAATATACTTCAAGGTAAAAATGGATCATGATAGTCTTAAATAATTTTTAGGACAAAGATTATCTTTAGAAGAGAAGAAAAAATGGGTCACAAAGATGTTGAGTTATGACTTTGAAATCATCTACAAAAAAGGGAAGCAAAATGTTGTGGCAGATGCACTCTCAAGAAAGGATGAGGATGTGGAAGCATTTCTTTGCACCATTTCTATTATCTAACAAGATTGGATAAACGAAGCAAGGGATGAATGGAAGAATGATGAAGAAGTGTGGGCACTCATTCAAAAGTTATAACAAGATCCCAATACATCTGATATATTTAGCTGGAAAAATGATTCCTTATACAAATATCGGTTATACCTATGTAGGAATTCCAAACTCAAGCAAAATGTTCTTATGGAATTGCGTACCTCTCCCTTAGGAGGGCACTCACAATTTCTAAAAACTTGCCACAGGATTAAGAAGGAATTTTTTTTGGATGACCTTAAATCGGATATTCAAAATTTTGTGGCGGAATGTTTGGTTTGCCAACAAACTAAAGTTGAAACAATTAAGACCCTAGGTTTATTACAACCTTTATCCATTCCAAGCCAACGTTGGGAGGAGGTTTCAATGGATTTTATCAAAGGTTTACCCAAGTCCAAAGGAAAGAGTGTTATCATGGTGGTAATTGATAGACTTAACAAGTATGCACATTTTTGTGCATTATCTCATCCATTTAAACTAAGTATAGTTTCTACTGCATTTATGGAAATAATTCAAAAGCTACATGGAAACCCAAAAATTATTGTAAGTGATAGAGATCCCATTTTCATTGGAAATTTTTGGACAAAATTATTTTATGGTCCTGGTACTTGGTTAGCTCATAGCTCATCTTATCATCCTCAATCTGATGGTCAAACTTAGATAGTAAAATAATGTTTGGAAGGATATCTTTGTTGCTTTGTATATGATAAATAGACACAATGGGTCAAATGGTTGCCTTCGGCTGAATGGTGGTATAACACTTCCTTCCATACTGCACCAAAAATGACCCCATTTATGGAACTTTATGGTAATCATCCACCATCCATCACATCATATTTAAGAGAAAATTCTAAGGTTCAAGTAGTGGAAAATCACATCGAGCATCAACATCAATTTCTCCAACTCTTAAAGGATAACCTCACTTTGGCACATAATAGAATGAAACAACAGGAAGATCAACATCGCAGTGAAAGAAGTTTTGATGTAGGTGATTGGGTATTATTATGGCTACAACCATATAAACAAATTTCCCTCAAGCAAGATAAGAAGGATAATAAATTATTACCAAAGTATTATGGTCCATACAAGGTGTTACAAAAGATAGGTACTATGGCATACAAATTGGAGCTTCTTGCAGCTTCTCGAGTGCACCCAGTTTTCCATGTTTCATGCTTAAATAAGGTATATGTGATAAGCTCCCAGTTCAAACAATATTTCCAAAACTTGATGAGGAAGGAAAAGTCATATTGGAACCTGAAGCAGTCGCAGAAACAAGAACCCAACAGCTACAAAATCAAACAATTTCATAGTATCTCATCAAATGGAAGAACTTACTTACTGAACACTCCACATGGGAGGATGATAATTTTATACAGAAGCATCCAATACTACTCAAGCATTGATGACAACACCATTTTGAAGGAGAGGAGCATGTTAGGTCCCTATAATACTAGTGATTCCCCCATTACTATTGTCATTGTAGCCCTTATTGTTATTTGTCTGCCCCCATTGTCCCCATATTTTTATTATTGTTCCCCATAGAAGCCCACTATTATTATTTTTGTGCCCTTATATTATTATTTTTATGTTGGCTTTGATTTTATTGTGATCCCTTAGACTCCTATAAATAAAAAGGATGTTTTGTCATTTGTATCATCCAAGAATTGTTCATTTGTGTAATGTAAAGGTGGTTTCCCCCTCGAAGAGGCTGATTTATAAGTCATTGATCTATCTTCTCTATATTTTTGTGAGCTAGTTTCATAACAATGGACCTCCATATCACACTTTTGGGGCAGAAAAGTGTGATTTCTACTCCTCAGTTCTCGGGCGGCAAGTCTTGGAAAAAAATTTCGTCTATGTCGCGACTGGTTCCTGTGACCTACGAAAATAACCAGAAAACTTCTGAAAGTTAGAAATCTGACTGGTTTAAGGTTAGAATGCTAGTAAAAAACATTAAGAGACTGAAAATGAACAATCCTAAGCTGAAAACTAAAGGTCATCCAGGTTTATGAATCACAATTAAAAATGCAGTGGAGTTGCCATTTTGTTATGTAGTATTCTTCTTGAATGTGTATGAAAAGAAACTACTTAAGGTTGCGGATGACAAACAACCCTAACAATAAAAATGGTTGTTAAACAGTGTAGATCTGCAACAAATGATAGAAACAAAACCTGCCAAAGGCATGATCTATGCAACAGAAATAGGTAAACAACAAAATGTAATAGTAAAATAAGTGTAAATAACTCCAATAATCCAATGGAAACCAGATATATAAAGAATATATTTTATTAAGCAACACCTGTGAAAGGAAAAAATAATGTCACCAATCCCCGTCTATGGGATGGGTTCTTGGCTATCCTCAATGTCTTTAATAGAGTCTCTCCTATCTATAATGTGTAAAACCCAACAAATGAAATGTTGAGCTCAATGAGAACTCAAATGAAAAAGAAAATGGTGTACGACAATGATAATAATCATAGTTAGAACAATGAGCACATCAATGAAAATAATAAAAAGTGAAGAATTAATGTAAAACCCTTCTATTTATAACAAAATATTAGGTTATCCTTGAATAATGAGCAATAATAAAATATTATTAACCCCATTCTATAATTAACCATTTGGAATATTTTATTATATTTGGTTTGGAGGGAAAAAGTATTTAAACTTTTATTTAGAAATAATAAATAAATAAATTATTTATTTATCATCTCAAGAAATATGGTTAAGGAATAATAAACAAATAATGATTTATTTAATTATTCCTAAGGGATTTAGTCAAACTTGACAAGGAATAATAACTAATTAGTGATTAATTAATTATTCCTAGAGAAAAATAAGATAATTAATGGAGCAGAATGATCTGGATTATCCACAGTACTATTTTCATTATGTCGACGTTTCGAACCCCAAAGGGGTCCATCATCAGGACAAAAAGTGAATGATAGATTATGAATGATAGATTGAGAGAAGAATCTTCCGACCTGAATATATAAATAAACCCTAAAGTATGATAAATTCAAGTAGAAGTTGACTAAGACTAACCTACATATATTATTCAATTTTAATTATTTTATTTTTAATTAGTCTAATTTAATTTTAATTTATTTTAATTTAATTGATTTTAATTAGCCTAATATGAATTAGTGAATAATAATAAATTAAATTAAATCTAATGAGATAATGAATAAGTAGATTAAATGTAATAAGTTTATTTTTATAATGTAATAATTTTATTTTGTATGATTAGTTTCTAATTTTTATTTGTATATAATTAATTTTTAATTTTAATTACTATATAATTTTAATTTTAATTTTTCCCTTTTAATTCACTAATATAATTAGTTTATTTTAATTTTACTTTTTGTCCTGATGATGGACCCCCTTTGGGGTTCGAAACGTCGACATAATAAACATGGTACTGTGGATAATCTGGATCACACTACTCCAAAAAAATACTACAGAAGCTTAAAGCCTAACACAACATAATTAAAGGTTTATCTATTTATTTCTCATAACTAGGTCAAATGTGACAAGGAATATTAATTAAACAATGGTTTAATTAATTATTCCTAGAAGATAATTAAATAAATAATCATTTATTTAATTATTCTTCATGGGTTTAATTATAAATGACTTAACAAATGTGGTTTATTAAGTAATTTCTCATAGTGAAAGTAATTTTACTATGGTAGAATTGGCCTTACATGGTGTACTTCGATCCATCTAGTAAATTATGGCTAGATGATCAATTTTTTTATAACAAATAGCACAGGCCTATAGTGAGCTTCCCAAGCTCTAGATTCCAGCTGAAGCGACCTTTACAGAAAATATTCATAAGCTAGTTGCCATAGTAAAGGAAATGAAGGAGGAAATTGGTAAGGTTCATTTTGAGCTACAACTACAGATATCGGAGCTCCAACTTAAGATGCAGCCAACCACTCCTCTAGAAGTCAGAGAGTAGCGTGAGGATTCTATTAAAGAAGAGATGGCTACATTAGAAGTCACAGTCAAGGGCTACACCCAGTTGTTTGAACAAGCCATGGAACTATGGACCTCATTGTAGGAGGATCCAACTTTGCAAAAAATCAAAGCAGATATCTAAGAAAAGTAGAGGTAGTTTGACAAGATCAGATCTACAACATAGACCTTAGCACCAGTGCAAAGGTTCACTAGATTACAGGAGGGAAATCTCATTGAGAGAGAGATTTACGAGCTTCATTGGAAGGAATCCATCATATCTTAAACGATGCAGCCCTGGGTAGATGAAGAAAGTCATTTGACACAATCGGTGCAAAGCAAGTTGAAGGCCATGAAACAGACATAGAGAACCATGGGCCTTGCATTCGAAGGTCTGACTACTGAAAGGTTTGTTGAGGAAGTCCATCAAGCTGTTGCACATGGGGACAATAGATCTTCAAGTATTGAAGATAGAATTTAGTGGTTCGTAAGAAAATATCGAGGAAACACCAGCAGAGTGACTCGAGGATGAGTCACGACTTTATGTTGGAGGCCTGTTGGGATAGGGTCCCCTGGGGTAAATTTTGTAAACAATTTTTGTTATTATTGTAAAGTTTCCACATTTTGAGGAGTGGAGCACGAAGGTCAATAGGAGTCAAAGGGAATTTAGGAAGGTCAAAGCCCCTTAGTTTCTTATGAGATAAGTTGTTTTGTGACCCACACATGGTTCGCAGACCATGGTATTGTAATACAAGATGATATAAAAAGATCATAGAGAGTCATGAAAGATATCTAAGAATCAACCAGTGAATGGTCGGAGTAGGAGAAGTCTATTCTCTGTACTTAGGTGAAGGGGAAGGTTCTTGCAGCTGTGTGCACAGAGACCTTGGAAAGTCCACAACTGAGTGCACGGGCCCCTGTTGCTGTGTGTGCAGGGTAAAAAGAGTATGTAATAGAAGATCTAAGCATAATAAAGGCTATTTTGATGAGTTATCTATGTATTTGTGCGTTATATTTTACCTCTAATTTATTGTATGATTCACTCTGTTTACTGCAATTATCCTGAGAAGTACTTAATAAATGATCAAAAGCCATAGATCTTTTTAATTACTTGATGTTATGAATGTTTAGAATAGTTAGTGTGGAGTTTGGATCTGTTAATTGTAAGTTACTATAATTTCCAGGTTTTAAGGATTAGGGTTCACGAAGGTCAGAATAAAGTCCTAAAAGTAACAGAAACACATCACATAGTCCTTTGGTGCAAAAACTTGGTTCTAGAATCCCCGAATACTGCCTCGGATGAGACTGCAGCCTACGCTACGTGGGTTGTTGCCGAAAGGATCGACAGTGTAGGTTTTTGTTGGTTAGCAGAACTAACTCTAAACCTGAGTCCAAGCCCCCTTAAGCCAACATATGGTGGATCTAAAACTACTTTACTTTCTTGATAAAATAAATACCTACTATAGAGTCTCAGTTTCCTTTTTGAGTCACCAATTCTACCATTATGTTGTTAGTTTGAGTTTTGGAGGTTCATAGTCCATCCTTGTGCATTAGTGAGATTGAAGGACTTATCATTGTGGAAACAAAAGGAGGAGAATATTGGGAGATATTCACAACATCAAGGCCTGAACAAGGGTTGTAATATTTCTTTGTTATATTTAATACAAATTGTATTGTTTTTCCCATAAATCATGTATTTTATTATACATGTGTAGAATAAGGTTCCTTGATCTCTTGTTTAGATTTATTTGAATATATCGTGTTTTATATCTCGATCTCTTTTCTTGTCTTGGAAAATTTGCAAGTTCTACTTTTGGGAGTTAAAGTTAGATCTAGAATGAGTAGGTGAAGAGTAGAAGAAAGCTTACACCAAATACTAGGTAAGCCTTCTTCTTATATTTTGAATTTCTCAAAGGAAAGATAGTGTAGTTTATTTGGTTGTTTCTAGATTACATCATTGAACCTAAGGAGATTTCTTATGTCCGCAGAAGGGATTTGTCTAGAAAATAAGAGGGCATCTTTCACTTAATGCATAACTTTGAGAATCAAGATAATTAACTCCTAAAGAAACATTATAAGATGGATAAACACCTTCATAAGGGTTCCATGCACTTGCTAGAGGAGGAAAAGTTATCAATTTACTACCAGTAGCGAAAGGTATACTCCCGTACTAACAAAATAATTGAGAAGGTATAGTTAACTCTAAACCAATCACTAGAGGATACGCCATACCCTATCCTTCTTGAACTTGAAAGGGATTAACATTTTGGGAGAAACTAGGGAATGACACATATCTAGTACCTATAGAAGGATTGGAAGTAGGAACATGTTCACTTCCAAAAGTGAATCCTCGTAATGATGTAGAACCACTAACCATAGAAGGAATAGTTTCCGGAGTGGTAGAATGTAAAGATGAAGGTATTGAAGGAATCCCAACAAATGGCATCCCATAAGAAAAGGAGCCAATGAAAGGAACAACATGCTAGATGCCTCCACTAAAAACAAGAGTAAAATTAGAGCCAACAACTACTGTGTATGGTGAAACGAAAGGAATGGACAAATTACCTCCTCTTATTGTTGAAGAAGGAGTATGCACACTGACTGAATCAGTAGTCATAATAATGCTACTAACATTGGCCATGAAGAGAGAAGGAGAGTGATTGGGGATACCTGGTCTATGAAAAGTGTACCCACGTATGATATAGCATAAGGAAGATTTGAAGGGAAATTATATGAAGGAATCCCAAACGAATATGGAATGTCCTCAAATTATACTTGATCTTCCAACTCAGACAGTGCCCTAGTGGGAATAGGGGCACTTATGTCTGAACTATAAGAAAGACTCAGTTCTTCCCCTGAAACAAAAACCCTTAATGAAATATTTGTGTTTGTTGCATTAGCTTGGATTGGCTCAAAAGAACTAGAAAACTTTATCCTACACTTTTTATATGAAGGCCTAACACTCACAGGTGAAAGCCCGCTGATCAATCAAACACCTTTTATGAATAAAAAAAAATCAAAAGAATCAAATCACCTAAGGAAATCTAGGAACAAAAAGCACTTACTAAAATTCCTAAAGATATATACAAGAAAACAACCTTCAAGTATTTCCACTCTGGGTGATTAGGATGAGACACCAAAATATGAGAAAGTAGATAAAGGGGCCTTTTGAGGGAAAGCTTGAGATGATGTGGGTGTAAGTCCTACTAGTGAAGGTATGAGAACCACTTACACTGGCCTCTAGATAATATCCTTTGCTGGTACAAGTACCCTCACTTCATGGGGCACCCTCTAGAAGTACTATGAAAGTGATAATGTTTGTCTCAAATACTACAGGCATTCCTCCTTGTAGTCACCTATGTGGTCCCTAGGAAAGAAACTAAGGTTACCAGCTTAATCAGAAGCCAAGGGTGAACAATCATGAGCATGTGGTTGGAAAAGTGGGAGAGGGGGTATCTCTATTTACTTATCATTGTGTTGGCTACGTGGGGACTGACCCAGGTTCAACAGTGAGTTAGCCAAGCAAATCGCGATACTACTGGCCCTTTTGGTAATAGTCCATAGAGTGTGGACTAAGATTTCACTCAAAGTAGTATGGGAGGGTACTAGAACTAGGTTTCCGCACCCTATGGATGTCTTGATGAAGGTTATGGAGGTTCGTGATGCTAACCTGTACATTTTCGTTGCCCCATGCAGCTTTCTATCCTTCGCACCTTTGTACGAGGCACGAAGATAGCATTATCCTGATCCCGATCCTTACTGTGCTATTATAATAGTCCTTTGACTTAGTTTATGCGAACCCAATATTCATATTACTTATTCAACTTTAAGATAAGTGTGTGTAATCAAAAACAATATGAATGCATAAAGATAAACATAACATAGAAATACATGAATAGATGCACAATATTCTGAATAAACCTTGCCTTTATTAATAATCAAGTTCAATTCAGTTACAGACCCAACTCCGCCCTACGCACTCAGCTGCAGGGGTTCATGCACTCAGCTGCGGACTCTACTAGGTCTCTATGCACTCAACTACAGAGCCTCTTCCTAGTACTACAACCCAATGCACTTTAGATCCACTTCTATCCTCTAAACATGCCTTTGCATCTATTACTTTCTTCAAAACTCAAAAACTATCTTTACACTTAGAGCCTCACTCTATTTATACAATCCCATGGTCCGCGAACTATGGGTAGGCCGACACAACTTTACATTAAATTACATTATTTTAGGGTCGACAACCCTATGACTCATCTTTGACTTCCATGCCTTGTGCCTCCATTTTGCGAGGTCTTTACATTACATTGACCAAAACTCAGGCTTTAAGCTCCAAAACCATGCTGTTGGGGGATCCACTACCCAACAGGCCCCCAACACAATCATCGTGACTCGTCCCGAGTCACTCTGCTGGTGTGACAATATTTGCGTGAAGTCCATCCACCTGTGCCTATGCGGCGCGAAGGCCCGCAATGCCCCATTCTACCGTCGGTTGAATCTGCTCCATTTCTGATTTTGAATCATCTGCATCTAACTTGATTCTCTTCCTTGGTGTCGGCTTATAGTACTTGTGTTTGTAGTCCCGCACCCTTGTCTGGCTTCTCGGGTGGCGAAGACTATGCTTTGGTCAGTTAGTCAGACAGCCGGCCCACTCATGTAGGGCTTCAGGTGACTTCCATTTACTTTTCCTGGGAAGGGTTCTCCATTAAGTTTGACTAGCTGGACATTGCCTCTGTCTGTGACCTCTTTTACCACATATGGTCCCAACCATTGCATTTTGAATATTCCAGGAATTTTTTCAAACTTTCTGTCATACAGCAGCACTAAATCATTTACCTTGAATGTGCGCAACTTGATATGGTGGTTGTGCTAGGCTTTCTCAAGTTGTTTTTGTACCTGCTGATAGAATCCTGCCAGGAACTCTTCTTCCTCGAGTTCTTCTAAGTGCTCGAGCCTCTCTTCTAAGGCTTCGTGGTCTGACATCCCTATAAGTGCTGCGATTCGCAAACTGGGTACGATGTATTCAATTGGCATGATAGCTTCCATGCCATAGACTAACTTGAAAGGTGTCTGACCCGTCAATTTTTTGCATGTGGTTCTGTATGCCCATAATACGGCAGGTATGCATAGGTCCCAGCTGTTTCGCTACGTGTTACATACTTTGGTCAGCACAGTCTCTAATATTTTGTTGAATGCTTCTATTGTCCCATTAGCTTGCTAATGGGATGGTGCACTTTGCTGATGATACACTTGGAACTCCTTGGTGAGTGCACTAATGGTTTCATTTAGGAAGTGTGTTCCCTGGTCACTCATTAAGATTTTTGGGCAACCAAATCATGTTAACATGTTGTCGAACAAAAATTTTGTAGCCGTAGCAGCTGCGCAATCCTTAATTGGTTGTGCTTCCGCCCATCAAGTCAGGTACTCCATCACGACGATGATGTAGCATGACCTATCTTTCCCTTAGGTTTGATCAGCCACACAAAGTCAATTTCCCATTTTTTGAATGGATGCAGTGCCATCTATGGATTGAGTGGCATATCATCCCTTCATGATGGCTTTCCAGTCCTTTGACATATGTCACAGGCCCGATAGTGTGCTTTCGAATCCTGGTGCAGGGTTGGCCACCATAGCCCAGTGTGAAGAATCTTTTGTGTAGTCATGCGTCTTACATAGTGTCCCCCCTGCAACACCCACATGTGCTTCTGCAAGGATCTGTCCTCGTTCAAATTTAGGTACATATCTTTGCAATAGCTCATCATTTCCCATTTTGTAGAGGTGCCCCACGATGACAGAAAAGTCCACCACGCACACCACCAATTCCTTCTTCTATTGGATTGAATATTCCTTCGACGTAGCCCCTGTGGTTAAAAAATGGATTATATCTTCAAAATTGCCATCTGTAATGCACATTGCAAGGAGCTATGGATCAGGTAGTCCCTCCTCCAAATTTTTTGGCTCCTCGCCTGTCTCAATTTGTGGTAAGTGATATGGTCATGCATTTAGGAGTCCTGGCTTTACAATGACCTCAAAGCCATATTCTTGAAATAGTAAAAGCCATTTACATATGTACCCCCCCAACACAGGCTTGTTCACCAGGTATTTCAATGCGGAATGATCAGTATACATCTTGAAGTGCCCGTCAAGTAAATAGTGTTGATATTTCTGGAGCACATACACAATTGCCAACCCTTCATGCTCAGTAGTAGAGTAGTTATTTTCAGCTTTGGACAGTTGCTGACTTGCGAACGTGATCAGATAATCCATGCCTTTTGGGCCTTCCTGCATGAGTATAGCTCCTAATGCAATACACAACGCATCAACATGTACATGAAATTCTACGTCCCATTTTGGGAAGACCAGGATGGGAGAGGATGCCAGTTTCTCCTTGAGAACATCCAAACTTTTCATACAATCATCATTCCAACAATATGTAGCGTCCTTTTTCAATAGTTTTTCCATTGGCACTATTATTTGGGCATAGCTCTTGATAAACTTTCTATAGTAACCAGTGTGCCCCAAAGTAGTGCGTAGTTGTTTGACACTTCACAACGCTTCCAGATTCAGAATAACAATAATCTCTGTAGGGTCCACCACTAGGCCTTGTTTGAAGACCACTTGGCCTAGCAGGTTTCCAAAGGGAATGAGGAAGGTGCACTTTTTAAGATTCAGCGCAATCTGGTGTCGGTGGCAAGTATCCAGCATCAAATGTAAGCTCGCTATATGGTTTTTAACTAACCCAAATATAGTCCAATCATCTAGACAGACCTCCAAGAACTTGTGGATGTATTCCTTGAATGTGGCCACCACTATACATGAAAATATTACTGGTGCTTTCTTCAGTCCAAAGGTTATAACGATGTATTGAAAGCAGCCCCATTCTATTGCGAAGGTTGTCTTGCTCCTATCTTCTGGCGCGATCTTGATATGATGGTACCCTAAGAAGCCATCCATGAATGAGTAAGCTTCCTAACTGCCAACATTCTACAATACTTCATCTGTGAACGGTGTCGAGAATGGATCATCAATATAGGCATCATTAAGCTTCCTAAGGTCCATGCATATTCTAATTTTTCCCTTCTGTTTTTTGTCCTGCACTACCACAGGACTCGCCCAGTCAGATTCTTCCACTAGTTCAATAATTCCGACTACGAGCATTTTGTTTAATTCATCACAAACCTTTTCTTTATACTTTGGATTCAAGCGGTAAGATCGTTGTTTAACTGGCTTCGTGTCTGGTTTCAGAGTGATCTTCATCATCCCTAAGTCGCTGATGATCCCCTTTAAATCTATGATTTTGGTCGGGAAAAAATCTTGATATTCGCGGAGTAACTCGACGACCTTATCTACCGTAGCATTGTCCCAATAGTCCCCAACCATCACATACTTTGGCTCTGCTTCTATGCCAATGTTTACCTATTTTTTTTTAGCAGCGTGGTGAAGTTGGGATCCTCAATTGATGGTCCTCAAACCTCGCAGCATCCTTCAGTTTCTGGAATATTAATATTTTAGGGGTCATCATCATCCTCCTCTACCTGTACATTATAACATTCTAGGGCACTACTTAACTGGGTCGCCCATGCGGGTTGAAGCACTTCCAGTGGCTCTTGTAGTATTTTGAAGATGGCAACTTTTACTGCTTGCAGAGCGTCATCAACAGTATCTGACATCAGTCTTCAAATGTGAATGTTAACAAAAATCCCTCACGGAAGACATCTGTTAGAGCTCCAAAGATCACCCTTGGTATTTGTGATGCTTGGTTTATGGCCTAGGGCAACCCCTCCTTCCAGACTTGGTCCAAATATTTTAAAAACAATGTTTTACTTCCTATATGCGATTTTTCCCTCGATAAAAGCATGTACACGCAGGTTAATCAATACCCAACCTACGTATATGTGTTAAAACACTTAAAAAAATTTAAATTTCCTTAACTATGGGTGGAGTTCACAGGTTTTACCTGTTGATTACCTCCTAGTGCCCATGGCCCAACTATTTCCCAACCAAAAAACCAGTTGGGAGAAGTATAAATAGACTTCAATGGGAAGGCCTTAAGGATGGGAGAAGAGATAGAATTACTATACTGAGATTATCCCTTGATCAAGTATGAAGTATCCTTATGGTTCAATCACTTCCCCAAGTTCAAGAAACCCTTGTTTCCTTGAGTGTTGATATTCTCCCACTTGCTTGAGATATCATGGTATTGGTTATGGAAGGAGGCTATTGAAGACTGGGACTAGATGAACCCGGAGGAAGGTTTTGCTTGAAGCTGGAAGAAGGAGACTCAGGTGAACTCTTTCCGTGTTTATTATATTTTTCTACAATGAAAAGAAATGTTGTCTTGTTCCTGAGATTGACCTTGTTTATGCATCAGATGTTGTTGTAATTCATGTATGAATGATTATTTTGATGTATAACTAACCATTTGATTATATGGTATAAAGTCGATTTCATTAAAATGCTTTATCTATATGCTGCTATGTATGTTCGGATTGGTTGATTTGCAGATTCGAATATCATTAGGAGTTGTAGAGGGTTTGAACCTTGCTTGGACTACCCAAATGAAGGACATCTGGGTATGTTCATCCTTACATAGTTTGTTTATTTAAGCATGTTTCCTGAGTTGTATGTGTGTTTCTTGTTGTATATTACTCTTTCTCTTTTGGGGTTCTGACCCAAAGCCCTAGGGTACTTATTCCCATAACAGAATTGGTGACTCCACTAGGGAGAACAATCTTGTTATTCCTAGTTTGGGTTGTTTAGTGTCAATCAGGGCTTAGTTCTTGGTTTTCTTCTTGTCACAGTATTGTCTGCTCCTATAGGAACTCAGACCTCAAGTCTGATCATTTTGATTAGGCCTTGCTTTTTATTTTTCTTGCGAAACTCAGTATACACACCTTTGTTTGTTTAAAGTAGCGTACACACACTTGTTTCTGTGAAGTGAAACCACGTATACACAGGTTTCTTTTGTCAGAAGTGCATGTGCATGCACCTATGCTTGAACACAATCACTTATACCATTTTTTGCATGCTTTTTTCAAATCTTTATGCCCAGAAAGATTTGTTTCCTGGTTAGTTTCATTTCTGAGGGGTTAGTTTCTGTCTTTAGAATTTAATTATTCATTGAGCTTACTGTTTTGAAATCTCTTATGCTTTGAAAAGTTTTGGCCTAGGTTTTCTTTTGAGTGACTTTTATGATTTGTGTTTGAAAACACAAGACTTCTTATCAAATTTCTTGATTGTTCTAGTCTTCTAGAATAGTAGATTGTTTTCAATCTTTATGTCAAAAATTTTTATTGGTCTACTTGCTTTGCTTTCCATCATTTTGTGGCCTTATAACTTTTCTTGCTTTTTGAAATTTTCCTTTTGAAAAATTTTAAAGTGTTTTCTTTCCTGACTTCTTGGTCAATTTGTCAAAGCTCTTTTGCTACTTTTGGATCGTTCAGTGCAAGTGAAGCCCTTTTTGTTCAAGTTTTCATTCGTGTTGAATTGGTAACTTACAAAGTTTCCTTGTGCTTAGCTTTCCGTCTTAAGTGGAATTTAGAGTGCTTTCAAAAATTTGTTTTGATTGTTCTTGAAAAGGAAAAGTCTTAAAAAACATTGTTTTTCTTTTCTTTAGCCATGTTTTTTGGTTGCTTTTTCATTTTTTTGAAAGTGAATTATGATCTTTTGCGATCTTTCCTTCTTGTTTGGAGAGAATTTTTTGCATTCAAAATTTATATTATCTTCAATAGTTAAGTTGGCTTATTAATGGTTATAAACAATTGGTTTAATTTTTAGAGTGATTTAGGATCTTTCATCTTCATTACACCTTGCATTAGGATAGTTTGCATTGTTAAAGCATTAGTAATCTTTTTAGTTTTTGCGTGTGTGAAGTTTGTTGCAAGAAAAGAAAAGAAAAAGTTTTATGCTTTCTAGAAGTTTCATAGAACCCACGTAGAGATCTCTTTTCATTGAAGGAAAAATGATGGCATTCATGTAGTTACTTTTTCATTGATTTCAGTTGAGTCATACACACATCGTCAGTTTCACTCACATACCCTTGACCTAAAAGAACAGCCTTTAAAATCAAGCGCTAATTAAAATAAACTAGAACTTTTTTGTATTGTCATCAGAATACACGAAAAAGTTTAGGTTTATTTAGGGCCTTGGATTAGTTGAGAGGAGAAGTAACTCTCCAAGGCTGCTCTAAATTGTAAAACATAGAAGTTTGATTAAAGAGTGAAATCCAATAACATTAGGGAGACTAGGAAAGCTCCATGACTGGGAGTAAAGGACGAGGGTTAGTGAAGATAAGTATGAGAGACACCCCCTCTCTTACTTGTCGGATCCTACCTCATGATTGTTCCGCCCGGCTTCTGATACGACTTGGTGTCCATATTTTCCTATCCTAGGAATCCACACAGGTGGTTGCGGAGGGGAATCTTGTGGCACCTGAGGTTGACAGTGCATTACGTTCAACAGTACTTCTGGAGGGCACCCTTGTGAAGCTTGGGGACTTGCAATGGCAAACACTGTTGTCTGAAGGTCAGTGTAACTACCTCTGATACCTTCGCTGGTAGGCCTGGGCCGTCATTATCCCAGACTATCTTCAGAAGATCCCTCACTTCACTTTCTTGTATTTTGGTGTCCGGTCCTCATCACCCGGAGCGGAAATACTTGAAAGTTGCTTGATTGGTTATATCTTTAGGGACTTTATAGTCGAGTGCTCTTTACTCCTTGCATATAGTTGGCTTTAGGTATTTTTGTCTAGTCACTTTTGGACTTTAGATTCTGAGTGATTGACTTACCACTCCGCTGATCTTGAAAGACTTTTTTTTTTCAAAAGTTGTGGAGTTGCCTCCTCAAGGACAAAGGTTTTGATTGTGTGTCTATCTTCCTTGAAAATTCATTTGTACATTCCCATAAGGGAAGGATCTATGAATAAGTTAGATATGGCCCATATTCTCATGGAAACCAACCAAGGTACCCTCCCAAAAGGGGATCCTTGTGCTTTTCCTTTCTTTGGAAATGTTGGTACTCCCTTCATGGCCACTTTGAATATTCCTGGATTGAATATTGGACTACTAGTTTGGTTGTGGTCCACTGTGAATATTCCAGATGCTCTTGAATCTTCTCAGATGAATGCTTTATTTTAGGGGCATCACATGGATGGTAATTCTTCATCTTCTTTCAAAGAGAAATCTATGATTCCTCTTTCTCCTCCTTCTTGTAATAAGAAATCTAAAAGGAGGAGAAAGAGGAAGACGAAGAAGAAAAATAATTCTATCCATTCATCACCAACCTCTACTAGTCATGTTGAAGATGAGCCTTTAGCTGCTGCAAATCATGCTGGGGGCACAATTCTAGTCACTACAAGTCATACTAGAAATTCATCATCAACCTTTTCTAGTCATGTTGAAGATGAGCCTTCAGTCACTGCAAGTCATGCTAGGGGCACAAGTATGGTCACTGCAAGTCATACTAGAAATTCATCATCAATCTCTACTAGTCATGTTGAAGATGAGCCTTCAGCCACTACAAGTCATGCTGGGGGCACAAGTCTAGTCACTACAAGTCATATTAGCAATTCATCATCAATCTCTGCAAGTCATGTTGAACATCAACCTTCACCCGCTTCAAGTCATGTTGGGGGCATAAGTCTAGTCACTGCAACTCATACTAGCAAAGAGTTACTGACCTCTGCAAGTCATGTTCGGGACTCTCTGCAAACCACTTCTAATCATGTTGGCAGAATGGATGTTGATAAGAAACTTGAACGTAGAAGTTTTAAACCTAAGTTACCTTGTAAGATATGTAAGGGAGACCATCGTACTCATTTGTGCCCTGGCATTCTAGAGGTACAAAGGATATGGTTTGAGTCTGAAATTTCTTCTACTGCTGGATCTGATATGGTTTCTCATCAGTCCCATCAACCATTGGTTGATAATGTGGTTGAGCTAGTGCAATCTCTGGCTGATTACACTCCTCTTTTGGGGGGGTGAAATGCCTAACAAAAGAGTCCATTCTATTTCTAGTACAGAGTCTTCTAGTATAGGGGGCATTCTGGTTTCTTCAAATGTTCCCCCTCCAAGTTCTAGGAGTGTCTCCTTTGATTGGGATAGTCTTGTCGAGCCTTGTCTTCCTTCCACTGCACCTTTCTAGGTAAAGGTTAGAGTTAATTCCACAAACATATATCGATGTATTGTGGATGAAGGATCTTCTGCAAGTACTATATCATATTTGACTTGGAAAGCTTTGGGTTCCCCAAAGTTGTTGACAACTCAGAGTCAGTTGTTAGCTTATGATAGAAGACCTGGTGAATCTATGGGTGTTCTTCCTCAATTGCATGTTACTTTAGGTGGGAATAATGTCTTAATCGATATTATGGTGGTTGATAGCTCTTTAGACTTTAATATGCTACTTGGGCATGATTATGTCTATGCTATGAATGTTGTGGTGTCTTCACTCTTTTGAGTGATGTGTGATCCTCATAAAGGGAATGTTGTCACTATTGATCAGCTTGCATCTGATAATCACCACCCTAATTTGACTTTACTGCAGAATACCCCTTGGTTTGTTCCATGTGCTCAAGTAGACTCTAGCTCACCACAAGTGAATTATGTGGCATTGAATCCTCAATGTTCAATTGCTTCTAAGAAGGATCCTTTGACCTATTATTCTCCTTCTTGGGACTTGATCCTAGCAGTTGACCGAGACATTCTTCCTAGAGGAACATGGGACCCCTTAATTCCCTCTATTGATCCTTGTAGTTTTCATGATTTCTCATAATTTGATTTGCCTTCACAGGAGGAACTCTTTGAAGCAATGAGTTTTGACTACCAAAGGAGTCCTTGGCCTGAGCCCTCCAAGGGGTTTGTCCGGAAGAAATATTATGCAAAAACCGCAAGGTTGCGTGGTTCCCTGTACCATATTGTATATATAAGGTATGCATTTTCAAACTTTGTATTCTATAACACAAGATTATATATGAAGTTTATATGGGATGTATTAACTTCTTGTCTAGTGTTTCTATTTATGTGTACAGAACTTGGAAGGTTTCTCCTTTGGAAATTTTTATGGTTGATCCATTTTGACAGGTATTGGTTCTCGAAACTAGCATATAGGTTAGGTTTTTTCACTTGCATTGTGCACTTATCAGTTTCCTTTCCCATTTTTTCCTTAGGATTGACCCCACCAAGTTATGGTACGGAACCTTCTCGTTGCTTAGAAGTATCATGACTTGTGTGGTAGAGCCTACCTTATCATGGGTGCCCTAGATAGTATCTTGTTGTCACTTGGCACCCATGATGTTTCTTAGGCTCAAGAGTCCTCTTTAGTCCTTCCATGACTTGTCCGTTGAAGACACATTCTCCTTGCTTCTATGCTTAGTTTTGGCCTAATACCCTAGAGGCTCCTTTGTGTTGAGTTGTACTGTTGTATTACATTTTGACTATTTACACCTCTTGGCCTTGATCCGGCTTCACTTGGACTCGTGTTTAAGCCACTTATTTGACCATGTCTTTTGAAAACTCAAACCTATAGTCACTTAGATTCCGAAACTTGACACACCCCTTGATTCGTGGAAGGAACAACCCTTTGAGTGTCCTTGACCAATTTCATCTCCCTGCATTGAGCATAGGATTGTTCCCATCCCAGGAACTAGATCATTTGTTTCACTAACACTCATTCTTTCCACTGTACTATAGCATTCTTTTATTCTTTTTCCATCTTAAAGAAAAAGACAAAAAAATTATATATTCCAAAAAGAGTGGGAATGGGACAACATTTCCATATATTGTTGGTAGCTAGAGTCAGTCATGTCGCCCTTGAACAAAGCACTCAAAAAAGAGTCTCTCCATTTTTGGTGGGATTTAGTTTGACTTAGGTATGCCTTAACCTTGTTATTGAGTCAGTTCCCCTCTAATTGGTTATCTCTTCCAATCATATGGAGAGTTTTCTCGTGCCTCCTGTATGACGAACTTATACAGAGCTATCATATGCTGCCACGTAGTCATCATTAAGTCTTGCTTTTGTTCAAGGGAAGTAAACCTAAGTTGGCCTCTCTATAGTGTCTCTTAGCCCATTTTTTAGTCAGCCATCCCTGGTTATCAGTGTCATGTTTGTCATCACATCAGTTATATTGGTCCTTTTCTCGTGCCAGTTTGAGAAGGTCTCCATTGACTTCTTGTTGGTAAGTCTTGTCCTTATCGACGACGACATATTGCTCTAAGGGCAGGCCTAGATCTGCACCCTAGCCCTATTTTCATTATTGATAGGTCACCTTGTACTCAGCATCAATTAGTATCATGGGTCTTTGACTGAGTGGCTTCCCTTGTGTTTGACATCAGCTTTCATTATCACACATTGGGATTCATGCAATGCCTTGGTTTCCATTTGACCCTATTAGTGGATTCCTTGCCTTTGTGTTAGCTTTCGTTATTGGTTGATTCAAAGGGTTTCTATCATGTGCTAGCTACATCTTGTGTACATGCGGAAACGTGCTTAGGTTGGGTTACTACATCTTTTTCATCTGATTCCTTCCACATTATTGGCCTACAAGTTACACTCGTTCTAGATCAATGAAGGATGCCTTAATGCCTTCCCTCTAGCAGATATTTTCCCATTGACTACGACTTATTGCTCTGGGGCAAAGATCTAGAGTCCATTTGGTAGTACCTTGGGGTTTGTAGTCATCAGTGGCAGATCCTTCCTTATCGACAGTGGGAAACCATCATTGTCCCCTGATTGATAGATTCTTCCAAGTGTTTGACCTCAGCTCATTCATTCGCACTTGTTAGATTGTACTGGGTACCTTGAAGCTCATTATCATTATTGGTGAGTAGTCTCATGTTTGTTAATGGTATACATCAATGATCCGTAATCAAACGATTTCTCACATGGTCGACTTCAGATCATTTACTCCCATCATGTAGAAATGTACCACGGCGGTCGGTGAAGACCTCGGGTTGCATCAGCATTCTTTGGTTCACTTGTCAGTTGCTCCTGTTGCTACTAGTCGAGACCATTCGACATTATATGTTGAAGTCCTTCACAACGACATCTTATATGCTGGCATCCAAGATGTGATGTAGTATCATCTTATTCCATCATGTTCATTTGGTACTACTGGGATCAGTTTTTGACATTAGTGATCAGCTTCATCTTCCAGCTTCATTGATCATCTTCTTATATGTGATATTCAGGCATGTACTTGTTCGATCACAATCAGATGATCCATTATGTACTTTCAGTTCTTTATACTTGTTTACATAGTGGATCTGCTTGTACTTGATATGCGACATGCTTTACGTTTTCTGAGCATGGGTATGCCCGCCTTAGACATCTGTTTCTTTCTGATATTCTTTTGATGGCTTGATAGGCTGGAATCTAGTGAAGTACTTACTTAATACATTTCAACCATTATGTACCCCTTCTGAACTCATATATTAGGGGGCATCTGTTATAGCTCCAAATATCACTCTTTGCATTTGTGATTCTTGGTTTATGGCCTAGGGCAACCCCTCCTTCTAGACTTGGTCCAAATATTTTAAAAACGGTGTTTTACTTCCTGTACACGACTTTTCCCTGTGATAAAAGCATGTACACGCAAGTTAGTCAATACCCAACCCATGTATCTATGTTAAAACACTTAAGAAAATTAAATTTCCTTAACTATGGGCGGAGTTAATGGGTTTTACCTATTGATTACCTCCTAGTGCCTGTGGCCCAATTATTTCCCAATTGTTTCCCAACCAAAAAAATAATTAGGAGAAGTACAAATAGACTTCAATGGGAAGGCCTTAAGGAGGGGAGAAGAGATAGAATTACTATACTGAGATTATACCCTGATCAAGTCTAAAGTATCCCTATGGTTCAAACACTTCCCCAAGTTCAGGAAACCCTTGTTTCCTTGAGTGTTGATATTCTCCCACTTGCTTGAGATATCATGGTATTGGTTATGGAAGGAGGCTATTAAAGACTGGGACTAGACGAACTTGGATGACGGTTCCGCTTGAAGCCGGAATAAGGAGACTCAGGTGAACTCTTTCCGTGTTTATTATAGTTTTCTACAATAAAAAGAAATGTTGTCTTGTTCCCGAGATTGACCGTGTTTATGCATCAGATGTTGTTGTAATTCATGCATGAATGATTATTTTGATGTATAACTAACCATTTTCTTATATGATATAAAGTAAATTTCATTAAAATTCTTTATCTATATGCTACTATGTATGTTCGGATTGGTTAATTTGCAAGTTCGAAGATCATTCATTTGTGTCTATCTTCCTTGAAAATTCATTTGTACATTCCCATAAGGGAAGGATCTGTGAATAAGTTAGATATGGCCCATATTCTCGTGGAAACCAACCAAGGTACCCTCCCAAAAGGGGATCCTTGTGCTTTTCCTTTCTTTGGAAATGTTGGTACTCCCTTGATGGCCACTTTGAATATTCCTGGATTGAATATTGGACTACTAGTTTGGTTGTGGTCCACTGTGAATATTCCAGATGCTCTTGAATCTTCTCAAATGAATGCTTTATTTTAGGGGCATCACATGGATGGTAATTCTTCATCTTCTTTCAAAGAGAAATCTATGATTCCTCTTTCTCCTCCTTCTTGTAATAAGAAATCTAAAAGGAGGAGAAAGAGGAAGACGAAGAAGAAAAATAATTCTATCCATTCATCACCAACCTCTACTAGTCATGTTGAAGATGAGCCTTTAGCCGCTGCAAATCATGCTGGGGGCACAATTCTAGTCACTACAAGTCATACTAGAAATTCATCATCAACCTTTTCTAGTCATGTTGAAGATGAGCCTTCAGTCACTGCAAGTCATGCTGGGGGCACAAGTATAGTCACTGCAAGTCATACTAGAAATTCATCATCAATCTCTGCTAGTCATGTTGAAGATGAGCCTTCAGCCACTACAAGTCATGCTGGGGGCACAAGTCTAGTCACTACAAGTCATATTAGCAATTCATCATCAATCTCTGCAAGTCATGTTGAAGATCAACCTTCACCCGCTTCAAGTCATGCTGGGGGCATAAGTCTAGTCACTGCAACTCATACTAGCAAAGAGTTACTGATCTCTGCAAGTCATGTTCGGGACTCTCTGCAAACCACTTCTAATCATGTTGGCAGAATGGATGTTGATAAGAAACCTGAACGTAGAAGTTTTAAACCTAAGTTACCTTGTAAGATATGTAAGGGAGACCATCGTACTCATTTGTGCCCTGGCATTCTAGAGGTACAAAGGATATGGTTTGAGTCTGAAAGTTCTTCTACTGCTGGATCTGATATGGTTTCTCATCAGTCCCATCAACCATTGGTTGATAATGTGGTTGAGCTAGTGCAATCTCTGGCTGATTACACTCCTCTTTTGGGGGGGTGAAATGCCTAACAAAAGAGTCCGTTCTATTTCTAGTAGAGAGTCTTCTGGTATAGGGGGCATTCTGGTTTCTTCAAATGTTCCCCCTCCAAGTTCTAGGAGTGTCTCCTTTGATTGGGATAGTCTTCTCGAGCCTTGTCTTCCTTCCACTGCACCTTTCTAGGTAAAGGTTAGAGTTAATTCCACAAACATATATCGATGTATTGTGGATGAAGGATCTTCTGCAATTACTATATCATATTTGACTTGGAAAGCTTTGGGTTCCCCAAAGTTGTTGACAGCTTAGAGTCAGTTGTTAGCTTATGATAGAAGACCTGGTGAATCTATGGGTGTTCTTCCTCAATTGCATGTTACTTTAGGTGGGAATACTGTCTTAATCGATATTATGGTGGTTGATAGCTCTTTAGACTTTAATATGCTACTTGGGCATGATTATGTCTATGCTATGAATGTTGTGGTGTCTTCACTCTTTTGAGTGATGTGTGATCCTCATAAAGGGAATGTTGTCACTATTGATCAGCTTGCATCTGATAATCACCACCCTAATTTGACTTTACTGCAGAATACCCCTTGGTTTGTTCCATGTGTTCAAGTAGACTCTAGCTCACCACAAGTGAATTATGTGGCATTGAATCCTCAATGTTCAATTGCTTCTAAGAAGGATCCTCTGACCTATTATTCTCCTTCTTGGGACTTGATCCTAGCAGTTGACTGAGAGATTCTTCCTAGAGGAACATGGGACCCCTTAATTCCCTCTATTGATCCTTGTAGTTTTCATGATTTCTCATAATTTGATTTGCCTTCATAGGAGGAACTCTTTGAAGCAATGAGTTTTGACTACCAAAGGAGTCCTTGGCCTGAGCCCTCCAAGGGGTTTGTCCGGAAGAAATATTATGCATAAACCGCAAGGTTGCGTGGTTCCCTGTACCATATTGTATATATAAGGTATGCATTTTCAAACTTTGTATTCTATAACACAAGATTATATATGAAGTTTATATGGGATGTATTAACTTCTTGTCTAGTGTTTCTATTTATGTTTACAGAACTTGAAAGGTTTCTCCTTTGGAAATTTTTATGGTTGATCCATTTTGACAGGTATTGGTTCTCGAAACTAGCATATAGGTTAGGTTTTTTCACTTGCATTCTGCACTTAACAGTTTCCTTTCCCATTTTGTCCTTAGGATTGACCCCACCAAGTTATGGTACGGAACCTTCTCGTTGCTTAGAAGTATCATGACTTGTGTGGTAGAGCCTACCTTATCATGGGTTCCCTAGATAGTATCTTGTTGTCAATTGGCACCCATGATGTTTCTTAGGCTCAGGAGTCCTCTCTAGTCCTTCCATGACTTGTGCGTTGAAGACACATTCTCCTTGCTTCTATGCTTAGTTCTGGCCTAATACCCTAGAGGCTCCTTTGTGTTGAGTTGTACTGTTGTATTGCATTTTGACTATTTACACCTCTTGGCCTTGATCCGGCTTCACTTGGACTCGTGTTTAAGCCACTTATTTGACCATGTCTTCTGAAAACTCAAACCTATAGTCACTTAGATTCCGAAACTTGACACACCCCTTGATTCGTGGAAGGAACAACCCTTTGAGTGTCCTTGACCAATTTCATCTCCCTGCATTGAGCATAGGATTGTTCCCATCCCAGGAACTAGATCATCTGTTTCACTAACACTCATTCTTTCCATTGTACTATAGCATTCTTTTATTCTTTTTCCATCTTAAAGAAAAAGAAAAAAAAATTATATATTCCAAAAAGAGTGGGAATGGGACAACATTTCCATATATTGTTGGTAGCTAGAGTCAGTCGTGTCGCCCTTGAACAAAGCACTCAAAAAGGAGTCTCTCCTCCATTTTTGGTGGGATTTAGTTTGACTTAGGTATGCCTTAACCTTGTTATTGAGTCGGTTCCCCTCTGATTGGCTATCTCTTCCAATCATATGGAGAGTTTTCTCGTGCCTCCTGTATGACGAACTTATACAGAGCTATCATATGTTGCCACATAGTCATCATTAAGTCGTGCTTTTGTTCAAGGGAAGTAAACTTAAGTTGGCCTCTCTATAGTGTCTCAGCCTTTTTTTTAGTCAGCCATCCCTGGTTATCAGTGTCATGTTTGTCATCACATCAGTTATATTGGTCCTTTGCTCGTGCCAGTTTGATAAGGTCTGCATTGACTTCTTGTTGGTAGGTCTTGTCCTTATCGACGATGACATATTGCTCTGAGGGCAGGCCTAGATCTGCACCCTAGCCCTATTTTCATTATTGATAGGTCACCTTGTACTCAGCATCAATCAGTATCATGGGTCTTTGACTGAGTGGCTTCCCTTGTGTTTGACATCAGCTTTCATTATCACACATTGGGATTCATGCAATGCCTTGGTTTCCATTTGACCCTATTAGTGGATTCCTTGCCTTTGTGTTAGCTTTCGTTATTGGTTGATTCAAAGGGTTTCTATCATGTGCTAGCTACATCTTGTGTACATGCGGAAACGTGCTTAGGTTGGGTTACTACATCTTTTTCATCTGATTCCTTCCACATTATTGGCCTACAAGTTACACTCGTGCTAGATCAATGAAGGATGCCTTAATGCCTTCCCTCTAGCAGATATTTTCCCATTGACTACGACTTATTGCTCAGGGGCAAAGATCTAGAGTCCATTTGGAAGTACCTTGGGGTTTGTAGTCATCAGTGGCAGATCCTTCCTTATCGACAGTGGGAAACCATCATTGTCCCCTAATTGATAGATTCTTCCAAGTGTTCGACCTCAGCTCATTCATTCGTACTTTTTAGATTGTACTGGGTACCTTGAAGCTCATTATCATTATTGGTGAGTAGTCTCATGTTTGTTAATGGTATACATCAATGATCGGTAATCAAACGATTTCTCACATGGTCGACTTTAGATCATTTACTCCCATCATGTAGAAATGTACCACGGCGGTCGGTGAAGACCTCGGGTTGCATCAGCATTCTTTGGTTCACTTGTCAGTTGCTCCTATTGCTGCTAGTCGAGACCATTCCACATTATATGTTGAAGTCCTTCACAACGACATCTTATATGCTGGCATCCAAGATGTGATGTAGTATCATCTTATTCCATCATGTTAATTTGGTACTACTAGGATCAGTTTTTGACATCAGTGATCAGCTTCATCTTCCAGCTTCATTGATCATCTTCTTATATGTGATATTCAGACATGTACTTGCTCGATCACAATCAGATGATCCATTATGTACTTCCAGTTCTTTATACTTGTTTACATAGTGGATCCGCTTGTACTTGATATGCGACATGCTTTACGTTTTCTGAGCATGGGTATGCCCGCCTTAGACATCTATTTCTTTCTGATATTCTTTTGATGGCTTGATAGGCTGAAATCTGGTGAAGTACTTACTTAATACATTTCAACCATTATGTACCCCTTCTGAACTCCTATATTAGGGGGCATCTGTTATAGCTCCAAATATCACTCTTTGCATTTGTGATGCTTGGTTTACGGCCTAGGGAAACCCCTCCTTCTAGACTTGGTCCAAATATTTTAAAAACAGTGTTTAATTTCCTGTACGCGACTTTTCCCTGTGATAAAAGCATGTACACGCAGGTTAGTCAATACCCAACCCATGTATCTGTGTTAAAACACTTAAGAAAATTAAATTTCCTTAACTATGGGCGGAGTTAATGGGTTTTACCTATTGATTACCTCCTAGTGCCTGTGGCCCAACTATTTCCCAATTGTTTCCCAACCAAAAAAATAATTAGGAGAAGTATAAATAGACTTCAATGGGAAGGCCTTAAGGAGGGGAGAAGAGATAGAATTACTATACTGAGATTATCCCCTGATCAAGTCTAAAGTATCCCTATGGTTCAAACACTTCCCCAAGTTCAGGAAACCCTTGTTTCCTTGAGTATTGATATTCTCCCACTTGCTTGAGATATCATGGTATTGGTTATGGAAGGAGGCTATTAAAGACTGGGACTAGATGAACTTGGATGACAGTTCCGCTTGAAGCCGCAATAAGGAGACTCAGGTGAATTCTTTCCGTGTTTATTATAGTTTTCTACAATAAAAAGAAATGTTGTCTTGTTCCTGAGATTGACCGTGTTTATGCATCAGATGTTGTTGTAATTAATGTATGAATGATTATTTTGATGTATAACTAACCATTTGCTTATATGATATAAAGTCAATTTCATTAAAATGCTTTATCTATATGCTGCTATGTATGTTCGGATTGGTTAATTTGCAGGTTCGAAGATCATCAAGAGTTGCCGAGGGTTTGAACCCTGCTTGGACTACCCAAATGAAGGACATCTGGGTATGTTCATCCTTACATAGTTTGTTTATTTAAGCATGTTTACTGAGTTGTATGCGTGTTTCTTGTTGTAGATTACTCTTGCTCTATTGGGGTTCTGACCCAAAGCCCTAGGGCACTTATTCCCGTAACAACATCCCATTCACCCATACCATGTCAAAGTTTTGTTTCAATATACCAGTTCATGGGTATGACATCCAGGGTATGGTAGAATAAGTGTACCCATTCAGGCTGTGGTTCTTCCCCATAGGCCTTAGTCCATTTCACGAGGTGCATACGTGGGTCATCTCATCCATCGTATTTGTCATATAACTGTAGTTATGATTTTCCAAATCGTAGGCACAACATCTTTCTACATTCGTGCCAGTCCTCAAAATTTCCTTGATGTGTTCCCCACTAGCATGAAGGTGTTGTGCACAGTGCCCACTTCAATGCTTCGAACCGATGTTGTTCTAGTACTGTGCTTTCAAACTTGTTAAAGAATTCATCCACTGTTGTCAATCCATATTTTGACAGTTCTCAGGCCTGTGTTGTTACACAACGCAGTGATCTAATCTTCATGTTGCAATTCAGCATTGTCACTTTGTTCAACCGATTCTGCTAGTGCTCTACTTCTTCATCTGAGTCCGAAGTATTGGAGCTTCCATGCTCCCACGAGATCCTCTCATCTACAGTCAGATTCACCAAATCCTTTTCTCATGCAGTTATCTGGTAAATATAATCCATCTCATCGTCACTTTCATCATCGCACATTGGTTCAGTGTAACACGCTCCTTCGGCTAGGTCTGGTGGGACTACTACACGTAGTGACTTTTTCTTGAATATCATCTTCTGCTTCTTTAGGTTGATGAATTCGTTCATATTAGTGGCCCAATCTATTCCTAACAGCATAGGATAGGGATTGTTGTCATCGACAATCTCTATCACTTCAAAGTCCATCTGTGTGCTCGCGCCTTCAATATCAATTATTACCCCTTGTAACCTTCCCATGGGCAAAATCTTCTATTAGTTTGCCATTTGTAATTGAATAGGGGACCACTGTAATGCGGGCCTGCCCATGCATTCCCATGTTTGCTTCAGTAACACATTCACGTCTGACCCCAGATGTAGGATTACCCGATCCATTTCATACTCACCATTCTACGTTGTCAATCTCATTTCCCTCCCAGTGCACAATGCATGCTTTCCTAGTTTCTGGACTAGGCACGATTCTCCTGACCCCGTGCTCCTGGTGATCAGCTCTTGTAGTCCCTTAACTGCCTTGCTGTCTCTTAGTAGTTTCATGCATGTCTCTAGAAAGGTAGTAAGCATTGAAGGATCCATTCTTGGCTCTGGTTGATCCTTACTACCTGAAGTGGAGGCTTCCATGAAGCTCTTCTTAGCTTCCATGAATATCTCCTTTGCACGTTCTAAGTGAAACTCAGGTTCCTTCACAAGAGCCTTGCAAACCCATGTATCTTCCTCTAGCTACTTCCCCTTATCCTTCCCCATGGCCGCACCACTTCTGAGCATCATGTTCACGTTCGGGTCTTCTTCATGTGGTTCAGACCTCGTTATTTGTATATTCTGAGTCAGAGGAGGCTAAAATACCCCCTTTTCATGCATCTGTGTGATCATCGTAGGACAATCTATCATTTCAGGATCAAACTGAGCATAGTACGAACAAGATATCCTTTTTGGGTTGGTACAATCGCGGGTATAGTTCCCTAGTCCTCTACAATTGTAACAAATTAACTGTGTGCGGCCCCTTCCCGGTCCCATTCCTCCTCGTCCTCGACCTTGATCCTGAAATCTAGCATGCGCCATCCCCACGGCTAGGTCGAGGACTCGCGTTTATGTCTACATCCTATAGGTTTGGGTCCGATCCATCATTAGCTTGTAGCTATGACAAGTGTGCTCATCGTGGCCTACCAACCTGCAAAAATTACAAAACAGTTGTTGGGGAGTCTGTGTATGCTTCTGCAACAAATGACAATTATCCGTCATGTGTTTTCCTCCTATCTGATAGATCGCACACCATAACGAAGGTGTCGCACTCAGCCTTGCCTGCGTCTCTGGTCTCAATGGAATTGGGCCCCCTCCTGCCAAGTAGTTTGCAAACACTGGATAGTGATCCTTGTCATGGCCCTGGCCTTTGCATTTTATGCACCATATTTCCTCACATGCCTATGGCTGCGGTGCCCTATCCTGATTCAAACTTTGTATTTCTAGGCATAGATTCTATAGCTTCACGTGGCTTTGTTGAACTCCCAACCCAGGATCTTGTATCAGGGTCTCACGCAACCTCATCGCCATTTCCAATGCTTCATCCTGGGTGGAAAGTTTCTATTGTGACAACGCCATCCTCAAGTGCGGTGTGAGGGATGCCATAAACCATGTGCGATGTTGTCCATTTGTCAGTGCCATATTGGATTCATGGATCATACTCTTCAACTACTAATCTAGATCCCAGGGGGTCTCACCCAGGAGCATCGTGATCTCTAAACCCAATGATTGATTGTGTTTCTGAATTTTGCCTACTGAACTCCCTATTCAGCGCGATCTGGATTTTTGCTATCCCTGCATTTGGGTGGTCGTTAAATTTGATATACCATGTCAACGCATGATCCTGTAGCATGCTTACCAATGTAGCCTTCTTGATATTGTCATATGTGACCCCTAGTGCTTCCCATACTACTCTTACCATGAACCAAAATTGGTTTGGATATTCATTCCCTACTCTAAATATGGGTGGTTTGATCGTGCTCACCATGCCGAACTGTGGGGGTGGTGGAGGTGGAGTGGGTGGACATGGAGGTGAGGGAGTTGAAGTAGGTGGTGGCATGGGTGGAGGTGGTAACCTTCGAATGCGTTTTCTTATCAAACTGATCACGCTTATCAGAGAGACGTGAGTGAGCTCTTCCTTTCTCTCTCATGAAGGTGAGATTAAGCGACTATTTTCTAATTCTCCGCTACCTTTGTAGATCTTTCTACTCCGCGTCACCCCAAACATTAATGTATTCATATAACCCACTTTTCACACAACAACATCTTAATCCAGGTATTCAAAGATTTAATATACTTACCTCATGGTCCCTTGAGAAAACATCGCTCTGCCTCATTGTAGCTCACAGTCATGTCTACCGCAAACTCGGTGATAAATCGCCCTATTATCTGGTCGAGCTAATGGTCCACAGCTTGCGCGATCTTTTCTTCTGATGCCTCTAGTCTGCTCACTAATTCTGGAGTCCACATTGTCAGTTTGTTGAGCCTACACCTTCCCTGGCTGTCGGCTAACCTCGTGATCCACTCATATAGTTCAAAAGGAAAGGAGATAAAGAAAATCTCATGAATTTCCATATACACATAGTGATCCACCCACTTTTTCTTAGATACTTGCGGAGTTCTCTTTTTCTACATCATGAACTCGTGAATCTTCTGGTCCAACCATGCTTCAATTTCCTTCTTTGTTGGGTTCCAATGGCACGACATCATACATCCCTTAAGTACATCCCGATCTTGACAACATAACCATTTGTTGGTTACGTGGGGCCTGACCCAGGTTCAGCAGTGAGTTAGCCAAGAAAATCCTGATACTACTGGCCCTTTTAGCAACAGTCTGCGTAGAGTGGACTAAGGTCTCACCCAAAGTAGTATGGGAGGGTGCTAGAACTAGGTTTCCACACCCTAGGGATGTCTTGATGAAGGTTCTAGAGGTTTGCAATCCTAACCTGCACATTCACGCTGCCTCACGCAGCTTTCTGTCCTTCGCACCTTTGTACAGGATGTGAAGACAGTATTATCCTGATCCCAATCCTTACTATGCTATTATATTAGTGCTTTGACCTAGTTTATGTGGACCCAATATTCTTATTACTTATTCAACTTTCAGATAAGTGCATGTAATCGAAAATAATATAAATGCATACAGATAAACAGAACATAGAAATACATGAATAGATGCACAATATTCCAAATCAACCTTGTCTTTATTAATAATCAAGTTCAATTCAGTTACAAGAGACTTGGTCTCTGATGTGTGCCTTCCATGTGTAATGTTGAGCTTAATGGGAAAAATGATATATGGAATTCAAGTTTTCGTTAAAAAAAATTACTGAAGCTATTTTGGTTGTGTACATTTAGACCAGTGTATAAAGAATGAGCATAATTGTTTTCGTTGCTCATCAAATTAATATTTGACATATATGTGGTGAGCACCAGTATTGCAGCAATAATGCTGCAATTATTGGGCTGCCTAATTTACTCTTATCAACCCGGTAGTTCGTAACAAACTTGGAAGCGTCGGTGTTGTATGCACAGGTACTAGTTCTCACTATAGGTTGTCACTTTGTCAGCCAGCGTGAGATCACTAGGAGCTCAAGCCAACTTCTATGGATTCCAGAAGAAGCTCTATATGTGATGGAAGGAAATAAATATTACTCTACAGATTCTATTCTAACTGCAAAAAGGAGAAAGACTGAAATGTAAACCAAGCCTAGTAAACCCTAATCAACCAAATAATTCTACTTTTGCAGAAAGAACTATGAAAAACATGAAAGGAATGCCATTACCTACTCAAGGAAGTAAACAACATCTAACTATTCTATTTCTAGAAGTAAATAAGCAAAGAACATCTTTTTGGATTTTAATGTATTTTTATGTGAAATTGACATGCATGTAATTTATTGTGTGTGAATGTGGCAGCGAATAGGTGGTGTTGGAGGGAAATTTTGGTACTTGAGAGGATGTAGGATGGTGTGGATGGGTCCTAGGAGGTCTTAGGTGGCATTCTAGAGGCTTTTTCCACACTCGGCCTTCAAAATAAAGCCTATAGGAAAATCTACAAGTGGACACAAGAAATATACAGGAGGAAAAACAATGTCCTATAGGATGCCTACAGGAGGAGGCCGAGAGCAGTTTTCTCTGTTTTTAGGGTGTGAGAGTGGGTGAAAAAGGTGGATGAAGGTTGGAATGAGGTTTTAGGGTGCCAATGGTCTACCATGAACCACCAAGAGAGAGAAATATGATTGGATTTTCTCAATGAGAGAGGAAGAAGTCCTAGGAAAAATGTAGGAAACTAAGGCAGAATTGAGGTGAGGTTTGGGAGACCAATAGGGCATGGGTTAGATGGAGGCTATGATTTCTGGTGAGTTTGCCTACTATTGGAAGAGATCTACTACATAGAAACTAACAGTCAACCAAGGAAACCAAGAAACAAGTGAAATGAATGCATTTAGGAAAAACAAAGTTTTGCATAAAAAGTGGTCTAAACTATGATCTATGAAAGGAAATGCTGAGAAATGTTGTAGGAAAGGAAAGCATGAAAGAATGCTATTGAAAATAAGGAAGTAATCATGATGAAGAAGATCTAAAGCAAAGCAAAGCTGGACTATTAACCTACTAAAAAGCTACAAACACTAGATGTCCTATGAAGGAGGAAAATCTGTGTTTTTGGGGCAGCAAGAGGGTCTTTGCCTCAAATCATGGTCCCAAAGGTAGGAAGAGAGGCCAAAGCATTGTTGATATCCTTTTGAATATTTTTTTATCACTGTTTAACCTACTGCAGAAAGCACAAATGGAAGCAAACTACTAGATCATCAAAAGTAACCTATTCTCAACCATAAAAGAAATACATCTAACAACAAACTAATCTACAAACTGAAACAAAGCATACAGATACAATTAAAGAGGAGCTTGGATACTTGGATTGGGCCCTAACCCAAGAGCTTCAGTGCTCTGAGGTAACTTAGTTCTAGCTCAAAAAGGATTCCATCTTTATTTTCAAAATAATAGCAAGATTACATGAAACTGTCACAAAATAATAAGCTCGAAATTTGAGCAGAGTTTACATAAGAAAAAATCCAAAAAAAGTTTGACCCTAGTGAGGCCCTAGGCCTCCCTAATTATACAAATGAATCTAGCAATATCTTCCTTCAAACCATGGAGGCTTGGCTGCCAAAACTTGAGATAATCATCAATCATCCTCCACTTGCTCGATTGCCTTCTAGTGCATGATTCAGCTGCTTGTACTCCGAGCTGAATGAAGGGGAATTCGAGGTGAGGAGTAATAAATGAGGGGGATTTCCTCCTATAAGTCCTCTCCTTTGTCCACTTCAAGTTATTGCTGCCATTTTTCCATTGGATCCTTGACTTTAACCTCGAAAGTCATCAATAATCTGCATTAAATACATGTTAGACCACATGGGACAATAACTAACTCAACTCACTCTATAAGCATAAATATAATTAGAAAATCATGTAATAAACTAAGTGAATAGTTGTTTTGACTAGGTTAGGAGGTAAAATGAGCCCATATAATTACCCATTTATGAGGCTCATCATCACCCCCATACTAAAAGTGTTGCTCATCGTCTAAGCAACTTAGTCAATCTCCTCATCTTTTATGGCCCTCGTGGCCTCCCTAGCATTCCAGGCTTCTAATGTGGTCTGCTCTTCTTTGCCATAGAATCCTACCTTCTTGTCTATCTCCTTCCACTGCTCATCCTCTTCTTCTTCCCTTCTGCTTTCCATCATGCCTAACAACAGTGGGGGACTTAGTTTGAGGCCAATCCAGTTGACCACGTACCTCTGGATGGAGTGCTTGTACATTGGCACTCTTCTCAATGCCTCCTTCAGCCTCATGGGGGAGTGATATTCCCTGATCTGCAAACTGTGTGGTAAGGTGTTCCATCTCCTCATGCATGCATGCACACAGTCATCCCCAAGTAGCCTTTGCATGTCCTCAAAATGTGCAATGGCTTGTGCCTAATTGGTGAGATATCTAGGGGCAATCTGAGGGTCACTGACAAGCAGGTTGTGTGTGTAGTTGAGTGCCATAGGATCTGATGGCTCAACTCTTATCATTAATGGCTCATTCTACTCCTTTATCATCAATCTTTTTATCTCTTTTGCCCTCAATTCTTCATGGTTCATCCATGAGGCCATGACCATTAATTGTAGGTCCCCTAGCTTGGCATTGGGGTCCCACACATTCATGTCTATTAGGGCCATGTTATGTAGGTAGAATTATTCCATCTTTGCCTTATCCTTTGAGGTGCTTTGGTCACACAGATCCATAAACTGCCTGTAATCTTGGAAAGGCATTGTGCCTCTTTGTGCCAAAGTCGTTATATGGAATTGTAACCATTGGTCCTTGAGATAGAGGCCATAGGATTTTTCTAGTGTTCTACATTGCAATGTCTCCATGGATAAGTTGGCCATGCATGCCAGATGAGTCTCTTTCTCTTGCAGCTACCTCCTTAACAATTCATTTTCAGTTTCAAAGTGGCTTCTTGTAATTGCTTCCCTATCTCTGATAGCACTCAACTCTCTGCCCATTTCTCCGAGTTTGTTTTCCATATGGCCAACATCCTCAACTCCTTTGGATTTGGCCATTTGTATCCACCTATGTGTTCATACTCTTTCTTTCTCCAATTCAAAGAAAAGTAGTATTGCAATTTTTTTGGGGATTATCCTTCCTCCTTCAATTAGATTGTAATAGGAGGCAAGACTAGGCTGGGGATCAGGTTCTTGTAGCTCTGTCACTTCCTCCTTTACCTATGGCTATCATTCTATCCTTTTCTTAAGCTTTTGGGTCTCTTGTAGTTTTGATAGTATCTCCTACAGAACACTCTGAGCCTCCTATAGGACTGTTTTTGGGTCTTGTAGTACTACCTTTTCCTTCCATGTGGAATATCTAGCAGTCCTTCTTTCATATGTTATAGTTTTCTTGGAAGGGGATTCTTTTCCCTTGGTAGAGGGTGAATCTTCAATGGTAATTGGCACTTTTGAAGAGGGCTGTGGTTTGCCTATTTTGATTCTTGTGCTCTTCCTAGCCCTGAAATACATGGAGGCCTATCTTTTCCTCTTTTTCTTTGGCTTGATTGGTGTACTGAGGGCAGTAATGGCATTTGTTGCCTCCCTTTCCGAAGTCTCAAGGGACTCTTCTCCTTGTTCTATCTTCTCTGCCTCTTTTTCTCCTTCTTCTGACTCTTTCTCTATCTCTTTTTCTGTCTCTTCCAGTTCTATTTCTTTAGCTTTCTCCTCCTCTATTTCAGTTCCCTCCTCCTTCCTTCCTTGTTCTTCTATGTCAACAGTGGCTTCACCTTCTCCCCCTTGCTGCTCTTACTCCTCACTGCCAGTAGGACTGACATCATAGGTTAAGGCCTTTATGTAATCTTCAGCTGTCATGTTTTGGAAAACTTCCCATGCTATAGCAAGTGTAAATGTATGTAGGGCTTCCTCCACTAGGATTTGATTAACCCATGGTGAGCTAGCTGCTCTGAATTACTGCTTGAACCTTAGTGCTAGAGTCAATGAGGCACTGCAGGCGAAAGTAGGGGATACTGAGCTTCTAAGGTGCTGGAGTATCCATGCCATACCTTAATTCATGGAGGATTATAAAGTGATAACCATAGACAATGTTGTACCTCCCCTCACAGGAAATATATTTGATTATTTGATAGCTAACCTCATCCAAAGGATATGATATGATATCCCTTCTAATCATATTTTTATCTTCTACAGGGGTTTTATTGTTTTGGAAAAAGTTTTTCTTGGCAGCCTGGCCAATTGGTTTCTCATCCTTACTCCGAGGTAGCCCAAGAGGAAGGATAGTGACCCTACTGATAAATTCAGGGGTTATCTCCATGGAAATACCTCTAATGGTGATAGTGGCATGAGTTCTTGTGTGGAGTACAAAAGAGATAGCAAACTCTTGGGCAATTTCCTCATCAAACCCTTGGAATTTCTCAAAGAAATTCATCCAATTTTCCCTTGTGAAGATGTCCACCACTTGTGGATGTGCATGGAGCCTAGTGGAGCTAGCAGGCTCCTTTCTCATAAATCTTCCTGTTGTATTGTCTATACTCTTTTGAAAAAACCAAATATGGAGATGGAGACAGAGAATTTTGAGAAAAACAGAGAAACAAAGGAGACTGTGTTTTTTTAAATAAGCAATTTTTTTTTATGTATTTTCTCCTCTCCTAAATTCCTTATTTCCTCAAATTGAACTCAATTCTTTCATATTTTGATATTAAATAGGGGGCATGCATGAACCCTACCTCTTCAGACCGAAGATCATGCAAAACATTGAGTTTTCTCCGTTCAAAATGACTCGTTGCCCCTCCTGTAGAATTCTTATAGGTGCTCCTGTAGAAAATGTTGATAGTAGGAATATGGGAGAGATTGATGGAGGACGATGGTTACAAGGCTATGGGGGCACAAGGAGATTGTTGTAGCTGAGTTACGAGGAGAGAATTAAGGAAAAGGTGGTGAGAATGCTCGAGGAGGAGTACTTATTACCACTTATGGATATTTCTAGTGATGAGGGGTGAGTTGGCAAAGTATATGTTGGCCATATTTGGACCATTGGTCCCCACCTACTTGGTCATCATGGCTTCTCCTTGCAACCATCCCCCATCATTGCATTGGAGTTCACACTTCCTCCACTACCTGTCCTTGGCATCTTGTGCTGGAGTTGACTATGCGCATGTGTGGGTGACATCTCGGATGAGTGGAGTCAACTAGATGAAGGTGGCCAAGTTAACTGGCCACCTTTCCCTCGTTCAACCTCAACCATCTCATTGCTTTTGCATGACTTCTAATTACAGAAATGCAAACAAAGGAGTGATTTAGTTACTTACCCATGACCCGAATGTATTTGCTGTGAGGTGTTGTGGCTCTCTCTAATGCATGCCTTTATTTATTTTGATGCATGTTGTCTTCTTGCTGATGTGTGGATGTGTGCTTGTGCAGGTTCTTCTCTGGCTGAATTTGAGCTTCAGGTGCCTTCTCAACCTTCATGTTTACACTCTCTTGCTACTGGTGTTGGATTTTAATGGGATCAGCTGCTACAAGAATTCCTACAGGAGCTCCTGTAGCTGCTTCTCCCCTTGAAACTTCAACTTCTTTCTATGCTTGGAGCTTGAGGGTGATGCCAGAGGTGTATATAAATATGGAGAGGTAGTAGGTAGGCTTCAGGTGAGGTTGATGGTGCTTTTTCCTCTTATTTTTTTTGTTTTTTTCTAAAAAACTGAGAAACTATTTTTCTGTGTTTTTCTTAGACAGGAAGAAAAATGATGCTTGGGGTGTGATGTAGGCTTAGAAATGATGGCGAGGAGGTTTGAAGACTATATGAGGGTTTATAGGTTCTTCATGAATCTTCCTTATCCCTCAAACTACCTTTTGTATACATTTCTGGCTCGCTGTAATTCCTACAGGAGCCTCTTGTAGAAAACATAGAGCATCCTGTAGAAAACACAGTTTTTGAAAAAGAAGCACAGTGGGGTGAAAGAAATGCCAAAAATGATGGAGAAAAGTTTGGAGAAGATGAGATGGGTACTGGTATGAATGTTAGGGTCCCCTTGGCACCATCTGCGGCTCCTTATAGTCCTCCTCCAAACCTGCAATGCAACAAAAAATCATTTTCTTTCTCTTTTTTCACTTTTTTCCTTCTTTTTTTTGAAAACAGCTACGGCGACTCAGAGAGGTTTTCACCCTAATTGACTGCCCTGAGCACCTCCAAGGGAGGTTTTCACCCAGGGACCTTATTCTTTTTCTCCTCTTTTTTTTTGGCATCACCGGGACGCCTCAAAAGAGGTTTTCAACCCAATGATGGGATTCAAGCGCATCATGGAGGTTTTCACTTGATTCCTTATTATTTTTTTATTTTTTCTTTTCTTGAGTGAGTGGGTGAAGTGGAAGCTAAGACATGCTCCACTACCATCACTATTTTATTCAGACCTTCAATAAACTCTCTCTTGGAGAGGGGTTTCTTGTAGACTTTCAACCGATGTCCATTTACAAGCATGGGGATGGCTTCATCATCAATGGTTCTAATCAGAATTGAACCATTGTCATTACATTTCTCCATAGTGTGGGGTCCCAGCCATCTTGTCCTCATCTTTCCATTGAAGTTTTTGTATCTTGAATCATAGAGTAGTGCCCAATCTCCTTCTTGGAATTTCTTCTCCTTGATATTTTTTTCATTCCATATTTTTCTCTGAAGTTGAACTACCTCTTTTTGGAGAAGGGCCTGCAATATGTATTCATCCAATCCATTGAGCTGAAGTAATCTCTCCTTTTGTGCATGGTTTAGGTCTAGGTCCAGCTGAGCTCCCATCCTTAGTGTATTGAACTCAAATTATATTGACAGCAAAGCCTTCTTCCCATAGACCAGTTCATAGGGTGTGAACCCGGTGGTGCTCTTCCATGTGGTGTTGTAGGCACAAGTGGCCTCAACTAATCTGCCAACCTAGTCTTTTCTAATGCTGCTCACTAATTTGGTCAAGATCCCTTCCAATGCCACCTCGATTTTCCCATTGGCTTGTGGATGGTAAGGGGTGGAAATCTTGTGCTTGATTTTATGATGTGTGAGTAAGTCTTCAATCAAGTTGGAAGTGAACTGGCTGCCTTGGTCTGTGACCAACTCTCTTGAATACCCGAACTTATAGAATATGTTTTCTCTCAAAAACTCAGCTACTTTTTTCTCTGTCACTACATTGTTTGCTTTTGTCTCTGCCCACTTTGTCAGGTAGTCAGTGCACACAATGATGTATTATTTTTGCTTTGAAGGAGGGTTGATAGGCCCCACAAAGTCCATGTCCTACTTCTCAAATGGCTCAAAGGTCACTTGAGGTTGCATGGGCATCTCATCCTTTGGAGTAGGTTTCCCCATCCTTTGACACCGATCACACTGGCTTGTATATCTCTTCACATCCTGATGAAGAGTGGGCCAGTAGTAGCCTGCTTGCAGTATTTTGAAGGCAGTTCTTTTTGCTGCAAAATGACCTCCACAAGGCCCATCATGACAGGTCAGGAGGATGTCAAAGACTTCCTCCTCCCTGAAACATCTTCTCAAGATCTGATCTAGGCCAAGCTTGAAGAGATTGCCCCCAATCTAGGTGAAAGGGGCACTTTTCTTACTATCTTGCTCCTCTCTTTTGAGGACAGGTGTGGTGGGAACTGTGCTAAAACCAAGTAGTTTGCTATATTAGCAAACCATGGAGAGAGTACTAATATAGGAAATAGGTGATAATCTGGCATTTGGTCATCCACCATTCCTTCTTCACCTGTAGGCAAATTTACTCTAGACAAAAAGTCAGTAACAACATTTTCTTTACCAGGCTTATCAATAATGGTCAAATCAAATTGCTGCAGTAAAAGAAACAATCTAATAATCCGAGCATTTACATCTGGTTTGTTCATTAAATATCTCATTGCAACATGATCAGTGTGCACAAAGGTTTGATAGCCTGTGATATAATTTCTGAATTTGTTTAAGGAATGCACGACAACTAGGAGTTCCTTCTTGGTCACTGTGTATTTTAACTCTACCTTTGACAAGTTCTTGCTTCCAAACAAAGAAGATGCTAGCTTGTTGAAATCTTTAATGAATATTTTGTAATATCCGGCTAAGCCTAGGAAAATTCTAACATCTCTCACCTTTTGAAGAGGTGGGACCCTTTAGATGATGGCAATTTTGTTGGGGTCCACCTACAGTCCTTGCTGAGATATTGCATGCCCTAACACGGTCCCTTTAGTCATCAAAAACTCACATTTTTCTGGACTGAGGGACAGGTTCATCTCAATACACTTATCTAGAACTTTTCCTAGGTTAGATAAAGCTTCCTGAAAGTAATAACCATAAGGATTAAAATCATACATGTATATTTCTAATGCATCATGAACCAGTTCAGAAAATATACTCAATATTGTTCTTTGGAAAGTGGCTGGAGCATTGCACAAACCAAAAGGAAGGACCCAATATGTAAAGGTACCCCAAGGACAAATGAAAGTGGTATTATCTTTGTCTTTTGGGTTGATTTGAATCTGGTTGTACCCGCTAAACCCATCTAGGAAAGAGAAACTTTTTCCCTGCCAGACCGTCTAACACTTGATCTATTAAAGGTAAAGGAAAATGGTCATTTTTAGTGTCTTTGTTCAATTCCTGATAGTCGACACAGATTATCCACTTACCATTTTTTTGTGGCACTATCACCAAAGGAGAGACCCATTCATTGGTAGAGATGGGATAGATGAATCCTGCATCAAGCAGTTTTTGTAGTTCTTCCTTAACAATACCTTTAAATGCTAGATTCATCCTCCTTTGAGGATGCCCGACTGGCTTGCAATCTTCTTTGATGTATATATGATGAGTACATACTGAAGGGTGCACTCCCTTGATTTAATTATAACTCCAGGCAAAGGCATCTAGATGCTTTCTTAGCAGGCTGCATAGCTCCTTCTCCTGGGAAGTAGATAGGGATGGATTGATTTTCAATGTCCTTTCTGGGTCGAACTCTATATTTTTGACACAAGGAGGAGTAGGATCAGCTACATAGAGATCAGTTGAGGGGTTTTTTTTGGTTTCTCTTACTATGTATTCTAATTTTGATACACTGGAAGGTGGATTCTAAATAAAATTTTTGATCATATCATCCTCATCTTGTGGTTTCCCCCCCATGGCGGTTTCTAATGTACAAAGTGGTGCAGAATAAACTTCATCCTCATCTTCCTCCTCCAACCAGAGAGGTAGATCATGTTCTAGCAAGGGTTGGGTAGGAGGATATAGGATTAACTTCTTGGAGATGTGCCCATTCTTTATGGTCATGTTCCCAGCTCGACAGCTAATGTAGGCATCCGCTGTAGCCAACCAAGGTCTTCCCAGAATGAGAGGATACCCAGTGAGCTTTGCCTTTAGCTGGAGAACTAAGAAATCAGCAGGGTACTCCCAAGAATCAAAGGATACCATCACATCTTCCACAATCCCCTCAGGGATCACTGTGGAGCAGTCTGCTAGCCGTATCGCTGTTGTGGTCTTCATCAAGGAGCCCTGGAGGTTAAGTTTGGGCATTATTTCCTTTGTCATCACATTAATGGCAGCTCCTAGATCAATCAAGGTATGCGAGATCATTGTGCCATTGATGTGGACATCAAATACTAGGCTTCCATGATTCAAATATTTTGGATAGATTATCTACCCCAACATGAGGTCGGATAGTTGTCCTATGACATTGATGGTTGGGGCATCTCTCTTACGCCTTCCTAGATGCCTAAATCACTTCTCTTTGATCAACCTATTGTATATCAGCACATCTTTTATGGCTTGGATAAGTGGTATCTTTACACATAAATGTTTCAATTCTCCTAGGAGTTCAGTCTCTTCTGGGGTAGGCTAGACTGCCATGGATAGTCTCTCAGGAAAGGGTGGATTTTCTTCAGGTTCGCTTTCCTCTTTATCTTCCTCAACCTCCCTGGGTGGAGGCTGGATATCTTGGAGAACTTTCCCAAATCGCAAGTTGATTTCTTGAATCTCCACAGCATAACTATACACTTGCTGAGCCTATTTGTTGTTTGGGTTCGGATTTGGCTAGGCAGGCATTTGGGGTTGCCTTGGTGGAGCAGATGGTAATAGTTGTGGTTGGGCAGGTGGTGGAAGCATAAGGGCAGAAAGAGAGTTGTATTGGGGCCTCCACCCCTGATGAGATGCATTCCACTGAGGCTACAACTGAGCATAGGATTGAAATGAATGGGTGGCTATTTGGGTATGATATTGAGATGTGAAGGACCAAGGAGGTGGTGTGGACGAGGAAGGATGAGTAGGGGGACCCCAAGAAGGAATGGAGGGCATTTGGTTGGGGTTGTAGTATGCCTGAGATGTCCCTTGCATCCCCTGCTGGTATGGTCTAGGTCCATGTGGCCTTCTTTGGTTTATGTAATAGAGTTGTTCAGTGATTCCCTCAGCCCCTTGATATATAACTTTAAGTTTGGGCAAGGAAGGAAACTTATCTGTAGAATGATTTTCTTCATAGACTGAACAAACCTCTATAGTGTTCAATGGCCAAAGCCCTCTCTTATTCCTCTTGATTTCTTTTGATATGTAAGGTGTCCATTTGCATGGCAAGAGTATGCAGCATCTCACTCTTAAAGTCTTCCAGCATGTTTTCAATTTCTCCTTTAATGGATGAGTTGGAGGAAGAGGTACTGGCTATGGGTTGACTTCTCCTACCTTTCTTTCTAGCTACCCTAGAATGGTTTCTAAAAATAGTCTTCATGTCCTCATAGGATAGTTGGTAGATGTCTCCCCCAGCCGATAGATGGAGGGTGTCTAGAAGATCTTCCCAGATTCCCCTGATTAGGACCAACTTTAGAGACTCAAGGTCAAATGTACACCCGGCCCTTTTGTAATTGAATTGGAACCTATCTTCATAGTCTTCCAAGGACTCATCACTTCCTATGGTCATTCAGAAGATTTCTTCTTTAGTATCCTTTGACCTACAATAGTATTGATACTTGTGGTTAAAGGCATGTTGCATCTGAGCCCAAGTTGTGATGTTATTGCCAAGTAATCCCATGAACGAGTGTAGTGCTACATCCTTGAGAGTAGAAGGGAATAGTTTCAACTTTTGCTCATCTTTTCATAGTCATAAGTTCGACAGATGATAGCAAACTCGAACAAGAAGGTGTTAGGATATTTTATATTCATACCATTGAAATGAGGTAGGGTGGAAGGGCTTATATTCTTCATTTTGGTGTCCCCATTGGTCTCCTGAATGGGAAAGGTACCCTCTATTCTCTCTCCGTTTCCCCTAGCATTTCTGTTTTCAGCCATTGGCTCTAGAGGAATGTTTTCTTCTTCTTCTTCCCCTATAGGTTCTTCAAATATCTCTGGTTGTGCACCCAAGGGTTCGTCTTGATTGCAGCCACTGAAGAAGAGAGAAGGTTGGCTTTCTGAAGAAGTGGGGGTGTTGGGCAAGAATTTTCCTAAGCTATCTCTATTCCTACGAGGCATGAAAGGAAATATTTTTTGTTCTTTTTTCCTTTTCCCCACACTGATAGTACCTACAGAAACTGAAATTGATTAAACAAAACAAATTGAAATTAATTGAAATGAACTTGCTGAAATGAAATTTACAGAATTGAAAAGGAAAGCAAGGAAATGTAAAACTGAAGGAAAAGAAATGACTAGTCTACTTTTGCTGAAATGAACTATTAGTAGAATGTTGCAATAGGAAATAGAAGAAAGTAGTAATCACAGAATACTCTAATGCTTCCCAGGAAATGGCGCCACAAATGTGGTGAGCATCAATATTGCAGCAATAATGCTGCAACTCCTGGGCTGCCTACTTTACTCTTATCAACCTGGTAGTTCGTAACAAACTTGGAAGCATCAGTGTTGTATGCACAAGTACTAGTTCTCACTACAGGTTGTCACTTGGTCAGTCGGCGTGAGATCGCTAGTAGCTCAAGCCAACTTCTATGGATTCGAGAAGAAGCTCTATATGTGATGGAAGTAAAGCAATATTACTCTATAGATGCTATTCTAACTACAGAAAGGAGAAATACTGAAATGTAAAGCAAGCCTAGTAAATCCTAATCAACCAACTAATTCTACTTTTGTAGAAAGCACTATGAAAACCATGAAAGGAATTCCATTACCTACTCAAGGAAGTAAAAAACATCTAACTATGCTATTTCTAGAAGTAAATAAGCAAAGAACATCTTTTTGGATTTTTATGTATTTTTATGTGAAATTGACATGCATGTAATTTATTGTGTGTGAATGTGGCAGCGAATAGGTAGCGTTGGAGGGCGATTTTGGTACTTGAGATGATTTAGGATGGTGTGGATGGGTCTTAGGAGGTCTTAGGTGGCCTTCTAGAGGCTTTTACCACACTCGGTGTTCAAAATAAACCCTACAGAAAAATCTACAGGAGGACACAGGAAATCTACAGGAGGAAAAACAACGTTCTACAGGAGGCCTACAGGAGGAGGCCGCAGGAGGCCTACAGGAGGAGGTCGAGAGCAGTTTTTACTATTTTGAGGGTGTGAGAGTGGCTGAAAAAGGTGGATGAAGGTTGGAATGGGGTGTCAGGGTGCCAATGGTCTACCATGAACCACCAAGAGAGAGAAACATGATTGGATTTGCTCAAGGAGAGAGGAAGAAGTCCTAGGAAAAACGTAGGAAACTAATGCAGAATTGAGGTGAGTTTTGGGAGACCAATAGGGCATGGATTAGATGGATGGTGCAATTGTTGGTAAGCTAGCTTATTGCTAGAAGAGATCTGTTGCATAGAAACTTACAGTCAACCAAGGAAACCAAGCAACAAGTGAAATGAATGCATTTAGTAAAAACAGAGTTTTGCATAAAAAGTGGTCTAAACTATGATCTATGAAAGGAAATGCTGAGAAATGTTGTAGGAAAGGAAAGCATGAAAGAAGAATGTTTCAAACAGGAAGTATGCATGATGAAGAAGATCTAAAGCAAAGCAAAGCTGGACTATTAACCCACTAAAAAGCTGCAAACACTAGAAGTCCTATGAAGGAGGAAAATCTGTGTTTTTGGGGCAGCAAGAGGGTCTTTGCCTCAAATCATGGTCCCAAAGGGAGGAAGAGAGGCAAAGGCACTATTGCTAGCCTTTTTAATCTTTTTTAATCATTGTTTAACCTGCTACAGAAAGAAAAAATGGAAGAAAACTACTAGATCATCAAAAGCAACATATTCTCAACCATAAATGAAATACATCTAACAACAAACTAATCTACAAACTAAAAAAAAGAATACAAATACAAGTAAAGAGGAGCTTGGTTTCTTGTATTGGGCCCTAACCCAAGAGCTTTAGCCCTCTAAGGTAACTCAGTGGTAGCTCAAAAATGATTCCATCTTTATTTTCAAAATAATAGCAAGATTACATGAAATTGTCACAAAATAATAAGCTCGAAATCTGAGCAGAGTTTACATAAGAAAAAATCCAAAAAAAATCTATCCCTAGTGAGGCCCTCGGCCTCTGTACTTATACAAATGAAGCTACCAACAAATTCCATAAAATCAGGGAGGCTTGGTTCCCAAAACTCGAGATAAACATCAGTGATCCTCCACTTGCTCGGCTGCCTTCTAGTGTATGATTCAGCTGCTTGTACTCCAAGATGAATGAAGGGGAATTCGAAGTGAGGAGTAATAAATGAGGGGTATTCCCTCCTATACGTCCTCTCCTTTGTCCACTTTTAGTTATTGCTGCCATTTGTCCATTGGATCCTTTACTTTTACCTCGAAATTCATCAATAATCTGCATTAAATACATGTTAGACCACATGGCACAATAACTAACTCAACTCACTCTATAAGCATAAATATAATCATAAAAGCATGTAATAAGCTAAGGTGATGGTTGGTTTGACTAGGTTAGGAGGTAAAATGAGCCCATATAATTATCCATTTATGAGGCTTATCAACATGTTAAAGGGCTATCAGAGGATGGGATCCTCATATAATTTGTAGGATCTGTGGAATTGTTATTATATGAATAAATTCTAATTATGGAATTACATGTGGGAAGGGATAAGACAATGCATGTTTAAGCCATGGGAATATCTATGACATACAAACTCTATGAAAATTTTGGTTGAGTATTTGTAAGGAAATATAGCCTCATATATCCCTCACACCCTACACAACCTACATAGGTATAGGTAACACTTCACCTACTTGCAGATGTGGCCAATGTCAGTATCTTTGGGTTTTTTGTTGGAAAAATCCTAAACCTTATGTCTACCCTCTGCCCCAACACAAGCAATACCTACCTCCAACATTGAGTTCACCCTTCTATGATTTTCCTCAATAATAATGTAATATGTTCTCTACAATGATTAATGGACTATTGTATGTTTTGGGCTATAAAATATACATGATGTGGGGAATTCGCCAATCTAGAACATTCAAGGAGGAAATTCTTAGTCCTATAATACCTACTATAATTCCCCCCTATAATCCATATTTCTTTTGAAGTTATTCTCTATCGCTTGTTAATAAATTGATTAGTCAGCATGGTTGTTCAAGCAAGATGCAAAAACTCTTAGTTGAACATCTCCTACAAAATGTTTAGGGTTCTAAATTAGTTCACGTGAAATAAAATATTTTTGTTTGTATAACTAACATCAGAAGTTCCTTTCTTCACTAATGCATGCATAGTATGATTTCAGGAATGTGCTAGGGAAGGTGATATCATATGATTTGCAAGTCACGATAGTTTCCTCTTAAATGTGAGGTATTTCTCCTGTAAGAAAAAGTTGTACATAGGGGAAAGATGCATAAAAATAAATGAATATTCCATCAACAAACGAAGTTGAATTTTCTTGATTTCTATCTTTTCCACCTACATTGAGAGTTGATGGTTCTCTCACCTTTCTCATTCAACTCCATTGATCCCATTTAGGTCATTGGGCTTCTAAGTATTTTTCCCACCTTTATATGAGGTTTATAATAATTTGTTGGTTCTCCTTGGTAGGGATTTTCCCCTATTTATACTTATCCATCACTATTTTCCCCATATCTTCTTAATCCTTCACCCATTGGGATTGATGATTTACCTGAAAAACATGATCCTTCACCAAACTAGGATATATCTTAGTGGTAGTTTCTAACAATTTAATTACTTCATTCTCCATTTGAAAATATCTCTCTTGGGTTTATTTTCTAGGTATTTTTGTTTGGGCTATCTTTCTTACCTCAAAAATATTTTCCTCCTCATATTTTCTTTCAATGAGGCTTGCTACATGAGTAAGGAATCAAGTCCCTTAAAGGATGAATTTTCTCTCAATTCATGTTCTAAAATATCATCTTTTGTGAAAATTTCTATCATTTCTCTATAAAATTCTATTTTTCTTGATGATCATAGATGAATACAAGAGTTTGTGTGATAGATAGAACCTACCAATTAATCACTGGGATGTAAATTTTCTCCAAACGCTGAGTGGACACTCTAATCTATTGCGCCAAATCTTTCTCTTGTATGGATTTTTTAGCCTAATCCTCATCTATTTGTCCTTCTTGAGTTGTAGAAAATTCAATTCGTAGGAATTATCTTGTTGGTTATTGTGCTTCAATAGGCTCTTATTCTTCCTCAATTAGCCATGCTCCTCTTCATTACTATATTCTCCAACAAAAACTACTCTACCATTAGACTTGTTAAATTTTTAGATTGTTCTAGGTTGTATCAATTACTTTAGCCCAAAACAATACTTCAATTAGAAATATTTCCAATTATAATTAGTTTCCATTCATTAAAAATAATTGAAGATAGAATAATAAATGCAATGAAAAAGCATACAATCAACACATCAACAAGAGACACCAGGGTTGGTCAAAGACTAGGGAAAACCCCCAGAAGGGGGAAAGCCCTTTGAAATTCTCCTTCTATTAGATTGTCATAAAATGTTTAGCGGAGAGTGTAATGAGCCCAATACAATATCATTAGAAAACTAACCCAATAAAATTCAGAAATAATTTCAAGCATTAGAATATATCAAAGGCAACTTTTCTTTTTTGCAGTCAACTTCAGTCTTCGGTTAAATCTGAGTCAAACTCCTCGTTTGCATGCAAAAAGAGTTGTGCGAGCATTTGGAGGCTTCTAGTCGCACTCTTGATGTGTGCAAGCTAGCATTTGTAGTTGAGTTTTCCCTCTGACATTCTTGCAACTATAATCCTAAAACCTTAAAATAGATACGAGCCTTGTGTTATCACTTAGATTTTTTCCTAAGAAGTTATCAAAGAAGGACTAGTCTGAGGTGACCACAAACCTAATCTTTCAGACTCAAGTTCTAGCCAACCTAAGTCTAGAGAGGGCTCTCTCTTTATGATTTATCTTTGTTTTGGGTATATTTCAAGCTAGTTATTAGTGCTCAAGGTGTTTTGTTTTGATTGGGTGGTGGAATTAAGAAACAGACACGTAGAGCAAGTATTAAGGCCATTGGGCTATGGAGTCAATCAAGAAAGGCTTAACTAGATCTCACTTAGATTTTTTCCTTAGAAGTTATCAAAGAAGGAACAGTCTAAGGTAACCACAAACCTAATCTTTTAGACTCAGGTTCTAGCCAACCTATGTCCAGAGAGGGCTCTCTCTTTATGCTTTATCTTTGTTTTGGGTAGATTTCAGGCTAGTCATTAGTGCTCAAGGTGTTTTGCTTTGATTGGGTGGTGGAATTAAGAAACAGATGGGCAGAGCAAGTATTTAGGCCATTGGGCTATGGAGTCAATCAAGAAAGGCTTATTTGGATCTGATCTATCACTAAGGTAAGAGTCCAAAGGGCAGACTAGTACAGCAAAAGCAAATCTACAAGTTTAAATGGATGAGGTAGTCCTAACCAGGGAAAAGGGAAATGAAGAATCCTTAATTGAGATTAATATGAAGAAAGTAAGGATGATCAATAGCAAAGGGTAATGAAGAATCCTTTACTACAGACCAAATGGGGGGTAAACTATGGAAGTAAGGGAGAAATTAAGAATTCCTAGACCAAGGCAGTTTAGAAGAAAACATAAAGAAAGCAAACAGTTAAGAAAAAGAGCACTTAAGCTAATTCTGAGATATTATTCCTTGTTCACTTTCATAGTTTATAAGAGACACATATGAATGTTCATAACATGAAGAGAAAACAATATTTAAACATAAGAGATGATACTTATTTGTTCCAACTGTGCACAAGAATCCTGTGAAATGTCCTCAGCTTTATTTCATACCCAGGAAAACCAGTCTAGCCATGAGTACAATAGCTTCTTGGCTCAAAAATGAAATGTCTGTAGAAATGTATTATAATCCACCCTAATTACTTCAATTTTTGAAGTATTTATACAAAATTGATACAAAATATCTCATAACCATATGAGAATTATTCTAGGAAACAAAAAATATCTTCAACACGAAGATAGAGACAGATGGAGAACTGTTTTCTAGCTGTCCCTTTTATTGTGACTGTGCTGGCTATTATAACTTGGTTTTTGCTCTTTCAGCTTGCTTTGTAGTTATGTGCTGGAATCACTTTTATCTTCTACCTACTGATACTCTTTACATGTGCTGCTTTGATCTTGTCTTACCTATTTTACCTGGCAGATTTACTATAGTAACTTATAGTAAATCAGTCAAAATTGTCTACCATTCACTGTTAGGTAACTTCATCCTTATCATTTTCCTGTAGATTTCATCAGCTTCTATGTACTTGGAAAAATTTGGTTTTCCTATGAATAAGTGCTTGACTTCATGTTTTATGTAGAACAGATTTTCAATGCCATCATAAAGAACTTTTCCAGTGGGCAAAGATTTCACCCCTGAAGTACTAGCTTGGCTTTGGGCAAGCTTGTTTAACTTTTCAATGTAGTCTACCTGGGCCATCAGCTTGTCATTTATTACCATAGGACTGGGAAGTTGTTTTTCTCTTAAGATGCCATACTTCAACATGAAGCTATCAATGTTTGCTTGAATACTTTGACATCTCTTCTCCAGATTGAGCATCTGGTTCCTTTTGGTGAGAACCTTTTTTAATTCTATTATTGTTGTTGTTCTATCCTCTATTTCCATTTCATCAATATGATATATGTTTTTGTTGTTCAAAAAGGTGATCAACTGATTGGCTTCTTCAGGTTTGTTTCCCAATTCTTCCATTGTCTTTTGGATTGCCTTTGTAGCCATTTTGACTAATTTTGTTTGCTCAAAAATAATCTGAATAGAAGGTCAAACATCATTAATGGAATCAATGATGTTGGCCCAAAGAATTTCTTTCATATCTCCTAATGGCTCTTGTAGTGTTAAGTCCTTCTCAAAGGCTTTTATCCTTTCTGCCATCCCTAGGTTCCTCTGAGTTTCTTCTTTGTGTTGTATTTGTACAAGTTTACAATTGGTTTCTAAACTTGACATTTGTTCTTTGAGCTTCTTAAGCTCAATGGCTTGGATACTCATTTCTTCCATGGCTTTGATCAATTCTGTAGTTTTCTTTGTTGGTGTCTCTATGTTTGTTGATGTACCTATACCTGCTAAACTACCTGTAACTCGCAATGTTGTAACTGATGGAAGTGTAGGTGCCAAGATAGATTCCAAGGTGGAGGGTAATACTGTGGAACCTATAGGTATTATAGTCTAAGGAGTGGTGGCCAGCTCACTCTGCTTGGACTGTATTAAATTATCCAATTCCTTTTCAGTTTCTTTCAATTAGTCATTCAACTTAAGGGCTAGGTCCATAAGCTCTTCCTCCTTTTGTGTTTCCAACACTTCTACTGTTTGAGGATGATGAAGAGGAGGAATCTTGAGTTGCTTCTTCAGTGCAGCTATATCATCATTTTTCTTCTTGATGAGTTTCTCTGCAGCTTTAACATCTTTGGGATCATGTCCCAGCTCTATGACCAAGTCCCCCAAGGACTTTATTCGGGTGTATTTGGCCTGTGAGGAGGCCTTCTCTGATTGAAACTGTGCTGATATGTTGTTTAACGAATTTTGGAGCTGGTGGGCTATGATTGCTTTCTTGGTCAATGTTGAATAAACCATTTCACTAGTTTGTTTATGAAGCTCTATTTGGTCAACAGGATGAATTTCTTTGGCCAAAACTTCAAAATCTATTTTCAAATAATCTTCCATTGATTTAGGTTGCTATATGGTTGGCTTAAAAAAACTCATCTACATTTTACCTTCTTTGATGTCAAAGGCTAACATTAGCCTTGTTTTTTTTGTTGGAGCCATCTTTAGATAATGTGCATACTTTGCACCTTTAGCCTTTCATTCCTTGCTTTGATTTCCTTGTATTTTTCCTTGATATCTAGGCCCTGTCCAGAAGGAGCCCTGAAGGAGGATGCTTCCACACTCTGTTGCCTTTCCAACATTTGAGCTTGTGAGGTGGAATGTTCTTGTGTCCCTCCTGAAGGAGTGGTATGCATGCTCTCTGTCCTTTCTACTCCTAAAGTTTCTGCTATTTCCTCAGTGTATTCCTGCTCTAAAAATGGGTTCAGCCTTTGCCTCTTAGCATAGGTTTGGGCAACAAGTTTGCTAGAAGGGGTGGCCTCCTCTCTATCTCTTTTTAGGTTCCTCTCCTCATTTAGAGGAGTCTACAAGACTGGAGGATTACTCATGATTTTATCAAGTGGAGTAAGTTCTTCTGAAATTTCAAGCTGTTCAGATTCCACTGGCTTCTCTGTTCTCTCTGAATGTTTTGATGATTCTAGTTGCTCTAAAGGTTGTTGCTCTGATGGACCTGCTTTCTTAGAGGGGCCTGGTTGTTCTGTTGTGTGTTCACTATGTATTTGTGACTGACTTGCTTCTAGAACCTGTACAAACGAATCCTCATCAAGCCTTCTGTCTAAATCTATCAATACATTATCAACAACAACCTCTGTACTATCCCGCTCTACCAAAGTATTTTCCCTCCATTCAAACTGATTTGCATATTGTTCAATTTCAGGGATTCTATGATGGATGTAAGGGGATAATTTATTTTTCTATCTCCTATTACAAATGAAATCACAGGGATCATATATCCAAATGAAGCTTTGTTTTAATCTCAGTCTTTGGAGAATCTCTTCTACTACTTTTCCTGCTTCCCTATTATTACAAATGAATGGGCCAAGTTGATCCTTTATTCTAAGCTATGCTTTCTTCTTGGCTTTAACAAAGTGCACCTCATCTAAGTTGATCATTTTTCTATAGTACTCTAGAGAAAATAATATCATAGGGAGGTATTTGGGCAATTTGTAAGGAGCCAGCTCACATCCATAGATTCTTATCTCAATGTGGTTTTGGTGCAAATACCAATCCCCCACTCTATACTATTTTGATAGCTGAAGGACCCTCCTGATGTCTGCACTGATTCTGGGTGGAGGGCTTCCTAGCAACATAGGTGCTACTGGATGTGAAAAGAGATATATGAAGTCATTATAAGAGTACTGAGAGTTAAACTAGTGGAACAACACAGTCCAGAAGAGCACTGACCTGGGGTTGCCTCTGGTATCAAGCTTTTGGAGGGAAATTGGAAATCTATCAACTTGATAATACAAGAATAAATGATACAAAACTGAGGAATAATTAAACACTCTTTCATTTTCTAATCTCATGAATTGATCATGCATTTTGTCAGCAATGAACTTGGCATAATCAAAGATGATGGCTGGTGGTTGCCCAAGAGAGTAGATGGACATGAAGGATATTATGATTTCATCAACAAATTCACTTGTGGTATAACCTAACACATTGGAAATCATGTCTATGATGTCTCGGCCAAGGTCAGAGAATATGGTCCATAGATAAGGGGGAGAGTCCTTTGGGGTGCACTGTTCTTCTCTGATAAAGGTCTGGAATAACTGAGCCAGTTTGATTGATGTGAGGGTAGGGTATCTATTCATCATATCTCCAATGGAAAGTGGATTCAGGCTTTGGATTGGTTGTAATTGTAACATTTCATTAATAGATTCAGCAGTAATGGTAAATAGAACAGATTGGTCATGGGTTCTTATTTCCCTTTGGATAGGATCATAATTCATGTGACAGTAATGTACAATCTCTAGAAATACATGAACCCTGGGGAACTGGTACTTGGGTAAACCTGATTCCCAAAGCCCTATGTGGTCTTCATGGTTGAGGAATTGGTCTCGATACTTGCAATAGAGTTTCAAAGGGGATTCAGAGAGAGAGGTGTCTTTAATCTGGAAATTTTGTCTGCAAGTGGGAGATGGTCTAAATATCTATGAGGAGTCATAATGGGCATGATATTCAAGGCAATTGCGGCTTCCATCCTTGGTTCTTATGGATTCAAGGATGGGGGTAGAGGGTTTCAGGGAAATTGGGAAAAATTGGTCTATTACAGAGTATTTCAGGACTACTAGGTAGTTTAATTTACTAAATTACTTAGTATTTAAAGAAATTTAGTTTAGGTTCGACAAGAAAATAGGGTTTCTCAGTGGAAATGGGGTAAATACCTGGTTTCAGTTGTTTGAACGGGGTAATGGTGTTGTGCACTATTTGCAAGAAGTGCATGGGTCTACAAGGTAGTATGGAGTTCAGCGACTTTGGAAAGTTGATAGTTGGCAGCAGGTTCATAGTTGAATGTACTCGGTGCTTTGCATGGGAGTCAAAACGTTATTTTCACAATAAAAAATGGAAAAATAATGAGTCTTTTGGTTTTATGTGTAAAGTCAATGATATTGGCGGGTACATTGGAAAATGACAGTTGGCGCCAATCGAGGGATGTGACATTTTGACGTGTAGTGGAGGCAGTAAGCGGAATCCATCGCACCACTTTTCGGGATAAGTGGTTTTGGGGGAAGGCCGCTCGATGCCATTCATTGGGTGCCACGTAGCAGCGGGGTGAACAGTGAAACTGCTCACATCGAGTGGGTAAAAACCAGCCTTTGGAGGCCACCCAATATGAGTATAGACTGTTGGATCTGAAGGGGTTAGATCGCATGGTGGTCGAGGGTGTGATTTGATTAGGGAGTTAATGGAGGGGCCTGACGAGATATTAACTACGGTTTAGGGAGGCTTAATGACGTCAGGGACGATTTGATTGGTGGAACATGTTATTAATTAATCACTATTTGATTAATCAACCCTTTTTTGTTTGGCGGAGGGTTATGGCTCTTAATTAGTTGTTGATCGACTAATTAATCCATTTCATTAATTTACTAATAAGGTTTATATTTCAAACCATCAGGGCAGGATATTAACATAGGGATTTTAATAAAACATATGGGAAAGGGGGTTTTCCTTGGGAGTTAATTAATAAAGTTAAAGGTGAATATGAAATGCAAGTGGAAAAATGGGTTTTTGCGTTAAGTATAATGTGTTTAACGTTTATTTACATATTTTCACCTACACATTATTACTTAGGCTAAATGATTTTTGTGGATTTTTTGTGGAAAAAAAGGGGTTTTTTGTAGGGTTAATTACTTTCCTTAGGTAAATGGTGATTTCACCTTAGGAAAAGGGATTTTTAGATGAAATGAATGTATTTTGGAGGGAGTGAATGTTGGTAAGGGGGTTTTAGTACTTAGACCTTATAAGTTATTAGGCCGAGGGTCCAGTCACTCCAGAAGTTAGAGAAATGCTCTAAGCCCCTTTCACTTAAGGTTTTAGGTACTTTTTCCTTTACTTATGGGAAATTAGTAAAATTAAGGGTGAAATGAATGGGGAAATTCACCAATTGACTTTTTGTAACTTCTCAATTATCATCCATGCTTTAGTAACTTGATGATGAAAGAAAATGATATGATCTTAACTAATCATTCATCATAATTCTGTAACCATTCAACTACTTACCCATCTACTCATTCTACCATTTTTTCTACTCTTTATTAGGGTGCACTTAATCTGGCAAACCCTTATCAAAACTTTTTATTTTCTTTTACAATGGAAATCTATCTAAAGTCTATCCTTATTACATCCAAGGGCTCAGTTTAAACTGTTGAACTCCTTTTATTTCCTCTACCTATCTACTTATCTACCAAGATTAAACAGTTTGGTTAGATTGTATTCTCTATCTATAAACATGAAATAAATATTAAACTATTTGGTTGCCATGGGTTGTGGTCTAAATAACAAGTTGCACACAATGATTATTATGCATAAAAGTAAATGGTTGTGGCATTTGGACTTGCACACTTTCATGTTTTTTTCTTTTTCCTTGGGGTTCATTTTTCATCTTTTCTGATTTTTTGAATATGGAAAACATTTGAGAAAGAAAAGATATGTACATATTACAGGTTTAATCTCGTACATTCATAAATTAGGACTCCTGTTGGTATAGGAACCTAACAGTGGCTCCACTTGGGGATGGCATTTCCTGGTGAAATGTTAAAAACTAGTAGATCAATGGCCTTCTGAATTGCTGTGATTCTACTCTGCAAATTTCCCTTTTACTTTGTTTCTTTATTGATACTTATGATAGTGAAACTTTTGAAGCTTAGGGCCTTCTCTTCAGGCTTCAACTCCAAAAATTTACCATCCAATCCACACTGAACTTTTAGAAAAGGATATAATATGTACAAGTGATTAGTGGGATTAGTTAATGGGATCTATATAGTGCTTTAACACTGAACCATCAACTAGTCCTCCTTCTACCTCTGCTCCATCCAAGTCTTTGATAAAATAAGCATTATTACCTCTGAAAGCATAAATAATGTAAGGGCCTTTCCACAAGAAGTCAAACTTCCCATGTTTACCTTTTTCTTCCCTTCATGAGTCCCATTTCAAAACTTTATCTCCTAGGTATAAATCTTCTGCCTTGGTTCTTTTGTCAAAAGCCTTTTTTATTTTCTCCTGCACGATTTGGAATCGGATATAAACTTCTTCCTTGGTCTGCTGCAACTGAATTGTCTGGTTGAGCCTCCTTTGAATATCATTTGGCTCAACCTGTGCATCTTGAAGCAGTTTCATTACTGGTGTTCCCAATGGGAAGACAACCTCCATTGCATAGACTAGCTGATAGGGACTCGTACTAATGGATTTCTTAGTGGTTTTCCTATATGGCCACAAAGCATTTATCAGCTTCTTATTCCAAGTTTTCTTGTTATCTTCCAATATTTTTTTGATGATATTTACTAAGCTTTTATTGGAAGACTTTGTAAGTCCATTTCCTTGGGGATAGTAGGCTATGGAGTGACCAAGGGTTATGTGATATTTGTGGCAGAAATCAATCATCCTCTTTGATTTGAAGGGTGTTGCATTATCTATGATGATCTTGGTAGGGAAACCAAATATGGATAGAATGTTAGTCTCAAGGAAACCTATAATAATAGTTTCAGTGGCTTGTCTTGAGGGTATAGGTTCTATCCACTTCGTAAAATAGTCTGTAGCATTCAAGATCCATCTATGCTGGGTAGAAGAAGGGGGGTGAATTTCACCAAGGAAGTCAAGACCCCACTATTGAAAAGGTGTTTTGGTAGATATAGGTTTCAAAGGTAAGTTCAATAGTTTTATTTTTCCCTCAAAAATCTGACATTTGTGGCATGAGGTTACAAATTTCTTTGCATCAGCAAATAGAATGGGCCAGTAGAAACCAACTCTTAAGATTTTAAAAGCTGTGGTCTTCCAGTAGAGATGTCCACCACAATCACCTGCATGAAATTCTTGCAATATCTTGTCAGATTCTTCCTTTAACAAATAATTAAGAAGGATGCCTTCATGATTTTTCCAAAATAAAGCATTATCAATTATGCAAAACTTTAAAGATTTCATTTTTAAGAACCTACTTTTAGTTTTTGACAACTCAGGAGGAGCTTGAAGGTTTTGTAGAACGTATATTATATCAGCATACAATTGTGAATCTATAAAGGCCTGGCTGATCTATGGAGTCTCCATCTCCTCTTCGTTATCCAATTCTCTAATGAAATTTATGTCTAGAGCCCAACAATTTGATTCATAAATGAGTTTGACTAAACCTTGGCCCTTGATCAATTTTGTAGGTTTAATTTCTAAATCATACTCTAATATGGTAGCTATCCACTTCCCTCTCTTTCCATCTGGTCCATCCTATGTTAGAATGTCTTTGACTACAACATTGGGAACATAAGCTACTATATGAGAGTACAAGATATAAACTCTCAAATCTTTAATAGCTTTAATGAGGGAAAAATCTTTCTTTTCCATTATATTATACTTTAAAGGTGCATCTCTCAAGGCTTTGCTGAAGAAAGCTATTGGTAGTTTAAAACCTTGATCATTTTTCTACAGTAGGACTGCAGCAAGACAAAAGAAAAAATGATAAAATCCCTATCAAACATTGGACTGATGAGCACTGGTGTTTGTGTTAAGGCTAGCTTGATATCTTCAAATGACCTTTTAGCCTCCAAAGTCCATTTAATAGTCGAATATTCCTTTAACATGTTGTTTAGTAATCTAATTAGTTCAGCTAAGTTAGAGATAAATCTTCTCAAAAAGTTTATTTTACCTAAAAATGATTGTAGTTCTCGGATGTTCCTGAGATGTGGTATCTACAAAATGGCTTCAATTCCAATTGGATCAATACAAATGCCATATTTGGAGATTATGTGGCCTATTAGTTTCCATTCTTCTAGTCCAAATAAAGATTTTTTAGGATTTAGGGAAATTCCATACTTCCTACACTTGATAAAAACCTACCTAAGATGATCCAAGTGTTGTTGATCTGATTTAGAGAATACTGTGATATCATGTAGGTATATTACTAGGAAGATGGTTTTTAACCCAAAAGGAATTTTAACATACATGAAAGTGCCCCATGGTGTAGTTAATGTAGTCTTTGCTTGATCATCTGGGTGGACTAGAATTTGGTTATAACCAGAGAACCCATCTAGTAGTGAGATTCTGGTGGAACCTAATACCCTCTGTAATATGAGGTTCATTTTAGGGAGGGGGTAGTTATCCTTCAGTGAAACTTTATTCAAATTCATAATGTCAACACACAATCTAATTTCACCAGTTTTCTTTCTTGTAGGTGCAAAATTAGAAACCCAGTCTGAGAATATAGTTGCTACAATAATCTTAGCTTCATACATTCTTTTGATATCCTTTTCGATAGAAGGCAATAGAACAGGGTTAATCCTTTTAAGCTTCTGTCTAAATGCCTTTTGATTTTCTTTTAATGGGATAGTATGTTGTATTATGCTGGTATCATAGGACTTAAGGTACTCATAATTACAAGCAAAAACATCTTGGAATTCCTTTAGCAGTTCTATGTACTTCACTTTTTCACTGGGAGGCAATTAGTATTTCTACAACTGTACCTCTATAAAATCCTAATCTAGGATCTCTAGTCATATAAACAACCTTAATTTGTTTAATTACTAACTCAGAATCTCCCATAATAGAGACTCTTATGGCTTCTAACCTTTTGACTAGTTTCAGAACTAACAAAAGTGCTTCATATTCAGCCATGTTTTTTATACATTTAAAGTTCAGTCTATAGGCATGACCTTTTGCATGATCATTTTCTAAGTTGTAAATCTGTACTCCTGCTCCTACACCTAGTTTGTTGACTAACCCATCAAATTCAAGATGCCATTGGATTTCATGCTCATAATTTTCATCTAGGGTAATGGAACCTTTCTTGACTAAGGTATCTAGGTCATCTTTTTTATCTGAAATCTCATGAATTTGGATAGTTTGATTTTCTTTTAATACTACAATTTCTTTTGGTTCTGTTTTTATATAGCTTGAAGTGTATTCTTGATTAGTTTTAGCATTGTAAAGTACGAAAGAATCAATATCAGAATGCATTGAATATATAGGAAAGTTTTGAGGCCTCTCCTTTGTACTCACTACATACTTCATCAGAGTCTCTCTATATAGTTTCTTGGGATGTCCAAAGACTGATATGGTAGCATATGACATGTCTAGTTGCAAAGATTCTTGGAGTTTGGCACCCCAAGATCTAGACAATAGCATACTGTACTTAGGCAGTATATCAGCAACAACAATGTCCATAAGTATGGTCATAATAGGGTACTAAATTAGGGAAACACACAAATATTTTATAAGCCCTAATCACTTAACTTGGCTGTAATCAAAGGAAAACAGATCTTTATAAGGCGAGGTGATATCCAAGTTTAGCTTTTCCATTACAGACTTAGGCATAAGATTATGTGAAGCTCCAGAGTCAAGCATGGCATTATGTACGATTTTATCATGGATGTTAAGGTTGACATAGAAGGGTGGTGTCCCTCCTTCAACTAGTGTCCCATTCACATCAAGTTTGAAAATTAACTCAAGTTGATCATCAAATAGATTGATAGTCTCCATTTTCAATGAAGTTTAAAGATTTACTATTTGAGATCTGTAAGTTTCATGCTTAACCAATTCTATTAGAGGCACTGATATTTTGAGTTTGGCCACTTCTGCTCCCAAATTGAAAAGCAGAGGAGCTTTTTCTGTTTGAAAATTTTAAATTTTAGAGCCAAGGTTCTGAGTCACATGTTCTTCTTTTTCATTGTTCAGAGTTCTTAAAATTGGAAACTAGGGCCAAAATTCATGTGGGTTTATCTAAAGATCATCTGATTCCGATAAGTATTCATGGAGATATGAATTGATTTTGATTATGGAATTATTATCAAGCCGACCTACAACTCATGTAGGCTCAGAAGCCAAATAGTCGCATCTATTCAATCATCAATAGTTGTGCATAAATATAGGAGGACTTTCCTCATTTTCACTCACTCATCTCATCACATCTCTCTCTCTCTATTGCGTAGAAAAGAGTGTCTTCTCTACTGCGCAGAAAAGGGTCTCTCTCTCTCACATGTGAAGCCAAAAGCTACTGAAATTGAAGCTGCAACTACAGATCCAAAATTTGACCATTGTGGACCATCAAACCTCCTCTTCTAATTTGTGTTGTAGGTTCATTTGAACCTCCATTGAAGGTTGCAACTTTTGGTGGTGGAATCAAGTCGATCTGACAGACGGTTTGCGAGATATCGACTGCCCTAGTTTGAAGGACGCTGCTGAAACTGAAGCTACAACTGCAGAAGTGAAGTTTGACCTACGTGGACCAGAAGATATCTTCATTTGAACTGCGCTATAGGTTCATCTAAACCTCCTCTGAAGGTTGCAACTTTTTGTGGTGGAATCAAGCCGACTCGACAGTCAGTTTGTGAGATATCGACTGCCCTAGTTTTGATGATGAAGCCGCTAATGCTAATGCTACTGATCTAGGGTTTGCTACTGCTGATATAAATCAGATTTATTGTACTATTTTTCTCTGCTAAATTATTGAAGATAAAAGAAGATTTGATCAAAGGGTTTCCCCACACATTGTGGGGCTTGTCCCTGGCTAGCCGCCACATCTTATGTCTCTTGTCTTGGCTTGTTTTATGTCGATCGTTTAATGTTCTATCTTCACTTTACTTTATGTACATGTGATTGCTAATCTGTGGAATATAATAAGAAAAAGAAGTAAACTGGTATAAGAGTAGAACATACCATAACTTAACATGGTATCTGAGCTGAGGTGAAGACAAAGCTTGAGCAAGAGCAAGAGAAATCACTGAAGAGAAGACTGGCAAGGCTATCCTAAAAGAACTATGGGGCCCTCAACACTCTTTTGTGCCGAAGACAAGCTCCATGAGAAAGCTGACTACCATGAATGGAAGATGTCTATCAATCTAACCTTAGAAGATCAAGGAGTGTTGGACCATGTAAGAGGAAATATTGTTGAGCCTCCATCAAATGCATCCACTACTACCTGGAACAAATGGAAAAATGGAGAAGTCAAAACAAAGAAGATCATTCGGGACTCTATCGACAAGAACTTGGTGGCCTACATCTCTGAACTAGACACCTCCAAGGAAATCTACGATATACTGGTGGGTTTATTTAAAGTCAATGATGCAAATCAAGTTTTGTTTCTTAGAAATAAGTTGAGGGAAATCAAGAAGGGTAAAGATGAGAGTATGCAAGCATACTTCTTAAGAATAACCGAGATCAAGAACAATATCCTATCTATTGGGGAAACTATTACTGATAGGGAAATGGCACTCACAACACTTGGAGGATTACCATGTGAATGGTACATGTTCAGGACTACTCTTCTGAACAACAATTTAATTCCTGGATTTGAGGAATTAATTGCTAGATGCATTCAAGAAGAAACAAGGGTAGAAGAGAAAGAAATGCCCTTGCCTAAAGGTCCTCCTACTACTTTTTCTTCTCATGCTAAGAAAAGAAATAATTCCGGGTCTAAATAAAAAAGAAAGGTTGGACCTAAGGGTGGAAGAAAAGGAGGATGTTACATTTGCAATAAAGCAGGTCACTATGCAAGGGAATGCTCTGATCGAAAGGACTCTCATCGAGATGATGATCAAAATCATTCCCATGGCAATCAAAGGAATGGAAAATCTAATAGCAGAGGTAAAAAGAGTGCTGGAAATCAAGGAAGAGGACAATCATTCAAGAAGGCTAGAAATTCCAAGTATGAATCTAAGACTGTTGACAATAAGCAGGCTGAATAGTATCTACCATCTTCCCTATCTACCTCTACTCCTTCGGACTCAATGGGAATTTGGCTCATTGATAGTGATGCTTCAAGACACTTCACTGGTTACAAAGAAATACTCCATAATCTAGTAGAGAAAGAAACTAACCTAGAAATTGTCCTTGGAGATGACATGAAATACCCCGTGAAAGGTGTAGGCAATGTTTCTCTCAAATTGAATCAAGGTAATGTGACCCACTTACAATATGTATTATATGTACCTGATCTCAAAAAGAACTTGGTATCCATCTTGGAAATGGAAGACAAAGGCTACAAGGTAACCTTCAGTGATGGCAAGGTAAGCATATGGAAAAATAATGTTAAATATTCTTTCACTCTTGGGTTTCGAGTTGATTCTTTATATCAGGTCAGTGGAAGTCCGCTAGGTGTCATGTCTTGTGACACAACTCTTCAGTCTAAACATTGACATTGGAGGTTTTCCCACCTTCATTACAAAGCTCTACCTGATGTAAGATAGATGGTAACAGGGATGCCCAAATTCCAAGTAAAGAAAAAAGGTGTATGTTTGGGATGTGCTGAAGGAAAGCTCAAAAGTGGACCATTCCCCTCAAGTCAAAGCAAGAACTCTGATATATTACAACTAGTTCACTCAGACATATCTGGTATGATTCCTCTGAACTCCTTGGGAGGATATTCATATTATCTTACTTTTACAGATGAATATTCTCGAAAGACTTGGATATACTTCTTGAAAAAGAAGGATGAAGTGTTCTCTTGGTTTCGACACTTCAAAGCCCTGATTGAGAATAAAACCAAAAAGAAGATCAAGAACTTAAGAACTAATAATGGGACTAAATATGAATCTAATGAGTTCCATGATTTTTGTAAAGAGGCTAGCATCAGGAGGGAGACTACTACACCATATACTCCTGAACATAATGGTGTGGCGAAAAGGAAGAACCGAATGATTATGGAAGTTGTCTGGGTCATGCTACATGATCAAAGACTTCTGAAGTTTCTATGGGATGAAGCTACAAACACCGCTATATACGTACAAAATCGATGCCCTCATCAAGAATTCGGTTCCAAGACTCCTGCAGAAATGTTCACCGGTAAGAAACCTGATGTTTCTCATTTTAGAATTTTTGAAGCCCTGTATATTTTCATGTGCTGAAAGAGAAATGAAATAAATTGGGTGCATCTAGAAAGAAAGGAATTTTCATGGGCTATGGTGAAAATAATAAAGGCTATAGAATCTATGTAGCTAGTCAAAGGGAAGTCGTGATTAGTCATGATGTCACCTTTGACGAAGATATGGCTCTCAGCAAGGTGGACAATCTTCTGACTTTGAGGAGCTCTCAAGAAGCTGACACCAGGGAACCGAAAGAAAAGGATGATGAATCAATCATTGATGTAGAATAACCTTGGATCTAATTGATCCTCCTCCATAGAGCCTTCCTCTTCTAGGAAGAGGTCTTAATGGCGCAGGGGGCTACTTGATGATGCTGAAGGACAAGCTACACCCCAAGGAACCTTTAGTGAAAGTAAGAAACCTAACAGGTATCAGGGATACCTGACCATCATGAACACGATCATACAAAATGAGCCTTCAATATTCTCAGATGTCATCAAGCATCAAGTATAGAAGGAGGCTATGACCAAAGAATATGAGTCTATTATGAAGAATGATGTTTGGGAAGTAGTTCCTAGACCCAAGGACAAGACAGTTGTTACTTCCAAATGGAATTACAAGATAAAGCATGCAACAGATGGAAGTACGAAAAAGTATAAGGCTCATTTTATTGCTCATGGTTTCTCCCATAAGGAAGGTATAGACTATGATGAGATATTTGCACCTATTGCCAGATATACAACCATTCGCTCGATCATAGCCCTTGTCACTTCACAAAGATGGAACTTGTTAGAGTCGGTCTTTACATCCCTCCATCAGAGATCATTTCTCTTTTTGCATTTCATTTGTAGGTGTCTTTCTCAATTCACTCAGTTGCATTCCGTTAGGAGCATGCCATAAATCTGATGGAAAGGTCTTGTCATTCATTACCCCTCATGCCTTATCCATGCTGGCTCAGGTCTGTTCATCAAAATCAAGTTTTAAAGTCACTTACAGTCATGTTTCAGTTTCTAGATCACAATAGTTATTTCAGTCATTAGGTCTAGGGTTAGTCAATTTGGTCTTCAATAATGTCTAATAATGCTAGCAGACTCATGAGGGAGGTTCTTAATAAGTTGTTATTTCAAATATTTTCATCATCATATGGATGGATTATGACTTTTTGTCAAAACTTTGTTTTGAAGAAAATTCAACATTTCGTTTTTGTAATAATTTTCAAAAGTTTTTCAGTTGATTTCTTTAGGTGCAGCCCTGGTCTCCTTTTCCAAATTCCATGTCAGCTATCCATGAAAAAAATTGCAAGAATTTCATCATTTCAATCAAAAAATCAAAAAGCAAATTTAAAAATAGAGTTGTATTAAAATGGAAAAAGTGCCAATGCCAAAACATTACAAAGATGGGTCTTGGAGAGTCAAATATCAAATCCATGTCTTTATAAAAATATTTTCATGAATATCAATGTCATTTGCATGCCAAGACCAAAGAGAAGCCACTCAAAGCAAATTGGTTGAGTTAGTGTGCGATTTGGGTGAAGTTGGAGGAAACTTGGCTGGAGCGGTGCATAGAGCAGGTGGCACAGTGCACTGGGACGGTGCGACGCACTGGGAGAAACCACACAGTGTAAATTAACATAGGTGCGGCGCACTGGGACGGCGCGAAGCATTGGGTATGCGACGTGGCGGATACACCTGAAAGCCCGAATTTGCTTGAAATTTCTCCAAATTGCCTATAACTTGCATGGTTTTGCCAGGTAGGGTCATTATCTTCGTATTTCATTCAATTTTGTGATAAGTTATGGTGGTTTATGGATGATAACGATTGAAACAAAAATCTTAAACCCTACCTCCAAAGTACCTCAAAAGGAAAATTGCTGTGGGTTTCAAAATCAATGTTTTTCTACCAAAGTCACTCCACTTTCCCATTCCTCCCTTGTTTTTATCATTCCGTAATTTCCTACCCCCCTAAGCTCATTAATTCCTTCTCCTAAATGCTCTGTCCCAAATTCTCCAATCTCACACCTCAAACCCTACACAACAATTCCTAACCCTATACATCAAATCCCTCAAAACCCTCCTACATTTCCCTAATCCCTATAGTTCCAGTAGTCCCTAATCCCTCACTACTTTATCTCTTCATAATAGTCCCTTGTTTCATTTGTTTCCCCTTGGTGGCAGAATTCGAACACATCACTAAAAGAGTAGTTCAGCACAGTTTTCCTACACCAGCATCGTTTCCTCCAAGGCAGTTTGAAAAACAGCAGTCATGCCATCTGAGCATTCATCGGATTATGAAATGGAAACCCAAAGTGACTCCCCCATGAAGGAACATGCACCCCGGAGGCCTCATAGAGGAGGTAGACATATCAGAGAAGAACCAGTCACCCTCACTGAGTTATAGGACTGCCCTCTTGCCATGTTTTTCTTTCAACATCAGTCATGCTATGAGTTTTGTCAAAAGGTTGCTAGTGTTCAATTTCATCATGAGCTAGCTTGTCTATTTGTGCTGCATTTACATGGAGATCAGGCTACCTTAGCCGGTGTCACCTTCACACTTACACCAGAATCAATCTCACTAGCAACCGGCATACCAAACATTGGGGAACCATGGACGAAGAGGAAGAAGATTGACCGGTAGCATTATGAGCCATACATTAAAACCGGTTTCTTGAGGCAGCTCATGAGAGTGTTTCCATTCCGATATCTGAAAGATGAATATGCTCCACTAGTGAAATTGATCATGAAGTATTCCAGCTGTGAGGGACGGTTCTCTCGTTTATATGCTTATCACATCAGGTTTCGCATGCATTTCACTAGGGTACGAATGATGAGCATTTCGTATTTCGTTTGCTGGAACATAGATAGGATGACCACCCTTGTGCAGGACAAAACCCCTCAGTAGCAACTTAATAGTGTTTACCATTTTGCTTTCATCAAGATTTTGGTGGTTCATCAGCTTGGATTGCAGGGCATCACTTGGGATGATTTCATCTCTCGTGACTTCTTCAAAGCTTCACAGGGATTATCAGAGATTAAGCATGAGAGAGGTGGACCTTCTCATTAGTATGAGCGCCATGAGACCGCTAGTGTGCCAGTATTCATCACATATCAGAGGGGCACTAGACATTTATTTGCAGCAGCGAAGCGAGTGTTATCTCCACCCGGTGTGGAAGGGACCTTTCTTCCGACATCAACACCACAGGTACAAGACAAAGGCAAGAGGCTAATGCAGGATGAGGGGCCTTCAGGTGAACAAGAGACAGACTTCATTCTCATTCATGATGATGATACAGATACGGGCCCACAGAGTGCACATCTTAGAGAGATCATTCAGGAGCAGCAAACAGAGATCAAAGCCTTATCCCTTGACTTGGAAAGGGCTAAGTGGACTATGAAATACTTGGAGCAGAGGAAAAAATAGCTTGAAGATCAGCAAGCTATCATGGAGTTATAAAACATCCGCGAGAATCGCCAAGCTTCGCAAAGGAGAAGGGTTGAGCTCACTTCATTGGAGCAAGAGATTATTGATGATCGGGAGTCTAATCTCGAGAGAGTTAACATCTACTTAGAGAGGTTGTTGGACAACGCCAATAAGGGCCATGCATTGTTGAGACACATGGCTTTCTACTACATGGCACGGAACAAGTTCTGCAAGGCACGAATCAGAAATTTAAAGGCAAAGTTAAAGAAGGCAATAAGGAAGCAAAAGAGGCAAAGGGAGCTTGATCATCTTCAGATATTGGCCGAAGCCTATTTAGCCAAGCATGAAACTTAATGAAGAAGCTCCAGCCCAAATTTCAAGAAATTTGGGGCATTTTTGGCATTTTGACAAATTTTGGCACAAAAAACAGGGTTTTTCTCCCTATGCGCCGCGCCATGTGGCGCACGCTTTTGCTAGGGAGCTCCAAATTGCAAAAATTTTTCATTTTTGGATTTTTCATGAAAAATCATGGTTTCTGGTGCATGGCCAAGGGCAAGGTTTGAGTCCCGAGGAGGTCAAAAACACTCAAAAATGACCTCACTGCCCTTGTTTTGACACACAGGAAGCAGTCTTGGGAGATTGAAGTTTTGGAGGGGAAAATGATATCCAAATCTAGAAATTCCACTTGGGTTGGAAAGTAGACAGGTAGGTATTTCAGAAAAGCACACTTGGGCTCAATTTGGACTTCAGAACGTGCCTCAAAATCAGCTCCAAAGTGCCGCAGCACATACAGATTTTGGCGCGACGCATAAGGGATTTTTGCCTATTTTTCACTGTTTAACTCAATAATTTGCCCAGTTTTGACCAGTTTTGCTTCTTGGTGTTACTTTTGACCTTTCATGATGTAATTTGATAACCATGATGTAATATTGGCACATTTTAACTTGTTATAGAGGATTCATTCACTAAAAGGTGAAAATTGAATGAATGAATCAGTTCCCTAGCATATAGGGGTAAGTTGTTTGACTACCTAGATTTTAGTTCCTTGTTTAGAATTAGTTCAAACAGCTCCTAGAATGATGAGCTCGACCCCTAGAGGCAAGGGAATAGGTTTGTCTTGTCTATATTATGTAATTTCTAAGTCATTTTCAGGGTTGGACATTTGGGATTGCTTGGCACTTTATTGTACATTCTATTTCTGCAATTTTGGCAAAGGAAAGACCAGGGTTTTGCAGCACTTGTTGGGATCCTTGTGGCTCTATGTTTGGATGGTGTTTTTCTCCATGTATTTGTAAGTTCATGAATTTTTATGTATGCCATTTCCCTTCTCTTGCTTCTGAAATTAAACTGATGAGTACTTAAGGTGGAATTCATAAATTGCTATGCTCTGCCTTTGACTTTTGTTTAGTTTTATATGTTTTCTTCAGTTTGTAGAGGATCCTTGATATAATCTTGCCCTCTTCAGCTTCTCAACAATCCTTTCTATCCATTCATTCAATTTAAGGCATCCTAACCATTGCTTTTCTCGCCCCAACTTGAACTCTGCAAGAACTGGCCTTCATCCCCGAACCCAAAATTTGCCTGTCCCTTTTTTCCAACAAAACCCCCAAAAACTCAACTCAAAACTTTGCACTTCATACCTAGCCTAAGATTAGCCTTTATTACAGTCATCTCGAGCCCCATCGATTATATTTTGCTGAGATTGACCCGGAGAGAGCCCTCTCTTGTCCTCGTAGGGCTAGCTACGAGGCTGAGCGTGGTTTGATGTGGACCTAGAACCTTGCCTTTTCAGCCTGAGGCAAATCTAGGCTCTAACATAGTGGCGACCATACTGGGGAAGAAAATGGTTTTCTTGTTGATGTCATTCATTTTATAAGCTACAGACGGAGCCTGAAGTTATGCCAGGTAGCCTTCGAAACACTTTTGCTTTGCATTAGCGCAAGTAGATAAACACTGCTTCAGTCAATCTCCGGTCTAGCTTGTAATCGTGACACTTGACCTGTAAATCACCCCAGTACATTTGAGAATTCTAAGCTTTTGGATGAAAAGTTTAGAATTTGAAAGGATAAACAAGTTGTTTATGTTCCTTTGATTTCTTGAAAATAACACGTTGGCTTCAAAGAGATATACCAGAGCTAATCCAGATCCAAATCCTCCCCCTTTTTATGAAAATCCCAATCTGATTTCAAGAATTGTTTGTCAAGAGAGCTCTGTGACTCCCGTGTTTAAATCTTTTTCATGTCTTGCAATTTTTAAGTATCTTGAAGAGCTTGATCTTGATGAAAAGTTTGAATTGTCATTGTTTGAAACCAAATCTGAAAGTGCTCTTGGTTCTATAGTTCCAAATCCTGACTTTGCTGCAGCTCTTGAAGTTGAAAGAAACAATAAATCAATTGAGAATTTTATCTTGAAGCACCTCCAAAGAGAAATTCACACTTCAAATATCGTTAATTTCCTAGAAGCTACATCTGCATCCCTTGGATCTTTCGTAACGGTATCCACCTCCAAAATTCCTACCGAACCGCCCTTCATTCCCACCCTTCCCCTGTAGCCTACCATTTCTGATCAAAATTCTATTGTAAATTCACCTCCATCTACTCCTTCTACGTCCAAAATTGCTTCACCCCCACATACACCTCCTCATACACCTCACACATCAGCTGCACCTTCTCCCCCAACATCTCCAAGGCCAATTGCAAATCCACCAAGAGCAATGGTTGCTCGGTTTGCACCTCTCGCGCTGCCTCAAGTTTTGGGTGACATGCCCGTAGATTATTAGAGTAAAATTCCTTTGTTTGATGGCACTCCTCAAAGTACCACGACTCAGCAACATGTGGACAAAATGATGGATTTCTTTGAGCTTCATGAGATTGATGCAGAAAACGTGACTATGAGATTATTCGTGCAGACTTTCGCAGGTGAGGTGAGAAAATGGTTCAAAGCTTTGACAGCTAGAAGCATTCCCACATTAGAAGAGCTTCAAAGACAGTTCTTGGATCGCTGGGAAGTCAAGAAAGATCCTCTTCAGATCACTTCTGAATATACCAAGATCAAGCGGAATGCTGGTGAGTCCATGCAAGACTATTGTATTAGATTTAATGCGGTTTATAATGCAATTCCTAATGATTTAAGGCCAACTAGAAAGTTAGCTTTGCTTAAGTTCCCGAATGGTTTTGATTTGGACATGGCTTATCAATTAAGAGAGAGAGATCCAACTACCTTAGAAGAAATGCAGAAAATCGCCGTTAGTGTTGAGGCAAATTTGAATGACAAGAGAGCTAGATTGAAAACCGAGAAGAGAGTTTCAATAAAGGAAGAAGCTTCTACCTCAGATCAGGTGCTCCGCAAGGTAGAAAAGATGATTGAAAGGTTAACACTTGATAAGCCTGAACCGCAGATCCGAAATCCTAATTTCCGTGGACAGCAACAACCTCAATTCAGGATCAAACAATGTGAGCAGCGAGCACAAGAAACGACATCACAACAACAGCAAGTAAAGACACCTCTTCAGTAGAATTTTGTTGGTCCCGAATCTGATGATGAAGACAATGTAATAGGGGAAGAAAATCACTTCTTCACTCCTGATGATATGCCCACCTTTATCATTGAAGATGATGAGTATTCAGAAAGTTCAGCTGTACAGCAAGATCCTGATTTTATCTTGGCGAATGACACAGCTCTTGAGGAGGAGTCGGATGAGTATCAAAGAGGTTATATGCATGCTTTGTCCACCCAGCAGTGTCAGTATTCATTAAGAAATAGAAATGTCCCCATCAATCCAATCCAGAAGAGAAAGGAAGGTCAAGCATCTAAGAATGAGCCACCTGTCATACCAAACAAAGGAAAAGAAGTTGTTGATCCTACTCCTAGAAAATCTCCATCAGCAAATGAACGAGTCAATCAGCCAATTGTATCAAAAGATAAAGCTAAGAAGAAGGAGGTTTGAGCCAAAGAGGTAGAAAAGACTTCTGCTTTTAGTTTAGAAAATGAAATTTCTAAATTGAAGGTATCCATTCCCTTGACTGAACTGATGAGGAACAACAGTTATAGAGGTCAGGTTTCCAAAATTTTGAATTTTGATCCAATGTCTGATATGGTGAGTGTGGAAGATGATCAACCTGAGCTGATTTTTGGACCAGCATTGAATGGTGAGTCTCCAGACAGTGATGTGCCTCCTTTTTATATCAGTTTGAGAGTGCATGAGTTTGTGTTGCATAATGCTATGTTTGATTCCGGCGCCTCCCACAATCTTATGCCGAAGGCTATCATGGAAAAGTTGGGTTTGGACATTACCAGGAAATACCATGATCTTTATTCATTTGATTCTAGCAGGGTGAGATGTATTGGGCTCATTAAAGACTTGGTGGTCAGTTTGGATCAGATTCTGGCAAAAAACATTTTGATGGATGTGGTGGTGGTGGATATACCTCCTAGGTTTGGAATGCTTCTTTCTAGATCTTGGGGAGCAAAGATTAAAGGAACTATGCAGCTTGATTTCTCCTATGCAACGATTCCTGTGTTTGGCCAAATGAGAAAACTTTATCGAGAGCAGAAAATGAAATACATGATTACAAGCAAGGAGAAACCAATTAATCATCCGATTAATTATGTACATACAGATTTAGAGTCTTTTGTTTTGTATTCAGATAGTTTCAATGAGATTGATAGTCAGTTAGTTGTAGCAGATGATATTCCAGAAATAGCAGAGAATTTCATAGAAGTTTTGAATAAAGAAAGTCAAGAACAGGACAATACCATTCAATGATCAGAAAAGGATAATGGAAAACAAGCAGAAAAAATACAACAAACAGAGTTTCAGCACTTAGAAGAAGAGGAGGATGGCCTGTGGACCATGGATTTCGATGGAGCAGTGGGAAATGATGGTGCTGGAATTGGTATTTGGGTACGCAGTCCTTTTTCTGCTCCAAACAAAGTGCCTAGTAATGTGTGGGTATGTTCTTACAAACTTGCTTTTGATTGCTCAAACAATGAGGCTGAGTACGAAGCTTTGATTGCGGGCATAAAAAGTCTAAGAAAGCTAAATGCTAAGAGGATTGCTGTATATGGTGACTCTGAATTGGTGATTAAGCAAGTTAAAGGCGAATATCAAGCAAAGCACCATCGGATGCGGGCATACCAGAATGCTGTTCTAGACATTTTGAAGCTGTTTTCAGACTATACCTTAACGTGTGTTCCTCGTATTCAAAATAGTATTGTTGATGCACTTTCTAAGGCAGAGAGTAATTTGAAGATTCCTATGAACAAAAGTAATAAATTTGAAATCCATGTGAAACACTGTTTGACTGTCCCGGACAATTAGAGATATTGGCAAGTTTTCCAAGATGATGAGGAGATCGATGATTTTCTGCAAAACAAAGGTAAGTTCAAAGATACCTCAATTGATGTAGAATATGATGATGGTAAAGATGATGTGCAGATCAATCAAATGGAAGTGTTGCAGCTCAAGGATAATGTGATTCCTAAAGGCTTGATACCTTTAGAAGAACTCTTTGATCATGATGACATAGCCCACAAACCAACATTGCAGCCAACAGAGAAGGGAGTCGGAGAGGTGAATATTGGAACAGTTGAAGCATTGCCACAAAATGTAAAGACCAAATACATCAGTTTGTTGTCATCCTTTGCTGATGTGTTTGCTTGGGACTATTTTGATTTGAAAACATATGACACTAATATAATTCAGCACACAATTCCTATTAAGCCTAATCAGAAACCTTTCAGACAGAAGTTAAGAAGGCTTAATCCAAAATTGTTGCTATCAATTGAGAAGGAGGTAAACAGGTTGTACAAATAAGGAATCGTTGTTCCCATCCAATTTTCTGATTGGATATCTAATTTGGTGCCCGTACGAAAGAAGACAGGTGAGATTCGTTTGTGCATTGAATTTCAGAATCTCAATAAAGTTTCATTGAAGGATAATTATCCACTGCCAAAAATGGATCACATACTTCAGCAAGTAGTTGGAGCATCTCGTATGTCACTACTCGATGGTTATTCTGGATATAACCAAATTTTAGTCCAAGAAGATGACCAAGACAAAACAACGTTCACCACTCCGTGGGGGACTTTTCATTACGCTAAAATGCCTTTCGGTTTGAAGAATGCAAGTGCCACATTTTAGCGGGCAATGGATATGGCTTTCGCAAATGAGAAGGATGTCTTCTTGGTGGTGTACCTTGATGATTTGACAGTGTTTTCTAATTCAGATGAAGAACACATGTATCACTTGAAAACTATCTTTCAAAAGTGCAGAAAATATGGTGTGTCGTTGAATCCGAAGAAGAGTTTTTTCGCCATGGATGAAGGCAAACTACTTGGACACATCATATCAAAAGATGGCATTCGTATTGATCAAGCATGTGTAGAAGCGATTCAGCAAATTGATCTTCCCCGAAACAAGAAGGAGATTTAGTCCTTTAATGGTAAGATGAATTTTTTACGTCGCTTTGTGCCTAATCTTGCTTTTAAGAGAAATTACAAACATGCTTAAGAAGGACAGCCAAGTGAAATGGACCGAAGAGGCTATAAAATCTTTCAATTTAGTAAAATTGGCTCTTTCTTCAGCCCCGGTTCTGATCAGCCCGTATTATACTCAGGATTTATATTGTTTTCATTTTCTTCGGAGCATACTATGGCAGTTGTATTAATGCAGAAAAAAGATGAGCATGAAAGACCCATTGCTTTCTTCAGCCGGACTATAAGAGATGCTACTTTGAAATACAACATTATTGAGAAGCAAGCCCTTTCACTTGTAAAAGCACTGAAAGATTTCCGTGTGTACATTCTGCATTCCCATATTTAGCTTATGTTCCTGACGCTGCTGTCAAAGATATTTTGGTCCAAAAAGATCCAGAAGGTAGACGAGGCAAGTGGATTACAGCTTTGTTGGAGTATGATGTAGAGATAAGGCCCACAAAGCTTGTTAAAGGAAAGGGATTGGCAAAGTTAATGGCTGAATCAAATCTTCATGTCTTGGACATAAATCTGATTGCTACTATGTCCGATGAAAATGAGCAAGGTCTGTCAATTCAGGTAGTTGAAATCTTTGTTCTTTCTCCATGGTATTCAGATATCATATATGTACTTCAGAATTTGTCCTCGCCGCCTGGTATGGCTATAAACAAAGCTAGAACTCTTAAGTTAAAGGCTGCTAAGTTTTGTATTTTGAATTCTGCACTTTATTGGAAAGATCTTGGTGGTGTTTTGTTAAATTGTTTGGTGGAAGAAGAAGTGAAGCAGGTCATGGAGGATTTCCATAAAGGAGACTATGGCGGTCACCTTTTTTGGAAAACAATGACAAATAAAATTCTAAGGGCCGGATACTATTGGCCGACATTGTTTGCTGATGTGTTCAAGGCTGTCAAGAGCTATCATAACTGTCAGATTTTTGAAGGAAAACAGAAATTAGAGCCTTTACCGCTTAAGCCCATTGAGGTGAGTGCTCCTTTTCAGCAGTGGGGGTGGATTTCATTGGTGAAATTCATCCAGCTTCTTCAGGTCAGCATAGATGGATCCTCACGGCAATAGATTATTTCACGAAGTGGATCGAAGCAATTCCCACTAGGCAAGCTACGGATGCGGTAATAATTTCATTCCTTGAGAATAATATTTTGTCTCATTTTGGTTGCCCGAATAAGCTAATCACTGATAAAGCAACAGCTTTCAAGTAAAAAAGGATGGTTGAGTTTTGTAGTAAATATCACATTACTTTGGGGCACTCAACCACCTATCATCCACAAGGAAATGGATTGGCGGAGTCTTCTAACAAATCTTTGGTTAATATCATTAAGAAATTGTTGGAAATAAATAAGAAAAGTTGGCATAAGAAGTTGGTCCATGCACTTTGGGCAGATCGAGTGAGTTAAAAGAAATCCATTAGTATGTCCCCCTTTGAGCTAGTTTATGGAGTTGATACAGTGTTTCCTACCTCTCTCGCAGCTCCGGTAGTCAAACTTCTTCAGGAGGCTGGTATTGAATATGACCCAATGTAGAGAATACTAAATCAAATGATCCATTTGCAGTAGACACGGGAAGATGTTTTCCAAAACACGTTCAAGTTGCAAGAGAGAATTAAGAAGATTTATGACAGAAAAGCAAAGGTGGACAAATTTCAGTTGGATGATGCGGTGCTGTAGTGGGATGCAAGGAATGAGGAAAAGGGCAAGCACGGTAAGTTTGAAAATCTCTGGAAAGGTCCTTTTAAAATTGCAGCATATCGGGGTCAGAATGCCTTTCTTCTGAAGGAGATGAACAGGGAAGATTGTCCTGGAGGGCCGGTCAATGGTCGGCTGCTTAAGTGGTATCATTTCTGAGTTATTTCTGCTGATGACATTGTCACTGTAAATACCATTTTATTTTAGTATCATTGCAAGTGTGTGCTGTGATCTTTTCTTCAGTCTGGGGCCCAAAGTGAAGGCTATAATTCTGAAGAAAGATTTCAGTTTTGAGTTCAGTTTGTCGAGTTATGTTTTTCAATCATTTCAGTTTCATCATCGAGTCATTTTGAGTCAGGTTTTAGTCAGTAAAATGTGTCAAAGTCTTGTGTTGTTTGTTGAAATAATGACTCCATAGCCCAATGGATGAAGGCACTGTCTATCTCTTGCAGAGCTCTAACTTTCTTGGCACCTCCAAGGACCTACCATCCCCATTAGAGCCAATGTTAGAGTAGGTCTTTACATCCCTCCATCAGAGATCATTTCTCTTTTTGCATTTCATTTTTAGGTGTCTCGCTCGATTCACTCAGTTGCATTCCGTTAGGAGCATGCCATAAATCTGACGGAAGGGTCTTGTCATTCATTACCCCTCATGCCTTATCCATGCTGGCTCAGGTTTGTTAATCAAAATCAAGTTTTAAAGTCACTTACAGTCCTATTTCAGTTTCTAGATCACAATAGTCATTTCAGTCATTAGGTCTAGGGTTAGTCGATTTGGTCTTCAATAATGTCTAATAATTCCAGTAGACTCATGAGGGAGGTTCTTAATAAATTGTTATTTCAAAGATTTTTATCATCATATGGATGGATTATGACTTTTTCTCAAAACTCTGTTTTGAAGAAAATTCAACATTTCGTTTTTGTAATAATTTTCAAAAGTTTTTCAGTTGATTTCTTTAGGCGCAACCCTGGTCTCCTTTGCCAAATTCCATGTCAGCTATCCCCACAAAAAATTGCCAAGAATTTCATCATTTCAGTCAAAAAATCAAAAAGGAAATTAAAAACTGAGTTGTATTAAAATGGAAAAAGTGCCAATGCCAAAACATTACAAAGATGGGTCTTAGAGAGTCAGAAATCAAATCCATGTCTTTATAAAGATATTTTCATGAAGATCAATGTCATTTGCATGCCAAGACCAAAGAGAAGCCACTCAAATCAAATTGGTTGAGTTAGTGTGCGATTTGGGTGAAGTTGGAGGAAACTTGGCCGGTGCGGTGCATAGAGCAGGTGGTGCGGCGCACTAGGACGACGCGGCGTCCTGGGAGAAACCACACAGTGTAAATTAACACAAGTGTGGTGCACTGGGACGGCGCGGTGCATTGGGTATGCGGCGCGATGCATACACCTGAAAGCCCGAATTTTCTTGAAATTTCTCCAAATTTCCCATAACTTGCGTGGATTTGCTAGGTAGGGTCATTATCTTGGGATTTCATCCAATTTTGTGATATGTTATGGTGGTTTATGGATGATAACGATTGAAACAAAAATCTTAAACCCTACCTCCAAAGTACCTCAAAAGGAAAATTGTTGTGGGTTTCAAAATTAGTGTTTTTCTACCAAAGTCACTCCTCTTTCCCATTCCTCCCTTGTTTTTATCATTCCCTAATTTCCTACCCTCCTAAGCTCATTAATTCCTTCTCCTAAATGCTCTATCCCAAATTCTCCAATCTCACACCTCAAACCCTACACAACAATTCCTAACCCTATACATCAAATCCTACATCAAATCCCTCAAAACCCTCTTACATTTTCCTAATCCCTATAGTCCCAATAGTCCCTAATCCCTTACTACTTTCCCTCTTCCTAACAATCCCTTGTTTCATTTGTTTTCCCTTGGTGGCAGAATTCGAACACATCAATTAAAGAGCAGTTCAGCACAGTTTTCCTACACCAGCATCTTTTCCTCCAAGGCAGTTTGAAAAACAACAGTCATGGCATCTGAGCATTCATCGGATTATGAAATGGAAACCCAAAGTGACTCCCCCATGGAGGAACATGCACCCCGGAGGCCTCATAGAGGAGGTAGACATATCAGAGAAGAACCAGTCACCCTCACTGAATTACAGGCTTGCCCTCTTGCCATGTTTTGTTTCCATCATCAGTCATGTTATGAGTTTTGTCAAAAGGTGGCTAGTGTTCAATTTCATCATGAGATGGCTCGTCTATTTGTGCTGAATTTACATGGAGATCAGCCTACCTTAGTCGGTGTCACCTTCACACTTACATCAGAATCAGTCTCACTAGCAACCGGCATACCAAACATTGGGGAACCATGGACCAAGAGGAAGAAGATTGACCGGCAACATTATGAGCCATACATTAAAACCGGTTTCTTGAGGCATCTCAAGAGAGTGTTTCCGTTCTGATATCTGAAAGATGAATATGCTCCACTAATGAAATGATCATGAATTATTTTAGCAGTGAGGGACCGTTCTCTTGTTTATATGCTTATCACATCAGGTTGCTCATGCATTTCACCAGGGTACGAATGATGAACATTCCGTATTTTGTTTGCCAGAACATAGAGAGGATGACCACCCTTGTGCAACACAAAACCCCTCAGCAGCAACTTAACAATGTTTACCATTTTTCTCTCATCAAGATTTTGGTGGTTCATCAGCTTGGATTGCAGGCCATCACTTGGGATGATTTCATCTCTCATGACTTCTTCAGAGTTTCACAGGGATTATCAGAGGTTAAGCATGAGACAGGTGGACCTTCTCATCGGTATGAGCGCCATGAGACTGCTAGTGTGCCGGTATTCATCACATATCAGAGGGGCACTAGACATTTATTTGCAGCAGCGAAGCGAGTGTTATCTCCACCCGGTGTGGAAGGGGCCTCGCTTCCGACATCAGCACCACAGGTACAATACAAAGGCAAGAGGCCAATGCAGGATGAGGGGCCTTCAGGTGAGCAAGAGACCGACTTCATTCTCATTCATGATGATGATACAGATACGGGCCCACAGAGTGCACATCTTAGAGAGATCATTCAGAAGCAGCAAACAGAGATCAAAGCCTTATCCCTTGACTTGGAAAGGGCTAAGTGGACTATGAAATACTTGGAGCAGAGGAAAAGATATCTTGAAGATCAGCAAGCTGTCATGGAGTTACAAAACATCTGCGAGAATCGCCAAGCTACACAAAGGAGAAGGGTTGAGCTCACTTCATTGGAGCAAGAGATTAATGAAGATCAGGAGTCTAATCTCAAGAGAGTTAACATCCACTTAGAGAGATTATTGGACAAGGCCGATAAGGACCATGCATTGCTGAGACACATGGCTTTCTACTACATGGCATGGAACAAGGTCTGCAAGGCACGAATCAGAAATTTAAAGGCAAAGTTAAAGAAGGCAATAAAGAAGCAAAAGAGGCAAAGGGAGCTTGATCGTCTTTAGATATTGGCCGAAGCCTCTTTAGCCCATCATGACACTTAATGAAGAAGCTCCAGCCCAAATTTCAAGAAATTTGGGGCAGTTTTGGCATTTTGACAAATTTTGGCACAAAAAACAGGGTTTTTCTCCCCATGCGCCGCGCCACGTGTGCGCGCTTTTGCTAGGGAGCTCCAAATTGCAAAAAGTTTTCATTTTTGGATTTTTCATGAAAAATCGTGGTTTCTGGTGCATGGCCAAGAAATTTGGGCAATTTTTGAGTCCCCAGGAGGTCAAAAACACTCAAAAAATGACCTCACTGCCCCTATTTTGACACACAGGAAGCAGTCTTGGGCGATTGAAGTTTTGGAGGGGCAAATAATATCCAAATCTAGAAATTTCACTTGGGTTGGAAAGTAGACAGGTAGGGATTTCCAACAAGCACACTTGGGCTCAATTTGGACTTCAGGAAGTGCGTCAAAATCAGCTCCAAAGTGGAACGATGCATACAGATTTTGGCGCGGTGCATAGGGGATTTTTGCCTATTTTTCACTGTTCAGCTTAGCAATTCGCCCAGTTTTGACTAGTTTTGCTTCTTGGTGTTACTTTTGACCTTTCATGATTTAATTTGATAACCATGATTTAATATTGGCACATTTTATTTTTTTCTAGAGGATTCATTCACTAAAAGGTGAAAATTGAATGAATGAATCAGTTTCCTAGCATATAGGGGTAAGTTGTTTGACTACATAGATTTTAGTTCCTTGTTTAGAATTAGTTCAAACAGCTCCTAGAATGATGATCTCGACCCCTCGAGGCAAGGGAATAGGTTTGGCTTGTCTATATTATGTAATTTATAAGTCATTTTCAAGGTTGGACATTTGGGATTGCTTGGCACTTTATTGTACATTCTATTTCTGCAATTTTGGCAAAGGAAAGACCAGGGTTTTGCAGCACTTGTTGGGATCCTTGTGGCTCTATGTTTGGATGGTGTTTTCTCCATGTATTTGTAAGTTCATGAATGTTTATGTATGCCATTTCCCTTCTCTTACTTCTGAAAATAAACTGATGAGTACTTAAGGTGGAATTCATAAATTGCTATGCTCTGCCTTTGACTTTTGTTTAGTTTTATATGTTTTCTTCAGTTTGTAGAGGATCCTTGATATAATATTGCCCTCTTTAGCTTCTCAACAATCCTTTCTATGCATTCATTCAATTTAAGGCATCCTAACCATTGCTTTTCTCACCCCCACTTGAACTATGCAAGAACTGGCCTTCATCCCTAGACCCAAAATTTGCCTGTCCCGTTTTTCCAAAAAAACCCCCAAAAACTCAACTCAAAACTTTGCACTTCATACCTAGCCTAATATTAGCCTTTATTACAGTCATCTCGAGCCCCATAGATTATCTTTTCATGAGATTGACCTGGAGAGAGCCCTCTCATGTCCTCGTAGGGCTAGCTACGAGGCTGAGCGTGGTTTGATGTGGACCTAGAGCCTTGCCTTTTCAGCCTGAGGCAAATATAGGCTTTAACAGAACCTACATCAGATGGATGTCAAGACCATGTTCTTGCATGGTTTGATCAAAGAAGATGTCTACATGGATCAACTCGAAGGATTTCAGATTTATGATCGAAAATCTCATGTATGTAGGTTGAAGAAGTTTCTCTATGGGCTGAAGCAAGAACCCTGAGCATGGTATGAGAGGATCGATAACTACTTGATGAAGCTAGGATTCACTAGCAGTGAAACCGATCCTAACCTTTACTTTAAGGTTGAAGATGAAAAACCTCTCATACTGGTGCTATATGTGGATGACTTCTTTCTAACAGGTGTAGACCCTCTCATTCTCAAATGTAAAAGGGATTTCGCTTCTGAATTTGAAATGAAGGATCTAAGACTGATGCACTATTTCCTAGGACTTGAAGTGTGGCAGAAGACAGGGGAAACTTTCCTATCTCAAGTAAAATATGTGGTGAAGATATTGGAGAGATTCGGTATGGTGGACTGTAAGCCTGTAACTACCCGGATGGAGCTTGACTTCAAGAAGTTAAGTGGTAGTGTTGCTGGACCTGTTTTACGAAATGCTACTGAGTATCAGCAACTCATCAGAGCATTGATGTTCTTAGTGAACTCCCATCCAGATATATGCTTCGCAGTCAACATGTTGAATCAACATATGGTTGAACCCCACACGTGGCACAATCACTTATGGGTTAAGATACACTGTCGGAGATGTTAGACTATTTGGATACATAGATGCTGATTGGGCAAGCAATGTGGAGGACTGTAAAAGCACTTCTGGGTGTTGTTTCTCCTTGGGATCTCCTTCGATATCCTGGATGAGCAAGAAGCAGAAGTCGGTGGCCTTGAGCACCACCGAAGCAGAGTATATTACTACTACCATGGCCTCCTGTGAGGTAGTTTGGTTGTAAAAGCTCTTTAGTGAGCTGTTTGGATTTACATTGGATACCACCGTGATACTTTGTGACAACCAGAGTGGGATTCATTTGACAGAGAATCCCGTATTTCATGATCGTTCCAAGCCTATTGATATCAGGTACCACTATATTTGAGATATGGTGTAGTGAGGAGCTATAAGGCTCAAACATATCAGTACAGATGAACAGGTCACCAACATTCTAACAAAGCCCCTTAGGAAAGTAAAATTCCTAAATTTTTGAGAACAACTTGGAGTTGTTCAAAGACCCTCCAATGAGGGTCCTGTATGATGCATTGAGCTCTGGGAGCTCCAGGGGGGTGCGAGGTACTTCTTGGAGCAGCATATGACCACAAGATGAGTCACTATCCCCTGGTGGTATACATGTACACCTCGTGGAGACATTGTAGCAGGATTGAAGTGTTCTCCTGCGAGGTCTAGATTGATGTGTTCTCCATGGCGATTGTAGTGGGATTGATGTGTTCTCTTGTGAGGCTTGGATTGATGTGTTCTCCATGGAGATTGTAGCAGGATTGATGTGTTCTCCTGTGAGGATGGGATTGATTAAGTTATCCTATCAAGACATCCTACCCATGCAATCTGGGACTCATGGGAAGTACCTCTCATCTGATCAATGAGCAAGGAAATGAAGTTAGGGACCATAGTAGTACCGATGGACACATATTTGTATCTATCGTACTCCCTACACTAGGATGACCTCCATTGATTTGGGATCAATGATACTGGTTTGGGACCAGTGGTAGGAGTGGTACATTCTATGACACTGACTTCAGTTTGGTTGTTACTGGTCTGGGAATAGTGGTACGCACTCTTAGACAGACTTTGTGTCAGTGGAGGATGTTACTGGTCTGGGACGAGTGTTAGGAGTTGTACTCACTATGACGCTAACTTGGGGTTGGTTGAAACTGGTCTGGGACCAGTGGTACATACTTTGAGACTGACTTTGAGTCAGTATGATACATCCTCAATCATTATTTTTTCTTCATAATTCAGACAAAAGTAGAGGTGAACAGAACAAAGCGGAGCAGAGCATAATAGAGCAGAGCCGTACAGATTAATACAAGGCAGAATAAGACAAAGTAGAACTAGTAGAATAGAGCAGATCAGGGCAAGGGTCAGGCTGTACAGGGTAGTGCATTTGATGGATGAATAGTAGCAACCGACAAACAGATTGCAGATGAAGTTCTCCCTAGTTGAGAGGGAGTGTTAAAATTGGCAACTAGGGCCAAACTTCAATTGGGTCATCTTATTCATGGCTAATAATATGTTCATTATATTGCTCTCATCGAGAGGTGTAGGATTTATCTAAAGATCATCCGATTCTGATAAGTATTCATGGAGATATGAATTTATTTTGATTATGGAATTATTATCAAGCCGACCTACAACTCATGTAGGCTTAGAAGCCCAACAGTCGCATCTATTCAAACATCAACAGTTGTGTATAAATACAAGAGGAATTTTCCTCATTTTCACTCACTCATCTCATCACATCTCTCTCTCTCTACTGCGCAAAAAAGAGTCTCTTCTCTACTGCGCAGAAAAGGGTCTCCCTCTCACACATGTGAAGCTGGAAGCTGTTGAAACTGAAGCTGCAACTGCGGATCCAAACTTTGACCAGCGTGGACCATCAAACCTCCTCTTCTAATCTATGTTGTAGTTTCATCTGAACCTCCTTTGAAGGCTACAACTTTTGGTGGTGGAATCAAGTCGATCCGACGGACGGTTTGTGAGATATCGACTACCCTAGTTTGAAGGAAGTTACTGAAACTGAAGTTGCAACTGCAGAAGTGAAGCTTGACCTACGTGGACCAAAAGATCTTTTCATCTAAACTATGTTGTAGGTTCATATGAACCTCCTCTGAAGGCTACAACTTTTTGTTGTGGAATGAAGCCGATCTGACGGTCGGTTTGTGAGATATCGACTGCCGTAGTTTTGATTATGAAGCCGTTAATGCTGATGCTACTGATTTAGGGTTTGCTACTGCTGATATAAATCAGATTTATTGTACTATTTCTATCTATTGAATTATTGAAAATAAAAGAATATTTGATCAAAGGGATTCCCCACACATTGTGGGGTTTGTCCCTGGCTAGCTGCCACATCTTGTGTCTCTTGTCTTGGCTTGTTTGCTGTCGATCGTTTAATGTTCTATCTTCACTTTACTTTATGTACATGTGATTGCTAATCTGTGGAATATAATAAGAAAAAGAAGTAAACTATTATAAGCATAGAACATACCATAACTTAACAAGAGTGTTTCTATTTGGATTTTCTAATATAATTTCTAGAGGTTGTTCCACTATTCCCTTGAGGGGGACTGAAGTGGAAGGTTGCTTGTTAGAAGTTTGGTTATCAGTTACATCTTCAATGGTGGGACTGGGAAGGTTTTGATGTGGTCTAGAAAGGATTTGTAAGGTTTTTGTCACTCAAGGATTCTGATTTGTAGCGTTTACTTTCTTAGGCTGATTAGGTACTACTTTTTTTTATTGGTCTAGAACATTAGTGTTCTTTTTGCTCCTCAAATTGTACTGTTTATGCACTTCAAAACTAGTAGAGTCATACCCTTGCTTGTAATCAAAATATTTTCCAGTTTGGGTCTATAACTATTGAAGCATGTATAATTCTTAGTCATCTCGAATTAGAAAAATAGTTTCTTCATCATCTAATCCCTTTAGGTTGATTTGGGTGCCTATCTCAGGGTCTTCTTGGTGGGAAGTTTGTTATAGACATTTTTGGGCACTGCAACCCCAATCATAAATGTCCATAAACCAAGGGCTCCTAAGTCCTTAAAGGTGTTGTTCCAACCCCTAAAAGAACAAGGTCAGCTAATTACAGCATCTCCCAGAAGTTCTCCATGAAAAACTACTTAGAACTGGTCAAAACTGGACCATTTCAATTGCTCCATGGTCAAAGTGCATTGCATCCTACCTGCCTACACACAGTAGGTGCAATGCATGTTGAAAAGCCCTTCTATGGGGTGCGATGGGCGAGAGTGGACAAATGGCAGGGTCAATCTGCAAGGTGGATGATCATGGAATCTTCCAGAAACTTCTCCTATGACACTTGCCTCTCTGCATTTTCCCAGGGATGAGTAAGAGATCATCAATCTCCAAGTGGAATCAAGAACTATCAGAAAGAGGACACTAATCAAATCTCAAAAGCTAACTCACCCCCCTTGTAAACATCTATATATGGATCCCTCATCCCAGAGATCCAGAGGCTGGAATTTTGTATCTTGTAAGGAAGTGCTGTTGGTTTCTTGGTGCAATATCATAGTGTTGGGTGATCTAAGCTTTTCATGAGGTGAAGAAGGTCTTTCTTGCTGAGAGGATGATGCTGGGTCAGAACAATTGGTTGTAATCCTCTTTGCTCTTTCTTGATTATCAATAAAGCTATTCAAGTTTTCCTCCACATTCTTGTATGATTGATGTTATATGCATTTGTGTGGTCAATATATATCTGGTCCTATATTGTTTATGATAATAGATCTATGTTCTTGGATAGTGTTATGCTGCTTTGATTCTACAGGTGCTCTTTGAAGCTGGGTAGACGAGGAAGCGAGTGGTGAAGACCTATCAGAAGGGAGAGGAATCGAGCAAGGAACCAAGCGCAAGACAGAGGTTGGTCTCCTTATTCCCCTCTTATCTATTTCTCATAAAGGAAAACGAAAGTAGTTTATTATGTTTGTTTCTAAGGTAGCTACCAGCCTTAGTGGGACTAGCAGCTCTGCATATACACTAGTTTTCCTGATAAAAAAATGCTGACTCCACTGGGGAGAGAATAGGTTGTTCGTTTATCTACATTTGTTTACTTTATAAACTTACAGACGGAGCCTGAAGTCAAGCTAGCTAGCCTTCGAACTGCATTTGCTATGCAAGTGCAAAGTAGATCAATGTTGCTTCAGTCTATCTCCGGGTTTTGTTTATGAATTAAACAATTGATTTACAAGCTCTCTAATTGCCCTTGTGGTGGCTCTAGTAACCTCCTTAGATCTACCCTTGTGATTCATTTACTGATTACCACTTGCTCGGCCTAAATCCCTGAACTAAACTGCAAACTGTGACCCGAAACCTAGTTAAAGTCTCGTCCCTGGTCCATCGCACTGTCTCTTCTTTGAAACCTAAATGCATCGCACTTCCCGAGTGTGGTAGGTGCGTTGTATTTCAGTTTCCCTGTGCTACAGGTGCGATGATCAGACCTCTTCTGCTCTTAGATTTTGGTTTCTGTGATCACTCTTTTCAACTCTATTCAGGAGTTTTGCTATCTGTAGTCAGTACACCTCTGTTGGAAACCCCCTTCCTTACCATTATTTCGCCTCCATTGTGCAAAAAACTGTAAATGTTTTTATGTATTTTGAGCTATTTTCAGTTCTCTTTTACAAAGAAGTAGCGTAATTGTACTGTCGTTTCTTGATTTGAAAGTGTCGCAAGCGTCGTTTTCAGTCATAGAAGAGAATCTTATTGTTCTTGATAGTCGAGTACACTGTTACTCTTGTATTTGATTTGAATTAGTAGTTTTTTCAAGTGTCGAAAGCAAGTTTTCAATTCCAAATAACAAAGTGTCATCATTATCTTCATTTTGTTTTGAAAAGAAGCTTGTTAATAATTGTCGCTTTGAAAAAATAATTCCGATTTGTGCTTAGCTTTCTTTTTATCATTCACACATTAAGAAAGCTAAAAACAAATACATGCATGTGCATTTGCATTTATACTATTTGTTGGTTTGATTTAGGACAGTGCATATAGTGTGTGCTCTTTGCTCTATGTTGAAAGAACGCCATCTCTCTTTCCTTAGTAGCTAGGATTTTCATTGCAAAAAGAAGATTAAACAACTGTTTGTCATCTTAGATTGCATTTTAGGAATTGTACATCTACATCACGCGGTGAACCTGAAAGGAAAATTTCTTAAGCAAGATCAACTATAAAATAAATTTAATGAATCTAAAACTGCTTTGGAACCTAACGCACAACATCTAGAAGTCTAGGCTAGAGATGTATTCCAATGTCGTAAAGCTTGGTAACTGTTGTTTTCAATGTTGGTTGGGTGATTCCTCCACTTTGAGATGATAAGTGCGAGTACAGACTTGTGCTCCCACGTACCGTCGAGTATATTTTAGGAGACCACAATAGGCTATATCCTTTATCCATAGGAAGCCATGTCTGCCTCCCTATTGATCGCAATGCACTGAACACAACATTCAGGAAGATTGACTGCCGTACCGTAAAAAGTATTCTGTAGTTTTGCGATTGGTTTGGTAATCCCTCTGTCTAGATTTCCATAGTAATCTCTTTTGTTTATTTTCAGAGTCCTTAAAGGAAAAGGTCCATCTGAGCACTTGTCACTTCAAGCTCATTAAAAATTGAAGGCGACTAGAGTCATCTTTTGTTTTTTCTCGACTCTTAAAAATTGAAAAAACAAGTTGTGTCAAAGCGTCTAAAATTTATTTTAATCGGAATAAACATCACCTTTCCTACGTTGGTCTTAGGTTGAGAAAAATGGAGTCCACCAACCAAGGGGTTCCCCTTGGAGGAAATCCTAGTCCTTTCTCCTCTTGGGGAGATGTTGGTGCACCCCATATGGCCACATTATCTCTTCCAGGATTGAGAATTGGCTTGCCCGTATGGCTCTTCTCAACTTCTGTCATTCAGAACACCATGATTCTTGAAAAATTAAGTCAGCAACTAAACGATACCAGAGTTACCCCCCAACCTTCTACTTCATCCAATTCTTCCTCTCCTCCTTCCTCTTCGCTTGATGAAGCTGGTAAAGCCAAAAATCAAGTAACTGAGAAGAAGAAGGAGAAGAAGAAAAAAGAGAAGAAGAAGAAGGAGCCAAAGGCGAAAAGGGGCGACCAAGCACCGTCTAGTGAAAATCCACATACTGCACCATCCAGGCCTAAATCACCATGTGTCATTTGCAAAGGAGACCACTATCATCGAGATTGTCCTTGCATCCCTCGTATCTTAAGGGACTGGTCTCCTCGTTTGCACAATCTGGTGTCATCAACCTCTGACGATCATGTTGAGCATACACCATCAACTAGTGAAAGTGAAGCCCCTGGACAAAAAGGAAAATACAAATTTCCTTGTAAATTGTGTGAAGGAAATCATGTTGTCCATCATTGTCCCTTCTTAGACGAAGCTAAAAGAGTTTTGGATGACCATCCGGTTTCACCGTTACGGCTTCCTCCTAGATATAAGAAACTCTTGCCGAGTCCGTCACTAGTTGAAAATCCGGCTGACACGCCATTGTGTTCGGTTGAAGCATCTATCATTGAAGATAAACCATCTGAATCCATACCAGACGAAAGTCAAAAGGTCGAGGTGGCAGTTGACCCGGTCATGCCTTCAGAGGATCCGTCTTCAGATGATATAGTCACCGAAGAGAACAAGGATGACACCATCCAAATTCTCTTCGTAAGCACAGACTCCAATCAACATGGGGGCATTCTACCCGTTCCTTTACCGCAGGAAGGAAGTTCGTCAGAGTCATATCCGACCGTCTATTCGGTCCCACCTCCAAGCAACTTGGTTGTTTCCTTTGATTGGAATCTACTAGGAAGACCCCGTTTACCAGCTAGTGTACCATTTCGAATCATTGTTCAAATATATAGAATGGTCATGGCCAGTACCATCATAGATGAAGGGGCTTCTGTGAGTATCCTTTCCTCAACTGCTTGGAAAGCGCTTGGTTCACCATCGCTTTTGCCTAAGATGAGAAATCTAACAGGCTTTGACAAAGGAACTAGTCGACCGTTAGGGATCCTTCCCGATGTGCCGATAACATTGAGAGGGAAAACCATTCACATGAATGTAATGGTAGTCCAAGGACCCCTGGATTATAATCTACTCCTTGGACGAGACTATATTTATTGCATGGGAGCCATTGTCTCCTCACTCTTTAGAGTAATGTGCTTTCCGCATTAAGGAAGAGTGGTCAAGCTCGTAGACCAGCTTTCATTCCCCGGTTCACACATAGAAAATAGTCATATACCAACCCTGAATGGTATTTTCACGCAAGGAATGTCTCATCAATCCCCAGTCCATCCTCCTTATGAGCGCGAGTGATTCGGAGGATATGACTGAAACCCGGGGGGCATGCACCCTGGCCTGTTTTGACAGGAAAACCTTGGGTAGAGGGTAGGTTTCCGCGGAGGATATATGACTGACTGACACACCCATCCATTTTGGAAAATTGGATTAGACCTGAATAAGATATCTCTGTTAAGGTAGGCCTTTCCCGATAGAAAAAATGTCTTGTCTGCAAATTGAGGGGTAACCTGGAAACTCTACTTCGCTATTCCTAGGGGCATGCAAACCTTTTGGCATGCAAGCGAAGAGCGACCATTTATTTTTTTAAATTTATAGGTTCTCTAACCCTTTTAAACTCGTAGGATTGGTCATTTCCTAACTTTCATAAAGAAAGGATGTGGGGCAAAGCTTTGAAAAGATGCCGTTTATATATGAGACATCCTTATTATACGACTGGATTATCGAGCAGTTTTAACGCGGAATTCAAGCTCGTTAAAAAATAAACATAAGCAATGAGAAAATGTTCCTCCAGAGTTTAAGCTCATTAAAAAATGAACCAATTTCCGGTAAATAACCATTGTGAATGTATTACCATCAGCCTTTGAAGCCTTGGTCGTGTTTTCATCATCACCTCCACTCTATATTGGCCGATCATTCACCCCCATTTGATTGTTTACCCTTTTTGAGGAACAACTACGAAGAGTGATCCTGTTAGCCATCTTTGTGACACAGCCGTGATTGGAAAATTCCAAACCTTACTTGGAATCAACTGCTACCCGAATCTATCACTCGTTCCTCAAAAAACGAGTCTCCTTTAAGCTCTTTTCAACTGACTTGTAAAATATGAAAAGATTGCTGAGCCATTGGCCTCTCCAGCTCGTTAAAGCGACCGGAAGTGCTATCCCTCTGTTAGATTTTAATCTTTTTTGGACTTGAGGGATTATTACACAAAAATATCGAGTGCTTGTTTTGTTCAGCTCGTTAAAAGTACCAAAAATTCATCCCTTTTGTATTGTTTTATACTTTTTCGGACTGAAGGGATCATGTGACGAAAAAGGATTTTTTGAGTTTTCTTTACGTCCCTTTTCAGACTCTCTAAAATTGAAAAGGACCGAGTTATGTTTGTCGTTAAACTCGTTAAAACCGAATAGCGACAAACTTGTCCATAACAGACAAGAACGAGTTTCACTATCGCCAGGCTCATTAAAACATAGCGATGGGTTTGCCCAAAGGAAAAATTATAGAACAAGCATATGTTATCCTCCTCAAGCTTGACAAAAATAAAGAGGTACTGGTCAGCAATGACTGGGGAAAAATTGGGAAGAAAACTTGAAGAAACTTTGTTGGTATCAAGTCGCTCTTGAACATGACACTTTCACTCCGCATCTGAGTCGGGTTGGGTTGTTCCATTCACTGGTCACATCACCATGGTTCCATCACACCATCCATATTTGGGGTTGATGCTACTGATCCATCATGTCAGTGTCGCAATATGTTCAAGAGAAGTCGCTCAGAGAATTCACCTGCGTCACACCCACTGCAATACATTTACGCTCCATTCTTTCATGATCACCACCCTGAACCTTATATCACCAGATCATTTTCACCTCCATTAAAATCATTTGCTTCGTTCCGTGTCATTGATGTGGGATTCACTAAGGCCCTCCTATGATGGATCGCTTCTTGTCGACATCAGCTCATTATCCAAGAAGTCGATCTAGGAACAACCCTTTCAGTACTTTGAAGCTTCCATGCCTCAATGACAAGTTTCTCACTTCCGGCGACAGGTTTACATCAATGGCCTTCGACCGAAAGATTTTGTGTGGTGTTCAATGCCAAGTCCCTTATTCACACCACGTGAATTGTACTGTAGTACCTTGAGGGTCATCATCATTATCGGTGATTCCTCTCGCGCCTGTTAACAACTTACGTCACTGGCTGGTAATCAGGCGATGTCTTTCCATGTTCGACTCCAAAACATCTCTCACATGGATCGACTTGTACTTTGAGTGAAGATCAAATGAGATTGAAGACCCTGGATCTAGTTTCATCCATTCGGGCTACGATATATATTCAGGAAAATAAAGACATCAAATGTAGATCATTGTTGCACAGATAATCATCCAATCTAAGGGATGATGGCTTTACCAGAATCATCAGTCTACACTCATACGATTGTTTGTCTCATGTACATGAAAATGAATTTATAAAGCTGAGCATGGGAATGCTCGACTCAGCTAGATCATAAAAATATTATGAAGATAATGTATTGTATTGTATCTTATTATAGGTCGCCTTCCAGCTCGAAAAAACTTCGGATCCTCATGATAAAGCATTTCACCCGACATCAAAAGATTAACGACCTCATGCCTTAGGGGGCAACTATTATAGACATTTTTGGGCACTGCAACCCCAATCATAAATGTCCATAAACCAAGGGCTCCTAAGTCCCTAAAGGTGTTGTTCCAACCCCTAAAAGAACAAGGTCAACTGATTACAGCATCTCCCAGAAGTTCTCCATGAAAAACTACTCAGAACTGGTCAAAACTGGACCATTTCAACTGCTCCATGGTCAAAGTGCGTTGCATCCCACCTGCCTACACACAGTAGGTGCGATGCATGTTGAAAAGCCCTTCTATGGGGTGCGATGGGTGAGAGTGGACAAATGGCAGGGTCAATCCGCAAGGTGGAGGATCATGGAATCTTCCAGAAACTTCTCCTGTGACACTTGCCTCTCTGCATTCGCCCAGGGATGAGTAAGAGATCATCAATCTCCAAGTGGAATCAATAACTATCAGAGAGAGGACACTAATCAAATCTCAAAAGCTGACTCACCCCCTTGCAAACATCTATATATGGATCCCTCATCCCAGAGATCCAGAGGCTGGAATTTTGTATCTTGTAAGGAAGTGTTGTTGGTTTCTTGGTGCAATATCATAGTGTTGGGTGATCTAAGCTTTTCATGAGGTGAAGAAGGGCTTTCTTGCTGAGAGGATGATGTTGGGTCAGAACAATTGGTTGTAATCCTCTTTGCTCTTTCTTGATTATCAATAAAGCTATTCAAGTTTTCCTCCACATTCTTGTATGATTGATGTTATATGCATTTGTGTGGTCAATATATATCTGGTCCTATATTGTTTATGATAATAGATCTATGTTCTTGGATAGTGTTATGCTGCTTTGATTCTACAGGTGCTCTTTGAAGCTGGGTAGATGAGGAAGCGAGTGGTGAAGACCTATCAGAAGGGAGAGGAATCGAGCAAGGAACCAAGCGCAAGACAGAGGTTGGTCTCCTTATTCCCCTCTTATCTATTTCTCATAAAGGAAAATGAAAGTAGTTTTAGTTTGTTTGTTTCTAAGGTAGCTACCAGCCTTAGTGGGACTAGCAGCTCTGCATAGACACTAGTTTTTCCGATAACAAAGTTTCAGCATAATTTTCCTGGAAAGGTGGTCTAATTTTCTGATCAGGCTCATTTTTACTAGTATTCTGGTTTTGGTTCTTCCAAAAATTTGGATTCCTTACTGGATTAGCCTGTTGGTTGTCCCAGTGAGGTTTCCTTTCAATGACTTATATTCTATCCATTAACCTTTCCATTCCTTTAGCTAAAGCATCCATTTTTTTATCAAAGGGTGAAGTCTCATCTTTCAGGGGTGTTCTTCTCTCGTTTCTAACCCTAGTTCTTTTGGCTAGTAGATTAGCTTCTACACTAAATACTACACTTTGCATATCTTCAAGTGTAGGGGGGTTCCTTTCTCTAAGTTGGAAAGCCATATATATGTCAAATCCGTCTGGAAACTTAATCAGGGCTAAGCTAGGTGGAGTTCTAAGGTCAAGTGGTATTGCATTATATACATTGTTAAACCTAGTGTAGTAGTCCTAAATGTTTCATTTGGTCCCCTCTTAAGGTTTTCATTTTCATAAAGAATTTGAAGAGGGTTCCTTTTATTCTGCCACCTATGTAAAAATTGTTGGTAAAAAAGTTATAAACTATCAATACTATTAGGAGGCAAAGATCTAAACCATGTTCTCACTTCTCTAGCTAAAGTTTGGGAAAAAAATTCTCATTTGGACATCTCCTATGTCAATCTCATGCAATTCGAAATAACCTATCATTTTCTTTGTGTGCTGCTAAGTAGTGTAAGTTCTAGTGCCATCAAATAATGTAATTTTGCTCTGATAATCTACTGGTAAGACACCCTGAGGTGTAGGCATGTTAAGAGGGGCATATATGAGTGCCATAGCTCTAAGTTGGACAGGATTGAGAACTGCAGTTGGGGTAACTGGGGGATTTGGGATAACAAGGGGAGTTGGGGTAATAGGGGTAGTGGGCAGTTGAATGGTACTAATAGATTGATGGGGGAGTGAACGTATGAATGGTGATGAAGAGTGATCTTCAGAAATGTGGGGAAATGATGGTGAGATAAAAGAAGTCGAAGCAGTTTCAGAAAGTTTAGGAATTATATCAGAAGTCAGGGATGACTGAGGGGAATTCAAAAGGTATTGATCAATTGACAACTTGGCTCATTGGACTTCAAGTTCTCTTATGAATTATGGATCTAGGACTGTGTCCATTAGTTCACTCTCAGACTTGGTTCTAAACAGAGAGAGGTCAAAATACTCATCAAAAGGGATGTCTTCAATGAATAACCACTCAGCAGGGCACGAATTGGATTTAAAAAATGGTCTAGGGCTTATTGAACTTTCTTGTCTTCTAATTATTCTCGGAATAATTCTGGGATTGTCAAATACAGGGGGAGGATTTAGATTAGGATTAGCCCTGGTATAATAAGTTCTCCCTGAAGCCAGATTTCAAGCTTTTTCTACTTCTTTTATTTTATGAAATTTTGAAATAACTTCTAATAACCTTTTAAGATGCTTAAAAATAACAATTTGAATTTCTCAAACGTTTACTAAGACTAGGGTTTTGAATTCCCCAGTATGGTCGCCACTATGTTATCACTTAGACTTTTTCCTTAGAAGTTATCAAAGAAGGAATAGTCCGAGGTAACCATAAACCTAATCTTTTAGACTCAAGTTCTTGTTGGGTGTGGAGCATGATTGTTCAGAGGTATTTGTTACAGCCAGATGTATACCCCAGGAAGTTTGTACACCCCTCCATGTGGGGTGGTGTGGGGGGGACTTGTCCCCCCTGTAGGGGTTTGCGGGGCCCGATCCCCCCCCAGGTGGGGGGTCTGAGGGCCAGCGGTCCCCCGGCAGGGGTTTCAGGGGCAGCGCCCTCGAAGCTAAAAACAGATGTAAAATTGCCTTATAAAAGCATAGTAATTTCTAGTTAATCTGGGCCATTCATTAGGTGGATGATCTGACAGTAGAACTTATGTTTAGTTTAGGGTTTCTTTTTTCCCTAAAAGGCAACCCCTCTCTTTGTATGAGGGCATTGTACTTGAGGCTGTGTAATAGATGTGTATTCTCTGAATGAGAAACAGAGAGGTGAGACTGTGAGAGTAAACAGAGGATATTACAATGGATCTGTTGTAGGTTGTGTCTCTTCATTTTGTTGGATAATAGAAAGGAAGGACTGGCTGTTCGGGGTGGACATAGCCCAAACTGGGTGAACCACGTATATTTGTGTCTCTCTTGTTTTATGTGTTTTCTGTGTTTATATTTCTACAATATTTTATGTGTTCCATTGGTCCATAATATATACTTTTCTAACAAATGGTATCAGAGCCGAAGGTCTATTTGGCTGATAAACTCACAGGAAAGAAGGGTTCCTAGTTCGAGTGGGAGCAATGGCTGAAGATGGTAAGTTTAGGGTCGAGAAATTTAATGGCCAAAACTTCTAGCTGTGGAAGATGCAGATGGAAGATTATCTGTATCAGAAAGATCTGTACCTACCATTGGGCAGAAAAGCAAAGATGCCAACGGGTATGACAGATGAAGAATGGAACCTTCTCGATAGAAAGGCACTCTGAATAGTACAGTTGTGCCTCACAACATTTTTCACCTTCAACATTTCGAAGGAAACAATGATAGAGGGTTTGATTAAGGCATTGGAGAAAGTATATGAAAAACCCTCGGCCTCAAAAAAGGTATTTCTTATGAAACGATTATTTAATATGAAGATGTCGGAAGGTGAATCTGTTGCAGACCATTTAAATGATTTTAATACTGTAACAAGTTAGTTATGTTCTGTAGGGGTAAACTTTGATGATGAAGTTAGATCTCTGTTATTCTTGTGCTCATTGCCAGAAAGTTGGAATGGTTTAGTAATGGACATTAGTAACTCTATTTCTGGATCTAGTACTTTATAATTTGATGATGTTGTCCGTGCTATCCGTAGCAAGGAAATGCGACGGAAAATCTCTGGTGAGATATCGGGTAATACTTTGATTACAAAGTCTAGGGGAAGAAAAATGGAAAGAGGAAAGAGCTTAGGATATCATAGTAAATCAAGGAAACATAGATCCAAGTCCAGATAGGGATAGTGTGCTGGAAATGCGGAAAGAAAGGACACCTAAAGAAAGACTGTAGATCTCGGAAAGGAAAATAAGGAGATGCAAAGCAAGAAAACAATCATGAAGCAAATGTGGCATGTGAGGTGTTACAAGATGCTTTGATTCTTTCTTTTGAAAATATTACTGATTCCTGGGTGGTAGATTCAAGGGTCTCATTCCATGCCACACCTGATAAGAAATACTTTCATGACTATGCTCAAAAACATTTTGGAAAAGTTCGTTTAGGTGATCATAAACCCTATAAAATTGTTGGAATGGGTAAGGTTCTTGTAAAACAATAGAATGGAAACCAATGGCTACTAAAGGAGGTAAGGCATGTTCCAGATCTAAAGAAAAATCTGATTTCAATAGGGCAGTTAGGCGATGAAGGTTGTGTGACAACTTTCACAGATAAAGCTTGGAAGGTTACGAAAGGAGCCCTGGTAATAACAAAAGGCGAAAATAAGTATTGGTACATTGTATTTATGCAATGGTATTTCTAACTCTGTTAATGCTTTAACTTCGAAAGGAGGAGATGCAGCATTATGTCATCATAGGCTTAGACACACGAGTGAAAAGGGGATGAAGATTCTTCACTCAAGGAATTTGTTTCTGGGTTTAAAGAATGTTGATTTGGACTTCTATGAGAATTGCATTTATGGAAAACAGAAGAGAGTCAGATTTCTCAAAGTTGGGAAAGAAAAGAAGAGTGAAAAATTAGAGCTTGTGCATATAGATGTATGCGGACCTACTCAGGTATCATCTCTCAGTGGCTCTCATTATTATGTTGCTTTTATTGATGATGCAACTAGAAAAACTTGGATTTATTGTATTAAGAATAAATCTAATGTATTTGATACTTTCAAGAAATGGAAAGCTTTGGTTGAGATTGAGATAAAGAAATTGAAATGTCTCAGATCAGACAATGGAGGTGAATATTATAGTAAAGAGTTTGATAGATACTGTTTAGAGCATAGAATTCACAGAGAGAAGACAGTTCCAAAAACACCACAAGAAAATGGTGTGTCAAAAAGGATGAACAGAACAATAATGGAGCGTGCAAGGTGCATGAGATTACATGCAGGATTGCCTTTACAATTTTGGGCGGATGCTGTAAATACTATTGTTTATATAATAAATAGAGGGCCTTCAAGTTCCTTGGATGGTGGTGTTCCAAAGGAAGCATGGACAGGTAAAAAGGTAAACTACTCTTTTTTAAAGCCTTTTGGTTGTGAGGCCTTTGTCCATATTAATAAAGAAAATAGAACAAAGCTTGAGGCAAAGTCAAAGAAATGTACCTTTATTGGATATGGTGTTAATGATTTTGGTTATTGCTTATATGATTACAAAAATCACAAAATCATTAGGAGCAAAGACGTAATATTCAATGAAAAGGCCTTGTATAATAATCAGTTGCAAGAAAAGAAACAGGAAAAACAAAACAAGGAATACTCAGTTCTTGACGAAGTCACTGAAAAAGTAAAGGTGTCTGAAAATAATAATAATCAACAACCACAACAACAGTAACCACCACAACAGCAACAGGCACCCCAAACACCTGAAAGTGGTGTTAGAAGATCTACGAAGATAAGTATACCGCCTGAACGATACTCTCCTTCATTATATTATTTATTGTTGACTGATTCTGGTGAACCCGAATGCTATGAAGAAGAAATGCAAGTTGAAAGAAGAAAGAAGTGGGAGGTAGCCATGGAAGAAGAGATGGGCTTCTTAATGCATAACCCGACTTGGGACTTAGTCAAGTTGTCTGCAGGAAAAACTACATTGAAGAATAAATGGGTTTACAGGCTGAAGGAAGAAGAGGGAGGAAAGCAAAGGTACAAAGCTAGACTTGTGGTGAAGGGGTTTGCACAGAAGAAAGGTATTGATTTTGATGAAATATTTTCTCCTGTTGTTAAAATGACTTCAATCAGAACTATTTTAAATCTAGTAGTAGATGAAGATTTGCATCTTGAGCAGTTAGATGTAAAGACAACTTTTCTCCATGGGGATTTGGAGGAAGAGATATATATGCAACAACCACAAGGATATGAGGTAAAAGGGAAGAATAAACTAGTGTGCAGGTTGAAGAAGAGCTTGTATGGCTTAAAAAAGGCTCCAAGGCAGTGGTATCTAAAATTTGACAAGTTTATGTCTAAACAAGGTTATACTAGATGTCACTCTGATCATTGTGTTTATCTGAAAAAGAAAAATGATGGAATCTATATTATATTGTTATTGTATGTAGATGACATGCTTGTTGCAGGGTCTAACATGCAAGAAATAAATCTGCTCAAAATAAAATTGGCAAATTCATTTGCAATGAACGATTTTGGAGCTGTAAAACAAATCCTTGGTATGAGAATAACTAGAGATAGGAAAAATCACAAATTAACATTGTCTCAGAATGAGTACATACAAAAGGTGTTGAAAATATTTAATATGCACAATGCAAAACCAATTAGTACACCTTCTTCTAGCCATTTCAAACATAGTAAGGAAATTTGGGCAAAGACCCAAGAAGACATGGATTATATGTCTAAAGTTCCATAAGCATTAGCAGTTGGAAGCTTAATGTATGCAATGGTTTGCACAAGGCCTGATATTGCACATGCAATGGAAGTTGTAAGTAGGTACATGAACAATTCAGGAAAGGAACATTGGATGGCAGTGAAATGGATTCTCAGATATCTGAAAGTTGCCACAAATCAAGCATTATGATTTGGTGGTTCAAACATTTCTCTACAGGGATATGTTGATGTAGACATGGAAAGTGACAAAGATAACAGGAGGAGCACTATAGGATATGTATTTATTGTAGGTGGAACAATTGTCAGTTGGGTTTCAAAAATCCAAAGTGTTGTTGCACTTTCAACAATAGAAGTAGAGTATGTTGCTAGTACAGAGGCTAGTAAAGAAATGTTTTGGTTACAAAGGTTTATGGGTGAATTGGGTAAGGAGCATGATATGGGCACATTATACAGTGATAGCCAAAGTTCCATTCATCTTGCAAAGAACTTAGCATTTCATTCCAGGACTAAACACATATAGCTCAAGTACCATTTCATATGATCAGTGTTGGAAGATGGAGAGTTGAAGCTAGAAAAGATACACACTAGCCGGAATCTTGCAGATATGCTAACAAAAGTTGTAACCAGGGAAAAACTATCAAGGATGACCATGAAGATGAGAAACAGCCAGGTCTAAAAAGGAGTCATTGTCTAGCAAATGAAGCAGCGATGGAGTTGCTACAATCATTCTCCAAGTGGGAGATTGTTGGGTGTGGAGCATGATTGTTTAGAGGTCTTTGTTTCAGCCGGATGTATACCCCAGGAAGTTTGTACACCCCTCCACACAGGGGGGTGTGGGGGGGACTTGTCCCCCCTCGCGGGGGTTTGGGGGGCTGATCCCCCCCGGCTGGGGGGTTTAGGGCCAAGCAGTCCCCTGGCGGGGGTTTCGGGGGTAGCGCCCCCGAAGCTAAAAATAGATGTAAAATTGCCTTGTAAAATTATAGTAATTTCTAGTCAAATTTGGGTCGTTCATTAGGTAGATGATCTGACGGTAGAACTTATGTTTAGTTTAGGGTTTTATTTTTCCCTAGAAGGCAACCACTCTCTTTGTATGAGGGCATTATATTTGAAGCTGTGTAATAGATGTGTATTCTTTGAGCGAGAAACGGAGAGGTGAGACTGTGAGAGTAAACAGAGGATATTACAGCGCATCTGTTGTAGGTTGTGTCTCTTCATTTTGCTGGATAATAGAAAGGAAGGACTGGCTATTCGGGGTGGACGTAGCCCAAACTGGGTGAACCACATATATTTGTGTCTCTCTTGTTTTATGCATTTTCTGTGTTTATATTTCTACAATATTTTATGTGTTCCATTGCTTCGTAATATATAATTTTCTAACAGTTCTAGCCAACCTAAGTCTAGAGAGGGCTCTCTCTTTATGATTTATCTTTGTTTTGGGTAGATTTCAGGCTAGTTATTAGTGCTCAAGGTGTTTTGTTTTGATTGGGTGGTGGAATTAAGAAACATATGGGCAAAGCAAGTATTCAAGCCATTGGGCTATGGAGTCAATTAAGAAAGGCTTAACTGGATCTGATCTATCATTAAGGTAGGAGTCCATAGGGCAGGCTGGCACAGCAAAAGCAAATTTGCAAGTTTAAATGGATGAGGTAGTCTTAACCAGGGCAAGGGGCAATGAAGAATCCTTAACTGAGATTAAGATGAAGAAAGGAAGGATAATCGGTAGAAAAGGGTAATGAAGAATCCTTTATTATGGACCAAAGGGGGGGTAAACTATGGAAGTAAGGGAGGAATTAAGAATTCCCAGACCAAGGTAGTTTAGTAGAAAACATAAAGAAAGAAAACAGTTAAGACAAAGAGCACCTAAGCTAAGTCTAAGATGTTATTCCTTGTTCACTTTCAAAGTTTATAAGAGACACATATAAATGTTCATAACATGAAGAGAAAACAATATTTAAACATAAGAGATGATACTTATTTGTTCCAATTGTGCACAAGAATCCTGTGAAATGTCCTCAGCTTTATTTCATAGCCAAAAAAACCAGTCAAGCCTTGATTACAATAGCTCCTTGGCTCAAAAATGAAATGTCTACAGAAATGTATTATAATCCACCCTAATTACTTTAATTTGTGAAGTATTTATACAAAAATTGATACAAAATATCTCATAACCATATGAGAATTATTCTAGGAAACAAAAAATATCTTCAACACGAACATAGAGACAGATGGAGAACTGTCTTCTAGTTGTCCCTTTTATTGTCACTATGCTGGTTGTTTTAACTCAGTTTTGGCTCTTTCAGTTTTCTTTGTAGTTATGTGCTGGAAGCACTTTTATCTTCTACCTACTGATGCTCTTTACCTGTGCTTCTTTGATCCTGTCTTGCCTATTTTACTTGGCAGTTATGTTTTACCTTATAGATTTACTACAGTAACTTATAGTAAATCAGTCAAATTTGTCCACCATTCACTGTCAGGTAACTTCATCCTTATCATTTTCCTGTAGATTTCATCGACTTCTGTGTACTTGGAAAAATTTGGTTTGCTTGTGAATAAGTGCTTGACTTCATTTTCTATGTAGAACAGATTTTCAAGGCCATCATAAAGCAATTTTCCAGTGGGCAAAGATTTCACCCCTAAAGTACTAGCTTGGCTTTGGGCCAACTTGTTTAAATTTTCAATGTAATCTGCCTGGGTCATCAGCTTGTCGATTATTACCATAGGACTGGGAAGTCCTTTTTCTCTTAAGATGCCTTACTTCAGCATGAAGCTGTCAGTGTCTGCTTAAATGCTCTGAAATTTTTTCTCCAGATTGAGCATTATGTTCCTTTTGGTGAGAACCTTTTTGATTTCTATGATTGTTGTTGTTCTGTCCTCTATTTCCATTTCATCAAGTTGATATCTGATTTTGTTGTTCAAAAAGGTGATCAACTGATTGGCTTCTTCAAGTTTGTTTCCCAATTCTTCCATTGTTTTGTGGATTGCCTCTGTAGCCTTTTTGACTAATTCTATTTGCTCAAAAATAATCTGAATAGAAGGCCAAACATAATTGATGGAATCAATGATGTTAGCCTAAATAATTTCTTCCATATCTCCCAATGGCTCTTGTAGTGTTAAGTCCTTCTCAAGGGCTTTTATCCTTTTTTCCATCCTTAGGTTCCTTTGATTTTCTTCTTTGTGTTGTATTTGTACGAGTTTATAATTGGTTTCTAAACTTGAAACTTGTTCTCTGAGCTTCTTAAGCTTAGTGGCCTGGATACTCATTTCTTCAATGGATTTGATCAATTCTGCAATTTTCTCTATTGGTGTCTCTATGCTGGTTGATGTACCTATACCTAGTGAAGTACCTGTAACTGGCAATGTTGTAACTGGTGGAAGTGTAGGTGCCAAGACAGATGCCAAGGTGGAGAGAACTGCTATGGAAACTGTAGGTATTATAGTCTGATGAGTGGTGGCTAGCTTACTCTGCTTGGACTGTATTAAATTATCCAATTCCTTTTCAGTTTCTTTCAATTGGTCATTCAACTTAAGGACTAGGTCCATAAGCTCTTCCTCCTTCTGCATTTCCAACACTTCAGCTGTTTAAGGATGATGAAGAGGAGGAATCTTGAGCTGCTTCTTTAGTGCAGCTATATCATCATTTTTCTTCTTGATGAGTTTCTCTGCAGCTTTAACATCTTTGGGATCATGTCCCAGCTCTATGACCAAGTCCTCCAAGGACTTTATTCTGGTGTCTTTGGCCTGTGAGGAGGCCTTCTCCAATTGAAACTGTGCTGATATGTTGTTTAATGAATTTTGGAGCTGGTGGGTTGTGATTGCTTTGTTGGTCAATGTTGAATAAACCATTTCACCAGTCTGTTTATGAAGCTCTATTTGGTCAATAGGATGAATTTCTTTGGCCAAAACTTCAAAATCTATTTTCAAATAATCTGCCATTGATTTAGGTTGTTGTATGGTTGGCTTCAAAAAGCTCATCTGCATTTTACCTTCTTTGATGTCAAAGGCTGACATTAGCCTTGTTTGGTTTGTTGGAGCCATCTTTAGATAATGTGCATAACTTTGCACCTTTAGCCTTTCATTCCTTGCTTTGATTTCCTTGTATTTTTCCTTGATATCTAGGCTCTATCCAAAAGGAGCCCTGAAGGAGGAGACTTCCACACTTTGTTGCCTTTCCAACATTTGAGCTTGTGAGGTAAAAGGTTCTTGTGTCCCTCTTGAAGGAGTTCAATGCATGCTCTCTGTCCTTTCTACTCCTGAAGTTTCTTTTGTTTCCTCAGTGTATTCCTTCTCTGAAAATGGGTTTAACCTTTGCCTCTTAGAATAGGTTTGGGCAATAGGTCTGCTGGAAGGGGTGGCCTCCTCTCTATCTCTTTTTAGGTTCCTCTCCTCATTTAGAGGAGTCTACAAGACTAGAGGATTTCTCATGATTTGCTCAGGTGGAGCAAGTTCTTATGAAATTTCAGGTTGTTCAGATTCCTCTGGCTGCTCTGTTCTCTCTTAATGTTTTGATGATTCTAGTTGCTCTTAAGGTTGTTGCTCTAATGGACCTGCTTGCTCAGAGGGGCTTGGTTGCTCTGCTGTGTGTTAACTATGTATTTTTGATTAACGTGCTTCTGGCACTTGTACAAATGAATCCTCATCAAACACTCTGTTTAAATCTATCAATACATTATTGAAAACAACCTCTGTACTATCCAAGTCTACCAAAGTATTTTCCCTCCATTCAAATTGATTTGCATATTGTTCAATTTCAGGGATTCTATGATGGATGTAAGGGGATAATTTATTTTTCTGTCTCCTATTACAAATGAAATCACAGGGATCATATATCCAAATGAAGCTTTGTTTTAATCTCAATCTTTGGAGAATTTCTCCTACTACTTTTCCTGCTTCCCTATTATTGCAAATGAATGGGCCAAGTTGATCCTTTATTCTAAGCCATGCTTTCTTCTTGGCTTTGAAAAAGTGCACCTCATCTTAGTTGATCATTTGTCTGTAGTACTCCAGAGCAAATAATCTCATAGGGAGGTATCTAGGAAATTTGTAAGGAGCCAGCTCACATCCATATATTCTTATCTTAGTGTGGTTTTGGTACAAGTACCAATTCCCCACTCTATATTGTTTTGATAGCTAAAGGACCCTCGTGATGTCTACACTGATTCTGGGTGGAGGGCTTCCTAGCAACATAGTTGCTACTAGATGTACAAAGAGGTCTACGAAGTCATTATAAGAGTACTGAGAGTCAAACGGGTGGAACAACATTGTCCAGAAGAGCACTAACCTAGGGTTGCCTCTGGTATCAAGCTTTTGGAGGGTAATTGGAAATCTATCAGCTTGATAATACAATAATAAATGATACAGAACTAAGGAATACTTAAAAACTCTTTCATTTTCTAATCTTGTGAGTTGATCATGCATTTTGTGAGCAATGAACTTGGCATAATCAAATATGATGGCTGGTGGTTGCCCAGGAGAGTAGATGGACATGAAGGATATTATGATTCCATCAACAAATTCACTTGTGGTATAATCTAACACATTGGAAATCATGTCTATGATGTCTCAGCCAAGGTTAGAGAATATGGTCCATAGATAAGGGGAAGAGTCCTTTAGGGTGAACCGTTCTTCTCTGATAAAGGTCTGGAATAACTGAGCTAGTTTGATTGATGTGAGGGTAGGGTATCTATTCAGCATATCTCTAATGGAAAGTGGAGTCAGGCTTTGGCTTGGTTGTAATTGTAACATTTCATTAATAGATTCGACAGTAATGGTAAATAGAACAGATTGTTCAGGGGTTCTTACTGCCATTTGGAGAGGATCATAATTCATGTGACAATAATGTACAATCTCTAGAAATGCATGAACCTTGGGGAATTGGTACTTGGGTAAACCTGATTCCCAAAGCCCTATGTGGTCTTCATGGTTGAGGAATTGGTCCTGGTACTTGCAATAGAGTTTCAAAGGGGATTCAGAGAAAGAGGTGTCTTTAATCTGGAAATATTTGTCTACAAGTGGGAGATGGTCTAAATCTCTGTGAGGAGTCGTAATGGGCATGATATTCAAGGCAATTGGGGCTTCCATCCTTGGTTCTTGTGGATTCAAAGACAGGGGCAAAGGGTTTCAGGGAAATTGGGAAAATAAGTAGTTCAATTTAATAAATTACTTAGTATTTAAAGCAATTTAGTTCAGGTTCGGCAAGAAAACAGGGTTTGTCAATGGAAATGGGGTAAATACCTAGTTTCAGCTGTTTGAATGGGGTAATGTTGCTGTGCATTGTTTATATGAAGCACATGGGTCTGCAAGGTAGCCTGGAGATCAGCGGCTTCAAAAAGTTGACAGTTGGTAGCAGGTTGATAGTTGAACGTACCCGGTGCTTTGCATGGGAGTCAAAATGTTCTTTTCACGATAAAAAATGGAAAAACAATGAGTTTTTTGGTTTTATGTGTAAAGTCAATGATATTGGCGGGTACATTGGCAAACGATAGTTGGCACCAATTGGGGGATGTGACATTTTGGCGTGTAGTGGAGGCAGTAAGCAGAATCCATCGCATTGCTTTTTGGGATAAGTGGTTTTGGGGCAAGGCCGCTCGATGCCATTCATCGGGTGCCACGTAGCGACGGGGTGAACAGTGATACTGCTCACATTGGGTGGGTAAAGGCTAGCCTTCGGAGGCCGCCCGATATGAGTATAGACCGTTGGATCTGAAGGGGTCAGATTACACAGTGGCCGGGGGTGTGATTTGATGGGGGAGTTAATGGAGGGGCCCGACAAGATATTAACTATGGTTTAGGGAGGCTTAATGACATCGGGGATGATTTGATTGGTGGAATAGGCTATTAATTAATCACTATTTGATTAATTAACCCTTTTTTATTTGGCAGAGGGTTATGGCTCTTAATTAGTCGCTGATCGACTAATTAATCCATTTAATTAATTTAGTAATAAGGTTTATATTTCAAACCATCGGGGTGGGATATTAACATATGGGATTTTAATAAAACATACGGGAAAGGGGGTTTTCTTTGGGAGTTAATTAATAAAGTAAAGGTTAATATGAAATGAAAGAAGAAAAATGGGTTTTTGCGCTAAGTATAACGTGTTGAACTTTTATTTACATATTCTCACCTACACATTATTACTTACTTTCCCTAGGTAAATGGTGATTTCACCTTAGGAAAAGGGATTTTTAGATGAAATGAATGTATTATGGAGGGAGTTAATGTTGGTAAGGGGGTTTTAGTACTTAGACCTTATAAGTGATTAGGCCGATGGTCCAGTCCCTCCAGAAGTCACAAAAATGCTCTGAGCCCCTTTAACTTAAGGTTTTAGGTAATTTTGCCTTTACTTGTGGGAAATTAGTAAAATTAAGGGTGAAATGAATGGGGAAATTAACCAAATGAATTTTTGTAACTGCTCAATTATCATCCATGCTTTAGTAACTTGATGATGAAAGCAAATGATATGATCTTAACTAATCATTCATCATAATTCTGCAACCATTCAACTACTTACCCATCTACTCATCCTACCATTTTTTCTACTCTTTATTAGGGTGCACTTAAGTTGGAAAACCCTTATCAAAACTTTTTCTTTTCTTTTATAATGGAAATCTATCTAAAGTCTATCCTTATTACATCCAAGGGCTCAGATTAAACTGTTGAGCTCATTTTATTTCCTCTACCTATCTACTTATCTGTGAAGATTAACCAGTTTGGTCTGATTTTATTCTCTATCTATAAACATGAAATTCAACACATGGAATAACCAAGATTAAACTATTTGGTTACCATGGATTGTGGCCTAAATAACAAGTTGCACACAATCATTATTATGCGTAAAAGTAAATGGTAGTGGCATTTGGACTTGCGCACTTTCATGGTCTTTTTCTTTTTCCTTGGGGTTCATTTTTCATCCTTTTTGACCTTTTTCATTCTTTTTGTCCCTTGATCTTTCTTTTAGGACACACCCTGTTTACATTTTTTAATTTTTTTAATTTTTTTTATATGGAAAACATTTGAGAAAGCAAAGGTATGTACATATTACAGGTTTAATCTCAGCCATTCATAAATTATGACTCCTATTGGTATAGGAACCTAACACCTTGAACCTTGTGATTTAAGACCTTTGCAAACTTTTTTTGTCATCCATGCCTCAGAACTATGTGAGCCAATAAATGAAGAAGAGAAGAATAATATGCTTGATGATGTCCAAGTAAGCTTGAGGTCACCTGTATTTATAGGATTCCAAGGCTGTCTAATTTTCTTTAGGGTCGACCTTGCCCAAATATGCGTATGTGGGCTTTTTTTCATAAGTACACTTTCCCTTGACCAAATTTGATGATCTTTAGGTCGATTTTTGTCTTCTGCCAAAGATGAATTCAATGAAATCATCATCTCCATCAAATAGGAAGTAAAAAGTGGAATTTCACCATAGTTTCATAATTTGATTCTCCCTCTCAACTAGGGAGAATTCCACCTGTCAATATCTGACCATCAATCAATGTGTCATGTATATCCTATGATCATATCATGTCCCATCTCTAATCAAATCTATCTGCTGAAGCATTCTTGAATATAAAGAAGAAGAATCATCAGGGACATAGCACTTCCACCCTCTACATCATCAGAGATAATATCTCAATCTGAAACCACATCGAGGAGTACATCTCAGCCTATAATCTCATGGGGGAGATAAATATCTCCTACTCCATATCGAGAAATAGGTGATATAGGTGAGCACATCTCAACCCATATTATTACCAGATAATCTTCCCTATAATGACACTCAATATTCATGTGGTAGAACACCTGCATTATAATCCGAGCTTGGGCAAGATACTCGACTTACCAAAAGGTAAGGATCACACCCCCCCAAGCCTCCTCAACCTATTGGCCAGACGGAGAGGGACAATCCCAAGAAACCCAGCTTTTGGGTATGATTCCAACTGGGGTATACTCTCTAAATACTAATATAGGGGAGAGATGTCTCCAGCCATATGGGTAACATATAAGGGTGATACCCTATTTTGTAGAGATCCCTCCACCCCAGTTGCCCTCTATCTCAATTCCACACCCTGGGAGCTCAAACAAAGGGGAAGATCCATCTCAGTGTCCTTGATTAGCGGCCCCTTATCAGGAAGGGTCACATCCATCAGTCCAAGCTACTCTTTCAAGACCAAGAACTTCCCTTTCAGTAAAGCCTTGGTAATAATATTTGTAATCTTCTCATCTGTCGATATTTGATGGAGTCTAATGGATCCTCTCTACACCATGTCTCTAATATAGTGATATCAAATCCTTATGTGCTTGGAATTTTCATGAAATACATGATTCTCTCACATATGAATCCCACTCTTTTTTTCACAATATATAATTGTAGTATCTAGGATATGCTCAAATAGATCTCAAAAATTCTTCCTCATCCAAACTGCTTCGACGATACTCAATGATAAGGACTTCCTCTTCCTGCTCATCCAAGATATCATGGTAGATCCAAGGCTAAAACAAAATCTAGACGTACTCTTCCTATTGACAACATTTCCTGCCCAATTAGCATGAGTGTACCCATGAATTCGAACATATTTTCCAGAATATCTTAGACCAAGTGTGATTGTCCCATGAAAATATCTCAAAATGTGTTTGGAAGTGATCCAGTGTGCATGAGGAGGCTCAATAATGAATGGACCCAATGTATTCACTCCATATCATATGTCTGAATGGATTTTAACTAGGAAAGTCAAATCCCCAATCAACTGTCTATACTCAGATGGATTCGCCAAATCAGGTCCTAATGCTTCTCCACATAGCTTCTTGAAGTTCATTTCCATCAGTGTGGGTAGGAAAATTCATTTTTTCGTTCCAAATATTTCAAAAAACTTCACAACATATTTTCCTTATGAAAGGAAAATCTTACCAGGCCTTTGCCACACCTCAAGGATTGAAAAGTAGTACATGAGTCCAAGGTCCTTCACCTTGAATTTAGGGGCTAGATCCCTCTTAGAGTTGATCATCAGGGGCTCACTACCTCTCAAGAATAGTTCGTCAATATATAAAACCAAAATCAGCGGCATAACTTGGACTACCTTGAAGTAGAGGTTGGGATCGACATTGCTTCTTATGAATCCCAAATTAATCAAATAATTGTCTATGCAGGCTTATTGTGCTATGAGGGCTTTCTTGAAACCATACAATTCCTTCTTTAACCTGCAAACATGTGTCTTTAGATCCTCTACCTCCAATTCCTATGGCTTCTCAACGTAGACTTCTTCTTATAACATGCCATGGAGGAATGCAGGTTTCATGTCCATCTAATGAAGGGTCCATCCTTGACTTGTGGTAAGGGGAAATATCAAATGAATGGTTGTATATCAAGCCATAGGTATAAATATATCTTCATAATCTTCTCCCTCTTTCTATAAGAATCCTCAAGCCATAGATATTGCCTTGTATTTTTCAATACTACCATAAACTCCATGCTTGATCTTGAATAGCCACTTTGAAGTCACCGTAGATTTCCCTTTTAGTCTCGGCACAATATCCCATACATAATTCTTCATAATCAATTCATATTCTTCATCTAGAACATCTTTCCAAACTTGTTATTTTACGGCTTCTTCAAATGTGTGAGGTTCGACTTGAATTATAGTGATCATGGCTGCAACATATTTGTGGTATCTACATGGGTTCTTCCTTTATCTAAATGATATTCAAACAGGACCTCATGTCTCATCATCTCGTAATGAGTCTTGAAGCCAAAGTGGCATCTTCCTAGCAGGAGGGTCACTTGGAGGAGGATCTAAGAAATCAATGGCCTCCATGGGATCATCAACAATATCTGTCTCAAATTCAGGCATGGAAGGACCATCTAAAATATCCATATCATCATTCTCCTTAGGAGGAGGAGGTAGAGGAAGGTTCCTTTCTTTTCCAAGGGTGACATATTCATTAAATCTAACATCCCTACTAATTTTAACATTCCTTTAACTAGGAATATATATTCTAATTGCTTTAGAATTTTCACAATATCCAACAAACATACATTTTCTTCGCAAGGCTTCCAACTTGTTTATTTTTTCCTTTAGCACATGAAAATATATGGGGAAGCCAAATATATGAAGATGACCAACATCAATCTTGACAGCTATGAATACTTCTTTGGGGGTCTTTTTTTCTTATGCTTGATGAGGTAACCTATTTTGAATATATATATATGTCGGCATTTGTCGCTTCTCCCCAAAGGAACTTCAACAAATTTTGATCATTGAACATGGCACATGAAGCTTCTATAATGGACATGTTCTTTCTTTTAGCCACTCCATTTAGTTCATGATTATAGGGAACAATTGTTTCTTTCTTGATTCCTTCATTCTTGAAAAAATCAATGAACTCCTTTAATCTGTATTCTCCACCATTGCTTGAATATTTTGATTTTCTTCCCTATTTGATTTTCAATCAAATTTTTTAACTTTGTGAACATTTTGCAGGCTTCATCCATATGCTTCAAATAATATATCCATGTCTTTCTTGATAATTCATCAATTAAGGTGATATAGTAGAGATGGAAACTAATAGAATGTATGGGCATTGGACCACATATGTCAGAATTGATGAGATGGAGCATGTCATTTGTCTTGTTCTCGCTAGAGGGGAATGGTCCCGTTATCTTCTTTCCACTGGAACAACCTAGACATACTCCATCATGATGGGATTGAACCTTGGGAATCCCTTAGACCATTCTTTCCAATTTCGGAAGAGAATAATAATGTAGATGGGCGAATATTCGGTGACATAACTCACTTAGATGATTAGTATCATGGACCAATGATAGAAGTGGTATTCTACTAACCCTGTAGAGTCCTTCATATCTTCATCCCAATGTGAATGCATCTCTCATAGGTGATCCAATAGGCTAAGTAAGAACCTTTCCCCTGATGAATGAAACCCTCGTACCTTTGTCTTCCAAAGAGGATATTGATACCAAATTATTCTTCAATCCTGGAACATACATCACATCATGGAAAAAAATAGATTCTCTCGAATTCAAATGAAATTTGATTGACCCAAAACATTTAAATGGATAAGTGGAGTTTTCTCCAATAATTATTTTCAAATTTGACTCCCCCTCTACCGAATTGGGGAGAACTTCCTTATAACCAAAGAAGTAATGAGTGGCCCCACTATCAACCAACCAACTATCCCACAAATGCAGAGGAGATGAACTAGTAAGGATACAAATAAGAATATATTCAGACTGATTCACAACATGCCTGAAAAATTTTGACTTCTTTTGTGGATGACAGTCTCCTTCATGATCACTTGGATAATCTCTTCTTCTTCTTTCACCTCTTCCATTACAATCATTCCTACGGTCATCTCTCCTTCTTTGATCATTGAACCTGTTGTTTTTGTTTCTAGTATTGTATCATGGTTCATTGTTCTTGTAGGGAAAAATCAAACATATTTCCCTTTCTAATGACAATTATAGCATTTGATATGCATAAATTCCTTCCTTATATTTGGATTTTGAGGAAGCTTTCTTGAATTTTATGGACTTAATTTACCTTTCTTCTTCTTCTTGTAATGATTTATAAGTGGAGTGGTATCTTGTTCTTCATTCTTTTGAATCTTTCCTCTTGATATCATCCTTGATTCTTCCTAAGTGAGATTTCCAAAATTTTCATCGAATGATGGGAGGACATTGTTGTTGCTTATGGTAGTAATAAAGGTGTTGACACCTAATCATCAGGATTGGGTGAATGTAATTAATGTAAATAAATAATAAGAAATATGAACAGTCATTGGGAGATGAAGTTAATAGTCTCTCCCTCATGTATATAATAAATACCAACCTGATGGAATAACACACGAATTGATTTGGTGGAGTTACTGCCTAGCCTGACATGGTATCAAAGCCAGCTTCATTGTTGGCATCTCCTAGTCTTGTAACTCCCTTCTGCCATTTTCTTGCAGTCTGTCCACTGCCCCCTCCACAGTCTTTGTTGCAAATCTCTGATGTTATCTACCCTCTGCTCTCCCTAGGCTGTGCATAATTGTCCTTTCTGCGTTTTCTGGGCTCTTTGCACTCTCTGGGCTCTCTTCCATCTTCTCTCCTAATAGTTGACACATCCCTCAGGGTCGGAATCATGGAATTTGACAGTAAATTTTTTTATAATATATTCCATATTTCACTATAACCCTCCTCTGCCTATCTCCAATACTCGTCAGACAAAATTAGGGTTGTTCGATCATCTCAATTCCCATCAACTCATCAATTTTGTTGAATCCCCATTGCAGGTGCCCTGGAAATGCCAATGTGGCTCCGTCTCACTTGAAGGACCTCAGTTCCGCAGCTATCGAAAGGCCGATTTTTTTTCTTATGGTGATCAACAATCTGGTTGGAATTAATTAGCCCCAAGTACATTGCTTATACGATTATTAACGCAAGCATGTGTCTCCTGCTCTGGAGCACTGTCCCATATTTTGTTAACGATGCCATCGAAGTCGTTTGAACACTGGAAGAAAGAGTGTTTGGAGGCTCTTGATATATGTTGATATACGTTGTCATCATTGGTTTGTGAAAAACATCCTCACCTACACTCTCCATTCATTTGAGCGAGTGAAGTGATGCATTTTCATATAAATGATTGTGTGTTGAGTTGGCTTATATGTCATGCAAATATTAATAATGGTGCTGGAACTATGTTTTTCGATTGCCTTTCAAATGTATAAACTCTGCAAATCATGACTATGAGTTTGACTACGCACTGCTTATGGTTCATACCTAGTGTTTAATCATTCAATGTCTCCATGACCTCCATTACTTATCTATATGATTAATGATGTAAGTAGATCCACATTGGAAAGTGTTTAATGTTGCTCTGTATTAATGTGTTGGCTTATCTTTAACGCTTCTCCCATATTAGACTGTTCTTGTATTACGTAAATTCACCCATATATTTACGCTACCCATATATTTACACTCACCATACCTTGACTTGGTATTTGTTGTCCAGTCATATTAGAATTATATTCTTTCCCATTAGGAGTAAAATTTTGTAGCAGAAGTTTTTGTTACAGTATGCATTCAATCATATCCATTGTGGGAATAGTTCTCACTGGCAAGAAGAACTATCCTAAGTGGTCCAGGATGATAAAACACACCCTCATTTTCAATGAGTTGTGGAAAGGAGTGTGTATTGGAGATGGAGACAAAGAACCAAAAAAACCTACCTTAGACAAAGAGCTCGCCATTTGGGAAAATAAGAATAGCAAAGCTTATGCATTAATCGCAACATCTATAAATGAATAGGCGAGTCGCCATATTTCACCATTTTCAACTACTTTTGAAGCCTTACAAAAGCTGAATGAACTCTATGACTCACATTCTACACTTGAAGTTGTTTAACTCATGATTAAACTCTTCACTCTTGAATTACAAAACAATGATCCTCTTGCTCTTGCATCTGAAGTAAAATCTATAATGCACGATATCAAATCCATTAAGGTTGAATTGGATATTCCTCTTTTCTCAAGGCACTTTATCCTACTTACTCCAATTATCTTAAGTCATTGAAAGCAAATGGAAATCTCTAAGATATTACCTTTGACTCTCTTGTGAAAAAGTTTTCTGAAAGAGAGAAAGCTTTTGGAAAGAAGATAGCACCTGAATCTTCTGAAGAGGTTGCGTGCCTTGCTCATAAAGAAAAGAATCCTTCTCAAGATTCTTCTAGAGGAAGAGGTGGTCGAAGAGGAAGAGGAAGATATTTCAGAGGCAGGGGGGGTAGACACTCTTAAGGAGAAAAGGTAGATTTGCACTGCATAGATTGCAAAAGAAATGGATCACATGATGCCTCTACATGCAAGTTACCATGGGACAAAATTGAGCAGCAAATAAACCAATAGAAAGGTAAAACTAATGACATAGACAAAGGTAAAGCACCTAAATATGCTCACTATGTTGTGGCACAATGTAATATTGGAGTAAATGAAGATTTATTTAATGCTTCACTTACTTCTTGGGAAAATGATTGTTTGCTTGTGTTAGCACTCGAATCTGCCTCAGGCTGAAGGAAGGCGAGGTTCAAGGCAACATCAAACCAAGCTCAACCTTGTAGCTAGCCCTATGAGGATAGGAAAGGGCTCTCTCCAGTCAATATCGATAGAATGAGCAATCGGGTGTGAGATGACTAAAAATGGGAACTGATTTTAGGCTAGTAAATGGATAGGAAAAGGGGTAATTTGATAAATGACTGGGTTTTCTGGGCAGCATGGGATTGAGAATAGCATGAGCAGGGATATTAAATCAGAGACATAGATTATCTCAGGAGGCAGGACAGGCAATAAATTTATCATTCAATTTTGAAATTATATGGAATGAAAAGAATGCTGAGAGGTTGACAAGGGCGATAGATGAATTCTTATCAAATAGAAGAAAACACAAAACATGAATACCTTCCCAAGGCAGAGCAGCAAACTGGATTCTGCCTTTCTCACTTAAAAGTATTGATTTAGAAATGATTATGAAATGAAATGGAAACATAACAATCTACATATGAAACAAAGGAAAAGACAAGTGCTAAATTCACACCACAAGAATCTCAGGAGTCAGAGCTGTATCTTTTCATTAAATCCCTGTCAAAAACTGTACAATGAAGTTTTCCTTCACAGCTCTCCCACTGTTTGCCAGAACTCAGAACCCTTTACAAATGATTTTTTATGCAATAAATAAGCTCCACTATGAGAAAACAAATCGATCCAAATGGGGAGCTGTTACAACTAAAATCCTGAGGATATGAAATGAACCGTCCATCTGTTCTATAGACAGAACAGTGTTTCATTATTTCACTTGAAACTTTTTTGATGGCCAATAAAAAGGCGACAACTATAGCTGCATATCATAACTGAAGTGAAAAATAGGAAATCGAATCTTGTTTCTCTGCCCTGGTGGATGCCTCTGATTTAGATTTTGGCTTTTCGATTTCTGACTTTTTTCCTTCCCTGTGCCTTTTTCACCGCTTGGTTTTCGACTTTTTCACCTTTTGATTCTATTCCAGGGATACCTTTTCCGTTTGTTAAAGTATGTCATCTTCTTTGCATGGGCAGAAGATGCAACCTTTATAAGTGATTGGTGCCTTGCAGCAGGCAGGCAAATCCAAGGCAGAGTCTCATATACACGGTCCGAAGAAGCCTTTTAAAAACATCCAAACAAATTAGGCTCGCATCGTTGTGATTTATGCATTCTCCTCCTTTGAATAGATATTAGAATGAACACTGTACTTACAATTAGTCTGACATACTATAGAAATATCTTTTAAAAAACCACAGTAATTCCTCTTTTCTCAGATATATGTAAAATTTGTGGGAAAATTCAGCAAACAAAATACAAGAAGACTACCCTGCCAGATGTCCTTCTCACTCAGTAATTATTAGTATTTGAATAAATATATGAAGCACCAAGATGAAATTGCTCATTATTGAATTTCCTGTGAAAACCTACAGAACTGCCAGAAATCAGTCTTTTGGTAATCACATGTACAACTGCTCCTCTTGTTATCGATTTTGAAGCTACATATTAAAATGCCAAATGCCATGTGACCAGGCCAATTTCACAAGAACAACAAATATACTTGCAGCACTCTTTGCATCGCGGAATAGGTACCAAAGACAATGTCAATCTTCCATCAAGATCAAAGTCTTCATGAAATGATGATGTGTGAATATAAATCTATAGGCATCTGTAAGGTCTGAATCCTATAGTCTGGAAAGCTGCACCAAACGCTTCTGATGGGTTGGGTTCAAACTCAAACCACCAGATTTATCCCTGTCAGATTTTAATTGCACATCTATATCTTTGATGGTAGTTGACCTTTCTTTAGTTTCTTTACTCTTACTAGTACCTGAATTGAGCTGAGAACATATTAGTGATAAAGATTGCAACCATGGAACCAAAATGGGCTTCCTTACAGCATCATCCGAACCTGTATATTGACCCAAAAAATAAGATGCAGAAGAAGCCCTTGCAAATTTTTGGCAGGCTCTGTTTCTCCCTCAACTTCAGCATCATGGCCAATATTAGATGTGGAATTGGCATTATATAGACCGTGACTCTTTTGCACTAAGATACTTATGCAAAAAACTATAGTTGGACTTCCTGCAGGAAGGTACCGTACCAAGGCCTGCACTCCCAAACTTAGACCTTCAAAAGGAGTCAGGCGTGGATATGCCTCCAAAGCTCTTTGAATATAATATACAACAAGTTTCTCCTTCAATGATATTGTATCATTTTTCTTATTATGCGAGGAATCCATGCTCGAATCGTTGACTGAAATAAATGTGACAAATACTGCATGTGATCCATGCGCTATATTTTGGTCTCATCTTTATACCAACAGTATTTCGAACATCATAACTTTGAAGGATCTTAAAATACCACATTTCTAGGCCCTGAAATATGAACTGACACTCTTTCTTTGATTGTCTCCTAGATGGAAGTACAGCTGCAAAACCACACTAGGCATTTCTCTTTTTCATTATTTCCCGCTTCTGCTTTTGCTTTCTTTTCAGGGGACCAATTTTGGGTGCGAACCTCTTCTTATGATTGCCTTGGATCTTTGTGCTTTTTACACCAGGTGTCAGATGTGGAAGCATGATGTCACCACAAGAGAATTGACACGCTTTCTTTTCCTATATTTCCAGGTGACATGTCTTCAGATTTCATGTTCTCAACAAACTGCTCCATTCCACCAATGTCGCCAGAAAACCCTTTTGCATCTATGAGAATCTTGTATGTGAATATATTAGGTTTTACGTCTTCATCTTCTTAAAAATCTCTTCAGCTTTCTGAGCATTATCTGAAGATGAGTAGCTTGTTGATTTAAGGCCTAAAAATTCTCTTACTGGAATGCCACTTGGCACATTCCTGCACAACCGCCATCAAATTTCTGGAGATGTGTTTGCCACTTTATAGAAGGGGAAAGGTCTTCAATATTTTAATGCAAAAATCTGGGTCAAATCTGCCAAATATGTTCTTTGGATCGAATGCCAAAGTATGCAATGACTGCCACCTAAGACATAATGCCACTTTCATTAAATTTTGGATTATGAATACGCAGATGGATCGTTTTACATTCCTCAGTCTGAAACTACATCAATGTCATTTGCTCGTATGATGACATCTTGCATTTTAAGCCCCATCTCTCATAACTTCGATGCTTTTCATCTGCAGTTGCAATTTCGTTCAGGAAGCTAGTCAAATCGCCACCATTGGTAGTACCTGCTTCTCTTGCAACTCTAATTGAACAGATAGAGAATCACGATCATATTTTGGAAGCATACTCTCAGACTCTTCTGTTTTTATTTGCAATATTTCTATTTTTACACATTGTTCTGTATCACCAATGGCACTGGCAGAAACATTCTGGGAATATTGAAGAGACACTTTTACCTTGAGTCTCTGATTGAGCTCAACTATACTAGCAAAATCAGTCATGCTTTGGTTATTTTCCAAATGAATATCAAATGTAGGGTTTCCTAGGGAAGGAAAATGTGCAGCATCTCTTTCATTGCCAGAAATTTGCTTCACAGAGTGAAAGTGGAAATAATTTTCTCTGAGATTGTCATTTGATCTTTCTGTATCGACCAAATCGGGCAATCTTTCAATGTCTTCATTCTGAAATGAAAGTTTACATGATGGCATAGACACAATGAAATCATTTCCTTCACAAATAAGGATATGTTGTGCAGATTGAAGGTGGCAATCACTTTGCCTACAGATCTCATTGAAACCATCAATCTCAGTTCTCAGACTAAAAATGTCAGATGTATCATTCTCATATGCTAGGCTGAATGTTGGAGTGGATGACATTTCATCATTGTCTTCACTAATAGAAATTGACTGTGCAGATTTGAAGAGGCCATCCTTTTTCTTTGGTTTCTCGTTAGAAATTTTCACTCTAACCAAATCAGACATGCCTTCCAGTGTATTCCTCCATTCAGAGTTAGGCAAAGGCATATCACATCCAAGACATCTCACAGATTTCATCTTGCCCTCATGGATACAACTTTGATCTTTAGCCTCAGGCTGATGAATGCATCTGCACTGCCTCAATGACGTCAAGGATGTGGGTGTTACTGGATCCTTTTTGTTTCTTGCAGCACTTCCGATCTGACCAAAGTTTATATGATATCACCCGCACTACCTCCACTGCTTACAACCACAAAATCACCAAACCACCAGTTAACCACTGTTGTGTCGCATGAAATTATATTCAAATCGCCTCAACTGAATTTGTAGTACAGGATAAAAACCAAGTAAAAGAACACCTTTTCTTGCCTCCTGAAGTCCATACTGCTCTGCATGATATTTTTCATCACCATCAAGTTGTTCAAGCTTCAACAGACTTATTAAATGAAGCATAGACATCTCGGTAGCCTTTAACATCAAGCTGTAGATAATATAATGATTCCTTCTGGCTCTTGGAGAAGAATTGAGCCGCAACAAATTGAAATTTTTGATGAATCAATGATAAAATTCGGCCTTGGGGCTCTGTGCAGTGCGTGCACTCCCAGTGCACCGCGCTTAGTGAGTGCGCCATGTCAGTGCAAAAAATGCATTGTGGAGGAGCACCCAACGCGTCACGCGGCCTATGTGCACCGCGCCTTCTTCCAGTGCACCGCGCTGAGCAAATTTCATCCATCTTCACCCAATTTCACTCTTACGCACTAAACTCGCTTTGAATTGTTTCCTCTTTGCTTTCTTGGCCTGCAAATGAATGGAAAATCTCTCATATAGCCATGGATTTTGATTTTTCTCTTCTCAAATCCGTTTTTGTAATGTTTCCTCGGACTTTTTGAATTTGAATGATGAACCTTTGTATCAAATTCTGCAGGGAATGTTATAGTAAAAGATTTCTTCTCCCCTTTTTTGGAAAACTCAAGTTCTGTGGGTTTCACCGACACCAAAACTCCAGGAGGACCCGTCACCTCCGCTTTATAAGTCACATGTCCCTCTGCCTGTGCGCCGCGCGCTCCTTGTATGCGCCGCGTGTACTGTCAACACACTGTCGGCCTCTCCAACACTGGAATTCACTCTTCAACCTCCAAATTCGGCTTTCTCCTTTGGATTTTTGTGAATGTTTGACATGCAGATAGGTTGTCAAAAACAATGGATTTGCTTTACAATTTAATATAGCGCTGCTCTTTAATGGGATTAACAGGATTTTTTGAAATCTACTGGTGGTCCTTCACTTGAGCAAATCACAAAACCAATTGTGCCACTTGGATATGTTGGAACTGATGTCCATGTATAGTGAATAGAGCCCTTGAAAGTCTACCTGCACGTTGTGACAATATCTTGAATAACATGCATATGTAACCATAAGCTTTCTACCTGACTTATAACTACGCCTCCATGCCTCAATGCTCTGGACACTATTTCATAAAATGGTTTTCCAAATAGTTCCTCTGCAGGACCTACTGGATCAGTAGAGTCTACAATAATTGCATCATAAATTTCCGGCCTGACATTCCCTCAAAAAGGCAGTTCCATCACCGATATGAAGCCTTACGTGAGGATCATCATAGCCTATAGCAACGTTTGGGAAAAATTGTTTGGATACATTTATAACCATTTCATCAATTTCACATATATCAATTTGTTCCACAGAACTGTGTCGACATATTTCTCGAAGAACTCTCCCATCACCTCCTTCAACAACCAATACCTCTCTGGGAGATGAAATAGAACAAAGTGGAAGATGAGCTATCATCTCATGGTAGGCGCATTCATCTTTCTCTGTCAACTGAATCACCTTATCCAGAACAAGCACTTTCCCATATGTTACTGACTGAAATACCATCACATCTTGATATTCTGACTTGCCTTAAAACAATATATTTTCCACCACAAATTCCTTCGATTCTTTCATTTTCTTCTGTAACCTTATTTAGTTGAAATGATGGTTCTTCTGTTTGTGCTTTTGCAGGGATAGGAGCAGCTATAGCTGCTGCCATTGAAGAGTTGTACAACTTTATCAACCATGTATTGAACGACTTAATAATTTCTTCTTTAAAACAGAGTTTTGAAGAAGAACTATCCTTCAGCATCATTAATAATGTGGATCTTGAAGTGAAACCTTATTGAAGCTCTCTTTGGCCTACAGGCTTTAGTGAACACTTCTGGAGGCAAAATCCTGGACTCAAGGATTAAAATGACCCTTTTTGACCAAACTAGTATTTGATGACTGCAAATGAAGAGAAATGAACTTTGGTGAATTCGACTCTGACAGAAGACTGACAAGACTGAGTCTAACATTGGCTCCGATTGGGATGGCAGCTACCACTCTGTGGAGGTGCCAAGAACATCAGATCTCTAGGAGAGCTAGACAGTGCCTTCGTCCATTGGGCTATGGAGTCCATTATTCCGACAAACCAACACGACTCAATTTATTGACTGAAACTTAACTCAAACTGATTCAATGCAAACTGAAATGACTGAAAAATTGACTCTAACAAACTGTACTTAGAAACACTAAGACCTAAACTTAAAACTTAAAGCTGGGTGGCAGTACATGGCCACCCGTGTTTCTTACAAGGCCATATATCATCAAACTATATCAAAATGCCAATGTAACCAATCAAGCAGATGCCTTCTTGCTTGATTCTCCTGATCAGATCTCCAGGTCAACAGTAGATACTTGTAACTGGGCATCCCAAAAGCTAATTGACCATGATCTCCTTCCTCACCGAATACTGCAACAATCACCTTCACTGCTGGCTGCAACAGATTTGCCATTGGATCATGAAAAACATGAAGATTTGCTATTGCCACCTCCTGCTGAAGAAACAAGGTGTCCTTTGCTTCAAATTCTGATCTTCCTTCATCATGTACTTCAGTGAAAGTATGCTCCTGGGCTTTAAAAAACTCTGAACAGGTAGATGAGCAGATATCTTCTTGGAAAAACATTTCAACACATGAAACATATGAAGAAGAATCTGAGTGGAAATCCTGAATGTTTTGATCTTCTGTGGTGTGAATGTACTGTAGGTCATTTTCATATGATATGACAACCAAGTTTTCATGTTCCTTATTACATTCATTAATCATAAGAAGAGAAACTTCATATGATTCTTGAAGCGCACAAATGACATTTCTACCATCTACTAAAGATTCATCCAAAGGAACTTTTTCACCTACTTGAACAAAGATATCCTCTTGTTGTTCATGAATTGGCTGGATTACCTTGGTAGGAAGGCTGTGTTCTGATGAGATGAGGGAAGTTAGGCCTGTAACTCTGTCTTTTTCATTTGAGGTAGCCTCAATAATGCAATTCTCTTCTATGAGATCCGGAACAACATATTTTTCCTCATCACAATCTGTCTCTCGATCTAGTTTATCATCATCATTTTCTGAGATTGGAACATCATTTTCCTGCGTATCCTCTTTTATTTCAACCAGATCTGAAATAGGACTTCCTTTTTCATCATTTTCAGTCATGTGGAAATCTTTAACCTGCTGATTTTGATCCTGCTGCAAAGTTTCCTCTAAGAGTTCTGTAGACTGCTGAAACGGATTTTCATACAATGCTTCCATGATTTCTTCGTCCATAAAATTATCATCCTCATAGTATTTTTCAAGGCTCTCAATAAAACCATAAGCATGCTTGCAACAATCCTGAACTAAATTTAATGATGGATAAGATTCTTTATACTTCTCAAAGAATATTGAATGAAAATCCTTTAGACAATAGATGGAAGCAGGTGGCAAGCTTTCATACAAAGATCGGGCTTCGTCTTCCAGAGTAGCCATAAACATTTTCATCAAACAGTCTTTAGGAAAATCGATCTTTAATTTATGCACGTGAATGTGAAATTTCACCAGATGAAGAGCAGCGTCATTACCTTCCACATTTCTGAACACAGGAAAATTCTTTGACCAATCTACCTTGGGCATTTTATTTGGAAAACCTGGGATGTCATCTCGGCTCATGGGAGCGTATCTTCTTGCAATCTGATCCATCTTAAGAAATCTTAAAGCTACTGATCCCTCTGTAGTGGAGTCACCATGAAAGACAGATTGCATGGATTCTTCAGTGAATGGAGTCACCAGGTGAATGATTTCAGTCGTCTTCTTATGTCTGATCATTGTTCACCATCAAAAATCAGCACTGAACTTGAGATATGTACTGGGGTAAAACAATCTACAAGTAAACCATTTCGTCCCCAGCGGAGTCGCCACTATGTTAGCGCTCGAATCTGCCTCAGGCTGAAGGAAGGCAAGGTTCAAGGCAACATCAAACCAAGATCAGCCTCGTAGCTAGCCCTACGAGGACAGGAGAGGGCTCTCTCCAGTCAATCTCGATAGAATGAGCAATCGGGTGCGAGATGACTAAAACTGGGAACTCATTTTAGGCTAGTCAATGGATAGGAAAAGGGATAATTTGATAAATGACTGGGTTTTTTGGGCAGCATGGGATTGAGGATAGCATGAGCAGGGAGATTAAATCTGAGACACAGATTATCTCAGGAGGCAAGACAGGTAATAAATTTAGCATTCAATTTTGAAATTATATTGAATGAAAAGAATGCTGAGAGGTTGACAAGGGCGATAGATGAATTCTTATCAAACAGAAGAAAACAAAAAACATGAATACCTTCCCAAGGCAGAGCAGCAAACTGGATTTTTCCTTTTCTCACATAAAAGTATTCATTTAGAAATGATTATGAAATGAAATGGAAACATAACAAGCTACATATGAAACAAAGGAAAATACAAGTGCTAAATTCACACCACAAGAATCTCAGGAGTCAGAGCTGTATCTTTTCATTAAATCCTTGTCAAAAACTGTACAGTGAAGTTTTCCTTCACAGCTCTCCCGCCGTTTGCCAGAACTCAGAACCCTTTACAAAATATTTTTTATGCAATAAATAAGCTCCACTATGAGAAAACAAATCGGTCCAAATGGGGAGCTGTTACATCCAAAATCCTGAGGATATGAAATGAACTGTCCATCTATTCTATAGATAGAATAGCGTTTCATTATTTCACTTGAAACTTTTTTGATGGCCAATAAAAAGGTGACAACTGTAGCTGCATATCATAACTGAAGTGAAAAATAGGAAATCGAATCTTGTTTTTCTGCCCTGGTGGATGCCTTTGATTTAGATTTTGGCTTTTTGGTTTCTGACTTTTTTCCTTCCCTGTGCCTTTTTCACCGCTTGGTTTTTGAATTTTTCACCTTATGATTCTATTCCAAGGAGACCTTTTCCGTTTGTTAAAGTATGTCATATTCTTTGCATGGGCAGAAGATGCAACCTTTATAAGTGATTGGTGCCTTGCAGCAGGCAGGAAAATCCAAGGCAGAGTCTCATATACATGGTCTGAAGATGCCTTTTAAAAACATCCAAACAAATTAGGCTGGCATCCTTGTGATTTATGCATTCTCCTCCTTTGAACAGCTATTAGAATGAACATTGTACTTACAATTAGTCTGACATACTATAGAAATATCTTTTAAAAAACCACAGTAATTCCTCTTTTCTCAGATATATGTCAAATTTGTGGGAAAATTCAGCAAACCAAATACAAGAAAACTGCCCTGCCAGATGTTCTTCTCACTCAGTAATTATTAGTATTTGAATAAATATATGAAGCACCAAGATGAAATTGCTCATTATTGAATTTCCTGTGAAAACCTACAGAACTGCCAGAAATCAGTCTTTTGGTAATCACATGTATAGCTACTCCTCTTGTTACCGAGTTTGAAGCTACATATTAAAATGCCAAATGCCATGTGACCAGGCCAATTTCACAAGAACAACAAATATACTTACAGCACTCTTTGCATCGCGGAATAGGCACCAAAGCCAATATCAATCTTCCATCAAGATCGAGGTCTTCATGAAAAGATGATGTGGGAATATAAATCTATAGGCATCTGTAAGCTCTGAATCCTATAGTCTGGAAAGCTGCACCAAACACTTTTGACGGGTTGGGTTCAAACTTAAACCACCAGATTTATCCCTGTCAGATTTTAATTGCACATCTATATCTTTGATGGTAGTTGACCTTTCTTTAGTTTCTTTACTCTTACTAGTACCTGAATTGAGCTGAGAACATATTAGTGATAAAGATTGCAACCATGGAACCAAAATGCGCTTCCTTACAACATCATCCGAACCTGTATATTGACCCAAAAAATAAGATGTAGAAGAAGCCCTTGCAAATTTTTGGCAAACTGTGTTTCTCCCTCAACTTCAGAATCATGGCCAATATTAGATGTGGAATTGGCATTATATAGACCGTGACTCTTTTGCACTAAGCTACTTATGCAAAAAACTATAGCTGGACTTCCTGCAGGAAGGTACCATACCAAGGCCTGCACTCCCGAACTTAGGCCTTCAAAAGGAGTCAGGCGTGGATATGCCTCTAAAGCTCTTTGAATATAATATACAACAAGTTGCTCCTTCAATGATATTGTATCATCTTTCTTATTATGCGAGGAATCCATGCTCGAATTGTTGATTGAAATAAATGTGACAAATACTGCATGTGATCCACGCGCTACATTTTGGTCTCATCTTTATACCAACAGTATTACGAACAACATAACTTTGAAGGATCTTAAAATACCACATTTCTAGGCCCTGAAATATGAACCGACACTCTTTGATTGTCTCCTAAATGGAAGTATAGCTGCAAAACCATGCTAAGCATTGCTCTTTTTCATTATTGCCTGCTTCTGCTTTTGTTTTCTTTTCAGGGGACCAATTTTGGGTGCGAACCTCTTCTTATGTTTGCCTTGGATCTTTGTGCGTTTTACACCAGGTGTCAGATATGGAAGCATGTTGTCCCCACAAGAGAATTGACACGCTTTCTTTTCCTATATTTCCTGGTGACCTGTGATGTTCTCAACAAACTGCTCCATTCCACCAATGTCTCTAGAAAACCCTTTTGCATCTATGAGAGTCTTGTATGTGAATATATTAGGTTTTACGTCTTCATCTTCTTAAAAATCTCTTCAGCTTTTTGAGCATTATTTGAAGATGAGTAGTTTGTTGATTTAAGGCCTAAAAATTCTCTTTCTAGAATGCCACTTGGCACATTCCTGCACAACCGCCCTCAAATTTCTGGAGATGCATTTGCCACTTTACAGAAGGGGAAAGGTCTCCAATATTTTAATGCAAAAATCTGGGTCAAATCCGCCACATATGTTCTTTGGATCGAATGCCAAAGTATGCAATGACTACCACCTAAGACATAATGCCACTTTCATTAAATTTTGGATTATGAATACGCAGATGGATCGTTTTACATTCCTTAGTCAGAAATTACATCAATGTCATTTGCTAGTATGATGACATCTTGCATTTTAAGCCCCATCTCTCATAACTTCGATGCTTTTCATATGTAGTTGCAATTTCGTTCAGGGAGCTAGTCAAATCGCCACCATTGGTAGTACCTGCTTCTCTTGCAACTCTAATTGAACAAATAGAGAGTCATGATCATATTTTGGAAGCATACTCTCATACTCTTCTATTTTTATTTGCAATATTTTTGTTTTTACACATTGTTCTGTATCACCAATAGCACTGGCAGAAACATTCTGGGAATATTGAAGAGACACTTTTACCTTGAGTCTTTGACTGAGCTCAACTATACTAGCAAAATCAGTCGTGCTTTGGTTATTTTCCAAATGAATATCAAATGTAGGGTTTCCTAGGGAAGGAAAATGTGCAGCATCTCTTTCACTGCCAGAAATTTGCTTCACAGAGTGAAAGTGGCAATAATTTTCTTTGAGATTGTCATTTGATCTTTCTGTATCGACCAAATCGGGCAATCTTTCAATGTCTTCATTCTGAAATGAAGGTTTACATGATGGTGTAGACACGATGAAATCATTTCCTTCACAAATAAGAATATGTTGTGCAGATTGAAGGTGGCAATCACTTTTCCTGCAGATCTCATTGAAACCATCAATCTCAGTTCTCAGACTAAAAATGTCAGATGTATCATTCTCATATGCTAGGCTGAATGTTGGAGTGGACGACATTTCATCATTGTCTTCACTAATAGAAATTGACTGTGCAGATTTGAAGAGGCCATCCTTTTTCTTTGGTTTCTCGTTAGAAATTTTCACTCTAACCAAATCAGACATGCCTTCCAGTGTATTCCTCCATTCAGAGTTAGTAAAAGGCATATCACATCCAAGACATCTCATAGATTTCATCTTGCCCTCATGGATACAACTTTGATCTTTAGCCTCAGGCTGATGAATGCATCTGCACTGCCTCAATGACGTCAAGGATGTGGGTGTTATTGGATCCTTTTCATTTCTTGCAGCACTTCCGATCTGAGCAAAGTTATTATGATAGCACCCGCACTACCTCCACCGCTTACAACCACAAAATCGCCAAACCACCAGTTAACCACTGCTGTGTCGCATGAAATTATATTCAAATCGCCTCAACTGAATTTGTAGTACAGGATAAAAACCAAGTAAAAGAACACCTTTTCTTGCCTCCTGAAGTCCATACTGCTCTGCATGATATTTTTCATCACCATCAAGTTGTTCAAGCTTCAACAGACTTATCAAATGAAGCATAGACATCTCGGCAGCCTTTAACATCAAGCTGTAGATCATAGAATGATTCCTTCTGGCTCTTGGAGAAGAATTGAGCCGCAACAAATTGAAATTTTTGATGAATCGATGATAAAATTTGGCCTTGGGGCTCTGTGCGGCGCGCGCATTCCCAGTGCGCCGCGTCAGTGCAAAAAATGCACTGTGGAGGAGTGCCCAACACGCCGTGCGGCCTATGTTCGCCGTGCTAAGCAAATTTCATCCATCTTCACCCAATTTCACTATTACTCACTAAACTCGCTTTGAATTGTTTCCTATTTGCTTTCTTGGCTTGAAAATGAATGGAAAATCTCTCATATAGCCATGGATTTTGATTTTTCTCTTCTCAAATCCGTTTTTGTAATGTTTCCTCGAAATTTTTTGAATTTGAATGATGAACCTTTGTATCAAATTCTGCAGGGAATGTTATAGTAAAAGATTTCTTCTCCCCTTTTTTGGAAAACTCAAGTTCTGTGGGTTTCATTGACACCAAAACTCCAGGAGGACCAATCACCTCCACTTTATAAGTCACATGTCCCTCTGCCTGTGCGCCGCACGCATCCTATGCGCCGCGCACTACTTGTATGCACCGCGCGCACTGTCAACACACTGTTGGCCTCTCCAACACTGAAATTCACTCTTCAACCTCCAAATTTGGCTTTCTCCTTTGGATTTTTATGAATGTTTGACAAGTAGATAGGTTGTCAAAAACAATGGATTTGCTTTACAATTTAATATAGCACTGCTCTTTAATGGGATTAACAGGATTTTTTGAAATCTACTGGTGGACCTTCACTTGAGCAAATCACAAAACCAATTGTGCCACTTGGATATGTTGGAACTGATGTCCATGTATAGTGAACAGAGCGCTTGAAAGTCTGCCTGCACGTTGTGACAATATCTTGAATAACATGCATATGTAACCACAAGCTTTCTACCTGACTTATAACTACGCCTCCAGGCCTCAATGCTCTGGACACTGTTTCATAAAATGGTTTTCCAAATAGTTCCTCTGCAGGACCTACTGGATCAGTAGAGTCTACAATAATTGCATCATAAATTTCTAGCCAGACATTCCCTCAAAAAGGCAGTTCAATCACCGATATGAAGCCTTACATGAGGATCATCATAGCCTACAGCAACATTTGGGAAAAATTGTTTGGATACAGTTCTAACCATTTCATCAATTTCACATATATCAATTTGTTCCACCAAACTGTGTCGACATATTTCTCGAAGAACTCCCCCATCACCTCCTCCAACAACCATTACCTTTCTGGGAGATGAAATAGAACAAAGTGGAAGATGAGCTATCATCTCATGGTAGGCGCATTCATCTTTCTCTGTCAACTGAATCACCTTATCCAGAACAAGCACTTTCCCATATGTTACTGACTGAAATACCATCACATCTTGATATTCTGACTTGCCTTCAAACAATATATTTTCCACCACAAATTCCTTCGAGTCTTTCATTTTCTTCTCTGACCTTCTTTAGCTGAAATGATGGTTCTTCTGCTTGTGCTTTTGCAGGGATAGGAGCAGCTATAGTTGCTGCCATTGAAGAGCTGTACAACTTTATCAACCATGTATTGAACGAACTTAATAATTTCTTCTTTAAAATAGAGTTTTGAAGAAGAACTGTCCTTTAGCATTATTAATAATGTGGATCTTGAAGTGAAACCTTATTGAAGCTCTCTTTGGCCTACAGGCGTTAGTGAACACTTCTGGAGGCAAAATCCTGGACTCAAGGATTAAAATGACCCTTTTTGACCAAACTGGTATTTGATGATTGCAAATGACGAGAAATGAACTTTGGTGAATTCAACTCTGACAGAAGACTGACAAGACTGAGTCTAACAGCTTGATTTAGGAGCAACTTGCCACATGAGTCATAGAAAATATTTTGTTGAAGAATTTAATGACAATGTTGATGGAGCAGTATATTTTATAGACCAATAAAAAATCAAGCCATGAGGGCTTGGTACAATGAGGCTTTAATTGCCTGGTCTTCCAGACTTTCTTCTACATCATGTTCTATATCTCCCACAGCTGAAGAGAAACTTGTTGTCCTTGGTCCACATCCACTAGAAAAGTCACTTCATTCATATTTTGAATGGCAAGCTTGAGGTGAGAAAAGCATCTAACCACTCACTTGTCATGAGGGGAATAGAAGAAGAAAGGCTTCTCAAGCTGCAAGGTACCTCTGCTCATGCACAACATTTCTCATACAATTCTCATTATGAAGAAGGTACACTTCCATCAAGTTTATTATGGCATGCTAGATTTGGACATTTGAACTATGACAACCTTTGCTTGTTGAAGAAAAATGGTGTTGTTGGTTTGCCTACAATTCCTAGGAAATTTAAGCAATGTGATGCTTGCATTCTAGGAAAGCATAGAAAACAGTCTTTTCATGATTCACATTCAAGAGCACATAGAAAACATGAACTCATTCATTTAGATTTATGTGGTCCAATGCCTGTTCCTTCTGCAAATGGAAATAAATATATGATGACATTTATTGATGACTACACCAGAATGTGTTCGGTTTATTTATTGAAGAACAAATCTGATGCTTTTCAAACATTCAAGAACTTTCATAAATGGATTGAAAATGATGCACAATCTCATATTGGGTCTATTCAAACTGATAATGGAAAAGAATACACATCAAATGAATTTGAAAACTATCTTTGCCAACATGGGATCAAACATCAAACAACTGTACCTTATAATCCCCAACAGAATGGTGTAGCTAAAAGAATGAATAGGACAATCTTAAATATGGTACGCTCCATGCTCTTCTTCAAAAATATAAAGATAATGTTTTGGGCTGATGCTGTTCTATGTGCTGCATATATAAAGAATAGATGTCCATCTAATGATATTAGAATCAAGACTCCATATGAAATGTGGTATGGGCATGTTCCTTCGGTAAAGCATCTCAGGGTCTTTGGTTCCACCTGTTATGCCTTGATACCAAAGGTACATATAAACAAACTTGGTGCAAGAAGTTGTAAGTGTATCTTCTTGGGGTATTCAAACACCTCCAAAGCATATCATCTCTATGATGAAGTCAATAAAAAGTTTGTTGTATCTAGAGATGTATTTTTTCTTGAATCATCCAAAACTGAAAATGTTGTTGAGCGCAACTCGATCACTTGGATAGATTTGCAAATGCAAAATCATTTCAAGAATTTGATAATCAGATTACACATCTTGAAGGGGGGATTCCTATACTAGATAAACATGTGGAATCTTCTTCTGAATAACTCTCTCCCTCGAATGAAACTCCAACAACGGATGATGGTTTAAGTGATGTGATTGATAGAATTGGGAGACTCAATATTGATTCAGTCCCAACTCAATCAATGGAGCAGTCTGGATAATTTGAGAAAGGTCCCTGAAAGTGGCTAACAAAGACACTTGAAATTGTTCATCCTGATGAGGTTGGAAAGATAAGAAATAGAAATTCAAACTGGAAAAATGGAGGTGATGTAGATGACTCTAATTCACCTGTTGATATGGATGTTTCTTATGATTGTGAATTGAACTTGTCTATATATTTTGAACCAACTTCCTTCAAATAAGTTGCTTCTAATGATGAATGGAAAGAAGCGATGCAAAAGGAGTATGATGCCCTCATAAAGAACAACACTTGGAAGCTGGTTGATACTCCATTAGGAACCAAACCAATTGGCTGCAAATGGGTCTACAAGAACAAGTATAAGGCCGATGGCTCACTTGACAAGCATATAGCTAGGCTTGTGGAAAAAGGTTTTGCATAGAAGGAAGGGGTTGATTATGAGGAGACTTTTGCCCCCACAGCAAAATGGGCTACCATCCGGACACTCTTTGCCCTGGCAGTTCAGAACGGTTGGAAAGTCCATCAAATGGATGTAAAAGCTTCTTTCCTGAATGGAGATCTAAAAGAGAATGTTTTTATGTCCCGGCCTGAAGGATTTGCCACGAAAGGACACAAACATAAAGTATACAAACTTGTGAAGTCCTTGTATGGCCTCAAACAAGCACCGCGAGCCTAATATGAAAAACTAATTGGGCATCTTCTGAAACTCGATTTCAAACATCATGATCTTGATGATGCAACTTTATTTGTCAAGAAAGTTGGAAAAACAATTGTATATCTTGTGGTATATGTAGATGATATTTTGATGACAGGGAACAATGAAAGCTACATTGCATCCATAGAGGAGGAATTGGGGAAAAGTTTTGAAATGACTGATTTGGACTATGTTCATTACTATCTTGGTATTGAAGTAACTCAACATCCAAAGTCCATATTTGTTTCTCAAAAGAAGTACATTGGATATCTGTTGAATAGATTTGGCATGGCAGAATGCAATCCTCTTACTACTCTAATGGAACAAAACTTAAAGCTCGCATCTATTGAAGGAAAAGAATTTGAGGATGCAACAAAGTATAGACAGCTTGTAGGAAGTCTCAACTACCTAACTACTACCAGACCAGACATTTCGTTTGCTATTGGAATCCTCTCCAGGTTTATGCAAAATCCTTGCGAGGGACATTGGTCTGCTGCAAAAAGAGTTCAAAGGTACTTGAAGGGAACTCAAGATTTTGAAATCAAGTATACATAGGTGGACGACTTCAGCTTGATTGGATACTCTGATTCAGACTTCAATGGAGACAAAGAAACTAGAGTATCTACTTCAGGATATGCTATGAGTCTTGGATCAGGAGTTGTCTCCTGGAGATCACGCAAATAATCAGTTCTAGCAGATTCCACAATAGAAGAAGAATATGTGGCAGTAGCTGAAGCAACAAAGAAATTGTGTGGCTCAGGAAAATTCTTGAAGATTTGCAGGTAAAACAAGTACAATCAACTCCACTCATGATTGACAATACCTCTGCAATAAAGTTGGCCAAGAACCCAAAGTTCCATGATCGAACGAAGCACATCAATACTAAATATCGTCTGATTCAACATCATGTTGAGGCCAAAAAAATCCATCTCCGTCATTGTTCCACTAATGAGAAAACTGTAGACATCTTCACCAAAGCGCTTGGAAGAGAAAATCTTGAACGATTCAAAATGATGCTTGGACTCACCAACATCCCTTCAGATTAAGGGGGGGAATGTTGACACCTAATCGTCAGGATTGGGTGAATGTAATTAACATAAATAAATAATAAGAAATATGAAAAGTCATCGGGAGATGAAGTGAACAGTCTCTCCCTCATGTATATAATAAAGACCAACCTGAAGGAATAATATACAAATTTATTTGGTGGAGTTACTACCTCGCCTAAGAAAAGGTTTCCAAAATAGGAGGTAGACCTCTTTTTTGGTTTAAAGGGGGCTTGACCCAGGTTCAAAGTGTGCTGCACACCAATAAAACCATCAACCACTTTCCCTTTCGACAATGACCTACAAGCAAATCGTAGTCTCACCCGAAGCGGTTATGGGAAGTTGCAGAACTAGGTTTCTACAACCAAAGGGATATGAGCTCTATTGCGTCTGTGTGCTCACTTATGTCTTATATCTACCTACAACTTCGTGTACATGAAAAAAATTGCATTGATGATTAACCTTACATATTGGTACTTAACACATAGAAATAACATAAAATAGTATAACGTGTATTCTTTCACATAATTCAGTAAAAAGCATGCATAACAATAAAAATAACAACACAAAATGAAGATAGAAAGATACACAATACTTTGCCAAAACTTCTTCTTTATTAATAAGTATTTTCAATCCATGCTCTTCCTTGACTTGCACACCCAACCATAGGTGATCTGCACACTCAATTACAGATCCTTCCCAAAAATACAAACTCAAGATAGAGAATACAAACAATCTATGCTTTGTTAGTTATTCTATTCTATTTTTAACAAAGTATTACATTTTCTTTATATAGACTTCCTCACTACAAGACCACGATCCACATACAATGGATCCAAAAAAATAGTGGACTAATACTCGAAACCCATTACAAAATATGGGACTTTTGACCCACCCCAAAGCCCCTAAACACTACGCGATGAATAGAACTTTTCCAGCTCCGCCTTATTCATTCCTCGAAACAAGAAGTCTTTGACCTGAAACTTGGACAAGTTGGGTTGTGCCCAACACGCCCCCAACACTCACCCATGACTCGTCCTGAGTCACTCACTTGTGGTTCCCTTGATTTTCACTACAATTCTGTTGTAGACTGCATTATACTGTTGGACTATCTTGGCCATTTTCTTCTCCTGATTGTGCACCTCCTCCAACAATGCCTCTGTGGTTGGGCTAGTAGCCTCATGCAATATTTATGTCTCCATTTTCTTCAACTCTTTGAGCCTTTTTTCCACTACCTAAGTTAGCTTGAGTCCTCACTTGAAAATTTTTCTCCTTCCTCTAAAGATCATCTATCTTGTTTTGGAGGTTCTCCCTTCAGTAATACTGGCGAGTTTATGTAAGACTGGTAGGGTCTTTACAGTTGCCAAGAGTTTGTCACTTTGTTTTTGCTTTACCTATAATTCCTCCTTGATATTTTGGATGTTTGGATCCTCCTGTAGTGAGGTCCAACTCTGCATCATGTCATCGAATAATTTCTTGCAGTCTGCCACTGTGTCAGAGATGCCTTTCGATGTTTGCCTTAAGTATTTCTACCTCTGATCCCGCACTTCTGGTGACATGGTTAGCTATAGACTTATTTGTTTGTCTGATATTTTCACTTCATACTCAAATTTTATCTTCGCCAATGTGTTTTTTGATTCCTTGATCGCGAGGGCGAGCTTCGCGACCATCTCTACTGATGGTTCCTTCTGATCGACCTTCACATCTGGGACTGTGCTTCAACTATCCTCGATGTATTTTTCCAACTATTTTTATCACTGACATGGCTCATCTCTTTGCTTATCCACCTACTCCAGCTCTTCTTTAGCACAACTTTCTGCTTTTTTATCTACATCGTTAACATCGAGGTTCGTTGTTCCCGCTCCCGAAACTCAGTTGCTAAATTTTGATGGAATATATGCAACATTCGAATGCGAATCACGATAATATTTATGGTGACAATATTCCATGATTTGGATCATTCTTTGTCCTCCGATTAGTACCACTGAAGTGGCCTAGTTGGAACCTAAAAAATTCTAATGTCGAATTGTGTTTCTATTCTTGGCTCTACCTATAGTGGTCGAGTTATTTGTTCTAGTTTTTCTGCTACTTGCAGCAATGCCTTCACCTTCGTGATGCCCTATTGTACCTTAGCCAAGATCGTTCAATATCGATCATCAATTTTGTCTTAGGTCTTTGTTGTGATCTCCTTTACCTTCTCTCTAATCTCGTTGATGTCCCCATCAATGAGGTCAAGAACTTTTGCGCCCCTGGACTTATCCTGTTTCTACTTTTTCCTCTTGCCTACCATAGTTGTTGTGTCTCTCCTTCTGACAATAAAAGGTGACTCCACTAATACTCCTAGATCACTAAGGGGTTCGTCATGCTCTTTCTTTGTTTCTTCTATTTCAATCTCTGCATCCTTTCCACTTGTACTTGCATCCTGTGGTGTACTCTTCTATGTTCCACTCACTCCATCGATTGTAGTCATCCATTTTTTTGGTCATTGCTATACTAGAGAAAGAAGATCATTTTAAGATACTAAGTATGGAAATGGGTGAAATTTCCTATCTAGGTCCTTCATTCCCTTCACATAGGCTCTATGGAAGTCCACTTTGAAGTGTGCAATGTGACAATACTACTTATATAAACTATGTGACAAAATTGGATGTTGATTCACCACGATGTGTAGATCCATTTCCATCACCACAAAGAAAATCATATTCTTTGTTGTGTGCGTCGGCTCCTTAGTAAACCAAATGGAAGCATACCTCACTGCCTCACAACCATCCACCCCGACAGATGGAAACTACGAATCTTTTGGTTCTTTCCTTGCAACTAGAGTGATGAGTATTATTAGCCAAGTGTAGTGGAATGTATTCCCCTCTTCATGTGCTTCCCTGTAGTCCATAAAAAATTCTTTTCACATATAGGCAGCCCAGTTAAAATGGATCCCTGTGCTGCACTGCGCATCCAAAGATACTATAGCTACAAGCACCTCATTGGCCCTACGCTTGCTCATTATCTTACCTGCCAAGATGTGGGAGTGAAACACACTCCTTGGTCATAAATGGAATTGATATCATATCATGACGTCTTCTTCACTAATCAAAAATTTTCCTTCATCATTTTTGCCATCTCCTTGTCCTTATTCTTGCCCATAAATTCTTCTATAGGGACTTTTCCTTGATGAGGCAATGTTGTGATCTTTTTGATTAACAAATCATCGATTGGGATCCTCGTCCCTAACCAAAATCATCCATCATGTACCAGTGAGAGGAGATATCATACACAGATTGTACTGGATGTGCTTTGGGTGAAGTGTGGAACATTCATCATATTCAAGAGGCACACTCTCTACAATCGTGTAGCCCCTTGGAAGGGATCTAGCCTTGTGACTCCACTTCCTAGTTACCGAACCTGCTTCAAATATCTACTTGGTTCAAATTGAGGGTATTTTCTCTGATCGTTAAAGTCCCAATTTTCCATCTTTAGCTAGGGCATATTCCGCAACACTTCACTCTCAGACAAAACTTCCTCTAGCAGAAATGGAGTGTACGTGGCAGTTTTACCTGCTTTTGGTTCCTTAACTGGCTTGATGTTTGGTTTTCTTGGTGGCATGTAAGGTGGGAGCACAATGGGAATCTCTTCATCCTTTATCTCCATGCATTGAAATTTGACCTCCTCTAAACTATCATTCATCTTCTCAGGAAACTTCTGTTGCATTGACTTATTTCCTTTCTGCACAGGCTTCTTCCCCTTGTCTTTTTTGTTCTTTGTGCGGACTTCCTTATCTATTTTCTTCCTCGAGGATGTTCTGAGTTCCACCTACAGACCTCAGTTGGTCTCTTCTTCTCCTTCTTTTGTGGTTTTGTTTCTATGGGTACCTACATTCTTGGTGGCCTCTAACATCTTAGGGACAAGGGTACCTTCACTCCTTATGCCTCTATAATACCTGCTAATCATTTCTCTGCAAATATTCCAACAAGTTCCTCAAAACTCCTTTCAAACTTACATCAGATCTCTTCTCTTCACTCTTCGATGAAATTTCTCAACTTCTGCAGATAGAAAAGTGTCAAATGTGGTGTGGCATATGGTTTTTATAACAAATTTGAATTCCAACCTCATGATTGCTCCAATATTTTCTCATTTAATGTAGGTATGGGGCTAGATATAGCCAAATGTGCTTAATAAATGCTCTTCTCCCACGTCCCTTAATGGAAATTTCCTTTGAACGATAGATTTTTCCTTCCAAAAGTCATATTTATGGCTAGATTTGACGAATCTTTCCTTCTGGAATAGTTACTTTTTCTTTGTCGTAGCTCCTTCAGACTTCGTCATATTCCTAAGTATCACGTAGTAATCTTCCTTCAATGAAGTCCCTTTTTTGTAGAGTAGTTTATAGTCCCGTGCCCACTTTCAACTACAGGTGGCACTAAGACTTCCTTCCCTTCAATTTTCAGTGCAAAGCTCTAGGGATAGCATCATCCCTATATATCTTCAATCTGCTACCATTCACTCCTCCCGGAATCAGTTGACCATTCAACTTCTCGAGCTAAACTACACCACCATTAGAGATGTTCTTGATGATATATGGTCCTAACCAATGTGTTTTAAATTTTCCTAGGAACTTTGTGAATTCATTATCATATAATAATACAAGATATCCTTCCTAGAATGTCTTCTTCTTGATATGCCTGTCATGCCAGGGTTTTCTCCCTTCCTTTTGTACTTATTAATGGAACCATACTATGAACCTATACTAGAGAAAGAAGATCATTTTTAGATACTAAGTATGGAAATGGGTGAAATTTCCTATCTGGTTCCTTCATTTCCTTCACATATGCTTTGTGGAAGTCCACTTTGAAGTCTGCAATGTGACAATACTACTTATATAAACTATGTGACAAAATTGGATGTTGATTCACCACCATGTGTAGATCCATTTCCATCACCACAAAGAAAATCCTATTCTCTGTTGTGTGCGTTGGCTCCTTAGTAAACCAAACAGAAGCATACCTCACTGCCTCACAAACATCCACCTCAACAGATGGAAACTACGAATCTTTTGGTTCTTTCCTTGCAACTAGCTTGATGAGTATTATCAACCAAGTGTAGTGGAATGTATTCCCCTCTTCATGTGCTTCCCTGTAGTCCATAAAAAATTCTTTTCACATATAGGCAGCCCAGTTAAAATGGATCCCTGTGCTGCACTGCACATCCAAAGATACTATAGCTGTAAGCACCTCATTGGCCCTACACTTGCTCATTATCTTACCTGCCAAGATGTGGGCGCTGAAACAGCCTCCTTGGTCATAAATGGAATTGATATCATATCCCAATGACTTCTTCACTAATCCAAAATTTTCCTTCATCAATCTCCTTGTCCTTATTCTTACCCATAAATTCTTCTATGGGGACTTTTCCTTGATGAGGCAACGCTGTGATTTTTTTGATTAACAAATCATCGATCGGGATCCTTGTCCCTAACGAAAATCATCCATCGTGTACTAGTGAGAGGAGCTATTGTACACAGATTGTACTAGATGTTCTTTGGGTGAAGTGTGGAACATTCATCATATTCAAGGGGCCCACTCTCTACAATCGTGCAGCCCCCTGGAAGGGATCTAGCCTTGTGACTCCACTTCCTAGGTACCGAACCTGCTTCGAATATCTACTTGGTTCAAATTGAGGGTATTTTCTCTGATCGTTAATGTCCCAATCTTCCATATTTAGCTGGGATATATTCCCCAACACTTCGCCATCAGACAACACTTCCTCTAGAAGAAATGGAGTGTATGTGGCAGACTTACTCGCTTTTGGTTCCTTAACTAGCTTGACATTTGGTTTTCTTGGTGGCATGTAGGGTGGGAGCACACCAGGAATCTCTACATCCTCTGTCTCCATGCACTGAAATTCAACCTCCTCTAAACTATCATTGATCTTCTCAAGTTCCTTCTGTTACATTGACTTATTTCCTTTCTGCACAGGTTTCTTCCCCTTGTCTTCTTTGTTCTTCATGCAGACTTCCTTATCTAATTTCTTCCTCGAGGATGTTTTGAGTTCCACCCAGAGACCTCAGTTGATCTCTTCTTCTGCTTCTTTTGTGGTTGTGTTTCTATGGGTAGCTGTATTCTCGGTGGCCTCTAACATCTTGGGGATAGGGCTACCTTCGCTCCTTATGCCTCTATAATACATGCTAATCCTTTCTCTGCAAATATTCCAACAAGTTCCTCAAAACTCCTCTCAAACTTACATCAGATCTCTTTTCTTCACTCTTCGATGAAATTTCTCAACTTCTCTAGATAGAAAAGTGTCAAATGTGGTGTGGGATATGGTTTTTATAGCAAATTTGAATTCCAACCTCATGATTGCTCCAATATTTTCTCATTTAATGTAGGTATTGGGCTAGATACAACCAATTGTGCTTAATAAATTCTCTTCTCCCACGTCCCTTAATGGAAATTTCCTTTGAATGATAGATTTTTCCTTCCAAAAGTCATATTTATGGCCAGATTTGACGAATCTTTCCTTGTGGCACAGTTACTTTTTCTTTGTCGCAGCTCCTTCAGACTTCATCATATTCCTAAGTATCACGTAGTAATCTTCCTTCAATCAAGTCCCTTTTCTGCAGAATAGTTTATAGTCCCGTGCCCACTTTCAAATGCAAGTGGCACTAAGACTTCCTTCCCTTCAATTTTTAGTGCAAAGCTCTAGGGATAAAATCATCCCTATATATCTTAAATCTGCTACCATTCACTCCTCCCAGAATCAGTTGACCATTCAACTTCTCGAGCTAAACTACACCACCATTAGAGATGTTCTTGATGATATATGGTCCTAACCAATGTGTTTTAAATTTTCCTGGGAACTTTGTGAATTCATTATCATATAATAATACAAGATATCCTTCCCAGAATGTCTTCTTCTTGATATCCCTATCATGCTAGGGTTTCTCCCTTTCCTTCTGTACTTGCTGATGGAACCCTACTATGAACCTATCTTCCTTTAGAGCTAGTATCTACGACATTGTTTCCTTCATAATCTTAGGGTCTTCCATATCTGTGACAACTGTAATTCTCAAACTTGACACAATGTATTGCATAGGCATAGCTTCCTCTTTTCCATATACCAACCGAAATGGTGTCTACACTATCAATTTCTTGCATGTTGTTCTATATGACCACAACACCACTGGAATCCTTAAATCCAAGTCATATTTGTTCACATTGCATACCTTTGTCAATGCATTCTATAGAACCTTATTGAAATCTTTCACTGATCCATTTTCCTGAGGATGATATAGGGTACTCTTCTGGTGGTAAACCTAGAATTCCTCAGTTAGTGATTCAATGGTCTTGTTCAAGAAATGTGTTCCTTGGTCACTCATGAAGATCTTCATACAACCAAACCTAGACAATATATATTCAAAGATTAACTTCGCATCAGTATCCATGTTGCAATCCTTCACTAATTATGCATCAACCTGTCTTATCAAATAATAAGTTGCAATGATTATATACCTTTCACCAGTATTCTTTCTTTTTGGACTGATAGGTCCAACGAAGTCAATAGCCCATTTGCCAAAATCCTACAAAGTTACTTGTGGCACTAGTGGGATCTTGTCTCTCCAAGATGGATTTCTTATTCTTTGGCATAAATTAGATGCTTGACAAAATACTTTTGCATCCTTATGTACTGTGGGCCAGCATATCCTAGTTCTCAAGATTTTCTACACAATGGCTTTTCCTGCATAGTGCCCACGTGCAACTCCTCCATGAGCTTATGTCAGAATACTCTATCATTCATGGTCAGGGATGTAACTACGTAGTACTTCATCCAATCCCATTTTGTACAAGTGTCCAACAATCAATTAGAAATCAACTTCTCGAACCACAAACTCCTTATTTTTCGTCATAGTGTACTTTGCAGGCACCATTCCTATTGCCAGAAATTGAATAATATCTGCGAAGTGATCATATGCGACTCTAATTGTGAATAGTTGTGCATTGGGCAGGTTATCATCGATATATGTGGGTTCTTCTCCTGTCCTTATTCTTGATAGATGGTCAGACCCAACATTCCGTTTCCCTAGCTTCACTATAACTTTGAAGTCATACTCTTGAAATAATAACAACCATCAATAGATCTTTCTTCTTAAAATAGGCTTATTCACCAAATATTTCAATGTAGAGTGATCAGTGAACATTTTGAAATGCTCCCCCAACAAGTATTTCCTGAACATTTATAATGCATACACCATAGCTAATGCTTCTCTTTTTGTCGTGCTATAGTTATTTTCCACATTGGACAGTTTCCTACCTGCAAATTCTATGGGATGATTAATTACCCCGCTCTTAGCTACGCTAGCACTACACCCAATGTTATGAAAGATGCATCAACATGTACATGGAACTCCTTCTTCCAGTCCAGGGAAATTAGAATAGGTGCAGTTACCATATGCTCTTTCAGCACATCTAATCTCTTATGGAACTCTTCACTCCATTAAAAAGTCACATCTTTATTCAAACAATTTTCCCTCCATGTAGTTATATGCTCATACCCCTTTATAAAGATTCTGTAGTAGCCCATGTATCCCAGTGTCGTGCATAGTTGTCTCACTGTTTTTAGTGTTGGAAGGTTCACAATAACTGTGAGCTTCGTGGGATCCACCATTAATCCCTATATAAAAACTACATGTCCCAATATTATACCAAATGGTGCACAAAATATGCACTTCTTCATATTCAATGAGATCTGGTACTGCCTACATGTATCCAGCATCAACCTTATGCTTGCCACATGCTTCTTTAATAGACCAAAGATAGTCCCATTGTCGAAGTATACTTCCATAAAATTGTGTATATATTCTTTGAAGGCCACAACTCAACTTTGGAAAATATAGCAGGCATATTCTATAGTCCAAAAGGCATTAGCATGTACTGATAAGAGCCCCACTCTATAGCAAAAGTTGTCTTATGTCTATCTTCTGGTGCAATTTTGATATGATGGTATCCTGAAAAGCCATTTGTAAAAAAATAGGCCCCTTGTCGTCCTACATTGTCCAATAATTCATTTGTAAATGGTGTAGGGAAGTGGTCATGTATGCATGCATCATTCAACTTCCTTAAGTCAAAACAAATTATGATTTCCCATTTTTCCTTTCTTTCCTAAACCACCATGGGACTTACCCATTTAGACTCTTCGCCCGGTTCGATTATCCCAACTATTAACATTTTGTCTAATTCTTCTTTCAACTTCTCCTAGTATTATGGATTCAGTATATAAGGTCTCTGCTTGATAGGGTTCACATTAGGCTTTAGAGGAATCCTCATGACTCCCAAATCTCCTAATATGTCCTTCATATCTGAAAACAAGTGGGGAACAACTCTTGATATTCATGCAAGAGTTATGTTATCTTGTTGATTGTGTCTTCATCCATGTAATCTCCTATTGTTGTGTACTTCGGCTCAGCCTCTGACCCTATATTCACCTTCCTTGTATTCAATGGCTTCATTTTATCAAGCATCTCTATCTCAAGTCCATTTACTTCACAATGACCTTCTAATTATTTGATGTCAATATTGTGAGGATCTTCATCCTGTTCCACAGTGAGATTATAGAATTCCATTACATTACTTGTTTGCGTAGCCCAAACAGATTGCCAGATAACTAGAACTTTGTTCTCAAAAATATTTTTCTTAACTATATTTATAGCTGCATCTATATGTGGACAATCATCTTTAAATATAAATGTCATTATAAATCCATCAACCATTTCTAGTTAGCGAGCAGTACCATGTCAAAGTTGATTTTCCAATTACCAATTCTGAGGAATTGTCTCTAGGGTATGGATGAAGCCATGTACCCATTCTTCTCATGCAATTTCTCCACACGTTGCCATATAGAGTTCTATGTGGTCTCTAGGATCATTTTGGCCATCATACTTGTCTACAAGCTCTATTTCTACTCTACCAAACATTATCCACATCAACCTTATACATTATTTCCAATCTCATATATTATTCTTATGAGTACCCCACCATCTAGAAGGTGTAGCCATTAGTGCCTAACCCAGATCTAAGAATCTATGACATTCCAGAACCCATCTTTCATAATCTCTAAAGAAAGTATTTACATCACCCAAACCATCATATAAAGGTAAATCACGTACCTCAATTGTCATAAAACACACAACTTTAGTAATCCTTGCACATCACCTTGTAGACACTTCATGCAACCTATTATGCCATTTTTCCATTTCCTCTTCTAAATCTGAAGTGCAAGAGCTATCTTGCTTCCAAGTCAGATTTCCATTTATAGTAGGGTTAATCGATTCTTCTTATTTTTCTTTTATTTTATAAATATTGTTGATGTCATCCGTGTTATATTCTTCTTTGACAGGTTCTCTTATGTCTTATATCTACCTACAACTTCACGTATAAAATAAATTCAAGTTGATGATTAACCTTACAGATTGGTACTTAATGCATAGACATAATAGAAAATAGTATAACATGTATTCTTCCGCATAATTTAGTAAAAAACATGCATAACGATATCAATAACAACAAGGAATGAACACAGAAAGATACACAATACTTTGCCAAAACTTCTTCTTTATTAATAAGGATCTTAAATACATGCTCTTCCCTAACCTATGCACCCAGTTACAAGTGGTTTGTGCACTCAGCACAGACCCATCAAGGCCTCTATGCACTTAGTTATGGAGCCTTCCCAAAAATACAAACTCAAGACAGAGAATATGAATAATCTATTCTTCGTTAGTTATTCTATTCTATCTTCGAAAAAATATTACATCTTCTTTATATAGACTTCCTGAATACAAGACCATGGTCCACATACCATGGATCCAACAAAATAATGGACTAATACCCGAAACCCGTTAAAAAATAAGGGACTTTTGATGCACCCCAAAGCCCCTAAACACTACGCGGTGAATAGAACTTTGCCAGCTTCATGTGTTCCATTCCTCAAAACAAGGAGTCTTTGACCCAAATCTTGGACCAAGTTGGGCTATGCCAAACACTCTTATAGTCATAATTACCAATTCTCTGTCAGGTGCAAATTCCCTAATTCTTTGCAATTGATCTCTAAGAAAATATATCCTCATTCTGTAGGATTACACAGACTCTCCTTTGTTCATCTTCGTATCTTTGAGTTGATATTTCAAGGAGATGATTCCATTTAAATTGTTAACTTCATGCACTCCATCTACCTTATCATACATGTTCTTAGACCTTCTCAAGTTTCGAACATATGCACGTAAATTATCTTGTAAACCATAAGCTATGATTTTCTTTGCTTATTCACCTTTCTTGTGCTTTTTTTTGTTAGCAGTGGAAGCATTCTCTGGAAGCTCGGGTACTTTTCATTGAATGTAGTAAAAAAAATCATTGTTATCAGCTATGATTTTGTAATGTCCCTTCCTAAAATATTTTTCTAAGGAGAACTATAATTTTTTCAATTTTTATCAATTTTTATCAATTTTAAGGGATCAAGGCAATTTTAGAAAAATACTTAGGACAAGGGGGTCAAATTATTTTCTTAGTGGAATGTGGGGGTCACTCCCTCATGAAATACACACCCCTTCGAAGAGAAGTTCAAATGGCTTAGGAGGGAGTTCGATTTACTTGGTGGAGGGACCCACATGAAGTGAGAGAGCAACAATTATAAATAGGAGGAAGATAGCAACATTTGGGGTTTTTTTTATCATTTTCCATTCTCATTGTTGCTCTAGAAGTTCGACTGAGTTACAAAGTGTTTTTTAGAAACAAAGTTTTCCAAGGAGGAAAATCACCCTTTCTTCAGTGGACTTCGGGTGCCACCCTAGGATGTCATTTTCATTGACTTGTGGAGGTTGAGAGAGGTGTAGCATAGGTGCCATGAATTCCCTTGATTAGCTTAGATGCAGAACCATAAGCCACATAGTCCTTTTGAGATTGGGTGCCAAAAATTAGAGGCCTTACACATTACTGGACATTCCTTTTCCAATTTATAGGTGAATAGAAGCGAAATTTCAAGAGAGAAGGGGGACTACATTAGAAGATTGAATTTCTCTTTTAGGGCTTGCATTGTAGGGTCACAAGACTATGTAGTCTTCAGTAGAGATGTAAGTGGGGGTTTCTTGAGCAAAGGATTTTAGAGTTAGGGTTGATTGGTGTCTATTAGGAGAGGATTTAAGAGGAATTTTCAGCATTTGGGAGAGCTTCACACATTGTATTTCCTCACAGGTTATCATTTCTGATAGTGGAGGAGTGTGGGGGAAAATAGGGGTCATTTTGGAGCACTAAAACTAGGGGAAACCGTTTTTGGGTTTTTATGGGTTTTGGGCAAGGAGCTCATAGATAATTTGGCATAATTTTATGGGCATATTTTAGGGCTCAAATAGAGGTTCCACTCAACTAGCAATGTACTTCTATAGGGGCCAACATATACTTTTTGAGGGGAGACATTCGACATCATTTGGGAAGTTGATATTCATTCACATAGGGCTTGTAGCTTGCTTTAATCAATCCCAGGTGAATTCCTTTGATTTCGCATTTACTCCCTCTGTTATATAATGAAAATTGTTCAATTTTGCGATGTGTCTGGAGGATTTCTGGTAATCTGATTGTGTGTGCAATGTATTTTGTTAAATGTGTTATATATGCTTTGTTTATCGTTGTTAACTTCCACTAGGAATATTGCATATTTCCAACTTGACTTTCCATGCATAAAAATGTGATGAGTCACCCAACTTCTCATTTTCCTTGAAGAAGGAAGACATCTTGACTTGGCTAGATTGGCTCCTTCAACTTTCCCAAAAAATATGTCTTCAATGTTTGTCTCGTTTTGGGCTTTTCCTTCACCTTAGCTCTCATCCCATGTTAAATTTTCAGATTTTTCTATGTTGTATAAATTACTTTAGCCAAAATAAATACTTCAATCAACAATATTTCCAATTAAAATTAGTCTTTCCATTCATTTATATTGATTTAAGACATAAAAATAAATCCAATGACGAAGGAGACAATCAACACATCAACAAGAGGCACCAGGTTTGGTAAAATACCAGGGAAAAACCCCACGAGGGGGAAAACCTTTGAAATTATTCTTCTATTAGATTATCATAAAATGATTAGAAGAGAGTAAAATGAGCCCAATATAATATCATCAAGAAAACCACCCAATAACATTCAAAAATAAGTTTCCAGCATCATAATACATCATAGACAACTTTTCTTTTTTGCGGTCAACTTCAGTCTTCGATCAAATCTAAGTCAAAATTCATAGTTGCATGCAAGAGGAGTTGTGTTAGTTATTGGAGGCTTCTAGTCACACCCTTGATTCCTGCAAGCCAGCGACTGTGGTCAATTTTTCCTTGTGGCATGTGTGCGACTGTAATCCAAAAACCATAAAACAGATGCTAGCCTTGGACCTTGTAATTTCAGACCTTTGTGAACTTCTATGTTGCCCCTGCCTCAGATCTGTGCAAGCCAATAAATGAATAAGAGAAGGAGAATATTTTTTTTTGATGTCCAAATGAGCTTGAGGTCACTTGTATTTATAGGATTCCAAAGGTGTCCAATTTTCTTTAGGGCCGACCTTGTTCAAATGTTCATATGTGGGATTTTCTTCATAAGTACACTTTCTCTTGACCAAATTTGATGATCTTTAGGTCAAATTTGGTACTATCAAAAAGAGTAATTAGATGAAATCATCATATCCATCAACAATTATATCTCATGTTGAATTTTGAATGTAGTTTCATAAGTTAACTGGACTTGCAACAAGTGTATCCTTTTCAACCTCTATCCCTACTAGATATTTTTTTATAGTAGGGGTTGTGGTTACCTCTTCAAATTCTACCCCTATAGGTTCTTGTATTAATATAGGGGTTGCAATATTCTCTTCATTATCCACACCTACTCATTCTTGTGTTGTATCAAGGGTTGCAACTTTGTTTTGATGAAATTTCCCTTAACCTTTGTTATATCTAGTCTTCTTTTTCTCCAAGTTGATTTCATATACAACCCTCTTAGTCCTACTCATAAAAATTTTTATTAGAGATATACCTTTTTTGACGGCGTTGGACCTGTCAACATGTTAGGGGATCTCCCTAATAAGAATTCGCAATTAAACCTTAGACCGTTTGGTGTAGGAATCCCAACAGTGGGTCGTATGGTATCATCTTGACCGTGGTTTCACACAGAGGCAAGTAAGATGTCCCTATTGGTAGCAAGGGTGTGATGGTTGTGGTGAGTCAAGGAAGGTTCATGAATGGTTCTAACACATGGAAAGTGGGGTGAGTGCACCCCTTGGAGACATGTAATAGTATGCGGCTTGGAAGGGAACACACGAGCGAAGATGCATCACAAGATGGAAAGCAAGGTAGCAAGAAATCCAAAGTGATGGTTAAACCAATCAACACATTTCAGTAAGATTCATATATACTTATACAGAATATTCCTACATGCATGCGTAAGAAAACAAATACATATATCATTTAGAGTCAACAAGATAGCTGGAATACAAAACGACATTCGCATGAAACGTGAGGGCTCTGTTATATTAAGATGTGTAAGTTCCAGCCATACAATACATCCATGTCCAACCACTAGTTCTGATAGCGGAATGTTATAGTCACAACCACCTACTCCTCCAAAGAGATATATTAGCTTTGCATAGTGGAGAAGCCAACACTCATTACAATACTATCCAAGCTTTCTCTAAGATAATCCTATTGGAAGCTTGGATGACCAAAAGCCTCTATAATGAGTTATGAGGGACTATATATAGAAAATTGTGGGCTGACCCTTGACATTCCCCTTTGTGACAATTCATATACTCTCATGAATCTTCATCTACACTATAACTGCTACATCAAGCTATCAACACTTGAACTTACACTTGACAATACATTACATACAATCTGCACATGTACCCATGTGAGACAAAATAGACTTGAGCAAGCCATGCAACACATCACTATGAATCAGACAACTGTGAGAAGGCCAGCTCTCTAACATCTTCCTGGTGGTTGATAGTAGGGAACTGATGCTAAGCTCGGTAGTCTGTGATGGTGTCTATGTATTCTAAGGTGACATCTTTCTGGAAATGAACTCTTGCCTCCATAGCATCTGGCTACACTGCTTGAGCTCCTCTCTCCAACTTGTTTGGTAAAATGTGCATCATTTTCTTGAGTGCATCCAACCAACAACATACTTGTGTATGGTGTCTTCACTCATCACCAAGTACGGGCTCGTGGCTATGCACATCAACTCATCAAAGTATGAGTCAAGCTCTAGTTGGACCTGTACCTTTGTCTTCGCATGGGTGAGTGTCCCACTAGATGGAATCACATGGGCATGCACAACAACAACCATACTCTTGAATACTCGTGCATGGGAAGCCTCTAGACTAGTGATGAGATGCGGTAGATCTTCATAGTTTCAGATCTGACTCCACATGTGTGCCTTTAGCTAGATTGCTCTTGGATTCATCATCTTAGGCAAGTGTAATGGGGCTCCCTTGTATCTCATTGTCCATGTTTGCATGTAATCAATAGCAGCATGCACATTCGATAAGATATGTTCTCTCCTAGCACATCGCTTCTACCACCCGTTGAGATGGACAACTGCCTTATGCATGGTACCAAAATTAGAATACAATGCCCGCATGACTATGTCAAGGGAAAATAATTCATCTAGTATTTCCTTCTTCAACTCTACTTGGGATGATGCTGTAACTAATTCTCCTTCCTGTTTGGTCGTCTGTAGCTTCTTAGCCATTCACTCATTCTGAACTATTAGGAAGTCAACATTCGAGCTAGTGGATTCCACCTATGCTCTGGTAACATCGGCCAATGCTGATGGATGTTTGTACACGTCATACATGATCCCTCGTTCCTCAAACTGCTCAAGAGATGTGTGATATCCCGGAGTCGAAACTCTATGCAATTCCACAACTTTATGTTGGGATTCATCGAATGAGATGTTGTGCATATTGTCTTATATATTGTCTCCAAGGATCTCAGTGTCTTCTTGGTCACTTGGGACTTTCTCCGCTTCTAGATCTGGTGAAGATGATGGGTCGACCTCTTGGTGCTAAGGAATGAGGTCGACGTATTCCTTTAACTCTTGTTGCTCCATGACCGTATCCATCTACTCAAGTGCTTTTTCAATCTCTTGAGCAAAGTCCTACTCCTGCAATGGCTCACCCTGCATGCTTGATTCCAGATATTCAGATGAGTTGACTGCCTATATAGGTGCAGTTTCATCTGTCTGTACATGTTGTGCCACCTAATGTACCTATTCTTGTTGTGCTTCCTTCTCCTATCTGTGTATCTCCTGTTCCTTCCGGAGTTACTCCTTCAACTCATGCAACTCCTTCTATGTTTCCTTCATTCTCTATTTTTCTCTCTGCCTTTGTGCATTCCTCTTATCGCGATGTTTCATTTTACCCTCTATTTTCAAAGTTTATTTCTGCACAAGTGGGTCTACTCAAAACTTGCATCTTTATTCCTCCTCCATGTTTTCGACAATATTCCTATTTCCCTTGTCACACACCGGTATGTTTACCTTTGATTTTGCTTCCGCTAGTGCTCTTCGGGATGCTGCTTCACGCTGCTTCACTAACCATTCCACAACGATGCTGATCAATTCATTAGGCCTGGAGAAGCTGTGGAAATATATCCATGGGTCTTCCTACACCCAATGACATTCCCCATGGATCCTATTAAACTATACTCTTGTGCAGTGGTATTTCACAAGATAATGCGGGTCATATGGGTTGAAGCTCCAGGCATCGAATGGATATTCCTTGATCTCCTATGCTTCGAAATTTGCATGCTTGAAATTTTGTATCTCGTATAACATGATCCACAACAAAAGAGTGGGCCAAGGTTCCTTCTTCTTCCAGTATAACCTAGCTAATAATATTGCCAAGATGAAATTTGATACTTCCTGCATGACGAGTTTGTCCAAGGCAAACCTCGGTAGAACATGTGGAGGCTTCTTCACACTATAGATCCATATGAAGGTGTCGAACGATGAGGCATACCAATATACTATATCAATCATTGCCTCCATTGATTCCTTGGACATGCAGGGTGGATCCTATTTGAATATCATCTTGTCCACCAGTGTGACAAAATGATCAGACAGATATGTGATAACTCCTCTGAAGGTGCATTTAGACAACATCTTACAATAAGTGTTCACATAGGTTTCTGTCAATGTCCATGCCCACTTCAAGCTCGAGAACTCCTGATGGCCATAGATGCATCCAAGATGTAAGCGGACATTCAGGTTTATGCCTGTTGACCTTTGGGAAGTTGTCAACCTCTTGTTACATGTTCTTTCAGTTGGTGAGCCAACATGTCTGACCAGTTGCATGCTTTGCTTTCTCTGGCTAGTTGGTCCAACGTGATCACCCAACTTATTGGGAAGGCTTTCATGCTCTGTTGGCCATACAAGCGATATGCAAATATGACCAAGTATTGATACGCCTTCCACTATATCTTCATCCTGTAGATCTAATTGGGTGTTGCCCTGAATTATGTCAACTCCTTCACCCAGTTCTTCAAGATATCTCTGGAGTTGGAATTATTGTTGGGTATGCTGAAAGGTGTCTCCATGGTGATCACTGGCTTCGACATATGGTAAATATCTTCATAATGCTATGCCCTAAAGGTCGTAATCTCTATCCCACTAACACTACTCGATTTCATCATCTCAGGCTCAGTGTGTAAGATGATCCAATGTATCATATCTGCACATGAGAGCACGAGATACCTGCATGAAATGTGCTACAAGCTGGACTTGTGGATGTTCACATAGACCTAGTGATATTCGAGATCTTCACCAAATGTTCCTGCAAATGCATCATTGACCTCTTTCCATTTCAGCATAATCTCTTTATCTACAATCAGCTTGTTGTCTTCATAGATCGAAAAACTTGTAGATACTAGCTCAATTGTTTCTCCAGTTGCACTTTCGTTAGTGTCCTTTCATCCTTCTCTCTTGCAGGCCATTGATCCTAAACTACTGAGAGGTGGATGAACACCTACTAGATTTGGAGACATAGTGACACACATGGAAAGAAATATTTCAACTAAAACTAAAGAAAACTTGAGGAACGACATGCAACATACCTAGGGATTCACTAGCAAGGATTGCACAATTTTTCCTAGGAGGCTGGGAGACTAGCTGCCAAAACTACACAAAAGGTAGTCCAGGCAGCTGGGAGGCTAGTTGGCTACTAGAATTGTGCAATACGCAATCCATACTAGCCTATTGGCTACTGGAATTGCACAATGCACAATTTCAATTGGCAACAGATGCAAGCCCAGTGATTGCATTGCGTAATTTTCTGGGCTAGCAGTCGCTACCTCTTAGAGTTACACAATGCAAGCCTCGAGGACGTTCACTAGGTAGAAATGTGCATTTTATGAGAGGAAGGTAGAGCCTTCTCTCTCAAGATTGTGCAATGCTATCTTGGTGAGGCAGAGTCTGGGCCAAGGTTTTTTTGGGACCGGGATCCCCCAAGGGAAATTTTGGGGCTAAAAGCCCATGTTAAGTCAATTTTTGTAATATAATTGTAAAGACTGCATTTTGTGTTTGTGGAGTGAAAAGGTGTTAGGTGTCAAAAAGGGTAGTCTAGCCTTAGTTTTGTAAAGTAAAGTCGGCTGTAAGAGACCTACCCATGGTTCGTGGACCATGGGATTATATAAAACGAGCTAAGCTCTAAGTGGTTTAAGCATCAATCAATTGAATGGAAAATCATGTAATAGAGTGATAGATCTAAAGAAGAATCCTAAGTCATGGGTCGTAGCGTAGATAGAGGATTTGCAGTTGAGTGTGCAGAGGCATAGGATAGAAGTCTGCAGCTGAGTGCACAGACCCCTGCAGTTGTGTGCACACGGTGGACAGAGTCTATAACACTTGGGAGATATTAATAAAAGGAGTTATTCTGCCATTTCTGTGTCTTTGTTCTATTGATGGGTTTGGATATATTATGTATGAATTTCCTTTATTATGTTTATATGATGCATGAATGAGTGCAATTACATTGAATAATTTAATTCAATTATGAATATCTTCTTATGTGGTGATAACTTTAAGTATTTGACAAGATAAGAAAATCACTTAGGATAATTGAGGAATCTACATGGCATGCTACCATAGTAGCGTGAAAATACATGAGCCACAAGTTAGGGTTGTGCGAAGGTCGATCATATAATTTCGCGAAGGTATTGAGGACCGGAATAGAGGATTTGTCTTGCAAGCCCTAGAGTGAAACCACTTGCGTGAAGGCAGGGATAGAAGAAATCAAACGACATAACAACCATCTCAGGGTGCAAAAACTTGGTTCCAACATCCACCGATACTACTTTGGGTGAGACTTCAGTTTGCGCTCCGTGGGCTAATGCTAAAAGGGCCAGTAGTGTAGGGATTTTTTTGCCTAATTAACGTTGAACTTGGGTCAGGCCCCCTCAAGCCAACAAATGGTTTCATTATTGGGATTGGAATCTACATAAGAGATGTGTGATGTCGTATCACTAGAGTCCAACTAAGAAGGAGATTGGATATTGGTTGGATAGAAAGATCCATGAATTCACAACACAAGAGAAAAGAAACCCATGACTGACATAGGAACAATGGTTGGAAATATACCTATATACAGAGATCCACGAGATCTTTTTCTGCTCCTTCCCTATTGAGCCATACGAGTGGATCACGAAGCTAGCAGATAGCCAAGGAAGGTGGAAACTTGACGGTCCTATTGTCTGGACCTCAGAGCTAGTGCGAAGGTTGGAAGCATCGGCGGATAAGATCGCTTGCTTTGTCGATCATTGGCTCGATAGCGTCATAGGAGGATTTGTGACTGAATTCGCGGTTGACACCTCAGTCAACTACAACAAAGCAAAGCAGTGCTTTTTCAAAGCACCACGAGGTAAGTACATAAAATATTTGAATACCTTCATTAAAATGCTATTGTGTGAAAAATGCATTATGCAACTGCCTTGATGTTCGGGACTACATGAAGTGGAAAAACTTACAGGAACGAAGGAAAAAAGGGTCCATAGTATAGTCCCTTAATTTCACCTCCACGAGGTGACGAAGAAGGGATAGCGAAGGTTTCTCTGTGAAGTGCTATTCAATTCATAAGACAAAGATTCCTGCGAGTGCCACCTCTGCCCACACCACCTCTGACTTCACCACCCTCACCTCCAAATTCACCCATACCACCTCCACCTCCACTGTGGTTCAGTATGGCAAATACAGTAAAGTTTCCTTTGTTCAAAGGATTGGGAAATGAGGACTCGCACCAATTCTAGTTCGTTGTGAGGGTTGTATGGGAAGCTCAAGGTGTTACAAATGATCATATAAAGAAGGTGACACTGGTTAGTTCTTTGCAAGATTGCGCGCTAACCTGGTATATTAAGTACTCTAACGATAACCTGAATTCTCGAGTAGTAGACATCCAGGCAGCACTAAATAGTGAATTTAATAGGCCTAAATCTGAGGCACAGTCGATTGTGGGATTCAAAGAGATTGCGATGCAACCAGGAGAGGTGCTTTGGGAACTATATTAGAGGTTGAAATGTACAATCCGCGAAGCCAACATGGATTTGACATATGGATAGCATGACGAGTGGTTTGTGCCTTTGCTAGTACCACACTTAAGAAGTGCGTTATCGCAGCAAAAGATAACAACTAAGGAAAAGGCCTTAGATATTTCAATGGGACTACATAAAACTCTGATGCAAGATCCTAATCTAGGAGTTTAGTAGATCCATCCACAGCTTGAGATGCAAAGTCTAAAGTAGGATAGGACAGTTCAACCAGAGGTACGCGAGGAGGTATGGTGCTTGAAATGCAAGAGTTAAGGTCATGACAAAGACCATTGCCCAGTCTTTGCAAACTATATTACAGGAGGAGGACCAATGCCTTTAATGCCAGAAGTTCAAGCAAGATCTAGCGTGGAGCTTGAATTATGATGTGCTATCTATCAAGTAGCCAAAAAACATGCCATGGATAACTGTCACTTGCTATAGAAGTTTGTACAAACACTGCCTCAGTTGTTCTGCATCTTTTGTAGGTTGGTAGGGCATGATGAGCATACTTGCAAGAGCTATGAACTGATGATGGATAGAACTCCCACCTATAGGGTTCAGGCTAAGAAGTTTCCCCTTGACCAAAGCGCAGGAATGGTGCGAACAGGATTTCATGGGTGCAGAAGAGGCCGAGGCGGAGGAGGACCTGGTAGGGGCCAGGTAGAGTTGATTTACTACAATTGTAGAGGACTAGGAAACTATGCCGATGATTGCACTAATCTGATGCATCCTTCATGCAAGTATTGCACACTATTTGATCATGAAATGAAAGACTATCCTACGCTGATAGCTAGGATACATGACAAAGGGGTTGTTCGCATTATGATACAGGTGTTGTCCTCGATGGCAACTCACTCAGATGAAAGATCATAGTGCAGCAGGTCAACAACAAATAATTATAGATCAAACTCCAAAGAATGAAGAAAGAAAGGTATACATGGGTTCACATTGTCCAAGCTACATATACACGCAGGTTTAATAAACAAAAGAAGCGTATACGTACACACACACTTTCACAGAAAGAAAAGCGCGTATATCTTGGAAAACCAAAGTTTTGGTCCAAGGTATTTCTTGATCCAAGGTATTTGACCCAAGGTAATTGGTCCGATGTATTTGGTCCAAGGTATTGGTCCTAAGTAGTTTTGGTCAATGGTATTGAGAAAGGCCTAAAACTATATAAGGATGATAAGATCATTATGCCAAGAGTGCAAGTAATTTGAACATCTTAAGAGGTGTTGGATCATATATGCAGTTTAATGAGCTTCTGATGGTTTGCTTGATCTGATCTAAGGAGGCACCTATATGGCTAATTAAGTTTGATGAACCAGGATCATACAAGCTTAAAAGTATTCTTATTATGTGGTTTGGTCTTAAACAATCTAGATCTGAATACTGACACATGTTTTATTCTGTAAATGTGATGATCTGGGTATCACTGAAGTATGGAATAGTTGTGATGTTTTAAGTTAGCATTTATAGATCTATACGCAGGTTCACTTTAGCAAAATAGTGTATGCACATTGGTTCAGCGTATCAAAGTAGCATATACATCATAAATTGGAATTTTCAAATTTGTACGTTGGTTCCCTTTGGTAACTGTGTGTATACACTCTAGTTCGACACAGGGAAGTAGCATATACCTTATGAAGCATGATGTTTAAGGTTTCAGTAGTCTCTATTTGTTGTTGCAGAGTTCTGGGTTCTTTTCTGATGACCGTATTCTGGTAACATTGTTCTGAATGATCAGATTGATTGATTGTTATTTGCTTCAGCGATGATAGGTTGTCAGTGATTGATTGATTTAGATATGGCTGATTCAAAAAGTGATGATCGAGTTTCAGTTATTAGTTGATGTAGATGTATTTGATGCAATTATGATTTTCTGAGTTTTAATGTTGTTGATGGGTCCAGTATAAAAATTGGATGAAACATGGCCTTCAGATTGGGGTGTTGTGTTCCAAGATTATCCAGTCTGAAAATTCATGAAACATGGTCCCTGGTAGAAGAGTGGAGTTTCTCTGTAGGCTAGCACCTACGTACTAGTAAACATATTGGCTAGTACAAGAGCTAGGGAGTTGTAGCTCCCTTCCAGTAGTAGCTCAAGAACAAGAGAAGGTTGTAGCGTTCTGCAGGTGCGTGCCTGCCTACTGGTGTTATCAGGAAAAATAGTGTCCATTCAGAGCTGCTAGTCCCACTAAGACGGGTAGCTATCTTAAAAACAAACAAACCAAAGTTACTTGTGTTTTCCTTTATGAGAGATAGATGAGAGAGAAGCAGAGAGTACCAACCTCAGGCTTTCGCTAGTCTCCTTGCTTGTTTCCTCTCTCCCTTGATAGAGGTTTCACCACTTCTTTCTCACTTGTCCCGCTTCAAAGAACATCTGTAGAGTCAAAGCAGCAAAATACCATCAAATCATAGAGATCTATAACCATAAACAATATAGGACTAGATGTATATTAACCATACACATGCATACACAAATACAAGATTCAGAGATATATAAGCATATGGAGGAAAAATCAAATAGCTTTACTGATAGACATAGTAGAAGAGAGGATTACAACCAAGCTGTCTGATCCAGCACCATCCTCTCAGCATGAAAGCCCTCTTCACCTCATGAAAAGCTAGATCACCCAACAATACAATGTTTCACAGAGAAACCAACAGCACTTCCTTACAAAATACAAAATTCCAGCCTTTGGATCTCTAGGATGAGGGATCCATATATAGATATTTGCAGGTGGGTGAGTCAGCTTCTAGGATTCTAATTAGTGTCATTTCACTGATAGTTCTTGGTTCCACTTGGAGATTTCATGATCTCTTACTCATCCTTGGGCGAATTCAGAGAGGCAAGTGTCAAATGAGCAGTTTATAGAAGATTCTCTGGGTTTCCACCTAGCAAACTGCCTCTGCCATTTGTATTCTCTCTCTCATCGTACCCTACAAAAGGGATTTTCAGTATGCATCGCACCCTTTTCATGTGGCAGGTGAGATGCATCGCACCCTCAACATGGAGCAGTCTGTATGGTCCAATTTTGACCAGTTTTGAGCAGTTTTTTAGGGAGAACTTCTGGGAAATGATGTAATCAGTTGACCTTGTTCCTTTAAGGTATGAAAAAACACTTTTAGGGGTTTAGAAGCCCTCGGCTTATGGAAATATGTGATTGGGGTTGCAGTGCCCAAACATGTCTATAACAGGTGCCCCCTAAAGCATGAGGTCGTAAATCTTCTGATGTTGTGTGAAATGCTTTATCATGAGGATCCGACGTTTTTCGAACTGGAAGGTAACTTGTAATAAGATACAATACAATACATTATCTTCATAATATTTTCATGATCTAGCTAAGGCGAGCACTCCCATGCTCAGCTTTATAAATTCATTTTCATGTACATAGGACAGACAACCGTCTGTGTGGCAGACTGATGATTCCGGTAGAGCCATCATCCCTTGGCTTGGATGATTATTTATGCAACTATGATGTACATTTGATGTCTTTATTTTCCTAAATATATCACAGCTTGGATGGATGAAACTAGATCCAGGGTCTTCAAACTCGTTCAATCTTCACCCGGGGTACAAGTCAATCCATGTGAAAAGATGTTCCAGTGTCGAACATGGAAAGACATTGCCTAATTACCAGCTAATGATGTAAGATGTTAACAGGCACGAGATGAATCACCAATAATGATAATGACCCTCAAGGTATTGCAGTACAATTCACATCCTTTGAATACATGAGTCAATGTCTAACACCATGCAAAATCTTTCGGTCGAAGGCCATTGATGTAAACCTGTCGCCGGAAGTGAGAAACTTGCCATTGAGGCATGCAAGCTTCAAAGTACTGAAATGGTTGTTCCTAAGTCGACTTCTTGGGTAATGAGCTAATGTCGACAAGAAGCGACCCATCGCAGGAGGGCCTTAATGAATCCCACATCTACGACACAGAACAGAGAAAATGATTTTGTGGAGGTGAAAATGATCTGATACAAGGTTTAGGGTGGCGATCATGAAAGATGGAGAGTGAAGGTATTGTAGCGATGAGGCGTAAGCTGGGTTGGTGAGTTCTCTGAGTGACTTCTCTTGAACATATCGGCGACATTGAAAATGGATCGGTAGCATTAACCCTAAAAATGGATGGTACGGAGGACCAATGGTGATATGATCGGTGAACGGAATAACCCAACTTGACACAATCATGGTGATGGAGTGAAAGTGTCATGTTCAAGAGTGACCTGCTACCATTGAAGTTCTTTAAGTTTTCTTCCCAATTTTTCCCCAGTCATTACTGACCAGTCCCTCTTTATTTTTGTTAAGCTTGAGGAGGATAACATATGCTTGTTCTATAATTTTCCCTTTGGGCAAACTTGTCGCTTTGTTTTAGCGAGCCTAGCGACAGTGAAACTCACTCTTGTCTGTAATGGACAAGTTTGTCGCTATTGTTTTAATGACTTTAACGACAAAGATAATTTGGTCCTTTTCAGTTTTAGAGAGTCTGAAAAGAGACGGAAAGGAAACTCCAGTAATCCTTTTTTGTAGTATAATCCCTTAAGTCTAAAAAATTATAAAATAATACGAAAGGGATGACCTTTCCAATCACTTTAATGAGCCAAAAAAGACAAGCACTCGATATTTTTGTGTAATGATCCCTCAGGTCCAAAAAGATTAAAATATAGAGGAGGGATGGCACTTCCAATCACTTTAATGAGCTGGAGAGGCCAATTGCTAGGCAATCTTTTTATATTTTACAAGCCTAAAAAGAGCTTAAAAGAGACTCGTCTTTGAGGAACAAGTGATATTTTCGGGTAGCAGCTGGTTCCAGGTAAGGTTTGGAACTTTTCAATCACGGTAGTGTAAAGAAGGTGGCTAACAGAATCACTCGTCACAACTGTTCCTCAAAAGGGTAAACAATCAAGTGGAGGCATATGATTGGCTAAAAAGTGGAGGTGATGGTAAGAACATGACCAAGGCTCAAAAGCTGATAGCAATGCGATCACAAAGGTTATTTACCAAAAGGCGGGTTCATTTTTTAATGAGCTTAAACTCTGGGGGAACATATGCTCATTGCTAGGTTTATTTTTTAACGATCTTGAACTTCACATAAACCTGCTCATGCCAGTCGTGTAATAAGGATGTCTCTCATTAGTAGGTTCATTTTTTAGGGAGCTTGCCCCATGCACAACTTTTCCTCGGAGCCTTTTGTATGCAAGATAGGAACGATGAACTACTATCCTAGGGGTTGAAGAACTATTGAGGTTAGGTAGGATAGCTTCTCGACGAGAAACCTTTCCTTTACTTTTCTGGTGCCATCTAGCCCCTGCAAAGGTGAATGGTTGATCAGACCAATCACCTAACTTAAGCAGTTGAAGTTAGTAAAAGACTAAGGGGTTAGAGTTACGCTGATCAATTTTCACTTGCGTACAAAAGGTTTGCATGCCCCCAGGTATAAAGAGAAGTAGAGTTTCCAGGTTACCATATGGAAGTTCTTGCATTAAAGCAAGGTTGTTTTGTCCCATTTGCGGACAAAACACTTCCTTGGCTCTATCCATCGAAATAGACAAAGGTGAATGGTGGGAGCTTCCACTCACATAACCTTTGATGAGGGAATCGTTTTCCAGTCTAATCCCATTTTCCTAAATAGACAGGTGTGTTAGATTAGTCATATATCCTACGTGGAAACCTAACTTATACCTGGGGTTTTCCTGCTGAAGCAGACCAGGGCGCATGCCCCCTTGGTTTAGTCACATTCATCAAATCACTCGCGCTCATCAGGTGGACGGACTGGAGGTTGATGAGACATTCCTTGTGCAAAAAGACTAGTTAGGGATGGAATTTGACTAGTAGCCCTGTTTGAAGCGGGGAATGAAAGCTGGTCTATGAGCTGGACCATTCTGCCTTCATACGGGAAACACATCACTCGAAAGAGTGAGGAAACAATAGCTCCCATGTTGTAAATGTAGTCACGCCCAAGGAGTAGATTGTAATCTAGAGGCCCTTGGACTACCATCGCGTTCAAATAAACAGTTTTCCTTCTCAAAGTTATAGGAAAATTTGGAAGGATCCCTAACAGTCGACTGGTTCCTTTGTTGAAGCCTAACAAATTTCGAATCTCAAGCAAAAGCGATGGTGAACCAAGAATTTTCCAAGTAGTTGAGGAAAGGATACTCACGGAAGCCCCTTCATCTATGATAGTACTAGCCATGATCATTCTGTAAGATTGCATTATGATTCAGAATGGTACATTAGATGGTAGGTGGGGTCTTCCTAGTAGATTCCAATCGAAGGAAACGACTAGATTGCTTGGAGGAGGGACCGAATAAATGGCCGGATGAATCTCTAATGAACTTCCTTCCTGTGGTAAAGGAACGGGTAGATTTCCCCCATGTTCATCAGATTCTGTGTTAACAAAAAGAATTTGAACGGTGCCGTTCTCATTCTCTTTGGTGACTGTATCATTTGAAGGTGGACCTTCTGAAGACAAGGCTGGGTCGACTGCCGTCTCGACCTGCTGAATTTGGTCCGTTGTGGACTCAGAGGGTTTATCTTCAATGATAGATGCTTTGACCAACAACAAAGGTGTGTCAGCCAGATTTTCAACTAGCGATGGACTTGGCAAGAGTTTCTTGTATCCAGGAGGAATTCGCTGCGGCAACACAGGACAATTATCCAAGACTCTTTTAGCTTCATCTAGAAAAAGACAACGATGGAGGGCATGGTTGCCTTCACACAGTCTACAAGGAAATTTAGATCTTCCTTTCTATCCATTGACTTCGTTTTCACTAGTTGATGGTGTGCTCTCAACATGATCATCATAGGTTGAAGACACCAAATTGTGTAAGCGGGGAGACCAGTCCCTTAAGATCCACGAGATGCAAGGACAATCTCGATGATAGTGGTCTCCTTTGCAAATGACACATGGAGATTTAGGTTTGGATGGTACAGTGTGTGGATTTTTGCCAGATGATGCATGGTTGCCCCCTTTCGCTATTGGCTTCTTCTTCTTCTTCTCCTTCCCTTTCTTCTTCTTCTCAGTTACTTGGTTTTTAGTGTTACTAGATTGACCAAGAGAAGAGGAAGAAGGAGAGGGAGAAACAAACGAAGTAGAAGGTGGGGGAGTGACTTCGGTATCATATGGTTGCTGATTTGATTTCTGAGGAATTACGGTATTTTGAACGACAGAGGTCGAGAAAAGCCATACTAGCAGGCCAATTGTGAGTCCTAGAAGGGACAATGTAGCCATGTATGGAACACCAACAACTCCCCAAGAAGAGAAAGGACTAGGATTGCCCACAAGGGGAAATTCTTGATTGGTGGACTCCATTTTCTCAACCTAAGACCAACGAGGGAACAATGATGTTATTCCGATTAAAATAAATTTTATGACGCTTTTACACAACTTGATTTTTCAATTTTAAGAGTCGAGAAAAAGCTAAAGATGACTCTAGTCGCCTTCGATTTTTAATGAACCTGAAGTGACAAATGCTCAGATGGACCTTTTATTTTAAGGAGTCTGAAAAGGAACAAAATTGACTACTCTAGAAATCTAAACAAAGGGATTACCAAACCAATCGCAAAACTACAAAATACTTTTTACGTACGGCAGTCAATCTTCCTGAATGCTGTGTTTAGTGCATTATGTTCGATAGGGCGGCAGACGTGGCTTCCAAAGGATAAAGAATATAGCCTATTGTGGTCTCCCAATATATACTCGACGGTCTGTGGGAGCACAAGTCCATACTGGCACTTGTCGTATCAAAGAGGAGGAATCACCCAACCTACGATGAAAACGATAGTTACCAAGATTTACGACGCTGGAATATGTCTCTAGCCTAGAATTCTATATGTTGTGCGTTAGGTTCCAAAGCATTTTTATGTTCATTGAGGTTTATTTTACCTCCTAAATATGCAATCTAAGATGATAAACAGTCGTTTACTTTCTTTTAGCAATGAAAATCCTAACTACTAAGGAAAGAGAGGCAAAATTCTTTCAACATAGAACAGAGAGCACACACTAAGATGCACTGTCCTAAATTAATTTCTTCATGCAGTATAAATGCAAATGCACATGCATGTATTTTTTTTTCAATTTCCTTAATGTGAGAATGACAAAAAGAAAACTAAGTACAGATCTGAACTAGCTTTCCTCAAAGCGACACTTTAGCAATTTCTTTTCAAAAACGAAAGGAAGATTTAGACGTCACTTTCAATTTCTACTTGAACACTGCTTTCGACACTTCAAAGAATTGATGATTCAAATAAAATACAATAGCAAAAGTGTAATCGACTATCTAAAACAGGAAGACTTTACGACACTCTTTTCTTTGATTGAAAATGACACTTGTGACACTTTCAAATCAAAAGACGACAGTTCGATTAAGCTACTGTTTGCAAAGGAGAACTGTAAATAATGAAAAATACATTAAAAAAATTCAAAATTATTTATCAATGGAGGTTGAATAATGCAAAGGAATAGAGTTTCAACAGTGATATACTGATCATAGACAGCAAATTTATTGAATAGAGCTGAAAACAATTAAGGAAAAACCAAAATTTGGAGGCAGAAACAGTCTCATTCAATCATCGCACTTGTAACACAAGGAAACAGGGATGCATCTCACCTGCAACACATGGGAGGTGCAATGCATCTAGGTTGCCAATAAGAGGTAGTGTGATGGTCGAGGGATGAGACTGAGCTTGGTTTTCACTCATAGTTTGCAGCTAAGTTTAGGGATTTAGGCCGAGCTAGTGATAGATAGTAAACACAAAGTATAGGGGCTGATCTAATGAGGTTATTTGAGCTACCACCAGGGCACTTAGGATGTTTGAAAGTCAAATGTTCAGTTCATAAACTAACCCAGAGATTGACTGAAGCAGCATTGATATACTTTGTAGTTGCATAGAAAAAGCAGTTCGAAGGCTAGCTGGCTTAACTTCAGGCTCCGTCTGTAGTTTATAAAGCAAAACAACAGTGACTAAAAATCAAACTATTCGTTCCCTAGTGGAGTTGCCATTTTGTTATCTGGAAAACTAGTTTCCATTCAAAGCTGCTAGTCCCACTAAGACGGGTAGCTATCTTAAAAACAAACAAACCAAAGTTACTTGTGTTTTCCTTTATGAGAGATAGATGAGAGAGAAGTAGAGAGTACCAACCTCAGTCTTTTGCTAGTCTCCTTGGTCGTTTCCTCTCTCGCTTGATAGAGCTTTCACCACTTCTTTCTCACTTGTCCCACTTCAAAGAACACTTGTAGAGTCAAAGCAAAAAAATACCATCAAAGCATAGAGATCTATAACCATAAACAATATAGGACGAGATGTATATTAACCAAACAAATGCATACAAAAATACAAGATTCAGAGATATACAAGCATATGGAGGAAAACTCAAATAACTTTATTGATAGAAGTAGTAGAAGAGAGGATTACAACCAAGCTATTTAATCCAATGCCATCCTCCCAGCATGAAAGCCCTCTTCACCTCATGAAAAGCTAGATCACCCAACAATATAATGTTTCACAGAGAAACCAACAACACTTCCTTACAAAATACAAAATTCCAGCCTCTAGATCTCTAGGATGAGGGATCCATATATAGATATTTGCAGGTGGGTGAGTCAGCTTCTGGGATTTTGATTAGTGTCATTTCACTGATAGTTCTTGGTTCCACTTGGAGATTTCATGATCTCTTACTCATCCCTGGGCGAATTCAAAGAGGCAAGTGTCAAATGAGCAGTTTCTAGAAGATTCTCTGGGTTTCCACCTAGCAAACTGCCTCTGCCATTTGTCTGCTCTCACTCATCGCACCCTACAGAAGGGATTTTCAGTATGCATCACACCCTTTGCATGTGACAGGTGAGATGCATCGCACCCTCAGTATGGAGCAGTCTATATGGTCCATTTTTGACTAGTTTTGAGCAGTTTTTCAAGGAGAACTTCTGGGAAATGATGTAATCAGTTGACCTTGTTCCTTTAGGGTATGAAAAAACACTTTTAGGGGTTTAGAAGCCCTCAGTTTTTGGACATATGTGATTGGGGTTACAGTGCCCAAATATTTCTACAACAACTGGTATGAGTTTGCACCAATACAAGATTGTAAATAGATTTTCTTATTATTAAAAGAAGACAGAGACGATATCAGTAGGTGGTTTTAAATCACAATGGGTTTCCACCTTATATCTTGGTGTTCATGTGTGTTTCTTATGTGTGATGTTTTATTCTACATTTACTGCACTGTCTAATAAATCTTTGATATACTGGTTAAATCTCAATACATGATAAATTGTCTAAATCAAAAGTTCTCTGCATATATGGTGGTTTCTTTAAGTACAGTCATGTATACACGTTAGTTCACTTAGCTGAAGTAGCGTATATAAATCTGTTTGGGAAATAAAATTATTGATCTGATAATACTGATTCAGCCCCCCTCTCAGTATTATTTCCAACAATTGGTATGAGAGCAGGTCCTTTAGAAGAAGCTTGATCATTTGAAGGGAGATCCATCATCATGAGTAATCAAGAAAGCGTGGGATCCATCAGACCACCAATCTTTGATGGGAGAATTTTTTTTTATTGGAAAATAAGAACCACAACCTATCTACAATCACTTGGAACAGATGTCTGGGAAATTGTGGAAGGAGGATATACATTTCCAATAGCAATTCCTACAGATACGGTAGATAAAAAGCAATATGAAACCAATGCCAGAGCTGTCAATACTTTATTGGGAAGTTTTTCACAATTAGAGTTTGTCAAAGTCATGCAGCTCAAATCAACCAAAGAAATATGGGGCAAAATCGTTCTGCGCTACAAACGAGACTCTTAGGTAAAACATGCTAAACTTCAAACTCTCAAAATTCAATATGAAACTCTTAAGATGCACAGTGATGAAAGTATATCTAGTTACTTCTTACGTATAGATGAGGTTGTTAATAGTATGAAGAATCTGGGTGAAGAAATAAAGGAAGTTACCTTAGTTGAGAAAGTTTTGAGATCCTTGTCTGCTAAATTTGAATCAAAACTGTCTGCCATAGAACAAAAACAGGATTTGCAGACTATCACTATGACACAGCTTCCCGAAATATTAACTGCCTTTGAGATGAGAAAAGGAGGACCATCAGATGTGAGAGAAGTCACATTTAAAGGTTCGACAAAAGGAAGGGAAGAACACAATGAATCAGGACATATTTCAGAAGAAGAAGATGAGGTAAACTTTGTCAAGAAGCTTCAACGGGGTTCTGGAAGATTTAGAGGTAAGCTACCCGTCCAATGCTTTTCCTGTGGTAGAGTTAGTCATTATGCTACCAAATGTCCTCATAAAGATAAATATGAAAAAGGGAAGAAATATGAAAAATGGAATAGAAAACAAGTTGTAAATAAAAAGAGTTACTATACTCATCAAGATAGAGATGATTTATCAAATAGTGATGAAGATGAAAATAGTAATGACTATAGACTTCTAATGGATTATGACGATGATAATTTTTGGGATTCTTTAGAAGAATATGACCTTCATGAAGAAATATCTAAACTCAAAATCTATTTAGAAGAAAAGAATATGATTATAGATACCTTGACATACCAACTTGCTGAAAAAGAAAAACACAATGAAAAACTAGAATGTGAAATTGTGGGTCTAAGAAAGGATCTTGAGAAAACGAAATCTCCTAATCTTAGATTTGCTAAAGGATCAAAAACCTTAAATGAAATTATCAAAGTGCAGCATTCTCCTCTGATAAAGACAGGTCTTAGATATATTGAAGAAGCATCTCAATCACAGAAGCTATCAACATTCACTAAAAGCTATCTTGATGCAGCAAAGACCAGTGAACAGTATGACAATCATTAGCAAAGCATAAAGTATATCACCAAGTAAATTAGACTCAATTTACTCCAAAGATGAATACAAGCCAAAACCAACCTCAGGCAAATCATACTTAATTTTCTCCAAAGATGAATATCAATAGAAACTACAATCACCAGGTCAATAGATTCGATAGTCGTAGGAACTTCTTTAATGGGCAATGTTTTTCATGTCATAATTTTGGACACAAAGCTGCTCAATGTGTTTCTTACAAAACCATAATGACTAGAGAAGCAAAAACTCAAAGGAACATAATAGAGGTCAAGAAAAGTTCCTATAATAACTTTTCTCTTCTTGAAAATGAAATAGAATGCTCAATCTGTAACAACTTTGTTCATGAAGAATCTGAATGCAGGAGAAAATTTCGGCAAAAATATCAAAAGGATCAAACTCCATTAAATACCAAGATATGGAGAAGAAAAAAATCTCAAATAGAAAGATGTGGTATAGCCTTGTATGCAGAAGGATAAGAAAATCAATGGTACATCGACAGTGGATTCTCGAAACACATGACAGGTGACAAAGAAAAACTTCACTCATATAATGCCTTAGAAAAGGAAAAGAATGTCTCATTTGGAAACGAAACTCCTGCTCTCATAAAAGGTAAAGGCTCTGTTTTCTTGAAAGAAAATGTTAAAGCTAGAAATGTTATGTCTGTAGACGGTTTAAAGCATAACCTTTTGAGTGTCATTCAAATGTGTGATCAAGGAAATGAAGTGGTGTTTCGATCAAACGGATGTGTTGTTCGTGAGCTTGATACAAGAGAGACCATGATCAAAGGTAGAAGAACTCCAAACAACTTATAAATATTCAAGGGAGGACAACAACAGTTCCATCTAAGCAAAAATGATTAAATCTAGTTGTGGCATAGAAGATTGAGACATCTAAGCTTTTCTCAAATAAGAAAAGCATGCAAATCCAAGGTTGTTCGTGATCTTCCAGATATCAGCATCCCTGAAAATACAATATGTGAACCATGTCAAATCGGTAAGAAAACTAGAGCTCACTTCATTGAAAAAGAAAGGTCAGCTAGTAAGCCTCTTGAACTTGTCCATATTGATTTATGTAGACCATCAAGGAAAAAGTCACCTCGTGGAGAAGAATACTTTATTTGGTTCATTGATGATTTTTCCATAATGTGTTGGATAGGTCTTCTAAATCATAAATATGAAGCATTTGAAAAGTTCCAAGCCTTCAAAGCTTTGGTTGAAAATGAATCAGATCGAAAAATCAAATGCCTCAGATCTGATCGAGGAGGGGAATTTACCTCGGATGAATTCTTTGACTTTTTTGAACAAAATGGAATGAAAAGGTAATTCTCCACTGCAAGGACTCCTCGGCAAAATGGAGTGGTTGAAAGAATGAACATAATTGTTCAACAAATGGCTCGAGATATGCTAGATGAATCTAGAACTCCTGCAACCTTCTGGGGCGAAACTGCATTCACCATTGTAACTATTATCAACCAAGCAAATGTTCGGGTAAGTAGAACTCAAACTCCACATGAAATTTGGTATGGTAAGACTCCTACTTTAAAATACTTTAAATTTTTTGGAAGAAAATGTTATATCAAAAGGACTGATGAAAAACTTGGTAAGTTTAACCCATAGCAGATGAAGGTATTCTTCTTGGTTATTCTTCCAAAAGTAAAGGATATAAATGTTATAATAAAAGACTTGGAAAAATTGTTGAAAGCATTGATGTTGTAGTTAATGAAGCATGCAAAAATTAAAAATAGATAGAAACAGAAGATTATAACACTGAAGAAGATGGGGACTATTTTCCCACGTCAAATCAAAATGATATTGAAGAAGAAACAAATGAAGCACCAGAAGAAGAGATAACGGTAGAAGAAAAGACTTCATCCAGGTATTTTTAGAATAATCATCCAGAAACTCAAATTTTAGGGGAAAAAGAGGCAGGTGTACAAACACGAAGAACTATTACAGGGACCTCAAGCTATCTAGCATTACTATCCTCTACTAAACCTTAAAATGTAAATGAAGCATGCAAAGATGAATGTTGGGTCAAGGCCATGGATGAAGAACTTGAGAAAATTGAAAAGAATGATACTTGGGAATTAGTTCTTAGACCTCATGATAAAAATACTATAGGAACGAAATAGATATTCAAAAACAAGTTGAATGAAAATGGAGAAGTCATTAGAAACAAGGTCAGACTTGTTTGTAAACAGTATTCTTAACAAGAAGGTATAGATTTTGAAGAAACTTTTTCACCTGTTTCCAAACATGAAGCCATAAGGATTTTTCTTGCTCTTTCTAGCTTTCAGAAATTCAAAGTATATCAAATGGATGTAAAATCAACCTCCCTAAATGGAGATTTAGAAGAAGAAGTTTATATTGAGCAGCCAGAAGGATTAATTCTTGGAAATGATGCAAAACTTGTATCTAGTCTCAAAAAGGCCCTTTATGGTCCGAAATAGGCTCCAAGGTCCTGGTATTACCATCTTGACAAATATATACACAACAAGGTTTTATAAAAGGTTCAGCAGATAACAATCTATATACAAAGATTGAAACTGATAAATTGATAGTTATTATTTTTTATGTTGATGATATCATTTTTGGTAGCAATGAAGAATCCATGAGTCATAATTTTGCCTCAGTAATGCAGCAAGAATTTGAAATGTCCTTGCTTGGTGAACTTAGCTATTTTCTTGGTCTATAAGTTCAACAAAATAAAGATGATATTTTTCTTTCACAAACCAAATATCTCAAACAGATCTTCAAAAGGTATGGAATGGAATATTCTGAAACTGTATGTACCCCAATGGTAATAGGATGCAGTCTAAGCTCAAATGATGAATCAGCAATAGTACATCAACCAACTTATAGACCCATGATTGGCAGTCTATTTTATCTAACAGGTACTTGACCTGACATCATGCATGCAGTAGGAATAGTTGGAAGATTCCAAGCAAATCCAAAGGAATCACACCTTCAGGCAGTCAAAAGAATTTTCAAATATCTTCAAGGAACTCAAGACTTTGGTTTATGGTATCCTAGAGATACAGATCTTACTCTTCATGCATATACAAATGTAGATTGGGCAGGAAGTGTTGATGACAGAAAAAGCACTAGTGGTGGTGCATTTTATATGGGTTCCAGTTAGTATCTTGGTTCAACAAGAAACAAAGTTCAATTTCTTTATCTACAGCTGAAGCAGAATATGTGGCTACTACATCTTGCTGCACACAACTACTTTTGATGATACAAACCTTGCAAGACATTCAGATCACATGTACTCCACCTATCTCCATTCTATGTGATAATACAGGTGCCATCAGTATTTCAAAGAATCCAGTCATGCACTCCAAGGCCAAGCACATAGCCATCAAATACCATTTTCTTTGAGAACAAGTTCTTGAACAAAAGGTCAAATTGGAGTATGTTCCCTCCAAAGAACAGATTGCTAATATATTCACTAAACCACTACCCAGAGACACATTTGAATATCTCAGACAAAATCTCAGAGCACTTGCTGGATCATACTGTTGTTAAATCCAATTCTTTCAAGAAAGGTTATTATACAGGTGTTTCATGAAGTATAGTTGCGTACACACGTGGGTTTCTATGGGTCGAGAAGCGTATATATTTTTCAGACAAGAAAAACAGTGGGGAAAGCTTTGATATGGGTGCTCTGTCTGATGTTGATTATTATAGTCTATTGATATGCTCTGTTCATTATTTTTTATTTGACTCACAAAGATGCCTTGATCATTGACTTATTAACAATGCACAGGTAGCACAGGCTCAGGGGGAGCATTAGCCTTCACTCGCATTTTACATTATTAGCATTATGGTTGCTGAATATAGCTATGGCTTTAGATACTTATACCTAGGGTGTGATATTTTTTTTTTAATAAGTCCTATTGGACAAATGATGTAATTTGTATCCCCACTTTGCATGGGATGGATGGTGTAATTATATTTCTGTCATGTATAAAAAATTGGTATATCCCCACTTGGTTGGGTGGATGAGTCAAATTTGGTATATCCCCATGTGGTTGAGAAATTGATGTATGCATGAGTCATTGGTGATAGGAAGGTCATACTCACTTAGTTGAGTTATAGAGTCATGTTATTCTTTTGAAAAATATTTTTGCAGACTCTGCATATGCTTAGGGGGAGCATGTATGGTTTAGTCTCAATCAAAGAATTCAACATGTAATCAGGGGGAGCATGGAAAACATAATGTATATCAAAAGAGGAGAATATCTTGGTCCACCCTTTTCCCTTGATGTCAAAGGGGGAGAGTGACATGGTGTTGTTGTTGCCATCAAGGCCAAAGGGGGAGATTATTGGCATTATGATACAGGTGTTGTCCTTGATGGAAACTCACTTAGATGAAAAGTCACAGTGCAGCAGGTCAATAGCAAAGAATTATAGATCAGACTCCAAAGAATGAAGAAAGAAAAGAATACATAGGTTCACCTTGTCCAAGTTGCATATACACACAAGTTTACTGAACAAAAGAAATGTATACATACACACGCACTTTCAGAGAAGGAAAAGCATGTATATCTTGGAAAACCAAAGTTTTTGGTTCAAGATATTTCTTGATACAAGGTATTTGACCCAAGGTAATTGGTCTGAGGTATTTGGTCCAAGGTATTGGTCCTAAGTAGTTTTGGTCCATGGTATTGAGAAAGGCCTAAAAGTATATAAGGAGGAGAAGATCATTAGGCCAAGAGTGCAAGTAATTTGAACATCTTATGAGGGGTTGGATCATATATGCAGGTTAATGAGCTTCTGATGGTTTGCTTGATATGATCTAAGGAGGCACCTATATGGCTTATGAAGGTTGATGAACCAGGATCATAAAGGCTTAAAAGTATTCTCATTATGTGGTTTGATCTTAAACAGTCTAGATCTGAATACTGATGTATGTTTTATTCTGTAAATGTGATGATCTGGGTATGACTGAAGTTTGGAATAATTGTGATGTTTTAAGTTAGCATTTACAGATCTGTACGAAGGTTTGCTTTAGTAAAATAACGTATGCACGCTGGTTCAACATATCAAAGTAGCGTATACATCATAAATTGGAATTTGCAGATCTGTACACTAGTTCCCTTCAGTAACAGTGCGTATACATGCTGGTCCGACACAGGAAGTAGCATATACCTTATGAAGCATGATGTTTAAAGTTTCAGTAGTCTCTGTTTGTTGTTGCAGAGTTTTGGGTTATGTTCTGATGACTATATTCTGGTAACAGTGTCCTGAATGATCAGATTGATTTATTGTGATTTGCTTCAGTGATGATTGGTTGTCAATGATTGATTGATTTAGTTGTGTGTTAGGCCACTAGTTTGTCATTATTATTATCACTCTTTAATGCATATTTCATCCATTTTTACCATTCTTTATTACGTCATTTATCATGATTTATTATATAATTCCATTTTATAATTATTTATGCTCTTATGGATAAATATTATTTCTTCTCCTTTATTTTTAATAAATTGATGATTATTATGCATGATTTTACCATTGATGGTTTATTAATAAATTTGTTGTAACATCACTCACCATTTTAGCCTACAAGATATTTTCCAGATTGCAGATTTGATCTCCAGCTCATCATTAAATATTCCAAATCAAAAATTCATTGGAATGAGAAGTGACAGTTTTGCATTGTACATTTCGGGCAAATGGAGAAGAATATGGAAAATCTGAAACATGTGATTTGTTCAGAATGGACTGAATTAGTTTTGTGACAAGAAATTTTCCCAAATTCGGTCCGTATTAAGAGAAACAAAAGGTTCTCTAAAGACATTTTCCTCAGATTCGTTGTTCCAGCCAGTTTTTAGATTATCTCAGTTGCAATACCAAATTTGACCTATTCCTGTTGAATGTTGATGAAAAGATATTTCAGATATGATCTTGTTGATCAATTTGTTGTGAAAAATCCAATTTTGTTATGGGAATCATTTTGTAATCATATATGTTGTAACTTCTCTCTGCTCTCTATATATTTAAATGAGAACAGAGATTAAAGAGGGGGATTAATCCTTGTTATTTCAAACAGTAATTTAAATTTACAGACTTGTGTTGTCAAGAGAACATGATCATATTGTAATTTCACTCAAGTTCAATGATTAATCTATAATTTGAGGTTGTTGTTCATTCGTCTTATCTGAAGTAGCTTAGTAGCATTCGCTGGCGGTTAAGGGCCCAGCCTCTGGTGGATTAAGTTGCTTCTCTGTATTATATCCTTTTGACTTCCGCAAGTTTGATTGATTTGTTAATTTTCCCATCTTCTGCCTTTTTTACTGTTTTCCTGTTTTGAAGGAATATATGTGCTTTATATGATTTATAGCACTGTCATTTGATTTAGTTTACATTCATTGCAGATTAAGTTACTTAGATAATTATTTGAATTGATTTAATCAACTGTAAAGAGTTTGGTTATTGCTATTGAACTCTCAGATTGATACCATTTCCATCTGGATTGCTTCGTAGAGATTGAGTATGATTTAGATTGAATCAACTAGGAAGAAATGAGTTATTTTTGCTATGCTCTCGGCTAATGTTATTGTTGATTAAATTGCTTGTGTGAGATTTGGTTATGATTTCAGCAGAGGTTGAGTCTTGAATCTTAGATGTCATATTTCCTTTAATGATTGCAATTTGAGTTTATTAAATGCATCTGTTTACTCTTGTATCAATGATCTATACTTCCTTTTAAGAACATTACTCTCTGGGATTATAGCATGTACATATTGTGTACACTCTTGGAATAAAAAGACTTGCCCGAGCTGATGATTAATGTGAGGTAATTAGGAGTTTTAAAAGACACCTTTTAGCACCTAACATTTTGGCGTCGTTGCTAGGAAGAGTGTTGTCATTTCACAGAGAGTGATGTACATTTGATAATTGCTACTGGGAATATTCGGTATTAAAAACGGAAGGTAAGAACCTATGTAATGATCAAGTAAAGTGTTTGCTCCTCTGCCCGCTTTTCAACACAATTGCATAGAAGTTGAAGTAGGTGTTTGATGTTTATATGCTATCAAAGAATTGGGTATTAAAAACAGAAGGTAAGAACCTGCGTAACAAGAAAATAAATTTCTTGCTCCTCGGCCCGCTTTTCAGCAAAATTTCATAGGAATTGAAGTAGGAAATTTAGAGGTAGAATTTTTGAAAAAATCTCATAATTCCACTCAAGTGGTGATGTAAACACCACCCATTTCACTAACCAATTGACAGGAAAATTTGAAGTAGGAGCCTTGAAGAAGCACGTGAAAAACATCTTCTATTATGGTAAGAAATGGCTCATATTTCTACTTTTGAATTCCCTATGAAAGATCTAGGAGGAGTGACAAAAATGCACATAATTCCTCCATCTTCTCTACCAAATTTTCATGGTTTGACAAATGAAGATCCATATACATTCTTATTTGAGTTCAAAATACTTTGTAGAGAATATGATTATTTTACTAATGTTCAAAGGTTGAAAGTGTTTCCTCTTACTCTAAAAGGAGTAGCTCTTTGATGGTTCATGAGCCTAGGAGGTTACTGCATCCAAACATGGGAGGACATGAAGAACATATTCTTGAAGAAGTACCAGGACTATTGCAAGTACAATGAAGATATTTTTGATATGATACAAGGGGAAGATGAAAGCTTAGAGGACTATGTGGAGCGATTTCGATACAACCTTCAAAAATCAAAGCATAAATATTTGAAAGAAGAGATCTTAAAAATACTCATACTCAAAGGAATCAAAGATGAATTTTTAGAACTCTTAAATTTGATAGGAAAAGGTGATGTTTTTCAGATGTCATATGATGATGTTTGTGAATTGTGCATAAGGTATTCAAGAGGAATCTCCAAGGCTGGTAGGAATTCTACAGAATTTTCTTCTTTCTTTTCCAAATTTGCTACAAGAACAGGAGACATAAGAGCTGAAATCAATGTTTTATTTGAAAATTTTAAAGTTGATTTTATTAGCTCTCTTAATTAAAAATTGGATGTGTTGCAGGTTCAAAAAAATCAAGAAATTGAAGAAGTGTTTTTCCCTCATTACTGAAAGGAGCATCCCATAGATAGTTGTTCTTCCTTATCTAGGATGGAAGTATCATATCAAAAAGATGAGGAAGCTGCAATAAGGTCAAAACCATGGGAATAATGGCCTACAGATATGGTTCAAAACACCTCCTCTCCATATTCTTACTTGCATAATCCATTATGGAATACTCATGTGTTAGGGCAGCCATGTCAATCTCAATATAACCCCCACAAATCTTGTCTACAAGTTTGGCATGGTTCATCTTATGATTGCATGACTACTCTCCCTCATCTTGTAGCACAAACACATCCTCCATATTCTCCACCAACTCTTCCACAACATCTTGCTTGCCTATCAAAATCATCCACTCAACCCAATCAACTACATCATCAAAATGCTCCATTCTGTACACAATTTCCTACTCAACTCATTCCACACCCTCACAATAATAAACTAGTAAAACATGCTTACAGTGTTGAATTGCAAAATTTACGCACCAATCCCACCCATTCTATCTCACATGCGCCATTGGAGAAAACTTACAATGAGATTCAGAATATTTCAAATTCAAAAATTGTAGAAGTTATGGAAGAAAATAAGGTTTCTTCTAGTCTGCATCAACAAATCATTTTAAAAGCTCAAGAAATTCATGATATGATGGCTATTGGAAATCAAGAAAGTAAAGGATATATTGAAGATTGGTTTCGCTGCATCATTTTTTTGTAGAATCACTTCATACTTCAACAACTTTTGATACCATCTTTTCAAGGGAGGTTTGTTTCTCATACCCTAATATTTATTAACATGCATTTTTCAAATTTGGGTGTGTGCATACTTGAAGCCTTATTTAAAAAATGGATCCACTGGAAGTACTTTTATACGTAATCATATTCATTTTTCAAATCAGAATAGGTTAGTGTAAAAAGTAAATAAATAAATATAAATAAATAAATAAATAAGGACATAAATAAATACATTTTATTTTCATGTAAAAATAGTTGTTGCAACACACCGTGGAAAGAAACATTGGTGATAAATTTTTTAATTCATTTCTGTATGTAGATGAATTATAATGGAAATAACAATTATACGAACACTCATATTCATTTTTATCACCGATTTGAAAAAAGGCTTGAATACCATATTTTTTGGCTTGTGGACTTGATGAAATTTCTGAAAATACAGTCAGGACAGTCATGTTTTGAGGGGTCAAAAGGGAATATTTTTAAAAAATAATTCTATCTTAAGTAGCCCTTGATTTATACTTTCCAACCCAATTTTAATCACTCAATTTGGATTTGAAACGAAAAATTTATAACCAAAACTTTCTTTGGGTATCTAGTAGGCAGCTCAGGAATAGAGTTGGGACAGTCACTTTTTGGAGGTCTAAATGAGTATATTTTAAAAAACTATTTCTATGGTATATTCCCCTATAAATCTAGTTTACAAGGAAATTTGAATCACTCATTTTTGATATCTTAGGAGAAAGTTATGACCAAAATATTGATTGTCTATTGTAAATCAACAATCTTTAAACTCTGTTTTTCTAGTTGTTCACTTGTGTATTTGACCCATCAATTCTTCTTGTTTTCAAAACCTATTTATATTGAAGATAAATAAATGAATTTAATTTCATTTCGAATTTTAATCATTTGAATCCGTCATCAAATGTAAAATATATGATTAAAATATCCACTGTTGTTCTAAGTGGGGAAATCGAAAATGATTCTGTTATGCAGGTTGTTTTAAGCAAAAGTGACATATCATATCATGGAATTTTCAAACATTGTTTCTATTTGTGATATAACTTTGAATTAGCTCTCATTTGGCTTTTGAATCACTCGAATCAGACCAAAAACAAAGGATTTGCGATCAAAACACTGCTGGTTAGTATGGTTGACCACTGCTCTCCCACAGGTGACAAATAAATTTTACTTTCCTATTTTTTTCCATGGATTTGTTTCACAGAGTAACTACTTGTTAGTTTTTTCCATAATTCTTGGATTAGGAGAGTCCGGTCACCTCTCTTTCTTCATGATTTAATGTTTTATTGCAGGTAGACACTCGTTTTTTGTAGGTCTTAGGAGAATAAAGAAGGTCAATTTATGGACGAGCGATTCTTAAAAGAAATTTTAATGAAACAAGAGAATTTCATCCAATTCATTACCTAACAGATTCATAATAGAAGAAATGAATAATTAATTTCCATTCAAAAATTCATGTCACTGCTACCAAAACATTTTTCCAAGAGATCATTTTTTTCCATTAACAGATTGATATTCCCTTAGGAAATAACATCATAGTTGTTGTAAGTTAATTTATTTATTTATATACTGTTTCTAAATAAAGTGTTGTTTCTTTATTGATTTGTCTTATGTTTTTGTGTTTTAGGTGTTTCTTACTTCAAATTGTAGTTTCTGCTCCATTGGCGATTCAACGATGAGGGTCCCACCATGCAAATTCTCGCTGCAGAAGGCAACTCTTCGATAGCACTAGTCCTCTAAAGAATTTATTTTTGAAACTTGTACATACAATTGTTTTCTTTTATTGTATTTGCTTAGAGCGGTAGAGATGATTGTTTTTCATTTTTTCTATTTTTCTTTGTTGTTCCTTATCTGTTCCCTACACGGAATAACTGTTGTTCCCTATAAGGAACAACACTTTTTTTGCGTGTATTTTTTTTTTGTTCCCTATGAGGAACAACACTTTTTTGTGTGTATTTTTTGTTGTTCCTTATAGGGAACAGCTACTATTCCTTATAGGGAACAGCTACTGTTCCCTATAAGGAACAACACTTTTTTTGCGTGAATTTTTTTGTTGTTCCCTATAGGGAACCGCTGTTGTTCCCTATAAGGAACAACACTTTTTTTGCATGTATGTTTTTTGCTGTTCCCTATAGGGAACAACTTTTGTTCCCTATAAGGAACAACACTTTTTTGCATGTATTTTTTTGTTGTTCCCTATAGCGAACAACTGTTGTTCCCTATAAGGAACAACACTTTTTTGTGTGTAATTTTTTTTTGTTGTTCCGTATAGGGAAGAACACTTTTTTGTGTGTATTTTTTGTTGTTCCCCATAGGGAACAACTGATGTTCCCTATAAGGAACAATACTTTTTTTGCGTGCATTTTTTTGTTGTTCCCTACAGGGAACCTCACTTTTTCGTGTGCATTCTTTTACTATTCCCTATAGGGAATAACACCTTTTTTCACGTGCATTTTTTGTTGTTCCCTACAGGGAACATCACTTTTCGTGTGCATTTTCTTTACTGTTCCCTATAGGGAACAACACTTTTTCGTATGCATTTTTTGTTGTTTCCTATAGGGAACAACACTTTTTGGCGTGCATTTCCTTTGCTGTTCCCTACAAGGAACAACACTTTTTCAAGTGTTTTTGATGTTCCCTTTAGGGAACAACACTTTTTCAAGTGTTTTTGCTATCCCTTCGAGGGAACAACGCTTTGGGAGTATTTTCGAAAACAACCCTTCCTTCCTCTTGTGGGATTATTCCTAGTTCATCTCAACCACATTTTACTGATTCCATTTCATGGCATGAAGTACACTACTTTTATGAGGACAAGAATTATGGATTCTATTGAAGCGAGTTAATGTCATTCACGTTATGATGTTTAACTTGACAACTCCTTGATGATAGATTCTTTTCAAAAGGGACACAATTATTTATATACTACTTTACTCCATTTTTTTATGTTGTACATGATACTGATTGATCATCTTAATACCATACTGGTTCCACCTTTCTTGGTTATAATCTTCTCTGTCTGTAGTAAATGAGATTATGGGTATATTTTTTTTATAGACATCTTCAACTTCTTCCACCATCCCTGCTCTTAAGAAGTACTGAGCCTCACTTTATTTATCATAAAAATGTGTAATAACAACGAAATTTTATTTACAGATGGAGCATAGGGGGTCTCATTAAGAGCCAACCTACCATGTTCATAAGGATGTAGCGAAGTGACATGCCCACTATGGCCACCACACCAGGGTTATGATCGATTGGATAGCCAAAATATCCTTGGAACAGGAGGTCTCATCACGAGCCAACCTAATCACTTTTGCTACATCCCAGTGAATGACAGTGTGGTTATCTGGTTACCATGCCAGCACAGTGATTTTTTTTGTAGAACAACACTGGAACTCTCCATTTATAAATTGAGAATCCTGGCTCATACGGGTTAAAAAGCAACCTTGCCGAGGCTATGTATGCTTGCTGGCAGCAGAGGCTCTGCTTATGGTATTGAAGTTATATCTTATCGTCAATTATTACTATAATACCCTTTTCTTATTCTCTCTTTTTATTAGAGAAGTTATTTCCTTATTTTTTCCCTGTTTTGAACCTTTACGTATGAGAAATTGTTTTCTGATCAATCGCATCATTTTCAGCTAGAATACCATCCGCAAAGTATCTTTTTGACATATTGTTGTCATTTTTTTTTCTCATAACTTATTATCAATCCAAAGCATCCTATCTCTTATTCATAACTATGTTTACACACTCTGCTATCATTATAACCATAACTCTCACCATCCTATCATTGATATGTGTACTCTGCTTCATTTACTGTCGTATTGTTCATTCCCTTGCCTTGCTGTCAGCACAACACCTTTCATATGGTTTATGGTCATGGAATCCATTTTCCAATTGGAGGGGAGAATGTATGCTTTATGGGATAGCATGCGATATAATTACTGAACTCTGTCATAACTTGATGATTTGAAAAAATATTGGTATTGCATTTATACAAAAGTTTTTCCAATTGAAATTCTTGCATGCATCTTATCTGTTGCTATTCAAAACTAACATAGTGGATTCAAGAAAATTGCATGCCGAATAGCGAATTGTTTACAGGAGAACAACAAGTATGGGTGGAATTCTATTCATAGCACGACCACACTATTGCAACTAATAGAAGAGGCTCGAGAAACTCGCAAATGAGAACAATTGTTCAAAAATGATGTGCTTGCCTGGATTCCACATTTTTCATTTCTTTCAGTATCCTCTCAGCCTATATCAGCTTCAACAAATGCCAGTCCATACATGTCATTCCATATTTTTCTTTTCAGAGGTAAAAATTGAGGTAAAATAGCATAATTTTCTGATTTATTATGAATTTAGGAGAATTTTATGAAAATCCATTGAGCATTATTTACCATCATTCATTCCACATCTTTATCACTTCTCATTTTTCAAAGACATAGATTCTTTCAGTTTGGGGGAGTGTTCCTTTGATCTATTTATTTATTATGACCATGCCATTCATATTCTTTATCATCCATTGATCTTCTTATTCATTCTCAACACCTCTCTTATTCCATGTTGTTTTACACCAAGCATAGATGTCGACAGATGGTAGCGACCACCTCAATTTGTTTTCTAGCATTGCATGAGGGCATTCTAATTCTCCAGTTTGGGGGAGGAATTGCTACACAAGATGAATGTTTTCTACTTTCTTTCTTATTTAAGGCATACAATTTCATTTTTATACAGTGCAGAAATTGATTGGTGTATATCTTTAAAACTATGAACTGAATTCTTGTGATTTTTGGATAACAAAGAGATATCATTAAAATACGCAAACCCAAAAAATTTCAAGTTAAATTAGTTTATCAAATTTCAGATATCATGCACTGTCGCCTACAGCCAGTTTGCTTATATCTCATGATCCCTGCATCAAAACGATCTGATTTTTGGATCATTGAAACATTAATAAAGTAGAAATCTACCTGAAAAATTTCAGCAAAATCTGGTTTGTAGTTTTTGAGAAAATGGTTAATGGAGTTTGTTGTTACCTATATCATATTTCGCTGCAACTTCATATACATATAGTTGAATGTCAATGTAAAAAATTTTATGCTTTCATCAACGTTACTAAAATTGTATATTCATTATTTGAGGAAGAATTCATTTGTTCCATCCATTTCATGAGTTGGGATGAACAATTTTTGTATTATTGTTTGGTTAATACAAAGTCTTTGGGTTGCATGAGGAAATGCAATATGTTCAGTTTGGGAGTATGTTGGGCTGCTAGTTTGTCATTATTATTATAACTCTTTAATGCCTATTTCATCCATTTCTACCATTCTTTATCGCATCATTTATCATGATTTATCATATAATTCCATTTTATAATTATTTATGCTCTTATGGATAAATATTATTTCTTCTCCTTTATTTTTAATAAATTGATGATTATTATGCATGATTTTACCAATGATGGTTTTGTTAGGCCCTATACTAGTAGTATAGGGCAGTAGTATAGGGCCTAACAGGTTTATTAATAAATTTGTTGTAACATCACTCACCATTTTAGCCTCCAAGATATTTTCCAGATTGCAGATTTGATCTCCAACTCATCAAGAAATATTCCAACTCAGAAATTTGTTGGAATAATAAGTGACAATTTTTCATTGGACGTTTCGAGCAAATGGAGAAGAATCTGGAAAATCCGAAACATGCGTTTTGTTTAGAACATACCGTATTAGTTTTGTATTGAACAATTTTCCCAAATTCTGTCATTATTAAGAGAAAGGGAGGGTTCTATGAAGACATTTTTCTCATATTCACTGTTGCGGCTGGTTTCCAAATTATCTCAGTTGCAATACCAAATTTGACCTGTTCCTGTTGAATGCTGATGAAAAGATATTTCAGATATGATCTTGTTGATCAATTTGCTGTGAAAAATCCAATTTTGTTTTGGGAATCATTTTGTAATCATATCTATTGTAACTTCTCTCTACTCTTTATGTATTTAAATGAGAACAGAGATCAAAGAGGGGGATCAATCCTTGTTATTTCAAACTGTAATTTTAATTTACAGACTTGTGTTGTTAAGAGAATGTGATCATATTGTAATGTCACTCAAGTTCATTGATTAATATATAATTTGAGGTTGTTGTTCATTCACCTTATTTGAAGTAGCTCAACAACATTCGCTTGCAACTAAGGGCCCGACCTCTGATGGATTAAGCTGCTTCTCTGTATTATATCTTTCTAACTTCTGCAAGTTTGATTAATTTGTTAATTTTCCCAACTTCTACGCTTTTTAATGTCTTTCAGTATTGAAGGAATATATGTGCTTTATATGATTTACAGCACTGCCATTTGATTCAGTTTACATTCAATGCAGATTAAGTTACTTAGATAATTATTTGGATTGATTTAATCAACTGTAAAGAGTTTGGATATTGCTATTTAACTCTCATATTGATATCATTTCCATCTGGATTGCTTCGTAGAGATTGAGTATGATTTATATTGAATCAACTAGGAAGAGATGATTTATTGCAACTATGCTCTTGGTTGATGTTATTGTTGATTAATTTGCTTGTGTGAGATTTGGTTATGATTTCAGCAAAGGTTTGAGTCTTGAATCTTAGATGTCATATTTCCTTTAATTATTGCAATCTGAGTTTATTAGATGCATCCATTTACTCTTGTATCAAAGATCTATACTTCCTTTTAAGAACATTGCTCTCTGAGATTATAGCATGCATATATTGTGTACACTCTTAGAATAAAAAGACTTGCCCGGGTTGATGATTAATGTGAGGTAATTAGGAGTTTTAAAAGACACCTTTTAGCATCCAACACTGTGGTTGATTCGGAAAGTGATGATTGAGTTTCAGTGATTGGTTGATGTAGATGTACTTGATGCAGTTATGATTTTCTAAGTTTTAATGTTGTTGATGAGTCCAGTATGAAAATTGGATGAAACGTGGCCTTCAGATTGTGGTGTTGTGTTCGAGTATCTAGTCTGAAAATTCATGAAATGTGGTCCCTATTTGAATAGTGGAGTTTTTCTGTAGGTTGGCACCTATGTACTAGTAAACATATTGGCTAGTATAGGAGCTAGGGGGTTGTAGCTCCCTTCTAGTAGTAGCTGGAGAATAAGAGAAGGTTGTAGCCTTCTACAGGTGGGTGCCTGCCTACTGGTATGAGTCTACACCAATACAAGATTGTAAATAGATTTTCTTATTATTAAAAGAAGGCAGAGACGACAGCAGTAGGTGGTTTTTACCCACATTGGGTTTCCACCTTATATCTTGGCGTTCATGTGTATTTCTTATATGTGATGCTTTATTCCACTTTTACTGCACTGTCTAATAAATCTCTGATATACTGGTTAAAGCTCAATACATGATAAATTGTCTAAATCAAAATTTCTCTTCATATACGCTAGTTGCTTTAAGTACAATCGCGTATACATGCTAGTTCACTTAGTTGAAATAGTGTATCTAAATCTATTTCGAAAATAAAATTATTGATTTGATAATACTGATTCACCCCCCTCTCAATATTATTTCCACCAGGGGCGCTACTACCTTCACCAACTCAGAACCTGCAGATGATGAGGTCTGAGTTGCGCGAGGAAGATCCAAACATAAATATAGTGCTCAGAAGTGGAATCACGACAGGAGATGATAAGGGGAAATAGCGAGAAGACAGTACATGGGTTCGTAAAGCCCCAACAAAGGAGGCTGAGTTCGATTTAGAGCATGCACATGAAACCTTCATAGAAGCTAAGAAGAGCTTTGTTGAGGCCTCCACCTCAGGAAGAAAGCATAAGCCTTAGCAGGAGATGGACCCCTCTATGCTCACAACTTTCCTAGAAACCTGTATGAAGTTACTACGCGATAGTAAGGCTCTGAAAGGGTTAAAAGAACTGATCAATGGATGTGTTGGAACCACACCAGGTGAGTAGCACATAGTAAGAAAGATTGGAAAGCATAAAACAAGGACGAGATGGGAGATGAGACTGACCACACAAATAGGAGAGTATGAAATGAATCAAGTTATTTTAGACCTGGGGTCAAATGCAAATGTCCTACCAAAGCAAACTTGGGAACAAATGGGGAGACCTTCACTGCAATGGTCTCTGATTTAGCTAAAGATGGTGAATCAGCAGAAGATCATCCCCATGGGGCAGCTGTAGGGGGTTACCATAGATATTGAGGGAGCAAGCGCACTGGGTGGTTTTGAAGTAATAGAGAAAGTGGATGACAACAATCCCTATCCTACACTCCTAGGAATTGACTGGGCTACTGATATGAATGGAGTAATCAATCTGAAGAAGCAAAAGATGATCTTTGAGAAGAAATCATTATGTGTAATAGTACCCCTCGATCCTACTGAAGGATTGCCCTATATTGAACATGTCTGTGATTATATGAGTGATGATGACCTAGACTGTATCTATAAGATAACAACACAAGACAAAGATTGGGTGAATCCCACCATGGATGGATGGATTACATGGGATAGTGAGAGTTCCTGCACTTCAGACTCTGACAAAGAAATAAAACACTGACAGAATCGGTTACATGAAGTAACTACACTGAATTGTAACATGACAACCCAGTCGCTGCACTATGTGTCATCAGAGGTAAGAAATCTACCTAATTATGATGGTCTGAATGAGGTAGATATCTTTTTGGATGCATTTAAAAGGGAGGTACTAGAAAAGCAGCACTTCCAGGCCTTAGACTGGACACTATGTGCAACGCTCGCAAGATGGTGGGGTATGCATAAGGGAAGCTTTGATGATTTGCACTAATGTAGTAGGATGATAAGAACATGATTTGGGAAGCCTAAGATGTAACTGACAGACAAGTATGATGGGAAAAATGATCCACACATGCATCTGGCCAAATGGACCCAGGCTTATGGAGAAAAGCCCCAACCTGAGTGGGTGCACCTATTCTGTCCTACCCTGGATGTTATCCCAATGAATTGGTATATAGAAACAGAGCTCCGCCATGGGACAGGCGAATGGGATATCCTGTGCAAAGGATTCATGATGACATTCCGTTTTGAGGATGGGTTTGACAATATTGATGAATCATTACAAGAAGTGAAAGCAGCAATATTTAGGATACCGCAAGATCCTTTAGACCTAATTCGGCCTAAATGGGCTACTCAGTTGAGTCACGCACTGGAATGTTATAATGTAACTACTAAAGAAGAGGATGAGGATCCGCGGAAGAATAACATTCCAGAAATAGAAGGTCATTGCGAGGTTCAAGGACCATAGATTGAGAACCCTGATATAACTACGTCATTGAAAATGAAACAAGTAAACATTGGTACAGAGGTAGTACCCATATTTGCAAAGATTGGATACTACTGGGACGACATGATGTGGATAAGTTCATTAAACTGCTTTGCGAATACCAAGACTTATTCCCTACCAAGTTTATGATTATGAAAGGAATAATCGGGGACCTAGTAATGATGAAGATCACGTTAAAGCCTAATGCGCAGCCAGTTAAGAAAAGGCCTTATTGTTTCAATCTAAAATATAAGGAGAAGGCCTGCTTAGAGCTAGACAAGATGCTTAGAACAGGCATCATTGAGCCTGTGGAAGAATCTGATTGGGTAAGCCCAATGGTGGCGCAAGAGAAGAAGCAGAAGGATGAGATAAGGATATGTGTGGATCTCAGTAAATTGAATGACGCTTGTGTGCATGATCCTTTCCTCACTCAATTCACTGATGAAGTGTTGGGCAATGTAGGCAGCCAGGAATCACATTCCTTCACTGATGGGTTCTCTAGGTATCACAAAATCAAAATAACGCAAGACGATAGGAGCAAGACAACCTTCACAACTGAGTGGGGTTGTTTTCAGTACGTTGTAATGTCATTTGGATTGAAGAATGCACCTGCCATATTTTCGAGCGTTGTTGTTGTGGCATTCAAGGAATTTATTCATAAGTTCCTGGAGGTATATTTTGATGATTGGACTGTATATCGGTTGGTTAAGCGCCATGTAGCAAGCTTGTGCCTGATGCTGGATACCTGTCGAAGATACCAGATTGTGCTCAATCTCAAGAAGTTTCTGTTTTGTTTTCCAATTGGGAACCTATTGGGGCATGTGTTTTGCAAACAAGGATTGATGGTAGACCTCGAGAAGATCGTGATGATACTGAACTTGGAAGTGTCGACAACTGTGAAACATATGCGCTAATCTAGGACATACGAGATATTACAGAAAGTTTATGAAGGGTTACGCCCAGATCACCATGCCTATGGAGAAATTGTTGAAGAAGGACGTCACATTCTATTGGAATGATGACTGTAGGAAGAGCTTGGATATATTGAAAGAAAATATGGTTACCATGCCGAATCTAGTCTTCATGGACTGGTAAAAAGAGTTTCATGTGCATTTCGACGCATCATGTATAACACTGGGAGTAGTACTATCACAGGCTGGTGGAGAAGGATTGGACCATCCTATCGCATTCGCAAGCCGCAGATTATCCAAAGCATATAATAACTATTCCACCATTGAGCATGAGAGGCTAGCTATGGTGTATGCGCTCCAGAAGTATTGGCATTACTTTCTAGGAGGTCATTTTAAGATGTATACGGATCATTTTGTGGTAAAGTACCTGGTCAATAAGCCTATGTTGGGGGCAAAATATACAGATGACTCTTATTATCCCAGGAGTATGATTTTAAAGTTGTTATGAAGCCTGGACGATTGAATGAGGGACCAGACCACCTGTCGCACATCGAAACAGGAGAGGAACCTACTAACTTGGAAGAAAGATTTCCCGACACACAACTATTTTTAGTGTGTGTCGTGGATGGTCATTTCAAGTATATAATACAATTCTTAACAATAGGAACTGCACCGGAAAGATACACTGTGAAGCAAAAGAAGGAATTAGTGGTGCGCACGAAAAATTTGTCTATCATTATTGGGCATCTATACAAGATGGCGACTGATGAGATAATGTGATGGTATGTACCTAAGTTTGAAAGAAGAAGCATCATCGTGGACACTCATGGGGGCACCACAGGAGGACATTAGGCAGGGAGAGAAACTGCACAGAAGATTCTACGTGTAGGGTTGTGGTGGCCAACCCTTCATCAGGATTCAAAAGCATATTGCAAGGCATGTGATGTATGTCAAAGAACGGGTAGGCCATCGTGGAGGGATGAAATGCCTTTGAATCCACAAATGACATTGCAACCCTTCAAGAAGTGGGCGATATATTTTGTAGGACCCATTCAGCCACAAAGAAAGATAAGAGCAAGGTACATTCTCACTGCGATGGAGTAATTGACTCATTGGACAAAAGCGCAACCAATGAATGATTTCATGGGTGCAACTATCGCGAAGTTCCTATTTGAGCATGTACTGATGCAAATTTGGATGTCTGAAGATCTTGATGAGCGATCATGGTATGCACTTCCTGAATGAGACGTTCAGTGCATTAACGGAGGAACTTAGGTATATCACCAGAAGAGCACACCTTATCACCCACAAGCTGATGGGACAGTGAAGGCATTCAAAAAAGTGCTCGAAAACACACTAACCAAGGTTTTCAATGCTCAGCAAAGTGGTTGGGACATATGCATACCTGCAGTATTATGGGCTTATCAAACGACATACAAGAAGTTGTCTGGACAAACCCCTTTTAGGCATGTCTATGGTGTGGAAGAAGTAATGCCTATGGAATTCAACATGCCTAGTCTACACATAGAAGTTCTCATAGGTATGACGGATCGCTGAGTCCTGGAGGAGAGGCTCGTGCAACTGGATGGTTCAAAGAAGAAATATTTTTTGCTAGATTTCACCAGCAAGTCCAAAAGGAGCATGAAAGGGCATGGCATGATTGACACATCAAGCAAAACATTTAAGGTAAATGACCTGGTTTTGTTATATAATAGTAAGTTTGATAAATTTCCAAGGAAATTCAGGATACACTTGTTAGTGTTGGGTTGTGTTATATTCTTTCCACGACTAGCTCATGTAGTTAACCCGGGGGTTAGAAGGGGGGAGGATCCCCCCGTCGTTGCGTCGATTGCGTAGTGGGGGGAAGGGGGGGGTCATAGGGGGTTTGAGGGTTGCAAATAACCCCACTCTATGGGGTTCGAGGCAACACCCCAGAAAATTTTGGTTTTGGACCCTACGTTAGGTTGGGCGGACCTACCTATGGTTTTGTGCATGATTTTCACACATGATTTTGGACGTGATGGTTTTCGGTCCATGGTTTTGGACACAATGGTTTTCGGTCCATGGTATTGGATGCTTCAACATGTATAAATATGTATTGTAACATTGAAAGGAACAAAATGAAAAATCAAGCTGGTAGTCCCGATTTTGGGATCCAGGGGAAAATCTTTGTGTATATGTGTTTTATGTGTTATGCTCTCACATTGTTTATTTTATGTGTTTTAGAATTCGTATGCAGGTAATTTATGTATGGAGTTAAAACCTACATTTGGTATCAGAGTTGTTTTGGCTTCAAGGGGATGCCTTTGCTGCTGAGGGGTTTTGGTTGGGCCTGTGGTAGACCCTGTTTAGTGGGAGATTTGTGAGATCTATTCTAGTGGTGAAAGAAGATGGTGAGCAGTGGAAAGATAGAGATCGAAAAATTTAATGGCCAGAGTTTTGAGTTGTGGAAACTCAAGATGGAGGATCTGTTGGTGGATAAAGATCAGTGGGTCACGGTAGATCTGGGTACTAAACCAACGAGAGTGTCCGATGAATAATTAAAGAAGTTGGATCGGAAGGCAAAAAGCACAATACGATTATGTGTCTCAGATTTAGTATTGCTGAATGTATCACGGGAAGCTACGGCAAAGGCTTTGTGGGACAAGTTAGCGACTTTGTACCAATCTAAATCTTTGGTGAATAAATTGTTCCTACGAAAACGCTATATAACCTGATGATGAAAGATGGAGACTTGGTGACAGAGCATCTGAACGCATTTAATATTATGGTAAGTCAGTTAGAATCTGTTGATACTAAAATTTCAGATGAAGATAAGTGCATCAGTTTGTTATGTTCTCTACTAGATTCGTGGGATAGTCTGGTTATTGCAATAGGTAGCAATGTAACTGCCTTGCAATTTGATGAAATAATCTCATCCTTGCTGATGAAGAAGATGAGATGGAAAAATATGGAGAGCCAGAATGGTGATTCCTTTTCTGTATGAGGTCGGTCCCAGAATAGAAACAAAAATAAGTCATCAAGTGAGAGATCTAAATCTAGAGGGAGATCTAAATCTCAGGGAAAACCTGTAAAGGTGGTGTGAAGAAAATGCGGAAAGGAAGGGCACTACAAAAGGGACTATAAATCGAAAGCTCTCGATAAATGAAAGGGATCTGATGATGCTCCTTCTACAGAGGCAAAAACCACCTCAGATGAAGGTGGGAATGTGTACTTGGCTTCTTCAAGTACACATGTAGATCATGAGGCATGGTTAATTGACTCAGGTGCATCCTTTCACTTCACTCCCCATAGAGAGTGTTTCTGCAAGTATGAGAAATACGTTGGTTGTGATGTCTTCTTAGGGAATGACAGGAAGGCTAGAATCATTGGTTCCCTAAAAGTAAAGTTGAAGTTGCAAGGTGGAAGGGTTAGAACACTTCCAGGTGTTCTACATACTCCTACATTGGCTAGAAATCTGATTTCTGTAAATAAGTTGGATGATGCAAGTGTAAAAACTTTGTTCGAGAAGGATACCTGCAAGATGGTTCGGGGAGCACTGGTATTGATGGGAGGAGTTCATATTGGAAGTCTGTACAAGCTGCAAAGTAGCACGGTTCTTGATGGGTGAAACAATTATATGGTTACTGAAAGTGGAGCAGAAAATCTAGTGGTCTCTGGAGAGAAGACCATGTTGTGGCATTAAAGGCTTGCACATATTGGAGAGAAGGGCCTTCAAATACTTCATGGTAAAGGTATGGTAGAAGGTATGAGTAATATCTCTTTGGATTTTGATTTCTATGAAAATTGTGTATATGGGAAGAAAAATCAGGTGAGTTTCCCCTCTGGTGGGAAGAGGGTGAAACATATATTAGAGCTTGTGCATAGTGATGTGTTTGGACCTGTGAAAATTGCATCATTGGGTAAGTGTGTGTACTATGTATCATTTATAGATGAGTTCTCAAGGAATACATGGATATATTTCCTTAAGAAGAATTCTGAAGTCTTTGACAGGTTTAAAGAATTCAAGGTTCTAGTGGAAAACCAGACAGAGAAGAAGATAAAGGTGTTGAGGACAGATAATGGGGGAGAGTTTTGCAGTAAGGACGCTGAAGAATTATGTAAGATGTGTGGTATAACACGGTAGAAGACTACTCCATATACACCTCAGCAAAATGGAATTGCAGAAAGAATGAACAAGACATTGACTGAAAGGGCAAGAAGCATGCTCAGTGGTGCCGGGTTAGGATAGGAATTCTGGGCAGAGGCGGTGTTGACAACATGTTACCTGGTCAACATATCACCTTCATCAGTGTTGGAGGATAAAACTCCACAAGAGGTATGGGTTGGTAAGAAACCCTCTCTTTCACACCTGAGGGTATTTGTATGTGATGCATATGTACATGTTCCAAAGGAAAAACGAACCAATTTGGATAGTAAATCTGAAAAGTGCATCTTTATTGGGTATGAGGATGGTTTAAAGGGTTATTGGGTATCCGGATGGTTTAAAGGGTTATAAGATTTGGAACCCAGTAACAAAGAAGGTTGTGTACAACTAAGATGTGTTGTTCAGAGAGGTGAAAGATGTTATTAAACATGAAGCCCAACCAAAGGAACTTGAAAAGATAGAGTTGAGTTGAAGGAGGAAGAATTAGACTCTACAGCGAAGGAGGAATCAAAAGATGAAGAGCTACAAACTCTGAGTGTGAGAAGATTAGTTCAAGAAAGAAGGTAGCTAGAAAGGTATAGTCCATCTGCATTTTGTTCAAATTTTGCTTTATCTATTATTGATGATGATCCCAGAACTTTGAAGGAATCAGTAGATTCAGAGGATGGAAAACTATAGAAAGAGGCCATGGTTGATGAAATGGCATCTTTGCACAAAAATAAGGCTTGGGATATGGTGGAGTTTCCGGATGGAAGGAAACACATTGGTAGAAAATGGGTGTTCAAGAAGAAGACAAATGCAGAAGGAAAGGTGGAGAAATACAAAGCTCAGTTGGTAGCAAAAGGTTATTCCTAGGTGTCGGGAATTGATTTTGGTGATATTTTTTCTCCTATTGTCAAGGTAACTTTTATTAAATTACTTTTATCTATTGCTGCTACTTTTGATTTTGAGGTAGAACAGATGGATGTGAAGACAACATTTCTTCACGGGGATATGGAAGAGGAAATCTACATGAAGCAACTTGAAGGATTTGCGGTGAAGGGTACGAAAGAAATGGTATGCAAGTTAAAGAAGTCTCTATATGGGTTAAAACTGTCACCAAGGATGTGGTATCAGAAATTTGATACATTTATACGGGGACTTGGCTTCACCAGAAGAAAAGCAGATCACTATGTGTATTTTAAATTAATTGGTGACCATGTTGTTTATTTGGTCTTGTATGTGGATGATATGTTGCTGATTGGAAATGATAAAGAAATTATTGAGGATTTGAAGACCCAATTGTCCTCCAAATTCGACATGAAAAATCTTGGTGTTGCAAACTATATTTTGGGCATGGAAATTAAAAGAAATCAGGCAAAGAGGAAACTCTAGTTAAACTAGAACAAGTATGACGAGAAAATATTGCAGAGATTTAATATGCATGATAGTAAATTAGCGAAGGTTCCTATTGTTGGGTCTTGAAAATGTCATTCATTTCCATTACACTTTCACTATTATGTCCATTATATCACCTCCATTTCACTACTATGTCACTACATTCATCTCACTTTCATTATCATTGGGCCACATTTATGTTTTTCCATACTTTATTAATTCTTAGCATTTTTAAGTGAATTTGTGGTTAAAAATTAGAAAATAATGTGCATATGCTTATACCTAACAAGTGGGTTGAGATTGTTGACATGTGTAGGTCAAAATGAGGCTTCTAGAAGACCTTTATGTGGCATCCTAAGGCCAAATTCGAATTTGAGTGGAGAGTGCTAGGTCCATATAACACTAGTGATTACTCCATTACTATAGTAGTTGAATCCCTTATTAATATTGTTGTGCCCCTATTGTCCCCATATTGTTATTACTGTGCCCCATAGAATCCCTCTATTGTTATTTTTGTGCCTTTATATCATTATTGTTAGGTTGGTTGGGTTATATTGTGACTCCTTAGACTCCTATATATAGAAATGAGGTTTTGTCATTTGAATCATCAAAGAATCATTCATTTGTGTAATGTAAAGGAGGTTGCCCCCCCAAAGATGATGAATTCTAAGGCGTTAATCTACGTTTTCTATATTTTTGTGAGTTGGTTTCATAACTATGATATTAGAGCTTTGAATTCTAGGGTTTTGCTTCTCCAAATATGTCTTTGTGGCATTTTCGCTATACCTTTTTTTCTGCGACGTTTCAGAAGTAAAAAAAACCCATTTAAGATGAAATCACTGTGAACCTCGGGTCCGAATTTCAGAGCTTTTCGCACTATATTTGCAGAGATATGATCTGCGGAAGTTGGTCTTTTGCAGACTCTTGAATTACATTCCAAACAGGTGACCTGGGGAAAATCGTCATAACTTTCTCTCTGAGCATCGGATTGAAATTTTCTAAGAAGTTACGAAAATAGAACGGACTATAGTTTCTTGTATATATTTTTCAGAGCTAAAGGTCGAAATAAGGAGACGTGGCACGTCATACAAGTTCGCTCTACTGAACTAGTCTATAATCATGTCGCTGTGGGAGATTTCGCATAACTCATTCTTGGAGAATCCAATTGGGATCAGACTGGTGGCATTGGAAAGAGGAAATAGAGGGCTACTATAGGTCACAATTTCAAAACTGGATAATCTGAAATTACAGAGATACATAAGAGGAAATATCAAGCTCCTACAAAGTGAAAAAAGGTGTGTAGATTTTTTTAAATTTTTGCTTAAGCTTGGTTTGAAAAATTATTTTGAAGGAATTCATAGGGCATAGTAGAGCATTATTATTGGTAACTTATTCCCCGAGGAAAGAAAATGTAAACACCTAGTAAGCAACCTGAAAGCTCTAGCATGACTCGTGAATAAGAGGAAGAAATGCTACATGATATATCAAAATTACAAGACCAAGTGCAACAAATTTCACTCTCACAAAAGCTAATAGAATCTAAGATAGATGGCGTGGAATCTAAGATAAAGGGCGTGGAAGCTAAGATGAATGGTGTGGAAGCTAATATTGACAATTTGAAGATAGATTTGACAAATTTTCTACAAGAAATACTTATTAAGGGTGAAAGGGTAGTAAATGAAACTCATGATGCGAACAAAAGAAATGTTAATCATGATTTCATAGACTCTAATGTTGGATCGAAGACCCACCATATTCCAAAAATCAATATGAGAAAGTTTGATGGCAAGGATCCCACAACATGGATATTACAGATGGAGCAATTTTTTGATCTCAATAATGTGCAAAACACACAAAAGGTACGTATTGAAACTTTATATTTGGAACCAAATTAGTTTGTATGGTATCAATGGCTTTGCTCTCGTAAACAAATTATTACTTGGGAAATTTTACGGAAGAATTGACATCACATTATGAGGATACAAAAAGCAACATTTTTTTTAGCCATTTGATAAGTCTCAAAAAAAAGGGTTCAAAATGGAGCACATTGAGGAGTTCCAAAAATTGAACATAAGGGTAAAAAAATATTCTAGAGGAGCATAGGATTGATGTGTTCATAGGGACTTTAAAGGATAATATCCAACATGATGTTCGTCTTTGGAAACCTGATTCATTAGAGAAGGCATTCAAGTCAGCAAAAAAAATGGAAAGCAAAATTATGGCAACCGGGAAGCATACCACTCACAACTATAAAGATGGAAGTGTTGTTGCCCCTAGTCTTCCACAACCTATAAGATTGACACCACAACAATTGGAAGAAAAAAGAGCAAAAGGGATTTGTTATAGTTGTGATAGTAAATACACTAAAGGTCATAAGTGTGCTGAGAATAAATTATTCTACATAGATTGTGAAGAGGAAGAAGAAAACAAGCAAGAAAGGTCAAAAGAAGAGGATATACTCCAGGAACAAAGCCTAGATAAAGAAGAAATGAATCTGACCATATCTTGTAATGCATTGGCTGGAATTACCACTCCTCAAACCATCAAGATAGAAGGACAAATCAAGAAGAAAAACGTAATAGTGTTGATTGATTCAGGAAGTACCCACAATTTTATTCATTGTAAGGTAGCAAAAGAATTGAATTGCTTCATATATCCAGCACCAGAGTGTCAAGTGATGGTTGCAAATGGAGGAACAATAAATTGCTCTGGAAAGTGCCATAATATCAAGCTATCCATGGGAGAATATGTATTGACTAGCCCAATGCTTTCCATTCCAATGGGAGGTGTTGATGTTGTACTAGGAGTCCAATGGCTACAATCCTTGGGTACAATAGCTTTTAATTTTCAAGAATTTTTCATGAAATTTTATACGGAAGGAAATGAAGTTGAATTAAGGGGTATTGCAGGAAAACTAGGAAAGATAATCAGCTCTAATGGTATGACAAAGCTTCTAAAAAGGAACAAAGATGTGTAATTGCACAATTATGTTCACTAGATGTTTCCACATCGAAATCATCTATTTCTCTAGATCTCCAAAAAGTATTGGACAATCATTCCAAGGTATTTGAGACTCCCAAAGGTCTCCCACCTATCCATGATCATGATCATGCTATTCATCTGATTTCAAGAAGTGTTCCTCCAAACATCAGGCCGTACAGATATCCCTATGCCCAAAAGAGTGAAATTGAACATATGGTTGCAGAAATGCTAGAGGCTGGCATAATTCAGCCTAGACAAAGTTCTTTCTCTACTCTAGTAGTATTGGTGCATAAGAAGGATGGATCATGGCGCATGTGTCCGGATTATAGGGAGCTCAACAAGCTCACTATTAAAGATAAGTTTCCCATTCCTGTCATTGATGAATTATTGGATGAATTGCATGGATCAATTTACTTCACCAAGTTGGATCTTCGTTCAGGATATCATCAAATCGAAATCAAGACTAAAGACATTTCGAAAACAGCATTTAGAACTCATGAGGGTCATTATGAATTTTTGGTCATGCCTTTTGGCCTTACCAATGCACCTTCTACATTTCAAGGTTTGATGAATTCCATTTTCAAACCCTTAGAAAATTTGTGTTAGTATTTTTTGATGATATACTAATCTATAGCAAGTCTTGGAAGGATCATGTTGAACATTTTGACAGGGTGCTACAACTATTGGAGGAGAAACAATTATATGCAAGAAGATCCAAATGTTTCTTTAGAGTACAAGAGGTGGAATATCTGGGTCATATTGTATCTCATGAAGGAGTTAAGGTAGACCCTAGCAAAATTAAAGCCATTAAGGAATGGAAAATCCCCACATCCATAAAGCATCTGCGAGGATTTCTTGGGTTGACAGGGTATTATCACAAGTTTGTTAAGAATTATGGGAGAATAGTGGCACCTCTAACAACATTATTGAAGAAAGATGCATTTTCATGGACTCCAGAAGCAACAAAGGCCTTCGAACATCTTAAAGAGGCAATGTGCCAAGCACCGTCTTAGCTACACCAGACTTCACAAAAACCTTTATTGTGGAATGTGATGCTTCAGGAAATGGAATTGATGTTGTTCTAATGCAAGATGAAAGACCCATTTCTTTTGAAAGTCGTCCAATCAAGGGAAAGTTTTTACACAAATATATTTATGAGAAGGAAATGTTGGCAATACTACATGCACTTAAGAAATTGCGACCCTACCTAATGGGAAGACCCTTCAAGGTAAAAACGGATCATGATAGCCTTAAATACTTTTTAGAACAAAGATTATCCTCTGAAGAGAAACAAAAGTGGGTCACAAAGATGTTGGGTTATGACTTTGAAATCATCTACAAAAAAGGGAAGCAAAATGTTGTGGCAGATGCACTCTCAAGAAAGGATGAGGATGTGGAAGCATTGTTGTGCGCCATTTCTATTATCCAACCAGATTGGATAAATGAAGCAAGGGAGGAATGGAAGAATGATGAAGAAGTGTGGGCACTTATTCGAAAGTTACAAAAGATTCCAGTACATCTAATACATTTAGCTAGAAAAATGATTCATTATGGTACAAAGATCGCTTATACCTCTGTAAGAATTCCCAACTCAAACAAAAGATTCTTATGGAATTGCACACTTCTCCCTTAGGAGGGTACTCAGGATTTTTAAAAACTTACCATAGGGTTAAGAAGGAATTTTTTTGGGATGGCATTAAATTAGATATTCAAAATTTTGTGGCAAAATGTTTGGTTTGCCAACAAAATAAAGTTGAAACAATTAAGACCCTGGGTCTATTACAACCTCTATCCATTCCAAGCCAACGTTGGGAGGAGGTTTCAATGGATTTTATCATAGGTTTACCTAAGTTTGAGGGAAAGAGTGTCATCATGGTGGTAGTTGATAGACTTACCAAGTATGCACACTTTTGTGCATTATCACATCCATTTAAAGCCAGTACAGTTTCTATTGCATTTATGGAAACAATTCAAAAGCTACATGGAAACCCAAAGATTATTGTAAGTGACAGAGATCCCATTTTCACTGGAAATTTTTGGACATAATTATTTTCTTGTCTCGGTACTAAATTAGCTCATAGCTCATCTTATCGTCCTCAACTTGATGGGAAAATTGAGATAGTAAACAAATGTTTGGAAGTATATCTTCGTTGCTTTGTATCTGATAAACAGACACAATGGGTCAAATGGTTGCCTCTAGCTGAATGGTGGTATAACACTTCCTTCCATACAGCAACAAAAATGACCCCATTTATGGCACTTTATGGATATCAGCCACCATCCATCACATCATATTTAAGAGAAAATTTTAAGGTTCAAGCAGTGGAACATCACATCGAGCATCAACAACAAGTCCTCCAACTCTTAAAGGATAACCTCATGTTGGTGCAGAATAGAATGAAACAACAGGCAGATCAACATCGCAGCGAAAGAAGTTTTGATGTAGGTGATTGGGTGTTCTTGTAGCTACAACCATATAAACAAATGTCCCTCAAGCAAGCTAAGAAGGATAATAAATTATCACCAAAGTATTATGGTCTGTACAAGGTGTTGCAAAAGATTGGTACTATGGCATACAAATTGGAGCTTCCTACAGCTTCTCGATTGCACCCAGTTTTCCATGTTTCATGTTTAAAGAAGGTTATAGGTGACAAGCTCCCAGTTCAAACAATATTGCCAAAACTTGATGACGAAAGAAAAATTATATTGGAATCGGAAGCAATCATAGAAACAAGAACTTGACAGCTACAAAATCGATCAATTTCGAAGTATCTCATCAAGTGGAAGAACTTATCCGCTAAAGATTCCACATGGGAGGTTAAGAATTTTATACAGAAACATCCAGAACTACTCAAGCATTGAGGACAACACTTTTTTGAAGAAGAGGGGCATGTTAGGTCCATATAATATTAGTGACTACCCCATTACTATGGTAGTCATATCCCTTATTAATATTGTTGTGCCCCTATTGTCCCCATATTGTTATTACTGTGCCCCATAGAATCCCTCTATTGTTATTTTTGTGCCTTTATATTATTATTGCTAGGTCGGCTGGGTTATATTGTGATTCCTTAGACTCCTATATATAGAAAGGAGGTTTTTTCATTTGAATCATCAAAGAATCATTCATTTGTCTAATGTAAAGGAGGTTTCCCCCTTCAAGAGGCTGATTTCTAAGGCTTTAATCTATCTTTGCTATATTTTTGTGAGTTGGTTTCATAACAGAGAGAATCATGGGATCATGAGGATATGTGTCACATCTCCTAATTGTATTGAAACTCTAAGAAGACATGTGTCTTATCAGTTCCTATTTTGATTAGGACTCTAGAGGTAGAGGGAGAGATTCATGGACTCTCATTAATGAGATGGCTTCTCATCTTTTTGTATAAATAGGAGATCTCTCTCCTTCATTTGTTAGCTTCGTTTTTAGTTCTTTATCTTGGAGTTTGTAGTTCTTCCTTGATGGCTTTGGAAAGCTTTGGAGAGGTTTGTTGTACTTTGTAATTTTGAAGAATTTGAATAAAGCTTTGATGTTCTCAACATGGAAGGAGATGTGAAGTAGATGTCATGGAGCACATTAGAATGTAAGGTAGAGTAGATTTTGTTTTGAAGTTTTGCTTTGATTTCATTCAAGTATGTTATTTGATTGCTTTCATGTTTGATAACTTAGAGTTTCCATTCATGCAATTTTAATTCATGCAAGTGTGTTCAACCGGTTGATTGTAGATTAGCTTTTCTTTACATGTTCTTGTATTTGCTTATTAGTTTTTTCTCGAGCTTTTTAATGTAGTTTTTACATCAAGTGGTAATATGAGACTTGCTTCCTCTGTTGTACTTTAGCTTTTAATTCAAGTTGTTATGCTTTGATTTTAGTGAGATTTGTTTATTGTTTTTTTAGATAGTTTAGATATCAATTTCTTCATGCTACATGATGTTATCTCCGGTGCCTTTAGCTTAACCCTGTTTTATAAGTTAATTGGTGAGCTATCAGATTATTGGTGAAGTAATTTGATTTTGTTTTCATTAGTTTGCAAGTAGATAATTTAGATATTAGTTCTTTATGCTACATGGCGTTATCTTCGGTGCCTTTAGCTTAACACCGCCTTAGAAGTTAATTGGCGAGCTATCGGATTGTAGGTGAAGTAATTTGATTTTACTTTCATTAGTTTGCAAGTAGATAATTTAGATATTAGTTCTTTATGCTACATGATGTTATCTCCAGTCCCTTTAGCTTAACCCTGTTTTAGAAGTTAGTTGGCGAGCTATCGGATTGTAGGTGAAGTAATTTGATTTTACTTTCATTAGTCTGCAAGTAGATAGTTTAAATTTCATTCTTTCATGTCCTATGATGATATTTCCGGTGTCTTTAGCTTATCCCCGTTTTAGAAGTCAACTAACGAAATATTGGAATTATGGATGAAATCAGTGACTAGTTTCCAGCTTCTTTATTTTTGGTTTTGAGTGCAGTAGTTTAGATTTTATTTCTGTAATTATATCGACAGCAGAGATAGTAACCTCATGTTCAGTACTTCATCTTTTGCTTGATTTAAGTAGCTGCATGTTTACACTTTTGTTCAAGTTATGATTTTATAAATAGCATGTTTTGAGATCTTTGAAGTGCTAAGTTTGGAAATTACCATAAGAGGCATAAACCTTGTCTTAAATTCTACATCCATACTTGAACTTTAAAAGTATTATTAAGACCTTAGAATAGGATCTCCATTTCCATTAGACACTTTAGGAGACAAACAAGAACAAAACCCCAAAAATAACATAAACTATAAAACAACGAAGTAAGAAAAAAGGTTAACTAAGCACATATGGTGCACCACACTTCATTAGTTTACGATACCCGGATTGATAATTTATGTAGAGAAATTTAAGACGTTAAATTGACTAGACATTTTGGCGCCATTGCTGAGGAAGTGTAATTAGGAGAACTTATTTCTTACATCTAAAAGAATTAATAATTTCTTGAGTATGCTCTTCTCTTGCACTTTGTGTGATCTGGAGGATCAGAAAAAGAATTGTTATGTTAAAAAGAAAAAAGAGAGAGAAAAAGGGGACAAAATAAACTTCGTCATTTCATTTGATTCAATAAAAAAAAATGAAACCCAACTACTTTGATAGTTTCAACTATTGGAAATAATACTGAGAGGGGGGGGGGGTGAATCAGTATTATCTAATTCTTTTGCAAATCTTCCTTATTTGTTCTTTGAATTATTTATGCATGTCAGTACCATAAAATAATGAGCATGAACAAGGAAAACAGATAGTCACACCAAACAACACAAGATGTAAGGTGGAAACCCAATGTGGGTGAAAACCACCTGCTGCAATATGTCTCTATCTTCTTTCAAATTAGAAACTTCTTTTACAATGGTTTTGTACTGGTGCGGTCCTTTACCAGTACGCAGGCTGCAACCTGCAGAGAGCTACAACTCTCTCTCGCTTTCCAGTCCCTCCTAGAAGGGAGCTACAACCCTCTACTTCTTTTCATAAAGCATCAAATGATCACCAAGTACATATCAGTTACAGTCCACTACAGTTATCAGATCAGCAATAACAGAACTAACCCAGAACACCTTATCAACAGAGAAATTCAATCAACAGAACATCTTAATACAGAGACGCAACTTTCCCTTCTGTGACCTGCGTATAGACGCAGTTCACCTTCTGCTTTCCTGCGATCACCAGCAGAGATCCTTCTGCTGCGCTGTGTGCCCACGCACTGTTCCTTCAACTGCTCTGCGTCCTGTTGCTTCAGGGACGCACCCAAAAACACTATCGCTCCGCATCTTGTTGCTGCAGGGACGCACCCAAAGACACTATCGCGCCGCGTCCTATTGCTTCAGGGACGCACCTGAACCTTGGTCACCCTGCGTCCCCACGCAGATCTCCAGTTACTGAACTGCGTCCCAGACGCACCTAAAATTCGTCTACCCTGCGTCCCCATGCAGGTATCCTCCTACTGCACTGCGTCCCGACGCACTTACCTTTCACTGTACCTGCGTCCCTTCGGGTATGAATGATTTCAAGACTTTAAGTGTAACCCAAACAGTCAGATCTACAGATCTGATCTTGTGCCAAAGAGATCTCAGTCCTTCAGTAGATTCGCCTTTTAGATCTAGACCAGATCTCACCTCATAAGATATTCAACCAAAGACATGCTCAATCCAAATGATCTCCTTTGCTTTATATAGGCAAGCTCCTCCTCAAAACATGGAACAATACCACGAGCCGACACCATAATAACACAATACCGTCGGCTAGATACCAAGAGTAAAACACAAGAAACCCCCACGTGAGCTTTTCACTGCCTAGAAATGTGTGCACTGGGTAGACGCACCTCCTGAACAGCTGGCCAGCGTCCTGGGACACGGTCCCTGCATGGTGTACCTGCGGGTACGCACCTTCTGAACTGATATCCTGCGTCCTTCTTAATTTTTCATAAATTGAGAGCCTTGTCATGGGAGTTGCCATCAAGTACAACATCTGTAACATATAGCCATACCAGAAAACATAATGCCAACAATCTCCCCCTTTGGACTTGATGGCAACCTTACAAACTTCATCTTCATTCTCCCCCTTTGACATCAAGGGCGAAGGGGTATGCTCCCCCTAAGGTCATGCTCCCCCTGAAAAAGAACCAGATTTGCAACAAAGAACCATAATCCACCATGAAAGAGATAGAGACATATTGCAGCTATTTCCAAGATCTCCTTTTGACCATCCTCCATAATGCCAACAATGCATTATATGCTCCCCCTGAACCTGTGAGCCAACCATGACTGAACCATTTCCTGAGTCTGTTCTGCTCCCCCTGAGCCTGAGCCAACCATGACTGAACTTGAGTCTGTTCTGCTGCCCTTTCTTCATATACGCGACTTTGCAGCCTGTAACTCGCGTATATACGCGACTTGTCTTCATTATATCAGCGTATGCAAGATGGAATACTGAATTTCATCACTTTCAGATTCCCCTGTGTCTGTTATGTCCGCTGTTTGAATTATGCCACACCTTTCTGTCTCTGTCTTCTTCAATTCCTGCAACTGTGATGATGTATGGTCCTTCTGTTTTGAATTTTGAAATCTGCTCCTGCATTCCCTTGCTTTATGCCCATAGTTGTTGCATGTATAACACCTTACATTTTTCATGTTCCTTCTATCACAGTCAATTGCTTTATGTCCATATGCATTGCAGGCAAAGCAATATCCTCTGAAATACCTGGGATGCGATGATCTTTCTTGAACCATTCTACTTCTACATCTGGCTGCAACATGTCCAAGATTATGACATACATAACATTCAACATTTTTCAGTGGAGAAAATAATCGTCTATCACGTCCATAGTTAGGAGTAAAGGATCTTCCTTGAGGAATTTCTTTCCTTGGTTGTTCCTTGTTGAGAATTTCAGATTTCTCATTAGAGTTTCTTGCCTCACCTTGTGAACTAGATTCACCTTCAACATATTCATGAAAACCAAGACCAGTCTTGATAGCAGGAGACCTTTGACTATTAAGAATATCATCCAAGACTTTAGTACTATCTTGAAATCGTAAAAGCTTATCCTTTTCTTCTATTTTACCTTTCAAGATATTTACCTCAACTTGATGTTGTTCTTCCTTTTTCAGATATTGATTCCTTAGGTCTTCTTCAGCTTTTCTTCCTTCTTCCACTTGTCGCTTTAGTTTGGTCACTTCATGTTCTTGATCTTCAAGATCTTCTCTGTTCTGTTCTCTTGATTTTTTAAGATCTTCTTTTAGAGAGAGGATCTTTGATTCAAGTCTCTGAATAGTTGTACTCTGATCCTTTACTATATCCTGCAATTGCTCCCTTACCCTGATTTCTGTCTCCAATTGTTCTTTTAATTTTGCAACTTCTTCAGTTTCTGCATTCTTCTCTTCATGTGCCATGAGACTTTTAATATCTTCGCTATTATTGGATGAAGCATTCTTCTTCTTATGTGCCATGAGACTTCTAATATCTTCACTATCATTGAGTGAACTTTTAATATGGGTATAATAGCTTCTACCATCTTCTTCAGATATCTTTCCTTTGTTATGAGGACATCTAGCAGCATAGTGACCAACTCTACCACATAGAAAACATTTGAAAGGTAGCTTACCTTTGAACCGTCCAGTTCCCCGTTCAAGATTTTTGACAAAATTTACCTCATCTTCTTCCTCTGACACTTCGAATGCGGCCTCTGGTGGTACCTCTTGTCGCATTTCAAAAGCAGTTAAGATCCCATGAAGTTGTGACATGGTGATTTTTTGCACATTCTCCTTTTCTTCTATGGCAGATACTTTAGAATCAAATTTAGCAGACAGAGATCTCAAAACTTTTTCAACTAAGACAACTTCCTCAAATTCTTCACCTAGACCCCTCATACAATTCACAATCTCATCCATACGCAGGAAATAATTAGCTATGCTTTCATTATTACGCATCTTAAGAGTTTCATACCGGATTCTGAGAGTTTGAAGCTTTGCTCTTTTTACCTGATCATCTCCTTCGTAGCTTGTGACGATTTTGTCCCATATTTCCTTAGCTAATTTGAAGTGCATGATCTTCATAAATTCTGATTGAGTCAAACTACTCAATAGGACAGTAACGGCTTTGGCATTGAGCTCATATTGATTTTTCTCTGCTGGATCTGTAGGAGTTGCTGATGGGAATTTGTATCCTCCTTCTACGATTCCCCAAACTTCTGCTCCAAGTGATTGTAGATATGCAGTGGTTCTTATCTTCCAGTGAGTAAAATTGTTCCCGTCAAAGACTGGTGGCCTGATGTGTGCCTCTCTTTCTGGGTTAGCCATTCTGATGGATCTTTTCCTTCAAGCGATTAAGCTTCCTCTGAAAGGACCTGCTCTGATACCAATTGTTGGAAATAATACTGAGAGGGGGGGGTGAATCAGTATTATCTAATTCTTTTGCAAATCTTCCTTATTTGTTCTTTGAATTATTTATGCATGTCAGTACCATAAAATAATGAGCATGAACAAGGAAAACAGATAGTCACACCAAAGAACACAAGATGTAAGGTGGAAACCCAATGTGGGTGAAAACCACCTGCTGCAATATGTCTCTATCTTCTTTCAAATTAGAAACTTCTTTTACAATGGTTTTGTACTGGTGCAGTCCTTTACCAGTACGCAGGCTGCAACCTGCAGAGAGCTACAACTCTCTCTCGTTTTCCAGTCTCTCCTGGAAGGGAGCTACAACCCCCTACTTCTTTTCATAAAGCATCAAATGATCACCAAGTACATATCAGTTACAGTCCACTACAGTTATCAGATCAGCAATAACAGAACTAACCCAGAACACCTTATCAACAGAGAAATTCAATCAACAGAACATCTTAATACAGAGACGCAACTTTCCCTTCTGTGACCTGCGTATAGATGCAGTTCACCTTCTGCTTTCCGGCGATCACCCGCAGAGATCCTTCTGCTGCGCTGCGTGCCCACGCACTATTCCTTCAACTGCTCTGCGTCCTGTTGCTTCAGGGACGCACCCAAAAACACTATCGCGCCGCGTCCTGTTGCTGCAGGGACGCACCCAAAGACACTATCGCGCCGCGTCCTATTGCTTCAGGGACGCACCTGAACCTTGGTCGCCCTGCGTCCCCACGCAAATCTCCAGTTACTGAACTGCGTCCCGGACGCACCTAAAATTCGTCTACCCTGCGTCCCCACGCAGGTATCCTCCTACTGCACTGCGTCCCGGCGCACTTACCTTTCACTGTACCTACGTCCCTTCGGGTATGAATTATTTCAAGACTTTAAGTGTAACCCAAACAGTCAGATCTATAGATCTGATCTTGTGCCAAAGAGATCTCAGTCCTTCAGTAGATTCGCCTTTTAGATCTAGACCAGATCTCACCTCATAAGATATTCAACCAAAGACATGCTCAATCCAAATGATCTCCTTTTCTTTATATAGGCAATCTCCTCCTCAAAACATGGAACAATACCACGAGCCGACACCATAATAACACAATACCGTCGGCTAGATACCAAGAGTAAAACACAAGAAACCTCCACGTGAGCTTTTCACTGCCTAGAAATGTGTGCACTGGGTGGACGCACCTCCTGAACAGCTGGCCAGCGTCCTGGGACGTGGTCCCTGCATGGTGTACCTGCGGGTACGCACCTTCTGAACTGATATCCTGCGTCCTTCTTAATTTTTCATAAATTGAGAGCCTTGTCATGGGAGTTGCCATCAAGTACAACATCTGTAACATATAGCCATACCAGAAAACATAATGCCAACATCAACTATCCAAGATTGACTGGTTATGGTTTGTAGTGGTCTTCAAAACAATGTGTCCTATTTTAATAAGATTATGTAAATTAGCTGTGGAATGCAGCCTGATTCCGTAGCTAACAGTGAATTTCACAGCTAATTCCAAGGTTTAGCAGGTTACAGGCATCCAATGAAGAAACTGACCACATGGGCATCTCAAGAATCATCCCGACATGGATCCTATCCTAGTCACCCAACCCATATTGATAAAAAAATCATCTTAAGACCTTAGTCAAACTCTTGTTTTTAGCATATTTACCTTGAAGTCTTTGCTACCTGGAATTGAAAATCATTAATCATTATTATAAAATTTCACAATTTTAGAGAAGAAAAGAAAGGAAAACAATCTATGGCTATCTTCAATCCTAGCTTTCACTGTGGCCTCAGTAGAAAATTTGCATTCCTGTTTGAGCTTTGGCCTTGAAACAAACCTACAAAAGCATTTAAAAAATAAAAACAATAAAAAATAAAAACCTGCAGCTCTCTGGAGTTAACTAAGATCGACTCAAAATAATTATGCTGTAGCTTGGAATAGAGTGCGTTATCTATTTGGCAGAATTCATGACAGGAGACGTCACAATGTTGGTGAATTGCAACCATGGCTTCCACACAGAATGTGTAGACAAATGGATTCATTCTAACTCTTCCTGATATTGTCTTCACTTTGGCTCTAAAATAAGGGGAAAGCACATTCAAATCAACAAATTATATGACAAGCTCAAATTCATAAACCAAGAACTTCTCAGGAGTCTGGCATAATCATCGACTTAGAGTTTTGGGTTAATCTATTTATAATTCCTTGATCAAATTATTCTGAGAGTGCACCTCTGTTTGAAGTAATGCTATACCAGAGGAAGGGAAGGAAAGCCAGTCAAGCCAAAAACTAAACCATCTTATGCTACAGCAGTTGATTTTGTTCTTGATCCAGTTGTTGATGAAGCAGTTATTCTCTGTGCTGAAAATTGCAAAACTACCCGTAGCTCAACATGTGAAAGACTTAGTTTGTTTCTACAAAAACATGGGATAGTTACTATAGAATATCTTCACTTGCTGCCACTGGTTACTGTAGATATTGCAAACCTTAAGAAAACACATTTGCCACAGCAATTAAGAAAAATGCAGAACAGTAAAAATGTCAAACTTTAACTGCATGATTTGGCCAAATAAAAATGAATTAGGAAAAAATAAATCATGGGTTTCTTCGACAATAGGGTCAGTTAGATAACCCAAAAATGGTTCTGAGAAATTCATAGCAGTTTCTGAGAATTTTTTGGTTCTCTAAAGCCTCTTTTTGCATGCTGCATGAAGAAAAACGAATTTGAATTAATGAACAGGCTGTTGATTTAATTTGGCGTGCTTGGAGAGGGGAATTCTAATTTGGGAATCAATTGTATGCTGGAATTCAATCTTACTCCACCATGTCTCCTACCTTTAATGCCTCCCATCTTTAACTTGCACTTCATTATTACACTGTTTAATGGCTGATTACATGACTTATCCCAATTGAACACAGCTCTTCACAACCCAATCGATATACGTGGCAAAGATGAAGAGGTTGAGTGTGGTGCTGAGGCAGGAGGAGAACACGATGTTGATCTTTCATTTGTCAACCAAACTTCTCCAACACTCTGTTAACTCTCACTCTGTTTTTTTTACATATTTTTTTTCGCGTACAGGCATTCTGTCTCATATACCTTGAAGCACACTATGTTTCCACAAATCTTATGCATACAACCACTCCATTTTTCATATACCCTCCATGATTCATTCTCATATCCATCATCTTCTTTCCACAGTACTCTGATATTCTGTTTCCGTCACTATAAGTGTTTTGATTCATATGCCTCTACCATTTACAGCGTTCCTACACGTAGACAATGAATAAAATTTTTGAAAATAGCAAAGAAGCTCATGAATAATTAGTCCTATGCACCAGCTGCGGTCTTGGGCTTTCTTCTTGGTACTTGGCTACACCAGGGTTATGATCAATTGGATAGCCAAAATATCCTTGGAACAGGAGGTCTCATCACGAGCCAGCCTAATCACTTTTGCTACATCCCAGTGAATGACAGTGTGGTTATCTGGTTACCATGCCAGCACAGTGATATTTTTTGTAGAACAACACTGGAACTCTCCATTTATAAATTGAGAATCCTGGCTCATACGGGTTAAAAAGCAACCTTGCCGAGGCTATGTATGCTTGCTGGCAGCAGAGGCTCTGCTTATGGTATTGAAGTTATATCTTATCGTCAATTATTACTATAATACCCTTTTCTTATTCTCTCCTTTTATTAGAGAAGTTATTTCCTTAATTTTTCCCTTTTTTGAACCTTTACATATGAGAAATTGTTTTCTGATCAATCGCATCATTTTCAGCTAGAATACCATCCACAAAGTATCTTTTTGACATATTGTTGTCATTTTTTTTTTTCGCATAACTTATTATCAATCCAAAGCATCCTATCTCTTATTCATAACTATGTTTACACACTCTGCTCTCATTATAACCATAACTCTCACCATCCTGTCATTGATATGTGTACTCTGCTTCATTTACTGTCGTATTGTTCATTCCCTTGCCTTGCTGTCAGCACAACACCTTTCATATGGTTTATGGTCATGGAATCCATTTTCCAATTGGAGGGGAGAATGTATGCTTTATGGGATAGCATGCGATATAATTACTGAACTCTGTCATAACTTGATGATTTGAAAAAATATTGGTATTGCATTTATACAAAAGTTTTTCCAATTGAAATTCTTGCATGCATCTTATCTGTTGCTATTCAAAACTAACATAGTGGATTCAAGAAAATTGCATGCCGAATAGCGAATTGTTTATAGGAGAACAACAAGTATGGGCGGAATTCTATTCATAGCACGACCACACTATTGCAACTAATAGAAGAGGCTCGAGAAACTCGCAAATGAGAACAATTGTTCAAAAATGATGTGCTTGCCTAGATTCCACATTTTTCATTTCTTTCAGTATCCTATCAGCCTATATCAGCTTCAACAAATGCCAGTCCATACATGTCATTCCATATTTTTCTTTTCAGAGGTAAAAATTGAGGTAAAATAGCATAATTTTCTGATTTATTATGAATTTAGGAGAATTTTATGAAAATCCATTGAGCATTATTTACCATCATTCATTCCACATCTTTATCACTTCTCATTTTTCAAAGACATAGATTCTTTCAGTTTGGGGGAGTGTTCCTTTGATCTATTTATTTATTATGACCATGCCATTCATATTCTTTATCATCCATTGATCTTCTTATTCATTCTCAACACCTCTCTTATTCCATGTTGTTTTACACCAAGCATAGATGTCGACAGATGGTAGCGACCACCTCAATTTCTTTTCTAGCATTGCATGAGGGCATTCTAATTCTCCAGTTTGGGGGAGGAATCGCTACACAAGATGAATGTTTTCTACTTTCTTTCTTATTTAAGGCATACAATTTCATTTTTATACAGTGTAGAAATTGATTGGTGTATATCTTTAAAACTATGAACTGAATTCTTGTGATTTTTGGATAACAAAGAGATATCATTAAAATACGCAAACCCAAAAAATTTCAAGTTAAATTAGTTTATCAAATTTCAGATATCATGCACTGTCACCTACAGCCATTTTGCTTATATCTCATGATCCCTGCATCAAAACGATCTGATTTTTGGATCATTGAAACATTAATAAAGTAGAAATCTACCTGAAAAATTTCAGCAAAATCTGGTTTGTAGTTTTTGAGAAAATGGTTAATGGAGTTTGTTGTTACCTATATCATATTTCGCTGCAACTTCATATACATATAGTTGAATGTCAATGTAAAAAATTTTATGCTTTCATCAACGTTACTAAAATTGTATATTCATTATTTGAGGAAGAATTCATTTGTTCCATCCATTTCATGAGTTGGGATGAACAATTTTTGTATTATTGTTTGGTTAATACAAAGTCTTTGGGTTGCATGAGGAAATGCAATATGTTCAGTTTGGGAGTATGTTGGGCTGCTAGTTTGTCATTATTATTATCACTCTTTAATGCCTATTTCATCTATTTCTACCATTCTTTATCGCATCATTTATCATGATTTATCATATAATTTCATTTTATAATTATTTATGCTCTTATGGATAAATATTATTTCTTCTCCTTTATTTTTAATAAATTGATGATTATTATGCATGATTTTACCAATGATGGTTTTGTTAGGCCCTATACTAGTAGTATAGGGCAGTATTATAGGGCCTAATAGGTTTATTAATAAATTTGTTGTAACATCACTCACCATTTTAGCCTCCAAGATATTTTCCAGATTGCAGATTTGATCTCCAGCTCATCAAGAAATATTCCAACTCAGAAATTCGTTGGAATAATAAGTGACAATTTTTCATTGGACGTTTTGGGCAAATGGAGAAGAATCTGGAAAGTCTGAAACACGCGTTTTGTTTAGAACATACCGTATTAGTTTTGTATTGAACAATTTTCCCAAATTCTGTCATTATTAAGAGAAAGGGAGGGTTCTATGAAGACATTTTTCTCATATTCACTGTTGCGGCTGGTTTCCAAATTATCTCAGTTGCAATACCAAATTTGACCTATTCCTGTTGAATGCCGATGAAAAGATATTTCAGATATGATCTTGTTGATCAATTTGTTGTGAAAAATCCAATTTTGTTTTGGGAATCATTTTGTAATCATATCTATTGTAACTTCTCTCTACTCTTTATGTATTTAAATGAGAACAGAGATCAAAGAGGGGGATCAATCCTTGTTATTTCAAACTCTAATTTTAATTTACAGACTTGTGTTGTTAAGAGAATGTGATCATATTGTAATGTCACTCAAGTTCATTGATTAATATATAATTTGAGGTTGTTGTTCATTCACCTTATTTGAAGTAGCTCAACAGCATTCACTTGCAACTAACAGCTCGACCTCTGATGGATTAAGCTGCTTCTCTGTATTATATCTTTCTAACTTCTGCAAGTTTGATTAATTTGTTAATTTTCCCAACTTCTACGCTTTTTAATGTCTTTCTGTATTGAAGGAATATATGTGCTTTATATGATTTACAGCACTGCCATTTGATTCAGTTTACATTCAATGCAGATTAAGTTACTTAGATAATTATTTGGATTGATTTAATAAACTGTAAAGAGTTTGGTTATTGCTATTTAACTCTCATATTGATATCATTTCCATCTGGATTGCTTCGTAGAGATTGAGTATGATTTATATTGAATCAACTAGGAAGAGATGATTTATTGCAACTATGCTCTTGGTTGATGTTATTGTTGATTAATTTGGTTGTGTGAGATTTGGTTATGATTTCAGCAAAGGTTTGAGTATTGAATCTTAGATGTCATATTTCCTTTAATTATTGCAATTTGAGTTTATTAGATGCATCCATTTACTCTTGTATCAAAGATCTATACTTCCTTTTAAGAACATTACTCTCTGAGATTATAACATGCATATATTGTGTACACTCTTAGAATAAAAAGACTTGCCTGGGTTGATGATTAATGTGAGGTAATTAGGAGTTTTAAAAGACACCTTTTAGCATCCAACACTGTGGTTGATTCGGAAAGTGATGATTGAGTTTCAGTGATTGGTTGATGTAGATGTACTTGATGCAGTTATGATTTTCTAAGTTTTAATGTTGTTGATGAGTCCAGTATGAAAATTGGATGAAATGTGGCCTTCAGATTGTGGTGTTGTGTTCGAGTATCTAGTCTGAAAATTCATGAAATGTGGTCCCTAGTAGAATAGTGGAGTTTTTCTGTAGGCTGGCACCTATGTACTAGTAAACATATTGGCTAGTATAGGAGCTAGGGGGTTGTAGCTCCCTTCCAGTAGTAGCTGGAGAATTAGAGAAGGTTGTAGCCTTCTACAGGTGGGTGCCTGCCTACTGGTATGAGTCTACACCAGTACAAGATTGTAAATAGAGTTTCTTATTATTAAAAGAAGGCAGAGACGACAGCAGTAGGTGGTTTTTACCCACATTGGGTTTCCACCTTATATCTTGGCGTTCATGTGTATTGCTTATATTTGATGCTTTATTCTACTTTTACTGCACTGTCTAATAAATCTATGATATACTGGTTAAAGCTCAATACATGATAAATTGTCTAAATCAAAATTTCTCTTCATATACGCTAGTTGCTTTAAGTACAATCGCGTATACACGCTAGTTCACTTAGCTGAAATAGTGTATCTAAATCTGTTTCGAAAATAAAATTATTGATTTGATAATACTGATTCACCCCCCTCTCAGTATTATTTCCACCAGGGGCGCTACTACCTTCACCAACTTAGAACCTGGAGATGATGAGGTCTGAGTTGCGCGAGGAAGATCCAAACATAAATATAGTGCTCAGAAGTGGAATCACGACAGGAGATGAAAAGGGGAAATAGCGAGAAGACAGTACATGGGTTCATAAAGCCCCAAAAAAGGAGGCTGAGTTCGATTTAGAGCATGCACATGAAACCTTCATAGAAGCTAAGAAGAGCTTTGTTGGGGCCTCCACCTCAGGAAGAAAGCATAAGCCTTAGCAGGAGATGGACCCCTCTATGCTCACAACTTTCCTAGAAACCTGTATGAAGTTACTACGCGATAGTAAGGCTCTGAAAGGGTTACAAGAACTGATCAATGGATGTGTTGGAACCACGCCAGGTGAGTAGAACATAGTATGAAAGATTGGCAAGCATAAAACAAGGACGAGATGGGAGATGAGACTGACCACACAAATAGGAGAGTATGAAATGAATCAAGTTATTTTAGACCTGGGGTCAGATGCGAATGTCCTACCAAAGCAAATTTGAGAACAAATGGGGAGACCTGCACTGCAATGGTCTCTGATTTAGCTAAAGATGGTGAATCAGCAGAAGATCATCCCCATGGGGCAGCTGTAGGGGGTTACCATAGATATTGAGGGAGCAAGCGCACTGGGTGGTTTTGAAGTAATAGAGAAAGTGGATGACAACAATCCCTATCCTACACTCCTAGGAATTGACTGGGCTACTGATATGAATGGAGTAATCAATCTGAAGAAGCAAAAGATGATCTTTGAGAAGAAATCATTACGCGTAATAGCACCCCTCGATCCTACTGAAGGATTGCCCTATATTGAACCTGTTTGTGATTGTATGAGTGATGATGACCTAGACTGTATCTATAAGATAACAACACAAGACAAAGATTGGGTGAATCCCACCATGGATGGATGGATTACATGGGACAGTGAGAGTTCCTGCACTTCAGACTCTGACAAAGAAATAAAACACTGACAGAATAGTTACATGAAGTAACTACACTGAATTGTAACATGACAACCCAGTCGCTGCACTATGTGTCATCAGAGGTAAGAAATCTACCTAATTATGATGGTCTGAATGAGGTAGATATCTTTTTGGATGCATTTAAAAGGGAGGTACTAGAAAAGCAGCACTTCCAGGCCTTAGACTCGACACTATGTTCCACGCTCGCAAGATGGTGGGGTACGCATAAGGGAAGCTTTGATGATTTTCACTAATGTAGTAGGATGATAAGAACATGATTTGGGAAGCCTAAGATGTAACTGACAGACAAGTATGATGGGCAAAATGATCCACACATGCATCTGGCCAAATGGACCCAGGCTTATGGAGAAAAGCCCCAACCTGAGTGGGTGCACCTATTCTGTCATACCCTGGATGTTATCCCAATGAATTGGTATATAGAAACAGAGCTCCGCCATGGGACAGGCGAATGGGATATCCTGTGCAAAGGATTCATGATGACATTCAGTTTTGAGGATGGGTTTGACAATATTGATGAATCATTACAAGAAGTGAAAGCAACAATATTTAGGATACCGCAAGATCCTTTAGACCTAATTCGGCCTAAATGGGCTACTCAGTTGAGTCACGCAATGGAATGTTATAATGTAACTACTAAAGAAGAGGATGAGGATCCGCGAAGAATAAAATTCCAGAAATAGAAGGTCACTGCGAGGTTCAAGGACCATAGATTGAGAACCCTGATATAACCACGTCATTGAAAATGAAACAAGTAAACATTGGTACAGAGGTAGTACCCAAATTTGCAAAGATTGGATACTACTGGGACGACATGATGTGGATAAGTTCATTGAACTGCTTTACGAATACCAAGACTTATTCCCTACCAAGTTTATGATTATGAAAGGAATAATCGGGGACCTAGTAATGATGAAGATCACGTTGAAGCCTAACGCGAAGCCAGTTAAGAAAAGGCCTTATTGTTTCAATCTGAAATATAAGGAGAAGGCCTGCTTAGAGCTAGACAAGATGCTTAGAATAGGCATCATTGAGCCTGTGGAAGAATCTGATTGGGTAAGCCCAATGGTGGCGCAAGAGAAGAAGCAGAAGGATGAGATAAGGATATGTGTGGATCTCAGTAAATTGAATGACGCTTGTGTGCATGATCCTTTCCTCACTCAATTCACTGATGAAGTGTTGGGCAATGTAGGCAGCCAGGAATCACATTCCTTCATTGATGGGTTCTCTAGGTATCACAAAATCAAAATAACGCTAGAGGATAGGAGCAAGACAACCTTCACAACTGAGTGGGGTTGTTTTCAGTACGCTGTAATGTCGTTTGGATTGAAGAATGCACCTGCCATATTTTCTAGCGTTGTTGTTGTGGCATTCAAGGAATTTATTCATAAGTTCCTGGAGGTATATTTTGATGACTGGACTGTATATCGGCTGGTTAAGCGCCATGTAGCAAGCTTGTGCCTGATGCTGGATACCTGTCGAAGATACCAGATTGTGCTCAATCTCAAGAAGTTTCTGTTTTGTTTTCCATTTGGGAACCTATTGGGGCATGTGTTTTGCAAACAAGGATTGATGGTAGACCTCGAGAAGATCGTGATGATACTGAACTTGGAAGTGTCGACAACTGTGAAACATATGCGCTAATCTAAGACATACGAGATATTACAGAAAGTTTATCAAGGGTTACGCCCAGATCACCATGCCTATGGAGAAATTGTTGAAGAAGGACGTCACATTCTATTGGAATGATGACTGTAGGAAGAGCTTGGATATATTGAAACAAAATATGGTTACCATGTCGAATCTAGTCTTCATGGACTGGTAAAAAGAGTTTCATGTGCATTTTGACGCATCATGTATAACACTGGGAGTAGTACTATCACAAGCTGGTGGAGAAGGATTGGACCATCCTATCGCATTCGCAAGCCGCAGATTATCCAAAGCATATATAATAACTATTGCACCATTGAGCATGAGAGGCTAGCTATGGTGTATGCGCTCCAGAAGTATTGGCATTACTTTCTAGGAGGTCATTTTAAGATGTATACGGATCATTTCGTGGTAAAGTACCTGGTCAATAAGCCTATGTTGGGGGAAAAATATACAGATGAGTCTTATTATCCCAGGAGTATGATTTTAAAGTTGTTATGAAGCCTGGACGATTGAATGAGGGACCAGACCACCTGTCGCACATCGAAATAGGAGAGGAACCTACTAACTTGGAAGAAAGATTTCCCGACACACAACTATTTTTAGCGTGTGTCGTGGATGGTCATTTCGAGTATATAATACAATTCTTAACAATAGGAACTGCACCAGAAAGATACACTGTGCAGCAAAAGAAGGAATTAGTGGTGCGCACGAACAATTTGTCTATCATTATTGGGCATCTATACAAGATGGCGACTGATGAGATAATGCGATGGTATGTACCTAAGTTTGAAAGAAGAAGCATCATCATGGACACTCATGGGGGCACCACGGGAGGACATTATGCAGGGAGAAAAACTGCACAGAAGATTCTACGTGTAGGGTTGTGGTGGCCAACCCTTCATCATGATTCAAAAGCATATTGCAAGGCATGTGATGTATGTCAAAGAACGGGTAGGCCATCGCGGAGGGATGAAATGCCTTTGAATCCACAAATGACATTGCAACCCTTTAAGAAGTGGGCGATAGATTTTGTAGGACCCATTCAGCCACAAAGAAAGATAGGAGCAAGGTACATTCTCACTGCGATGGAGTAATTGACTCATTGGACAAAAGCGCAACCAATGAATGATTTCATGGGTGCAACTATCGCGAAGTTCCTATTTGAGCATGTACTGATGCAAATTTGGATGTCTGAAGATCTTGATGAGCGATCATGGTATGCACTTCCTGAATGAGACGTTCAGTGCATTAACGGAGGAATTTAGGTATATCACCAGAAGAGCACACCTTATCACCCACAAGCTGATGGGACAGTGAAGGCATTCAAAAAAGTGCTCGAAAACACACTAACAAAGGTTTTCAATGCTTAGCAAAGTGGTTGGGACATATGCATACCTGCAGTATTGTGGGCTTATCAAACGACATACAAGAAGTTGTCTGGACAAACCCCTTTTAGGCATGTCTATGGTGTGGAAGAAGTAATGCCTATGGAATTCAACATGCCTAGTCTACACATAGAAGTTCTCATAGGTATGACGGATCGCTGAGTCCTAGAGGAGAGGCTCGTGCAACTGGATGAGTTCAAAGAAGAAATATTTTTTGCTAGATTTCACTAGCAAGTCCAAAAGCAACATGAAAAGGCATGGCATGATCGACACATCAAGCAAAACATTTAAGGTAAATGACCTGGTTTTGTTATATAATAGTAACTTTGATAAATTTCCAAGGAAATTCAGGATACACTTGTTAGTGTTGGGTTGTGTTATATTCTTTCCACGACTAGCTCATGTAGTTAACCCGGGGGTTAGAAGGGGGGAGGATCCCCCCGTCGTTGTGTCGATTGCGTAGTGGGGGGAAGGGGGGGGTCATAGGGGGTTTGAGGGTTGCAAATAACCCCACTCTATGGGGTTCAAGGCAACACCCTAGAAAAGTTTGGTTTTGGACCCTACGTTAGGTTGGGCGGACCTACCTATGGTTTTGTGCATGATTTTCAAACATGATTTTGGACGTGATGGTTTTCGGTCCATGGTTTTGGACATGATGGTTTTCGGTCCATGGTATTGGATGCTTCAGCATGTATAAATATGTATTGTAACATTGAAAGGAACAAAATGAAAAATCAAGCTGGTAGTCCCGATTTTGGGATCCAGGGGAAAATCTTTGTGTATATGTGTTTTATGTGTTATGCTCTCACATTGTTTATTTTATGTGTTTTAGAATTCGTATGCAGGTAATTTCTGTACGGAGTTAAAACCTACATTTGGTATCAGAGTTGTTTTGGCTTCAAGGGGATGCCTTTGTTGCTGAGGGGTTTTGGTTGGGCCTGTGGTAGACCCTGTTTAGTGGGAGATTTGTGAGATCTATTCTAGTGGTGAAAGAAGATGGTGAGCAGTGGAAAGATAGAGATCGAAAAATTTAATGGACAGAGTTTTGAGTTGTGGAAACTCAAGATGGAGGATCTGTTGGTGGATAAAGATCAGTGGGTCATGGTAGATCTGGGTACTAAACCAATAGGAGTATCCGATGAATAATTAAAGAAGTTGGATCGGAAGGCAAAATGCACAATACGATTATGTGTCTCAGATTTAGTATTGCTGAATGTATCACGGGAAGCTACGGCAAAGGTTTTGTGGGACAAGTTAGCGACTTTGTACCAATCTAAATCTTTGGTGAAGAAATTGTTCCTACGAAAAAGCTATATAACCTGATGATGAAAGATGGAGACTTGGTGACAGAGCATCTGAACGCATTTAATATTATGGTAAGTCAGTTAGCATCTGTTGATACTAAAATTTCAGATGAAGATAAGTGCATTAGTTTGTTATGTTCTCTACTAGATTCGTGGGATAGTCTGGTTATTGCAATAGGTAGCAATGTAACTGCCTTGCAATTTGATGAAATAATCTCATCCTTGCTGATGAAGAAGATGAGATGGAAAAATATGGAGAGCCAGAATGGTGATTCCTTTTCTGTATGAGGTCGGTCCCAGAATAGAAACAAAAATAAGTCATCAAGTGAGAGATCTAAATCTAGAGGGAGATCTAAATCTCAGGGAAAACCTGTAAAGGTGGTGTGCAGAAAATGTGGAAAGGAAGGGCACCACAAAAGGGACTATAAATCGAAAGCTCTCGATAAATGAAAGGGATCTGATGATGCTCCTTCTACAGAGGCAAAAACCACCTCAGATGAAGGTGGGGATGTGTACTTGGCTTCTTCAGGTACACATGTAGATCATGAGGCATGGTTAATTGACTCAGGTGCATCCTTTCACTTCACTCCCCATAGAGAGCGTTTCTGCGAGTATGAGAAATACGTTGGTTGTGATGTCTTCTTAGGGAATGACAGGAAGGCTAGAATCATTGGTTCCCTAAAAGTAAAGTTGAAGTTGCAAGGTGGAAGGGTTAGAACACTAGGTGTTCTACATACTCCTGCATTGACTAGAAATCTGATTTCTGTAAATAAGTTGGATGATGCAAGTGTAAAAACTGTGTTCGAGAAGGATACCTGCAAGATGGTTCGGGGAGCACTGGTATTGATGGGAGGAGTTCATATTGGAAGTCTGTACAAGCTGCAAAGTAGCACGGTTCTTGATGGGTGAAACAATTATATGGTTACTGAAAGTGGAGCAGAAAATCTAGTGGTCTCTGGAGAGAAGACCATGTTGTGGCATTAAAGGCTTGCACATATTGGAGAGAAGGGCCTTCGAATACTTCATGGTAAAGGTATGGTAGAAGGTATGAGTAATATCTCTTTGGATTTTGATTTCTATGAAAATTGTGTATATGGGAAGCAAAATCAGGTGAGTTTCCCCTCTGGTGAGAAGAGGGTGAAACATATATTAGAGCTTGTGCATAGTGATGTGTTTGGACCTGTGAAAATTGCATCATTGGGTAAGTGTGTGTACTATGTATCATTTATAGATGAGTTCTCAAGGAATACATGGATATATTTCCTTAAGAAGAATTCTGAAGTCTTTGACAGGTTTAAAGAATTCAAGGTTCTAGTGGAAAACCAGATAGAGAAGAAGATAAAGGTGTTGAGGACAGATAATGGTGGAGAGTTTTGCAGTAAGGACTTTGAAGAATTATGTAAGATGTGTGGTATAACACGGTAGAAGACTACTCCATATACACCTCAGCAAAATGGAATTGCAGAAAGAATGAACAAGACATTGACTGAAAGGGCAAGAAGCATGCTCAGTGGTGCCGGGTTAGGATAGGAATTCTGGGCAGAGGCGGTGTTGACAACATGTTACCTGGTCAACATATCACCTTCATCAGTGTTGGAGGATAAAACTCCACAAGAGGTATGGGTTGGTAAGAAACCCTCTCTTTCACACCTGAGGGTATTTGTATGTGATGCATATGTACATGTTCCAAAGGAAAAACGAACCAATTTGGATAGTAAATCTGAAAAGTGCATCTTTATTGGGTATGACGATGGTTTAAAGGGTTATTGGGTATCAGTATGGTTTAAAGGGTTATAAGATTTGGAACCCAGTAACAAAGAAGGTTGTGTACAACTAAGATGTGTTGTTCAGAGAGGTGAAAGATGTTATTAAACATGAAGCCCAACCAAAGGAACTTGAAAAGATAGAGTTTGATTTGAAGGAGGAAGAATTAGACTCTACAGCGAAGGAGGAATCAAAAGATGAAGAGCTACAAACTCTGAGTGTGAGAAGATTAGTTCAAGAAAGAAGGTAGCTAGAAAGGTATAGTCCATCTGCATTTTGTTCAAATTTTGCTTTATCTATTACTGATGATGATCCCAGAACTTTGAAGGAATCAGTAGATTCAGAGGATGGAAAACTATAGAAAGAGGCCATGGTTGATGAAATGGCATCTTTGCACAAAAATAAGGCTTGGGATCTGGTGGAGTTGCCGGATGGGAGGAAACACATTGGTAGAAAATGGGTGTTCAAGAAGAAGACAAATGCAGAAGGAAAGGTGGAGAAATACAAAGCTTAGTTGGTAGCAAAAGGTTATTCCTAGGTGTCGGGAATTGATTTTGGTGAAATTTTTTCTCCTATTGTCAAGGTAACTTTTATTAAATTACTTTTATCTATTGCTGCTACTTTTGATTTTGAGGTAGAACAGATGGATGTGAAGACAACATTTCTTCACGGGGATATGGAAGAGGAAATCTACATGAAGCAACTTGAAGGATTTTCGATGAAGGGTACGAAAGAAATGGTATGCAAGTTAAAGAAGTCTCTATATGGGTTAAAACTGTCACCAAGGATGTGGTATGAGAAATTTGATACATTTATACGGGGACTTGGCTTCACCAAAAGAAAAGCAGATCACTATGTGTATTTTAAATTAATTGGTGACCATGTTGTTTATTTGGTCTTGTATGTGGATGATATGTTGCTGATTGGAAATGATAAAGAAATTATCGAGGATTTGAAGACCCAATTGTCCTCCAAATTCGACATGAAAAATCTTGGTGTTGCAAACTATATTTTGGGCATGGAAATTAAAAGAAATAAGGCAAAGAGGAAACTCTAGTTAAACTAGAGCAAGTATGACGAGAAAATATTGCAGAGATTTAATATGCAGGATAGTAAATTAGTGAAGGTTCCTATTGTTGGGTCTTGAAAATGTCATTCATTTCCATTACACTTTCACTATTATGTCCATTATATCACCTCCATTTCACCTCCATTTCACTACTATGTCACTACATTCATCTCACTTTCATTATCATTGGGCCACATTTATGTTTTTCCATACTTTATTAATTCTTAGCATTTTTAAGTGAATTTGTGGTTAAAAATTAGAAAATAATGTGCATATGCTTATACCTAACAAGTGGGTTGAGATTGTTGACATGTGTAGGTCAAAATGAGGCTTCTAGAAGACCTTTATGTGGCATCCTAAGGGCAAATTCGAATTTGAGTGGAGAGTGCTAGGTTCATATAATACTAGTGATTACTCCATTACTATAGTAGTTGAATCCCTTATTAATATTGTTGTGCCCCTATTGTCCCCATATTGTTATTACTGTGCCCCATAGAATCCCTCTATTGTTATTTTTGTGCCTTTATATCATTATTGTTAGGTTGGTTGGGTTATATTGTGACTCCTTAGACTCCTATATATAGAAATGAGGTTTTGTCATTTGAATCATCAAAGAATCATTCATTTGTGTAATGTAAAGGAGGTTGCCCCCCCAAAGATGATGAATTCTAAGGCGTTAATCTATGTTTTCTATATTTTTGTGAGTTGGTTTCATAACTATGATATTAGAGCTTTGGATTCTAGGGTTTCGCTTCTCCAAATAGGTCTTTGTGGCATTTTCGCTATAACTTTTTTTCTGTGACGTTTCAGAAGTAAAAAAAACCCATTTAAGATGAAATCACTGTGAACCTCGGGTCCGAATTTTAGAGTTTTTCGCACTATATTTGCAGAGATATGATCTGCGGAAGTTGGTCTTTATGCAGACTCTTGAATTACATTCCAAACAGGTGACCTGGGGAAAATCGTCATAACTTTCTCTCTAAGCATCGGATTGAAATTTTCTAAGAAGTTACGGAAATAGAACGGACTATAGTTTCTTGTATATATTTTTCAGAGCCAAAGGTCGAAATAAGGAGACGTGGCACGTCATACAAGTTCGCTCTACTGAACTAGTCTATAATCATGTCGCTGTGGGAGATTTCACATAACTCATTCTTGGAGAATCCAATTGGGATCAGACTGGTGGCATTGGAAAGAGGAAACAGAGGGCTACTATAGGTCACAATTTCAAAACTAGATAATCTGAAATTACAGAGATACATAAGAGGAAATATCAAGCTCCTACAAAGTGAAAAAAGGTGTGTAGATTTTTTTAAATTTTTGCTTAAGCTTGGTTTGAAAAATTATTTTGAAGGAATTCATAGGGCATAGTAGAGCATTATTATTGGTAACTTATGCCCCGAGGAAAGAAAATGTAAACACCTAGTAAGCAACCTGAAAGCTCTAGCATGACTCGTGAATAAGAGGAAGAAATGCTACATGATATATCAAAATTACAAGACCAAGTGCAACAAATTTCACTCTCACAAAAGCTAAGATAGATGGCGTGGAATCTAAGATAAAGGGTGTGGAAGCTAAGATGAATGGTGTGGAAGCTAATATTGACAATTTGAAGATAGATTTGACAAATTTTCTACAAGAAATACTTATTAAGGGTGAAAGGGTAGTAAATGAAACTCATGATGCGAACAAAAGAAATGTTAATCATGATTTCATAGACTCTAATGTTGGATCGAAGACCCACCATATTCCAAAAATCAATATGAGAAAGTTTGATGGCAAGGATCCCACAACATGGATATTACAGATGGAGCAATTTTTTGATCTCAATAATGTGCAAAACACACAAAAGGTACGTATTGAAACTTTATATTTGGAACCAAATTAGTTTGTATGGTATCAATGGCTTTGCTCTCGTAAACAAATTATTACTTGGGAAATTTTACGGAAGAATTGACTTCACATTATGAGGATACAAAAAGAAACAATTTTTTTAGCCATTTGATAAGTCTCAAAAAAAAGGGTTCAAAATGGAGCACATTGAGGAGTTCCAAAAATTGAACATAAGGGTAAAAAATTATTCTAGAGGAGCATAGGATTGATGTGTTCATAGGGACTTTAAAGGATAATATCCAACATGATGTTTGTCTTTGGAAACCTGATTCATTAGAGAAGGCATTCAGGTCAGCAAAAAAAATGGAAAGCAAAATTATGGCAACCGGGAAGCATACCACTCACAACTATAAAGATGGAAGTGTTGTTGCCCCTAGTCTTCCACAACCTATAAGATTGACACCACAACAATTGGAAGAAAAAAGAGCAAAAGGGATTTGTTATAGTTGTGATAGTAAATACACGAAAGGTCATAAGTGTGCTGAGAATAAATTATTCTACATAGATTGTGAAGAGGAAGAAGAAAACAAGCAAGAAAGGTCAAAAGAAGAGGATATACTCCAGGAACAAAGCCTAGATAAAGAAGAAATGAATCCGACCATATCTTGTAATGCATTGGCTGGAATTACCACTCCTCAAACCATCAAGATAGAAGGACAAATCAAGAAGAAAAACGTAATAGTGTTGATTGATTCAGGAAGTACCCACAATTTTATTCATTGTAAGGTAGTAAAAGAATTGAATTGCTTCATATATCCAGCACCAGAGTGTCAAGTGATGGTTGCAAATGGAGGAACAATAAATTGCTCTGGAAAGTGCCATAATATCAAGCTATCCATGGGAGAATATGTATTGACTAGCCCAATGCTTTCCATTCCAATGGGAGGTGCTGATGTTGTACTAGGAGTCCAATGGCTACAATCCTTGGGTACAATAGCTTTTAATTTTCAAGAACTTTTCATGAAATTTTATACGGAAGGAAATGAAGTTGAATTAAGGGGTATTGCAGGAAAACTAGGAAATATAATCAGCTCTAATGGTATGACAAAGCTTCTAAAAAGGAACAAAGATGTGTAATTGCACAATTATGTTCACTAGATGTTTCCACATCGAAATCATCTATTTCTCTAGATCTCCAAAAAGTATTGGACAATCATTCCAAGGTATTTGAGACTCCCAAAGGTCTCCCACCTATTCATGATCATGATCATGCTATTCATCTGATTTCAAGAAGTGTTCCTCCAAACATCAGGCCGTACAGATATCCCTATGCCCAAAAGAGTGAAATTGAACATATGGTTGCAGAAATGCTAGAGGCTGGCATAATTCAGCCTAGACAAAGTTCTTTCTCTACTCTATTAGTATTGGTGCATAAGAAGGATGGATCATGGCGCATGTGTCCAGATTATAGGGAGCTCAACAAGCTCACTATTAAAGATAAGTTTCCCATTCCTGTCATTGATGAATTATTGGATGAATTGCATGGATCAATTTACTTCACCAAGTTGGATCTTCGTTCAGGATATCATCAAATCGAAATCAAGACTAAAGACATTTCGAAAATAGCATTTAGAACTCATGAGGGTCATTATGAATTTTTGGTCACGCCTTTTGGCGTTACCAATGCACCTTCTACATTTCAAGGTTTGATGAATTCCATTTTCAAACCCTTAAAAAATTTGTGTTAGTATTTTTTGATGATATACTAATCTATAGCAAGTCTTGGAAGGATCATGTTGAACATTTTGACAGGGTGCTACAACTATTGGAGGAGAAACAATTATATGGAAGAAGATCCAAATGTTTCTTTAGAGTACAAGAGGTGGAATATCTGGGTCATATTGTATCTCATGAAGGAGTTAAGGTAGACCCTAGCAAAATTAAAGCCATTAAGGAATGGAAAATCCCCACATCCATAAAGCATCTACGAGGATTTCTTGGGTTGATAGGGTATTATCACAAGTTTGTTAAGAATTATGGGAGAATAGTGGCACTTATAACAACATTATTGAAGAAAGATGCATTTTCATGGACTCCAGAAGCAACAAAGGCCTTCGAACATCCTAAAGAGGCAATGTGCCAAGCACCGGTCTTAGCTACACCAGACTTCACAAAAACCTTTATTGTGGAATGTGATGCTTCAGGAAATGGAATTGATGCTGTTCTAATGCAAGATGAAAGACCCATTGCTTTTGAAAGTCGTCCAATCAAGGGAAATTTTTTACACAAATCTATTTATGAGAAGGAAATGTTGGCAATACTACATGCACTTAAGAAATTGCGACCCTACCTAATGGGAAGACCCTTCAAGGTAAAAACGGATCATGATAGCCTTAAATACTTTTTAGAACAAAGATTATCCTCTGAAGAGAAGCAAAAGTGGGTCACAAAGATGTTGGGTTATGACTTTGAAATCATCTACAAAAGAGGGAAGCAAAATGTTGTGGCAGATGCACTCTCAAGAAAGGATGAGGATGTCGAAGCATTGTTGTGCGCCATTTCTATTATCCAACCAGATTGGATAAATGAAGCAAGGGAGGAATGGAAGAATGATGAAGAAGTGTGGGCACTTATTCGAAAGTTACAAAAATATTCCAGTACATCTAATACATTTAGCTAGAAAAATGATTCATTATGGTACAAAGATCGCTTATACCTCTGTAAGAATTCCCAACTCAAACAAAAGATTCTTATGGAATTGCACACTTCTTCCTTAGGAGGGTACTCAGGATTTTTAAAAACTTACCATAGGATTAAGAAGGAATTTTTTTGGGATGGCATTAAATTAGATATTCAAAATTTTGTGGCAAAATGTTTGGTTTGCCAACAAAATAAAGTTGAAACAATTAAGACCCTGGGTCTATTACAACCTCTATCCATTCCAAGCCAACGTTGGGAGGACGTTTCAATGGATTTTATCATAGGTGTACCTAAGTTTGAGGGAAAGAGTGTCATCATGGTGGTAGTTGATAGACTTACCAAGTATGCACACTTTTGTGCATTATCACATCCATTTAAAGCCAGTACAGTTTCTATTGCATTTATGGAAACAATTCAAAAGCTACATGGAAACCCAAAGATTATTGTAAGTGACAGAGATCCCATTTTCACTGGAAATTTTTGGACATAATTATTTTCTTGTCTCGGTACTAAATTAGCTCATAGCTCATCTTATCGTCCTCAATTTGATGGGAAAATTGAGATAGTAAACAAATGTTTGGAAGTATATCTTCATTGCTTTGTATCTGATAAACAGACACAATGGGTCAAATGGTTGCCTCTAGCTGAATGGTGGTATAACACTTCCTTCCATACAGCAACAAAAATGACCCCATTTATGGCACTTTATGGATATCAGCCACCATCCATCACATCATATTTAAGAGAAAATTTTAAGGTTCAAGCAGTGGAACATCACATCGAGCATCAACAACAAGTCCTCCAACTCTTAAAGGATAACCTCATGTTGGTGCAGAATAGAATGAAACAATAGGCAGATCAACATCGCAGCGAAAGAAGTTTTGATGTAGGTGATTGGGTGTTCTTGCAGCTACAACCATATAAACAAATGTCCCTCAAGCAAGCTAAGAAGGATAATAAATTATCACCAAAGTATTATGGTCTGTACAAGGTGTTGCAAAAGATTGGTACTATGGCATACAAATTGGAGCTTCCTACAGCTTCTCGATTGCACCCAGTTTTCCATGTTTCATGTTTAAAGAAGGTTATAGGTGACAAGCTCCCAGTTCAAACAATATTGCCAAAACTTGATGACGAAAGAAAAATTATATTGGAATCGGAAGCAATCATAGAAACAAGAACTTGACAGCTACAAAATCGATCAATTTCGAAGTATCTCATCAAGTGGAAGAACTTATCCGCTAAAGATTCCACATGGGAGGTTAAGAATTTTATACAGAAACATCCAGAACTACTCAAGCATTGAGGACAACACTTTTTTGAAGAAGAGGGACATGTTAGGTCCATATAATATTAGTGACTACCCCATTACTATGGTAGTCATATCCCTTATTAATATTGTTGTGCCCCTATTGTCCCCATATTGTTATTACTGTGCCCCATAGAATCCCTCTATTGTTATTTTTGTGCCTTTATATTATTATTGTTAGGTCGGCTGGGTTATATTGTGATTCCTTAGACTCCTATATATAGAAAGGAGGTTTTTTCATTTGAATCATCAAAGAATCATTCATTTGTCTAATGTAAAGGAGGTTGCCCCCTTGAAGAGGCTGAATTCTAAGGCTTTAATCTATCTTTTCTATATTTTTGTGAGTTGGTTTCATAACAGAGAGAATCATGGGATCATGAGGATATGTGTCACATCTCCTAATTGTATTGAAACTCTAAGAAGACATGTGTCTTATTAGTTCTTATTTTGATTAGGACTCTAGAGGTAGAGGGAGAGATTCATGGACTCTCATTAATGAGATGGCTTCTCATCTTTTTGTATAAATAGGAGATCTCTCTCCTTCATTTGTTAGCTTCGTTTTTAGTTCTTTATCTTGGATTTTTTAGTTCTTTCTTGATGGCTTTGGAAAGCTTTGGAGAGGTTTGTTGTACTTTGTAATTTTGAAGAATTTGAATAAAGCTTTGATGTTCTCAACATGGAAGGAGATGTGAAGTAGATGTCATGGAGCACATTAGAATGTAAGGTAGAGTAGATTTTGTTTTGAAGTTTTGCTTTGATTTCATTCAAGTATGTTATTTGATTTCTTTCATGTTTGATAACTTAGAGTTTCCATTCATGCAATTTTAATTCATGCAAGTGTGTTCAACCGGTTGATTGTAGATTAGCTTTTCTTTACATGTTCTTGTATTTGCTTATTAGTTTTTTCTCGAGATTTTTAATGTAGTTTTTACATCAAGTGGTAATATGAGACTTGCTTCCTCTATTGTACTTTAGCTTTTAATTCAAGTTGTTATGCTTTGATTTTAGTGAGATTTTGTTTATTGTTTTTTTAGATAGTTTAGATATCAATTTCTTCATGCTACATGATGTTATCTCCGGTGCCTTTAGCTTAACCCTGTTTTATAAGTTAATTGGTGAGCTATCAGATTATTGGTGAAGTAATTTGATTTTGTTTTAATTAGTTTGCAAGTAGATAATTTAGATATTAGTTCTTTATGCTACATGGCGTTATCTCCGGTGCCTTTAGCTTAACACCGCCTTAGAAGTTAATTGGCGAGCTATCGGATTGTAGGTGAAGTAATTTGATTTTACTTCATTAGTTTGCAAGTAGATAATTTAGATATTAGTTCTTTATGCTACATGATGTTATCTCCAGTGCCTTTAGCTTAACCCTGTTTTAGAAGTTAGTTGGCGAGCTATCGGATTGTAGGTGAAGTAATTTGATTTTACTTTCATTAGTCTGCAAGTAGATAGTTTAAATTTCATTCTTTCATGTCCTATGATGATATTTCCGGTGTCTTTAGCTTATCCCCGTTTTAGAAGTCAACTAACGAAATATTGGAATTATGGATGAAATCAGTGACTAGTTTCTAGCTTCTTTATTTTTGGTTTTGAGTGTAGTAGTTTAGATTTTATTTCTGTAATTATATCGACAGCAGAGATAGTAACCTCATGTTCAGTACTTCATCTTTTGCTTGATTTAAGTAGTTGCATGTTTACACTTTTGTTCAAGTTATGATTTTATAAATAGCATGTTTTGAGATCTTTGAAGTGCTAAGTTTGGAAATTACCATAAGAGGCATAAACCTTGTCTTAAATTCTACATCCATACTTGACCTTTAAAAGTATTATTAAGACCTTAGAATAGGATCTCCATTTCCATTAAACACTTTAGGAGACAAACAAGAACAAAACCCCAAAAATAACATAAACTATAAAACAACGAAGTAAGAAAAAAGGTTAACTAAGCACATATGGTGCACCACACTTCATTAGTTTACGATACCCGGATTGATAATTTATGTAGAGAAATTTAAGACGTTAAATTGACTAGACATTTTGGCGCCGTTGCTGAGGAAGTGTAATTAGGAGAACTTATTTCTTACATCTAAAAAAATTAATAATTTCTTGAGTATGCTCTTCTCCTGCACTTTGTGTGATCTGGAGGATCAGAAAAAGAATTGTTGTGTTAAAAAGAAAAAAGAGAGAGAAAAAGGGGACAAAATAAACTTCGTCATTTCATTTGATTCAATAAAAAAAAAAATGAAACCCAACTACTTTGATAGTTTCAACTGTCCAAGATAGACTGGTTATGGTTTGTAGTGGTCTTCAAAACAATGTGTCCTATTTTAATAAGATTATGTAAATTAGCTGTGGAATGCAGCCTGATTCCGCAGCTAACTGTGAATTTCGCAGCTAATTCCAAGGTTTAGCAGGTTACAGGCATCCAATGAAGAAACTGACCACATGGGCATCTCAAGAATCATCCCGACATGGATCCTATCCTAGTCACCCAACCCATATTGATAAAAAAATCATCTTAAGACCTCAGTCAAAGTCTTGTTTTTAGCATATTTACCTTGAAGTCTTTGCTACCTGGAATTGAAAATCATTAATCATTCTTATAAAATTTCACAATTTTAGAGAAGAAAAGAAAGGAAAACAATCTATTGCTATCTTCAATCCTAGCTTTCACTGTGGTCTCAGTAGAAAATTTGCATTCCTGTTTGAGCTTTGGCCTTGAAACAAACCTACAAAAGCATTTAAAAAATAAAAACAATAAAAAATAAAAACCTGCAGCTCTCTGGAGTTAACTAAGATCGACTCAAAATAATTATGCCGTAGCTTGGAATGGAGTGCGTTATCTATTTGGCAGAATTCATGACAGGAGATGTCACAATGTTGGTGAATTGCAACCATGTCTTCCACACAGAATGTGTAGACAAATGGATTCATTCTAACTCTTCCTGATATTGTCTTCACTTTGGCTCTAAAATAAGGGGAAAGCACATTCAAATCAACAAATTATATGACAAGCTCAAATTCATAAACTAAGAACTTCTCAGGAGTCTGGCATAATCATTGACTTAGAGTTTTGGGTTAATCGATTTATAATTCCTTGATCAAATTATTCTGAGAGTGCACCTCTGTTTGAAGTAATGCTATACCGGAGGAAGGGAAGGAAAGCCAGTCAAGCCAAAAACTAAACCATCTTATGCTACAGCAGTTGATTTTGTTCTTGATCTAGTCGTTGATGAAGCAGCTATTCTCTGTGCTGAAAATTGCAAAACTACCCGTAGCTCAACATGTGAAAGACTTAGTTTGTTTCTACAAAAACATGGGATAGTTACTATAGAATATGTTCACTTGCTGCCACTGGTTACTGTAGATATTGCAAACCTTAAGAAAACACATTTGCCACAACAATTAAGAAAAATGCATAACAGTAAAAATGTAAAACTTTAACTGCATGATTTGGCCAAATAAAAATGAATTAGGAAAAAATAAATCATGGGTTTTTTCGACAATAGGGTCAGTTAGATAACCCAGAAATGGTTCTGAGAAATTCATAGTAGTTTCTGAGAATTTTTTGGTTCTCTAAAGCCTCTTTTTGCATGCCGCGTGAAGAAAAACGAATTTGAATTATGAACAGGCTGTTGATTTAATTTGGCGTGCTTGGAGAGGGGAATTCTAATTTGGGAATCAATTGTATGTTGGAATTCAATCTTACTCCACCATGTCTCCTACCTCTGATGCCTCCCATCTTTAACTTGCACTTCACTATTACACTGTTTAATGGCTGATTACATGACTTATCCCAATTGAACACAGCTCTTCACAACCCGATCGATATACGTGGCAAAGATGAAGAGCTTGAGTGTGGTGCTGAGGCAGGAGGAGAACACAATGTTGATCTTTCATTTGTCAACGAAACTTCTCCAACATTCTGTTAACTCTCACTCTGTTTTTTTTACATATTTTTTTTCGCGTACAGGTATTCTGTCTCATATACCTTGAAGCACACTCTGTTTCCACAAATCTTATGCATACAGCCACTCCATTTTTCATATACCCTCCATGATTCATTCTCATATCCATCATCTTCTTTCCACATTACTCTGATATTCTGTTTCTGTCACTGTAAGTGTTTTGCTTCATATGCCTCTACCATTTACAGCGTTCCTACACGTAGATAGTGAATAAATTTTTTGAAAATAGCAGAGAAGCTCATGAATAATTAGTCCTGTGCACCAGCTGCGGTCTTGGGCTTTCTTCTTGGCACTTGGCTACATAACTATCATTTCCAATAACTTAAATCAAAATAAAAAAATTGATGGTTTACTGTCTTTTAGCTGCAGAATGTAGCTCTATTCTACAGTTAACTGCAATTCTGCAACGATTTTCATACTTCTATAGGTTATAGGTGTCAAGAAACGAAACAAACCACATGGGTAGTTGGGAAAATTTCAGTACATGGATGGTGTCCTACTCATTTGATCCAAGTTGATGAAAAGACCTCGGTCAAAGGAAAGTCAAGGTGTGTGTTATCAACAAGTCGCCTCACTAAGTTGTCACTCTAAGTTGCCACATGTCAAGAGAAAAAACAATTTTGAATCAATGAAATGAATAAGTTATTTACTCACTTTTCTGAAGGTATTGATTAATTTTTGATTGATGATGAAAAATGAATGGCTAAATTTTTATTCAATATTTTTAGCTACAGATATTGCGCACATTCCGCAGCTAAAGTCATTCCGCAGCTAAAGCCATTCCGCAGCCGAAAAATCTCATTGTTCAAATCAGCCTAACTTTTTCATATGAAATCAGATTTTGATGATTCAAATGTCATTGGAAAGATCTCAAAAAGATATACACAATGAGAAATCCATCATTAGAGTTTGAAATGGTAAATAATGAAATAAATTGCTGAAAAGAAGCAACATCAACTTGAGGCACTAATTCCAAAATAGGTATAAATTATTTTGATTTTTCCTTTCATAACTTCTTTCATTAATAAAAATTATTAGTTTTGTGTGTAAATATCATAACTAGAGAGATTGGTCATCTCTCTCCTTTGATAATCTTACATTCCATTGGAGAAGAAGTATTAGTTTTTTTACAGGTTCCAGGGGGAAGGACAAATGACTGCAAGTGAATGGTGTCTCTCTAAAAAACCAATTTCTTTCATAAGAGGATGATTAGCAACAAAGAGGAAATATGCTAATGAAAAATTAGATCCAAATTATTGAAAATTTTTAGATACCATTGTCTCCATCACATCCACACCTCATAATAAACCATTCACCTCATTTCACTTCATATTTTCCATTTACATTCACATACACTTTCCATCTCTTTTTTTCCATTCATAACCCACAAATAAAAGCAAGAGGCTCATTGCCATTTCTGCTCTCCATTGCCATTTCTGCTCTCCATTGCCATCTTCCATTTTCATCTTCCCTTTCCTGTCATTTTCATTCCGCAAATAAGCCCTGCTTCAATGAAAATTATTGAGTCCATAGTCCTTTGAGCCTAAGTTCCTTGCAAAGACACCTTGAGGCTTGCATGCCTTAATGGCAAGTCTTCATGCTGACAAACAATGGGAATACATTAATGTCTCTTGTTCATCAGATCTTCTAGATGACTCGAAATCGGCAAATTCATTCATACCTAGCAAGATGTGTTTGGGCATCATGACTCTCATTGACATCAATTGTGAGAATTCTCGTGTTGACTAGTTGCATCCATTAATGGTCACTAAGTCAACAATTTCCTACTATGTTCGACATCAGAACATCTTTTTCACATAGTAGGAATTGTGCCAATGAGTTTTGAAGACATGAAGACTATTATTTTTAGCATTTTGGAACAGGTTAAGCAAGTTTTAGTAGAAGCAATAAAAATTCATCTTAACTCTTTATCCATGACTCTTCTTGTTCAACCACTTGAAGAAGAATATGATCAGAATTTTGCAGCCACCACACATACAACTCATCCATTCCAGAGGGTAAGTTAAGGTACATTATTTTCTAACTTTTGACCATAGAATTCCATAAAAATCTATAATGATAATTGTTGGAAAAACATCTCTCTTCCTCATTTCATAAACTTGCCAATACCATCAGTTCACGGGAGGGGAATACATTCATCTTCATATCTTGCCATGTCCATATCATACTTAGGAGCCCACATAATTCCAACATATATTAACTATTACATTGTTATTATGAGCATACAATGGCTTTTCAAAAATTGTTTAAAGGATAAATTGGATACAAACAAAATCATGGTTGTCACACAAGAATCAACCATTATGCAATCCAATAAAGATATACTTTGCAACAATAATCAAAATATCATTATACAAAGTTCAAAGATCAAAATAGAATGCAACAACAACAAAAAAATGGTTGTAACACAAGAACCAACCATGTTGCAATTCAAGTAAAACACTTTGCAAAAATATGAAATTATCAAATGATATCATGCAAAGTTAAGCGAAAGCTCAAGAGTTAATGTAATATATATTGCATGAGGACATGCAATAACTTCAGTTGGGGGGTATGTTGGGTCTTGAAAATGTCATTCATTTCCATTACACTTTCACTATTATGTCCATTATATCACCTCCATTTTACCTTCATTTCATTACTATGTCACTACATTCATCCCACTTTCATTATCATTGGGCCACATTTATGTTTTTCCATACTTTATTAATTCTTAGCCTTTTTAAGTGAATTTGTGGTTAAAAATTAGAAAATAATGTGCATATGCTTATTCCTAACAAGTGGGTTGAGATTGTTGACATGTGTAGGTCAAAATGAGGCTTCTAGAAGACCTTTATGTGGCACCCTAAGGCCAAATTCGAATTTGAGTGGAGAGAATCATGGGATCATGAGGATATGTGTTACATCTCCTAATTGTATTGAAACTCTAAGAAGATATCTGTCTTATTAGTTCCTATTTTGATTAGGAATCTAGAGGTAGAGGGAGAGATTCATGGACTCTCATTAATGACATGGCTTCTCATATTTTTGTATAAATAGGAGATCTCTCTCCTTCATTTGTTAGCTTTGTTTTTAGTTCTTTAGCTTGGAGTTTGTAGTTCTTCCTTGATGGCTTTGGAAAACTTTTGAGAGCTTTGTTGTACTTTGTAATTTTGAAGAATTTGAATAAAGCTTTAATGTTCTCAACATCGAAGGATATGTGAAGTACATGTCATGGAGCACATTAGAATGTAAGGTAGAGTAGATTTTTGTTTTGAAGTTTTGCTTTGATTTCATTCAAGTATGTCATTTGATTGCTTTCAAGTTTGATAGATTAGAGTTTCCATTCATGCAATTTTAATTCATGAAAGTGTGTTCAACCGGTTGATTGTATATTAGTTTTTCTTTACATGTTCTTGTATTTTCTTATTAGTTTTTGCTCAAACTTTTTAATGTAGTTTTTGTATTAAGTAGTGATATGAGACTTGCTTCATCTGTTGTACTTTAGCTTTTAATTCCAGTTGTTATGCTTTGATTTTAGTGAGATTTGTTTACTATTTTTTTAGATAGTTTAGATATCAATTTCTTCATTCTACATGACGTTATCTCCGATGCCTTTAGCTTAACCCCATTTTAGAATTTAATTGGCGAGCTATCAGATTATAGGTGAAGTAATTTGATTTTTCTTTCATTAGTTTGCAAGTAGATAATTTAGATATCAGTTTTTTATGCTACATGGCGTTATCTCTGGTGCCTTTAGCTTAACCCTATTTTAGAAGTTAATTGGCGAGCTATCGGATTGTAGGTGAAGTAATTTTATTTTTCTTTCATTAGTTTGAAAGTAGATAATTTAGATATCAGTTATTTATGCTACATGACGTTATCTCCGGTGCCTTTAGCTTAACCCCGTTTTAGAAGTTAATTGGCGAGCTATCATATTGTAGGTGAAGTAATTTGATTTTGCTTTCATTAGTCTGCAAGTAGATAGTTTAAATGTCATTCTATCATGTCATATGACAATATTTCTGGTGTCTTTAGCTTAACCCTATTTTAGAAGTTAATTGACGAAATATTGGAATTATGGATGAAATCAGTGACTAGTTTCCAGCTTCTTTATTTTTGGTTTTGAGTGCAGTAGTTTAGCTTTTATTTTTGTAATTAGATGGACAGCAAAGACAATAACCTCATGTTCAGTACTTCATCTTTTGCTTGATTTAAGTAGCTGCATGTTTACACTTTTGTTCAAGTTCTGATTTTATAAATAGCATGTTTTGAGATCTTTGAAGTGCTAAGTTTGGAAATTACCATAAGAGGCATAAACCTTGTCTTAAATTCTACATCGATACTTGACCTTTAAAAGTATTCTTAAGACCTTAGAATAGGATCTCCATTTGCATTAGACACTTTAGGAGACCGACAAGAACAAAACCCCAAAAACAACATAAACTATAAAACAAAGAAGTAAGAAAAAAGGTTAACTAAGCACATACGGTGCACCACACTTCATCAGTTTATGATACCCAGATTGATAATTTATGTAGAACAATTGAAGACGTTAAATTGACTAGACACCTATTCCGATAGGAGTAAAGTTATCTGCTGAACAGTGTCCCATGACACAAGAAGAGGAAGAGGACATGTCCCATGATCCATATGCAAGTGCAGTCGGTAGCCTGATGTATGCAATGGTCTGTACGAGACCAAGCATTGCACATGAAGTGGGAGTATTGAGCAAGTTTATGTCAAAATCAGGGAAGGAGCACTGGACAACAGCGAAGTGGGTTTTCAGGTATTTGTGTGGCACTAGTGATTATGGTTTGTGCTACCGAGGAAGACTAGGATTGGACAAAGTGTTGGATATTCTTGGCTTTATTGATGCAAACTGGGCTGGAGATCTGGATCAGAGAAGATCTACAAGTGGGTATGTGTTTAACCTATCTGGAGGTGTAGTTAGTTGGATGAGTAAGAAACAATCTGTAGTGGCACTATCAACTATAGAGGAAGAATACATGGCAGCTACTCATGCAAACAAGGAAGCAGTTTGGTTGCAGAGATTGTGTTCAAATATGGGGTTAGTACAGGGAGCTACAAGGATAGACTGTGACAGCCAAAGTGCAATTTTCTTAGCAAAGAACCCTGCATATCATTCAAAGACAAAGCACATTGATGTTCAGTATCACTTTGTGAGGGATATGATAGAAGACAAAAAGTTGTTGCTGGTAAAGGTGGACACTTTGAAGAATAATGTAGATGCATTGACAAAATCTGTGAGCTCTGAGAAGTTCTCTTGGTGTAGAGAAACAATGGGCATTGTAGGGTTGGATAAATGACTAAGCTCTCTTGTGGCCCCCTGTGGAAAGAAAACAACAAGTGGGAGAATGTTGGGTTGTGTTATATTCTTTCCACGACTAGCCCATGTAGTTAACCAGGACGTTAGAAGGGGGGAGGATCCCCCCTTCATTGCACTGATTGTGTAGTGGAGGGGGTCATAGGGGGTTTGAGGGTTGGTAGCACCCTAGAAAATTTTAGTTTTGCACCCTATGTTAGGTTGGGTGGACCTACCTATTGTTTTGTGCATGATTTTCGAACATGGTTTTGGACACGATGGTTTTCGGTCCATGGTATTGGATGGTTCGGCATGTATAAATATGTATTATAACATTGAAAGGAACATAATGAAAAATCAAGTTGGTAATCCCGGTTTTGGGATCCATGGGAAAATTTTTGTGTATATGTGTTTTATGTGTTATGATCCCACATTGTTTATTTTATTTTTTTTAGAATTCGTATGCAGGTAATTTCTATACGGGGTTAAAACGTATAGTTAGGGCCTTATGTTATTAAGGATATTACCGACAGAGGAGCGATAAATCTAGTTAAGTTAAATGGAGAACCCTTCCCGGGAAAGGTGAATGGCAGTCACTTGAAGCGATACACCAATGGTCTGGCCATGTGACTAAATGAAAGTACAATAGTCTTAGTGCTCCAAGCAGCTGAAAGGAGGCACGGGACTATAAAAAACACTGCCCCGGTTGGGGAGCTGCATGATTGGAAGATGGTGCGAAGGAAGGACTTGTCACTGGGTCCGTGACAACACAGAGGGAGCTGCATTACTGAGGGAAAAATCACGTAGGTCAGCCGAAAAGTGCCGTTAAAGTCACTGTTCATGAAAAAACAGTAGAAGTGAGGCCAAATGGAGTGGACGACCGACATTTAAGACGAAATTTATGGCTTAGATCCTTGAAAATTTGCTACCAAACTGGCATTAATGAACTGATTTTGGGGGGGAATAGTCGGATTTTAATTCAAAATGCCCTATAAATTACAAGTGGTTGTCCAGAAAAAAACACTTGGCATTTTGAGAATTGAGTTGTTGCACTCAGGTGCGCATGAACTGTCAATTCTTTCAAGATCTGGTAGCAAGTTCGGTGTTTGAACAATTGTCAAAGGAGACACAAGCACTAGTGAATAGCATCATGTCGACACACGTAGAAGTTATGGACACCGAAAGAGTGGCAGCCAAGGAGAATGTGCAGGAAATTGATATGGGGGCCGACGTAGCTACCCCAGAAGTGGCCGAAGTATTGGTGGAGGTCCCTAAATCCCCAAGAATGCCATGACCAAAGCGAACGCCAACCAAAGATACCATGAGAGACAAGAAGGACAAGTAGCCTGCCATACCGGTGCACGCATTGCTAAGATGAAACTCACCAAAGCCCACTGCCTAGGAAAAAGGAAAGGATATAAACCTAGAAGCAAAGGAGGAGGATATCGAAGACATCCACATGGGCGATGAGGGTGTGGGAATGGAAATAGATGAGGTTGAAGCGTAGGGTGCGAACCCTATTACATGGTTATCGGAGTATGTCCCTCCACGCAAGCCTAAGTCCAAGGTCCCAAAGAACATTGATGAAAGTAAGACTCCCCTACGAACCCCTCTGCTGCCAGATGAAATCACTTTTGACAGTCTATTTTTGGCATAGGTGCCGATATTGAAGCTCAAAGATTGAGACTTGGTAAACCATGAGATGTTCCTGCACCTCGTGACCCAACAGCTGATGTGTCGCATCATAGACATGAATATGGGGATGACTGCATTGGAGCAGTGAAAGTGGCTAAGAGGAGTAGAGAAGGTAGGATTACTCTACCTGCTCTGGGTGTCACACTATAATCGCAACGCCATGATAGTTTTGGTCATCAAGCAATTGTTGTGCTTGGTGCATGATGGGTGTTTATGGCTGGAGGAGCTAATACCCATCACTGATATGTTGATTCATAAAATAATGTGCCTACCATATACAGGAAAAAATCCAGCTATGATATTTGGCAGAAAGGGTGGCGAGCAAGCGCCCGAAAAATCAATGAAAGAAGAGTTCAAATTGGTGAAGAAGTCGCCCAAGTACTCTATCTCTAGCATCTGTGACCCCGCTATGAAGGTGGAAACGCAGATCCTTGTAGGGAAGGTGATGTGGAAGTGTCGCGCCAATGAGGTGTAGGCACCTATCATCACGCTCGCATAGTAGTGCGCGGAAGGAGTCCAGTTTAATTGGTTCAACTACCTTCGCGGAGAGTTCCTGGTGAGCTATCGTGAAGTGCAAGAGAAAAGAAAGACCTTCCATTACACGTGGCTCTTGCTATCGATCGTGCTAGTAGCATGGAAGCTACTAGAGGAGAGCCGATTCCCCTCAGTCGTGCTAGACCTTCCTGAAGTAGTGAAGTATGCTTCACTGTGGGCGAACGAGGATGCGGAGTGAGTTCGGGACAACAAGATCTTCTAGATCTTGATGGAAATGAATATCAGGATCGCTATCAATCGCAAGCTGTGATTGTCACCCATGGTATATGCTAACATGCAGAGCTATGCTGCGTTTAAAGCTGATTTCGGTCAGATATCAATCAAGGAATGGAAGGACCCTATGCAGAAGTGGTGCGATTTGTTGTACATAGCCATAGATGATGCCATTGATGCGATGCTTGATAAATGGCTAGTGGAGTAGTGCACTATCATGGACTTGGTAGTGGGTGGAAGCAAGTCCACCACACAGAAGAAGAACGAAGAGGCCAAGATGAAGATGGCGCAACTGGTCGAAAAGAGGAAAAAGGAGGCCGCCGAGAAGCCCCAGGTGGAACAGGCAAGAAAGGAGGCAGGAAAACAGACAGGTTGCACAGAGTGGGGCTCTGACAAAGGTGCATGGTCACCTTAACCTAAGACTAAAGAGGAGGACACAAAGTAGCACGGTGCGAACCCTCAGTAGACGTCTGCCCGCATTAAGCCCCCGAGAGAGCTAGAGAAGGGAGGTTCACGAAAGAAATCCAAGGCAACCAAGACCTCGCTAAACCCTATCACATTGATGGAGGGAAAATTATATAACATCAGTGACATCGTCAAATATGTCATCGTGGAGGCCCTATAGTAATTTGAAAAGTAGCAGCAGATCATCTTAGGGGCCATCCAGACAGGGTTGTAGGAGTTGCAAACCTACGTGTCGCAAGCTGGTATGTTGTGCACTAGCTTGGCTATCGGCATGTCATAGGCTACCAATATGCTGTGCATGAAGGCTTCCAATGTGATAGTGCTGCCAGATGGAGCACTGACCATGGAAAATGAGGCTGATAAGCCCACTATCAGCACCTTGAAGGGAGTTGGACTAAACCTAGCAGTGCTTCTGTACGAAGCACTCCACCTCTTGCAGGACAGAGTAATTGTAGAGCTAAGGGACCATGAGCACCATGACCTTAAGGTCATCAATGAAGAAAATATAAACAACGAGTAGATGGCCCTATAGAGGAATGATGTCATCGTCATTGAGGTTGAGGCAACCAGCCAGATTAAGAAGATCATACAGATCATGGAGGAGGCATGCAGAATGGTCCCAGAGTTGGCCATTTCAAAGGAGGAGCTAGTCAAGGTCTGCATCCACAAATTGGCCACAGGGGTGTGTGACACTCAGATAGAGATGGCGTAGGTTCAGTTGGAGCTAAACCTACAGATTATAGAGATGTAGTTGAGGGTCCAGCCTTCAACACTGCTAAAGGTTAAGGAACAACATGCAGTCATTGTCACAGAAGCAGTCGCGAGGTTGGAGAGTGTAGTAGCAGACTGTACATAGTTCTTTGAACAGCCGTTTGAGGTCCCAACTAGCTTGCAGGAGGACCCACATATCCAAAGGCTAGAGAAGAAGTGCGTGAACTCCAACAACAATATGATGAAGTTAAGGGCACAGCGCAAACTATCACGCTGACACAGAGGTTAGCTAAGCTGTAGGAAGCCAATCAGCTGAAGGAATAGGTGGATGCAACGCTGCATAAGGAAGTAGTGCTGAAGGCACAACTAAAGCCCTGGCTAGAGGAAGCTTACATAGTCACTGGAAACATTAAGGGAAAGCTTGTGACTCTGCAAACGACACAACAACAGCTTCAGGTTGACAGCGCAGGGGCAGTAACCGAGAAAACAGTTGAAGATGCAAAGCAAGCGGTAGCTTAGTGCATGACAAAATTTTTGGTCATCAGGGTCGAGTTGGATGAGCTTTGTGCAAATATCTTCGTGCCTACTATTGGGTAGCGTACCCCCGGCATAACGGTTTTGGGACTCAAAGCCTGTAGTTTTGGGTAAAAGTATGGTAAAGGTTCCGCGAAGTGCACGAAACTTGAATTGTAATGGGTTAAGTCCAAGGGTAGTCCGCCATGAAATATTATAGATTAATCTAGAACGTGTCGGCTTTCCCATGGTCCGTGGACCATGGAAATGTATAAATAGATCAAGGATCTAGGTTTAGAAGACAGTTTTTGGATGATAATTGTAATGAAGATCTAAAGTGTATGGGTTTGTAAAAGCGAAAGGATCTGAGTCTGTAAGTCCGAGTCATGGATAGAGGTTAGAGTAGGCTCTACAGCTATGTACGTAGAGGTCTGCTAGAGTTCACAGCTGTGGCATGGACCCCTCCAGCTGTGTGTGCAGGGTGGGAAGTGGAATGTACTAAATGGAAGATTAAACGAAGGCCCATGCTCTCAAAGAACAAGTTGACATCTCTCGTCAGAAAGAAGCAGTTCTTAAAGAAAGCATCCAGCCCTGGCTTGATGAGGCATTCGCAGTCACCACCAATATCAAGGGAAAGCTAACCCACCTGTAGGTAGTATATGCACTCTGAGAACTAAGCGAAGCTGATAATGATGTATTATAGCCTCGCACACAACGAGTACAACAGATGCAGAAGAATTTGTTGCAGAAGTAAGCGAAGCATAGAAGTTGTTGAATAACCTCCACACAACAATCACCACACCAACTGAGTGACTCGGGACAAGTCACGATGATTTTTTTGGGGGCCTATTGGGTAGCGGACCCCCCATGTAATGGTTTTGGGACTCAAAGCCTGTAGTTTTGGGTAAAAGTATGGTAAAGGTTTTGTGAAGTGCGCGAAACGCGAATTGTAATGGGTTAAGTCCAAGGGTAGTCCACCCTAAAATATTATAGATTAATCTAGAATGTGTCAGCTTGCCCATGGTCCGTGAACCATGGAAATCTATAAATAGAGCAAGGATCTAGGTTTAGAAGACAGTTTTTGGATGATAATTGTAATGAAGATCTAAAGTGTATGGGTTCGTAAAAGCGAGAGGAGCTAAGTCTGTAAGTTCAAGTCGTGGGTAGAGGTTAGAGTAGTCGAAGGGTAGTCCGCCATGAAATATTATAGATTAATCTAGAATGTGTCGGCTTTCCCATGGTCCGTGGACCATGGAAATGTATAAATAGATCAAGGATCTAGGTTTAGAAGACAGTTTTTGGATGATAATTGTAATGAAGATCTAAAGTGTATGGGTTTGTAAAAGCGAAAGGATCTGAGTCTGTAAGTCCGAGTCATGGGTAGAGGTTAGAGTAGGCTCTGCAGCTATGTACGTAGAGGTCTGCTAGAGTTCGCAACTGTTGCACCGACCCCTGCAGCTGTGTGTGCAGGGTGGGAAGTGGAATGTACTGAATGGAAGATTAAACGGAGGCCCATGCTCTCAAGGAACAAGTGGACATCGCTCGTCAGAAAAAAGCAGTTCTTAAAGAACGCATCCAGCCATGGCTTGATGAGGCATTCGCAGTCACCACCGATATCGAGGGAAAGCTAACCCACCTGCAGGTAGTATATGCACTTTGAGAACTAAGGGAAGCTGATAATGATGTATTATAGCCTCACACACAACGAGTACAACAGATGCAGAAGAATGTGTTGCAGAAGTAAGCGAAGCATAGAAGTTGCTGGATAACCTCCACGCAACAATCACCACACCAACCGAGTGACTCGGGACAAGTCACGATGATTTTGTTGGGGGCCTATTGGGTAGCAGACCCCCCATGTAATGGTTTTGGGACTCAAAGCCTGTAGTTTTGGGTAAAAGTATGGTAAAGGTTATACAAAGTGTGCGAAACGCGAATTGTAATGGGTTAAGTCCAAGGGTAGTCCGCCCTAAAATATTATAGATTAATCTAGAATGTGTCGGCTTGCCCATGGTCCATGAACCATGGAAATGTATAAATAGAGCAAGGATCTAGGTTTAGAAGACAGTTTTTGGATGATAATTGTAATGAAGATCTAAAGTGTATGGGTTCGTAAAAGCGAGAGGATCTAAGTCTATAAGTTCAAGCCATGGGTAGAGGTTAGAGTAGGCTCTGGAGCAGTGTGCACAGAGGCCTGGTAGAGTCTGCAGCTATGTGCGCAGACCCCTGCAGCTGTGTGCGTGGACCCTTGTAGCTGTGTGCATAGGGTGGGAAGTGGAATGTACTGAATGGAAGATTAATAAAGATAAGTGTTTCTGAATTATTGTGTATCTTATCACAGATCTGAAGGTTTATGATTTTTTAAGATTTTATGAAGTATATTTAAGATTTATGACTGTGTGCATTGGGTTTAAATGTTAAACGTTTGCTTAAAGATGTTAAATAATAAATCTAATCTATAATAACAGTAATAAGACTAAGGATCTAAGAAACTCCCCTTCGCAGATCTTTGTGAAGGCCAGAATGCTGCACAGAATAGCAAAAGTGCATAGATCAGGTTGCAAATTCTCCAGACCTCATCAAGACATCCCTAGGGTGCAGAAACCTGGTTCCAATTCCCTCCCCTACTGCCTCGAGTGAGGCTTCAGTCCACGCTCCACAAATTTTTTCCAAAAGGGCTGGTAGTACGGGATTTGTTTGGCTACAGCTCTTCTAAACCTATGTCAGGGCCCAATAAGCCAACAAATGGACCTGGGTCAGGGCCCAATATGCCAACACCTACTAAGTGACTTGAGGGTGAGTCACGATGTTTATGTTGGGGACCTATTCGGAGCGGGATCCTCCAAGGGTTGTTTTAGGGCTAAAAGCCCATGTTAAGTCAATTTTTGTAATATAATTGTAAAGACTATGCATTTTGTGGTCGTGGAGCGCGAAGGCATTAGGTGTCAAAAAGGATAGTTTGCCTTTAGTTTTGTAAAGTAAAGTCGACTGTAAGAGACCTACCCATGGTCTGCAGACCATGGGATTGTATAAAAAGAACTAAGCTCTAAGTATTTTAGGCATTGATCAATAGAATGGAAGATCATGTAATAGAGTGATAGCTCTAAAGAAGAAGCCCAAGTCATGGGTCATAGTGTAGATAAAGACTCTACAACTAAGTGTGCAGAGGCCTAGGATAGAATTCCATAGCTAATTGTGCAGACCCCTGCAGTTGTGTGTGCATGGTGGACAGATTCTGTAACACTTGGGAGATATTAATAAAAGGAGTTATTATGAAATTTCTGTGTCTTTGTTCTATTGATGGGTTTTGATATATTATGTATGAATTTCCTTTATTATGCTTATATGATGCGCAAATAAATGTAATTACATTGAATAATTGAACGCAATTATGAATATTTGGTTATGCGGTGATAACTTTAAGTATTTGACAAGATAAGCAAGTCACTTAGGATAATTGAGCAATCTGCACAGCACGGTGCCATAGCAGCGCGAAAATACCTGAGCCATAGGTTACGACTATGTGAAGGTCATGTTATCACTCAAATTTTTTCCTTAGAAGTTACCAAAGAAGGAATAGTCTGAGGTAACCACAAACCTAATCTTTCAGACTCAGGTTCTAGCCAACCTAAGTCCAGAGAGGGCTCTCTCTTTATAATTTAACTTTGTTTAAGTAAGATTTCAGGCTAGTTCTTAATGTTTAGGATTGTTTGTTTTGATTGGGTGGTGGAATTAAGAAGACAAATGGGCAGAGAAAATATTTAGGCCATTGGGCTATGGAGTCAATCAAGAAAAGCTTAACTGAATTTGATCTATTACTGAGGTAAGAGTCCATAGGGCAGGCTAGCACAACGAGAGCAAATCTACAGGTTAAAAATGGGTGAAAGTCCTAACTAGGGCCAAGGGAAATGAAGAATCCTTAACTGGGATTGGGATAAAGAAAGGAAGGATGGCTAGTAGCAAAGGGCAATGAAGAATCCTCAACTATGGGCCAAAGGGGGGGTAAACTACAGAAGTAAGGGGGCAATTAAGAATCCCCAAACCAAGGCAGTTCAGTAGAAAACATAAATAAAGAAAACAGTTAAAACAGAGAGCACTTAAGCTAATTCTGATGATATCATTCCTTGTTTGCTTTTAAGATTGTATAAGAAACACATATGAATATTTTATAACATAAAGAGAATACAGTATTTAAACATGAGAAAATGATACTTATTTGTTCCAATTGTGCACAAGAATCTGGTGAAATGTCCTCAATTTTATTTCATTCCCAATGAAACCAGTCCAGTCTTGAGTACAATAGCTCCTTGGCTAAAAAATAATGTCTATGGAAATGTATTTTAATCCACACTAATTACTGAAATTTTTGAAGTATTTATACAAAATTTTATACAAAATATCTCATAACTATATGAGAATTATTCTAGGAAACAGAAAATATCTTCAACACAAAGATAGAGACAGATGGAGAACTGTTTGTTTGTTGTCCCTTTAATTATGATTGTGCTGGCTATTGTTGTTCAGATTTGGATTTTGCAGTTTTCCTTGTAGTTATGTGATGGAATTACTTTCATCTTTGACCTGCTAATACTCTTTACATGTTTTTCTTTGAACCCCTTTCACCTATTTTACTTGGCAATTACATATTACCTTACAGGTTTACTATAGTAACTTACAATAAATCAGTCAAACTAGTCCACCATTCACTATCGGGTAACTTTATTCTGATTATTTTCCTATAGATTTCATCGGCTTCTGTGTACTTAGCAAAATTTGGTTTGCTTGTGAATAAGTGCTTGACTTTATGTTCTATATAGAATAGATTCTCAGGGCCATCATAAATCACCCTTGCAGTGGGCGAAGATTTCACCCTTGAAGTGTTAGCTTGGCTTTTGGCTAGCTTGTTTAACTTGTCAACATAATCTTCCTGGGTCATCAACTTATCATGGATTACCATAGGACTAGGAAGTCCTTTTTCTCTTAAGATGCCATACTTTAGCATAAAGCTATCAATGTCTATTTGAATGCTTTGACATCTTTTCTCTTGATTAAGAATTAAGTTCCTTTTGGTGAGAACCTTTTTGATTTCTATGATTGTTGCTATTCTGTCATCTATATCCAATTAATCTAGCTGATATTTGTTTTTGATGTTCAAAAAGGTGATCAACTAATGCTTCTTCTAGTTTATCTCCTAATTCTTCAACTGTCTTGTGGATTGCCTTGTAGCCATCTTGACCAATTATGTTTGCTCAAAAACAATCTAAATAGAAGGCCAAACATCATTGATGGAATCAAGGATGTTAGCCCAAAGGACTTCTCTCATGTCTCCTAATGGTTCTTGAAATGTTAAATCCTTCTCAAGGGATTTTATCCTTTCTTCCATCCTCAGGCTCCTCTGAGTTTCTTCTTTGTGTTGTATTTGTATAAGTTTGCAATTGGTTTCTAAACTTGATTGGCCTGGATACTCATTTCTTCCATGGACTTGATCAATTCTATAGTTTTCTCTATGGGTGTCTCTGTGTTGTTTGATGTACCTGTGCCTGATGTAGTCCCTGTCATTGGCAATGTTGTTGTTAATGGAATTGTTGGTGCTAAGGCAGCTACCAAGGTGGAGGGTATTGCTGTGGAAACTGTAGGTATTATAGTCTGAGGAGTGGTGTACAGCTCACTCTGCTTGGACTGTATCAAATTATCCAATTCTTTCTCAGTTTCCTTCAATTGGTCATTTAACTTAAGGACTAGGTCCATAAGTTCTTCCTCTTTCTCCATTTCTAAGACTTCAGTTGTTTGAAGATGATGAAGAGGAGAAATCTTGAGCTGCTTCTTCATGCAGCTATGTCATCATTTTTCTTCTTTATCAGCTGCTCTGCTACCTTAACATCCTTGAGATTATGTCCCAACTCTATAACCAAGTCCTCTAAGGACTTTATTCTAGTGTCTTTGGCCTAAGAAGAGGCTTTTTCCAACTGAAATTGTGTTGTAATGTTATTTAGTGAATTCTTAAGTTGATGGGCTGCTATGGCCTTGCTGGTCAATGTGGAATAGACCATTTCTCCAGTTTGTTTATGCAACACAATTTGATCAAAAGGATGGATATCCTTTTCCATGACCTCAAAATTTGTCCTAAGATATTCTGCCATTGATTTTGGTTGTTGTATGGTTGGCTTAAGAAAGCTCATCTGCATTTTGCTTTCTTTTATATCAAAGGCTGACATTAGCCTTGTTTGGTTTTTTGGAGCCATCCTCAGATAATGTTCATAGATTTTCACTTTCAACCTTTCATTCCTTTCCTTGATTTCCTTGTATTTTCTTTGATGTCTTGGCTCTGTCCTATGGGAGCCCTGAAGGAGGATAGTTCCACACTCTGTTGCCTTTCTAACATTTGAGTTTTAGAGGTGGAAGGTTCTTGTGTCCCTCCTGAAGGAGTGTTGTGCCTGCTTTCTGTCCTCTCTGCTCTTGAAATCCCTGCTGTCTCTTTAGTGTATTCTTGCTCTGCATATGGATTTAACCTCTGCCTCTTAGCATAGGTTTGGGCAGCAGGCCTACTAGAAGGAGTAGCCTCATCTCTGTCTCTGTTAAGGTTCCTATTCTCATTAAGAGGAGTCTACAAAATAGGGGGATTGCTCATAATTTGTTCAGGTTGAGCAAGTTCCTCTGAAATTTCAGGTTGTTCAGATTCTTTTGGCTGTTCTGAAAGCTCTGGTTGCTTTGATGGTTCTGCTTGTTCTGAAGATTCTGGTTGTCCTGATGGTCATGCCTCTACTGATGGACCTGCTTCCTTTGTTTTCCCACTGTGGCCCTATGCTTGTCTCTAAGACTGAGACTCTCCTAGAACCTGTACAAAGGAATTCTCATCAAGTCTTCTATCTAAGTCCATTAATACATTATCAACAACAACCTTTGTACTATCATGATCTATCAAAGTGCCTTCCACCCATTCGGATTGATTAGCATATTGTTCTATTTCGGGGATCCTATGGTGGATGTAAGGAGATAGTTTATTCTTTTGTCTCCTATTACAAATGAAGCTATAGGGGTCATAGGTCCACATGAAACTCTATTTCAATTTCAATCTTTAGAGGATTTCATCTACCTCCTTTCCTACTTCTCTACTGTTACAAATGACTGGACCTAGCTAGTCCTTTATCCTGAGTTGGGTTTTCTTCTTGGCTCTTACAAAGTGCACCTCATCTGAATTGATCATTTGACTGTAGTACTCCAGAAAAAATAATCTCATGGGGAGGTACTTTGGCAATTTGTAAGGTGGCAATTCACATCCATAAATTCTTATTTCAGTATGGTTTTGGTACAAGTGTCAATCCCCTACTTTGTACTATTTTGACAACTGCAGGACCCTCCTAATGTCTACACTGATTCTGGGTGTAAGGATTCCTAGCAGCATGGTTGTCATAGGAAAAATAGAGAGGTCTATGAAGTCAGTATAAGAGTACTGAGCATCAAACTGATGAATCAAGGAAGTCCAAAAGATCACTGGTCTGGGGTTTCCTTTAGTATCCAACTTTTGGAGGGAAATTGGAAATCTATTAGCTTGGTAATATAGGAATAAGCGATACAAAACTGAGGAATATTTAAAGACTCTTTCATTTTCCAACCTCATGAATTGATCATGCATTTTGTCTACAATAAAATTTTCATAGTCAAATATGATGATTGGTGGTTGGCCACGAGAGTAGGTTGACATGATGGATATTATGATCTCATCAACAAATTCACTAGTGGCGTAGCCTAGTATAATGGAAATCATATCTATAATATCTCGACCAAGGCTGGAGAAGATGGTCCATAGATAAGGAGGAGGGTCCTTTGGGATGTACTTTTCTTCTCTGATAAAAGTCTGGAAAAGCTAGGCTAGTCTAGTTGAAGTGTATGGTATCTGTTCAACATATCTCCAACCGAAAGGGGGGTTAGACTTTGGCTTGGATGTAATTGAAGCATTTGGTTAATGGATTCAACAATGATTGTAAATAGAACAAACTGGTCAGGAGTTCTTACTGCCCTTTGGATAGGATCATGATTCATGCGGCAGTAATGTACAATCTCTGGGAATGCATGCACTCTGGGGAACTGGTACTTAGGCAAACCTGATTCCCATATTCCAATGGAATCTTCTTGGTTTAAATATGGGTCTCTGTATTTGCATAACAGTTTCAAAGGGGATTTGGAGACAGAGGTGTCTTTAATCTAGAAATATTTGTCTGCAAGGGGAAGGTGGTCTCAATCCCTGTGAGGAGTTCTAATGGGCATGAAATTCAGTGCAATTGGGGCTTCCATCCTTGATTCTTATGGATTCAAGGACAGGGCAAAGGGTTTTAGGTAAATTAGGAACAATTGGTCTATTTAAGAAGATTTCAGGATTGCTAGGTGGATTAATTTGCTAAATTAGTTAACTTTTAAAGCAATTTAGCTCAGTTTCAGAAAGAAAATAGGGTTTCTTAGTGGAAATGGGGTAAATACATAATTTCAGCTATTTGAATGGTGAAATGATGACTGTGCACTATTTGCAAGAAGCGCACAGGTATGCAAGGTAGTCTGGAGTTTCAGCGGCTACAGAAAGTTGATGGTTGGTAGTAGGTTTGCAATTGAATGTGCCCTATGCTTTGCATGGAAGCCAGAACGTCCTTTTCATGATAAAAAACAAAAAACGTTGAATTTTTTGGCTTTATGTGTAAAGTCAATGATATTAGTGGATGTAATGGGAAAACAAAAGTTGGCACCAATCGGGGAAAGTGATAGTTTGTCGCGTAGCAAAGGCGGTAAGCAGGATCCATCGCACCGATTTCGGTGAAAAATGGTTTTGGGGGGAGGCCACCTGATGCCATTCATCGGGCGCCACGTAACGGTGGGGTGAATAGTGAAACCACTCACATCAAGCGAGTAAAGGTCGACCTTCGAAGGCCGCCCGATATGAGCGTCAGCGGTTGGATCTGAATGGGTCAGATTGTACGGTGATCGGGGGTGTGATTTGATCGGGGAGTTAATGGAGGAGCCCAACGGGATATTAACTACAGGTTAGGGTGGCTTAATGACATTGAGGTGATATGATTGGAGGAACAGGTTATTAATTAATCCTAGTTTGATTAATTAACCCCTTTTTGTTTGGCGGAGGGTTATGGCTCTTAATTAGTCACAGATCGACTAATTAATCCATTTAACTAATTTAGTTAATAAGGTTTATATTTCAAACCATTGGGGCAGGATTATTAATATATGGGATTTTAATAAAACATACGAGAAAGGGGGTTTTCTTTGGGAATTAAATATAATAAAAATTTAGGAGTTAATATGAAGTGAAAGTGGGAAAGAAAATGCGCTAAGTATAATTTTTTGATATTTATTTTTATATCCATATCTATACATCATTACTTAGGCTAAATGCTTTTTTGTGGGTGTTTCGTGGGAAAAAAGGGGTTTTGTAGGGTTAATTACATTCCCTAGGTAAACAATGATTTCACCTTAGGAAAAGGGAGTTTTTGGTGACATGAATGTATTATGGAGGAAATAAATGTTAGTAAGAGGGTTTTTAGTACTTAGACCCTATAAGTTATTGGGCTGAGGGTCTGGTCCCTCCAGAAGTCAAAGAAATTATTTAATCCCCTCTAACTTCAGGTTTTGGGTACTTTTGTCATTGATTATCGGAAATTAGTAAAATTGAAGTTAAAATAAATGGGAGGAATTAACCAATTGACTTTTTTTTAACTACTACATTATCATCCATGCTTTAGTAACTTGATGATGAAAATAAATGATATGATCTTCACTAACCATTCATCATAATTCTGCAACCATTCAACTACTTACTCAACTACTCATCCTACCATTTTTCTACTCTTTATTAGGGTGCACTTAAGCTGGCAAACCCTTGTCAAAACTTTTTCTTTTCTTTACAATGGAAATCTATCTAAGTCTATCCTTATTACATCCAAGGGCTTAGATTAAACTATTGAGCTCCTTTTATTTTCTCTACCTATCTACTTATCTGCCAAGATTACACTGCTTGGTCAGATTTTATTCTCTATCTCTAAGCATGAAATTGAAAGCATGAAATAGCCAAGTTTAAACATTTTGACTATCCATGGATTGTGGCAAAGGTAACAAGCTGCACACAATATTTTTATTCTACATCAAAAGTAAATGGTAGTGGCATTTGGACTTGCACACTTTCATGGTCTCTTTCCTTTTTTGTTGGGGTTCATTTTTTCCTCCTTTTTTTTGACCTTTCTCATTGTTTTTGTCCTTTGATATTTCTTTTATGACATACCCTCTTTACATTTTTTTTATTTTTTATTTTTATTTTTTGAATATGGAAAACATTTGCAAAAAGAAAAGGTATGTACATATTACAGGTTAAATCTCATCCACTCATAAGTTATGACTCCTATTGGTATAGGAACCTAACAGGTCAATCATATACTTTTGCGAAGGTATTGAGGACCATAATAGAATATTTGTCTTGCAAGCCCTAGAGCAAAACCACCTACACGAAGGCATGGATATAAGAAATCAAACGACATCACAACCATCTCAGGGTGTGAAAACTTAGCTCCAGTATCCCCCCATACTACTTCAGGTGAGACTTTGGTCCACACTCTATGGGATGATGCCGAAAGGGCCAGTATTTAGGGATTTGTTTGGTTAATTAAAGCTGAACTTGGGTTAGGCCCCCTTAAGCCAATAGTTGCCCAGACCCACCGATGGGGAACTAAAAGAAAATGTGAATGTGAATGCATGGTGATACTGAGTGTAAGAAAGAGTGAATGATTGTGCATCCAAATAGTGAATGAAATGTTTAGAAAACATAACAAATTGCATCTGTGAGAAGCGAGTCACCGAATCAGTGACCATTCATGCAAAATAGTGTCATGTATGTGACATCACTGAGATGCTAACGAAAACTGAAACGGTGCTAATACAAGCTAATATGAATGCAAATGACAGCAAGAGTTCACAAAGATCAAGAAAACAATACTCACACAAGTGAAAACACAAAAAGAAACATAAATGTTTCAAAAGACAAGTTAAGAGGACTTACCCGTAAATAGCTGAGCTGGATGTGTCGAAGACTCCTGAATGTGATGTGGGATGTCAGAGCTCCAAGATCGATGTGAATAAGTGAGCCCTAAAGCATCGAATAAATAAGTTTGAGGCTCATGACGCACATGCCACAAATCTAGGAAAAAGGGACACTTGGAGAAAAGATTCTAAAATAATCTTTGCATGTAACCTCCAACTGCTAAAAATAGCTCCCTAAAATCTAGGGATGCTTTTTTCATGTTTCTTTTTTCTATTTCAGGAAAAAGCATCCCATGCATTCAAGTCAAGTTTTCTCAGTCCTGGGTGGAACTGGTCAAACTAATGGCACATGCAACATCTTGCTTGACTGAGGGTAGAATTTGTGCATTTTTGGGAGGGATTTGGGTTGGCCACCCAAAAGGATTGCACAATTTCTAAGCTAAGTAGTTGACTGGTGCCCACAATTCCACAATTTCTGGGCTGAGCAGTCCTGCTGGGATAGATTGCGTAGTTTTTCCAGTGAAGGTTGACAGGCATAATTGTGTAATTCTGGAGCCCAGAAGGCTGCCATACAAGATTTCGCAATTTATAGAGGGAAGGCTGGTTCCCCTCTAGAATTTCACAATTTCTTGAGGGAGCTACTCAGCCTGTAGCTGGCCCAATTCCGGATAAGCAGCCTATGAGGGGGATGCAAAAAGCTATCATGCACAGGCTGTCAATCTGCTAGAAAACCACTGAAGCTTGTGTACTTAACAGTGCAAGACATGCTACTGAAGATGGCTGGTAAGGACGCTCCAAAATGAAGCTAAGGAAAAATTTTGGAGGGTGGTTGTAGCCACTACAACACTTGGCGACACACTGGTATAACTCTAGCTCTTTGAATGGACCTTCTTCATGAAAATAAAGTCAAACACCTCCATAAGTATTGTTTAGTTCTCAGTTCATCTTGGTTTCCACACTTGCTTGATTGTAAGATGTATCATCTGCCAAGCTCTTGGTCGGTCGACACATATTCCAAGCCAATCCAATACAGTTGTTTCGATTAGGTTTGAGGGGTATATTGGAGCACAAGCAGTATAGTCGTCAGAGTCTTAGTTTCATCTTTGTTGTTTCTTTGCTGCAAGTAGGTCTGGACAATACCCTGGTGGAGTCACACAGGAACACAAGCATTGCTCTACTGCCAGTGAGCCTAATCAGTACCCCGGCAGAGTTACTTGTATCACCTCCCTCCGCAGGAAGCCTTTCTCTTCTTTCTCCTTATTCATTTTTCATTTTGAATTTTTTCACTTTTAATTTTTTTCATTTTTCATAATTATGCATAGCACTTATTCATTTCAGAGGTGGAAGAGGGATCCTGACTTATTGAGAGCATAAGAGGTTGTTCCTTCATAGTAGTTTATTATATACCTCTAACATTTTTGTTAAGGTTTCCCCCTCACCTTACTCTACTTGACCGAGCTTCCAAGGTTAACCCAAAAACAACTAACTAGAGTAGGTGACACTAGTTAGCACGCAAGCATTGTGTTTTCACTAAGTTCTACTTCGAACAATACATATTTTCCATCGACGTATCACTAACTGAAGATAACAAGTTCTTACATAAGAGAGTGTACAACATATAACCAAATGTTGGTAGCTATACAAGTCCTCTTGTATTTCACCCATCTTGTTTCAAGAGTCACACATGGTTTCATGCAAAACTAACCTACGAGCGCAAAACAAGAAAACAAACATAAAACAAAGCAGAAGGAGAAGTAAATGCAAAAGAAAAGAAGGTAACCAAACAATAAAGAAGACAAGAAAGCATGCAAAGTAAGTAAGAAAACAAGCATGTAAGAAAACAACTAAAAGAAAACACTACTCCTACTCCTAAACTAATAGTGCATGGGCCTGATCACATGAAGTGATATTTCCAATGTAGCCACCAGCACATTGGTTGACCCATGTTGGTGAAGGCATGGTCCACGATCAATCGGTTGTGTGAACCAGCAAACAATAAAGATATAACAATGAAGAAAAACTCATTATGTGTTTCAATGTGTCCACAGAACATAAGTGAGTGCAAGTGCATGACATGCAGTCCGTTGAATTGTCATGGTGTTGTGTGACACTACATGCAATTGTTTAGCATACACATACTATTGACTATGACATGCAAGAAAATAAAAGAAACAATGACAACTTGTGTCATGCATGTGTGCTTGCAATGTAAGATTCCTCCAATGCATGAGTGTTGGGATCGTTCAGTTTGAGTGGAGGAAGTATGATTTGTGTGTGAGATTGATCTTCAATGCATACAGATGAATGATGAGGATCCTTGGGTGTTTCAACAATTTCCTTATCGAAAGTGAAACCAACCTCAAGACAGTGAGCTCCTAACATAACCATCAGTTTGGGCTAAAGCGCCTCAACAGCCTGAGGGGTTTCAACTTCGTTGACAAATAGATCATCATAAACTGGTGGCTTCAAAAAATCAATTGTGATAGAATCATCACCATGATTGAATATGGGAGTAAATAGATCACGACAGCTACGATAAAAAAAATCAATGATTTCATTGGCATCGTCATGATCTAATGAATCAAACAGAGGGGTAGATGAGAAGAACACAAATTCACCCTCTGTGTTTCTGGAAAAAGCAGCTGAAAATTCAATTGGATTTTCAATGAATACCTTATCCTTTCTATTGTCAAATGATGAACTAACATCTGGTGTGTCCTGCGAGTGATCAACAATGGGTGCATCTGTAGATGGAGATACATAAGAGAAATCATAGATGGTAGGTTCACCAAAGAGGTTAGGGAAGAATGCAAGAAGCTCAGACAAAAAGGATTCATCCTTCACTGAGTGTTGATGCTAAATCTCGTAGTCATACTCTTCATGAATGACATCACATGTTGGTTGTGAAACACCAACTCTGTCGATGGCTTGATCCTCATTCACAACAAGTGTAGAGTCCAGAATGGAGGAACACAACATACTATCATCCAGAGGACCATCTGAGTACGAAAATGGAGGTTGTGGTACAAAATGCATGTGACAACTCGATGGACTCACAACCAAATCTGCATGAAAATTAAGTGAAGTGATGTTGGGAAGATGTGACAGTTGAACAGATGTGTGTGAATGTTCTCCTGCATCACTCTGTAGTGGTGGATTTGGTTGATGAGGGGTCGGTGCAAAATCACTTGTGGTAGTGGCTATTTCCTTCTGTGATTACACAGCTCCATCACTGAAGTATGTTGAGCAAGGCTTGGACTATAATTTCCGTTTGGTATTGATAGACTTGATAATATAGTAATCGAACTTGTCAACGAGATAATGGAATTTCCTTTGGCTTCTCAGAGCTCGAAACTGCAAAACACGGAAGTGCTGCAAAAAATTATCAGGCAATTCATGCGGGGCTTTCTGTTGTTGTAATAGTTTTTAGTCAATATTTTCTAGAACAAAATGATGGAAATGATCTTCAATGAGATCACAGAAATGCTCAAGTGAGTGCACGTTGTCAGCCGGTAGGCTGCAGCACCTTCGTCATGGGGATTCATGAAGTGTGTGTGCAAGCACTAGGCTTTGTCAAAACATTCATCTTCCTTGTCAAGCATGGAAAGTAAGTCATGTAAGAACATAGGTCAGGCCAATTCACCTTCACCATCATACGTGAATTCAAATAAGAGATCTTCGAACTCCCTTGTGATTTGGAGAGATTTAGCATATGAAACAAATTGTGGAGGGGTGACTGTAACAAAACCCATGATAGATGTTCAAAGGTTCAAAACAGGATGAGATGACACATCTTGTCATCTGGTCCTCCTTTTAGCACCAAAATTTTTGACAGTGCTGGACCTGCCAACATGTCAGGAGATCTCCCCGGTAAGAAGTCCCAATTAGACCTCAGACCATTTGGTGTAGGAGTCCCAGCAGTGGGTTCGTATGGTATCACCTTGATCACGGTTTCGCATAGAGGCAAGTAAGATGTCCCTTTGGTAGCAAGGGTGTGATGGTTGTGGTGAGTCAAGGAAGGTGTGTGATCGATTCTAATACATGGAAAGTGGGTTGAGTGCACCTCTTGGAAACCTACAATAGTACACAGCTCGGAAGGGAACACATGAGTGAAGATGCATCACAAGCTACAAAGAAAGTTTGGAAGCAATTCAAAGTGATGGATAAACCAATCAGCATATTTCAGTAAGATTCCTACATACTTATACATAATAGTGCATACATGCATGCATAAGAAAACAAATACATATATCATTTAGAGTAAATGAGATAGCTGGAATACAATATGATATGTGAATGAAACTTATAGGCTTTGTTATATTAGGATGTATAAGTTATATTCATACACTACATCCATGTCCAACCACTAGTTATGATAGCAAAATGTTACAGTCACAACTGCCTGCTCCTCCAAAGAGATATACTAGCTCTGAATAGTGGAGAAGCCAAGGCTCGTTACAATATTGTCGAAGCTTTCTCTAAGATACTCCCATTGGAAGCTTGGCTAACCAAAATCCTCTACAATGAGTTATGAGGGACTATATATAGCAGAGTGTGGGGTGGCCCTTGACATTCCCCTTTGTGACAGTTCATCTACCCTCATGACTCTTCATCTACTCTATGACTGTTACATCCAACTATCAACACTTGAACTTACACTTGACAAGACATTACATCCAATCTGCACATGTACCCATGTGAGACAAAATAGGCTTCAGAAAGCCATGCAAGAGATCTTTATGATTCAGACAACTGTGAGAAGACCAACTCTTTGAAATCCTCCTAGTGGTTGATAGTAGCAAACTAATGCAAAGCTTGGTAGTCTGTGATGGTGTCTATGTATTCTAAGGTGACATATTTCTATAAATGACCTCTTGCTTACATAGCATCCGGTTACACTACTCGGTCTCCTCTACCCAACTCGTCTAATAAAATGTGCATCATTGTCTTGAGTGCGGCCAGACCAGCAACATACTTGTGCATGGTGTTTGCACGTATCACCAAGTCTGGGCTAGTGGTTATGCGCATCAACTCGTCAAAGTACGAGTCAAGCTCCAGCCAGACTTCTACCTTTGTCTTCGCCTGGGTGAGTGTCCCAATAGATGGGATTACATGTGCGCACACACCAACATCCATACTCCTGAATACCCATACATGGGAATCATGTAGACTACTGATGAGCTGCGAGAGATCTTCATAGTTTCGGTTCTGACTTCGGATCTGTGCCTTCAACTCAACCACTCTAGGCTTCGTCATCTTAGGAAATTGTAGCGGGGCTCTCTTGTGTCTCATTATCCATGTTTTCATGTAATCAACAACAGCATGCACGTACGATAAGATATGTGCTCTCCTAGCACATCGCTGTTGCGACCCATTGAGATGAACAAGTTCCTTATGCACAGTACCAAACCTGAAATACAATGCCCGCATAACTGTGTCAAGGGACAATACTTCATCTGGTATTTCATTATTCAGCTCTGCTCGAGTGGATGTTGTAACTAATTCTCCTCCCTTCTTGGTTGTCTGTAGCTACTTACCCATTCGCTCGTACTCAACTATCAGGAAGTGATCACTGGAGCTAGTGGCTTCGACATATTCTCTGGTAGCATCGACCAATGTTGCTGGATGTTTGCACACGTCAGACACAATTCCTCATTCCTCAAACTGTGCAGGAGATGTGTGATCTTCTGGAGTCGACACTCTATGGGATTGTACAACTCTATGTTGGGATTCATCGAATAAGATGTTGTGCATCTCCTCTTTCGGATTGTCTCCAAGGATCTCAATCTCTCCTTGGTCACTTGGGACTTGCTCCACTTCTGGATCCGGTGAAGCTAGTGGGTCGACCTCTTGGTGGTGAGGCATGAGGTCGATGTATTGCTCTAACTCCTATTGCTCCATGTCTGTATCCATCTGCTCAAGTGCTTCTTCAATCTCTTCAGAAAAGTCCTACTCCTACGATGGCTCACCATGTCTGCCTGATGCCATCTATTCAGATGATTCAACTACCTATATGGGTGCAGTTTCATCTATTTGTACATGTTGCACCCCTAATGTACCTATTCCTACTACACTTAACAATGTAAACTTTGAAACGGGAACTGATATTGTTACTCGTTTTGTAGAGATAGTAAAAAAGTGACCCGATTTTGAAAATGGGTGATGCAAAACACACAAGTGTTTTTTAGAACATAGTTTTTGGCATCTTTAAATTTTTTAATGTACATTACATTTTATAATGGTAGTGATTTTCATGCTAATTTTAAAAAGTAGTAATTATGCATCACGACCATTTCTAAAAGACCTATTTTTTTACATTAAATTTTCTAATGTATGAAATGTAAATAATTATTTTCTAAATTTAATAATTATTTAAGTGGTCTTTTTCTTCATATTTTCTTATTTTTATTTTATTTCTTTTATTTTGTTTGTCATGAGGTTTTTATTGTTTTTCATATTTAAAGAAGAAGGTCGATATTTTGAATTTTCAACATTCTACATATTTATACATCATTAATTAATTTTTCAATCCACATGAAATAATGGTGTCTAAAAAACAATAATTTTTAACAATTGACATAAAAATAACCATTTTCAACATAAATATAACTAAAAAACTACACATTTTGATAATTTTTTGTAATTTTTTTGCTAGAAATGACGTCAAAATCACAATTTTTATAGGAAAATTTTAACTAAAAATGGCTAAATAATAATTTTTTTTTTATGAATTTCATGTCAAAAAAAAAAAAAAATCACTGTTTTTCCAAAAAATAATGATTAACATAAAAATTAATGCGAAAATCACATAATAAAAATATTCAACGCATAACAACATTAATTGAGTGCTTATTCTTCTCATAAAATGTCAACGTCAAAACATTAAAAGTATAACTAACTAACAGTTACAAGAAATGAGCTTGATTTCCAAGCATAACTTAAATTTAATCAACAATGTCACGTAATCCAAACTCTTCATCCTCTAGAGTTTCATCATTGTCTTCTCCCACAATGTTTTCTACTTCATTTTGCTCATTTTCTTCTTCTAATGGACCTTTGATGTCTGCAAATCTCCCAATATATGCCTTTTCAATCATTCTTTGTAATGGTGGTTCAGGTTCCTTTGCCTTTTTTTTCACACGTGATTCACTAAAGTCCCCTTTCTTCAACCCAATTTCTTGCATTGCATCTAGAAGAAATTGAAGAGCATTAATTATTTGTTGAATAAAATTGTACTATATTGGATATTTTTCAATGGCATTGCAATTTCTTCCTTTTTGAAGTCAACATGCTAATGTTGTACCTAATTATCAAGCACAAAATAAATAACGAAGTAAATTAGTACAATGACATATAAATTAAGAAATAACATACTGAAATTCAATTCCATATAATAAACTTACCTCGGTCAGAAAAAAAAAAAAAAAAAAAAAAAATCCAAAACCCAATCTCCTGCATTTGAACATATGTCTATAACATAGTTAATCAATAATTGTGGTTTTTTATAAATGTTAACTATCTCTCCTTTTGCTTCTTTGTCTTCATATGTTAGTTTTCTCACAACAACATTATAAGTCAGTATTTCTCTATGACTCTTTCCATCTACCCAATTAAAAATCATAGACATATAGCTATCATCTTTTGCCCAACTATCAATATGGATAAACTCACAATCATTTATAAATGGTTGATCTTCACAGTTAAGAAGATTTGACCTTTTCCTATAACATAAAATAGTACAAGTTCAATTAAATTGTACATAAATGATATTTTTAACATTAATCAAATATACATTTTAAATGTCTTACCATGTAAGCTGCATCCTTGAATTTGTTTTCCCCTTGAATCTTGACAATAACATTGAGAATTGTGTGTCTAAATGAAATGTCACAAATCTCCATAATGGTGATGACATGACTTCTAGAAATACAACCACCACTTTAATAAGAGCTTTATAAGTATAAGGGTCACTATCATAGTCAATGTTTGGAATATTGAAACCATGGGGAATATCTGTAACAACTAGGGCATAATCCCTTTTAGGTGTGAGTTTAGCAGTGTCTTCACGGTCGCTTCGTATTACTTGTATCAAATGCTTCTTTGTTGGGAACTTGAATTGGATCAACAAGAAGCACATAATTAACCACATGAGCATATGGATTGTACCTCATCAATGTCTTCAAGTTGTGAACATGTAGATGGTGTGGATTTATGATTTGATATTTACATTGTCCTTCATTTTCCTTATAGATTTGTCTGACATTAAGTTGAAATGTACAACCACCCTCAATTAAGTTTCTCTTTGTCAAGTTCTGTCAAATGGCGTTTTGTTTTGTTTTGATAATTCCATCCTCTAAATTAGCTCCTGGTGTAATGATTTCTCTTCTTTCTTTTGAAGTTTCACTAGGTTCTTGACTATTGGTAATAACTACTTCAAAATGTTCAACTTTACTTTTCTTCCTCATAACATTCTCATCATTAACTGGAAAAAATTTATTCTTGGGCATTGTTACTTTTGTTCTTTTACGGCTCTTCTCAGTTCCAATGTCATCCTAAGTAATGACAACATATTCTTCACTGTCAGTTTCAACTTGTTCATCTTCAAAAGTAACCTGTCTACCTTTGCTAGATTTATCCACTAGAGGGTTTTCTTTTATGATCCCTTGGATGTAGTTTTGTAGCATCATGAATTGCTACATTTTTTTTGTTTTCCATATCTTCTTCTGACACTGAGTAGAAACTACTGATAAGTTTCATAATATCATGCTCTATGAAATGAATGCCTCCCAACCTAGTTGAACAACTTTCAACAAAAATTTTCCAAACAAAATATCATATGTCAATAAAACCAAAGTTATAAAAATATAGTGAGATAGTTACAAGAAGGCAAAACACAAATATAAATAATAATACTTACAATATTTTGTGTCATTTCATTTGCGATTTGTTTACACAACTTTGTAGATACCTCTCTCGTGTCATACAATGAATATGATAACTGGTATTTAATCCTTTCATGTGACTTGGGCGGCTTCGTAAGTATGTAAACAACTTCACTATCCAGTACCAAACACATATCTATGACCTTTCCCGTCACCTCATAAATTACATTATCATTAGGCATATCAACATATAGATATATCTACACATTTTGGCTTTCTCTTTCTTTCACATACTAGACATTTGTTGGAAGTTTCACTTCTTTTGATTTCTTCTAGTATGAAATCATCTTCTTATTGTTTGAGGCACTTGAAAGATTTGTAACCATCAGCTCAAGTGGGGTTCATTCAACAATGTTTTTTGGAGATACACCTTTAAGAGTCTTTGGTCCAGAAAGATTCGTAGAAATATTATTTGATGTCATTTTCCTGAAAAAAGACACATATAAATCAGTGAATCACAAAGAAATAATAACTTAAATTAACAACGAAAACGATAAATGATAATTAATTTTTTAATCCATAACAATTAAAAAAATAATAATAAATTTAAAAAATATAGCGCCCTGCCGCCCCACCCTAAAAATCGGTCGACCAACTAAACCGGCCATTATGTTCGACATCCCTACCCCACCTTGGTGGCCCAACAACTGCCCCACCCCACCTCGGCGACCAAACGGCCCACGTGGGTGGTGGGCCAATTCTAGGAATCAACCTGCCACCCCCACGGGCCATTAGGCTGCCGGGGTAGGGCGAGGGTTGGGCGTAGCACCCGGCCCCACATCGGCAGCCCAATGGCCTACGGGGGTGGCAGGCTAATTCCTGGAATTAGCCCGCCATGACGAGCCCTTGCCTCACCATGGTGACCCAACAGCTAGCGGGGGTGGCGGGTCGATTTTGAGAATCAGCTCGCTACCCCAGTGGGTCGTTCGGTCGCTAGGGTGGGGTGGTGGCTCGTCGTGGCAAACCGATTCTGGGAATTAGCCTACCACCCCTACTCGCCATTGGGCTATCGGGGTGGGGCCAGGCGCTGTGGATAACCCCCACCCCACCCTGGTGACCTAACGACCAGCAGGGGTTGCGGGTCGATTTCGGGAATAGCCCCGCCACCCCCGCCAGCTATTGGATCGCTAAGGTGGGGTGGGGTGTCGAGTAGCCAACCCCACCACTCCTAACCCATGGGCCCATTTGGCCACGTGAGCATTACCAGGCCCACCATCCCCACTGCAGACGTAGTGGGTAAATTTGGCCCACAAAAAATTTTAATTTAAAAAAAAAATTAAACTTCATTAAACTTATTTAATTTTAAAATTTGCAAGGCAGAAAAATTATCTAACCTTTCAAATGCAAAAATCCTCCATTGAGTATCTTGTTGATAACAATGTAGCTGCTCCACAAATTCACTCCAAGTCTTTTAACGAACCTTGGAAAACCTTGATGTGATGTGAGTAATAGTGATAATGAAATTTATTATATAGATGAAATTACGGAAATGTTTTACCGTACGGTTAATGTGGGATTAATTTGTTTTTAAAAAAGTTTAACATGTTAGTTTTGTTATGGCAATATAGGAAACCATGATAAAGCGAATATTATGGAATTGTTTTACAGCGCAGTGAATGTGGGATTAATTTGTTTTAGAAGGTATTATAAAAATTAAAAAAAACATTCAATTGTCTAGTAAATATTATATAGTTTAACTATTAAATTAATTTAGGTAAAAGATTTAGTTTACAATTTTAAATTTAAAGATTTATTTCATAAAAAAAAATTAGTTAAAATTTTTCAATAAATTGTAGAAGAAAATAATGGAGGGAAATACATGAAACAAAATTTTTGGAGGGAAAATTTCATTCTTTAAGCTATATAATATCATTAGGAGAGTCTGCATTTGTATCCTTCACCCTTTTCTATTTGAAAGGGATGGATTCTTCTGATAGTGAATTTTCGCTTTGTGAAGCATCAACATCTTCATCGCATAACAACTCTATTCATATTGATGAATATAATGAAATTTTTCCACTATGAATAGAGAGTCAATTCTTTCACTTAGTCCTAATCCTAAGGACTATGAGAGCATCACTGATCAAAGACAAGATGAAGTATTTCAGATAAATAAAGAATCACGGTTTCCACTTAGTCCTAATCCTATGTATTATGAGATCAATAGTGATGAGGAGCATGATGAAGAATTTCAAAAGAATGGAGTTTCATGATGTCCACCTAGTCCTAATCCTATGGACTATGAGAGCAGCAGTGATAAAGAACATGATGAATAATTTCAAAAGATTGGAGTGTCACAGTGTCCACTTAGTCCTAATCCTATGAACTATGAGAGCAGCTATGATCAAAGGCATGATGACGAATTTCAAAACAATGGAGTGTCGGAGTGTCCACTTGGTCCTAATCCTAGGGACTATGAGAGCAACAGTGATGACGAGCATGATGAAAAATTTAAAAAGAATGGAGTGTCACATTTTCCTCTTAGTCCTAATCCTATGGACTATGAGAGCAGTAGTGATGAAGAGCATGATGACGAATTTCAAAAGAATGGAGTGTCATGGTGTCCACATAGTCCTAATCCTATGGACTATGAGAGCAGCAGTGACGAAGAGCGTGATGAAAAATTTCAAAAGAATGGAGTGCACAATGTCCTCTTAGTCCTAATCCTATGAACTATGAGAGCAGCTATGATCAAAGGCATGATGACGAATTTCAAAAGAATGGAGTGTCGCAGTGTCCACTTGGTCCTAATCCTAGGGACTATGAGAGCAACAGTGATGACGAGCATGATGAAAAATTTCAAAAGAATGGAGTTTCACGTTTTCCTCTTAGTCCTAATCCTATGGACTATGAGAGCAGTAGTGATGAAGAGCATGATGACGAATTTCAAAAGAATGGAGTGTCACGGTGTCCACATAGTCTTAATCCTATGGACTATGAGAGCAGCAGTGACGAAGAGCATGATGAAAAATTTCAAAAGAATGGAGTGTCATGATGTCCTCTTAGTCATAATCCGATGGACTATGAGAGCAGTAGTGATGAAGAATTTCAGCTGAATATAGTGTCATGGTGTCCACTTATTCCTAATCCTATGGACTATGAAAATAGGAGTGATGAAGAACACGAAGAAGAATTTCAAAAGAATGAAGTGTCACGATGTCCACTTAGTCCTAATCCTATGGACTATGAGAGCAACAGTGATGACGAGCATGATGAAAAATTTCAAAAGAATGGAGTGCCATGGTGTCCTCTTAGTCCTAATCCTATGGACTATGAGAGCAGCAGTGATGAAGAGTATGATGATGAATTTCAAAATAATGCAGTGTCACAGTGTCCACTTAGTCCTAATCCTATGGACTATGAGAGAAACACTGATGAAGAGCATGATGAAAATTTTCAAAGGAATGGAGTGTCATGGTGTCCTCTTAGTCCTAATCCTATGGACTATGAGAGTGGTAGTGATGAAGGACAAGATGAAGCACCTAGTCCTAATCCTAAGGACTACGAGCGTAGCAGTCACAGAGGATAGGATGTAGCATTTTCAGTAAGTAAAGAACCACATTTTTGACGTAGTCCTAATTCTATGGACTATGAGAGTAGCACTGGCAATGCACATGAGGAAGAACATCCAATAAATATCAAGTCAAATTTTCCATTTAGTCCCAATTCTAAGGACTATTATAGTAGCACTGAAGAGGGGAAGATGAATAATATCCTCCAAGTCAGTATTTGAAAAGAACAACTGATCATAGCGTGGATAAAATTCCTTAGAATGATGATGAAAATTCTTATACAAATGATGATCCAATGATGGAGATGTTGCTAAGAAATATTGTATCAAGGAGTAAGAGCAGACCTTTTTCGTATTAATCCAAGATGTTCTAGTTATACAAGGGGTAGAGTAGAATATCTAATGAGAAGAAGTTCTATTAGCACTCTAATTTCAAGTGAATGTTGTCAAAAAGATTGCTTGAAACATATGGATTTCAAATTTGCATTAGAGAAAAGGAAGAGATATTTTTCAATGTAGAAAAGCATGCAAAATTCATATTTAGTTGGGTGCATGCAATCTACATTGTTAGGTTATGATTATCATATTGGGTCTTTATTTATCTATAGAAAGGCTTTCAAAATGTTTCATTCGATGGGTAATTTTTGTCTCTCGAGAATCCAAGAAAATTTGGAAAAGAATCCCACCTTTTATTCAGAAGTATGTCATAAATGACAGTTTGGGCCATTATCAAATACTGCAATGTCATGGATGAAAGATTTCTTTTCAAAGCATTGAGAGTTTATTCCAAATAGAGAGACAATACATATTCTAGATATTTTTTCAAGATGAGAAATCTACAACCTATACAAATAATATGCAGAGGGTTCTAAGGGACATGGTCGGTTTATTACATATCAATATTTTGTGAAGGTATGGAAGAAAAAATTCAACAATGTCCGTATTCCTAAGAAGATAAGGATGGGGATTTGCAGTACATGTGCTTCTCTTAGATAAAAAAGGGACAAATGTGAAGGGTCAGAAAGAAGTAAGCATTCATAACTTTAACATTTAAAATTGTATAGTCATCAACTATGAAAACATATTTCTTAATGGCTTTCTTTTATGTTGTGTAGATTCAATTATCAAAGAACTTCAGGAGCATTACGAAAAACAAACAAGTGAAAGGAAGAAGTTGTACAAGAATTGAAAGAAGTGTTATGATAATCTGAATAAATATTTGGGTTTGATAATTGATGGTATGGACTAGAAGAAAACACTTTTACCACATTTTGTTCGCACACCCAAAAATTTACAGGAGAAAATTTTTATTTAGTATCACTTAGTCGTTTGTATGATCTTCAATGGGAAAATGTTTCCAAGGGTGTACTTCACAGCTCCAAATATTAATAATGATGTAAATCTGACAATAACCATAATTCATGATGTGCTTTCTCATTGGTCTGGTAATATTCTTGAAGTTTTGTATCTACAATTGGACAACACTTGCCGTGAAAACAAAAATCAGGTTGTTTTTGGATATCTAAATATGCTTGTTGAATTGAGAATTTTTCAAAAGGTAAAGGTTGGTTTGCTTCTTGTTGGGCACACTCATGACCATATTGATCATATGTTCAGTCATTTTTTAGTCGAGGAAGTTGGGAGCTTGTCATCATTAATTGAATGTATTAAGAAATCATACATGCCAGAGCCTACTTTTGATGTGTTGGAAGAAAATGTTGACATGTGAAGGTTTATTCTAGGATCGCATGGTGAGGAGAAATGCATTGAACAAGTTAATGACACTAGCTTCCAACATCAATTCTGTATAAAAAAAATTGACAGGAAAAAAATCAGCGCTCGACCCGTGTTCGACGGATGAGAGAGAAAATTGCCGCTCATCGCACGCTAATAGTTGAGCAAGTCAACCACGTGAAATGAGCAAATAACGTCAGATTTGGGGGCTCCAAATCTAACGACGTAGATCACGCCCGATGGAGAAACCGGATTTGATAGGGGAATTAAGTCGCGACATAAAATTTTGAAGTCTGATTTGACTGCTGAGTTGGAGGATGAGTCATTCCACAGTAAAACTAGATTACTAAACCATCAAGGAAGAGCTAGCACAGTTTGTCAGAGGACAAGTGGCCACTTCCTTGTGGACGATGGCGATGACACAGAGTAGGGAATTCCAGCACAGAGGCAGGTGATCCGAAGGGCCAGGAGAGGAAACGAACAGTCATGGAACAGAATGGTTCTAAGAGCCACGAACAGACACAGAGTAAAGGAGGAGAAAAAAACCATACACCAAGAAAACGCTGAATGTACAGAGAGTCTAGGGAGTTTCTTGGAGGTTGAGCGACTCACAAAGGCATGTAAAGAGCCGACATAAAGAGCTTAGAGAGCCAGAGCCAATAGCCAGAGCGAGCACCAAAAGCGAGAGCTGAGAGCCAGAACCAGAGCGAGCGCCATAGAGCCAGAGCTAGAGTCAGAGACACAGCCAGAGCAAGAGCCAGAGCTAGAAAGCTGAAGAGCTCCAAGAGCCAAGGGATAAGATGGTGTTCTGAGCCCAATGTTCCTATATAAAACATTGAAGTTAAGTGTAGGCACTTGTAAAAGAACTATTGCCATAATCCCAGAGAGCCTAACCGAGTTGATTAGAGCTCAAGGAGAGAGCCCAAGATATCAGGGTGGACTCCATATTATATTGTTGTCTTATGTGTTGGTTTTTACTGCTCCTTTAATTACTGTTATATGCATTTATATATCAATTTAAGTACCTTCCCATATTAGCACAGACAATAGATTTTAAAGTAAATAATTAGCTGAAAACAAATACCATCATACACCCATATTTACAAGCATTTATGATTTCCACATTGGTTAATCATTAATTCTTGGGAAAAATTAGAAGCTTTGGAAGTGGGAGAGGTTATTGTAAGTTAGAAAAGAAAACTAAGGTCCCCATTTTCAGATCAGGTGGTATCAGAGCTTAAGATTGATTAATCCCACCTTCAAAGAAGGTTGTAACAGAATGCTTGATTGACAGGGCAAAGATTGCTTGTCTGAAAGGTGTTTTGACAGTAAAGGATTGATTACCTCATTGATTGTATGCTTGGTTGCAGACTGACTATTGTTTGAGTTTGCAGAGATGAAGGGAAAGCTAGTGATAGCTCAGTCCAGGAAGGACAAGAAGGAAGAAAGGCTGAAGGCATTCTTCTATCCCAAAGGACCTCAAGGTGATCCTTGAAGCACAAGAGGTTTGTTGCAAAACACTGCTGAATAAGCTCTTTGTTAATCTTGTTTGGAGTTCTTTTGATCATTGGTATAATGATAACTCGTACAAGTGAGTTATCAAATTCTTCTTGCTCCCGAAGTTCCTTTAATGTTGACATGAAGCAAGACTTGTCCACCATGATGGATATGGGGAGAGAAATGTATGAGGATGGAAGGAAGAGCAGCATACTTATAGAGTAGTTGAATTCCGTGGAGGAAGAGAAGCAGATGCTTTCTGAAAAATTGCAGGAAATGGAGAGGCAACTTCATATTGCAAGTATGAACCTAAAAAGGATGCATGAGTTGGAGTCACAACTCTTTGTTGCCAAAGAACCCTTGGCCAAGTATCAGCTTGAAGAAGAGGTAAACCATTCCTTTTTGTCTTCAAATTCTTCTAAGAATGCTTATATTGGTTCTTTTGAAAAACATACTAGAGGCATAGGTTCCAAGCTAATGTCCAAGATGGGCTATGAAGGAAAAGGAATGGGCAAACATGCACAAGGTATTGTTGAGACAATAATGGTTGAGGAAAGGCCTAAATATTTTGGTCTTGGCTATGGACAGACTTATGGAGAGAGTTCCAAAGCTACCATGAAGGCCATTGAAATAGTTCCAAAAAGGAGTTTCATTGCAGGTCCTTTACCTTAGAAGTGTGAGGATTGTATTTGGGAGGGATGCAATAGCTCGAAACATCATTCACATGATGCAGGTGTTCAGAAGCACACCCTTGAACCAGAGAGTTGTGGAAACTATGACAGCCTTGAAGAAAGTGATAGTGTTCCAAAGGGAGCCACTTCTTCATTTGCTTCGCCTCCTCATGAAGGTAATAAAGGTGAAAGAGGCAGGTATAAATCTGGTTCTAAACACATTCCTTTTGATTTTGTAAAGCATGGAAAAAGAATTACATGTTCCTTTTATGGTTTGGATAACCATTACGTTTCTAGATGTTGGAAGAGGATGGCCACATATAAGAAACTTTTGAAGGAAAAGAAGCAAGCAGCCAAAGGTCCACAAGACAAGGCAAATCATGCTGCAAAAGGATGCATGTGTGTTGCACTTACTGCCATAAGTAAGGGCATAATGCTGAAAGGTGTTGGACTTTGAATCAAGCGCTGCTTCCACCAAAGCTGAAGGAGAAGGTGGAAAAAGAAAATGGCAGGGATGGAAATAAAGATTCCATGATTAATGTGGTTCAAGATGATTCACATATTGATGCTGATGTGCAAACAAAGGAGGGACCTTTGAAATGGATTGGTAAGAAATGGTAAGAATTCTTATCCAATTGAGGTTGCATGTCTAGTTATGCATCTGTTTGCATCTCTTTGTGGAATAAATTCAAGTTATAGGATCTTACCAAATCGTAAATAGAAAGAAGTTGAGTAGGAAACTCACTTTATTGTTGTAACAATATGTTCATTTTAGTTTCGAAAGTACAGTGTACTTAAGCAAAAGTTGAAAGATGGAATGCAAGCATGAGCATGAGATGCATGTGATGCTGGCTTGGGAGAAGTTAACTTGGTTTCTAAAATGGAGACAAGGATGAAGTGTTTTATCTTTTGGAAAAGAGTCCTAAAGGTCTTTTCCTACATGCCTGACTTGAAGGGTCATTTGTTGTAAAGGCATGTTTTATTAGCTAATCATTTGTATGTAGATATAAGACATGGAAGGGTTCACAACATGTGAAATCTGTTTCTTTGTTGAAGCAGGAGTTAGCCCATGCAGTTGTCATCTGTATGCTTGCTATTGTTAACAGTTGTTGTTGACAAATTTTCAAACAGGTACAATTGAAAGTTTTGTGGAGTAGATGTACTTCACATTTGTTGGAGCCACCTTGGATCAAGGATCAAGGAAAAGAAGCTCAAACTACCTTTTGTAAACTTCACAGCAGAAGTTCTGCATGAAGTCAAGGAGGAAAACCGTTCTTCCCGAGACAACCAACCCATCCAAGAAGGGAAGTGGTTAGAGATTTTGGCTCAGAGGCACTATGCAAAGGCAAGTGTAGGGAGGTTGAAAGAAGAGGGTGTTGTTACTCTCATTTACTGCTCAGATCAGTATGTCAGTCTTTTGGTGGACCAAAATTTCTTTTAATGGGAAGGTGTGATCTGAAATTGGATCCTTAAACTCTCTTAAAGCTACCCGAACTCTATAAAAGCTCATACCAGAGTTTAATGTCTTACGGATGTAAAAGCCTATCAAAAATAGCCTCTGAACAACAACAATGTGTAGCCATCACAGAGAAATGAGGACCTTTGGTCAAAGCGCATTGACCAGTGGCCCATGGGGACTGTGCATGGCACAAAAATGGCAGTTAGGAGGCTCAGACCAGAAAACAGAGGCTAGATCTGATGCGTGATTAGCGCAAAGTGCTAATCGCGCATCGATGGGCAAAACCCCTCGAGAAGGAAAGGCCCCAAGCGCTTGGTCATATGGGAAGCCGGGAAACCATGGGGAAAGCGCTAAGGAAAAATGTAGGACCCATGCTCCAAAACCAGCGGTATATCGGGGGCACCCTTGGGCGATAAATGTATTTGGCTGAAAACGAGCGATTCCATTTAACGCTCGATGCGTGTCCGGTGGATGAGAGAGAAAACCACTGCTCATCGCACACTAACGGTCGAGCAAGTCAACCATGCAAAATGAGCGAATAACGTCATATCTGGGGGCTCCAGATCTAATGGCAGAGATCGTGCTTGATGGAGAAATCAGATTTCACAGGGGAATTAAGCTGTGACATAAAAGTTTGAAGTCCGATTTGATCGTTGAGTTGGCAGATGAGTCATTCCATAGTACAACTAGATTACTGAACCGTTGAGGAAGAGATGGTGCAGTTCGTGAGAGGATAAGTGAATACTTCCATGTGGATGATGGCGATGATGCAGAGAAAGGAATTCCAGCATAGAGGTAGGCGATCTGAAGAGCCGGGAGAGGAAATGAACAGTGGGGGAACGGAGTGGTTCTAAGAGCCACGAACAAATAGAGAGTAAAGGTGGAGAAAAAAAAGCGTACAGCAAGAAAACGCTGAATGCACAGAGAGTCTGGGGAGTTGCTTGGAGGTTGAGCGACTCATAGAGGCATGTAAAGGGCCGAGAGAAAGAGCTTAGAGAGCCAGAGCAAATAACTAGAGCCAAGAGCCAGAGCAAGTGCTAGAAGTGAGAGCTGAGAGCCAGAACCAGAGCCTGTGCCATAGAGCCAGAGCTAGGAGAGGTTCTTGTGAGTTAGACAAGAAATCTAAGAGCCCCATTTTCAGATCAATGTTAAATTAGAAGTTATGAGTCATTTTTATGTTTTTGGATTATATGTCTTAATTATGATGATTTTTATTGTTTAGACTATCTACAATGCAACATTAGATTAGAGATATAATGTATGTTTAATTCAATATACAAATAATGACATTTTGATTAATTTAGTCATGATATTTGTTCATAACGTCATTTTTTTTTATTTTATGGTTGAAAAAATTCCATTTTTTTGTATCTTTAATGTTATGGTTGAAAACAATTAGGAATTTAGCGATCCTTAGTGTGATGTTATTATATGTTTAACAACATGGGTAAAAACTAATAGAATTTTAATGTATTTCAGATCCCATTATTTTATCTTTATGGTCATTACTAAAACATGTTGAATTTATACTTAGGAAATAAAAATGTTATTATACTGAAAACATTAGTATGATTTTTTCCTCCTAAACAGTTGTTTTTTTGCACATAAAAATTCGGTTTTACTGGCATTTTTTAAAATGTTGAAAATTAACCCTAAAAAAAACCATCGTTCTAGTATCAAAACTTTTTGTTTTCAGGGTGTTTTTTGCACGGAAATTATGTTTTCACTACCATTTTTAAAACATGTTCAAAATTGACCCTAAAAAAAACCATCGTTCCAATATACACACTTTTCATTTGTAGCACTGTTTTTTTATGTTTTTTCGGGGTTTTTTGGCTAGAGCTCCCGTTTTGAGTTTATAGTTCCCGTTTCAAAGTTTACATTGTTACTTCCTGCTCCTATCTATGCACCTCCTGTTCCTTCTGGAGTTTCTCCTTCAACTCACGCAACTCCTTCTCTATTCCTCCATTCTCCATTTTTCTCTTTGCCTTTGTGCATTGCTCTTATCACATTGTTTCCTCTTTGCCTCTATTTCCAAAGCTTCTTTTTGTACAAGTGGGTCTACTCAGGACTTGTATCTTTGTTCCTCCTTCATGTTGTCGACAATCTTCCTCTTGCTCTTGTCACACACTGGTATGTTTACATGTGCTGCTACTTCAGTTGGTGCTCTCTGGGATGCTACTTCACGTTGCTTCGCTAACCATTCCACAGTGATGTCAACCGGTTCATTGGGTCTAGAGAAGCTATGGCAATATCTCCATGGGTCTTCCTCCACCCAATGACATGCCCTGTGGATCGAAGTAAACTATATTCTCATGCATTGGTCTTTGAAAAGACAATGCGGGTCATACATGTTGAAGCTTCGGGTGTCGAATGGATATTTCTTGATCTCCTCTACTTCGACATCAGCATGATTAAAATTTCATATCCCATATAATCTGATCTGAAATGGAAGAGTGGAAGAGCGGGTCAAGTTTCCTTCTTCTTTCGATGTAGACTAGCTGACAATCCTGCCGAGATGTGATATAATACTTCCTACATGACAAGCTTATCCAAGGTAAACATTGGTAGAACATGCGGAGGCTTCTCCATGTTGTACATCTGTATGAAGGTGTCGGATGGTGAGGCATACCAATATTCTATATCAATCAGTGCCTCCATTGTTGCCTTCAACATGTAGGGTGGATCCTATTTGAATATCATCTTGTACATGAGGGTGACAAAATGATCGGACAGCTGTGTGATAACTCCTCTGAATCTCAATTCATACAACATCTTACAATAAGTGTTCGTAGAGGTCTCTGCCGATGTCCATGCCCACTTCAAGCCCGAAACTCTTGACAGGAATACATTGCATCCAAGATGTAAGTGGACATGTAGATTTCTGCTTGTTGAGCTTTGGGCGGTTGTCGAGCTCTTGTTACTCGTTCCTTTAGTTGGTGAGCCAATATGTCGAATGAGTTGCATGCTTTGCCTTCTCTAGCCAGTTGGTCCAATGTGATCACCCAAATTTGAGGGAAGGTTTCCATGCTCTCTTGGCCATAGAAGTTACATGCAAATATGACCAAGTATTGATATGCCTTCCACAGTATCTTTGTCTTATAGACCTAGTTGGGTGTCTTCCTGAATTTGGTCAGCTCCTTCACCCAGTTCTTTGAATACAACTTTGGAGTTGGAATTGTTGCTAGGTATACTGAAGGGTTTCTCCATGGTGAACATTGGCTTCGACATATGATACATATTTTCATAATCCTATGCCCTGAAGTTCACAATCTCTGTCCGATTTACACTGCTCAAACTCATCGTCTTAGGGTAAGTGTTCGAGACAATCTAATGTATCATGTCCTTCCATGGGAGCACAGGATACTTGCATGCAATCTAGTACAAGCCGTACTTGTGGATGTTAACATAGACTTGGAAGTCTTCGAGATCTTCCCCAAATGTGCCTCTTAATGAATCATTGACCTCTTGCCATTTCAGCTTAATGTCCTTGTCTACAATCAGCTTGGTATCTTCATTGATCAGCAGACTTGTAGACACTTTCTCAAATGTTGCTCCAGTTGCACTTTTATCAGTGTCCTTTGATCCTTCTCTCTTGGAGGCCATTGATCCTAAACTGCTAAGAGGCAGATGAACACCTGCTAGATCTGGAGACATAGATACATGCATGGCAAGAAATATGTTAGCTACAACCAAGAAAACCTAAGGAACAATATGAAACATACCTGGGGATTGACTGGCAAGGATTGCACAATTTGTCCTAGGAGGCAAGGAGACTAGCTATGATCCAGGGATATTTTGCTTATAGATGTATTAAACTATCACATGTAGAAATTGTAGCTTAACCATAGAAAATTAATGTGCACATGGGAGAAGAAGAAGAAACACATAAAGCATGATAAGAATACAATAAGACTTGATAATGGAGTTCATCCAACTTGGACTACGTCTCTGGGTCCTACTCGATCAATGGGGAGGCCTTTATTCATTAAATGGCATGAAAAAAGAAGAATACAATCATCAGTTACAACAAAAGAGTCTTATACCTCCATTCTGGAAAATGGATGAGAAATGAGGAACTCGGATGGAGAAATGGATAGCGCCATTGCATTCGTGGTGCTGAGAAGGGAAGAAACCATATAAAATTTGTCAAGTTTTGACAAAATGAACTTTCGCCCCTCCTACAAGCTTCTTCCTTGAACTACGTACAAATTCCTCTCTCCTTTTGCACTTTGTGAGTTCATTGGGGTTTTATAATATTTCTTTGTTACCATATCACTGCAATCAGAGGTCATTTTGTTTAAAATGGAAGCTGTTCTAACGAAAGGATCAGAGGGTTGATTATCTGACCTTTCTATGCACCAAACCCCGAAAATAGGCCCTTTTTCATTAATACAACAATACATGGAAAACACTTGAAAAAACCGAAAACCTGGACTTCAAATTTTATCAAATCAGGCCTATAAACCCATTGGGTCTGGCCCTTTATCACAAATCACATATTACATTGTCAATGGCCCTTTATATCAGCGATCTGCCGATCGCTCGATCACTGCTCGCTGACACCGATATCGCATGTCACCTGCCTTAAGTCCCAATATCGCATATACCCTGCCCCCGATTGTGATTAGTCAAAGATCGTTGATCGGGGGTTCCATCTGCCCAATATTAAGTCCACCCTTTAGACTCCTTCGATTGCGATTTTCCTTTAGAAGCCTTTAAGCCTATTTTTAGAGGAAATGCCTCCTTTTTCAAAGGAACAAAGGCAAACTCTTTTCGCGATAACTTCATCATCCAAAGTCCATTTTAGCCCATTCAAGTTGCAGTAGATTTAGATTGAAAATATCTACACAATTCGACTATTTCCAGGAGCATCCTTGGACTTTCATTTTCCTCTATTTCTTGCAAGTCTACCCAGAACTTTGACTTCTTTTATCTCCTTCATTCGGACTCAGATTGGAGTCTCGTTCACATCATTGGAATCAGGGCGACGAGAACTTTGATCTGATGTCAAGATAATTTCCTTTCTGCCACTTTGAATTTTGAGCTTTTCCCATGGCATTGTGTCTGAAGATCCACCTGAATCAATCATCCCCATTGAGGAGATTTTGGACCACCAAAAGCTTTATTAGTCAATTGGTGAGTGAGGGAATTATTCCCTCACTCTTTCCTTCTCCAGCCATTTTTCCTTGCTAGGGTGAATCCCCTTGAAACCAACTTGAAGGTATTCCACATCTCCTCATCATGAAGTCCTGGTTCTTTTGTCAAGGGTGATGTCTTCAAGTAACTCATTGAGATACTCTGGTGAAAAATCATCAACTGTAGGAACTATGCCAACCACCTCGATGTCCATAATCAATGGTGGCTCATACAGCTTCAAGTTCTCCACATTCACTACGGAGTACATCTACATATATATCGACAAATAGAGATGAAAGGCATTGTTTCCAATCTTCTCCAAAATGGTGAATGGACCATACCGGATTGGTCGCAACTTCTTCCCTTCTCCCTCCATCTTGTCCTTGCTGATATGGAACCACACTTTTTGCCCACTTGAAATTTATGGTCAACTCGGTGTTTGTCATGTTGAGCCTTGTAACGGGCTTGAATTTTCTCCAACTGCTCCTATATTTCTTGGTGAATCAACTGGATCCGTTGAATGAACTGCTGCGCTTTGTCCCTGTCATTACGTCCACTAGAGTCATCTTCCCTTCCAAAGACCATATCAAAAGGGTCCTTTGGCAGGTAACCATAACATGTCTCAAATGGTGAATGTTGTGTAGATGAGTCCACTGCTTAGTTGTAGGAATGCTACACATATGGAAGATGCTCATCCCACAACTTAGGATGTTTCCCACAATAGCCTTGTAACAAGTGTACCACAGTGTCATTGACGACCTCTGTCTGTCCATCAGTTTTTGGATGAAATGCAGTGCTTCTTTTCAACTTGGTGTCCATCATCTTCCACAAGCTGGTGCAAAACACTCTGAGAAAGTGAGAGTCACAATCTAACACAACCAATGTGGGAAATCCAAAATGGACCCAAACATGCTGAAATAAAAGATAAGCAGTCTGCTCTGCAGTGATCTACTTTTTACAAGGCATTAAAATACACATCTTACTAAAACGGTCAATGACGACATACAAATAGTCGTGACTTTTTCTAGGCAAAGGCAAACCTCCTACAAAGTCCATCGACACACTTTCCCATGGATGACTTGGAATAGGGAGTGGGGTGTAGAGCCTCAGTTTTCTATTAGAGGGCTTTGAAATAGAACACATCACACAACCCTTTACATAGAAGGTCACAATGTTCTTCATATGAGGCCAAAAACAAAATCTTTGTACATGACATAAAGTCTTTTCGACACCAACATGACCAGACACAAGAGAGGTGTGGGCCTCTCAAATTACATGTACTCATTCCCCTGTGGGAATGCATAATTTGCCAAGGTGATACAATAGTTTCCCCTACAAGCGATAGTTGTACACCTGCGAACCATGGGTTAGTTTTGCATAAATCTCCTTAAAGTCATCATCGTTAGCATATTGTTCAACATAACTATCAAAAGATAATGAAGCGCTATGCAAAATAACAGAAGCAGAAATAGGAGGGCGAGATAGCATATCAACCACTTTTTTTCTAGTACCCTTATTATACTTTATTACCAAATGAAACTATTGAAGAAAACCCATCCACCTGAAATGACGAGATTGCTGCAACTTGGTTTGTGACTATAGGTACTGCAAGGGATGATGATCTGTATAGATGATGGTCTCCTTGCTGATCAAGTAGTGTTTCCACTTTTTTACACTTTTAACCAAAGCATAAAGCTCCTTGTCATAAGTGGGATACTTTATCACAGCTTGAGAGAACTTCTCAGAATGGTAACATACCGGCTTCTTTTGCTGCATCAATATAGCTCCCATGGAATATCCATTAGCATCGGTTTTGATCTCAAATAGTTGTTGGAGATTTGGTAAGGCTAAGATTGGTGCGGTGTTGATATTTTCCTTCAATGTTTCGAAGGACTTCTGTTGTCTTCCTCCCCATTGAAATACTTGTTTCACACTTGTTAATGTGTGTAGAGGTGATGCAATAACAGAGAAGTTGGCAATAAATCTCCTCCAATACTAGACTGCACCTAAAAAGCTGCGGACCTCGGTTACACTAGTAGGCTTAGGCCAATTTACAATTGCTTCAACTTTAGAAGGATCAATTTTTAACTAACCATGACCAACAATATGACCTAGGCCAACCAAAGTGGTTTTCCCGAACTCACACTTTCACAATTTTACTTAGAGTTTTTCTTTTTTCAATACATCAAACACTTTCTTGACATGACACACATGTTCATTCCAACTTTTACTAAAGACAACGATATCATCTAGATATATAAGAACAAATTCATCAATGAAATGCCTAAAGAGATCATTCACGACCCTCATGAAAGTGGCTGGAGCATTGCAAAGTCCGAATGGCATCACCATCCATTTGAACAACCCCTGTTTGGTCTTGAAGGCGGTTTTCCGCACATCCTGCTCTGTAATTCGGACCTAGTGATAACCACTATGCAAATCCAATTTGGTGAAATAGATAACATTCTTTAAGTGATCTAATAAGTCATCAATGCATGGAAGAGGGTAACAATTTTTCACCGTGATTTTATTTAGTGCTCAATAATCCACACACATCCTCCATGTGCCATCTTTCTTTGGCACTAAGACAATCAGTGAGCCACATGGAGAAGTGCTTGGCCTGATGACCCCTTGGTCCAGCAATTCCTGCACCTGCTTTTTGATTTCCTCCATCTCAATGGTCCACATCCTGTACATGCCAATATTTGGTAATGGATCGTCATGCTGCAGATGGATCTCATGTTGGATTTCCCTCTTCAAAGGTAATCCCTTCGATTCCTGAAACATCTCATCATAGTTAGAAATTAATTCACATAATTCCTTTTTATGATCCTGATCACAACCCTGGAAAGCATCGGCTAATTCTGCATCATTTCCCCTTGCAACATAAGCATGCAACCCTTACTAGAATTTACCAACCTCTTCATTTGTCCCGCACTTACAAGGTTGTCATTGATTTTATTTTGATGATCCCTTACAATATATTCTATGCCATATTTTATGATTTGGTATTTGTTTTTGTGATGAAAGAAGATTGCTTTTCTATCATATAGGTATGGACTCCCTAACACCATGCCACAGATATCCAATGGGATCAAATCAAGTTCTACTTCATCCACTAGCTTAGAAGTGATCACAAATTTTACTTTACACTACTTAGTTACACTCAATTTTTCTTTATCATGTATCCATCCAAGCGGGTAAGGTTTTGGATGTGGTTTTGTTTCTATGCCGATTTTCTTTACCAAGGATTCTGCAATTAAGTTTACTTGGGATCCAATATCAAATAGAGTTTCCACTTTAGTATGATTTACAACAACTCTAATATGAAATAACTCAATTCGCTTTCATTCATTAGGAAGGGACTCATTTACTAAACTAGTGCCTTCATGTGATTCAGAATTATGATGAGGTGTAAGAGTACCTTTTGTTCCTACTGTTGTGATCAATGCTTCATCTCTCGAATCAGATCCAAGGTCTTGCTACATAGTTGCCACTGTCTTTTGCTTGCCTTTTCCTCCATACTTCTTTGGTCTCTTTTCCAGGTACTATTTCCAACAATGATCATCATCATGACCTTCCTTTTTGTAGTGATTGCAATAAGGCCTTTCTCCTTCATCTTTCTTGGTCAATCCCATCTTCTTCTCCTTTCCTTTCCATTTCTCTTTAGGTTTTCCATTGGGAGGTTTGAACGGTGGTTTCTTGGAATGATCATCTCTTTCATTTTTTCCCCTGTTCTCAATATGAATTGCCTTTACACTGGCGGAGTCAATAGCAGTTGGTTCAAACAACAATAATGAATGCCTAATGTAACTATGTAACGATCCAATGTACTTAGTTACTACTTTAGGTGTATCAAGTGCAATGCCCAAATTAAGTGCTTGCTTTCTAAACTCCTCTGTAAAACTTTGAACATCCTAACCTTTGCCTTGCCTTAAATACTTCCAATTCATTAATTCTTTTTTCATGTAACCCAAGGGATAAAATTGTTCCTTTAATGCAAAAATAAAATTAGGCCATGAGGAAAAAAAGGTTAACCAAATTCTTACTGCTTTGCAATTTTATCTCCTACCAGATGAGAGTGGTGTTTCTCAGTCGTAGAGAGGCTAGTTGAATATTTTCCTCATCGTCCACGATTTGCTGAATCCTTCAGTAGATATCAATCTACCTAATCCAATTATTAAGCTTTTCTGCATTAGCTTCACAATTAAACATGGGAAGATCAAATTTGACATCTAATTTAAAGATAGGTTTCTTAGATGTGTCCCTTGAATTTCTATGATTATGGTGGTGAGAGGAAGAAGAACTTTCACTCGTGGAAGGAGAAGGAGGGGGTTGTTCTCCACCATTTCCATGCACTGAACCTTGTTCTTCTAGTTTTCTCTCTTCTGCTTTCTCTAGCCTTGAAAGCAACTGACCGACATTCTCTACCATCAAATAGAAGGTATTGCGGAAATTGCACTCTTTTTCAAGACGAGCCTCTTCATCTGCTATGTTTCTCCTTCGATGTGCACGCTCTGCTTCGGGATCGAAAGGCTCTAGTTCCCCTTCACCTCTTCAGAGCCTGTTTCTTGTTAGCATTCAAACATGAAATTCACATCTAAAAATACCTACTTTGATACCACTTGATCCAGGGATCTTTTGCTTATAGATGTAGTAAAGAATCACATGTAGAAATTTCATCTTAACCATTCAAAATTAATGTGCACATTAAATTTCTATGGTTCAGCTGCAATTTCTACATGTGATTCTTTGATACATCTATAAGAAAAAGATTCTTGGATCAGGCTACCAGAACTGTGCAAAAGGTAGTCTAGGCTACTGGGAGGCTAGTTGGCTGCTAGAATTGTGTAATGTGCAATCCAGAATGGCCTTCTGGCTACTAGAATTGTGCAATGCACAATTTCAACTAGCAAGGGTTGCATGCCCAATGACTGCATTGTGAAATTTTCTGGGCCAGTAGTCATTGCCTCTTAGAATTGAGCAATGCAAGACTGGAGGATAGTCACTGGGAAGAAATGCACACTTTCTAAGAGGAAGGCAAATCCTTCCCTTTGAGGATTGTGAAATACTATCTTGGTGAGGCAGAGTTCGAGCCAAGGTTTCCTAGAGCCGCTGACGGGCAACTGAAAGAAAATGCAAATGAAAATGCATGGTGATACTGAGCGTATGCAGGAATGAATGATCAAGCATGCAAACAATGAATGAAAGATTCAAAAAATGGAACAACATGCATGTGTGAGAAGCGAGTTGCCAAATCGACGACCGTTCATGCAAAACATTATTATGCATGCGACAGCAATGAGATGCTAACGAAAACTGAAACGGTGCTAGTACAAGCTAATATGCATGCAAACGACAACAAACATTTATAGAAATTAAGCAAAGAACACTCACACAAGCAAAAACACAAAAAGCGACAGAAATGTTGCAAAAGACAAGTTAAGAGGACTTACCTCTAAATAGTTGAGTTGGATGTGTCGAAGAATCTTGGATGTGTTGTGGGATGTCAGAGCTCCAAGATCAATATGAATAAGTGAGCCCTGAAATGTTGAATAAATAAGTTTGAGGCTCATGGCGCGTATGCCAGAGATATAGGAAAAAGTGACACTTGGAGGAAAGATTCTAAAAAAATCTTTGCATGTAACCTCCAGCTACTAAAAATAGGTCCCTAAAATCTAGGGATGCTTTTTGTGTGTAGCCCATGCATGCAATTCAAGTTTTCTCGGTCCTCGGTGGAACCAGTCAGCCCAATGGCACATGTAACATCCTACTTGACTGAGGGTAGAATTTGTGCATTTCTGGGAGAGAGCTGGCTGGCTTCCCAGAAGGATTGCATAATTTCTGAGCTAAGCAGCTGACTGCTGCCCAGAATTACACAATTTCTGGGCTGAGCAGTCCTGCTGGGACAGATTACGTAGTTTCTCTAGTGAAGGTTGACAGGCAGAATTGCACAATTCTGGAGCCCAGCAGGCTGCCAGATAGGATTACGCAATTCTGGAGCTTAGCAGGCTACTAGACATGATTGCACAATTTCTAGAGAGAAGGTTGGTTTCCCTCTAGAAATGCACAATTTCTTAAGGGAGCTTCTCAGCGTGCAACTGGATCAAGTCCGGAGAAACAACCTGTAAGGGGGGTGCAACAAGGTATCATGCATAGGCTAGTAGTCTGTTAGAAAACCACTAAAGCTTGTGTACTTGATAGTACGAGACATGCTGTTGAAGATGGCTGCTAAGGTGGCTCCAAAACGAAGCTAACTAAAAAATTTACAGGGTAGTTGTAGCTGCTACAACAACTTACTATGATTTGTAGGTTTCTTGCATGGAATTTTCCTTCCTTTATCTCATTTGGTCACATGTCAAACTATACCCCTACTTCAAGCCCTTCAAGAGTTGTAGCAGAGGGCTCTACCAATGTTGTAGCTATAGTATCAACTATTTAAGTTGTACCAAAGGCTTCTTTCAATATTGCATTTATAGCAGTGGCTAGTGGAGTTATAGGAAGTAGTTCACTTTTTGTTGCACCAGTAGAAAAACAATCAGTTCTTTCAATGCTCTTACTACTTCATCCTAGGTGCGAGCCTCTCACTAAAGGGAGTGCTCCATTAAAAATTTGATCGAGACATGGTGTAATAAGGCATCCCTGGTCCTACTCAATATTTTCACATGGACTATCATATGCTAAAGTGTCTCCATATAAAGTATGCCATATTAATCAACCTTTGATTCCTTAGGTGATCCAAAAACCTTAAATGAGGATAATACAAAAATCCATAGTGCCTATCATAGGTGAAGTATCTCTAACAAGAATATCTACCACTACCCGTAAAATCACAAATATTATTTGTGAAAGTTTCTTCCTTTTCTTATCAAAGTCTGCCTTAGCTCAATAAATGATTCCATTAATTTTGACTTTGGGTTTCCTCTAGTAAATAACATCTTTTTCTAACATATGATAGTCCAGACATTGCGACAACTAAATTCTCATCGAGTTGGACCACTATCCCTTGTACCATAGTCTAACCATTGTAGAGGTTGAATGCAAATTCTAGTGCCACATAATCAGCATAACCCTATAGTTTCTTAACATAGCCTATCTAACCTTCAACTTGAAAATTTTCCCATATAATCTCATGAACTTGCAACAAAGAGTCTCTATGGGCTCTTTGTAATTTAGTGAACCTCCCATTTTTCCTCTACTTAGTACTTAGATAGACTACCAAATTCACAGTTCTAATGATAATTCATTGGGTGCCAGTCTCTAATAATGGAAGGGTGATGATGGGGTAATGACATAGGTTGCTTCATTGGTTATGGTAGTAATGGGTTGGAGTATATGAAATCCTATCAAAGTACATTCAATGATTCCAGTCAATGTTATTCATCTCATAACATGAAAGTTGTACCTTTATGCTTACTATGAGGTTTTTCTCCATGATAGTGATGGTAGGCTATCACATCCCATGTCCTCGTGGTCAACCATGGTTAAGATGTATTTATACTAGTTCCTACATAATGGCCTTTGAATTCATTTGAAAATTGGTTCAACCACATTTACTTGTAAAATTGCATAAACTACATCTAACTTTGGATTTTCCTCATATCAATGTTGTCGGTTCAACTAAAACTATGTTGTTGGTTCAACTAAAACTTGGATTTTGACTATACGCTAGAACAAAAATTGAAACATGCATTACTGCATTGCTTCTTATGGATTAGTTGTTATCTATTATTTATAAACAAGAAGCAGAAGCATGTAACACCTAACAAAATCATGTGACATTAGGAGAATCAATGAACAATCCACATAGCTTGATAGTCCACTCAACACATCACTTGGACCATTCAAGATGAGGGTATGTGATGAAAACAATGGGGCATGTGAGGATATATAGATATTAATATCATACAATTCTTTGTATATTGAATATAATGCATGGTCACTTCGTCAAGCAAACTCAATGTCCATTTTACACTAATAAATCAAATAGAAAAATCATATTTTTTTTAGAACCACCAATAGCCCCTATATTTGCACAATAGATAGTACACCACCCATAAATAACTTGAAGGCCTGAGGAATTCCATGACAATTATATTTAACCTCTTGGCATCATCTCTAGTGGAATTGAGCAGACTATATCTGAAGAGCTCTCCCATTGATATGGGCCATATGTTGACTATTATTTTGTTCTCGTTGGTGAATAGGAAATGCCTGTAGAAATGTTCTCGTTGGTTTGCAAAAAAATGGAATTTGTATTTTTATGTTTGATTGTCATGAATTTCATGGATATTGAAATTCCAATAACATCCCAAAAATTGAAAGATCTCAATAATGAAATCCCACGTGAAGGCTCCAAGTGAAATTTCAAGAGAAGCCCTTTCATGTTTTTTGACCACAAAAAAGAAGAAGATGATTATTGTCAGAAGAAATGCAACAAAATGTTGTGAAAATTTATACCATATCAAGTTGTTGGATATTAACTTATACCTCTCCATTCTAAACCATGGACATATTCACGACATCTGAACTAATAGCAGAATCCCAAGCCCTATGGAAATCAACAATGGATCATGGTTTACAGATAAGGTAAACATACATTTTATAATAATTATAAATGCTTCACGTGTAATTTGTATTTGGATATAATCCTTGAAAGCCTTGTCACCATACACATTATGTCAGATTTACACTATCATTTCATTACATGATCCCACATCTTGCTGACACATTTCATGAAACATATCCCTTGCCTTATCAAGGCTCGCACATTTAGCTTACATGTTTAGAAGGGAATTAACCAATGCTAATATTTTATTGTATTTCACCTCTAATAATTTCTTCGTATATCTCAATACCCTGCTCAAGAGCTGCCAAATTTGCACAAGTAGCAAGAATAATAAGAAAAATAGTGGGATTTCCATTAAACCTTAAGTTTGCATTTGCTGATATATTTTCAAAGCATATGAATTATGCCTATTCTATGCAAATCCAATAATCATCACATTCCTTAAGATCAATTCTTATTGACACATTTTGTGAAAGATCTTCAATGCTTCCTCAACATGTCTATTTTTTTTCATATCCTACAATAAATGTCATCCATGAAACCACATATGGCTCAAGGATTTTTCAAACACATTGCATGCATCCTGTAAATTCATGCATTTTTCATACATATATACAGGGTTGTTACTGTTAAGGATTGAGAAGCATAAACATAGACAATAATGAACTCGAAATGGAAGTGGAGTGACCAGCTCTTCACGTTATTAGTCCCTGCCTGGGACTATAGCGATCGATAGATCGTTGACCCCGCATTAATTCATTCGTTGACCATGTTTTTTTTTTGCATTATCATCGTTTAACCAATGTTTTAGAATGAAAATTTTTGTCTATCAAAATTTTAACGAAGGTTTTTGGCTGGGCAAGAAAGGACCTCTTGTTGCAGGCTTCGGTTATACCAATGTAAAAATGTGGTGACAAGTTATATTTTATCCAAAGTCTGGAAAATTGTGGTGACAAACATGAAACTTAGGTGCTGGGAACATCTCTATTGGCGTTTTATGCAAAGTTTATTATATAGCTGCCACCTCTCACCTCTCAGGCAGCTGGCTACCATCGTCTGCCACCTCTCAGGTAGCTGGCTACCACCGCCTCTCAACTTCTTGCCACCAAACACAATATGAAATGGCAAACACAATATGAAATTAGTCTTTACCATCTGCGGAGGAAGGTTTCCAGTGAGACTGTTGTTGGATAGGCTTTAGAGACAGTAAATGTTTTCATTGTCAGCCGAAGTCTGAAATGGCAGGAGTGGCAGCAATGGAGGAGTGGCAGAAATGGAGACTCCTTTCATCTGCGCCTGCACCACAGAAGACAAGGCAAGCACTGAGAGCAGAAAAGACATGCGTGAGAATCGCTGCAAAAAACACATGATTGACTGTGAGAATCGCTCCAAGTGAGGTAAGTTTAATGGTTAATGCTCATAGTCCAATATGTTACCATGTTCTTCATCTGATTCGCAAGCATACATCAACAATGTTGTTCAAACAACTGCTTTAGACATTCGCTGTGCAGAGATTTCAAATAACTTGGCCATGGATTTTGATAGGTCTTTGTACAACGAAGGATTTTTACAGTTTACTCTCAACACAATGATGCAGCCAGTGGACGAAGTAATCGAGATGCTGAACAAACAGGAGGACAATCAAATTTCCCGCATCATTGCAGATTCGTTTCTGCCATGGACGGTGCTCATTGCCAAGAAATTCAACGTTCCTCTCATCTCGTTGTGGACTCAGTCTGCTGCATCGTATATAATATATTATCACTCAGATATGCTCATTTCCAAAGGCCATTTCCCCTGTAAAACCCACGGTAAGACTCAATCCTAAATACTTTCAGTAGACTGCCATTAAACCCCGTTTCTTTGGTTTATATTTAATTTTTTAAATATGGTTTACCCTGATAGTATGGTATAGTATGGTATAACAATATCTACCTGTTATTTCAAGGAATCAAGATAATTTCTACTTGCTATTTCAAGATAGATAATCCGCCATTTACTTGTTATTTTAAGAAATTAAGATAAATTATCACTTTATAGACAAACCAACCAAACCAGACAACCTACACTCCATTAAATTCCGTTTCTATATTTTAGTTTCATTCTCTGTTCACATATAAATCATTTTTTTTAATGTTGGTTTTCTATTAACAAACTTTCACTGAAATCTAAGCTTTCAACTAGTTAGAAACCGAATTATCAACAACAACATGAGACAACGAATACTAATTTTTTTCAACAAAAAATGAAAACTATTTTATTTAAGTTCGAAAATCCAAACTCCTAGTTACTCCATTCCTGTTCAATTTCTTTTATATTATAATTCCTCAAGCAAAGACGACCTGAAATGCTAAACGCTAAATGCTAAACGACAATATTACCTGAAACGCTAAACTCCAATATTACCTGAAACGCTAAGCTGTTTTAGCACGACTCTAATGGTTTTGAACAGTGCCCACATAGCGATCCATGAAAAATAAGTCATATCTTTCCAATTAAAAATTACCTGAAATGCCAATATACTCGCCGTTATTTCCAGTATTTCTGTCAATATAACGGTCGCACTCTCAGATGCTTCTCGATCTTCTCTTTAACAGACGGACAGCAGCAGCTCTGCTCTCGGAAGAATGTAATTAGGATTCAACGAACAATTCAAGATTCAACGAACATTAACAGAGTTTATTGATTAGCAAGGAGATGAAAATCAGGCGTGTCGGTTCTCGCTGAAACTTATCCCAAATAAAACATTAATGGAAAACTTCCACACGTAGTCCGATGAACGGGCCCCATTTGACCAACTTGGTTCATGCAGTTGATAACGTGTCTCTGGTAAGAACCACGTGTCAAACTTTTTCATCAAACTTTTTGTGATCTGAAAAGGTGTCATGTAACTCGCTGTCCGCATGGGTATTGGCATGGTAGCCATATGGCAGTCTCACATCTGCTAAAAAAACACGAAAACACCTTCACCTGCTGCTAAAAACACAAAACAATACAAAAACAATTCCTCATGCTAAGATATTAACTCTCTGCCTCGATCAACTCATTCTCCTCAGTGCGCGCACCAGAATACATTCAGCTCATTTTCCTGAGCACACAAGAAAATTTTTGTGATCTGAAAAGGTGTCATGTAACTCGCTGTCCGCATGGGTATTGGTATGGTAGCCATATGGCAGTCTCACATTTTCTAAAAAAACACAAAAACACCTTCACCTGCTGCTCAAAACGCAAAACAATACAAAACCAATTCCTCATGGTAAGATATTAACTCTCTGCCTGGATCAACTCATTCTCCTTAGTGCAGCGCACCAGAATACATTCAGCTCATTTTCCCGAGCACACAAGAATACCTTAGGTTGAGCGCACCAGAATACCTTCAACATTCAGCTCATTCTCCATAGCATAGGCTTCACATGCGATTATGATCATATAACGGAAACAAATAAAGTATGTGTTTTGGAGACACGCAAAAGATTGATGTTTTCCATATCTATATGCCTCTTTGAAATCTGGAGATGCATGAAATGTTCCATATCTGTGATTCTTCCATATCTGCATGCCTCTTGGAAATCTGGAGAAGCTTGAGGTCTGGCATATTTGTATGCCGCTTTACAATCTGGAGAAGCTTGAAGTTTGTCATATTTGTATGCCTCTTCACAACCTGGAGAAAATTGAAGTCTACCATATTTGGAAGCCCATACGAAGGTACTGCATATGAGAGCTGTGGAATAATATAATATAATTGAACATTTCTATGAGCAATGTTGTTATAAAATTATTTATTTCAAATTTCAAGAATATTCCTAGATCCTTGTGTATCAAATTTCGGAAAATGCTTTAAAATCTGCAATTTAAAAAAAAAATGCCATTCTCTGTTCCTTTTAAATTCTTTAAATTGATTTTTCGTCTTCACTAGAGAAACCCATCTAAACTTAGAATCTGATCATTTTGTGCACTTGTGCATATGATATAACACGGGTTTATATGATGGTAATTCTAAAGTCTGCGTATCCTTTGCGTTGATTTTGATAACATTTTGAAATCCAAATTCGGCTGCCAAGATTTCATTAATGTTAATAACATAGTGGTTGCCTCCGCTCGGTGCTCTGTACTTGTAATTAGATGTTTTGGTTTTCAATTTACTTTGTACAATCGCTGCTAGCATATTGACATTGTAATGTTGTGGTTTCATTGGTAGCTTTAACCATAATGAACCTAATTTTGTTGCCTGAAGGTAACATTCTCAAAATTATAGACAGCAGAGCCATGAACTAGCTTAAGGTAATTTCATCCTTATTCTGTCACACTTAATTGAGTTTATGGAGGGGTTTCTATGTTTGCAGAATGAATAAGTCATGCCCAAGATTTTAGTGTTTTATTATACTTACATGAGATAAGAAATCATTGAGATTTATCCTTCAATACTTATTGTAGATCCATACATGGAATAAAAATCCATTGTGATCTGCATAAGTCTGATGACTACCTAACTGGATTGGGCTTGCTAATGTTGTCTCCGCCGTGGTTTCTTGCTCTGTTTTTCATCTTGCAGGGAAAATATAGAAAAATATTGTATCTATCTAGAAACTGTACACAAATTATAACCAGGACAATGCAGCCTACCAGCTAGCAATAGATTTTCACCAGCGAGCAATCCCAAGTGAGTAATGCAAGCCAGCGATGCACGCCATTAATCTTAGCAATAAAAGTCCCATGCCCTGCCATTTCTTTCTTTCTCGGTTCCAACGCCAACGTCCCTACTTGTCAGTTCATTATTGTATAAAAATCAGTAAGTCTCAGTAACTGGATGGGTATTGCGCAATGATTATGGAGTATATTTGAGTTACAGCTCACATTTTTGAGGAGAGATTGTCAAAATTCTGAATCTCTTAATATGCTCAGTAATAGAGTGAACTTATGAGCATGAATTACTAGAATTTCTACATAGGAAATATTGTTGGTACGAATTGTCCCCATCACCATCCAAGATCCCAAAATTTCTTGTGCCTTCCATCAGTTTTGAAACAGAGCTGGACTCTGCTCGGGCAAGCCGGCCATATGCCCCTGTCTGGTAACAGAAGAAATGAAATGGGGAATTGGCATCGGCGAGTAATTTCGTTTTGGACAATTCGTTCCAATTAGTGCTTGCCAACGGCAACAATTGTCACACACTTGCAACAGCGTTGGCATCGGCGAGTAATGGAGTGGACAATTCGTTCCAGTTAGTGCTTGCCAACGGCAACAATTGTCACACACTTGCAACAATTGTCACACACTTGCAACAATTGTCACACACTTGCAACACCTGTGATACACACTGGGTCAAACCCAACCCCACGAGAATTTCTTTTCAGATAACTTGCTAATTTCTTGGTTATATAGGCAGGGACTACCGGCTGCATGCAGCACTTGTTAGAAAATGCAGGGAAGTCAGATGAAAATGTGATTTGATTGGATTGATTTCCTATTTGTTTGGATATATTCCATCCCTTTCTTTTGTTGCAATTAATACCATCCACAAGAAAATATCTACTTTGAGAATTTGGTACAAAACTCCACAAGGCTCAACTTGGCTCTGTTGGTGGAAAAATATGTAGGGATAGTATATGGGAATGGGTAAGAAGCTCTAAAAATTAAAAATGAAAGAATACATGAGGGATTTATTACAAATTGACATGTGGAATAAATACTGAGAGAATCACATACGACTAAATTCATAAAAAAAGTAGGGTGAGGGTATCCTCATATTGGTACCCATGCATGAGGGTTTTAAACTATAGGCAGATACCATGAATACAAAATGAAAAGGGGTGTATGCATAATTAGAAAATAAAAATAAAATTGGAAAAGGACCAAGCCAATATTTTGAGGGGATATTCTCACTTTTTGAAAAATAAGAACAAATTTTTGAAAATTTCCCAGCAACAAATTTATTATTGACATCATGAATAAAAACATGGGTTGAAACAAGGTTTACAGCGACCAGGAGGTCAATATTCAACTTTACAAAATGGCTAAAAATTTAATTAATTATTCATATAGAAACATAACATCATAATAGGTAATGTGAAGGTATCAATCTATATGGACAAGGTTATTATGTACAATGGAAACAGAGAGTTGTTGAAATTGCAACTAGGGTCATATTCATAGTTTTCATTGTACTTTTATAAATATGTATTTTATGTAAAAACACAAGAAGACAAATTATTTTTATTTTCTTACAAGTTCTTCATGCTTTGTTTCGTTAAAAAGGAAAAAGTAAAATGTAATGTTCTTTGTGACCCTTGTATATGAAGTAAAATTAAAATTTCTAAAAATGCCATTAGTCCCTTCAATTTGCCAAGTTGGCCCTCCAAGAAATAAGTTGCCTCTGCCCTTAGAGGCACCCTTTTGGATGAGGAAACTATTATATATTGGAATCATTACTTATTCATTTGGAAAGAAATTTGGTGCTCATATGTGGAAGAAGAATTTGGTTATAAGATACATATTTATCTATGATTTATCTACAGTATATGAGCTTCTTGAAGCACTTATTTTCTATAAGAATGCAAGCTACAGGAGGACCATTATCTCTTAAGAATGCGAGTTACAGGAGGACCATTATATCTAGAGAAATATAGCCATAGTAGGAACATTATCTCTATGGAATGCAAAGTACAAGAGGACCATTATCTTTTTGGAATTCGAGCTACTTAAGATATGGCATCTAAGGATAGGCATGTGGCAGACTTGTTAAATATCTTGTGGATAGAGTTGTAGTAGAGTTTGGGTTGTTGGTGGAGGGATGACTTGTCACTTGGATAATTATTTTACTGGTCTAGTGAGATGTGACTTGGATATCTCTCGTTGAAAAATATTATATAAGGAATGGATTAAAGGGTTTTCCCCTTGTGGGTTTTTCCCTAGCCACGGGCCTAATTTTTGGTGTCTCTTGTCTTTTTCTGCATTGTACTTGTATAATTGTTTGATGACCTAATTAAATGAATTAATGCTAAATGGAAATCATATATAATAGTCACAAGTAATTATCATGATTAGAAATTCTTAGTTGCAAGTGAATTTCAGCATGGTTTCTGAGCTAGTTTTGAAGAAAATATTATGATGAGGTCTGAGCTATCTCTGAGCTAAGTCTCCTCTATGAATTATCCTATGGAAAAAGGTTTAAGTTTCATATGTGAAGTGTCAATATTTTATTTTCTATCTCCATCGAATATAACCAAAGTTTCTCATGTAAGAAGAGCTGAGTCATTCTATTATCTCTATGATATACCATCAATATGAAATAATGACTAGTGGAACTAGATCTGCATCTATCTAAATTTTTCAAGATCCAAATTCTTCTAAGGATAAGTTTTAGGTTTGTGACTACTATCTAAAGTTCTTTGTTTATGGTCTAGGTTATTTAGAATCAAATATGATGCAAACATAATATCACATATTTGAATCTTTATGAATTGTAAGGGTTATTATAGGGGTCAAAAAGCCTTTATCCTCATAACATTTGAGATCTCAAATGATGAAATGCCTTGTAAGGCTAAGTAAACCAAGTTTACTTTATGTTGGCTGCATCAATGAGAAGATGAAACTCCCCATTTTACATTAAAAGAATTATACTTGGAATAAGCCTAGAAAAAATCTAGTATGTTTGTGGATTCAAATTTTGTAAAATGAATAAAGTCCAAACTTAAGGAAAATGATCAAGTTCCAAGAAATCCAAAATTGATTACAATATAAGTTTTCCACCTAAGTCTAAGCTACAAGTTGTGGTAGGGTCTGAATCTATGGCATGACATGGTTAAAGTTTATGTAACTAACATTCAAATTCACTATATAGTGATATTGCTGGAATCAATCCATGTCTATAAAAGAGTAGTCCTGCAGAAGAAATCGAAGCAAGAAAAGATATCCATGAGAATTTTCTTATGTTGTGAGGTTAATTCAACATTGTGATAAAAGACTTGTATTGGTTCATGAAGGCTGAAATATCTTATGTTACCTCTAGGTTGAATATCAGTAGTGAAAGGAGTCTTTAGAAAGTGGAGAAATATTTATCTATCTTGATGATCTGAAGATCTCAAAAGAATACCAAGTTATATTTGATGCAAAAATATTAGAAGTATTTTCAGTGGATCAAATGTCAACCTCAAGAAAGAATTTTAGGAAGCTCTAATCCTAAGACTCAGAAATGAAGTCGAATTCTCAAGTAACTTTTGTTCTATACATAGTAAAAGGAATTTGATATTTAGATGAATTCCATTGCAAAAATCTGACCTATCTCCTTCGAGTAAGCAGTTCAAAAAAATGTTGATTAGGGTTGATGGAAACTTGTTACTATCATATCCAAGAAAAAAGTCACAAGATTCACTGGTTAGTGTCATCACTTAAGAAAACAAAACATGTTAAATAGAAGAATAATGTATTGAGATATAATGCTAAGATCTACCTAATAAAAATAATGCCTGAGGAACATTAATGGACTTTAAGGTTTTTCCATTTGGGCATAAAAATGAACTTGCAAATTGGAAGTCTAGGTTCTGCGAAACCCTAGCAAGTTGAGAAAAGGATGAAGAGAAAAATATTGATGTTTCAAGTTACAATCAAGTGTGTTGGTCTATAAACCATAGCAAGGATTTGAGCAAGAAAGGTCTTTGGTTTTTACCATAGGATTTCTTCCATTGAAAGAAGAAGAAACCCTATCCTCTCCATGATAATATGGATGAATTTATCTTATAGGTTGGATGCCAAATCCAGATGAAAAAGTTGCAAATGTATGTAATAAGTCCATAAATTAAGAGGGAGATGACATTTCTCGAAAGATAAGTATTCTATAAACCCTACTCTTTCATTACTACTATTTTTTGTATCTTTACCTTTTATTAATATATTTTCTATATATAATTTGTTTAACTATAGTTTTGATTTCATGGCCTCCTAGTGAGCATTGCCAATCAATAGAAATTGTTTCTTATGCTTTGACAGCAAGAAGAAAGAAATGGAATAAAGTATCAAAGCATGAGGACTTTCCTAAATTGCAGAATAACCTGAATGCAGATAGGAAAAATAGTTTGAATTATGCGTTAGAGAAGCAAAAAATATAACACGCACCAAATGGGAACATGGAAGCAAGAAACTTCTCCTAGTAAGAGGGAGAGGATCTTGTTAAGATGATTTCCTAATCTAGAAAATTTACCATAGGATTTTGAAAAGGAGCCTCATGATTAAAGAAGACTCCATACTTTGGGAAAGAAGGACTCGTGAGTCAAAGAAAGAAGTATTGACTTCAGAGGGAGATGGAAGCATAATTTGGCATGAAGGATCTTGGATTGATACATTACTGCTTGAGACTTGAGGTTTGATGGAAACTTAATAAAAAATTCCTTAGTCAAGAGAAGCATGAGATCAAGATCCTCTTAGAATTTGAATGATGGAACCTTATTTGTTCTATGATGTATTTTTTTCAATTACTATGATGGAAATGTTGATGATGAAAGAAGTACTACTATTGTTTTTTTTTGGTTAGGATTTTCTATGGTTTCCTGGAAGAGAATGAAGCAGGAATTTGTTCCACTAAGCAATGAGGAGACAAAAGATATGGAAGTTTATGAAATTAATAAGTTTGGTTTCGTAATATGTTTGATGGACTCAACCATGATATATTGTAATAATTAAGGAAATTTAAAGATTGTTAGAAAACATAGTTTTTCATGCAAGGCTAAAGCACATTATGATTCAAGATGTGATGCAGATTGGAGCCAAGGAGATATGACAAATATCCATGGATAAATAAGTAGCTAATGTAAATGAAGTATGAGTACTTCCAAGACAAGATTGGGTGTGTGGTTTACTCCACCTAGGTTGAGAGAGAGTGAGCTTGGACACCTGGTTCTCCTTGTGTCATGTAATATGGCTAGGACTAATAGCCATAAGTCAATTACTTGAACACATATAGGGAGAATTTTGGATTGGATAAGAACCTTAGACATAAATACTTGACTCATGTGCTATGACTAATTAGGGTTAACACCCGAAATAAATCACATGAACATGGCTAAAGAATGGACTAATGGATTGACATTTCCTTGTGACAAGTAGGAAATGGTCCCAAGGAGTATAGACTCTGGTGAACCTAGGTGGATTATGTGCCTCAAAGAGGCAATGTGGTGTCATATTGAATTCCTCCCAACATTGTTCTATGATTTAGTGGAGAGATAGAGCTTACTTGTCAAGTCCTTTGTATTTTGACAATGTTGGTTATGATGATGATATCATAAATGATGCTTATCAATTTGGATCCTTTTTTATAAAAGCATTCAACTTGATAATATCTCAATGAATCATTATGAATAGCCCCCTAATTAAGAGGGAGGGTTGAAATTTTAACTAGGTTAAGTCTTCATAATTGTCAATTTTATTTGTATCAATATGTATTTCATGTAAAAACACAAGAAGAAAATTTATTTTTATTTTCTAGCATGTTCTTCATGCTTTTTTTAGTCAAAAGAAAAATGTAAAAGGGTATGTTCTTTGTGACCCTCGTAAAATAAGTAAATTTGAAATTTTTGAAAATGTCAATTATCCTCCAATTTTCCAAGTCTGCACTCTAAGGAATAAGTTGACTCTTCCCTTAGATACATATTTTCAAATGATGCAACCACTATATATTGGCATCATTACTCTAGCATTTGGAAATAAATTCAGTGCTCATCTATGGAAGATGAATTTAGTTATCTAAGGAATATTTATCTATATTACATGAGCTTATTGAGGCACTACTTTTCTATAAGAATGCAATCTATAGGAGGACCATTATCTTTGAAGAATGAGAGCTACAGGAGGACCATTACCGCTGAAGAATGTGAGATATATGAGTATATTTATCTCTTAAAAATGTGAGTTACAGTAGGACCAATATCTTTGAAGAATGCGAGCTACAGAAGGACCATTATCTCTTAAGAATGCAAATTATAGGAGGACTATTATCTCTGTGGAATTCAAGTTGGTTAAGATGTGGCATCTAAGTACATGCATGTGGTAAAATTGTTGAATATTTGTAGATGGAGTTGTATCATAGTTTATTCTATTGGTGGAGGGATGACTTGCAAATTAGATAAATGATTTACTGGTCTAGTGAGTTGTGAATTGGATTTCTCTAGTTAGCAAAGATTCTATAACAAAAGGATTGGCAGGTTTTTCCCTTACGGGTTATGCCCTAGCCATTGGCCTAATTTCTGGTGTCTCATCTTTTTGTGCATTGTACTTATATAATTTCTTGATGACCTAATTAAATGAAGTAAATGCAAAATGAAAAACATATATAATAGTGAGAAATAATTATCATGATTGGAAATTTTTTCTTGCAGACAAATTTCAACAAGAGACGCCAATCAAAGTAAAAATATAGTATACATTGTATTTAACCATAAAATAACTTACTTGTAATTCTCATAAAACGTTGAAACATGTCCTATATGAACAACCAGCAACTGTCTAATAAGCTAGTCGACAAATCTCTTTATAAACCCTTATTTAATCATAGATACATAATAGCAACAATCATAAAAATTTCAAAATGAATGCCAAATTTTTCAAGATGAGGTTTTAAATTTCCAAATGATAAAAACCCTCACTGAAGGAGAGCCACTGATTTACAAACAAATCCATTATCATCCATTGATTTAACTTACAAACCAGGTCATTAAATTCTCTGGCTAGATTTACCCCTTCCAGGAATGGCACCAATTTGTTGAAAATGTAACTAGATTCAGTATTCGTAATTATCTTTGTACTTGTATGAATATATATTTCACGTAAAATCAAAAGAAGAAAAACAATTTACTATCATTATTAGTCAAAGAATGTAATTCATGATTTTAGGGTTATTTGAGTCAAAAGAAAATTTGTCACGAGTCAAACAAATGTATGTGAGTTAAAGTCCCATTTGGAATTAAAGTTTGAAGTCTAAAATTGGCCTCCTAAGGAATATTATAAAATAATAGTGGAAATAATAAAATAATATTAGATTACCTCTTCATGTTTTGGAGGGGAAAAAAATTACTTTTTCAACTTGTATTTTCAACTTATCTCCCTATGATTTTACTCAAAGTTTGAGTGGAAGCACCCATTGGATGTGAAATTTAATTTTTTATCCAAGGAGTACCTATGCTTCATACTTTCGATGGACCATACTGCATGAAAAATGTGAAGAACATGAAAAAATGTGATTGCAATTGTGTTTTTTCATGGATTTCACATTTTTTTTGTAGTAGGGTCCATCGAAAGTATGCAACATGGCTATTGCTTGCACGAAAAATTAAATTATGCATTCAATGAATGCTCTTGCTTGAAATTTGATTAAAATCATATGGAGATAAGTTGAAAATGTTAGTTGAAAAAAATAATTTTTCATTTTTTATTATTTTTTTATCTTTTTACCTTTCTACTCCAAAAATAGTGAATCATCCCACATGGTTGACATCATCATATTGAATCCTATTGGTTCTTATAAAGTTGATTTTTGTTGTACATTTTTGTTTTAAGGCCCATTTTTTACCTCAAATTTTATCTAATTTTATGAAAAAGAAAATATTTATATTTGAGTCAAAAAAATAAAAAATGTCACCACAATATCAAGTCAGCCATCCCTGGGAAACAAGTTGGCCTTAGCTCCAAGAGCCAACTATTCAACCTCCTAGATGTGTATATATAGAGGGAAACCCAACCACTTTGGAGAAAATTCATTAACTCACTCATCTACATCTTTTTTTGTGCTAAATGATGAAGGAAAACCAACAAAGTAAATGGAGAAAGAAGGAGGTCAAAGGAGAGAGAAGATGTGGAATTTTTTAGCCCTAGTTCTATGAACCTTTCTGAAATATTGTAGGCTGAAAATTTCAAGGGTTGAAATAGAAAGAGCCGAAATTTCAATATTTGACCAAATTTCAGATGTTTGACCAACACTGACTTTGAATTGATGGAGAAGACTTGGAGGAGAATTGACTCGGGTTCTTTGTGGTAGTCTTGGTCTTGGTATTATGTCTTGGATATATAACTTTCATATAATTATATTGGAAGAATATTTTTTGGGTTTCCCCCTTGCGGGGGTTTTCCCTAGCTTGGAGCCTACATATTTATGTTCTTTGTCTCTTATGATCTTCATATTTTGTACTTCTGGTAATTTCTTGGTGAAGAAGAAGAAAATAAAAATTTAATAAATCCAACAAACATTCATTATTATCATAGAGAATTTAACCCTAATCTACCAACATTTTAAGTTCTCAACATGGTTTTAGAGCTAAGGTGATAGAAATGCAGTTTAGAGATCAGAATTGTTGGCAACATGAAGGCACTATGCAAAGTTTTTTTGACATATTTTCTTTGTGAGGAAAATCCTTCCGAGCCAGCTATACAAACCAGTCTATGGCATAAATAGAAGCAAAAACCATTACTCACTTGGATAATAGCATTGAAGGCTCTTCAAATTATCTCATTCAGGTCACTTCATCCAAGCTACGCTAGGAACATATGAAGTCTAAATCATCCAATCTTTGTGATCTGAATTGTTATGATCTATTCTCTGTGTGGAATATAAGCTCAAGAAAAAAAAGTGCAACATGTATTCTATACCTTTGTGGGAGATAAAATCTTCGAAACAATTTTCTATGGTATGCAAGGTTTTGTGATTTGTACAGTCTCTATAGCATTATATCAATAGAAGACACTAAAAAAACCCTAGACATAGGAAAATGTTTTAGACTTGAGAAAGAAAAAGTTCTTACAAAATACAAGATTATGTACCTATGGAGATACTATAAACTAGATGCAAGATTGTGAAGCAATCCAAATAAATTCAAAACGGTGACATATCTATGTAACATATATTATTTCTCCAAGCCCTATAACTTTGTGGAAAATCGTAATTTAAGACTACAGAAGGTCAATAATTCCATAAAAAAATCATCTCAAAATGGAAGGTATCAAGGATATTTTATGGTTTTTAAGATTTTTTACTAGGCTAAGCCCTAAAAGGGTCTAGACCAAGACCTAGAAAAGAGAACCTTTGTTAATCAAATCCTACTCATCGAAAAATTTCTCATTGAAGTATAATATGGAATAAGTACATGAGAAGTCTAAATATACTCAGAAGAAGAAGCTCATGATATTTATATCTCTATGGCAATCTCAGGCAACCAACAATTCATTAATATAAATCTTTGAAGCATGGAAAGAACAATACGAAAAATTCATAATTTTACAGACCAAACAAAGAAGACTATTGTGATGCAAGCCACATAAGAGACATTATATCTAATAATGAAAATACAATCTATAGGAACCAACATTATAAATGATACCTAAACAACAATTCTTACCATAGATGACATATGAGCATTCTACAACACTATATTTTAAATTTTAGCACTTTTATGAGGCAGTTTATATGAGGGCCAAACTGATAGTAAAGTTCATCACTGGGTGATCCAAGCTTATGAGGTTTGATCCAAGGTCTAGATATTATTCGTATTAGCATATTTCTTACATATTAAAGTGATATCTCCTAAAGTAACCTGAAGAATATCATTGTATAAGAAATGTGGAGGATAGATATATGACCTCTTTTCTTTGGATTGGAAGATCATTTGTATATGGTATAGTGGAAAGGATAGAAACTATATGAGGCCAATATCAGTGAAACTAGTATGAGAGGTTGTATAAGAAGGATGATAAAATCGACGTGTCCATAAAGTTTGAAAGAATTCAAGATAAATGACATTTCTAGTAGACTTATCAATGTAAGGTACAACTAAGAAAGGACCATGATATATCTCTATTGTACAAGTATATGAAGCAACCACACTACCAAAAATCCTTTCCTGTACATGAATGACACCTTGGATCCAACCTATAGGATCATAAAAGAATGTACATAAGACATCACTCTTGAATACTGAATTCATCTTTGTTTTTTAGCTTGTAGAATGAAGGAGTAGCAGGATAAAATGCTTGACCTCTTGAATACCATATGAAGACTTGGTTTCAGTAGTATATGGACGGATTTGCATAAGAAATAAGAATTCAATGTATTCATGTCTCTTGAGGCATCTATGTTAATTTTGAAAATATGGCCAAATTCCACCTTGGAAAGCTCATATGACCTAGATTATGAATGCAATAGATTCCTCTTTTCGAGAGGACAAAAATTGACTTAAATATCACATTATCTGGACAAGTGAAAGTTAGTTATTGAATTTATTTATTCACTCCTGTATATTGGGTTAGGTCAACCCTAAGAACATGTTAAATTGGATAGGTCATCCGCAACCCCAAGTCGACCCTCATGAAAGCCTATAAATAGAAGTGACATCAAGCTCATTTGGGCACATGGGATCAAGCCATATTATACTCTTCCCTTTTGTCTTGGCTCGCACAGGTCTATTGGATGAAGTTTGTGCAATGGTCTAAAATCACAGGGGTGAAGCTCACAATGATCTAGGGTTTTTTGATTCTTGGACACTGGCACAGAATTCAGAATTTTAGTCCCTGGACGCTGCAACACAATGGTCAATACAACAACCAGAAAGCTCTAGACTTTGGAACAAAGTGTCTATGGGAGCATCAAGGAGGATAGGGATTCCATAGTCCAGTTTGTTCTCCACACGCACATACAATATGGTCCTAACAGCATCCGAGTTGCCATAGATACTCGGATATAAGCCTTATGAGAGCGTCCAAAACTTCTATAGACACTTACACAACTCCTCCTTGAGTACGAGACTCAAAGATGAGATTTCAGTATTCTGAAGATTTCGCTCAGTGACAACAATGTTGAATAATATCCAGCAGTTAACTGTAGTCAGCGACAACACATTACAACCATCCGAATGAGGGTTTTGATTATAATCATGATTATATATGTTTCGTGGATATCATAGTTGTTTTGTTGCATAGACAAAGTTATGGATCATTGTACTCTCTTTTGCTAAATCATTTGATAACGATCTAAGAAGAAGAAGATTGGGTTTTACCCATAATGGTTTTTTCCCTGGTCTCAGACGAATCTTGGTCTATGTGTGAATGATTTTATTCTATTGTTCCTTTATGTTCTGCTGCATTGATGATGTTGTTGTTGTTTTTTCTATATAATTTCATATGCTAATGAATAATGGTGTAGATATTAATAATGTAATGATGATATGGGGTGAATTTAATGTATTAATAAAGAAATGAAATTATCATAGGAAAGAACAATGTAGCCCTATGAAAAAATAACATGGTTTTAGAGATGGGATAAAGAAAAACCATGAATATCACCCTGATGATGACACCTTTGATGGAATCAAGAAGAGGATGGTGGAAACTTAAAAGAATTCTAGGGTTTGAAGAAAACCCCTGGAAACTTCATTACTATGGTTCCATGGATTCTATGAGGTTAGCGTTGGAAGTAAAAACCTGATTTATTGAAACAATATGAGATATGGAACCTATCTGATCAATGTGAAGATGCTCAAGCACTTGACAAAGATTTGATGAAGCCCTAGATGGGATAATCCCTAGAATACATGGTTGGATAATTGAAGGAAACATTGGTATAAGGACCATGGACATTGATATCTCTTGAAGATTGGTTCAAGAGAGAGAGGATCACCTCTCATTAGAGATAATTATTTCTTAAATTATGATTCCTCTTACTTTTGTTTAGACTTATGGATCTGATGATTATGTTTATTGCATATACTTCTTGCATATGTATTTGAGTATATGGACTTTTCTAACCTCCTTGATGAGATGTGATGAGTATATCCTTCTTGAGGATAATTTTGAGATGCAGGAAAGAAAATCTAGATCTGGAAAGAGATAAAGATGTACTTGATGAAAAGATGACAAAGTGCTTCAAGTAGCCTATGTCTAATGAAAAGGTGCACACGCATTTGAATACCATAAGGTATGCATGGTATGTTGTATTTTAGCTATAACATTTGATGGCTCGGTAAGCCCTAAGGTATGATGAGAATGTATCTTTCTTTGATGGATCATACATGCATATGAAAGTGACTTGGATATATGCTTTCTATGATGAAATGATGCACTTGGTGTTGAACATTTTGATCTTCTTGAATTCTATGAGGCTATTTAATGTTGATAGATTGATACACTTGATGTTAGGCTAACATCCATATGTTGGACATATTGATCCTACAAAGAAGGCTAGCACCTTGACTCTAGTAAATGATACTCTTGATACTTGCCATGATGGATTTTATATAGAAGTATAACTTATTGAGTTTTATACATGAGTCATTTAATAATGCTTCTAATAAGCATGATGAAAGCATATGGAAAGAGAGAATGACATTCTAATTGTTTTGATAAAGATTTATTGAATGACCTTACCTGATCCTATTGATCATGATAAGCATGATGTGAGAGCTATAACTATGAGATTGATATTCTATATCTCTTACTATCTATGGTCATGTCTTAATGACATATAGTTAAACTGAATGTCCTAACTTGATGAAGTGACTTGATATAAAGTGTTATTGTGTTCATAATCTTTGAGATATGATGTTGCATATATATGTTGTTTTGAGTCTAAAGATTGATGTCATGATGCAGATAGCCATAATCTATGTATATATAGATATATATATATATATATATATATATAGATAGAGAGAGAGAGAGAGAGAGAGATAGATATATATATGTTTATGATCTAACAGATTTATTGTTACTTGACTCTAGTAGAGGCAGGTTGTTGACGTAGATTTCTAGTGAGAGGGAGAATATCTTCTCAGGATTCTTACTCTTATTACTATTTTCATTCTATACTGTTGAAGTATGATTTATGTGTATCTGACACAATTGACCTACAGCAAAGTCTCAGATCTGAAGCTTGTACAGAAATTAGGGTTTATGATCCAGATGCAGGCACTGAACTATGAAATCTTGTCCCTAGATGCACACATGCTAAGGCCCAAGTAGCGTCCAGACAACTAAATACATTCCCGTGATAACCTGAAGAAAGATTCTAGGGGTTTGACTAAAGTAGACCATCATATGAATCTTTCTAAAGCTATCTGAACTCTGAATCAAGGTGTTTGTGACATATTCTGCCACTGTAAACTGTTTTCTAAAGTTTCTGGGTTAAATTTCTAATCACATAAAAATGAAGTATTGTGCACGAAATCAGATGGTCGCCTAGAAAATGTTAGTTCCATAGATGTTTTTTAGGTAACAAGATATGGAAGCAGGAAAATCTTGAATTTTTTCCATAACATGAACATGCAAACTAAACTTGTGTTTGTAGGTGACCAAGACATACATATAGATATGTCATTATGTTTGAGGCTTGTGCTACAAGGGTTTCACATGACTTGACTGATTGATATATATAAAGTGTGTTTGGAACTTTGACATGATGCTTGAAAATGACCTAGAACTTAGAATTGATGATTTGGCTATGCTTTGGAATATAGATCTCTCAATGATAACAAATTTGGCCTTGACATGATGACAAATGATTTGATTTGATGATTGTTGATTTCCCTGATGTCTATGCTATGTGGGAATAATGACTTATGTGAGTATATAGAAAAATGATTTTGTATTGGCCTCCTCGTTCCTTGCACAAATGTTGAGGTAATGATAGTTTTGATTCAACATGAAAATGGAACCTACATGACTCATCCTTGGTGTAAGCATTTGCACCTAGTGACAAAAACGAATTGTATTATGATTATGAATCAAGTTCATATTGATAATGCATGGTTGATCACACCTTTTTGGAACAATAATTAATGAATCCATGACTTGATATGAGCTCTCCATGTCTCCTGGTTGAAAGACTTGATACTATGATGTTGATGAATTTGATAATGGTATTGATTTGACTTCTAAACTTTGATGTTGACTATGTTGATGTGACAGTACGACATTGATTTATGTAAGGTTGATTATGTCATCTTAGAAAGTCATTATTCTTAGAGCATGGCATGAAGTAGGCTCCCCAATCCAAATATTTCCATATTTTATAGTTATCTAGTGAAGTCAAGTTGATGATTTCCAAGGTATGGATTTGATTTTTATTATGGTTTTGGTTTTATATCCTGATGGTCTACTCTTGACAGGTGATGAGCCTCTGATCATCTAAATCAAAGGGAGATAACTTCTGAAGCTCGAAATGATGTATCATGGCATGATGAATTGATTTATGGAATTTGGAAAAGAAATTCTATATTGCAAATATATTGGAAAATGTTTTTGAACAATGAAACTAAAAACCCTTGGATACTCTGATTTGAAGATCAAATATGTTGTTCAATTTGACATGGTATCCGACTAGTGTTTCAAGCATTGATGTTTTATTTTGAACATACATATGTATATATATGATGTGAATAGAATTTAAATAAATTCATGAGTGAGACACTTCATTCACATAGAGTTGCCACCAAGAATCCTTTGAAATATTTGCATGAGATATTCTATTTTTGAGGATGAGATATTTCTCCTATGATATGTGATTGCATGAATGTATTGTTGTTGACATATATTATTATTAAGCACATTTGGATGCTACTTTAGTTTTATATCTTCCATGATATCTTAGATTATAGGTCCATTGTACGATTGAGGATGAGCACGATGTTGCTAGCATGGCTAGTTGTGAGGCAGGATGAAGAAGCTCCTTAGAGAGATGGCTAAGCATGATATGGATATGACATGGATATTCCATGGGTACATTTTGATGACATAGAGTGAGATATGATTTGCAGGAAAACCTGTATTTATAGTTGGGACCAAGATACTCTCATATATTGGACAGTGCGGCTGTTCAAAACATACTCTGGCTTGTGGTTGGAACCTCCTTGAGAGGGAGGATAATTATGGTATCCTTTTGTTATTTATATGATTATTTATGTTCTAAAATTATATTATATTTGATGTCCAGTATGAACAAGAAACAACTACTATTGAGACAAGTTGATATCTTATTTTAGTATGATGAGAGAAATGCTGATTGAGAACACTGAGCGAACTCTTCCTCCTTGTTTGAGCTCCCAGGTTGAGGAATTGAGGTAGAAGGTCTGCTGGGGTTGAGGGAACTTTGAAAAATAGGGTATGACCCCTATCTATTACCCATAAGGTTGAAGATGTTTCTCCCCTATCTTTGGATAATGTTTCTCCCCTATCTAGTCTTTGTAGAGTATACCCCAGTTGGCATCATACCCACAAGTTGGTCTTATAAAAAATACCAATCCTCATTTATCCAATGAGTTGAGAGTGTAATTTGGGTGTATAACCTAAGTCTATTATGATGCAAGTGTTCTACCACATGACCATTCAGGTACATCAATGGGAAGATTAGTAGGCAATAGGATGGGTTGAGATAACCCTATGAGATTCCAGGTTGAGATTGAGCTCCATCATGAGATCCCAGGGTCGACATGTGCTCCCCTATGTGTTTGGATATCCTATTGCTCGATAAGGGGTTGTAGATGTATAGCTCCCCCATGAGATTCTAGGTTGAAAGTGTTCCCTGATGTGGTCCCAGGTTGAGATATGCTCCTTGATAATATTATCTCCTATGATGATTGATGATGATATTATGGGTGGTAGCCTATTAGAAGAGGTTCAGGTAGTATCTTGATGGATAGAGCTTGGTATCTTAGGCTCCCATCCAGTAACAAATTCTTCTTCTTCTAGATTTGAGAATGCTCAACATACGAGTAGAAATAATCAAGAGATAATCAGGAATAAGCAATGATAAATCGATATGTAAATTATTGATTTATGATGATGAGATACTCTAGGTGGTCATGGAATCATGACTAGATGATAGAAATGATTAGGGATGGTAAGTGATGACACTTGAAGACACAAGAATGGAATATTGATCGATGGAAAAATATTGGCAGGTGGAATTTTCCCTAGTTGAGAGGGGGTGTTAATTTTTGCAAATGAGATCACATTCCACCTAGGACAACTCAGGTGACTGAGATAATGATTGCATTATATTCCTCCTTTCGAGAAGACCAAAATTGTCCTAAATATCACCTTATTTGGACAAGCAAAAGTTGGTTTTGAATTTATTTATTCACTCACGTATATTAGGTTAGGTCAACCCTAAGCACATGTTAAATTAGACAGGTCAACCTCAACCCTAAGTGGACCCTCATGAGAGACTATAAATAGAAGATTCTTGAAGCTCATTTGGACACATGGGATCAAACCATCTTCTACTCTTCTCTTTCATCTTAGCTCGCATAGGTCTGTCAGATGAAGTTCACGTAAGGGTCCAAAATAACAAGGGTGAAGCTTGCACTGATCTAGAGTTTTTTAATTCCTAGATGCTGGCACAGAACTAGGAATTCTAGTCCCTAGATGTTTGCACACAGTAGTTGTTATCACTCAGGTTGTTCCCTTTGACTCCCAAGGGAATACGGCCAAGGTAACCACTAACCAATCTTTGGGTCACAGGTTCTAGCCTACCTATGACCAGAGAGGGCTCTCTCTTTATGATTTAACTTTGTTTGTATAATATTCTAGGCTAGTTATGATGCACAAGGTTTTGTTTAGAAATTTGCTGGATGATGATTTGAGTCAAGATATATATATGTTTACCAGGGTGTTCTAGGCCATTGGGCATGGAGTCAGTGATGTTTGGCTTGTTTGAGATGTCTGTGTTGATACATTAGTGATGCTGCAGAGCCAGATAAATGTCTGAGAAACAATTCTTTGAATCTGTGATTAAGTGTGATGTAACCAGGGTATGAAAGGCAATTAAGAATCTTTCAGTAATCTGGTATGGAGAAACAGTGAGAATATTATTTAGAAGCAATAAAGAATTTCTACATAACATTCATATTTATAGAATTAATGAAAACATGAGCAATTAAGAATTCAGGTTCATGATCAATTCTGAAGAAAACATTTTCAGCAATAAAGATTGAGCACAAGGTGTAACCAAACATTTCCTGTACTATTCCTTTTCTCTACTGCTAGATTAGTGAGACATGTGTATGTTTTAATAAACATAAGAAGACAAACATAGATTGAGAAAACTTATTGTTCCATCAGACAACACAGGAATTCTACAACAGCACGCATAGCATCACCAAGACATCAAACATTCAGGAAATCACTGAGCTTTTCCAGCCCTTTTGCATTAGATAATCTGAAAATATACAATACATTTGCCTCTGAGTAAAATCACCAACCCCTCATACATTGCCAGGGGAGGTATATATACATAATTTACATAAGAAAATATCTAGCTGATGAGTAAATGTTCCATTAATGTCGTGCCAACTCCTGGAGCATTGTAGCTGAGAAAGTAAATGCTGTAGTAACTCCTCAGTGCCTTAGCTATCCAAAATGGTCAGAGAATGTTGAATTTGTGACCGTTGGAGTCGGCTGAAGATATACTGCCCAAAATTGGTGTATTTTTGATCTTTTGCTTGTTGTCGCTGTCCTTTGCTAAGTCACCCTTTCGGCTGCCTAAAGTGTTGTCTTTATTATGCCTTTTGCCTTTTGCTGAGTTGAAGCTGACTGGGACCGAGCAACTGAGACTACTGTTGAAAAATTTGTAGCATTGCCTGCCACCAATCCACTTTGGGCATTTGGTGTCTTCGAATTTTCACCAAAGTTTCATCTGCCTCTGTATATCTATAAAAATCTGGAGGAACCTCAAAAAGATGATTTACCTCATTTTCAATGAAAAATAGATTTTCAAGTTTATTATATAGGCTCTGCCCTGTTGGAGGCCCTGTTTCCTCAGAAGTACTGCCAGATGCAGTGATATGATTTTCAATAAAAGTTGCCATCCTGGTGGCATATTGCTCACGGGAGAGCAGTCTTCCTGTGCTGTTTAGTAGGCTGGGAAATCCCTTTTGTTGCAGTGCTCCCATCTTGAGCTTGTACTCATCTACCTCAGCCTGTATTTCATAGAATTTCCTCTCCACGGTTTGAACAAAATTCCTGAGAGTCAGCACCTTTTTAGCTGTAAGGACAGCCTCTGTTCCGTTAACAATGTTGATGGCTGCCAGTTCCTCCTTAGTCTGTTTGTTCAAAAAATCTATCATTCTATTGGCCTGCTCAGGCCTGTTTCCTAGCACTGTTCTGGCCTTCTGAATTTCTATCTGTGCTTGGCCAATCAAATCCATTTGTTCATGGACAGTCTTAATTGACTTCCATTGTCTAGTAATAGATTGGTCAATTCGGGCCCACAAGATTCTTTTTATTTCTGCCATAGCACTTTCTAGCTTGAGCTCTTTCTCCAAGGCCTTTATTTTCTCTTTGAGGGCCTTTATTTCTCTACCTTGCTCAGCTACAGTCATCTTGGACTTGTCATATTTGGCCTCTAGCTCAGCCAATTTTTCCTTGGCCTACTTAGTCTCAATAGCCTGGAGCTCCATTTCTTTGATAGCCTTAGTTAAATCTTCCATGTTTAAACTGGACTCTGGGGCTGTTATTGTTGCTGCTGCTTCTGTTGTTGCTATAGTTGTTACAAGGGCCACTACTACCTCTGTAGTTGTTGTAGTGGTTGAAGTAGTTGGAGGAGCTTGGGATGTAGATTCTCCCTGCTTATCTTGTAGTGCACCTTCAAGCTCTTTTTCCAAATCAAGGACCTTCTGGTTAAGCTGCATTATTAAATCAAGCTGCTCATCGGCCTCCTTTTCCTTCTGCAATTCTGTTGTTTGGGGGTGCTCGGTGGGCAGTAGATTTAACCTTTTCTTCAATGCATTAAGGTCATCTTCTTTTTTCTTCATGAGGGCCCTCACGCCCTTTGGGTCCTTAGGATCATGTCCTAGGTCTATGATGATGTCCTCAAGTGATTTAATTCTGTTGTCCTTGGCCATGGAGGACACTCTCTCAAAATCCAACTGAATGTTGGTATTCTTCAATGATTCTTTTAATTCATGGGCCATTTTTGCCCTGTCCACCAAGGTGGCATAGACCATTTCTCCAGTTTGCTTGTGGAGTTCTATTTGGTCCATGGGGTGAATGTCCTTTGCCATGACTTCCACCCTTGTTCTCACATAATCTGCAGCTGATTGCGGCTGCGGCACCTTGGGTTTGAAGTGACTGAGGATCATTTTCTCCTCTTGTATGTCATATACAGACATTAGCCTTTCTTGCTTGGCTGGTGTTGCTTTCAGAAACTGTTTGTACACTTCAATTCTCAGCAAGTCATTTTGTGCCTTTATTTGTTTGAAAGAAGTCTTAGTGCTTGTAGGCTTCTTGCTCTGCTGAGTGGAGGAGGACACCTCCAAACCAAGCTGTAATCCCTGCTCCTGCTGAAAGGAGCTTGTACCTGTTTGCTGGCTGCCTTCCCCTTCTTTCCTTGGACTGTCAAGGACTTCTTCACTTATTTCTTCTACTGTTGGGGAGTCAACCCTTTGCCTCTTGGTCTCAGGTTGCTGGGAGGATCCACTAACAGGAGTGGACTCTTCTCTCTCTCTTTTCTTACCTCCCTCCTCATGTGCTGGAGTCTGCAAAATTGGTGTGGTAGGTGGTTCAGTTTGCGGTGGAGGGGTCTGCTCTTGTTGCTGCCCAATTGAGGAGGCAGGTTGTTCTTTTACTGTTTCTTCTTCAGCACCCATTATTCCTTTACCTTTATCTATGCCTGATGCTGATGTAGAAGGTGCCTGGGTGGCTGGTGCAGTTGTGGCAGCTGAGGTCCCTTCTCCCACTGGATGCGGTTGCTTGAAGATTACCTGCTACATAGAATCCAAGTCAAGAGTTTTTTCCAAATCCTTGACATTCTTTTGCATTATCTCTTCTTCAGTTAGTTTTTCAATTAAAGTATCTTGCAGCCATACTTGCTGATTGGCATATTTCTCAATATGGGGATATTTACAATGCTCATATCCTAGCAGCCTGTACTTGACCCTTCTAGCAGTGATGAAGCCTTCAGGGTCATAAGGGACCCACCGGAAGCTTTTTGATAGCTTGTACTTGTCGTTGAGGATTTGATCAGCATCTTGCCATCCCTCTTGTCTATTCATGACGAAGGGACCCAGGTTGTGCTTGAATTTGAGATGGGCTTTCTTTTTAGCACTACGGAAGTGGGTGAGGTCAGAGTGAATGAGCTGCCTATAATATTCCAAGGAAAACAGTCCCATGGGCACATATTTTGGGAGCCTATATGGATAGAGCTCACAGCCATAGATTCTGATGACTGTATGATCCTGGTATAGGGACCAATCACCTATTTTATAATTTTTAGAGAGCTACAGGGTTTTCTGTATTTCAAATGACACTCTGGGAGGAGGGGACCTCATCAATAAGCAAGAGACTGGGTATACAAATTGATCAATGAATTCACAATAAGAGTATGGTGAATCTTGGACTTGGTGATAAACTGATGTCCAGAAGATAACAGATCTTCTCTCTCCTCTAGAATCCAGCTTCTTGATATGGCATGGAAAAGCCTCAGAATGATAGTACATGAACAAATGGTAGATGTATGATGAATATTTGAAAATGCCCTCCCTGTCTACTTTGAAAAGCTGCTCATGTATCTTGTTGGCTATGAACTTAGAAAAATTATATTTGTAGGCAGGAGGTTGGCCTGGGCTATAAGCAGATAGTAATACCAGCACTGTCTCATCAACAAATTCATTGGTTTTATAGCCCAACACATATGAAATCATGTCCAGTAGAAGTTTGCCTATATCAGTAAACTGGACATGTAAGTAGGGAGGTGGCCCTGTGGGCTGGCGGTCAGGCCTCATAAATGTCTTGGTGATCTTTTGAATGTCATCAGTGGACATCTTGGCACCTGTATCCAGTAGATAGTTCATAGAGAAGGGAAACAGTAGCTGAGTCTGCTGGAAGTTGAGCAGCTGGTTGATGGACTCAGCATTAATGTGGAAGAGGATGCTCCCAGATGGAGACTTGACAGCTCTGTGATTTACATCATAATTCTCAGCACATAGGCGAATAATCTCTGGAAAAATGTTAACAGATGGGAGAAAGTAATATGGCAGATTTGATTCCCATATCCCATATGTATCATTGCCATTCAAATAGTCATCTCTCAATTCCCTGAAGGTCTGCAAATGGTTCCTATCACCCACAAAGTCTTGGATGAGGTAGTCCCTGTCAGCAAGAGGCAGGGACTCCAGCTCTTTATTTGGTGGATTCATGGGGGCAACACTGAGAGCTGTGGGTGCAGGAGCAGCCATTATGTAGTTTCTGAATGGAACAAGGTAAGTGTAATGGTTTTCAAGGTCCCTCAAAGCTCAGGTGATAAATTGAATGCAGATAATGCTAGAAATATTCTTCAAAGAGAAATAGGCAGGCTAGGCAGGCTTGCCTCTGCTATACTTGGGTAAATTCACAGTGATTGGGACCAATGAGGATGAATTACAGAGGAGGGGGTAGGATTACAACTGGTGAAATTCGGTTTTTCAAATATGCTCCCGGCAAAAGGGAACAATGCCGGGCGATTTGGATGACAATTTGTGAATTTAAGGCCGCGAATTATTGTTTCAACATCAAATTTTCAGAGCAGGGGGCAATGTAGGTTGCTTTGGTGCACAATTGATTAACTGAAAGTCCTTAATGTTGGATTTAGCAGGTGTTTTATGGATGATTTGTAGAGAAATGGCTAAAACACGGGTGAAAAAGGTGAATTCTGGCAAATACCTGGATAAACGATGCCGAGAGCCTTCGGGTCGACAGTGGATGAATAATGCAGGTAAATTGGTGAGATTGCGGCGTCTGCAGCTTTGAATTTGGCAGCTTGGAGGCGAAATTCAGACTGAGCAGCTCACAACGGCTCTTCTTTGCTTCCAATGAAAATGACATAAAACGGCCTAAAAGCGCGTTTTTAACGAAAAATTTGGAAAAACCGGGTTATTGGCGCTTTTCCGCCGATGACGTCAGCATGACGTCATGGCGGGCCCGGGGTACGGAGGGTGACGTGGGCGCTGAGCTGGAGGCCAGCGTGGCGGGACACGGTGGCGGGCGGTGTGGGGTGGCAAGGTTACGTGGAGGGCCACGAGGTGCAGGGGCGGGGGTCGGTGACGTGACGTCACGATGACGTGGAGGTGATGCGCCATCAGAGGGGCGGTATTAGGGAAGGTGGTAAGCGGTCTCCCCGCACCACTTTTGGGAGAAGGCGGTATCGGGGAGGGGGGCTCCGAACACCCCCGCTGCTTGCCACGCGTCCAGCGTACAGGGGGGAAAACCACCCGTTCCCCGAACGTTAAAGGGCGGCGGCTTGAAATCTCAAATCGCCCGCCCACCGTCGGATGAAAGGGGGCGGGAGATCAAGGGCTGGTGGGCGCCCCAACCCGTCGTGCATGTTGGGGGGACCCGCCAGCCAATTAAAATATTTATTTTAATATTTCGGGGTCGGAACTTTAGGTTATGGGGTTTCTGTGGGTTTTTGGGGTATGGGTTAATCTGTCGGGTTTAGGAAAACATACGAGTATTAGGTTTGAGAGGGGGGAAAGGGGTTTTTATGAATTTTTTCGGAAAAAGGGAAAATGAAGGCTGAGTATAGGTTATTACTCTAACCAGAGGTTAGGGTAATCCCAAAGTAGGGTTGACTATAGTCCCTGGTGGACTAATGTCTCCCTTAGAAGTGTTATTTAGCTATAATGCTAAAGGGGGGATATTTATACATTGCTTGGGGTTTATACACCATGGTGTTATAGTAATAGGGAAAGGGGAATATAGGGGATTTAGTGTAGATACAGTTAGTAGTTAGTATTTGGGGGGAAGGAGAATGGGAAGTGATAGCTACTAAGCTTTTTGGGAATCAACTTAGTTAGGAAGTAGATCAAAATGAAAAGAATTTTTACACAATAAATGTGGCTTCTTTTCAAAGAGAGAAGTCATTTATGACAATGAAATTTTACAAATGAGGAGTATAAGGAGGACTGACCAGGCAGATCCTGCAGTGCTCATGGGGAGGTTAGTAAGAAATTTTGAAGGGGATGAGGGAAGTTAGTGATGATTTAGTACTTTGCCACATAGGCCACTGCTCTTGCCTTTCTCCTGCTGGTGACATCACTATGATTTTTGCCAATTGACATACTTAGATCATGCTTTCTGCAACCTTCAACTGCCTACCCTGCCTAATATGCCTAACATTTTTTCTTCCTTTGGATGGGTGCACTTGGTCTTGCAAACCCTGATAATTTTCTTTTCTTTTTGCTGCCCTCCTATCTAAATCTACCCTTATGACTTCCAAGGGCCCAGATTGAGTTGTTGGGCTCCCTCCTTTCTCTATCCACCTAATCATTTGTCAAGCTTGAGCTGTTTGAACAGGTACTTCCTCTCTAGTCTACAACATACAATTTAAAATATGGTGAGGCCCAGTTTAGCTGTTGGACCACCCATCAAAATAGTAGTGGCCATTTGGACTAGCCACTTTCCTGGTCTTTGTTTGGGGTTCATTTCTTTTATTTTTTCTTTGACCAATTCATTTTCTTGCCCTTTGATTTTTCTTTTAAGGCATACCCTCTTTACATTTTTTAATTGCCTGCTCTCTTTCACAAAAATGGAACCTTAGCAGCATGGAAGGTGAACATTTTTGGCACTTCCACTGTCAATCATGAGAAATGAGAACCTATTGGTATAGGAGGCTAAGAGTGGCTCCACTTGGGGATGGCTTTTCCAGGTGGAAAGCCAAGAACAGCAGGTCAGATTTCCTGAGTTTCTGCTTTCTTGTTGCAGGCTGAATTCCTCTGTTTGTTGGTGACCAATGGTTAGGATCCTAGATAGTTGCAGGCAACACTTAGTGAGTTGATTTGCTGTGAAATTGCAGATCTGTTTTTTACCTATTTTCTTGGAAATTTTCCTCATCACTTGATAGTTACCCTGTGCTTTTCTTTTCTTTCCAATTTCCAGGATCATATATATTCAAAAAGGGAAAAATGCAGCACCCTGGTCTTCTCAAAATATGCTGCACTCAGTGCCTTATTTATTTGTTGTAACTGAAAATGCTGGAAATACAAATATTTATGTACAATATATTCTTGTTCAGTATTTGATCAAAGGGAGTCAAAATAATGCTTGAGCATTCTCCCATTAACTGGGCCTTCCTCCGTGTTTGAGCCATCCAAACTTCTTAGAAAATAGGTGTTGTTTCCTTGTATAGCATCGATGACATAGGGTCCCTTCCATAAAAAATCAAACTTACCATTTTTGCCTTTGTCCTCCCTTCTGTAATTCCATCTTAACACTTTGTTTCCTATGAAGAAATCTTCAGCTTTGGTTCTTTCGTCAAATATTCTTTTGAGTTTTTCTTGCGGTACTTGGGTTCTTTGATAGACTTCTTCTCTTGTTTGTTGTAAATGAATTTTTTGATTAATTCTTCTTTGGATGTCATTGGGCTCAGCTTGTATTTCTTACAGCAACTTGATCACAGGAACTCCTAGAGATGTAGGAAACTTTGCTTCTAACCCATAGACCAGCTCATATGGACTCATGCCAATTGATCTCTTGGTGGTCAGTCTATCAGCCCATAGTGCATTTACCAGCTTCTTATGCCAATTCTTTTTGTTTTCTTCCAAAACTTTCTTAATGATTTTAATGAGACTTTTATTGGAAGACTCGGCTAGGCCATTACCTTGAGGATAATAGGTAGTGGAATGACCTAGGGTCATGTGATACTTGTGACAAAAGTTGATCATTTTCTTGGACTTGAAAGCAGCAGCATTGTCTGTAATAATTTTGTCTGGACAGCCAAACCTGGACAAGATGTTGGTTTCTAGGAATTGTATAATGATGGAGTCATTGGCCTGCCTGCAAGGGATGGCCTCTATCCATTTGGTGAAGTAATCTGTGGCAGTGAGAATCCACCTATGCTGGCCAGAGGATGAAGGGTGAATTTCCCCAATGAAGTCTAAACCCCATTGCTGGAATGGTTTCTCAGTTGAAACTGGCTTGAGTGGTAAAGGTAGCAGCTTCCTCTTTCCTTCAAAAATTTGACATTTGTGACAAGACATCACAAAATTCTTTACATCAGCAAACAAGGAGGGCCAATAAAATCCAGCCCTTAGGATTTTATCAGCTGTGGACTTCCAGTATAAGTGTCCTCCACAGTCACCTGCATGAAACTCTTTGAGGGCATTGTCAGTTTCTTCTAAGGTTAAGCAATTGAGTAATATTCCTTCATGATTTCTCCAAAACAAAGCATTGTCAATAATACAAAACTTTGATGCTTTCATTTTCAAGAATCTTTTCTTGGTTCTGGACAACCCTGGAGGAGCTTGCAGGTTTAATAATACAAAACATATATCAGCATACCATGGGGATTGCATAAAGGCTTGGTTGATCTGTGGAGTCGCCATCTCCTGTTCGTCGTCCAGTTCATTAATGTCAAGGGCTTGAAAATTGGTTTCAGTCATTAGTTTGGCTAGGCCTTGTCCTTTTATCAGTTTTGTCGGTTTGATCTCAATGTCATATTCTAGGATGTTAGCAATCCACTTGCCTCTCTTGCCTTCAATTCCCTCTTGGGTTAGAATGTCTTTGACCACTGCATTAGGAACATAGGCAATTATATGAGAGTACAAGATGTAGATTCTGAAGTCCTTGATGGCTTTTACCAATGCATAAGCTTGTTTTTCCATGATCTGATATTTCAGGGGAGCATCCCTAAGTGCTCTGCTGAAAAATGCAATGGGTTTTTCACAGCCTTGGTCGTCCTTTTGTAGCAAAACAACAGCAATTGTATGTTCAGATGCAAAATAAAAAATAATAAAATCTTGATCAAATATTGGGCTTGTTAGTACTGGTGTGTTTGTCAGTGCCCTTTTGATATCCTCAAAGGCTTGCCTAGCTTCCATGGTCCATTTGACCTTGGAATCCTTCTTCAGCATATTGTTTAACAGTCTTATGAGTTCAGCCAAATTAGGGATGAATCTCCTCAAAAAGTTAATTTTTCCAAGAAAGCTTTGCAGTTCTTTGATGTTTCTTGGATGTGGTAGTTGTAGGATAGCTTGGATTCTGTCAGGATCAATCCTAATACCCTCCTTTGAGATTACATGTCCCAAGAGTTTGTCTTCCTCCAATCCAAACAGTGATTTCTTTTGGTTCAAAGATATGCCATATTTTCTGCAAATTGTGAAAACTTGCCTCAAGTGTTCTAAGTGTTCTTGATCTGATTTTGAAAAAGCAGTGAGATCATCAAGGTAGACAACTAGGAAATCATGAAGTTCTTTGGCAAAGGCAATATCCATTGCTCTTTGGAATGTGGCCCCTGCATTTTTAAGCCCAAAAGGCATCTTGACATATTTGAATGTTCCCCAGGGTGTTGTGAAGGCAATTTTGTCTTGATCATCTGGGTGAACTAGAATCTGATTGAATCCTGAGAAGCCATCTAGCAAGGAGATCCTTGAGGCTCCCACTACCCTTTGCAAGATATGATCCATTTTTGGCAAGGGATAATGGTCCTTGAGAGATACTTTGTTTAAATTTCTTAAGTCAACACACAGTCTAATTTCCCCTGTTTTTTTCCTAGTGGGCACAAGATTTGAAATCCACTCTGAGAATCTGATTGGTGCTATGATCCCTGCTTCATACATACGTTTAACCTCTTTCTCAATAAGGGGAAGGAGGACTGGATTGATTCTCTTGAGCTTCTGTTTGAAAGTCTTTTGATTTTCTTTTAAAGGTATAGTGTGCTGGATAACTGATGTATCATAAGACTTAAGGTCCTCATAGCTCCAGGCGAAAACATCTTGAAATTCTTTAAATAAGTCAATGTATTTCAGTTTCTTTTCAGGTGGTAATGCTTTGGCCAACTTGACCATTTTTGGATTTTCAGGGGTCCCAATGTTACAATCCTCTATCTCAACATTTAATGGCTGCATTTTTGGTTTTTTTGAGATATCATTTGAGTCAAACAGATCCTCTAAAGGAGTCAAACCTGTGGGTAAAAAGTTATCTTTCAGCTCAATTACTTCTGTTTCTGTTTCAGCCATTTCCTCCCCATCTAGCTGTTTCAATTCTTGTATGGTTTCATTGTCAAAGGTGGTAGGATGCAAAACTAGATCAGTTGTTTCAGCTGATATTTTCTGCATAATTGTGCATGCCTCTGGTTGATCACTTCTAGTGCTAGTGTCAATATTCATGCCAGAAAATTCTTCTTTTAAAGTGAGAAAGTTAATTATCTGTTTGTTATTCTCGAAGACTTGCCAATTCTTGATGTTATCCGGAACTGAAGGTCTGTGTTTGATTTCAGCAGTAAATGTATGGTTGGTTTTGAAAGGCAAGTTACAAGTGCTGGTAAAAGTTGCCAAGCTGTGAGCATGTAGATTGAGTTCTCTGGAAATTTTAGTCAATTGTGATTGTGAGAAGCTCTCAAGTATTTGAATAGCTACCCCCTTGTATGCTCTCAACCTCAGATCATTTGTGGTGAAATTTCCCTTCATCTGTTGTATGACCAGATCTGAATCTCCCAAGATTGAGATTTTGGTTGCACCTAGATTTTTTATGAGTTTCAGACCTAACAGGAGGGCTTCATATTCAGCCATATTGTTTGTGCATCTAAAATTTAGTCTGTATGCATGGCCCTCAGCTTGGTCATTATGCTTATTATGGATCCAAACTCCTGCTCCAGCTCCCAACCTATTTACAGATCCATCAAATTCTAGATACCATAAAGTTTCATGATCAAGATTTGGATTGGGATCACCAGAAAGTTGGATGATGGGTAGGTTGGTTTCTTGCAAGTTAGTTGGTGCATCATGTTCCTTTGTCTTCTTATCAGCTATACCCACAGTCTCTTGGTCTTTGAAAGCACATTGCTCATCTGCCTCCTCGGTCTCTACTGTCATTAATAGTTTAGAATAAGCTTTGTGACAGATGTCAGCATTATAGAGAATGAATGAATCCATGTCTGAATGTATTGAATAGATTGGAAAGTTTTGGGGCTTGTCCTGACTGCTCACCACATATTTCATTAAGGCTTCACGGTACAATCTCTTTGGCTGCCCAAAGACTGAAATAGTTGCATAGGACATATCTAGTTGCAAAGATCCTTGGAGTTTGGCCCCCCAGGATCTAGACAATAGCATGCCATACTTAGGGGGTATGTCAGCTACCACTACATCCATTAAGATAGTTTTGGTTGGGTATTGGACCAGGGAAACACATAAGTCTTTAATCAGGCCTAAGCACCTGACTTGGCTTGAATCAAATGAGAATAGATCCTTGTAGGGTCTTGTGATGTCTAAGTCAAGTTTTTCCATTACAGATTTGGGCATTAAGTTGTGTGAGGCCCCATAATCGAACATTGCATTATGTAAGACCTTATCATGAATGTTTAGACTGACATAAAAGGGTGGCACCCCTCCATTCTCTGTTTTTCCATTAACCTCAGGTCCGAATAGCAACTCTGGTTGGTCATCTAGGACATTCACAACATCTTTATTGTCTGATACTTGGAGTGATTTATTGATTTGCTGTCTGTAAATGTCATGTTTGGCTAATTCTGAAAGAGGAACTGATATCTTTAGCTTGCTTATTTCTGTTTCCAAGTTGAACGGTTTTTCCATTTGAATTTTGGCATTCAGTGCAACAGATTTTTCCCTTTCAACTGAGTTATCAAGTATCTTTTGCTCATAGTTAGGTCCATTTTGAGTAAAACTGGTGCCATGTTTGTTTCCTAGGGGAGCATCTGCCTTTGTCTTCAATGGATGGGGTAGACCTGGCTGATTTTGAGAGGACTGTTGCTCTGAAATGTCCTCCACAGTCACTTCTGTGGCAGGTGAGTTTGAGCTGCCAGCTAGTTGTGGAGGAGTAGCATTTTCATTGATCTTTTTTGGCTTCTTATTGTCCTTTGGTTTGAGGGGTGTAGGTACATCTATTGTTCTGCTCCTTAGTTTGTACTGTTTGTGTACCTCATACACAGCTGCAACATACCCTTCTTTAAAATCGAATGATTCTCCTGACTTAGTGTGGAACTGATTGTCATTGTAAACCTCTTGGTCTTCTTGTGTCAAAAAGACTTGATTTTCACTGTCCAAACCCATTAGGTTGATGTGAGGGTCTTCATTAGGTTCACTATATGTTGAAGCCTCAGCATAATTCTATTGGAAAGAGGGTCTGACATGCTGGTCAGGATCAGTCCTACCAACATTAGGATTTTGATTTTTTCTGATGTTTGGGTTTCTAATATTGCTGGTTTGGCCTTCCCATGATGATTTTCTTTCTATGGTTCCACTTTGTCTCCAAGTCTGTCCATGCCTTTGATGATTTCATCTAGCTTTTGCTCAAATGAAGAGGGTTCTTCTTTGAAAGTAGTTCTCCTTTCCGTTCTCGCCCTGTTTCTTTTGGCAATCAGATTTGCCTCTACACTCACAGCTATGTTTTGCATGTCTGCTAGAGTTGCAGGGGCTCTTTCTCTTAGTTGATATGCCATGTCAGCATCAAATCCATCAGGGAATTTAATCAATGCTAAATCAGGTGGAGGTCTAAGGTTTTGAGGAATGGCATTATAAATAGTGTTGAATCTAGTGCAATAGTCCAAGACAGTTTCTTGTGGGCCTCTTTTTATGGTATCATATTCCGATAAAATGTGTAGAGGGTCCTTTTTCTTTTCCCATCTGTTTAGGAAGGACTGATACATGGCACTTGAATCAGCTATAGAATGTGCATCCAGTGCCCTGAATCAAGTTCTTACTTCACCTGTTAAACTTTGGACAAAGATTTTCATCCTTACATCATCAACATCTATCTCATAGTTCTCAAAGTAGTCTTGCATTTTCTTAGTATGCTGTAAGGCAGTGTACGTACTGGTTCCATCAAAATAAGTAATTTTTCCTTGGTAGTCCTAAGGCATGGCCCCAGGATTGCTAGGCAACTGAAGGGGTGCATAATGATTAGCCATACTTGGTGGGATAAGTGGGACAATTGGAACAACAGGGACAGCAACAGCAGTTTGTGTGTTGGTTGTAGACAATATGTTTTGTGAAGTGGATGATGAAGAGGGGGAAGAATGAGTTGTATGAAGGTGGATGGCTGGCTTAGAAGGGGTAGGAATAAAACTATGCTGAACTGCCTCAGGGCTAGATTCAGGAGATTGCTCTGGTTCCTTTTGGCTCCTAAGAGTCTTAGGAATCAAATTCGGGTTATCAAAAACAGGAGGAGGATTTGGGTCAGGATTTGACCTGGTGTGCCTAGTTTTCTTTTTAGGAGCCAGCTTCTGAACTTCTTTTTGGTATTTTTGAGGATATTTTTTAATTTTGTTTTAAGGAACTGTTTAAGTTTTTGGAACTACTGTCTAAAACAGACAGCAGTTGAAAAATACGCTCTGTTCCCCAGTGGAGTCGCCAATTAAATTATGTTATCACTCAGGTTGTTCCCTTTGACTCCCAAGGGAATGCGGCCGAGGTAACCACTAACCAATCTTTGGGTCACAGGTTCTAGCCTACCTATGACCAGAGAGGGCTCTCTCTTTATGATTTAACTTTGTTTGTATAATATTTTAGGCTAGTTATGATGCTCAAGGTTTTGTTTTGAAATTTGCTGGATGATGACTTCAGTCAAGATATATATATGTTTACCAGGGTGTTCTAGGCCATTGGGCATGGAGTCAGTGATGTTTAATCAACTATAAACACTAATCATTTATAATTACTAATATGATTTAAATGTATTAATTTACTTTATATAATAATTATATTAATTAATATATTAATTATTATTTTAATTAATTAATTATTATTATAATATTAATATATAATAATAATTAATTATTTATTATACAATATTAATTAATTATTTATTATATAATAATTGGTTATTATTGTATTAGTATTTTATTAATTTTATTAATTAATATATTAATTATTATATTAATTATAAATTAATTATAAATAAATATTAATTATGTTTAATAATTAATATGAATAACAATAAAATATTATTATTATTAATTATAATAATTAATTTATTATAAATACTAATTATTTATAATAATTAATATGTATAACAATAAAATATTATTATTATTAATTATTTATTTATTTATAATAATTAATTTATTATAAATATTAATTATTAATATGAATAAAATAAAAATAAAAATAAAATAAAATTATATATAATAAATTAAAAATTCTAGCCGACTCTATGTTCTTCCTTAATCTTCTTCCTCATTAGTATTTATTCTGCCTTATTGCTCTTCTTTTATCATCATTCTTCAACCCTGATGATGGCTCCCACTTGGGATTTGAAACGTTGGTATAAAGATGTTCAAACTGTGGATTCTCCGATCACTGATTCAAAAGACACAAACCACAGATCTCTTAAATCCAAGATGTTTGGCTTGTTTGAGATGTCTGTGTTGATACATTAGTGAACCTGCAGAGCCAGATAAATGTCTGAGAAACAATTCTTTGAATCTGTGATTAAGTGTGATGTAACCAGGGTATGAAAGGCAATTAAGAATCTTTCAGTAATCTGGTATGGAGAAACAGTGAGAATATTATTTAGAAGCAGTAAAGAATTTCTACATAACATTCATATTTATAGAATTAATGAAAACATGAGCAATTAAGAATTCAGGTTCATGATCAATTCTGAAGAAAACATTTTCAGCAATAAAGATTGAGCACAAGGTGTAACCAAACATTTCCTGTACTATTCCTTTTCTCTACTGCTAGATTAGTGAGACATGTGTATGTTTTAATAAACATAAGAAGACAAACATAGATTGAGAAAACTTATTGTTCCATCAGACAGCACAGGAATTCTGCAACAGCACGCATAGCATCACCAAGACATCAAACATTCAGGAAATCACTGAGCTTTTCCAGCTCTTTTGCATTAGATAATCTGAAAATATACAATACATTTGCCTCAGAGTAAAATCACCAACCCCTCATACGTTGCCAGGGGAGGTATATATACATAATTTACATAATAAAATATCTAACTGATGAGTAAATGTTCCATTAATGTCGTGCCAACTCCTGGAGCATTGTAGCTGAGAAAGTAAATGCTGTAGTAACTCCTCAGTGCCTTAGCTGTCCAAAATGGTCAGAGAATGTTGACTTTGTGACCATTGGAGTCGGCTGAAGATATACTGCCCAAAATTGGCGTATTTTTTATCTTTTTCTTGTTGTCGCTGTCCTTTGCTGAGTCACCCTTTTGGCTGCCTAAAGTGCTGTCTTTATTATGCCTTTTGCCTTTTGCTGAGTTGAAGCTAACTAGGACCGAGCAACTGAGACTACTGTGGTAAAATTTGTAGCATTGCCTGCCACCAATCCTCTTTGGGCATTTGGTGTCTTCGAATTTTCACCAAAGTTTCATCTACCTCTGTATATCTATAAAAATCTGGAGGAACCTCAAAAAGATGATTTACCTCATTTTCAATGAAACATAGATTTTCAAGTTTATTATATAGGCTCTGCCCTGTTGGAGGCCCTGTTTCCTCAGAAGTACTGCCAAATGCAGTGATATGATTTTCAATAAAAGTTGCCATCCTGGTGGCATATTGCTCACGGGAGAGCAGTCTTCCTGTGCTGTTTAGTAGGCTGGGCAATCCCTTTTGTTGCAGTGCTCCCATCTTGAGCTTGTACTCATCTACCTCAACCTGTATTTCATAGCATTTCCTCTCCACAGTTTGAACAAAATTCCTGAGAGTCAGTACCTTTTTAGTTGTAAGGACAGCCTCTGTTCTGTTAACAATGTTGATGGCTGCCAGTTCCTCCTTAGTCTGTTTGTTCAAAAAATCTATCATTCTATTGGCCTGCTCAGGCCTATTTCCCAGCATTGTTCTGGCCTTCTGAATTTCTATCTGTGCTTGGCCAATCAAATCCATTTGTTCATGGACAGTCTTAATTGACTTCCATTGTCTAGTAATAGATTGGTCAATTCGGGCCCACAAGATTCTTTTTATTTTTGCCATAGCACTTTATAGCTTGAGCTCTTTCTCCAAGGCCTTTATTTTCTCTTTGAGGGCCTTTATTTCTCTACCTTGCTCAGGTACAGTCATCTTGGACTTGTCATATTTGGCCTCTAGCTCAGCCAATTTTTCCTTGGCCTGCTTAATCTCAGTAGCCTGGAGCTCCATTTCTTTGATAGCCTTAGTTAAATCTTCCATGTTTAAACTGGACTCTGGGGCTGTTGTTTTTGCTGCTGCTTCTGTTGTTGCTGTAGTTGTTACAGGGGCCACTACTGCCTCTGTAGTTGTTGCAGTGGTTGAAGTAGTTGGAGGAGCTTGGGATGTAGATTCTCCCTACTTATCTTGTAGTGCACCTTCAAGCTCTTTTTCCAAATCAAGGACCTTCTGGTTAAGCTGCATTATTAAATCAAGCTGCTCATAGGCATCCTTTTCCTTCTGCAATTCTGTTGTTTGGGGGTGCTCGGTGGGCAGTAGCTTTAACCTTTTCTTCAATGCATTAAGGTCATCTTCTTTTTTCTTCATGAGGGCCCTCACGCCCTTTGGGTCCTTAGGATCATGTCCTAGGTCTATGATGATGTCCTCAAGTGATTTAATTCTGTTGTCCTTGGCCATGGAGGACATTCTCTCAAAATCCAACTGAATGTTGGTATTCTTCAATGATTCTTTTAATTCATGGGCCATTGTTGCCCTGTCCACCAAGGTGGCATAGACCATTTCTCCAGTTTGCTTGTGGAGTTCTATTTGGTCCATGGGGTGAATGTCCTTTGCCATGACTTCCACCCTTGTTCTCACATAATCTGCAGTTGATTGCGGATGCGGCACCTTGGGTTTGAAGTGACTGAGGATCATTTTCTCCTCTTGTATGTCATATACAGACATTAGCCTTTCTTGCTTGGCTGGTGTTGCTTTCAGAAACTGTTTGTACACTTCAATTCTCAGCAAGTCATTTTGTGCCTTTATTTGTTTGAAAGAAGCCTTAGTGCTTGTAGGCTTCTTGCTCTGCTGAGTGGAGGAGGACACCTCCAAACCAAGCTGTAATCCCTGCTCCTGCTGAAAGGAGCTTGTACCTGTTTGCTGGCTGCCTTCCCCATCTTTCCTTGGACTCTCAAGGACTTCTTCACTTATTTCTTCTACTGTTGGGGAGTCAACCCTTTGCCTCTTGGTCTCAGGTTGCTGGGAGGATCCACTAACAGGAGTGGACTCTTCTCTCTCTTTTCTTACCTCCCTCCTCATGTGCTGGAGTCTGCAAAATTGGTGTTGTAGGTGGTTCAGTTTGCGGTGGAGGGGTCTGCTCTTGTTGCTGCCCAATTGAGGAGGTAGGTTGTTCTTTTACTGTTTCTTCTTCAGCACCCATTATTCCTTTACCTTTATCTATGCCTGATGCTGATGTAGAAGGTGCCTGGGTGGCTGGTGCAGTTGTGGCAGCTGAGGTCCCTTCTCCCACTGGATGCGGTTGCTTGAAGATTACCTGCTGCATAGAATCCAAGTCAAGAGTTTTTTCCAAATCCTTGACATTCTTTTGCATTATCTCTTCTTCAGTTAGTTTTTCAATTAAAGTATCTTGCAGCCATTCTTGCTGATTGACATATTTCTCAATATGGGGATATTTACAATGCTCATATCCTATTAGCTTGTATTTAACCCTTCTAGTAGTGATGAAGCCTTCAGGGTCATAAGGGACCCACCGGAAGCTTTTTGATAGCTTGTACTTGTCGTTGACGATTTGATCAGCATCTTGCCATCCCTCTTTTTTATTCATGATGAAGGGACCCAGGTTGTGCTTGAATTTGAGATGGGCTTTCTTTTTAGCACTGTGGAAGTGGGTGAGGTCAGAGTGAATGAGCTGCCTATAATACTCCAAGGCAAACAGTCTCATGGGCACATATTTTGGGAGCCTGTATGGATAGAGCTCACAGCCATAGATTCTGATGACTGTATGATCCTAGTATAGGTACCAATCACCTATTTTATAATTTTTAGAGAGCTGCAGGGTTTTCTGTATTTCAAATGACACTCTGGGAGGAGGGGACCTCATCAATAAGCAAGAGACTGGGTATACAAATTGATCAATGAATTCACAATAAGAGTATGGTGAATCTTGGACTTGGTGATAAACTGATGTCCAGAAGATAACAGATCTTCTCTCTCCTCTAGAATCCAGCTTCTTGATATGGCATGGAAAAGCCTCGGACTGATAGTACATGAACAAATGGTAGATGTATGATGAATATTTGAAAATGCCCTCCCTGTCTACTTTGAAAAGCTGCTCATGTATCTTGTTGGCTATGAACTTAGCAAAATTATATTTGTAGGTAGGAGGTTGGCCTGGGCTATAAGCAGATAGTAATACCAGCACTGTCTCATCAACAAATTCACTGGTTTTATAGCCCAACACATATGAAATCATGTCCAGCAGAAGTTTGCCTATATCAGTAAAGTGGACATGTAAGTAGGGACGTGGCCCTGTGGGCTGGCGGTCAGGCCTCATAAATGTATTGGTGATCTTTTGAATGTCATCAGTGGACATCTTGGCACCTGTATCCAGTAGATAATTCATAGAGAAGGGAAACAGTAGCGGAGTCTGCTTGAAGTTGAGCATCTGGTTGATGGACTCAACATTAATGTGGAAGAGGATGCTCCCAGATGGAGACTTGACAGCTCTGTGATTTACATCATAATTCTCAGCACATAGGCGAATAATCTCTGGAAAAATGTTAACAGATGGGAGAAAGTAATATGGCAGATTTGATTCCCATATCCCATATGTATCCTTGCCATTCAAATAGTCATCTCTCAATTCCCTGAAGGTCTGCAAATGGTTCCTATCACCCACAAAGTCTTGGATGAGGTAGTCCCTGTCAGCAAGAGGCAGGGACTCCAGCTCTTTATTTGGTGGATTCATGGGGGCAACACTGAGAGCTGTGGGTGCAGGGGCAGCCATTATGTAGTTTCTGAATGGAACAAGGTAAGTGCAATGGTTTGCAAGGTTCCTCAAAGCTCAGGTGATAAACTGAATGCAGATAATGCTAGAAATATTCTTCAAAGAGAAATAGGCAGGCTAGGCAGGCTTACCTCTGCTATACTTGGGTAAATTCACAGTGATTGGGACCAATGAGGATGAATTGCAGAGGAGGGGGTAGGATTACAACTGGTGAAATTCGGTTTTTCAAATATGCTCCCGGAAAAAGGGAACAATGCCGGGCGATTAGGATGATAATTTGTGAATTTAAGGCCGCGAATTATTGTTTCAACATCAAATTTTCAGAGCAGGGGGCAATGTAGGTTGCTTTGGTGCACAATTGATTAACTGAAAGTCCTTAATGTTGGATTTAGCAGGTGTTTTATGGATGATTTGTAGAGAAATGGCTAAAACACGGGTGAAAAAGGTGAATTCTGGCAAATACCTGGATAAACGATGCCGAGAGCCTTCGGGTCGACAGTGGATGAATAATGCAGGTAAATTGGTGAATTGCGGCGTCTGCAGGTTTGAATTTGGCGGCTTGGAGGCGAAATTCGGACTGAGCAGCTCACAACGGCTCTTCTTTGCTTCCAATGAAAATGACATAAAACGGCCTAAAAGCGTGTTTTTAACGAAAAATTTGGAAAAAACGGGTTATTGGCGCTTTTCCGCCGATGACGTCAGCATGACGTCATGGCGGGCCCGGGGTACAGAGGGTGACGTGGGCGCTGAGTTGGAGGCCAGCCTGGCAGGACATGGTGGCGGGCGGTGTGGGGTGGCAAGGTTACGTGGAGGGCCACGAGGTGCGGGGGCGGGGGTCGGTGATGTGACGTCACGATGACGTGGAGGTGACGCGCTATCAGAGGGGCGGTATCGGGGAAGGTGGTAAGCGGTCTCCCCGCACCGCTTTTGGGAGAAGGTGGTATCGGGGAGGGGGGCTCCGAACACCCCCGCTGCTTGCCACGCGTCCAGCGTACTGGGGGGAAACCGCCCGTTCCCCGGACGTTAAAGGGCAGCGGCTTGAAATCTCAAATCGCCCGCCCACCGTCGGATGAAAGGGGGCAGGAGATCAAGGGCTGGCGAGCGCCCCGACCCGTCGTGCATGTTGGGGGGACCCACCGGCCAATTAAAATATTTATTTTAATATTTCGGGGTCGGAACTTTAGGTTATGGAGTTTCTGTGGGTTTTTGGGGTATGGGTTAATATGTCAGGTTTAGGAAAACACACGAGTATTAGGTTTGAGAGGGGGGAAAGGGGTTTTTATGAATTTTTTCAGGAAAAGGGAAAATGAAGGCTGAGTATAGGTTATTACTCTAACCATAGGTTAGGGTAATCCCAAAGTAGGGTTGACTATAGTCCTTCGTGGACTAATGTCTCCCTAAGAAGTGTTATTTAGCTATAATGCTAAAGGGGGGATATTTATACATTGCTTGGGGTTTATACACCATGGTGTTATAGTAATAGGGAAAGGGGAACACAGGGGATTTAGTGTAGATATAGTTAGTAGTTAGTATTTGGGGGGGAAGGAGAATGGGAAGTGATAGCTACTAAGCTTTTTGGGAATCAACTTAGTTAGGAAGTAGATCAAAATGAAAAGAATTTTTACACAAGAAATGTGGCTTCTTTTCAAAGAGAGAAGTCATTTATGACAATGAAATTTTACAAATGAGGAGTATAAGGAGGACTGACCAGGCAGATCCTGCAGTGCTCATGGGGAGGTTAGTAAGAAATTTTGAAGGGGATGAGGGAAGTTAGTGATGATTTAGTACTTTGCCACATAGGCCACTGCTCTTGCCTTTCTCCTGCTGGTGACATCACTGTGATTTTTTCCAATTGACATACTTAGATCATGCTTTCTGCAACCTTCAACTGCCTACCCTGCCTAATATGCCTAACATTTTTTCTTCCTTTGGATGGGTGCACTTGGTCTTGCAAACCCTGATAATTTTCTTTTCTTTTTGCTGCCCTCCTATCTAAATCTACCCTTATGACTTCCAAGGGCCCAGATTGAGCTGTTGGGCTCCCTCCTTTCTCTATCCACCTAATCATCTGTCAAGCTTGAGCTGTTTGAACAGGTACTTCCTCTCTAGTCTACAACATACAATTTAAAACATGCTGAGGCCCAGTTTGAGTTGTTGGACCACCCATCAAAATAGTAGTGGCCATTTGGACTAGCCACTTTCCTGGTCTTTGTTTGGGGTTCATTTCTTTTATTTTTTCTTTGACCAATTCATTTTCTTGCCCTTTGATTTTTCTTTTAAGGCATACCCTCTTTACATTTTTTAATTGTCTGCTCTCTTTCACAAAAATGGAACCTTAGCAGCATGGAAGGTGAACATTTTTGGCACTTCCACTGTCAATCATGAGAAATGAGAACCTATTGGTATAGGAGGCTAATAGTAGTCAAGACAGTTTCCAAAAATCCCTAGACATCGGCACACAGTGTTATGTGAGAATCTAGGAGGCTAAGTTTTCCGCAGTCTAGTTTGGTCCCTAGATGCATGCACAATATGGTCTTGAGAGAATATGGGCTACCAGAGATGCTCACACATAAGCCTTATTAGAGCATCCAGGGTTTAAGGCATATTTGGGTATGTTTTACCCTGTATACCCTCATCCAGCTCAACTAGGAGTGTCCAGATCTATTCTGGATGCAAACTCCCATTTCTACAAAGAGCATCCAAGACTTCTATAGATGCTTGCACAACTACTCCTCCCTATGTCCGGGACTCAAAGATGATATTTTAGTATTCCAAAGATTATTCTTAGTAACAACAGTGTTCATCAGTATCCAGTAGTTGAATACAGTCAGTGACAACACATTACAACCATCAGAATCAGGATTTTGATTATAAGCATGATTATATATGTTTCATGGATATCGTAGTTGTTTTGTTGCATAGATAAAGCTATGCATCATTGTACTCTCTTTTGTTTAATAATTTGATGATCATATAAGAAGAATAAGATTCGTAAGGGTCTTCCCCATAGTGGGTTTTTCCCTGGTCTCGGACCAAACCCAGTGTCTCTATGTTTGCATGTTTTTTTTCTATTGTTCATTTATGTTCCGCTGCATTAATGATGATGATGTTTTTCTTTCTATATATTTTCATATGTTGATGAATAATGGTCTAGAGACTAATAATGTAATGGTTATATCGGGTGAATTTATTGTATTAATGAAGGAATGCAATTAGCAAAGCAAAGAACAACATAGCCCTATAAAAAATTAGCAATCTACATTATCAAACTTCCAATACATTAAAAGACCTACTACATCGACGAATTGGACTGGTTTATTCCTTTGGTTCAAACAATGGTTTTAGAATGGAGATACCTATATTAGAAGAAATATGGCACATAATAGTTGCAGAGAAGTCAAATATCATATCTTTAAGGGAATAAATAAGGTAAGGTTAAAATAGGTATGTATCATTCTTTCTCTTTACAAACGTTTCTTGCAAACTTTTGTGTATATAATGCTAAGCTCTTTAGATCATGGTGAAATATCATGAGGAAAAGATTAAAAATCATATTGTAGTGCCATATTATGAAAAATATCTAAGTATATTAGAGTTCACTAATATAGCATTTGAATTATTTCCCTAAGGACTATGCTTTTATGGTTAAGGAATGAAATTTGTAGAAGTCTTGTCAATAATAACTCTAGGGTTCGTGCATCCAAATCTCTAGAACGTTTGTAGAATATTGAAATTTTTTAAATGTTGGGTGTTGAAGACTCTTGGCATCTAGGATTTGTAAACCCTAGAAATGTTTGGACTAAGAAGAAAACCCTAGGAACAAAAATCCTAACCAATTGTTTCCACTGTAAAAAGATAAAACTAGATCCTGAGAAGAACATGAATGACATCATGCTAATGTGATGACAAGTTTAATGAAAAAAATAAGGTTTAAGCAATATTTGACTCTCCTCAAAAGGAAAAGTATTGATTCTTTAATTATTTTTGTTGTTTTCTTTTCTATGCACTTTTTGTTTTTCTTCTTTCATAGTCTTGTAACAAAGGTTGTAGGTCAAGACAAGATCTATATAAGCTTAACTAACAGATGGAAGATTTGGAATAATGTAGGAAAGCACAAAGACAAGAAGAGAGTATGTATCAAAAGGAATTCAATTAGATGACAACCTAAAAGCAAGATTTAAAAAGGGAGGAAGTTTTCTTGTCTCAACTAGAAAGAGGAAGTTTTTAGATCCTGAATAAGATACAATACTACTTCAAGTTTGGAAAGAGGTTTATGATTAAGAAAGAAGATGACAGATCAATGACAAGACCCTTTCACAATAAATTGAAGAGATTTTATATCGTTATGATCTAGATGGCTCTAGAAAGGCTTAAAAATCAAAGTATTTGGATTTCATCGAAACTAGGACCATAACATAGAGCTCATCATCCTAATTCCAATGACATAGATGACACTAAAATTTGACTTCGTATGTACAAGTTATTCAAAGTCAATTTTTTTGTCAACTTGGCACCACTAGCTAAATTTAGTAGAGTGCCAACTAAATTTGGAAGAAAACTAAATCTAGAAAAACCCACCAAATTTGGTGGTCACTAACTGAGTGACATTTTGACACTTCACAGGAGATGGCGAGCCACCAAGCTGCCACCCTATTGTACCCATATATATATATATATATATATATATATATATATAACCCTATTGTACCCATCTATATATATATATATATATATATATATATATATATATATAACATATATATATATATATATATATATATATATATATATATATATATATATATATATATATATATATCTAACATATATATTAAAATGAAATGGCCCATGGCCATTACAATGTTGACCATATGTATCAGGGCCAGAGAGAGCTGGACATCGCATCAGCCAATGGCCAGCCCGCCCGCCGACAACCCCATTTAAACAAATGGTACTCCATATTAACCACCAATGCATATTCAAGCATATTGCCCAAACTATTAAACAAAAAAAACCAAATTAGGTGGGTAGTGGGGATCAAAACCTGGTTCACCCACAAAAAATGCCTTAAATATTATTCGCTATCCATGATGCCAACGAGGCTGGCATTGAATTTTCACCACCAAAAGCTTATTTAAAATCAAATTTTTACCATTTTCAAAACAAAACAGAGGAATCATGAGTAGCAAACGAGGCTGGCATTGAATTTTCACCACCAAAAGCTTATTTAAAATCAAATTTTTACCATTTGCAAAACAAAACAGAGGAATCATGAGTAGCAGGGTCGGTTGGAACTGCATCTAGGTGGGGCATGAATTTCGAGAGAATCTTAGAGGGAATACTTTGTCAGGGAATATTCAAAGGAATATTCTTTATGGAGAACATTTAAGGAATTGAGGAGACTTCTATAAGAGATAGAGATTTTAGCTTCAATTATGAGCCAAAGAAGAGACCTTGGAGAGGTTGAAGTCCAATGAAGGCTTAGCGAAGCCATCATCACCTAATTTAGAATCAACAACTGAGGTAAACAGTGTTGGTAGTTCTTCAGTTTCATTTTCACATGAAAATGATGATTCGGGTGCTTTTGATAAGCACAATACAGGTATTCGTTCAAGATTAATGAAGAAGATGGGCTATGAAGGAAAGTTCATAGGAGATAATGGCCATGCCATTATGAATCCCATCCAAGTGCTGGAATTACCACGATATGTAGGATTAGGCTATTTCATAAAGGAAGATATTGTAGATTATTCAAGAAACAAGTATGAGATCGTGAAAGATGTTGATTTTGCATCACAACCTTCCAGTGGTCATGATTATGGGTCATCACTAAAGGGAAGTGAGGGTTGCAAAGGAAGAGCTAAGGCAAGCTCTCACCACCATGATTGCACTAGATACAACCAAGCAAGGTATAGAATATATCGTTATTCTAATGTTGCTTTTGATTACAAGCCGATTGTTAATGATGAACAAAATATATGGCATAGAAAACCATGTACTTTTTGTGGCTTGTATAACCATTTTGTTTCCAAGTGTTGGAAAATAATGGTAGCAAGAAATAGGACAAGATGTGAAGACCCTTCTCCACATCAAGCTAGGAAGAAGGTTAGGAATATCTGGAGGAATAAGAATTTTTGCAGTCAATGCAAACAGAGTGGACATGAGAGAGCCACATGTTGGGAGCTCCATCCAGAGCAGCAACCCAAGGAGGACCAAAAAGAACTTCTGAAAGAACCAGTCAATGAAGTTGATCAACAAGAGAAGAAGCTATGGGAAGAAGACCCCTTAACCTGGTTAGGTAAGAAATGGGGATTTATAAGTAGTTGAACATGGTTGCATTTGTAAATCACATGTTGTGAAATGTTTGTAAAAGTTATGAAGTGTTTACCATCACTTGTGAATGCAACATAGTGATATTTTTGGCCTTTTAGTTGATAGTCGAGGTATTGGTTTATGTTATGAGTTTGATGTAAACTTAACCATGAATGTGCTATAAGCTCTTGGAAAATATGGGTTTTTCTTGGGACATGATTGGTATTGTAATAGAACATGTATTTTTCACATTGTATTATAGGTTTGCATAGGATACAGGTGTCGATTCATCACTTATGGTGCTGAAGTACAAAGGTGAAGGATAAGGAAGTGTGAACTATTAGGGAACTTGTTGTGTAGAAGAGAGAGTACAATATATTGGAGATTGTGTTTATGCTTTTGGAGGACCAAAAGCTCCTTAGTGGGGAGGAATGTTCTAGGGAGCCCCAAACTCAAAAATCAAAGTCTTCAGATTTTGTCAAAACTAGGACCATAACATATAGCTTATCATCCTGATTCCCATGGCACAAATGACACTTAAATTCAAATTCATATGTACAATCTATTCATAGTCAAAGTTTTGGTCAACTTGCCCCAACTAGCTAAATGTAGCAGAGAACCAACTAAATTTGGAAGATAGCTAAATATCATAGTTTGGCCAAATCTGACAGAACCTGTCAAATTTGGCAGTCACTAACTAAGTGATATTTTGACACTTTGTGATAAACAAAAATGACCAAATTGTAACCTCTTTAATTTGTTTGGTAACCCCAAAATATCTGGGAGATAGTTTTTAATAGTTTCAACAACCCTCAACCCACAAACATTTCAACTTTCAACCATATGTATCAAGGTTAACAGGAGTTGGATCGACGCCAGTCAATCATCGACCTGCCCGCTGACAAACCCGTTTAAACAAACGACTTTCAATATTAACGACCAACACATATTCAAACATAATGCCAAAATTATTAAATGAACAAAACTACAGTGGGTGGTCCAAGAGGGTTGGAACCTGGGCCACCCACAACCAACGACTTAAATATAATTCACTAGCCAAGATTCCAGTGAGGCTAGCCTTTAATTTCTCACTGCCAAAAACTTATTTAAACTCATATTTTTACCATTCACAAAAGAAAATGGAGGAACCACAAGTAGTAGAGCCGATTGGAACTATGCTCGGCAGAGGCATGAACTTTGAGAGAATCTCAGAGGGAATATTCCACTAGGGAATATGGTAGGGAATATTCTTTATGGAGAACCTTTGAGGAATCTTTAGATTCCCTAGAGGCAGAATTTTGACAATATGAGAAACATGTCGAGTTTATACTCATTTGAATCAATTTTTTTCCAGGAGTCTAATAGTGCAAACCAATTTTCCATTTGAGTGGAAAATTTTTCACATGTGTCCAGAAGAGAATCTTGTGAGGAATCTAAAAGATTCCCTAAGAGCCCATATTTGGCTGAGATAGAAAGGGTAGTATTTATACTCAAATATCACGGTTTTCCATAGTGAATATTGTGGCACAAACCGTTTCTTCATCCAAATATAAGTTTTTAGGCCATCCCCAAACTTGGAGGCATAATGTGTATTTTTTCCATGTGTTCATTTGATTTTGTCGAGATCATGATTTGGATCTGAGATCCATGTATGCCACTTTGTAAGAGAATTATTGTTTGCTACTTTATGTGAGAGATTTTTCCTTGTCATGTTGAAGGAGAGCATCTTATGAGTGAGAGTTCCTGTAAGGAGAAATTCTCTTGGGAGAGACATGTCACTCTAGATAAGGGGGTTCATCCTTGTATTGACAGAGATTGTATCATGTACTCATCATATTCTTGCAACGACCAATGAAGTGGCCTCCCAACTCTTGACACCAAGACTCAAGATGTAATCCACATTGGACAAAATCTGTTATCATATCATTTTTTATGAGTGCTTCATGTTTATTGCTTCTTGTTTCATGTTGATGGCTCTCCTAAGAGTTGTTAATAATTCACATTTCTCATTATTTCACATGAAAACAAGCGCTAATAAAAAGGTTTTGTATAATTGGGATTTTTGTTTGAAGGAATTCACAAAAATGTCTCGAATCACGTTATATCAACAATTGGTTGAGGAACACATTACTTGACAGTATTGATGTTGATGATAATTGTAATCTAATATAAACTCTTTGAAGACCATGATAGCAGAACCCTACTACAAAGAAAGAAGAAATGAAGGCTTGTGCAATTAGCTGTGAAGAAGCTTCGGCACCATAAAACATTTGATGAATTATTTTGAAGATATGTGAAGATTGATAAACATACAGGAAGGTCGAAGCTCAGTATGGTGTGATACGAGATAGAAGACTTGTAGTTACAACTAGATCTCCATAGAAGAACAAGTAGTTGATGTTTGTGGTTATGTCTCCCTGGTTGAGAGGGAGTAAGCATCTCCTGCCTAGTTGAGAGGGAATGATGGTAGAGACCATATTCTACATGTGTCATGCACTATGCTAGGACTTGTTAACACCCTGGTTGTTCCCTATGACTCCCAAGGGAATACGGCCGGGGTAACCACTAACCAATCTTTGGATTACAGTGCCTAGCCACACTGTAATCAGAGAGGGCTCTCTCTTTATAAATTTGTCTCTGTTCTGAAATGATTTTAGGCTAGCTATGAAATGAGGGTGTTTAATTTGTGTTTTGGTTGAAGGATGTCTTTCTGTACTTGAAGTGTGCAATCTGCAGATGAGTTTATTTCATTGGGCAATGGAGTCTGTGGCTACAAGTGTTTTAGAAACCTTGAGGTGATTTACTGAAATTGCAGGGCCATTTAAATATTTCATATAACAAAGTTAGATAATGATGGTGACATGTAAACAGCCAGTGAAAAGCATTTGAGAATTTTTCACTAAGGCTGGGTTGTGGGGAAGAGATAGATGCCTCAGGAGCAAACTTGAATTCCTGAAATATTTATCACAGTGAGAGATATAGCTTGAAAGTGTAGCAATTAAGAATTACACCTTATTTACTCTATCTCGAAGAAAACATTTATAACAGCTTAGATTGAGTTCAGGGTAATCCGTGATTAAATCCTGGAACTATTCTTTTACTTTGCCATTAAGTGTAAAACTCAGAAACATGAAAGAACATGAAAGACTAGAAAACATATAACACAGAGGTTAAAAGAAGACTTATTGTGCTATGAAACATGCAGGAATCCTGTAACAATCAGCCAGCCACCACATTGCATCAAGGAACACAGAGCTTTGGAAATTCCATCCACCTTTTGTATTATCTCTCTGAGAGTTATACAGCAACAGGAGTATAGAAATGAAATCGACAACAACCCTTGCAAACTCATGCGAAGGGGACTTTATAGAAATGTTTATACAAAATATCTCAGGCATTGAGTCATCTGAGAAAGAAATATCTTCATTACTTCGTACAGAAAAGTAGAAAAGAAGTTATTACAGCTTTGAATGCAACATAACTGCTCTTTAAGTCTGTCAAAGGATATTTTGACCTTTGGAGGTCACTGAGTCGGTTGGAACGCTTTGCTTTAATGCTGGAAAATGTGTCTTTATGTTTGCTGCGCTGTATTTTCTCGGCCCTGCCACCTGTGACTGTGCTTGCTGCTGTGGTGACCGAACAGCCTTGCTGAGATGGCTTAGCCTTCCATCTTTTCTTTGTATACTGATCTACCAAAATTTTTCCTGTGTATGATTACTTATAAATTTTGCAAAACTTGAAATTACAGGTTCTGGCTTGACAATATTAGCTGTGTCAATCTATTCCAGACTTCCTGTGTGGGCAATTGGTGCTTCACAATTGCCTCTATGGTTTCATCTGCTTCTGTATATTTATAGAAGTTTGGAGGCACATCGAACAGATGATTGATCTCGTTCATGATAAAAAACAGGTTTTCCACCCTATTATATAGAGTCTGCCCTGATGCTGGCCCTGATTCTGCTGCAGTGCTGGGCTGTCCTGCAATTTGACTTGCAGCAAAGGCATTGACCCTTTTAGCATAGTTTTCATGGGTAAGCAGTCTTCCCACACTGCTTAGTAGGCTGGGGAGACCTCTGTTTTGCAATACCTGAAACCTGTCCATGAACTTGTTGATTTCGGTCTGCATATCTTGGGTTCTCCTTTCTAATGTTCCAACCAGGTTTCTTAATGTAAGGACCCTTTTAATCATTGAGATTGTCTCAGTCCTGTGAGCAATTCCCATGGTGGTCAGTTGAGAGCTTGTCCTGTTATTTAATATGTTGATCATCCTAGTGGCAGCATCAGGCATGTTGCCAAGGCTTGCTCTTGCTCTGTGTATCTCCCTATTTGCCTTTGTAATGAGCGCTGACTGCTCATCTATGGTCTCAATGAATTGCCACTGATTGGTAATGGACTGGCCAATATTGGCCCAAAGGACTGTTTTGAGCTCTGCTGTCACCTTATCTAGTGTGAGCTCTTTTTCCAGCTCTTTGATCTTGTCTTTAAGGGCTTTGATTTCCCTGCCCTTTTCTGCCACATCTCGCTTTGATTTGTCATACCTGTCATTGATTTTAGCCAAAGATTCTTTGGCTTGATTTAGCTCTAACATTTGAGCTTCCAGGACTTGAATTTCATTCTGAAGCTTCTGCATATCCAGACTATGAGTCTGCTCTGTTGTCGGTGTAGCTGTCGATGTAGTTGGTGCTGTTTGATCAGTCTGTTGAGGAGGAGGAGTAATAATGGGAGCAGTTTCCTCAAGATTGATTACTTCAGGAGGAGGCTTGGAGGTCTGCCCTTCTTCTCTTTGTTCCAAGGCTGCCTGTAGTTCTGCTTTTGCAGCCTCCGATTCTCCCAGCTTTTCCTGAGTTTGGATTAGCTGCTTGTACAGAGATATCAACAAGGTTGTGGCCTCTTGATCATGTCTTTGCTGGGCAACATCATCTGTTTGAGGGTGAATTGTGGCTGGGAGTTTGATCTTTCTCCTCAAGGCTCCCATGTCTGCATCCCTCAATTTTAGTATCTCTTGAATGCCCTTGATATCTTTGGGATCATGCCCAATCTCTATGATGATGTCCTCTAAGGACCTTATTCTGTTGTCCTTTCCCTGGGATGATGCTCTCTCCAACTCAAGCTGAGAGGCTGTATTCTTAAGGCTATTTTGTAGCCTGTAGTTATCCAATGTTTGGTCTGCCAAGGAAGCATAGACCATCTCACCCGTTTGCTTATGCAGTTCTATCTTGTCCATTGGGTGGATATCCTTGGCAAGGACTTCCAGGTTAGTCCTCAAGTAGTCAGAGGTAGATTGGGGCTGCACTGCTGTTCGCATAAAATGACTCATGATCATTTTGCCTTCTTGCACATCATATGCAGACATGAGTCTTTGTTGATTGGTGGGAGCCATGTTTAAAAGATGGTTATACAACTGTATCCTAATGGGCTCATTCCTCCTCTTAATGTCGATGAACTGCTGTTTAATGCTGGGTCCACCTTCTCTTTGCTGATTTGAGGAACTCACTTCACCTCCCATTGCTCTATCATGTTCCTGTTGAAAGGAACTTGCTGACGCTTCCCTGCTGGGTGGGACCATACCAAAAGACTGTCCTATTGGCATTTCTTCCTCCGAGAAGGGATTAATTCTCTGTCTTTTCTCCCCATGAGTTGCTGATGTTGTAAGGGGAGTCTCTCTGTCCCTTTTCCTGCTTGTATCCTCCTTTTGTGGAGTTTGGAGGATTGATGCCTCAGCTGAAGTTTCTTGCCTTGGAGGCACAGTTTGTTTAGTGGATTTAGGGGCTTCCACTGTTTGCTCTTGCTGGACAGGCTGTTCCTGCCTTTGTTCTTCCTGTTGTTGTTGTTCTTCTTGCTGCTACACTTCTCCCTGCTGCTCCATCTCTTCTTGTTGCTGCACTAGGGTTTCCATTTGCTCTTCTGTCATAGGAGGTGGCTGTTCCACCTGCTTTTCTTTGCTTTTGTTAGCTGTCTGTGGAGTATTCATGGTAGCTTGCTGATGTTTTGTCGAGGATGAGGCAGCTGCTCCAAGCTGTCTTTTATATGAGAGGGGGACCTGTCCACAAGTTTCTAAGTCAGCTTCTTTTTGAATATTTCTAGCCTCTCTTTCTAGCAGCTCTTCACTAGTAATTTCCTCTTCTAGGGTGCCCTCTTCCCAGCTCAATGCATTGGCATACTGCTCAATCTCAGGCTGCCTCACATGTGAATAGGTACCCAATTTGTATCTTATCCTCCTAAGGGAAACAAAATGATTGGGGTCATAGGGTATCCACTCAAAACTAGTTTGCAGTTTGAGAGCCTCTAGGATACTATTTGCCTCTTTCCATCCCTCCTCTTTTTTGTTATATAGGAAAGGGCCCAGCTGGCTCCTTACCTTCAACTATGCCTTCTTGTTCTTACTTTGGAAGTGGAGGTAGTCAGCATTCCCAAATTGCCTGAAATATTCCAAGGCAAAAAGTCTCATAGGGACATACCTTGGCAACCTATAAGGCTTCAACTCACATCCATACACTCTAATGACTGTGTGGTCTTGGTAAAAGTACCAATTACCAATGCTGTAGGTTTTTTTTAGATGGAGAATTCTCCTCATGTCATCAGTTAACCTTGGAGGAGGAACATCATACAATAATGTCATAGCTGGATGAATGAACAAGTCTATGAACTCACAGTATGTGTATGGTGACACAAAGGTGCAATGAAAAACAGAGGTCCAAAACACAACTGACCTTGGATTCCCCTGGGCATTAACTTGCTTCAGGGGAATGAGGAAGCTGCCTGGTTGATAAAACAAGAATAGATGGTAGATGTAGGAAGTGTATCTGAACAGTCTTTCCCTTTGCAGATTCATCAGCTAGTCATGGATCTTATCTGCAATATATGTGGCATAGTCATAATGTACAGCTGGAGGCTTTCCAGGAGAGAATATAGAGAGCATGGCCATTATAATATCATCCACATCCTCCACTCCCCTGAACCCTAGGACATAGCTGATCAAATCCACTAGCATTCTGCCCAATTCATTTAAGTATGCATATCCAATAGGAGGAGTTCTGATGGCTTCTGAGCCTGGTTGTACAAACAGCTGATTGATTTTGATGATCTGGTCATTTGACAACTTAGTCCCCTTCTTTATCAAGTTCTGCATGTAGAGGGGGGTCAATGGTTTTGCAGTGTGGAAATGCAGCATCTCATTTATGCTCTCTGGGGTGATATGGAACAGAATTGAGCCTGTGGGGCTGAGGACAGCTCTTTGGCATGGATCATAGCACTCCTGGCATCTGTGGATCAATTCTGGCATAGGATTTACCTGGGGGAGGTTGTAGATGGGCAAGTTTGAGTCCCAAATGCCTAGGATATCAGCTCCACTAAGGTGCTGGGCTTTCAACTCATTTAGCATCTGAATATTATACTTAGAGCCTAATGGAAACCAATCTAACATTTGATAATCCATATCTCCCAGAGCTTTCCATTCTAACTCCCTGTGAGGGGTATTGAGAGGCTTGATGTTCAGTGCAATTGGAGTTTCCACGGTCTATTAAGCTTCTGACTTGCAGGTGAACTGGTTGAAGTAAGCAGAACAACACAGAGGTGATTCCTTACAATGAAAATATGAATTACGAATAAGACCAATGTCTGGTCTCACTCTGTCTTTTGTAGCAGGTTTTTAATGGATTAACCAACTGTCTCACGATTGCGCGAGCAGTTTACAGTTTTTGATAAGAACTCGGGAAATCAAGGCTCGGCTGGTGGTTTTTCGAGCTTGCAGTTGCAAATAGAGGCTTTGCAGAGGGAATTTGCCGGTAAAATGATGAGTTTTAGTGTTCTTTGAGCCTTCTGAGTAATTTATAGACAATTTAGGCGTATGGAGGATAAATGATGAGAAATACCTGGCAAACAGCGAGCAGTGGTCGCGAATGTGGGCAGGATTGGTGTTCTGGAGGTCTTCACGTCGATTCCAGCAGGGTGGCGCAGTTTTGGACGTAAAAGACCATGCAGCAGAAACAATAGCGAATGAGCGAAAAGTATGCAGAACGCGAAAATTGGCCATAATATGGATTTTTTGGCAATTTGGCGCCTTTTCTCGGATGACGTCAGCATGACGTCATAGGGTGGGGTCAAGCTCAGATGACGTTAGCATGACGTCATCGGGTGAGGTGGCAAGCTGCTATTGGTCCACGGGGATGATGCGGTGGCAGACACGTCAGCATAGGGACAGACGAATGGGGTGATGCGACGGCGAGGTGGCGGCGACGTGGCTCTGACGTGGGACCAGCAAACCGGGCGGTAGGCACCATAGCGGTTACGGTTAAGTGCCATAACGGTTACGGTTTCTCGGAGCGCTTACGATACGACCCTGGTTTTGTCAGAGGCCGCTCCGAGAGCCTTGAACGGGTGACGCGTGGCCGAGGACTGACGTAACCCTTCGCCATTTTCTCGGGCGCTAACCGTCAGGCGTGGGGCCGCTCCAATATGCATAAGGGTCGTCCGATCAATATTGCCCGATCGGACGGTTGACAGGTTGGCAACATGATCGGTCGATACGGACGGGCGGAGGAATAAAAAATTATTTGTTTGGATGTTTCCGCCCGGCGGAAAACATTATAATAGGGTGCTTTACAATGTTTTTTCAATGTATTTCGGAAATATAACAATGAGGGCGAATACTTTGGTTAAGCGGCAAAAGTGGGTTTATGGGTTATTTCACAATTTCAAAGGGGTTTGCGGGTAGAAATGGATTTTTATGAGGTTTGTCTTTGCAAATGAAGGTTTAATGGGTGAAATGACTTGAAAGAAGGGAGAGGGGTGAGGTTTAGGTTCATCAAAGTGACCAGATGTCATTTTGATTCCTTTTTAGAGAACATATGGCTATAATGCCAAGGGGAGGGATATTTATACAATGTTTGGGGGTTTAGACACCATGGTGTTAATAATAGTAGGGGAAGGGTAACATAGGGGAATTACATAATAGAGTTAGAGTTAATATGGATGAAAGAGTGAATGAGGGGGAAATCACTAAGTTTATTTGAAACTTACTTAGTTTAGGGAGTAGATCAAAATGAAAAGAGATTTAGACAAGAAATGTGGCTTCTAAAAAGTTTAAAAAACCACCATGAAACCATAATCTCTTCCATGAATCTCAGCTGATTAGGGGGTGTTAGTAAATAACATGAAAAGGGAAAAAGGGAGGTTAGACATGCTCCTTTGCTTTTCTTTTCTCATCTTGATTATCAAGGTTAAATCTGAAATGAATACCACTTCTGCAACCCCATCTACTTACCCAGCTATTTGCCTAGCATTCTTTATTTCTTCTTGGAGGGTGCACTTGGACTTGCAGACCCTCACTTGCCTTTTCTTTTCTTTGGCTTTTTCTTTTGTTTTGTATCTACTTCTACCCTTATTTCTTCCAAGGTCCCAGATTAATCTGTTGGGAGCCTTTTTCCTCTACCTAAACTACTTGTCTGCCAAGATTAAATAGTTTGGACAGAATTCTTTCTCTATTCTACAACTGAAAATTTAAAACATGGCATGGTCCAAATTAGACTGTTGGACCATCCATCAAAACTTGAGTCTATATCAAGCTATGAGCACAGATTGTATTCTTATGGAAATATGTGATCTTTGCATCATCAAAGCAGAGCATATTTGGACCTTTTCAGTGCCAATCATGAAATATGAAACCTATTGGTATAGGTAGCTAACAGGACTAACAATCGTAATTATAAAGAACGCATTGGTATGGAGAATGGACGTTTGGATAATCATCTAGGACTGATACTCCTTGAGGAATGGTATCCAAGAGAGGAGTAGTCCTAGTAATCGATAGTCTTTGAGTATAGGGGAGGGAATACAAGATAAGAGTAGTCCTAAGGTAGACTAATATTCTTTGAGGATTGGGAATCTCAGATAAGAATAATCCTCTAAGGACATACCTAGTGAACATCTTGTTGGGGTATGTGCCTTGAGAGGCGATGGTGGTGTGAAAATGTATGCCTCCCATCATTGTGCTCTAATCTAGTGGAGAGTTAGAGCTTGTTAGTTAAGGCCTTTCTATATTGTTAATTGAAGTACTTGTTATGATGATGATGCTTGATGATCCATAGGAATATGAACTCTTCTTATGAGAATATTTCAATTTGAGGGTATCCTTGTATATTCTTGTGTAATAATGAATACCTCCCTAGTTAAGAGGGAGTGTTGAAAATGTAACTAGATTCGATCTTCATAATTATCTCTGTACTTGTATCAATATATATTTCATGTAAGAGAAATAGAAGAAAAATATTTTATTGTTTTATTGTTCTTTTTTCTAGTCAAAGCATGTTCTTCATTCTTTTAGGGTTATTTGATTCAAAATAAAATTTGTCATGATTCAAGAAAAAATAAGTGATTCAAAGTCCCATTTGGAATTGTATGAAAAAGAAAAATGTTTTTTTTTCTAATAAAAAAGAGTAAAAAATGTCACCAGAAGGTCAAGTTGGCCCTTCTATGGAAACAAGTCAGCCTAGGCTCCAAGAGCCACCTATTTGACCTCATCGATGTGTATATATAGAGGGAAAATCAGAAAATTAGGAGACAATTCATTCACTCACTCATGTACATCGATTTATGTGCTAAACAAAGAAGGAAAAATTTGAAGTAAAATGATAAAGAAGGAGGTCAAAGGAGAAAGAAGATAAAGAATTTTCCTGCCCTAGTTCTGAAAAGTTTTCTGAAGTATTGTAGGCCTGAAATTTCAAGGGGCAAAAAACGTAGGAGCTGAAATTTCAGGGGTTGACCAAATTTCAGATGTTTGACCACTATTGACTTTTTTTACTTTGACTTGATGAAGAATACTTCTAGGATTGATGACATCAGTTCTTTGTGGCAGTTTTGGTATTGGTCCTGAGTCTTGGATATCTCACTTTGTTCTAATTCTATAAGAATATGATTGTTTGGGTTCCCCCCATTGTGGGATTTTTCCCTAGCTTGGAGCCTACATCTTTGTGTTATTTGTCTCTTGTGGTCTTCATGTTTCTACTTATGATAATTTCATGATGAAGAAGAATAACTTAAAAGTTTAATAAAGCCAACAAACATTTAAAAGTAATTATTATGAAAAATAAATTAACCTAATGTCCTAGCATTTTAATTTCTCAAAAAGGTTTCAAAGTTAAGGTGATAGAAAGGTAGTTTGGAGATCATAATTGTTGGCAAATTGAAGGTACTATGAAAAGTTTCAGTTACATAATTTCTCTACGAGGTAGAGACTCCTGATGTATTTGTACAAACTACTTCATGGCATAAATACAAGAAACAACCATTGCTCTCTTGAAGGACATCATTGAAGGCTCTTGAAATTATTTCATTCAGGGCACTTCACCCAAGCTAGTTTAGTGATCTGAAAATGGGGCTCTTAGGCTTCTGGTCTAACTTACGAGAACCTCTCCCACTTCCAAAGACTTAAATTTTCCCCAGTCTATTTGATCAACCAATGCAGAAATAAGAAATGCTTGAAAATATGGGTGTATGATTGTATTTGTTTTCAGCTGATTATTTACTTTAAAATCTGTTGTTTGTGCTGATATGCGAAGGTACTTAAAAAAATATATAAATGCACATAGCAGTAGTTAAAGTAGCAATAAAAACAAACACATAAGGCAACAGTATAATATGGAGTTCACCCTGATATCTTGGGCTACATCTCCTTGAGCTCTAATCAACTCGATTAGGCTCTCTAGAATTATGGAAATAGTTCTTTTACAAGTGCCTACACTTAAACCCAATGTTTTATACAGGAACATTGGGCTCAGAACACCATCTTATCCCCTAGCTATTGGAGCTCTTCGGCTTTCTAGCTCTGGCCCTTGGCTCTGGCTCTGGCTCTTGCTCTGGCTCTAGCTCTGACTCTAGCTCTGGCTCTGTGGCTCCAGCTCTGGTTCTGGCTCTCAGCTCTCACTGGTGGCACTCACTCTAGCTCTTGGCTTTGGCTTCTCTAAGCTCTTTCTCCCAGCCTTTTACATGCCTCTGTGAGTCGCTCGACTTCCAGGCAACTCCAACAGCAATACGCTACTGTCAATTGAGCTCTCTAGGTTTTCCACTCGAACTCTGAGTGACTCCCCAAACTCTTTATGCATTCAGTGTTTTTTTGTTGTACGGTTTTTTTTCCTTTTACTCTTTATCTATTCATGGCTCTGAGAACCATTATGTTCCCTGACTATTCATTTCCTCTCCCGGCTCTTTGGATCGCCTGCCTCTGTGCTATAATTCCCTACTCTGCGTCATCATCACTGTAACGTTTCATGGAGAGGTGGCCACTTGTCTCCTCACGAGCTGAGCTAGCTCTTCCTCAAATGGTTCATTACTTCAGTTACTTTGTGAAATGATTCATCTGCCAACTCAACAGTCCAATCAAACTTCAACCTTTGTGTGTCGAAGCTTATTTTCTCTATTGAATCTGGTTTCCCATCGGGTGCAATCTCCGTCATCAAATATGGGGCCTCTAGATCCTATGGTTATCGCTCTTATCATGTGGTTGACTTGCTCAGATGTTAGCCCGCGATGAGAGCAGTTTTCTCTCTCATCCACCGGACACGCGTCAATCAACATATGGAATCTCTCATTCTCTTAACAAACCCGCTTACTGCACGAAACAACTTCGATATTCTACCGGTTTTGGAGCGCGGGACTTGCCTGTCACTTTAGAACTTTCTCCATGGTTCTCTGGCTTCCCTTCTGACTGAGTGCTCGAGGCTTTTCCTTCTCAAGGGGTTTTTCCCAGCGATGCACGATTTGTGCTAATCGCGCATCAGAAACAGCCTTCGTTTTTTGGTCTGAGCCTCCTAACTATTGTTTTTGTGCCATGCACAGTCCCCATGGGCCACCGGTCAATGCGCTTTGACTAAAGGTCCTCGTTGCTCTGTGCTGGCTACAAATTGTCATTGTTCAGAGGTTATTTTTGATAGTCTTCAACATCCATAAGACTTTAAACTTTGGAATGAGCTTTTATAGAGTTCGGGTAGCTTTAAGAGAGTTTAAGGATCCAATTTCGGATCACGCCTTCCCACTAAAAGAATTTTTGGTCCACCAAAAGACTGATAAATGGATCTGAGCAGTAAATGAGAGTAAAAACACCCTCCTCTTTTAGCCTCCCTACACTTGCCTTTGCATAGTGCCTCTGAGCCAAAATCTCTAACCACTTCCCTTCTTGGATGGGTTGGCCATCTCGGGAAGAATGGTTTTCCTCCTTGACTTCATGCAGAACATCTGTTGTGAAGTTTACAGAATGTAGTTTGAGCTTCTTGGCCTTGATCCTTGATCCAAGGTGGCTCAAACAAATGTGAAGTACATCTCCTCCACAAAACTTTCATTTGTACTTGTTTGAAAAGCTGCCAACAACAATTGTTAACAATAGTAGGCATATAGACAACAACTGCATGGGCTAACTCTTGCTTCAACAAAGAAACAAATTTCACATCTTGTGAACCCTTCCATGTCGTACATCTGCATACAAATGACAAGCCAATAAAGCATGCCTTCAAGTTCATCCTTATCTCCATTTCAGGAACCAAGTTAACTTCTCCCAAGCCAGCATCACATGCATCTCATGCTTAGGCATGCATTCCATCTATCAACTTTCACTTAAGTACATTGTACTTTCAAAGCTGAAATGAACATATTGTTGTAGCAACAAAGTGAGTTTCCTACTCAACTTCTTTCTATTTACCATTTGGTAATATTCTACAACTTGCATTTATTCCACAAAGAAATGCAAACAGATGGATCTCTAGACGTGCAGCCTTAATTGGATAAGAATTCTAACCATTTCGTACCAATCCATTTCAAAGGTCCCTCCTTTGTTTGCACATCATCATTAATATGTGAGTCATCCTAAACCACATCAATCATGGAATCTTTATTTCCATCCCTGCCATTTTATCTTTCCATCTTCTCCTTCAGCTTTGGTGGAAGTAGTGCTAGATTCAAATTCCAACAACTTTCAGTAAGATGCCCTTGATTATGACATTAAGTGCAACACATGTGCATCCTTTTGACAGCATGATTTTCCTTGTCCTATGTACCTTTAGCTGCTTGCTTCTTTTCCTTCAAAAGTTTCCTGAATGTGGCCATCCTCTTCCAACATCTAGAAACATAATGGTTATCCAAACCACAAAAGGAACATGTAATTATTTTTCCATGCTTTACAAAATCAAAAGGAATGTGTTTAGAACCAGATTTATACCTACCTCTTTCACCTTTATTTCCTTCATGAGGAGGTGAAGCAAATGAAGAAGTGGCTCCCTTTGGAACACCATCACTTTCTTCAAGGCTATCAGAGTTTCCACAACTCTCTGGTTCAAGTATGTGCTTCTAAACACCTGCATCATGCGAATGATGTTTTGAGCTATTACATTCCTCATGAATACACTCCTCACACTTCTGAGGTAGAGGACCTACAATGAAACTCCTTTTTGCAACTGTTGCAATGGCCTTCATGGCAGCTTTGGAACTCTCTCCATAAGACTGTCCATAGCCAAGACCCAAATACTTAGGCCTTTCCTCAACCATTATTGGCTCAACAATACCTTGTACATGTTTGCCCAATCCTTTTCCTTCATAACCCATCTTGGACATTAGCTTGGAACCTATGCATCTGGTATGTTTTTCAAAAGAACCAATATAAGCATTATTAGAAGAATTTGAAGACAAACAGGAATGGATTACCTCTTCTTCAAGTTGATACTTGGCCAAGGCTTCTTTGGCAACAAAGTGTTGTGACTCCAACTCATGCATCATTTTCAGGTTCATATTTGCAATATGAAGTTGCCTCTCCATCTCCTGCAATTTGTCAAAAAGCATCTACTTCTCTTCCTCCATGGAATTCAACTGCTCTCTAAGTACGCTGCTCTTCCTTCCATCCTCATACATTTCTCTCACCATATCCATCATGGTGGACAAATCTTGCTTCATGTCTCCATTAAAGGAACTTTGGGATCAAGAAGAATTTGAGAACTCACTTGTAGAAGTTGTCATTTTCAAAATGCATAAAAGAACATCAAACAAGATTAATAAGGAGCTTATTCAGTAACCTTTTGCAACAAACCTCTTATGCTTCAAAGGTTGCTTTGAGGTCCTTTGGGATAGAAGAATTCCTTCAGTTCTTCTTCCTTCTTGTCGTTCCTGGACTGATCTATCAATAGCTTTCCCTTCACCTCTGTAAACTCAAACAATAGTCAGCCTGCAACCAAGCATACAATCGATGAGGCGATCAATCCTTGACTGTTAAAACACCTTTCGGACAAGAAATCTTTGCCCTGTCAATCAAGCATTCTTATACAACATTCTTTGAAGGTGGGGTTAATCAATCTACTTCTCTGATACCACCTGATCTAAAAATGGGGCTCTTAGGCTTCTGGTCTAACTTACGAGAACCTCTCCCACTTCCGAAGCTTTAAATTTTCCCAAGTCTATTTGATCAACCAATGCGGAAATAAGAAATTCTTGAAAATATGGGTGTATGCTTGTATTTGTTTTCAGCTGATTATTTACTTTAAAATATGTTGTCTGTTCTGATATGGGAAGGTACTTAAACTGATATACAAATGTACATAATAGTAGTTAAAGCAGCAATAAAAATAAACACATAAGACAACAGTATAATATGGAGTTCACCCTGATATCTTGGGCTACATCTCCTTGAGCTCTAATCAACTGGATTAGGGTCTCTGGGATTATGGCAATAGTTCTTTTACAAGTGCCTACACTTAACTTCAATGTTTTATACAGGAACATTGGGCTCAGAACACCATCTTATCCCCTGGCTCCTGGAGCTCTTTGGCTTTCTAGATCTGGCTCTTGGCTCTGGGTCTGGCTCTTGCTCTGGTTATGGCTCTGACTCTAGCTCTGGCTCTGTGGCTGTGGCTCTGGTTCTGGCTCTCAGCTCTCACTTCTGGCACTCACTCTAGCTCTTGGCTTTGGCTTCTCTAAGCTCTTTCTCTTGGCCTTTTACATGCCTTTGTGAGTCGCTTGACTTCCAAGCAACTCCAACAGCAATATGCTGCTATCAATTGAGCTCTCTGGCTTTTCCACTTGACCTCCGAGTGACTCCCCAGACTCTGTGCATTCAGCATTTTTTCGCTGTATGATTTTTTTTTCCTTTTACTCTTTGTCTTTTCATGGCTCTTAGAACCATTCCATTCCCCGACTGTTTGTTTCATCTCCCGTCTCTTCGGATCACCTGCCTCTATGCTGGAATTCCCTACTCTACGTCATCATCACTGTAACATTTTAGGGAGAGGTGGCCACTTGTCTCCTCATGAGCTGAGCCAGCTCTTCGTCAAATGGTTCATTACTTTGGTTACTCTGTGAAATGGTTCATCCGCCAACTCAGCGGTCTAATCAGAATTCAACCTTTATGTGCCGAAGCTTATTTCTCCATCAAATCTGGTTTCCCATCGGGCGCAATCTCTGCCATTAGATCTGGGGCCTCCAGATCCTATAGTTATCTCTCTTATCGTGCAATTGACTTGTTTGGACATTAGCCCGTGATGGGAGCAGTTTTCTCTTTCATCCACCATACACGCGTCAATCAACATATGGAATCGCTCGTTCTCCTGACAAACCCACTAACCGCCTTAAACGCCTCTGGTATTCCACCAGTTTTGGAGCGCGGGACCTGCCTGTCACTTTAGCGCTTTCCCCATGATTCTCTGGCTTCCCTTGTGACCGAGCACTCGGGGCTTTTCCTTCTCGAGGGATTTTTCCTAGCGATGCGCGATGCTAATCGCGCATCAGAAACAGCCTCCGTTTACTAGTTTGAGCCTCCTAACTGCCATTTTTGCACCATACCCAGTCCCCATGGGGCACCGATCAATGCGCTTTGACCGAAGGTCCTCATTGCTCTATGATGGCTACAAATTGTCATTGTTCAAAGGTTATTTCTGATAGGCTTTGACATCCATAAGACTTTAAACTTCGGTATGAGATTTTACAAAGTTCAGGTAGCTTTAAGAGAGTTTAAGGATCCAATTTCGGATCATTTAGGAAGATATGAAGACTATAAAATCTAATCTTTGTGACATAAATTGTTATAATCTATTCTCTATGTGAAATTTGAGCTCAAGAAAAGGAGTGGAACATGTCTTCTATAAATTTGTTAAGGATCAAATCTCAAAAGCAATTTCCTATGGTATGCAAGGTTCTGCACTTTTTAACCTCTCTATAGTATTATATCAAGGGAAGAAACTATAATAAACCTAGATGGAGGACATGCTTTGAGACTTGAAAAAACAAAATTTCTTATGAAATACAATATTATGTACCTATGGAGATACTCTAAACTACATGCAAGGCTATGAAGCAACCTAAAGAAATCCAAAATAGTGGCATATCTATGTAACATGTATTATTTCTCCAAGCCTTATAACTCCGCGAAAAATTCGAATTTAAGGTTACTACAAAAGATGAGTACTACCATCCAAATTTCATCTCAAAATGGAAGGTGTCAATGATATTTTATGGTTTGTAAGAATGTTTACTATGTAAATCCCTAAAAGGGTTTATACCAAGATCTAGAAAAGAAAACGTATATTAAAAAAATCATAATTATTTGAATAATTTCTCACTAAAGTATAATCTGGAAGAAGTGAATGACACATCTAAATATCCTCAAAATAATAATCTTGTGATATTTATATCTCTAAGACAGTTCGAGGCAATGGATGATCAATTAATATACATATTTGAAGCATGAGATGGACAATGTGAAAATTTTATAATTTTAGAGACCATTCAAGGAAGAGTATTGTGATGCAAGGCACAAAAGAGACATTATCTCTAATAATGCAAATTATAAGCTACATGAACCAACATTCTATATAGTACCTAAACATCAACACTTATTATACATGACATCCAAACATTTTACAACATTATATTTTGCAATTTTAACACTTTTCTGGGACACTCGATATGAGGACCTAACGGATAGTAAAGTGAATCACTCTGTGATCCATGTTTATGAGGTTTTATCTAAGGTCTACATACTCAATGGTTTTAAAATATTTCTTGTGGATTAAAGCTAGTTTTCCTGAAAGAACTTGAAGAATATCAATGTATAATAAATGTGGAAGATAGATCTATGACATTTTTTCTTTGGATTTGAAGATCACTTTGTATATGGTACAGTGGAAAGTACGGAAACTATATGAATATAATATCGATGACACTACTATGAGAGGTTTTAATACTTATAAGAAGGATGATAAAACCAACCTATCAATGAAATTTGAAAGAAACCAAGATTAACAACATTACTAGCAGACTTATCAATGTAAGAGTCAATGAAGAAAGGACCATGATATATCTTTGTTGTACAAGTATATGAATTAGCCACACTACAAAAAATCCTTTCTTATACATGAACGATACCATGGAGCCAACATATTTTATTGTAAAAGAAAGTACATAAGATATCTCTCTTGAATACTGAATTCATCTCTACAAGTTAGCTTGAAGAAGGATTGGGATAAAATGTTCAACCTCCTAAAGACAATATAAAGACTTGGTCGAAATAGTATATGAACATATTTGAATAAGAAATTTGAATCTGGTGTATGCATGTCTCTTGAAGAATCTACGCTATCTCACTTCCAATACATAAAAGGAGGACTTACTTCATCAATGAAGCCAATTGATTTATTCTTGTGGTTCATACAATGGTTGAAGAATTGAGAAACCTATGTTGGAAAAAAGTTGGTATATAACAAATGGATTGTTGGAAATAATACTGAGAGGGGGGGTGAATCAGTATTATCTAATTCTTTTAATAAATCTTCCTTATTTCTTCTTTGAATTATTTTTGCATGTCAGTACCATAAAATAATGAACATGAACAAAGAAAACAGATAGTCACACCAAAGAACACAAGATGTAAGGTGGAAACCCAATGTGGGTGAAAACCACCTGCTGCAATATGTCTCTATCTTCTTTCAAATTAGAAACTTCTTTTACAATGATTTTGTACTGGTACAGTCCTTTACTAGTACGCAGGCTGCAACCTGCAGAGAGCTACAACTCTCTCTCTCGTTTTCCAGTCTCTCTTGGAAGGGAGCTACAACCCCCTACTTCTTTTCTTACAAGGACCACTTTTCATAAATTTTCAAACTAGATCCATAAGCATCAAATGATCATCAAGTATAAGAGAATCACCCAGTCAACTGTAGTAACTAGATCAACAATAATAGGACCAAACCCAGAACACAGCAATGATAAACAAAGATTTTAAGAGAAGTAAGCAGCTTCACCCATGTACTGCCTGCTTACAGTAAGCACCCTGCTCATCTGCTCGCCTGCTTACGTACGCACCCTGCTCAACTGCTCGCCTGCTTACGTACGCACCCTGCTCAACTGCTCGCCTGCTTACATATGCATTGTATCCATTGAACTGCCTGCGGACCTCCGCACCTGTAACCCTTCTGTGCCTGCGTACCGGCGCACCTGGAACCCTTCGTTCCTGCATATGTACGCACTTTTCTTTCACTGTACCTGCGTACCTTCGGGCATAGATGATTTCAAGACTTCAGAAATAACCTAGACAGTCAGATCTACAGATCTGAACATGCGCCGAAGAGATCTCAATCCGTCAGTAGATTCGCCTTATTTAGATCTAGACATACTCCCAAGAGATCATAATATTTCAGATCTAGCCCTCATAAGATATTCAACCCAAAAACATACATAAGCCAAATGATCTCCTTTGCTTTATATAGGAAAGCTCTTCCTTAAATCATGGATTAATACCACGGGCCGACACCATAATAACACAAAACCGTCGGCTTAATACCAAAGGTTAAACATAAGAAACCCCACATGTGCTTTTCTCTGCCTTGAAATGTGTGTACTGGGGGTACGCACCTCCTGAACGGCTGACCTGCGGGTATGTACGCACTTTATGTAACACCGGCCTTCGTGTACGCACCTTATGTAAGGTGTACCTGCGTACCCCTTATTTTCTTCAATATTTGATAGTTGATCATCAATTTCTGCTGCTGACTTGAAGTACTGTGATCTATCACCTGAATGGGTTGCCATCAAGGACAATCACTTTAGCCATAATGCCAACAATCTCCCCCTTTGGACTTGATGGCAACCTCACAAACTTCAGCTTCATTCTCCCCCTTTGACATCAAGGGCAAAGGGTTATGCTCCCCCTAAGAACATGCTCCCCCTGAATATGAACCAGATCTGCAGTGACGAACCATAATCCACCATGAAAGAGATAGAGACATATTGCAGCTACTTCCAAGATCTCCTTCTGCACATCCTCCATAATGCCAACAATGCATTATATGCTGCCCCTGAACCTGTACCATCAATCAGAAGAGGTTCAGCAATAAGATGATGCATCAACAACCCCCAGCTTTTGCCTGAGGTATTCAAAAGTGTCCCTGGGCAATGGTTTGGTGAGTATATCAACAACTTGTTCCTTAGAAGGAACATACTCCAACTTGACCTTCTGTTCAAGCACTTGTTCCCGGAGAAAATGGTACTTGATTGGTATGTGCTTGGTTTTTGAATGCATAACAGGATTCTTTGAGATGCTGATTGCACTTGTGTTATCACATAAGATGGGGATAGGTGGTGTACAAGTGATTTGAAAATCCTGCAAAGTCTGCATCATCCAAAGGAGTTGGGTGCAACAAGATGCAGCAACAACATATTCCGCTTCAGCTGTAGACAAGGCAATCGAACTCTGTTTCTTGCTGAACCAAGATACCAGTCTGGAACCCATAAAGAACACACCACCACTTGTGCTTTTCCTGTCATCCACGCTTCCGGCCCAATCTGCATCTGTATAAGCATGAAGTGTAAGATCTGTATCTCTAGGATACCATAAGCCTTAATTTTGAGTCCCTTGAAGATATTTGAAAATTCTCTTCACTGCCTGAAGATGAGTCTCCTTCGGATTTGCCTGAAATCTTCCAACTATTCCAACTGCATGCATGATGTCCGGTCGGGTACCTGTTAAATAAAGTAAACTTCCAATCATAGATCTGTAGGTTGGTTGATGTATTGCTGCAGATTCATCATTTGCACTGAGGCTACATCCTGTGACCATGGGTGTACATACTGGTTTTGCATCTTCCATGCCATATTTTTTCAAAATCTGTTTGAGATACTTGGTTTGAGATAAAAAGATTCCTCCTTCTTTTTGTTGGATTTGCAAACCAAGGAAATATGTCAGTTCTCCTAGAAAGGACATTTCAAATTCTTTCTGCATGACCAAGGCAAAGCTTTGACTCATAGCTTCTTCATTGCTGCCAAAAATAATGTCATCTACATACACAACAAGTATTAGCAATTTGTCATTTTCAATTTTTATATAAAGATTGCTATCTGTTGATCCTTTTGAAAAAACTTGTTGATGAAGATATTTGTCCAAGCGGTAGTACCAAGCCCTTGGAGCTTGTTTGAGACCATAGAGGGCCTTTTTCAATCTGCATACAAGGTTTGGATCATTTCCAAGAATGAACCCATCTGGCTGTTAAATGTATACTTCTTCTTCCAAGTCTCCATTCAGAAAGGCTGATTTCATGTCCATTTGAAATACTTTGAAGTTTTGAAAACTTGAGAGAGCAAGGAACATTCGGATGGCCTCAAGTCTTGCAATAGGAGCAAAGGTTTCTTCAAAGTCTATTCCTTCTTGCTGTGCATACCCTTTACAAACAAGTCTGGCTTTGTTTCTAATTACTTCTCCATTTTCATTCAATTTATTTTTGAAGACCCATTTTGTTCCGATAACATTTTTATCCTTTGGTCTAGGAACCAGCTCCCAAGTGTTGTTCTTTTCGATCTGCTCAAGTTCTTCATCCATTGCTTTCACCCAACATTCATCTTTGCATGCCTCTTTCACATTTTTTGGTTCAGTAGAGGAGAGTAATGCCAAATAGCTTGAAGATTCTGCAACTGTTCTTCTTGTTTGTACACCTACTTCTTTCTGCCCCATAATCTGAGATTCTGGATGATTCTTCTGAACATATATGGATGGAGTCTTTTCTTCTATTCTTGTTTGCTCCTCTGGTTCTTCTTGAGGTTCTTCTTCTTCATCATTCTGTCGTTCGGGGTAGCCTTCATCTTCTTCGATGTCTTCATGATGTACTTGCCTAGGAATGTATCCCTTCTCATCAACCACTACATCAATGCTGTCAACAATTCTGCCAAGTCTTTTATTGTAGCATTTGTATGCTTTTCTATGTGGAGAGTAACTAAGAAGAATGCCTTCATCTGCTCTAGGTTCAAGTTTGCCAAGCTGCTCATCAGTATTCTTGATATAGCATTTGCTCCCAAAGATTTTGAAGTGCTTTACCTAAGGAGTCCTACCACTCCAGAGCTCATGAGGAGTTTGAGTGCTATTCACCCGGACATTTGTTTTGTTGAGAATAACAACCGCAGCATGTGCAGCTTCACCCCAGAAAGTTGCGGGAGTTCCTAACTCATCAAGCATAGCACGAGCCATTTGTTGGACTATTCTGTTCATTCTTTCCACAACTCCATTTTGCTGACGAGTTCTTGCTGTAGAGAATTCTCTTCTTATCCCATGTTCTTCACAGAAATCAAAAAATTCATTTCAAGTAAATTCCCCACCTCTGACGGATCTGAGGCACTTAATTTTGTGACCTGATTCATTTTCAACCAAGGCTTTGAAGGATTTGAATTTTTCGAATGCTTCATCTTTGTGCTTCATAACTCCTAACCAGACAAACCTGGAGAAATCGTCAATGAATAATATCAAGTATTCTTCTCCTCGAGGTGTTCTTTTTCTGAAGGGACCGCAGGTATCTGTATGTACTAGCTCAAGAGGCATGCTAGATGATCCTTCTTTCTCTGGAAAGTTAGTTCTGGTTTGTTTTCCAAACTGACATGATTTTCATATGGTGTTGTCAGGAATTTTGATATCTGGAAGATCGTGAACTGCCTGATATTTGCATGCTTTCCTTATTTGTGAAAAGCTTAGATGTCCCAACCTCCGATGCCATAACCAGTGCTCATCATCCTTGCTCAGATAGCATTGTTGTTGTCCTTCTTCAAATATGTACAGATTATTTGGAGTTCTTTTGCCTTTGATCACTATTTTACCTGTATCAAGATCACGAACAAGACATCCATTTGATCTGAATATAACCTTGGTTCTTTGATCACACATCTGGCTAACACTTAGAAGATTATGCTTCAATCCATCAACATACAAAACATTTCTAGCCTTGACCTTTTCTTTTAACTGAGCAATGCCTTTTCCTTTTATAGTTGCAGGGGTATCATTTCCAAAAGAGACTTTCTTTCCTTTTTCTAGATCAGAATATGACTCAAGTTTTTCTTTATCACCTGTCATATGCTTCGAACATCCACTGTCAATGTACCATAGATTTTCCTGTCCTTCTGCATAAAATGCTATCCCACATCTTTCTATTTGTGGTTCCTTTATTCTCCATGTTTTGGTGCTTGAGGCTTGTTCCTTTTTCTGCTGAAACCTGCTCCTGCATTCAGAGTCTTCATGACCAAAGTTATTGCAAATAGAACATTCAACTTCATTTTCAAGAACCGAAAAGTTGTTATAGGTTCTTTTTGTAATCCCGGTCATACTTCTTTGTTTTTGAGCTTCCCTAGTCATGATCGTTTTATATGCAACACATTGAGCTGCTTTGTGACCAAAGTTATGGCAAGAAAAGCATTGTCCATTGAAGAAACTTCTGCGGTTATCGAATCTACCAGCCAATTGATTGTAATTTCTATTGTCATCTATTCTTGAACCAAATTGAGAAGATTTTACCTGTGGCTGGTTGTAGCTTTTGTTCACCCTTAAGATGGATTACCCCTGATAGTTTCTGTTTGCAATTCGTCCCTGCTTTACCTGATGGTCTTCATTGTGCTTTTGCTCATTTCTTCTTGCTGCATCAAGATAACTTTTTGAGGTGGATGCTTGAGAAGTTTCTCCATTATAGCCCAGACCTGTCTTGTTTAGTGGAGACCGCTGCACATTGATAATCTCATCCAAAGTTTCAGATCCTTTGACAAACTTAAGATTAATAGCTTTTGTTTTCTCAATCTCTTTTCTAAGACCAACAATTTCACCTTCTAGTTTTTCAAGATGTTTTTCCTTTTCATCAATTTGAAATTGTAGAGTATCAATGATCATATTCTTTTCTTCTATACATCTCTTGAGTCTAGTAATTTCATCATAAAGGTTATCCACATCTATAGCATCCATATAATCATCATCTTCAAATGCCATTAACAACTTATATTCATTACCTCGTTCGTCTTCATCACTGTTTGATAGACCATCACTATCTTCATGAGTGTAGTAGCTTTTCTTATTTGCACTCTGTTTCTTGTTCCATCTAGCAGGTTCCTTTCCTTTATCCTTATAAGGACATTTTGCAGCATAATGACCTACTCTTCCACAACCAAAGCATTTAAAAGGTAACTTACCTCTGAACCTTCCAGAACCCCTTTGAAGATTTCTGACAAAATTTGATTCTTCTTCCTCTTCTTCTGGGACGTGGCTTGCTTCATAATAATCTTCTTTGCCTGATGCCTTGAAAGCAGCTTCTCTTCTGTCTGATGGACCTCCCTTTCTTATTTCATAAGCAGTTAGAATTCCATGTAGCTGAGACATAGTAAGAATTCGTAGATTTTCCTTTTCTTCTATTGCAGATACTTTAGATTCAAACTTGGGGGACAATGATCTTAGAACCTTTTCAACCACTATAGCCTCTTTTATTTCTTCACCCAAATTTTTCATACAATTAACAATCTCATCTACCCGAAGAAAATAGTTAGCCACACTTTCATCATTATACATCTTGAGAGTCTCATACTGAATCCTGAGAGTTTGAAGTTTAGCACGCTTTACCTGTTCATCTCCTTCATATCTCGTGACAATTTTGTCCCATATCTCTTTTACGGATTTGTAGTGCATTACCTTCATGAATTCCGTTTGGGATATACATCCTAATAGGGTACTGACTGCTTTCGCATTTGTTTCATACTTCTTTTTCTCAGCTGCATCTGTAGGAGTAGCTGAAGGAAAAGCGTAGCCGATTTCTACGATGTCCCAAACTTCTGTACCAAGAGATTGAAGATAGGCAGTAACTCTTACCTTCCAATAATTGAAGTTTGTCACATCAAAAACCGGTGGCCTGATTGATGCTTCTCTCTCGTAGTTGCTCATGATGAACGATCTACCTTCAAGTGATCAAGCTTTTCTGAAGGACCTGCTCTAATACCAATTGTTGGAAATAATACTGAGAGGGGGGGTGAATCAGTATTATATAATTCTTTTAATAAATCTTCCTTATTTGTTCTTTGAATTATTTTTGCATGTCAGTACCATAAAATAATGAACATGAACAAAGAAAACAGATAGTCACACCAAAGAACACAAGATGTAAGGTGGAAACCCAATGTGGGTGAAAACCACCTGCTGCAATATGTCTCTATCTTCTTTCAAATTAGAAACTTCTTTTACAATGATTTTGTACTGGTGCAGTCCTTTACCAGTACGCAGGCTGCAACCTGCAGAGAGCTACAACTCTCTCTCTCGTTTTCCAGTCTCTCTTGGAAGGGAGCTACAACCCCCTACTTCTTTTCTTACAAGGACCACTTTTCATAAATTTTCAAACGGGATCCATAAGCATCAAATGATCATCAAGTATAAGAGAATCACCCAGTCAACTGTAGTAACCAGATCAACAATAATAGGACCAAACCCAGAACACAGCAATGATAAACAAAGATTTTAAGAGAAGTAAGCAGCTTCACCCATGTACTACCTGCTTACAGTAAGCACCCTGCTCAACTGCTCGCCTGCTTACGTACGCACCCTGCTCAACTGCTCACCTGCTTACGTACGCACCCTGCTCAACTGCTCGCCTGCTTACATATGCACTGTATCCATTGAACTGCCTGCGGACCTCCGCACCTGCAACCCTTTTGTGCCTGCGTACCGGCGCACCTGGAACGCTTCGTTCCTGCATATGTACGCACTTTTCTTTCACTAAACCTGCGTACCTTCGGGCATAGATGATTTCAAGACTTCAGAAATAACCCAGACAGTCAGATCTACAGATCTGAACATGCGCCGAAGAGATCTCAATCCATCAGTAGATTCGCCTTATTTAGATCTAGACATACTCCCAAGAGATCATAATATTTTAGATCTAGCCCTCATAAGATATTCAACCCAAAAACATACATAAGCCAAATGATCTCCTTTGCTTTATATAGGAAAGCTCTTCCTTAAATCATGGATTAATACCACGGGATGACACCATAGTAACACAAAACCGTCGGCTTAATACCAAAGGTTAAACATAAGAAACCCCACGTGTGCTTTTCTCTGCCTTGAAATGTGTGTACTGGGGGTACGCACCTCCTGAACGGCTGACCTGCGGGTATGTACGCACTTTATGTAACAACGGCCTGCGTGTACGCACCTTATGTAAGGTGTACCTACGTACCCCTTATTTTCTTCAATATTTGATAGCTGATCATCAATTTCTGATGCTGACTTGAAGTACTGTGATCTATCACCTGAATGGGTTGCCATCAAGGACAATCACTTTAGCCATAATGCCAACATGGAAGTAATTCAAAGATCAGATATTTACAAGAAGAAATAACGTAGGGTAAAAATAGATATCTATCATTCTTTCTCATTTCAAAATTTTCATGAAAACTATTGTGCATATAACTCTAAGCTCTCTAGATAATGGTGAAATATCACTAGGAAAAGATTAAAAATCATATGCCAATGTCATATTATGAAAAATATCTAAGTGGATTAGAGTTCAATGATATAGCATTTGAATTATTTCCCTAAGTACTATGCTTTTACGGTTCATGAATGAAATATGTAGAAGTATTGTCAATAATGACTCTATAGTTTGTGCATCTAACCCTCTAGTGCATTTGTAGAATCTTGCAATTTTTTAATGGCATGCCTTTAAGACACTTGGCATCTAGTGTTTGTAAACCCTAGCAATGTTTGGACTAAGAAGAAATCCCTAGGAACATAAACCATAACCAATTGTTTCCACTATAAAAAGAAAAACCTAGCTCTTAAGAATGACAACAATGACATCATAATGATGTGAGGACAAGGTTAATGAAAAACTGTGAGGACAAGGTTAATGAAAAACTCTAAATGTTAAGATGGAGTTGACTCTCCTCAAAAGGATAAGTATTTTTTCTTTAATTATTACTATTTTTATTTTTTCTATGCACTTTTCCTTTTTCTTCTTTCATAGTCTTATCAAAGGTTATAAGTCAAGGAAAGATCTAACTATGTTTGACTAACAGATGGAAGATTTGGAAGAAGGTATCAAAGCACGAAGACAAGAAGAGAGTATGTTTTGGCTTAGTGGGGCCTGACCCAGGTTCAGAAGTGATTTAGCCAAGAAAATCCCCGTACTAATGGCCCTTTCGGCAACAGTTTACGGAGTGCAGACTGAGGTCTCACCCGAAGTAGTATGGGAGGGTGCTAGAACAAGGTTTCCACACCCTAAGGATGTCTAATATGAGGTGATTAGTACGTGATCCAAGCTTCACACTTACTGCACTACACACACCAGTGAGCACCGCGCGCCCTACGATACGGTCTTCACGCAGTTCTAGCCGTAGCACGACCCGTGTTATTTACCCAAGTCTTCCTTAATTAGGCTCTATTAGCTGATTACTTAGATTATGTTCATATACAAGCATTCATACAAGTATTTATCAATTGCACGCAGTAAATAACATGGTAGAAGTAATGTATAACATCAAAATATAGATTCAAGAACAGATACACAAAGTAAAATTCTCTTTATTAACTTTCAATCCTGTTTACAGACCCGACTCTGCCCTGCGCACTCAGCTGCAATGGTCTGCACACTCAGCTGCAGACTCTTCTAGGCCTCTATGCACTCATTTGTAGAGCCTCTTCCTACTACTATGACCCAGTACACTTCAGATCCAACTCTATGCTCTAACCATGCCTTCACATCTCTATCTATTCTTCTACTTAGCTATCTTTACGCTTAGAGCCTCACTCTTATTTATACAATCCCATGGTTCGCGGACCATGGGTAGGATGATTTTACACTAATTTACAATACAATGCTTAGGGCGGACAACCCTATGACTCAATTGTACACTTCGCGGTCCATGCCCACAATTCATGGAGTTCTACACCATCTTTGACCAAAACTTGGGCCTTGAGCCCCAAAACCTGTTGTGGGGGATCTGTTGCCCAACATTCCCCCAACATAAACATCATTACTCACCCTCGAGTCACTCCATTGGTGCGGTGATCTTTACGTGGAGTCCATCTAGCAGGTCTCGTGCAGCTTGGAGGTTCGCGGCACACTATTTCGCTGTCTACTGTACTTACTGCATGCGTATCTCTGAACCTTTGTGAGAAGGATCACATCCTTGTCTAAAATCATAAAGTCCTTGCATTTGTACTAGCTTTCCTTTAATGTTAGCTGTAATTGTGAAAAATTCATCGATCCATGGCTAGATGCGTGCTTTAAGCAAGGCTTCGTTTTGTCGCACAATGTCTAGCTAGTCCTTCAACGCCCTTGCTTGCTGCATTTTGGTGAGTCATTGAGTAAGGATGACTGTCTGGACAGTCCCCCAGACATTTTCGTACTCCTGCTGCAACTCACACACCTCTATCTCTAGGCACTGTAGGTTTGGATCTTCCTGTAGGTATGTAAGCATGCTTAGTGCTTGATCCAACATCCTGGTGTAGTCCTGTACCGCTTGGCTAATTTTCTCCAACCCCATTTGAATAGGTGGACGCACTGCTCTCTGGATTCTGGGGGCATGGAGGGTTGCACCTTTAATCGTAGCTCGGTGATCTGTAGGTTCAGCTCCAACTGAACCTTCGTTGTTTCCTCCTTAGCCTCGTGGACTCTAGTCGCCAATCAGTGGACCCACTCTCCTGCTGGTAGCTCTGCCGACATGGCCAACTCTACGATGGTCCTACACACACCCTTTACCTCCTGATCTAGTCCATGAGCCTGTGCAACCAGCTCATCACGCTGGAGGCTGAGCTAATCCATGTTGGTTTTCTACTCATTCAAGACCTGGATCACGTGGCCTTCCCTGCCGCAGAGCTTTGTGATGACCCCATCCTGCAACTGGTATAGGGTTTCACACAGTAGGGCTGCCAAATTTAAGCTCATGCCTTTCATGCTGCTCATCACAGCCTGGTCAACCTCGCTTACAGTTGCTAGCGTGCCTTCGGGCAACACGAAAGGGTTGTCCATACGGGTGCATAACATCTGTTCGGCCTCTATGGTTCCTGCTGCAATGTACAGAGCCATTGTACTTGCTTGGGGGGGCTGTACCTATAATCCTTGTAGTTGTGCTCTGAGCACCCCTAACACAGTGTTCTGCTCCATCATCACCTCTTGGAGCACGTCTTTAGTGACATCGCAAACCATTTCACCAATTTCAAAAAGATCACCTTATGTAAGCATAATTGGGTCAATGGACGTCTTGGTTGCCTTAGTCTTCTTTCTGGGAACTGGTTTCTCAGGGATGTGCGGCCATTTCAACTACTGTGAGGTGGTTTCCTGATCTGCGTGCTCTTTGCCCAGCTCGATGACCTTAGCCCCCTGCCCTGTGGACATTTCATACCCCCCCTCAGCCTCTGCTATTGTTGTTTCTGCCGTCTGCGCTGCTGCTGCTGCATCAACCGCCTTCTGCTATGTGGTTGTGTCTACTGCTGCTTGTTCCTGGTGCCTCTTTTCAACCAACTGCATGATGCGCAGCTTGGCGTCCTTCTTCATTTGCTGGGTTGTGGCCTTCTCCATTCCTACCAAGTCCGGGGCGCACCACTCCGGAGGCCACATTTCCAATGCTGTGAATATGGCGTCATCAATAGCAATAAATGGAAGATTTGTCCATCACTTTGATGGATCCTTCTGTGCCCGGACATGAATGTTGTGCATGTCCGCTTTGAACTTTGCAGAGCTCTGCAAAGTGGCATAACTGTGGGAGACAACTGTGGTCTTCTATTGATCCAGATTTGGATGCTAGCCTCCATCAGCACCCAAAACACCTTGCTCACATGAATTCACTTTGTGTCCTTCATGGCCCAAAGCGAAGTGTACTTCGTAGCCTCAAGTAGGTGTTGGTTGATAGGTGGGAACTACCTCTCTACCAGTAGTTCGCCTGCTACTAGCAAGATGGATAAGAGCAACCATGTGTAGTCGAAGGTCTTACCCTGCTCTTGGGCCTCCTTGTAGTTTATCAAAAATTCCTCACAGAGGAACTCAGCCCAGTTGAACTGGATGCCCTTCGTGCATTGTTTGGCCAGCACAACCACAGGCACTGGTACTTCATCTACATGACACTTCCACATTAATTTTCCATCCAGGAGCTGGGTGGTGATGCACACACCTTTGTCCTTCATGCACACAATTGCATAGCTGCACTTCTTCTTTTCTAGCTTATATTTGGTTTTCATGGCTTCCGCGAGAGCCAAATCACTACTTTTACTAGCTATTTCCCTGGGGTCCCTTCCCTTACAGGGAAGCTAAGAAATCCTATGAATGAGTTCCGCTGTGATGGGAATAGGCTCCTCCAGCCATAGATACCCATCATGCACCAGGCGCAACAGCTTACTGATGATGAAAATGGTGATGAGTGCGCAGTGAAAGTGGGGTATCCATCATAGATGAAGTAACTCGGCTTTCATCACACCACGCAACCATTTTAACTGCTCCAACATGATCATTGGCCCCTCCATCTTTTGCTTTATCAAGCTTTCTATCACCAGGTGCAGGAACTTCTCGTTGTCTGCAAGGTCCCAATCTTTGAATTTCAGGGTATGCACCCATTCAAGGGGCGGACCTTCAAAAGTAATGCCGTCAGAGAGGAGTGGGGTCTGGAGCGTACTCTTCGTGGCCTCCAATTCTTTGGCTATCTTAACTTTCCCCTTCCGTAGAGGGACGTACATGGGTAACTTTGTTGCGAAAGGCATTGGTGGGACGTCCTCCTCCTCATCATCCTGTGCCTCTATTTGATCAATTAGTGCTTGTAAGTCTTCCTCCTCTTCACTAGATTCAATGGTGATGGCTTTGCCTTTTTCTTCGATGGACAATTTGTCGAACCGTGGGTTTCTTGGGGATATGTGGACTAGTCCCATAGTCTGCTTATCTTTCTTTGGTCACGGCGTCGTGGTGATTTTGGAACTTCTGGTGCAAGCGCCACATCTCTGGTCTCCTCATGGACCATATGGGGCTCCGCGGCCTCACCAGTGGTATCTTCGGTGAATTGCACTCCTGGTCTAGTAGTAATCATCATGTTTACACGGCATATGTTCTGTCGCATAGTCAAAGGTGTCAAGAGTGCTCAGCGCGCACTGCTCTGTAATCGCTCAAATCTCAAACAACCAAGTGTTGTCACATGGCTAGCCCTAGGGGTTTAATAGCATCTTTTGAATTTGAATTTGACCATTCACCCCATTTCTGAGTCATTAATGCCTTCTTGGTGGCAGATCATCCCAAATCTAGCTCTTAATTTGTGTCTTAGTTGCCCGCTGCCGACTCCTCTTTGTCTTAAATTGGACATCTTGTCATAAACAGTGAAACCAATGGTCACCTACTAGCCTGCCCGCATGGCAGCATAGCCCCCTATGTGCAGGTGCGACCCCTGTGACATAGTGATCCTGTGCGCAACCTCCTTATCACACAGTTCCCACACAGACTCTTTTATAGTCCTGCGCTCTCTTTCAACCGCTTGGAGCGTTGAGACTGTGCTTCTGATGGCTAGTTAGGTGGCTGCACCACCTGTGCAAGACTGCAATTCACCTTCCAGCCTAGTCCGTGGGCACCCTCCAATATCCTCGTGACAGTCAGCGCTGCACATTCTTCCTTATTCAGAGAACTCCCCTGGTTACTTTGTTTGGTAAGGTGCGGTTGCAACCATGGTAGCAGAGTCACAAATTCTCGGCGATAATCTTCTAATGAAAGAGTCTGGTTGTCTGTATCTTGTCTTGTCGTTCTTAGTCTATCAACGAGACATGCTTGCGCGATTTCATTTTCTAGTTTTTTTAATCTCAACATCCATTAACATGCTTCTCTTCCTCAATCGTACCCAATCTTCTTCGAGTTCCTGAAGTTCAAGGTTCCCCCACTGAACGGCTTCCTGAATTCGCATGTGTTTGCCCTCACGTAGCTGCATAATTCCTTGATCTTGGTACTCGCAGAATGTCCCAACTGTGGGAGCTATTGGATGAGGATTCCATTCCTCAAAAATTATGTTCTCGACTCTGCTTCTCAGCTTCAAAATCATCTCTGCACTCAGGTTTTTGCATATGGTCCTATAGGCCCATCGAACCGCTGGCATGCACAGGTCCCAATCAGTTCGTCTTTCCTACTGAACCCTGTTTAGGACTTTGCATACCTTCTTGAATTCTTCTACATGGAACTTTTTTGGTGCGTGTCACCTTTCCTACTGCTATTTCCTATTCCGATTTTTGCTCCTGAATTTGGGGTGTGTTTGTGTGGGCTGCACAACACATGTTTGTACCCATCGAGACAAGTGGGCACGCAAGTTGCTCTGTCCTTGTTGACTCACTTTTGTTTGAAACTAGGGGCTTCCAAACTTAAGGCACATCATCCTTATACATTCATGCCAACCCTCAAAATTTCCTTGATGTGTACCCCACCATCATGCAGGTGATGTGCGCAGTGCCCATTTCAATGCACCGAACTGTTTTGTTCCGGTACTGCACTTTCAAATTTGATGAGGAATTCATCTACCGCTGTCAATCCATCATATGTTAGCAACTCTCTTGCCTCTGTTGTCACACAATGCAATGATCTAACCATCATGTTGCGGTTCAATGTTTTCACTTCATGCAACCGATTCTACAATCGTTCTACCTCTTTGTCTAAACTCAAAGTGTAGGAGCTTTCGCACTCCCATCTGCAGTCGGATTCACCCAATCCTGGTCTCACATGGTTATCTTGTAAATACAATCTAGATCATCATCGCTATCATCATCATGCACAGGTTCAGTGTAGCGTGCTCCTTCGGCTAGGTCTAGCGGGACTACTACAAGTAGTGAATTTTTCTCGAAGATCATCTTATGCTTCTTCAGGTTGATGAATCTGTTCATATAAGTGGCCCAGACTATTCCTAACAGTGCAAGATAGGGATTTTTGTCATTGACAATCTCTATTACCTCAAAATCTACCTACGTGCTCGTGCTTTTAATATCAACTGTTACCCCTTGCAACCTCCCCATGGGCAAAATATTATGTTGGTTCGCCATTCATAATTGAATAGGGGACCATTGTAACATGGGCCTACCCATGTGTTCCCATGTTTGCTTCGGTGATACATTCACGTCTGAACCCAGATCTAGGATTACCTGATCCATTTCATACTCACCAATCTGCACAATCAACCTCATTTCCCTTCCGGTGCGCAATGCATGCTTCCCCAATTTCCAGAATATGCATGGTTCTCCTCACCCTGTACACCTGGTGATCAACTCTTGTAGTCCTTTAACTGCCCTGTTGTCGCGCAACCATTTCATGCATGTCTTCAGAAAGGTAGTGAGCATTGAAGGATCCATTCCTAGCTCTGGTTGATCCTTACTACCTGAAGTGGAGGCCTCTTTGAAGCTCTTCTTAGCTTCCATGAATGTCTCCTTTGCACGTTCTAAATCAAACTCAGGTTCCTTTGCAGGAGCCTTACAAACCCACACACTTTCCTCTGGTTGCTTCCCTGTATCCTCCCTCATGGTCGTACCACTTCCAAGCATCATGTTCACATTCGGGTCCTCTTTGCATGGCTCAGAGCTCATCATTTGTATGTTCTAAGTCAGAGGAGGATAGAATACCCCTTTTTCATTGTTGGGCAGGGGATCCCCCCATAGCGTATTTTTGGGGCTTGTAGCCTAAATTTTGGTCAAAAGTAATGTAAGACCCTGTGAAATGTGGGTGCAGAGCGTGAGAGTCTAGGGTGGTCCACCCTAAAATATTGTAATTTAATATAGAGTGGGTAAGCCTACCCATGGTCCGGGGACCATGGTAATGTATAAATAGAGTGAGGCTCTAAGGGTAGGAGTCCATTTTTTTGGTTAGTCTAAATCTTAAATGATATAGGTTGTTGAATGCGATATTTGATCTGAGTCTATAAGTCTGAGTGTTGGGTGGTAGGAGTAGGAAGAGGCTCTACAGCTGAGTACGCAAAGGCCTGGTAGAGTCCGTAACTATGTGCGCGGACCCCTACAGCTGAGTGTGTAGGGTGAAGTTGGAATTGTAATGGAACAGAAGTTTAATAAAAGCTAAGTTGATCTAGAACTATTGTGCATATGTTCGTAGATCTGTATGTCTATGCTTTTGTGATATTTTTATGCATCTTCTTACCATTTATGATTGCACACACTGGTTATGAATATTGAAATGTTAATAAGGATATTGGGCCCACAAAATTAAATTAGATCTATAATAATAACCTCGTAAGGGTAAAGGATCTAGGTCGTGCCTCTTCGCGCTCGGTATAGAGCTACGCAAAGGTCAGACAATTGTGTGGAGCAGTGCGAGCACACCAGATTGGTTCGCGACCTTTCCAGACCTCATCAAGACATCCCTAGGGTGTGGAAATCTGGTTCCAACACCCTCCCATACTACCTCGAGTGAGACCTCAGTCCACGCTCCACAGACTGTTGCTGAAAGGGCTGGTAGTTTCGGGATTTGTTTGGCTAAAACACTTCTGAACCTAGGCCAGGCCCCATCAAGCCAACAAATGGTTCCATTGCTAGGATCGGGATCTGCTTAAGGGATGTCTTATGTCAGAACACTGGAATCCTACGAAGAAAGAAATTGAAGATTGGTTGGATCAGAAGCTTCACGAGTTCGTAACACAGGAAAATAGAACCCCTCAAATATCCGAGAAGAGGTGGCTGGATCACTACATATATATGGAAATCCAAGAGATCTTCTTCGTGTCCTTCTCTTCAGAGCTGTATGATTGGATCGCGAGGTTAACCGACAGCTAGGGAAGGTATAAGGTTGATAAACCAGTAGTGTGGACTTCGGAGTTAGTGCACAGGCTAGAGGCATCAGAAGATAAGATCGCACAAGCCATAGACCATTGGCTCGACCAGATAATAGGAGGGTTTATCACTGAATTTGCGATAGACACGACTGTAAGCTACAGCGAAGCAGAAAGACATTTTCTCAAGGGACCACGAGGTAAGTACATCAAATATTTGAATACCTAGATTAAGATGTTGTTATGTGAAAAACAGATGATGCAGATACATTAATGTTTGGAATGACACGGAGCATAAAGGACTACAAAGGTATCGAAGGGTTAGGAAATATTCCTTTAATTTCACCTCCGTGAGTGAGCGAGGAAGAGCGCGCTCAGGTTTCTCCAAGGAGTGCGGTCAGTTTGATAAGACAACTCATTCCACAGTTATCACCTCCACTTACACCACCACCTGCTTCACCTACTTCACCTCTGTCTTCACCCACCCCACCTCCACCACCCGCATGGTTCAGCTTGGCGAGTGCAATTAAGCTACCCATATTCAGAGGAGTAGGAAATGAGGACCCAGATCAGTTCTGGTTCGTGGTAAGAGCAGTGTGGGAAGCACAAGGGGTTATGAACAATAACAATAAGAAGGCTACATTGGTGAGTGCATTGTAGGATCGTGCGTTGATGTGGTATATCAAGCACTTGAATGATAACCCAAATGCAGGAATAACAGAGATCTAGATTGCGTTGAACAAATAATTCAGTCTGCTGAAATTAGAGAGGCAGTCAATCATCGGATTTAAGGAGATCATGATGCTTCCAGGCAAGACCCCCTGGGATCTGGATCAGAGACTGAAGAGTACGATCCATGAGGCTAATATGATGCTAACAGATGCACAGCACCCCGTGTGGTTTGTGTCGTATTTGACACCACACTTGAGTACAGTGTTGTCAAAGCAGAAGTTGTCGACCCAGGCAAAAGAATTGGAAATGGCGATGAGGTTACATGAAATACCGATATAGGATCCAGGGTTAGGAGTTCAACAGATTCACACACAGCTATAGAATATCTGTCTGGAAATGTAGAGCTTGAAGTAGGATAGGGCAGTGCAGACGGAGGCGCACAAAGAAGTGTGGTGTATAAAATGCAAATGCAAGGGCCACGATAAGGATCACTGTCCGGTACTCGCGAACTACTTGGCAGGAGGGGGGCCGATGCCAATGAGACCGAAGGTGCAAGAAGGCCTGAGTTTGACACCCTCGCTATGGTGCACGATCTATTAGATAGGAGGAAAGCACACGACAAACAACTATCTTCTATTGCAGAAGTATACCCAGACTCCGTAGCAGTTGTTTTGTAATTTCTGTAGGTATGTGGGCCACAATGAGCATACATGTCGCAACTACGAGTTGATGATGGATCGGACCCCACCCTATAGAATGCAGACATAAATGTGAGGTCTTGACCCAGTCGTGGGGATGGTGCATGCTAGATTCCAAGGGCAAGGTCGAGGACAAGGGGCCGCGAACAATTAATCGGTTACAATTGTGTAGGACTGGGGCACTACGCCCGTGATTGTACCAACCCAATGAGAATATCTTGTTCATACTATGAGTAGTTTGATCATGAAATGATAAATTGCCTTGCGTTGATCGTACAGATGTGCGAGAAAGGGGTACTTCAGCCTAATCCGACACAAAATATTCAAATGATGAGGTATGAACCACACGAAGAAGACCCCAAAGTCAACATGGTGCTCAAAAGTGGTGCAACCACAGGGGAAGATAAGGGAAAGCAGACCGAGGAAGATACATGGAATCATAAGGCTCCTACAAAGGAACCTGAATTTGACTTGGAATCCACAAAGGAGACATTTAGGGAAGCTAAGAAGAGCTTCATGGAGGCCTCTAATTCAGGTAGTAAGGATCTACCAGAGCTAGGAATGGATCCTTCTATGCTTACTACCTTTTTAGAGACATGCATGAAATTGCTACACGATAATAAGGTGGTTAAAGGACTACAAGAATTGATAACTAGGTGTAGGGTCAGGGGAAGCTCGGGCAGTCCAGAAAGTAGGAAAACATACATTGTGCACAAGGAGGGAGATGAGATTAATGGCGCACATTGGCACATATTAAATGGATCAGGTAATTCTAGACATGGGTTTGGACGTGAATGTGTTAGCAAAGTAGACATGGGAATGCATGGGTAGGCCCACATTGCAGTGGTCCCCTATTCAATTACGGATGGCGAACCAACAAAAGATCTTACCTATGGGGAGATTGCAAGGGGTAACAGTGGACATTGAAGGTGCGAGTGCCTAGACAGACTTTGAAGTAATAGAAATTGTTGATGACAACAACCCTTGGCCTGCGTTGCTAGGAATAGACTGGGCCACTTATATGAATGGAGTCATCAACCTGAAGAAGTGGAATATGATATTCAAGAAAAAGTCCCTTTGCGTAATAGTTCCACTAGACCCAACCAAAGGTGTGCACTACACCAAACCTGTGTGTGACGATGATAGTGACGATGAGCTGGATTGCATTTACCAAATAACGGCACAACACTAGGATCAGTTGAACCTGACTGAATATGGGAGAATCTCATGGGAGCGCGACAGTTCCTGTACTTTGGATTCAGATCAAGAGATAGAACATTGGCAGAATCGGTTGCACGAGGTGACAACGCTCAATTATAACATGATGATTAGATCATTGTGGTGCATGGTGACCAAAGCAAGGGAAATGCCTACATATGATGGGATAATAGGAGTGGATTAATTCATAGACAAATTTGAAAGTGCAGTACCAGAAGAGCAGTGGTACGATGAGCTGGAATGCGTGTTGCGTGCGACACCTGCGTGATGGTGGAGTGCACATTACAAGACTATGGGGAACTAACATGACTGTAGAAGATGTATACACTTACAGTTTGGAAGTTCCCAGCACCGAACACGAGCCGGGCAGCCAGGACGAAGAATTTTGTGTGCCCACCTGTGTTGATGGGTGCAGACACGTGTTGTGCAAACACTTCCTAGACTAAGGATCAGAAATCAGAACCCGACGCAGCAGCAAAGGTGATGCACTCCACAAACAGTCTGCAATGGAGCATTAAAAAGGCTATGTGGAGTCACGAACAGAGTTCACCTAATGAAACGAACCAATTGGGACCTGTGCGTACCAATGGTTCGATGGGTGTATAGGACCAAAAGAAAAAACCAGAGCACGGAAATTACCCCAACATTAACAAAAGGAGATGTAACCAGAATGACAGAGAAGAATCCCAAAACCGTAGCTCCTACAGTTGGGATAGGATGCAAGGAACTGGGTAAAGGAATTAGGCAGTTGCAGGAAGCCATTCGGCGAGGGAGCTTGAAACTTCGCGAACTCGATGAAGAGTGGGCATGACTGAGAAAGAAAAGCATGGCATTGGATGAAGAAATCATCAAACTAGAAACCCAAGTCACGCAAGCGGGCCGTGAAAAACTAAGCATGTTGAGACCAAGTCTAGCTAGACCTACTACTACATTAGAAAGAGTTGTGACCCTTCTATCATGGCTGCGACCGCACCTTACTAAACAGAGGAGTGTACCATACAAAGAAGAATGCGATGCACTACTGAACGCAAGGGTATTTGAAGGGTGCCCATAGCCTGGTCTAGTAGGGAAATTGAAGCCTCACACCGGGGGTGCGATCACCTAACTATCTGTAGGAAGCACAGTCTCAGCGCTCCAAGCAGTTGAAAGAAGGCACGGGACTATAAACAAGTTTGCAGGAGAGCTACACACGAATGAGGTTACGCACAACGCCAGTATGTCACAGGGGTCGCAGTCACACAAAAGGGGGTACGTTGCTATGTGGGTAGGCTGGGAGGTGACCATTGATGTCACTGTTCATGACAAGAGGTCTAATTTAATGCAGAAAGGAGCAGGCGACAGGCCATTAAGACAGGAATTAAGAGCTAGATTCAGGATGATCTACTGCTAAGAAGGTATTAATGATGCAGAAGTGGAGGGCGAATTCAAATTCAAACGTTACTATAAAATCCCTTCTAGTAGCCTCGAGGAAACACTTAGTTGTTTGAGAGTTGAGCCAGTATAGAGCATTGAGCACCAAGCTACCTTGCCACCTATGAGTACGTGACCGAATGCACCCAGTGTAGAAACAATGTCGGCTGTAAGGACCAGAGTGTGATTCGCGGAAGTAGCCCTAAAACCCCATGTGACCCAAGAGGAGCCTGGAGAGATAGCAGTTGCACCAGAGGTTCCAAATTCCCCACACACACCGCGATCAAAGGAAAACAAGTAGCCCCTGGGGCCAGTCCAGGTGTCACCACGGATCCCACGATTTAGTCAATTGTCAATGACCGAGAAGGGTAAAGTTTTTTCTGTTGAAACAGAGGAGGAGGAAGAATATTTGCAAGCCCTAATTGCCCAAATTGAAGCATAGGACGATGAGTCAAAGAATGTTTCCCACATACCTTCAGTGATAAAGTTACCCCCCACATGCCCCCATGGAAAGAGAAAGCCAAGATACCGAAGGACCTGGAGGCCACGAAGAGTGCGCTCCAGACCCCACTTCTTCTTGATGAAGAGGGCCCACCACTGGGATGGCTACATAATATAAAGTTCGAAGACTGGGACCTCGTAGATAGTGAGAAGTTCCCACAGTTGGCCACGGAGCAATTATTGCAGCAAAAATGGCTACGCAGTGTGGAGAAGGCTAGGTTAATACATCTGCGTTGGATACCCCACTACCACCGCATGTTCGTCACGATATTTGTCATTTGGCAACTACTGTGTCTAGTACATGATGGGTATCTCTAGTTAGAGGAGTTGATTCCCATCATGGCCGACTTAATTCACTAGATTTCTCAGCTACCCATCAAAGGAAACAATCCCGCAGCCATAACAGGAAAGGGCGGTGACTCAGCCCTCGCAGATGCGATGAAGGCCAAATATCAGTTGGAGAAGAGGAAGCGAGGGTATGTAATAGAAAGCATCAAGGACAAAGGGGTGCACGCTGCCACCCTGCTACTGGCTGGTAAGCTCATGAGGAAATGTCACACAGATGAGGTACCAGCATCCGTGATTACTTTGGCAGAGTAGTGTGCGGAGGGGGTCCAGTTCAACTAGGCGCAGTTTCTCTGTGAGGAATTTTTGATAAATTGTTGGGAGGCCCAAGAGCAGGGTAAGACCTTCCACTATGATTGGTTGCTCTTATCCATCCTATTGGTTGCAGGGGAGCTGCCGAAGGACAGCCAGTTTCCCATCATTGAGAAGAAACTACCTGAAGCTATGAAGTACACCTCACTCTCGGTGACGAAAGACGCGACAAGGGTTCACGAGATCAAGGTGTTTTGGAAGTTAATGGAGGCGAGCATCCGAACTTGGATCAACCATAGGCTACATTTGTCCCTGAAGATATACTACAGTTTGCGAAGCGCGGCAGAGTTCAAGGCGGATATGCATAATCTGTATATCCAAGCGCGAAAGGATCCAGCTCAAACGTGGGTGAAGCTTCCATTCATTGCAATGGACGATGCAATCTTCGAGGTAACGGTGGCATGGTCTCTGGAGTGGCGCACTACAAATTTGGAAGAACTGGAAAAGATCGCAACACAGCAGTGGCAGAGGAAGACCAAGTTGGGCATCATGAAGTTGGCGAAGAGAAAATGCAAGGAACAGGAAGCGGCCACGCAACAGAAGGTGGATGAGGGAGCAGCGACAGTGCAGACGGTAGAAACCATAACTGCACCCACCAAAGAGAATGAGGAAGGTTAGGATATGTCCATAGTGCAGGACATACAGGGGGAGGATGAGGCAGAAGAACATACAACAATATTGACCCAACTCAAGAGGCCGCAATCCAGGAGAAGCCAACCGCCCGATAGAAGATAAATACAATGAAGACCCTTGAGGGAGCCCTTCTTGATAGTGGGGAACTATTTCATGATGTCACTAAGGATGCTCTGGAAGAGTTGATGACAAAGTAGACCACTGTGTTGGGGGCGCTTAGAGCACAGTTGTAGGCATTACAGGTGCGACCCTAGGAGTGATGACAACACACCTTGCGGATGATGCAGCCAAAGCTGAGCAGATGTTGCATGCCCACATAACAAACACTCTAGTGTTACCAGAAGGCACCGTCTTAGTAGAAGACAAAGGTGACCTGAGGGGTTGGGGTTGAATTTAGCCGCCCTTCCTAGAGAAACCCTATGCCAACTGCAGGATGGGGTAACTACTGAGCTTCATGCCAGGGAGGGCCGCGCTCTCCAAGTCTTGAGCGAGTAGAAGGAAAATTTAGACCAGCTCAGCCTGCAGCACGAAAACCTGGTCACCTAAAACCAAGGATTAGAACAGGTAGTGGAAGAGGCCTGTAGCAGCATTCCGGAGTTGGCCGTGTCGACAGCACTCCCCACTGCGGAAAAAATTCATCAACTGGCAGCAAGAGTTTGCAGGACACAGGAGGAGGCTACGAAGGTTCAGTTGGAGCTGAACTTGTAGATTGCAGAGTTGTGACTGATGGCGCAGCCCTCTACACCCCCGGATGTCCAAGAGCACCGCCACTGCACCATTAAATCAGGGTTGAAAGAAATAGAGCACGTTGTACAGGACTGCACAGGATTGTTGGACCATTCCCTCTTCATGCTCACTTCAATGCAGGAGGACCCAACACTACAACAGTTAGAGACAGAAGTGTAGGAATTGCAGCAGGCCTATGACAATGTCCAGGGGACCATGCAAATGGTCACCCTTACTCAGCGATTCGCCAAGATGAGGGAGGCCCAGGCTCTAAAGGAACAGGTGGACGTCGCATGCCAGAAAGAAGCAGGGCTTAAAGCACGCATCCAGCCTTGGCTCGAGGAAGCGTTCAAGGTCACCACCATGATTGAAGGGAAGCTGGCCTAGATGCAGGACACATATGTGCAAAGGCAAGAGGGTGCCTCTGACAACGATGCATCAGAGAGTCATGCACAATTGATACAACAGATAGTGGCGAAATGTTTGGCAGATGTCTGCGAGGCGCAGAAGTTGTTGGATGGCTTCCAAGCAAAGATCACCGCACCAGCCAACTGACTCAGGATGAGTCACGTTGATTGTGTTTGGGGCCTGTTAGGCAATGGATCCCCCCACAACAGATTTTTGCATAGAAAATTTTAGGGGCGAATGTTTGCCCTTTGGCGAAATTAAGGGGTTTTAAATTTTTAGTGGGCAAATATTTTGTATCATAATACATTTTTACAAATCACCTTAAATAGCCCACCTTATTTTTAGGGAGAGGGTAAAAAAGGTAAATTTAGCCCTTGAAATTAGGAGTTACAACCTTCCATTCGCCCATTTTCAAGAATAGATTTTATTTAAGTGAATCATATGGGCCAAATACCATATTTATAAAAGAGGTATGGTAAATTAATAAAAATATAAATAAATGAGAGGTATGGTAAATAAATAAAACATTTTTTATATTTACTCCATAAGTCACCTTATATACATGCAAGGGTGTAAACAAATAAAAATATAAGTAAAGTGGAGGTATGGTAAATAAATAAAACGTCTTTTTATACTTACTCAAAAGGTATGGTAAATAAATAAAAATATAAATAAACTAGACGTATGGTAAATAAATAAAACCTCTTTTTATATTTAGTCCATAATCCTCATTCTATTTATGAAGGCTCAAGAAAGAGTTTTTATTTAAGTGAATCCTATGGGCCAAATACCATATTTGTAAAAGAGGTATTGTAAATTAATAAAAATATAAATAAACGAGAGGTATGGTAAACAAATAAAACATTTTTTTATACATACTCCATAAGTCACCTTATATTTACGAACACTCAAAAAATGCATTATATTTAGGTGAAACCTACGGGCAAAATACTATGGGACAAATACCATGGACTAGATTGTTATTAATACCATGCAAAAAAACATTATTAGCCCTAATATTAGTATTAATAAAAATAAAAATGGCACATGGTATTGACCCATGGTATTCACCTAGAATGTAGCCTATTTAAATGGGGAAATTAAACCAGCATAGATCCATCTTTACTCTGGATCTACTAACCCACGAGAGGTATCAAATATCGTGATATGCAAACTAGCATAGAGTGAAAAAATATTTGATCCCTCTCGGGGCGTGGATCAAGAGTAAAAATGGATGTTGTAATTTAATGTATGTTAAACATTTTAGCTTGGTTAAAATAAAAAATAAAATAAAAATCAACTATTAATTTTATTAATTTTTATAAATTATTAATAGTAATTTTTAAGCTCCAGGTTTAGCATAACCCATGGTATTGACCATGGTAATACCAAGATCTTACAAGATTTTATAATTGAGTAAAATATTGGCCATGCCTAGTGAGAGATTCGGCAAAAAATTATATATACATATTATATTATTGATAAAATCGCCTTTCATTTTTCCTATATACCATGGAGATTCGCCCATTTATTATACATATAAATTTAAGGGGGGTTGTCAAAATTTTCCCTGGATTTTTGGGGCTTGTAGCCCAAATTTTGGTCAAAAGTAATGTAAGACCCCGCAAAATGCGGGTGCAGAGTGCAAGAGTCTAGGGTGGTGCGCCCTAAAATATTGTAATTTAATATATAGTGGGTCAGCCTACCCATGGTCTGCGAACCATGGTAATGTATAAATAGAGCGAGGTTCTAAGGGTAGGAGTCAATTTTTTGGTTAGACTGAATCTTAAGTGATATAGGTTGTTGAATGCGATATTCGCTCTGAGTCTGTAAGTCTGAGTCTTGGGTGGCAAGAGTAGGAAGAGGCTCTGCAGCTGAGTGCACAGAGGCCTGGTAGAGTCTGCAGCTGTGTGCGTGAACCCCTGCAGCTGAGTGCGTAGGGTGGAGTTGGAATTGTAACGAAACAAAAGTTTAATAAAAACTAAGTTGATCTGGAACTATTGTGCATATGTTCATAGATTTGTGTGTGTATGTTTCTTTGATATGTTTATGCATCTCCTTACTGCTTATGATTTTGCGCACTAGTTATGAATATTGAAAGATTAATAAGAATATTGGGCCCACAAAATTAAATCAGATCTATAATAATAACCCCATAAGGGTAAAGGATCTAGGCCATGGCTCTTCGCACTCGGTACAGAGCTACATGAAGGTCAGACAACTATGCGGAGCAACGTGAGCGCACCGGATTGGTTCGCGACCTTTCTATACCTCGTTAAGACATCCCTAGGGTGCAAAAACCTGGTTCCAGCACCCTCCCTTACTACCTCGGGTGAGACCTCAATCTGCGCTCCACGGTGTTGTGGGGAAAAATGCCTATGCAGGACGATCCTATCCACCTAAGGTGTGATAGTGCCTTAACAACAAATAGAAACAACTATTCTAGTATTCTTCCTTTATGAATTAAGAATGAAGAGAGATGGATGGACTAACCGGTGTCTTCCGTTTGTCCCTCGATCCGATTTCTCTTCTCTTTGAGAGTTCCCAGTTACTTGCCTTCTCGCTCGCCCAGCTTCACCAAATTCCTACAAGATCACAAGAGGGGAAAACTACACAAAGACATGGATTCATATTCATAACTAGTTTAGGATTAGAAATAAACTAAACATATTAATGCAATCATACATCAAAGACACATCAACATGTAGGAGAAACTCAAATAGCTTTATTGATGAAATAACAAGGTTCAGGAGGAGATACAACCAAGAGAGTTCCAATCCAGCATCTACCTCCCAGCGAATGAAATCCCTTCTTCGCCTCCCTTCAAAGCATAAAGCACCTAATAATTCCAATCTCAAACCAACAACAATTCTTTGCAATATCAAAATTCCAGCCTCTAGATCTCATGGAGGAGAGATCCATATATAGATGTTTGGAGAGAGGATGAGTCAGCTTGAGATCTGACTAGTGTCCTCTCTCTCTGTCAGTTCTTGCTTCCACTTGGAGACTAAGAGCCTCTTACTCATCACTTAGTCGAACTCAGCAAGGCAAGTGTCATGGAGGAAGATTTTGGAAGCTTCCACAGTCTTTACACCTCGCACAAAGGACCCTGCCATTTGTCATTTCCCACTCAACGCACCCTGGTAGTGCATTTGGGTGCGTTGCAACGCACCTAGCTAGTGTACTGGGGTGCTTCGCAACGCAGGTGGTCAGTGGAGCCACTGAAATGATCCTGATTTGACTTGTTTTTGAGCAGTTTCTGGTGGAGAACCCCTGTGAATTGTTGTGGTTTGCTGGCCTTGTTCCTCTAGGGGTAGGAACAACATGTTTAGGGACTTTGGATCCCTTGGATTATGGACATTTCATGCTTAGAGCTGTAAGGCACAAAAATGTCTATAACAGTTTCCCCCTAAAGTATGAGGCCGTTTATCGGGTGAAATGCTTTATTAGGAGGATCCGAAGTTCTTTCAATGCTGGGAGGAGACCTGTCATACAATACAATACAATACATTATTTTCATATTGTTTTCATGATCTAGCTGAGGCGGGCATTCCCATGCTTAGCTTTATAAATTCATTTTCATGTACATAGGACAGACAATCGTCTGATGATAGACTGATGAAAATCCCCCATACTTATAGACTGATGATTCTGATAGAGCCATCATCCTTTTGGCAGGATGATTATCTGTGCTGCAAAGCTGTACATTTCCATGTCTTTATTTTCCTGAATATATATCACAGCCAGGATGGATGAAACTAGATCCGGGGTCTTCAATCTCGTCCAATCTTCACTCTAAGTACAAGTCGATCCATGTGAGAATTGCTCTGAAGTCGAATATGGAAAGACATCGCTTGATTACCAGTCAATGATGTAAACTGTTAACAAGCGCGAGAGGAATCACCGATAATGATGATGACCCTCAAGGTACTGCAGTACAATTCACGTGGTGTGAATAGAGGACTTGGCGTCGAACACCACGCAAAATCTTTCGGTCGAAGGTCATTGATGTATACCTGTCGCTGGAAGTGAGAAACTTGCCATTGAGGCATGCAAGCTTCAAAGTACTGAAAGGGGGTGTTCCCAGATCGACTTCTTGGATAATGAGCTGATGTCGACAAGAAGCGATCCGTCAAAGGAGGGCCTTGATGAATCCCACATCAATGACACGGAACGGAGCTAATGATTTTGATGGAGGTGAAAACGATCTGATGATATATGATTCAGGGTGGCGGTCATGAAAGAGTATAATGTATAGTAGTGGATGGGACACAGGTGACTTCTCTGAACGACTTCTCTTGAACATATGGCGACACTTATGCGATGGATTGGTAGCATTTACCCTAAATGTGGATGGTATGGCGAGACCATGGTGATGTGACCGGTGAATGAAAACAACCCAACCCGATTGTGGTACGGAGGAGAAGTGTCATGTTCAAGAGCGACTTGCTACCATGAAAATTTCTTTGAGTTTCTCCCAATTTTCCCTAGTCATTGCTAACCAGTACCTCTTTATTTTTGTCAAGCTTGAGGAGGATAACATATGCTTGTTCTATAATTTGCCCTTTGGGCAAACCCATCGCTATGTTTTAACGAGCCTAGCGATAGTGAAACTCGTTCTTGTCTAAAGACAAGTTTGTCGCTATTTAATGCATTTAACGAGTCTAACGACAAGGATAACGCGGTCCTTTTCATTTTTAGAGAGTCTGAAAAGGTACATAAAGTTAACTCCAAAAGTCCTTTTTCGTCATCTAATCCCTTAAGTCCGAAAAAGTATAAAACAATACAGAAGGGATGGATTTTCGATAGTTTTAACGAGCCGAATAAAACAAGTGCTCGATCTTTTTGTGCAATAATCACTCAGGTCCAAAAAGATTAAAATCTAGAGGAGGGATAGCTCTTCCGGTCACTTTAACGAGCTGGAAGGCCAAAACTCGGCAATCTTTTCATATTTTACGAGTCAGATGAAAAGAACTTAAAGAAGACTCGTCTTTTGAGGAACGAGTGATAAAACGGGTAGCAGCTGATTCCAGGGAAGGATTGGAATTTCCAAATCACGGCAGTGTCACAAGGATGGCTAGTGAAATCACTCTTCGCAGCTGTTCCTCAAAATGGGTAAACAATCATATGGAGGTGAATGATCGGCCAATGGAAAAGTGGAGGTGATGGGCAAACACGACCAAGGCTTTAATGGCTGATGATGCTACATTCACGGTGGTTATTTACCGGAATAGTTCATTTTTTTTTTTAACAAGCTTAAACACGGGTGGAAACATTTGCTCGATCTTATGTTTATTTTTTAACGAGCATGAACTATGTGCTAAAACTGCTCGGATCTTGCATTTATTTTTTAACGAGCATGAACTATATGCTAAAACTGCTCGATTAATCCAGTCATATGATAAGAATGTCTCATTGCAAAACCAGGCAATCTTTCGAGCGTTGCCCCACATCCTTTCTTTATTCAAGTTAGGAAACGACTAATCCTACGAGTTTAAACGATTAGCCTACAGGTTTAAAGGGAGGACCTAAAAATTTAAAAAAATAAATATCCACCCCTTGCTTGCACTCTGTTGTTGGGAAAAGTATCCAATACGGAATGACCCTATCCCATTCTAAGGGTGATAGTTCCTTAGCAACAATCAAAGCAAAGCTATCTAAGATTACTTCTTTATGAGATGTAAAAGGGGGAAGAAAGAGATCCACTAACCAATGTCTTCCGCTAATGGTTGATCCAATCTTCTCTCCTTGCTGCTTGTTCCCAACTCCTTGCTCTTTCATGGGCCCAGCTACACCAAGATCCTGCAAAATGAAAAGAGAGGGAAACTACAAGAAGCATACATTCATAATTGATTCAAGGATTAGAATAAATCAAATACACAAGTACAACAATACATCATTGAAACACATGCATATAGAAGAACCTCAAATGATTTATTAATGGAAGAAAGTAAGGTTCAGGAAGTGATACAACCATAAGAGGCCCAATCCAGCATCACCTTCCCGGCAGAAAGAAATCTCCTCTTCACCTCCTTCAAAGCAATCACCCAATAGTTCTAAACTTAAACCAACAGCAATTCTTTACACAAAATTCCAGCCTCTCGATCTCATGGGAGAGAGATCCTTATATAGAAATTTGGAGAGAGGATGAGTCAGCCTGAGATGTGACTAGTGTCCTCTCCTACTTCAGTTCTTCTTCAGTTCTTGAGTCCACTTGGAGGTTCTTGCTTCCACTTGGAGATTTGGAACCTCTTACTCATCACTAGGCGAATTCCCTGATCCAAGTGTCACTTTGGAAGCTTCCTGGGCACTGACTCATTGAGGAATGAGACTTCCACTTGTCAAATCTCGCTCAGCGCAGGTAGCCTTTGTTGGAGTTGACATTCAACACAGGTAGACCATGGAGCAGTTGACATTCAGCGCAGATGATCAGTGGGGCAGTTGACATGATCCAGAATTGACTTGTTTTTGAGTAATTTTCAGTGGAGAACTGATTTGGATTGCTGTGGTTTGTTGACCTTGTTCCTCTAGGGGTAGGAACAACATGTTTAGGGACTTTGGATCCCTTAGATTATGGACATTTCATGCTTCATGTTGTAAGGCACAAAAATGTCTATAATAGTTGCCCCCTAAAGTATGAGGTCGTTTATCGGGTGAAATGCTTTATCAGGAGGATCTGAAGTTCATTCAATCGCTGAGAGGTGACCTGTAATAAGATACAATACAATACATTATTTTTCATACTGCTTTCATGATCTAGCTGAGGCGGGCATTCCCATGCTCAGCTTTATAAACACATTTTTCTGTACATAGAACAGACAATCGTCTGAAGGTAGACTGATAATTTTCTGCTGAAATTATCATCCTTTGAGTAGGATGACCATCTACTGCACATGTCAATGTCTTTATTTCCTGAATATATATCGCAGCCCGGATGGATGAAACTAGATTCGGGGTCTTCAAATTCGTCCGATCTTCACTCTAAGTACAAGTCGATCCATGTGAGAATTTCTTGGAGTCGAACATGGAAAGACATCGCTTGATTACCAGTCAATAATGTAAACAGTTAACAAGCGCGAGAGGAATCACCGATAATGATGATGACCCTCAAGGTACTGCAGTACAATTCACGTGGTGTGAATAGAGGACTTGGCGTCGAACACCATGCAAAATCTTTCGGTCGAAGGTCATTGATGTATACCTGTCGCCGGAAGTGAGAAACTTGCCATTGAGGCATGCAAGCTTCAAAGTACTGAGGGGGGTGTTCTTAGATCAACTTCTTGGATAATGAGCTGATGTCGACAAGAAGCGATCCGTCAAAGGAGGGCCTTAATGAATCCCACATCAGTGACACGGAACGGAGCTAATGATTGTGATGAAGGTGAAAATGATCTGTGAAATATGATTCAGGGTGGCGGTCATGAAAGGATGAAAGATGATGTATGGCAGTGGATGGGAGACGGTTAACTCTTTCTAAACGACATCTCTTGAACATATAACGACACTGATGCGATGGATCGGTAGCATTACCCCAAATGTGGATGGTGTGGCGAGACCATGGTGATGAGACCGGTGAATGAAACAACCCAACCCGATGTGGTACGGAGGAAAAGTGTCATGTTCAAGAGCGACTTGCTACCATAAAAGCTTTGAGATTCTCCAAATTTTTCCCCAGTCATTTCTGACCAGTACCTCTTTATTTTTGTCAAGCTTGAGGAGGATAACATATGCTTGTTCTATAACCTGCCCTTCAGGCAAGCCCATCGCTATGTTTTAACGAGCCTAGCGATAGGGAAACTCGTTCTCGTCTAAAGACAAGTTTGTCGCTATTTAATGCATTTAACGAGTGGAGCGACAAAGACAACTCAGTCCTTTTCATTTTTAGAGAGTCTGAAAAGGTACGTAAAGTTAACTCCAAAGGTCCTTTTTCGTCATCTAATCCCTTAAGTCCGAAAAAGTATAAAACAATACAGAAGGGATGAATGTTTGATAGTTCTATCGAGTCGAACTAGACAAGCGCTCGATATTTTTGTGCAATAATCCCTCAGGTCCAAAAAGATTAAAATCTAGGGGAGGGATAGCTCTTCCGGTCGCTTTAACGAGCTAGAAGGCCAAAACTAGGCAAACTTTTCATATTTTACGAGTCAAATGAAAAGAGCTCAAAGAAGACTCGTATTTTGAGGAATGAGTGATAAACAGGGGTAGCAGCAGATTCCAGGTACAGGTTGGAATTTTCCAATCACAGCAATGTCACAAGGATGGCTAGGTGAAATCACTCTTCGCAGCTGTTCCTCAAAATAGGTAAACAATCATGTGGAAGTGAATGATCGGCCAAATGAAAAGTGGAGGTGACGGTGCAAACACGACCAAGGCTTTTATGGCTGATGGATTTACGATCTCAAATGGTTATTTACCGGTTCATTTTTTCTGGATGAGCTTGAACTCTGGAGGAAGCTTGCTCACAGCTTATGTTTATTTTTTAACGAGCATGAATTCCGCGTTAAAACTACTCAGTTTTGCGTTTATTTTTTAACGAGCATGAACTTTGCTAAAACTGCTCGTTGATAAGTTTGCATGCCCCCAACATAATAACGCAAATCGAGGTGCATGCCCCCCAAGCTTCATTACATCCAACTCGGTGGTTGGAATGAAGGTTTACCTTTGAGCTTTGAAAAGGGGATTTGTTTCATTTTTTAATGAGGTTGACACATTAAAAGAACTATCCTCATGATTCCTTGTTTCATTTTTTAACGAGGTTGACAGGAGATAAGAACCGTCCTCAGAGTCCAAATCCATTAGATGTAGAAGGTCTCATATTCCACTGTGGCCATTTCCGCTAGATTACTTGGAGGCGGTAGGGCAAAAGTACCCATTAAAGCAGGGTCTTTTAGGAGACCTACTCCGATATTTAGGAGCGAATGATTACTTCCATGGATCATGGGAACGCTTCCAGTAACTTGAGAACCATTGGGGAGGAAGTTTTGCTGATCGACGATTGTAATCCCTCCTCGAAAGGGAAATGCAATCTTTCTGAAATAGGTCGATACAACAGCTGCCATGGCATATATCCATGGTCTTCCTAGTAGGATGTTGTAATCAAGATTCCCATCTATGACTTCAACATCTATTTCTATTGTTTTCCCTCCTAGTTCAACTTTCAAGTTATTTAGGATACCATATGGGGCATATGTCCTTCTGTCAAATGCTTTTAACGTCATTGCAGACTGTGACAAGGTTGGAGATCCTAAAGTTTTCCAGCAACTCATTGACATAATACATGTAGATGCCCCCTCATCAATAATTGTTCGATGAACAGTTTTGTTGAGGGCTTTCACTTGAATAAGGAAAGCTAGTTGAGCTGGTAACTGAGGGTCATATCCTTTATGATCAAAGGCCACAAGATTGGAATCCATTGGGCCAATCCCACCTATTGCTGATAATAAAGCTTGCTCTTGGGAGGGGCAATTTTGCGGTACCTCAAGTGTCGACATAGCGGACGATGATTGAGCCAGGTCCTCTATATAATTCTGTGCTATTTTTGCACGAGGATTAAATGTCGATTTGTGTACTACTCCCTTTGGCGACTTTATCATTCGCTCAGGAACGATGGGTGGCACAACTTCGGTCAAAGTTGTTGTTGAACTACTAGGTTGTTCATTAGCCTTGTTGTTCGACAGTTTTGGATTCCTGTAATCCATATTCTTCGTCAAAGCATTATTTTGCTGCTTTGATACAGACAACATAAGCACTTGGGATCAGGAAGCATTTTGATTAGCAACCAGATTTTGACTAGGATTGGGAAATGGATCAGTCAATACTGCTGGGGTTTTTGAACTCTTAAAGAGTTTCTTAACTTCAGCTATATGTGGACAATCTTTCGTCCAATGATCCTCATCGCATATATGACACCCTGTAGGGGGTTTCCTTTTTCTCCCTTTCTTTTTCTTCTTGCCCCCTGGTTGCTTCAGTTGTTTGCCCTTGTCGGTCGACATGGTATTTACTTCCGAGGCAAGAAGTTCCTCATTTGCATTTTGACTAGAAATTTTGTGTTTGTCAATCACGCCATCGCCGACGTGAGAGTCATTGTTTGATTTAGGAGGAGGAGGAATTGAGAATTCCGGTCTAGGTGCGTCAGGTATTTTGTCGTAGAGCGTGCCAGACTGAGTATAGACCAAGTCCAGATATTGCGCACGAGCGATAACCTGCTCTTCCGTTACGACTCCCCCCTTTGCCACATCTTCCGTGATGGCAGGGAGTAATGACTTGATAAACCATTCAGCTAATAGCTAATCGGGAACGTACGTTTTTACCATCCTACAACGACGTCGCCACTCATGTATATGATCAGATATGTGGGTGGCGGTCTTCTGTTTGAAGTTGGTAAGGAGTTCTGTTCCCATTTCATACATTATCGGTAATTGAAAATGGGTTAAAAAGGTTGTGGCCAAGGTACCGAAGTTGTCAAACGAAGCTCTAGGCAATTCAATGTACCATTTTGCCGCTGGACCCGTTAACATCCTCTGAAAGAGGCGAAGTCTTATCGAATCATCATTCAGGGTGTTTGATGAACACCATAGATGGAATGTCATCACATGATTTGATGGATCTTCACCTGGATTTCCATTAAATTTAGGAATATCTGACGGAAGTTTATGCGGAAACGCTGGCCAGCAAGGGGCATAAGCAATTGGATCATTCGTCAGCCGGTTTAGATCTGGTAATTCTAGAGTTGCTACAAAGGAAAACTGTTGATTCAGGTTAGGTGAAGCATATCCAGGATAAGATGGGATCGCCTGAGCAATGGGTCTTTGCAAACCAGCATAATGCTGGCAACTTTGACAAGGTTGATGGGCATAACCATTATAGTATGGTTGCCCATTATTTACAAAGAATTGTTGCTCAGGTCCTTGATATGATTGCTGGAATGGCGGTTGTTGAGATTGAACTAGCTCTGATTGTTGGACCATTTGTTGTTGACCAATACTGGATGATTGACCAAGATGAGGAGTCACAGTACTTGTTTGAGCCTGAGTCGCTCCAGATAAGGAGGCACTAACCTGAGATTGTGATTGAGTCGTTGAGACAAGAGGCTGTTGTATTGCAACCTGAGAAACTTGGGGTTGACATACAACAGGTGGAGCTTGTATTTGTGACGCATTCACTATAGCAGGTATGGTGGGAATATTCGACACAGGGTGTACTGGTTGCATTGAATATACAACCCCTGGTTGTTGAGGCAGTATTGGTACCCAACCGCTGGATGTAATTCCAGTTTGACCTGAACTTTGTTGTAAACTCCCGTATGGTTGTTCTCTAGGAGGGAACAATGAAAGAGCATACTGCCCTCCATATGGTGGAAATCCAGTACTTAAAGGGTAAATTGGCCTTTGAAGACACATTGGATCAATTGGTTGAGTTTCAACGTAAGAAATACTAGATGATAATCCGGATGAAGAAATAGGAACTAACCATGTCATCGAAGCAGTCCCTGATGGGACTCCGGCTTGTTGTTGACAATTTGCCGGGACAGATGGTATACCAGCGAACATCGTCGGAGTAGCAGCAGGAGGCTCTGCTGCTGCTGTGTCGGATGACACAGTCCTTGATGTCGACGATCATTCAGACATATTTAGTCTATCCAAAAGATTTCCTAGCAATTCTACAAGAACTTTGTGATGAAGGTAGACTAACTTTGAAGATCAACGAGGGAAAGGTGATGATTTTTCCATTTAAAATAAATTTTAACGACGCTTGGACACAACTTGCTTTTTCAATTTTAAAGAGTCGAGAAAAAGCTAAAGATGACTCTAGTCTCCTTCGATGTTTTAACGAGCCCGAAGTGACAAATGCTCGGATGGACTTTTTCTGTTATAGAGTCTGAAAAGGGCCAAAAGAAACTGCTCTGGAGTTCTAGGCAGAGGGTGTGCCAAACTTTTCGCAAAACCACAGAATACGTTTTACGGTACGGGTGGTCAATCTTCGTGAATGTTGTGTTCACTGCATTGCGATCAGTAGGGCGGCCGACACGGCTTCCTATGGATAAAGGCTTTATTCCTATAGGGGTCTCCCAATATATACGCAACGGTACGTGGGAGCACAAGTCCATATTGATACTTATCGTTTCACCGTGGAGGAATCACCCAACAACTCAACGGTAAGATATCACGTTTAACGACGCCGGAACACGTCTTTAGCTTAGACCTCTATGTGTTTGCGTTATGTTTCAAAGCGTTGTTATGTTCATTCAATTTATTTTAGGTTGATCTTGTTTAGCAGTTTGCCTTTATGGATCACCACGAGATGTATGGTATAACTTCCTTAATGCAGTCTAAAGATGATAAGCAAGCTTTTTCAATCTTTTCAACATATGAAAATCTTAACTACTGAGGGAAAAGAAAGACATCATCTTTTCACACAGATCATACAGCACACACTAATGCACTTTTTCCTAAATCAACATGCAAGCTGTCAAAATGCAAATGCACAATGCAGGTATTTCTTTTCTCTTTCTTAATGTTGATGTATTACAAAAAGAAAGCTATTGTATAACTTTGATTCAATTTCAAGTGAAAGCAAACAAGCTTTTGTCCAAAATCGAAAGACACCTTAAGATTTACTTGTTTCAACACTAGAAATACATAAATTCAAACCATATGACGAAAGAAAAAGCTCAATTAGCTATGAACAGCAAATAAACTAACTCTTAGGATCAAAACGACACTTATCACAGGTCTAGATCTAAGAGGCCACAGCAAGACTAGTTCACTTTCGTTATGGGAAACTGTAAATGAAGTAAGAAATACACAAAGAACAAAAACAATTTCTTTATACAACCGAGGCGGAATAGTGGCAAAGAAAGGTGGTTTCAGATAGGTACATTGACTGGTAACAGGCTGCAAAAACAAGACTGAAAACTGGGCAACAGAAAGCAGAGAACCCCAGTTGCACAAGGCCTAACTGGTTCAGCGCAACCTCAACACTGTCAGTTTGACATTCAGCGCAGGTAGCCTTCACGGGACCTGCGTTGAAATGCAGACTGCCTTCACAGCAGTTGCGCTGAAGGAGAAACTCTCGTTTCTCTTAGGTTCTGGGTCACAGATTGCTCAAAAATCAACAGTTTTTGGCCAAATCAAGGCTATCAATCAAGTACACACTAGAGGATGATTCAAAGGAGGATGAAGACTATCACTAAGAGTTGTTCAGAGTCCTTGTGGATCAACTCTTCAAATCATAAACATGCCCAGAAACTGAGCTAGAGTAGCTGCCCTCTACTTTGCATTGGAAAGATCCAAATGCAGTTCGATTCGGTACTCCCTGTGTTTATAAAATGAATAGCAAGAAACACAAACATCCAACAAGATACGCTCCCCAGCGGAGTCGCCAATTTGTTGTTGGGAAAAGTATCCAATACGGAATGACCCTATCCCACTCTAAGGGTGATAGTTCCTTAGCAACAATCAAAGCAAAGCTATCTAAGATTACTTCTTTATGAGATGTAAAAGGGGGAAGAAAGAGATCCACTAACCGATGTCTTCCGCTAATGGTTGATCCAATCTTCTCTCCTTGCTGCTTGTTCCTAGCTCCTTGCTCTTTCATGGGCCCAGCTACACCAAGATCCTACAAAATGAAAAGAGAGGGAAACTACAAGAAGCATACATTCATAATTGATTCAAGGATTAGAATAAATCAGATACACAAGTACAAAAATACATCATTGAAACACATGCATATAGAAGAACCTCAAATGCTTTATTAATGGAAGAAAGTAAGGTTTAGGAAGTGATACAACCATAAGAGGCCCAATCCAGCATCACCTTCCTGGCAGAAAGAAATCTCCTCTTCACCTCCTTCAAAGCAATCACCCAATAGTTCTAAACTTAAACCAACAACAATTCTTTACACAAAATTCCAGCCTCTCGATCTCATGGGAGAGAGATCCATATATAGAGTTTTGGAGAGAGGATGAGTCAGCCTGAGATGTGACTAGTGTCCTCTCCCACTTCAGTTCTTCTTCAGTTCTTGAGTCCACTTGGAGGTTCTTGCTTCCACTTGGAGATTTGGAACCTCTTACTCATCACTAGGCGAATTCCCTGATCCAAGCGTCACTTTGGAAGCTTCCTGGGCACTGACTCATTGAGGAATGAGACTTCCACTTGTCAAATCTCGCTCAGCGCAGGTAGCCTTTGTTGGAGTTGACATTCAATGCAGGTAGACCATGGAGCAGTTGACATTCAGCGCAGATGCTCAGTGGAGCAGTTGACATGATCCAGAATGGACTTGTTTTTGAGTAATTTTCAGTGGAGAACTGATTTGGATTGCTGTGGTTTGTTGACCTTGTTCCTCTAGGGGTAGGAACAACATGTTTAGGGACTTTGGATCCCTTAGATTATGGACATTTCATGCTTCATGCTGTAAGGCACAAAAATGTCTATAACACACTCCAAAAGGTTTGCATGCCCCCAGGTATAAAATATGGTTTCAAGGTTACCCCTCAATTTGCAGACAAAACATTTGTTCTATCGGGAAAGGCCTACCTCTTTCAGGTTACCCAAAGATTGTTCTATTTACGACGTAAACAAAACACTTCTTTGGCGATGTTTCTCGAAACAAACAAAGGTGAGTGACGATGCCCGCCAACTCACATAACTTTGACAAGAGAATCTTATTCTAGAATAACCCCTCTTCCCCACGGATGGGGTACAGACTAGTCATATTCTCCCGCGGAAACCTATCTTATACCTAAAGTTTTTCTGCCGAAGCAGACCAGGACGCATGCCCCCTGGGTTCCAGTCATATCCTTCCGGATTACTCACGCTCATCGGGACGATGGACCGTGGGTCGAGACATTTCTTGAGTTAAGAGACCATTTAGGGATGGTATATGACTATTTGCGATGCGTGATCTGAGAAATGAAAGTTGGTCCACGGGCTTGACCATTCTTCCTTCATGTGGAAAACACATTACTCTAAAGAGTGAGGAGACTATAGCTCCCATGCAATAAATGTAGTCTCGTCCAAGGAGTAGGTTATAATCCAAGGGTCCTTGAACGACCATCACGTTCATTTGAACGGTCTTCCCTTTCAATGTTATTGGCACATTGGGAAGAATCCCTAAAGGTCGACTGGTTCCTTTATCAAAGCCTGTTAGATTTCTCATCTCAGGCAAAAGCGATGGTGAACCAAGCGCTTTCCAAGCAGTAGAGGAAAGGATACTCATAGAAGCCCCCTCATAAATGATGGTACCAGCCATAACCATTCTATATATTTTAACGATAATTCTGAACGGTATGCTTGCTGGTAAGCGGGGTTTGCCTAGTTGATTCCAGTCAAAGGATACAACTAGGTTTCTTGGAGGTGGGACCAAGTATACGGCCGGGTATGACTCTGAAGAAGTTCCTTCCTGTGATAAAGGAATGGGAAAATTGCCCCCTTGTTCGTCGGAGTCTGTGTTGATGAAGAGAATTTGGACGGTGTCGTCTTTATTCCCTTCTGTGATGGTATCATTCGAAGATAGAACCTCTGAAGGCAAGACCGGGTCAACTGCCTGCTCGACCTTTTGACTTTTGTCAGGCATGGATTCAGACGGTTTATCCTCAATGATAGGTGCTTCGGCTGACCACCTGAGCGGGCCAGCCGGGTTTTCAACTGGTGAAGGACTTGGCAGGAGTTTTTGATATCCAGGAGGGAGTCGCGCTGGTAAAACCGGGCGATCTTCCAAAACTCTTTTAGGATCATCTAAGAAGGGACAACGTTGGATGGCATGGTCGCCTTCACATAGTTTGCAGAGAAATCTAGCTTTCCCTCTCTGTCCTGTGCCTTCACTTTCACTAGTTGACGGTGTGCTGTCAACATGGCTATCAGGGGTTGACGCCACCGAATTGTGCAAGCGGGGAGACCAGTCCCTTAGTATCCGAGGGATGCAAGGACAATCTCTGTGAAAGTTGTCTCCCTTGCATATGACACATGGCGATTTAGGCCTGGTCATTGCAGTGTGTGGATTTTCATTAGACGCCATTCGTTTGCCCCCAGCCGCCTTTGGCTCCTTCTTCTTCTTCTCTTTCTTCTTCTCTTTCTTCTTCTTTTCCTTCTTCTCCTTAGGAGCTTGGCTTTTGGCTTTGCCAGCTCCATCAAGCGAAGAGGAAGGAGGAGAGGAAGAATTAGAGGAAGTGGAAGGCTGGTTGGCAACTCTGGACTGATCTAACTGCTGATTTGATTGTTCAGGAATAGTGGTGTTTTGAACAACTTTGGTTGAGAAGAGCCAGACAGGCAATCCGATTGTCAATCATGGAAGCGACAATGTGGCCATATGGGGCGCTCCAACATCTCCCCAAGAGGAGAAGGGACTAGGATTTCCACCAAGGGGAATTCCTTGGTTGGAGGGCTCCATTTTCTCAACTGAAAGATCAACGCGGGAATAAGGGTGATTTATTATTCCGTTTAAAATAAATTTTAACGACGCTTTAGACACAACTTGTTTTTTCAGTTTTAAAGAGTCGAGAAAAAACAAAAGATGACTCTAGTCTCCTTCGATGTTTTAACGAGCCCGAAGTGACAAATGCTTGGATGGACTTTTTCTGTTATAGAGTCTGAAAAAGGCCAAAAGGAACTGCTCTGGAGATCTAGGTAGAGGGTGTGCCAAACCAATCACAAAACTGCAGAATACGTTTTACGGTACGGCAGTCAATCTTCCCGAATGCTGTGTTCGGTGCATTGCGATCAGTAGGGCGGTCGACACGGCTTCCTAAGGATAAAGGTTTTAAGCCTATAGGGGTCTCCCAATATATACGCGATGGTACGTGGGAGCACAATCCATACTGGCACTTTTGGTCCCTCAGGAGGAATCACCCAACCATCAGTGAGGCCGACAGATACCAGGTTTTACGACGCCGTAACACGTCTCTAGCCTAGACCTCTATGTTGTGCGTTAAGTTACAAAGCGTTTTTAAGTTCATTCAGTGTATTTTATGTTGATCTTTCTTAGAAGTTTGCCTTTTGAGGTTCACCACGAGATGTAGATACAACTCCTAAATGCAATCTAAAAGATGATAAGAAAATCTTTATCTCTTTTTTCAACAATGAAAATCCTAGCTACAAGGGGAAAAGAAAGACACCAACTTTTCTCAAAGAACAATCAGCACACTCTAAATGCACTTTTCCTAAATCAATCCAAGCAAACTATCAACATGCAAATGCACAAATGCAAGTGTTTGTTTTTCGCTTTCTTAATATTGATGCCTAAAAAGAAAGTTTTTGCACAACTTCGAATTTGCTTTTAAATGACAACTACAAACAAGTTTACTTTTTCGAAATCAAAAAAGGGTAGAAGAGATTACAACACTTTACGATTTTCGAAATAAACACTTGTTTTGACACTTAAAAGAGACAAACTCAAACCAAAAGCAAAAGTAAATGTATAACCAACTGTAAACAGCCAATGAACTCTCTCCTAAGACCACAATCAACAGATCTGAATCAAGGGCTACAGTATGACTATTTCACTCTTGCAATGGAAAACTGTAAATAATGCCACAAACACATAAAAACACTCAGTCTTTTTGTACAAAGGAGGCGGAATTAAGGCAGAGAAAAGGGGTTATCAGACAGGTACCTATGCTGGTTACAAGCTGCAAAAATCAGAGATCAAAACAAGGAAAAACAGAGCAGAGAACCCCAGCTGCACAAGGCATAAGCTGATCAGCGCACCAGTATAACAGAGAAACTGAATTGCAGCATAGGTAGCCCTCTCGGGACCTGCGTTGAAATGCAGAGTCTCTTCACAGAGCCTGCGCTGGAGCAGAAACGAGAGTTCTCTCCGGGTTCTGAGTCACGGTTTGCAGTTTAATTTACAGTTACATGCCAAATAAAAGCAACAAGCAAGGTACAATCAAAGGGATGATTTGAAGGAGGGCTAAGATCTATCACAAAGGATCATCAAATCATTTGTGAGTCCATTGTTCAAATCATAGACAAATCCAGTGATTGGATCAAAGCAGCAGTTGTCTACTTTGCATCTGAAAATAGCAGATGCAGTTCGATTGCTGCTCTTGAGTCTATGAAACAAACAATGATAGAAACATAAATAAAATGATTAAACAGATCTCCCCAATGGAGTCGCCAATTTGTTGTGGGGAAAAATGCCTATGCAGGACGATCCTATCCACCTAAGGTGTGATAGTGCCTTAGCAACAAACAGAAACAGCTATTCTAGTATTCTTCCTTTATGAATTAAGAATGAAGAGAGATGGATGGACTAACCGGTGTCTTCCGTTTGTCCCTCGATCCGGTTTCTCTTCTATTTGAGAGTTCCCAGCTACTTGCCTTCTCACTCGCCCAGCTTCACCAAGTTCCTGCAAGATCACAAGAGGGGAAAACTACACAAAGACATGGATTCATATTCATAACTAGTTCAGGATTAGAAATAAACTAAACATATTAATGCAATCATACATCAAAGACACATCAACATGTAGGAGAAACTCAAATAGCTTTATTGATGAAATAACAAGGTTCAGGAGGAGATACAACCAAGAGAGTTCCAATCCAGCATCTACCTCCCAGCGAATGAAATCCCTTCTTCGCCTCCCTTCAAAGCATAAAGCACCCAATAATTCCAATCTCAAACCAACAACAATTCTTTGCAATATCAAAATTCCAGCCTCTGGATCTCATGGAGGAGATATCCATATATAGATGTTTGGAGAGAGGATGAGTCAGCTTGAGATCTGACTAGTGTCCTCTCTCTCTGTCAGTTCTTGCTTCCACTTGGAGACTAAGAGCCTCTTACTCATCACTTAGTCGAACTCAGCAAGGCAAGTGTCATGGAGGAAGATTCTAGAAGCTTCCACAGTCTTTACACCTCGCACAAAGGACCCTACCATTTGTCATTTCCCGCTCAACGCACCCTGGTAGTGCATTTGGGTGCGTTGCAACGCACCTAGCTAGTGTACTGGGGTGCTTTGCAACGCAGGTGGCCAGTGGAGCCACTGAAATGATCCTGATTTGACTTGTTTTTGAGCAGTTTTTGGTGGAGAACCCCTGTGAATTGCTGTGGTTTGCTGGCCTTATTCCTCTAGGGGTAGGAACAACATGTTTAGGGACTTTGGATCCCTTGGAATATGGAAATTTCATGCTTAGATCTGTAAGGCACAAAAATGTCTATAACACACGGACTATTGTCAAAAGGGCCGGTAGTTTCGGGATTTGTTTGGCTAAAACACTTCTAAACCTGGGTCAGGCCCTATCAAGCCAACATTCACACATCCTTGTCATCAATGTAGGACAGTCTATTGTTTCATGATCAAACTAAGCACAATATGAATAGGATATCCTCGTCAGGTTGGTATAATCGCGGGCATAGTGCCCTGGGCCTTCGTAATTGTAACAAATTAATTGTCTGTAGCCCCTTCTTGGTCCCATTCCACCCCATCCTCGACCTCACCCCTGAAATCCAGGGTGCACCATCCCCGCATCTGGGTCGAGGGCTCGCGTTTTGATCTGCATCCTAAAGGAAGGGGCCTAATCCATCATTAGCTCCTAATTGCGGCAAGAGCGCTCATGATGCCCTACCCACCTACAAAAGTTACAAAATAATTGTTGGGGCATCTGTGTATACTTCTTCAAAAAATGAAAATTATCCATGGCGTGTTTTGCTCCTATTTGACAGATTGTGCACCATAAAGCGGGTGTCGCACTCGGCCCTGCCTGTGCCTCCGGTCTTAACAGCATTGACCCTCCTCCTACCAAGTAGTTCGCGAACACTGGACAATGATCCTTGTCATGGACCTAGCATTTGCATTTTATGCACCATACTTCCTTGTGCGCCTCTGGCCACGGTGCCCTATATTGCTTCAAACTTTGCATTTCCAGGCATAGATTTTGTAGTTGCATGTGGATTTGTTGAACTCCCAACCCAGGATCTTGTATCGGGGTCTCATGTAATATCATTGCCATTTCCAATGCTTCGGCCTGAGTGGAAAGTTTCTGTTATGATAGCATCGTCCTCAAGTGTGGTGTCAGAGATGCTACAAACCATGCGTGATAATGTCCATCTGTCAACGTCATATTGGCTTTGCGGATTGTACTCTTCATCCATTGATCCAAATCCTAGGGAGTCTCACCTAGGAGCATCGTGATTTATTTAAACCCGATGACTGATTGTGTTTCTGACTTTGGCCTACTAAATTCCCTATTCAGCGTGGTCTAGATCTTTGCTATCCCTGCATTTGGGTGGTCGTTAGAGTGCTTGATATACCATGTAAATGCATTCTCACCAATGTAGCCTTCTTAATATTGTCATTCGTGACACCTTGTGCTTCCCACACTGCTCTTACCATGAACTAGAATTGGTATAAATCTTCATTCCCTACCCCTCTAGATACTAGTAGTTTGATCATGCTTGCCATACTGAACTGTGGAGGTGGTGGAGGTGGAGTGTGTGGAGATGGAGGTGAGGGAGGTGAAGCGGGTAGCGGTGTGGGTGGAGGTGGTAACCGCAGAATGCATTGCTTTATCAAACTGACCGCGCTTCTCGAAGATACCTGAGCGAATGATTCCTCACTCTCTCACAAAGGTGAAATTAAGGGAATATTTTCTATTTCTTCACTACTTTTGTAGATATTTTTGCTCCATGTAGTCCCAAACATTAATTTATCCGCATAACCCGCTTTTCACACAATATCATCTTAATCCAAGTGTTCAAAGATTTAACATACTTACCTCACGGTCCCTTGAGAAAATGTCGCTCTGCCTCGCTGTATCTAACAGTCATGTTTATCATGAACTCAGTGATAAATCCTTCTATTTTTCAGTCGAGCTAGTGGTCCACAGCTCATGCTATCTTATCTTTTGAGGCTTCTAGTCTATGCACTAGTTCTGGAGTCCACACTATTGGTTTGTCAAGCCTACACCTTCCCTAGCTGTCAGCTAACTTCAAAATCCACTCATACAACTCCGAAGGAAAGGATGTAAAGAAAATCTCGTGGATTTCTGTATACACGTAGCACTCCAACCACTTTTCCTTAGATACTTGCAGAATTTTGTTTTCCTGTGTTGCGAACTCGTGAATCTTCTCGTCCAATCACTCTTCAATTTCCTTCTTTTTTGGGTTCCAGTGGCACGACATCAGACATCCCTTATGCAGTTCCCAGTCTTAGCAACGGAACCATTTGTTGGCTTAGTGGGGCTTGACCCAGGTTTAGAAGTGATTTAGCCAAGCAAATCTTGGTACTACTAGTCCTTTTGGCAACAGTCTACGGAGCACAGACTGAGGTCTCACTCGAAGTAGTATGGGAGGGTGCCAGAACCAAGTTTCTACACCCTAAGGATGTCTGATATGAGGTGATTGGTATGCGATCCAACCTTTGCACTTACTACGCTACATGCATCAGTGAGCACCCCACGCCTTGCAATACAGTCTTCGTGCAGTTCTAGCCGCAACCTGACCCTTGTTATTTACACAAGTCTTCCTTAATTAGGCTCTATTAGCTGATAACTTAGATTATGTTCATATACAAGCATTCATACAAGTATTTATCAATTACGTGCAGTAAATAACATGGTATAAGTAATTCATAACATCAAAATATAGATTAAGGAATAGATGCATAGAGTAAACTTCTCTTTATTAACTTTCAATCCCATTTACAGATCCGACTCCGCCCTACGAACTCAGTTGCAGGGGTCCGTGCACTCTGCTACAGACTCTTCTAGGCCTCTACCCACTCAGCTGCAGAGCCTCTTCCTACTACTATGACCCAGTATACTTCAAATCCAACTATATGCTCTAATCATGCCTTTGCATCTCTATCTATTTTTCTACTTACCTATCTTTACACTTAGAGCCTCGGTCTTATTTATACAATCCCATGGTCCACGAACCATGGGTAGGCCGACTTTACACTAATTTACAATACAATGCTTAGGGTGGACAAGCCTATGACTCAATTGTACACTTCATGTTGCACGCTTGCAATTCATGGAGTTCTACACCTTCTTTGACCAAAACTTGGGCTTTGAGCCCCAAAACTTGTTGCGAGGGATCCACTGCCCAACAGTGTGCATCAAAATCAAGTCAATTAAATGAAACCTGAAAGCAAGATTTAAAAAGAGAAGAAGTTTTCTTATATTAGCTAGAAAGAGGATGTTGTTAGATATTGAATAAGATACAATACTACTTGAAGTTTGGAAAGAATCTTATGATCAAAAGAAAAGATGACAGATCAATGACAAGACCCTTTGATAATAAATTGAAGAGATCTCATATCATTGTACTAATATCTGGTTGACAAACACATTGTTTGAAAGTACTAATGTTGATGATGATTAGAAGTTGATACAATCACTTTGAAGAGAATGAAAGAAGAAACTTGCTATGAATAAAGAAGAGGTAAAGGTTTGTGCAATCATTCATGAAGAATGTTTTGCTTGATAGAGCATTTAATGAACTATTTTGAAGATATGTGAAGTTTTATAAAGATCAAGGAAGGTCGAAGATTAGTATGATGTGATAAAATATAGGAACCCTAAAACTAAAACTAGATCTCCACATGTTGTGGCCACCAACAACCCCCCTCCTTATTTAGTATTAGCAATAACACTATGTAAGTGGGGACCCTTAGTCAAAAAATTCAAAAAAATCAATTAGTGCTCATATATGTCACTCCTTAAGAAATATCGCATCGCGCAGAGAATGATAGGGCATTTTCTGATGAGTCAAAATGATGAAATGCGAGATTGCGACGCAAACTCCATCGCATCGCATGCATTAAGAAACACTCACATTGGAAAACCTTAAAAATCGCCGATATGCGATATCACATATCGCATCTCGCAAAATTTCATGGAGGACACATAACGATTAAACAATTAAGCGATCTACGGTCTTGCGATACTGCGATCTACGATCTTGCCATAGTGCGATCTGCGATCCTTGCGATATCGCGATCAAGCAAACTTTCGATAGCATAGCACGATGAAATTGTGGTAATGCGATACAGCGAAATGCGATACTACGACGAAGATCGCAGAAAAATTCCATCGCAGATTTTCCTGGCTCAATATTCAAGGAAAATTTTTCCATAAACCAAGAACTGGTTACGCCCTTTAATGATAATTAATAAGTTATATGCCAGTTGTTAATAAAATATGGTTTTGTGTTGTTCGAAGAGCCAGTTCACATTAGGTGGCGTGTTTTTGCATATCCGTAGCATTTAAAGCTTTCTTGTCATTATTTATTATCATTACTCTCTCCTCACTTGTGAACTGCAGGAATGAAAAACAAAAGTTACACAAAGCAATGTGCAGGAAGCTATGAGGAAAAAGGGTAGAGCTCCAATGTTCAAAGACAGAGAAAAGACGCTCTCATAAACAAATACCGCATGCAACAGAGCCGCAGATTCATAGAATGCTGCTGAGCCATCCATTACAGATCTTTCATATACGGCCATGGTTGAATGAGTACTGAACGATGTTGATATCAACAGGAAATTTAATGCTCAGAGTCAAGAGCTCACGAGGCCATTATTTTTACAAATTTTGAAGCTTTATACCCGATAAAGATGAAGAGGTGCAAAAGGCGAAAAATGCATCAGAGAAGCCCGGATCAAAGAACGGAGGCAGTTTAATCGCGCATCGCTGAGAAAATTGCTCGAGAAGGAAAGAATCTAACTGCTCAGTCACTTGTAAGCCTGAAAAATGCAAGAAAGCAATGGTAAAAAAAAAAAACTAGAAACAGAAAGTTAAAGAAAAGGCAGAAGCAATCCAAAGGGTTAACAAAGTTGAACTGAGATTATTACTGGGCATACACGGTAAAGCCACATAGTGAGAAGATGACTCTCGAGTATATCATCGATTTTGCTGAGAAGATGTTGCCAGTTCTTACCAATTCTGTTTGCTTAGCACAACCAAAAGCGAAAGACAGTCAACCGACTCTACCTAGGCAAATATTGAATGCTTCCAACAGTAAGGATCAAATGCAGAAATAGTTAGATATTAGATTTAATTTTTAGAAATAATTTTGTTTTATTTTTGCTTAGAAAAAGGGCGGTCATTTAAACCATATCCTGAATCTGTGTAATTAAGTTATTTAGTTAGTAGTACTTAAACCCTTCTCATGCATTTAGAGAAGGGTCCAGAAATTTATCAAAAACTTGTCCTCAGAACATGCACTTTTGCACCCTCAGAGGAGGTTTTGGTGAATGAATGGAACATTATTTGTTGATGTTTGCATTTGATATCTACTACTGATGTTGCACTTCTGTACTCTTAGTGGATGTTAGAGCAAAGAGAGATAAATCATTGTCGCTTGAAGCTCATGAGTAGGACTAGTCATAAATGGTACTTTTATCTCTTGACCTTTTCTGCTTATGTGTTAAAGTGATATACTGTTTTTAGTTGTTTATGTATTATTGCATGAATGCCTGAGTTATCATTTGGCACTTTTGTACGGTGATAGCTATTTATTTATGCTTAATGTATGAATAGCTCATTATGCGATATGTTTTTCACAACTGTTTCGTCTAACTTTTTATGCGAAGTGGTTCATCCTTATTGATTTCTTTTCTCATAATAGCTGAACGACCTTTATTACCAGTTGTTATTTGAAATCTTCTTAGATCGCATAATAGAAGAATTACATCTCGGGTTAGTATAGACTTAGATGTTGTTGCTTATTAGATTACAATAGCATAGCATTAGATTAAATTTAGAATTAGAATATCTTAATTAGGAACTGTTAGATCAGGAACATCAAATTCTACACACACACACTCATAGATTGGGAAACTGGTCCCATATCCCCAGTTGGACCCGCTATACCAAACGGATAAGGAGCTGCCAACCAAGGTCTGGACCGGGTGGGTATCCCCCTTGTTGTAGACCCGATTTCTGGGGCTTCAACATATTTGGCGCTAGAAGGAGGGCCTGAACTATGAATGGAAAGTAAATCTAAATCTAAATACCATTCTGAGAGTAAATCTCCCTCACCATCTCCCCTGACTTCTCCATTACACTTAAATCCAGAGTTAGAAGTCGCTCGAGTATCAACCGCTGCTACAAACCCTGACATTTCAGAACAATCTACCGCTGAACTTCCTGAAGTTGAAACTCTGATTCACAAACTTCAGTGATTTTCCATTTCTCCTCAAAGTTCTGATAAATCTCAAGGCAACGTGACTTCGCAATATAACCCTGCTCATCCCCTGACCAGGCTAAAGAGTGAAAAATTTGGTGTTCGCCCAACCAAATTACCTCCTCCCACCAGGAAAAGAGCAAGGAAATCACCTAAGGAGTCTGATAGCGAGACTCTTTCATCAGCATCATCCATTTCAACTTCTTCACCGTGAAGTCAACCATCCACTCCGCCACTTCAGATCTTCGTCCATCCGTCCACTGGAACCCCCACAACTCTTCCTCAATCATCTACAATCGTAGTATCCTCATCTTCCCAGCCACAAGGATCATCTTCTACACTTTCCACTGTTAGTAGTACAACAATGGCCCAGTCTCCATGGAATAATCCTGGGGCAGTCTTAATGCCTACACCCTTGAGTCAAATACCAGCCCATCCTGAGAAATGGCTGGCAAAATTTAATCCCGAGGCAGGCATGCTAGCAGAAGAGCACATAAACATCTTTATGCTATCCATTAATCTCAATGAGGTTACTAATGAAGATGTTGTTGTTCGACTCTTTCCTTATACTCTGCAAGGAACAGCCGGATCATGGTATTTTTCATTACCCTCCGGATCTATCACTAGTTGGGATATCTTCCAGGAGAAATTCCTAACCAAGTTTGGTGATGATAGGTCTATGACAATGTTAATCAACGACCTATCCAACCTTAGGGCGAAATCTAGAGAGCCTATCAAAGATTTCAATTTACGTTTCAACAAAATTCCTACTGCTTCCCAGCCCAGTGAAGAAGTACGAAGTGAATGGTATATCACCGCTCTACCATCAAACATAGCAATCTTCGTGGACAGGGCTATTAAAACAACCTTAGCCGAAAACATGAAAGAAGCAATAGCAGTAGAGAAACGTATAATAGCCCTGGAAAAGAAATCCGCGATAGAGGAACGTAAATCCAAGAAAGTCACCTTCAAGGAAGACTCCAAGAAGAAACAAGCAAAAGATCCATTCGATTTGGGAGGATTGCAGAAATTTCTAAAGACCATGTCCAATGAAATGGTTGACATTGTTGGATACCTATAGTAATAGGTTTCATATTTCATGATTGGCAAGAGAAAAGCCAAATATGCTCTGCTTTGGTATCCCAAAGATCCCATATTTCTTAGAAAGCAAGAGCTGGGTAAAGTGTTTCTAGTATTGAGGACCTTATTTCAATTTTTGGATGATTCAACAGTTTAATCTGGATCATGCCATGTTTCAATTTTGAGTTGTAGAATAGAGAAAAAGGTCTGTCCAAACAGCTTAATCTTGGCAGACAAGTAGTTCAGGTAGAGAAACAAAGGTTCCCAAAAGTTTAATCTGGGACCTTGGAAGACATAAGGGTAGAAGTAGATAGAGAGAAAAGAGGAAAAAGCCAAAGAAAAGAAAAGGCAATTGAGGGTTGCAAGTTCAAGTGCCCCTCCAAGAAGAAACAAAAAATGCTAGGCAAAATAGTTGGGTAGGCAGTTGTGGTTGCAGAAAGAATATGATCACCATTACACAAGTATCAATAGGTCTCTTGCCAAGGCAATTGATCTATCAGCAAACAAAGTGGTGAATTCCATGAAATTACAGCAAAGAGCATCACTAACTTCTTCTCTTTCCCTCTCTACTCCATCACTAACACCCCCTTTCTAAATTCCCCTCCTTCATTCATATTAACTCCTAATTCTACTATATAACATCCCTTATCTTACCCCCACCCCTAATATTATTAACACTAAGGTGTATAAAACCCCAAATCTCATGTATATTTCCTCCCCTAGGCATAATAGCCGTATATTTTTCAAAAAAGGGACCAAATGGCATCTGGCCACTTTGGTGAACCTATTCCACCCATTTCCCCTTTGCTGCAAGTCAATTTGCCTTCAAATCACCTCTGCATGGCTAAAACCCACTTTCCAAACCCATTTTGCCTATAAAACCTTTGCAAAGGTCAAATGCCCGCCTCTGGCACGTTTCCCAATCCTACCGCATTGTGGTTTAATCAAAACATTTGAAAAAAACCACATAAAACCCACAAATTTTGATTTTTCCGCCCATAATATCAAAGGCGCATGTTACCCCTCCGCCAGCCGTCGGATCAAGCCCACCAGATCCGACGGCCTACAGCAATATCGGAGCGCCTCCCGTGACCGCACGTTAACTTCCGGGGAAGTGACGTTGCGCCTTGTCACGCCTCCTCCACGCGTCGGGCGTTAAACCATCTCGGAGCCCGCTCTGACATCCTCCGCGCCGTACCTTAACCGCCCCGGGAGACTGCAACGGTTAAGGCCTTAACCGTGACCGCTGCACGTTAACCGCCACCTACCCGCCGTTAATTCACCGCCACGTCGTTGCCTGCCCGTACCCGCTTATGTTATTGGCCCACCTCACTGCTGACTGGGCTGCCACCTCGCCTCACCTTTGACCAGTCGCCCACTGCCACGTCGCCCGATGACGTCAGCTGACGTCACCTCACCATGACCCACCAATGACGTCATGCTGACGTCAGCAGAAAAAAGCGCCAAATGATAAAATGACCCATATTTACCAAATTTTCCCGTGTTTTTACCATTTTCACTGTGTTTTTTACTGAGCGCTCTGCTTGACCGTTTGAGCTCGAATTTTCGCCAACCAGCCGATTTGCTCGGGCGACCTCCTCAAAAAGCACCTGTGCACCTGTGTTTCAACCTCTGCTCGTCGAATTACAGGTATTTAGACCATTTCGCCCTCCATACGACCTTCATTAAGCTCAAAATTGCTCACAGGGATAATAGAACCATAAAGACTAGATTTACACCGTTCATTCCCCTTCATTCATCCAGCATTGTCACTGTGAGGGCCAAGAAACACTGGCAGAGCTCTAAAAACCTGCAATTCCCATTAAACCTCTGTAATTCTGCGTTTTCCCGGCAGAATTGCTAATAGACATATTTCACCCTGTTAGAGAGTTCAGTCACACCACAGAGAGGTTCTATCACTAGAATCCAGTAGTATTTCAATTGCTACTGAGAGAATTCTCCTTCAACATTCAAAACCTCAAACTGTATCCATAGAAGACTGCCTCCAGACTGTGTTTTCACCATTCCACCTGTCTATTTGCAATTCTAGTAACTTGAACAGCTATGGAGACCCCTATTGCACTAAACATTAAGCCCATCAATGCTCCTCACCAAGAACTAGCATGGAAAGCCCTGGGAGACATGGACTACCAAATGCTGGATTGGTTTCCCATGGGAACCAAGTATAATGTGCTAATGCTGAATGAACTAAGAGCCCAGCACCTCAGTGGAGCAGATATCTTGGGGATTTGGGAGTCAAATTTGCCCATATACAACCTTCCCCAAGTCAATCCAATGCCAGAGCTCATTTACAGCTGCCAGGAATGCTATGACCCCAGCCAAAGGGCAGTCATAAGCCCCACAGGCCTAGTACTGTTCCAGATCACCCCAGAGAGCATAAACCAGATGCTGCACTTCAATACAGCCAAGAAATTGACCCCTCTGTCCATGCAAAATCTAATTAACACAGGGATCAAGCTGTCCAGTGACCAGATCATCAAGATTAACCAACTGTTTGTCACACCAAGCTCTGAAACAGTCAGAACCCCTCCTATTGGGTATCATTATCTGAATGAGTTGGGCAGAATGCTGGTGGACCTAATTAGCTATGTCCTAGGGTTCAGGGGGCTGGAAGATGTAGATGAAAGTATAATGGCAATGCTGTCCATGTTTGCCCCTGGTAAGCCTCCAGCTGTGCAGTATGACTATGCAACCTACATAGCAGAGAAAATCCATGATCAGTTCATGAATCTGAAAAGGGAGAGACTGTTCAGATACTCCTCATATATCTATCATTTATTCCTTTTCTATCAGCCAGCTACCTTCTCTGTTCCTTTGAGGCCACTCAATGCCCAAGGAAGCCCAAGATCAGTTGTTTTCTGGACCTCTGTGTTTCATTTTACCTCAGTATCACCTTATACATACTGTGAGTTCATTGATCTATTTGTTCATCCGGCCCTAACAGTTCTGCAAGGTACTCCTCCTCCTAGATTAACCGATGAAATGAGGAGGATTCTACATCTGAACAAATCCTACAATATTGGCAACTGGTACTTCTACCAGAACCACACAGTCATTAGGATATATGGCTGTGAAATGAACCCATTTAGGTTGCCAAGGTATGTCCCCATGAGGCTGTTTGCCTTGGAGTATTTCAGGCAGTTTGGGAACTCAGATTACCTTCATTTTCAGAGTAGAAACAAGAAGTCACAGCTGAAGGTAAGAAGCCAGCTAGGTTCCTTCCTGTATAACAAGAAAGAGGAAGGATGGAAAGAGGCACACAGCATGCTGGAAGGCCTCAGATTGCAGACCAGTTTTGAGTGGATTCCTTATGACCCCAATCATAGTATCTCCCTCAGGAGAATTAGATACAGACTGGGCAACTATGCACATAAAAGACAACCGGAAATAGAAAAGTATGCCAATGCACTAGATTGGGAAGAGGGTACACTAATAGAACAACTCACTGAGGTAGAATTGCTTGAGAAAGAAGCCAGGAATGTACAAAAGGAAACTGACTTGGAAACTTGTGCACAGGTGCCTCACTCCTACAGAAAGCAAAGTGGAACAGCTGCTGGATCTTCAGCAGCACAGCAGCAAACCACTGAGAAGACATCCCAGGCAGCAAGCAAAGACAAAGGTAAACAGGTGGAACAGCCACCTGTATTGACAGAGGAACAAGTGGACACCTTGCTACAGCAGCAAGAGGAAATGGAACAGCAAGAACTGGGACAGCAACAAGAAAAAGCACAGTCCAGTGAACAGCCCTTGCAGCAGGAAAAAGGGACAGATCAACCTGGCAATACTGAGCAGCAGCCTCAAACAAATGTGCCTCCCAGGACAGACACCAATATTGACACATCAGTCCTCCAAACACCACAAAAGGAGGATGTGACAAGGAAAAGGGAGAGAGAGACCCCCCACACCTCATCTTTCATCAAGGGAGAGAAGAGACAAAGACTGAATGACTCCCAAGAGGAGGACATTGCAGTAAGGCAAGCCATGGGCATGGGCCCACCTAGTGGAGAACTTTCGGCCAGCTCATCCCAGCGAGGACATGACATGACAATGGGAGGAGAGGTCAGCTCCTCCAGTCAAACAAGAAAGGGACAGTCGAGTATAAAACAACAATTCATTGACATAAAAAGGAGGAGTGATCCCATAAAGGTGCAGCTATATGATCACTTGCTAAACCTAGCTCCTAGCAACCAGCAGAGACTCATGTCTGCTTTCGATGTGAGCGAAGGCAAAATGATAATGAGCCACTTCATGCCTACATCTTTGCAGCCTCAGTCCACCTCAGACTATCTAAGAACCAACATGGAGGTTCTTGCCAAAGACATACACCCCATGGACAAGATTGAACTACATAAGCAGACTGGGGAAATGGTGTATGCCTCCCTGGCAGATGAGACATTGGAGAATTACAAATTAAAGAGCAGCCTGGACAACACAGCTTCTCAGCTGGAGTTAGAAAGAGCTTCATCACAGGCCAAGGACAATAGGATCAAGTCCTTGGAAGAGGTAATCATAGAGATAGGGCATGACCCTAAAGATGTCAAAGGCATCCAAGAGCTCCTGAAGATAAGGGATGCAGACATGGCAGCCCTAAGAAAGAAGATCAAACTCCCGGCCACCATCCATCCACAGACAGATGAAGTTGCCCAGCAAAGGCAAGAGAAGGATGCTACAGATCTGCTGGTGTCCTTATATAAAGAGCTGGTCAGGACTCAGGACCAGCTAGGACAAACTGAAGCTGCAAAGGCAGCACTGCAAGAAACCCTGAAGAAAAGAGAAGAGGGCCAACCCTCCCAGCCTCCTCCTGTCATAATAAATCTTGAGGAAACCCCTCCCAAGATTACTCCTCCTCTTCAGCAAACAGAAACTACAACACCATCCACAGCAGCAACAACTACAACATCAGAACAGGCTGCTAGCTTAGACATGCAAAAGCTGCAAGCTGAGATCCAAGCCATGGAATCTCAAATGAAAGAGCTGGATGAGCTTAAGAAAACATTGACTAAGGTAAATGAAAGGTTTGACAGGAGCAAACAGAATGAGGCAGCCAAGGACAGAGAGGTGAAAGCTCTTAAAAAGAGAATTGCTGAACTAGAGAAGGAGCTTGCACTAGAAAGGGTGACAGCTGATATGAAAGCAGTGTTGTGGAGCAACATTGGGAGGTCCATTGCCAAACAGTGGCAATATATTGAGACCATGGATGAGCAAATGGTGCTCATCACCAAAGCAAACAGAGAAATACAGAGAGCCAGGGCAAGCCTTGGACACATGCCAGAAACTGCTACAAGGATAATCAACACTCTGAACTATAAGACTAGCTCTCAATTAGCTGTCATGGGAATCACTAACAGGACAGAAGCAATTGCTGTAGCAAAGAGAGTCATTACATTGAGAAACTTGGTTGGAACATTGGAGAGGAGGACCCAGGATATGCAAACTGAAATCAATAGATTCCTGGAAAAATTCGTGACTCTGCAGAACAGAGGCCTCCCCAGCATCTTAAGCAGTGTAGGAAGACTGCTCACCCTGGACAATTACAACAAGAGGATTGATGCCCATGCAGTGGCAGAGATTGCACAACCACCCAGCACTTCAGCAGAGCCAGGGCCAGCCACAGGGCAGAGTATGTATGACAGGGTGGAGAACCTGTTTTTCCTAATGAATGAAGTTGACCATCTGTTTGATACACCACCTAACTTCTTCAAATTTACAGAAGCAGATGAAACTCTGGGTGCAATCCTAGCACACCAACTGCCCACACAGGATGCCTGGAGAAATTTAACACAAACAGTTCTGTCAGGCCAGAATCAGTAGCGCTATTTCTACAGGCAAATAAGCATCATGCGCAGGCACAGTTTTGAGGAAAAATATCTACAGGAAGAGGCAGAGGCTGAGCCAACTCAGCAGGACCATTAAGCTCACCACAAGCAACAGTCACAATCACAGGTGACAAGTCCAAGACACAGCGTACAAAGCATTAAAGACAGATTTTCCAGCATTTACTCAGAAAATCTTGACCGACTTAGCTGTCTCCAAAGGCTAAAATATCTTCTGACAGAGCATTAAAATGCCTGTACTCTGTAATCAATGCTGCATTAAATTTTGGCCATAATATCTTAAGTAGTTGGTAAGAAAGTAAAATCTGAGATAACTCAGGACTCAGATATTTTGTAAATGACCGCAAGTATATATTCACCCTTCACAGCAGTTGAAGGGGTTGTTGTTATTTTCTTTTGAAGAGCTCTAGCTCGTTGTAATATTTTCAGAGAATTAATACAAAGGAAGAATGGAATTTCCAAGGCTTGGTGTTCTTTGATGTATTGTGGTGAAAGATGAATGTTACAGGATTCCAGGGTGTTGCATAAAACAGCAAGTATTCTCAAATCTCTTTGTTATGTGTTTTTGAGTCTTTTGTTCTCTTTTGTTGTTCAAATGTTTTACACTTGATAGCAAGGTGAAAGGATAGTCCCAGGATTTAACCATGTTTACCCTGGACTCAAACTGAGCTATTATACATGTTTTCCTCAGATACAGTGACAGAATTGTAATTCTTAATTGCTGCAATTCAAAACTGTGTTTTTTACTGTGACAGTCATTCTCAGGGATTCAATTTTTGCCCCTAAGACCTCTGTTTTCTCTTCTTAAAGCTGTCTGTTGGGAACATATAGATAACAAGTGAAAATTCTTAAATGCTTTCACTGTTTGTGTTACCTGTTTCCAGTCTTTTAATCAAAAAATCTGTTCTATTAAACACTCAAATGGCCCTGTAAGTCCCATCTTTCATCTCAAAGTTTCAAACACATATAGCCACAGACTCCATTGCCCAATGGTACTCAACCTCTCAGAAAACTACTTCACTAGAACCTAAAAGGAGTTTCATCAACCAAAACATAAACAAAAACCAGTACATAATAGCTAGCCTAAAACCCTATCACAAACAGTTACAAATCATAAAGAGAGAGCCCTCTCTGATCACAGTTTGGCTAGAAACAGTGATCCAAAGATTGGTTAGTGGTTACCCCGGCCGTATTCCCTTGGGAGTCATAGGGAACAACCTGGGTGTTAACATAAATGGCGACTCCACTGGGGAACTTAGAGTTTTTTCAATTACCATCTATTTCAAAAAGCTACCATCAAGCCTGAAACTAGCCAAGAGGCCTTAGGACTGTTTCTATAAACACAGGGACAGCTTTAGGGAAGAGCTAACTAGGGAAACTTCATCCTAGCTTTGAGACCTATATAGTCATTCCAGAATTCTTACCCAGTCCTTGTACATACAAAACTTTCTGTATAAAGTTCTAAAAGAATACTTAGAAGCTGGCTCCCAAAAGAAACCCAAGGCACACTAGGGCAAACCCTGACCCTGATCAACCCATCATTGTTGATAATCCAAATATCATACCAAAGAACATAAGGAGACGGCAAAAGCAGGAGAAGCCTGCTGATTCAGATATAAGTTTAGACCAACCTATCCTCATTCCAACTCCTTGTAAAGTCCTTTTCCGTTCCACACCTAATTCCCCTAGTTCATCATCAACACCTCAAAGCCCTCCTCTCCCATCTTCACCATCTGCACATACCCTTTCAATCAGTTTCCCTCTTGTTACCCCTGTTATACCTGTGATACCAGCTGTCCCATTTGTTCCTATTAACCCTATAAATCCCATAAATATGGCTAACAGATATGCACCTCTGCAGATACCAGCCAATGCTCCAGCTCTACCCCAAGACTACCAAACTAGACTCTCATTTTTTGACTCCCAGGGCCCTTTGACAGCTACCCAGCATGCTAAGAAGATGCAAGATCACTTTGAGACCTTTGAAATAGATGATGACAGTGTTAGGATGAGAATTTTTGTCCAAAGCCTAACTGGGGATGTCAGAACTTGGTTTAGATCCTTAAATGCAAATTCCATTGCAACCTCTGAAGTTCTATACCAGGAATTTACCAACAGATGGGAGAAAAAGAGAGATCCACACCATATACTTGGTGAATATAACACTATTAGAAGAGGTCCCCAAGAAACGGTTTTGGAGTATTGTGCTAGGTTCAACAACATATACAATGCTATTCCCCAGAACTTAAGGCCCCCTCCTGATTTGGCCCTTTATAATTTCCCTGATGGTTTTGATTCTGATATGGCCTATCAGTTGAGAGAAAGAGACCCTCCAACCCTTGCAGAAGCCCAAAGAGTTGCAGTCACTGTAGAGGCCAACCTAATTGCCAAAAGAAACAGGGCAAAGCTGGAAAAGAAGGTTGGTTTCAAAGAAGAGCCCTCAGGCTTTGATCAAAAGTTGGATGCAATACTAAACAGCATGAAAAGACTAGGTGAGAGAGTGGAATCAGTAGAAAGAAAGTCATCATGGGAAGCACCACAAAACAATACTCCTAGAAACCCAAATTTTAGGAGAACACAGAACCCCAATATAGGAAAAACAGGTGCTGACCAAGATATCAGACCCCCTTTTCAAGAAAATTATGCAGAAACTTCCTCAGCTAATCAGCTCAATGAAGATCCTGAGATCAACTTAATAGGTCTGGATGGTAAAAGCCATGTTTTCCTAACACAAGAAGACCATGATGAGGATGAAAAAAAAACATTCCAAACACAATCAGGAGAATCCTTTGACTTTAAACAAGGATATGATACTGCTGTCTATGAAGTCCATAAGCAATACAAACTAAGAAGTCGGACTGTAAATGCAAATCAGCCTGAAAAGGTAAAGGAGAAACAGCAATCTAAAGAAACCTCAGTCACTGAACCTAATGACAAAACAAACCTGCCTGCAAAGGAAGTAGTGGTTGAGGAGGTCACTGAATTACTGTCCACACCACAAGAGACCACAGCAACCTCATCCTCTCACCCAAATCCGAACATTACCCCTCAAGACATGGGCATGAGGGGCAGGTTCCAAAATCAAGATGAAATCCAACAAGAAGATTCAATGAACAAGGAAAGGACTGCTATCCGTGACCCTAAAATTCAGGTGGATAAACCCTTTGACCTAGGAACAGAGATTGGCAAGTTAAAGATAGCAATTCCCCTTTCAGAGCTAGCCAAGCATGACATATATAAGCAACAGATCAAAAAATCCCTTCAGCTCACCAACAACAAAGATGATGTAAATGTGCTAGATGACACTCCAGAATTACTGTTTGGCCCAGAGGTGGATGGAAAAACAGTAGTCACAGGAGTTTTACCTTTTTATGTCAGCTTACATGTTCATGATAAAATACTGCATAATGCAATGTTTGACTCAGGTGCATCTCACAACCTTATGCCAAAAGCAGTCATGGAAAGATTAAACTTGGATATAACAAGACCATACAAAGACCTGTTTTCTTTTGATTCTAGTCAAGTCAAATGCTTGGGCCTAATTAAGGATTTATGTGTGTCCCTGGTTCAATTTCCCAACAAAACCATTTTAATGGATGTTGTTGTTGCTGATATCCCACCCAAATATGGAATGCTCTTATCAAGATCATGGGGAGCCAAGCTCCAAGGCTCCCTGCAATTAGACATGTCATATGCAACCATCTCTGTCTTTGGACAACCCAAGAGACTTTATAGGGAAACACTCATGAAATATATGGTCAGCAGTGAAGAAAAGCCTCAAAATTTTCCAATATATGCTGTCCATTCGGACATAGACTCCTTCATCCTCTTTAATGACAGCACAAGCTCCTTAAGCAATGACATTAAGACCGAAACACCCATACAAGAACAAAACATTGGTCAAACAAGTGGCACCTGCCAAATTTCAATCAGCCCAACAGTACCCATTTACCCTCCTTTAGTTGTCAAAAATTGTCAAACAAATGATGAAATTATCCTAGGAGACAAATGGGAAAAGAAACCTCAACTCATGCTCACATGGCCATCCCATGAAAAGAATTTAAGATCCCCTGACCAGCAAGATAGTCTGTGGGTCCTAGAGTTTGATGGCTCAGTTAACAAGTTAGGGGCAGGAGCTGGAGTATGGATACATAACAAAGAGAAAGCCTGTGCACAAGGCCGGGCTTATAGATTGAACTTTAAATGCACTAACAATATGGCAGAATATGAAGCTCTGCTACTAGGCCTCAAGATTGCAAAATCATTACAAGCACATAGCCTCTCAATCATGGGGGACTCTGATCTAGTAATTCAACAAGTAAAAGGGGATTTTGTCACCAATGACAAAAGATTAAGGTCCTATAGGTCTGCTGTAATTGAAATATTAGAAACTTTCTCCGAGTTTGTTATCACAAAGATTCCAAGGGGCCACAATCTCCATGCTCACAGCTTGGCAACATTTGCCAGCACCTTCAAATTCCCACTACAACCCAACAATTGTTTCACAGCAGAGGTCAAATATAGGCCTTCTATTCCAAACAATGTCAAAGAGTGGCAAGTATTTGAGAATGATAGGCAAATAAACAACTTTTTAACCTTGCAACAAGAGTTTACAGGATTAAATATTGACCTTGAGACAGCAAGTCAATCTCAAATTGTTGATGGAGCAAGTCAATCACAATTACAGTTTCAACAGTCTGCCCACCCAATGTCACCTAGGACAGCAAAACAACTACTCAGTCCAACCATTTTCAACAAAGAAAACATTCAGCAAATTCACCAAATTGACTGTGAAGAGCTGAGCAACGCTGAAGATGAAATCATACAACTCAAAGACAATCTTCTTCCAGCAGGCCTTACCCCACTCGAAGATATTTTTGACTCAAATGATGTCCCCAGGAAACCAAAGATGCAGCCATTAGATGCAACAATTGAAGAATGTAACATTGGTACCACTGACAAGCCTAAAATAATAAAGCTATCTGCTGCTTTGCCCCCTGACCAAAAACCCAAATATGTTGATCTCTTTAAAGAGTTCCAAGATGTCTTTGCCTGGGGTTATGAAGACTTGAAGTCTTATGATACCTCTGTTATCCAGCACACCATTCCCCTCAAGCCTAATAAAAACCATTCAAACAGAAATTGAGAAGAATCAATCCTGTGCTTCTTCCTTCCATTGAAAAGGAATTACAAAAAATGTTCAAAGCTGGGATCATAGCACCAATCAGGTTTTCTGAGTGGATTTCAAATTTGGTCCCTACAAGAAAGAAAACTGGTGAGATTAGACTTTGTGTAGACTTAAGGAATTTGAACCTAGTGTCACTCAAAGACAACTATCCCTTACCCAAAATGGACCACATCCTTCAAAGAGTAGTAGGAGCCTCAAGAATATCATTGTTGGATGGCTTCTCAGGTTTCAATCAAATCCTGGTACACCCTGATGATCAAGACAAGACTGCATTTACTACCCCATGGGGTACTTTCAAGTATGTGAAGATGCCCTTTGGATTGAAAAATGCAGGGGCAACATTTCAGAGAGCAATGGACATTGCTTTTGCAAAGGAAATTCATGATTTCTTGGTCATTTACTTAGATGATCTTACACCCTTTTCAAAATCTGACCAAGAACACTTGAAACATCTGAGACAAATCTTCATAACATGCAGGAAATATGGTATTTCCTTAAACCCCAAGAAGTCTTTATTTGGCTTAGAAGAAGGGAAACTTCTAGGACACATCATTTCGAAAGATGGCATAAGAATTGATCCAGATAGGATACAAGCTATCCTACAAATGCCTCACCCAAGGAATGTCAAGGAGCTGCAAGGATTCTTGGGAAAAATCAACTTTTTGAGAAGGTTTATCCCAAATTTAGCAGAGTTAATCAGATTACTAAACAATATGCTAAAGAAAGATTCAAAGGTCAAATGGACTGTTGAAGCAAAACAAGCTTTTGAAAGTATAAAATTGGCCTTGACTCAAACCCCAGTGTTAACTAACCCTCAGTTTGACAGAGACTTCATCATTTTCTCCTTTGCCTCCCAACACACTATTGCTGCTGTTTTATTACAGAAAGATGACCAAGGGAATGAAAAGCCCATTGCTTTTTTCAGCAGAGCTCTTAGAGATGCCCCCCTAAAGTACCAAATAATGGAGAAACAAGCCTATGCCTTGATCAAAGCCATCAAAGACTTTAGGATTTACATCCTTTACTCCCATGTTGTAGCTTATGTACCAAGTCCTATTGTCAAAGACATTCTCACACAAGAAAACTTAGAGGGAAGGAGAGGAAAATGGATTGCAAACATACTTGAATTTGACATTGAAATAAAGCCTACAAAGCTGATAAAAGGGCAAGGTTTGGCCAAGTTAATGACAGAAGCAAATTTCCAAGCCTTAGATATCAACCAACTGGACAGTGAAACAGAGCTGGCGACTCCAAAGATCAATGTAGCCTTTGAACAATCTCCATGGTACTCTGATATCTGTTATGTGTTACAAAACCTGTGTGCTCCCCCAGGACTGTCCAGAACTAAGTCTAGGTTCCTAAAAATGAAAACATCTAAATTTTGTGTGATAGATGAGAATCTACTCTGGAAAAACCATGAAGGTATTTTGCTGCACTGTCTTCTTGAGAGTGAAACTGACAATATTATGCAAGAATTCCATGCTGGAGACTGTGGTGGACATTTGTACTGGAAGTCCACTGTGGACAAGATATTAAGGGCTGGTTATTACTGGCCCACTATGTTCTCAGATATGAAGAAATTCACAACATCATGCCACAAGTGCCAACTGTTTGAAGGCAAAAGACAGTTGCTGCCACTTCCTTTGAGGCCCATTGCAACAGAGAGACCTTTTCAACAATGGGGCTTGGATTTCATTGGAGAAATTCACCCTCATCTTCAGGACAACACAGATGGATTCTAACAGCAACAGACTACTTCACCAAGTGGATTGAAGCTGCCCCATGCAGACAAGCAAATGATTCAGTAATCATTCAATTTTTGGAGAACAATATACTGGCTAGATTTGGCTGCCCAGACAAGATAATAACAGACAATGCTGCTGCCTTCAGATCCAAGAAGATGGTAAACTTTTGCCATAAATTTCACATTACTTTGGGCCATTCTACAGCTTACTATCCTCAAGGAAATGGTCTTGCTGAATCATCAAACAAAAGCCTGATAAACATCATAAAGAAAGTGCTGGAAGAGAACAAAAAGAACTGGCATAAGAAACTAGTAAATGCTTTATGGGCAGACAGATTAACCACCAAAAGATCAATTGGGACCAGCCCATATGAGTTAGTCTATGGATTAGAGGCCAGATTTCCTTCATCACTAGGAGTGCCAGTTATGAAACTTCTACAAGAAAGCCAAGCAGAGCCAAATGACATGCAAAGAAGGATTAACCAGATAATTTGTCTACAGCAGACCAGAGAACAAGTTTTCAGCAGAGTGCAGATACTACAAGAGAAACTGAAAAAGGCCTTTGACAGAAGAACTAAAGCTGAAGATTTCAATGTGGGGGACAAAGTTTTAAAGTGGGATGCAAGAAGAGAAGAGAAAGGAAAACATGGGAAGTTTGATTCTTTATGGAAAGGACCATTTGCTGTCCAAGCAGTACAAGGTAATAACACCTACTTCCTAAAAAGCTTGACTATAACTGAACTGGATGAAGGTCCTGTCAATGGCAGGATGCTGAAGCACTATTTTGACTGTTCACTATGATAGAAATTCAGAGGTTCATTGTATATATGCAATTGTACATATTCTCTTTTGATTTAAATTGTATAAAGAGGTTTTCCCAAATGCTGCACCTAGCAGCAACAGGCAGATAGAATCAGAGGTTCTCCAAGAAAGAAGCACACTATTTTGACAGATTATATGCAGCAGATTTTAAAGACAAAGATGGGCAGTCAAGCAACAAGGCAATCTGACCTGCTGTTCTTGGTCTTTCAAAAGAAAAACCATCCCCATGTGGAGCCACTGTTGGATACCTATAGTAATAGGTTTCATATTTCATGATTGGCAAGAGAAAAGCCAAATATGCTCTGCTTTGGTATCCCAAAGATCCCATATTTCTTAGAAAGCAAGAGCTGGGTAAAGTGTTTCTAGTATTGAGGACCTTATTTCAATTTTTGGATGATTCAACAGTTTAATCTGGATCATGCCATGTTTCAATTTTGAGTTGTAGAATAGAGAAAAAGGTCTGTCCAAACAGCTTAATCTTGGCAGACAAGTAGTTCAGGTAGAGAAACAAAGGTTCCCAAAAGTTTAATCTGGGACCTTGGAAGACATAAGGGTAGAAGTAGATAGAGAGAAAAGAGGAAAAAGCCAAAGAAAAGAAAAGGCAATTGAGGGTTGCAAGTTCAAGTGCCCCTCCAAGAAGAAACAAAAAATGCTAGGCAAAATAGTTGGGTAGGCAGTTGTGGTTGCAGAAAGAATATGATCACCATTACACAAGTATCAATAGGTCTCTTGCCAAGGCAATTGATCTATCAGCAAACAAAGTGGTGAATTCCATGAAATTACAGCAAAGAGCATCACTAACTTCTTCTCTTTCCCTCTCTACTCCATCACTAACACCCCCTTTCTAAATTCCCCTCCTTCATTCATATTAACTCCTAATTCTACTATATAACATCCCTTATCTTACCCCCACCCCTAATATTATTAACACTAAGGTGTATAAAACCCCAAATCTTATGTATATTTCCTCCCCTAGGCATAATAGCCGTGTATTTTTCAAAAAAGGGACCAAATGGCATCTGGCCACTTTGGTGAACCTATTCCACCCATTTCCCCTTTGCTGCAAGTCAATTTGCCTTCAAATCACCTCTGCATTGCTAAAACCCACTTTCCAAACCCATTTTGCCTATAAAACCTTTGCAAAGGTCAAATGCCCGCCTCTGGCACGTTTCCCAATCCTACCGCATTGTGGTTTAATCAAAACATTTGAAAAAACCCACATAAAACCCACAAATTTTGATTTTTCCGCCCATAATATCAAAGGCGCATGTTACCCCTCCGCCAGCCGTCGGATCAAGCCCACCAGATCCGACGGCCTACAGCAATATCGGAGCGCCTCCCGTGACCGCACGTTAACTTCCGGGGAAGTGACGTTGCGCCTTGTCACGCCTCCTCCACGCGTCGGGCGTTAAACCATCTCGGAGCCCGCTCTGACATCCTCCGCGCCGTACCTTAACCGCCCCGGGAGACTGCAACGGTTAAGGCCTTAACCGTGACCGCTGCACGTTAACCGCCACCTACCCGCCGTTAATTCACCGCCACGTCGTTGCCTGCCCGTACCCGCTTATGTTATTGGCCCACCTCACTGCTGACTGGGCTGCCACCTCGCCTCACCTTTGACCAGTCGCCCACTGCCACGTCGCCCGATGACGTCAGCTGACGTCACCTCACCATGACCCACCAATGACGTCATGCTGACGTCAGCAGAAAAAAGCGCCAAATGGTAAAATGACCCATATTTACCAAATTTTCCCGTGTTTTTACCATTTTCACTGTGTTTTTTACTGAGCGCTCTGCTTGACCGTTTGAGCTCGAATTTTCGCCAACCAGTCGATTTGCCCGGGCGACCTCCTCAAAAAGCACCTGTGCACCTGTGTTTCAACCTCTGCTCGTCGAATTACAGGTATTTAGACCATTTCGCCCTCCATACGACCTTCATTAAGCTCAAAATTGCTCACAGGGATAATAGAACCATAAAAGACTAGATTTACACCGTTCATTCCCCTTCATTCATCCAGCATTGTCACTGTGAGGGCCAAGAAACACTGGCAGAGCTCTAAAAACCTGCAATTCCCATTAAACCTCTGTAATTCTGCGTTTTCCCGGCAGAATTGCTAATAGACATATTTCACCCTGTTAGAGAGTTCAGTCACACCACAGAGAGGTTCTATCACTAGAATCCAGTAGTATTTCAATTGCTACTGAGAGAATTCCCCTTCAACATTCAAAACCTCAAACTGTTTCCACAGAAGACTGCCTCCAGACTGTGTTTTCACCATTCCACCTGTCTATTTGCAATTCTAGTAACTTGAACAGCTATGGAGACCCCTATTGCACTAAACATTAAGCCCATCAATGCACCTCACCAAGAACTAGCATGGAAAGCCCTGGGAGACATGGACTACCAAATGCTGGATTGGTTTCCCATGGGAACCAAGTATAATGTGCTAATGCTGAATGAACTAAGAGCCCAGCACCTCAGTGGAGCAGATATCTTGGGGATTTGGGAGTCAAATTTGCCCATATACAACCTTCCCCAAGTCAATCCAATGCCAGAGCTCATTTACAGCTGCCAGGAATGCTATGACCCCAGCCAAAGGGCAGTCATAAGCCCCACAGGCCTAGTCCTGTTCCAGATCACCCCAGAGAGCATAAACCAGATGCTGCACTTCAATACAGCCAAGAAATTGACCCCTCTGTCCATGCAGAATCTAATTAACACAGGGATCAAGCTGTCCAGTGACCAGATTATCAAAATTAACCAACTGTTTGTCACACCAAGCTCTGAAACAGTCAGAACCCCTCCTATTGGGTACCATTATCTGAATGAGTTGGGCAGAATGCTGGTGGACCTAATTAGCTATGTCCTAGGGTTCAGGGGGCTGGAAGATGTAGATGAAAGTATAATGGCAATGCTGTCCATGTTTGCCCCTGGTAAGCCTCCAGCTGTGCAGTATGATTATGCAACTTACATAGCAGAGAAAATCCATGATCAGTTCATGAATCTGAAGAGGGAGAGACTGTTCAGGTACTCCTCATATATCTATCATTTATTCCTTTTCTATCAGCCAGCTACCTTCTCTGTTCCTTTGAGGCCACTCAATGCCCAAGGAAGCCCAAGATCAGTTGTTTTCTGGACCTCTGTGTTTCATTTTACCTCAGTATCACCCTATACATACTGTGAGTTCATTGATCTATTTGTTCATCCGGCCCTAACAGTTCTGCAAGGTACTCCTCCTCCTAGATTAACCGATGAAATGAGGAGGATTCTACATCTGAACAAATCCTACAATATTGGCAACTGGTACTTCTACCAGAACCACACAGTCATTAGGATATATGGCTGTGAATTGAACCCATTTAGATTGCCAAGGTATGTCCCCATGAGGCTTTTTGCCTTGGAGTATTTCAGGCAGTTTGGGAACTCAGATTACCTTCATTTTCAGAGTAGAAACAAGAAGTCACAACTGAAGGTAAGAAGCCAGCTAGGTTCCTTCCTGTATAACAAGAAAGAGGAAGGATGGAAAGAGGCACACAGCATGCTGGAAGGCCTCAGATTGCAGACCAGTTTTGAGTGGATTCCTTATGACCCCAATCATAGTATCTCCCTCAGGAGAATTAGATACAGACTGGGCAACTATGCACATAAAAGACAACCGGAAATAGAAAAGTATGCCAATGCACTAGATTGGGAAGAGGGTACACTAATAGAACAACTCACTGAGGTAGAATTGCTTGAGAAAGAAGCCAGGAATGTACAAAAGGAAACTGACTTGGAAACTTGTGCACAGGTGCCTCACTCCTACAGAAAGCAAAGTGGAACAGCTGCTGGATCTTCAGCAGCACAGCAGCAAACCACTGAGAAGACATCCCAGGCAGCAAGCAAAGACAAAGGTAAACAGGTGGAACAGCCACCTGTATTGACAGAGGAACAAGTGGACACCTTGCTACAGCAGCAAGAGGAAATGGAACAGCAAGAACTGGGACAGCAACAAGAAAAAGCACAGTCCAGTGAACAGCCCTTGCAGCAGGAAAAGGGGACAGATCAACCTGGCAATACTGAGCAGCAGCCTCAAACAAATGTGCCTCCCAGGACAGACACCAATATTGACACATCAGTCCTCCAAACACCACAAAAGGAGGATGTGACAAGGAAAAGGGAGAGAGAGACCCCCCACACCTCATCTTTCATCAGGGGAGAGAAGAGACAAAGACTGAATGACTCCCAAGAGGAGGACATTGCAGTAAGGCAAGCCATGGGCATGGGCCCACCCAGTGGAGAACTTTCGGCCAGCTCATCCCAGCGAGGACATGACATGACAATGGGAGGAGAGGTCAGCTCCTCCAGTCAAACAAGAAAGGGACAGTCAAGTATAAAACAGCAATTCATTGACATAAAAAGGAGGAGTGATCCCATAAAAGTGCAGCTATATGATCACTTGTTGAACCTAGCTCCTAGCAACCAGCAGAGACTCATGTCTGCTTTCGATGTGAGCGAAGGCAAAATGATAATGAGCCACTTCATGCCTACAACTTTGCAGCCTCAGTCCACCTCAGACTATCTAAGAACCAACATGGAGGTTCTTGCCAAAGACATACACCCCATGGACAAGATTGAACTACATAAGCAGACTGGTGAAATGGTGTATGCCTCCCTGGCAGATGAGACATTGGAGAATTATAAATTAAAGAGCAGCCTGGACAACACAGCTTCTCAGCTGGAGTTAGAAAGAGCTTCATCACAAGCCAAGGACAATAGGATCAAGTCCTTGGAAGAGGTAATCATAGAGATAGGGCATGACCCTAAAGATGTCAAAGGCATCCAAGAGCTCCTGAAGATAAGGGATGCAGACATGGCAGCCCTAAGAAAGAAGATCAAACTCCCGGCCACCATCCATCCACAGACAGATGAAGTTGCCCAGCAAAGGCAAGAGAAGGATGCTACAGATCTGCTGGTGTCCTTATACAAAGAGCTGGTCAGGACTCAGGACCAGCTAGGACAAACTGAAGCTGCAAAGGCAGCACTACAGGAAACACTGAAGCAAAGAGAAGAGGGCCAACCCTCCCAGCCTCCTCCTGTCATAATAAATCTTGAGGAAACCCCTCCCAAGATTACTCCTCCTCTTCAGCAAACAGAAACTACAGCACCATCCACAGCAGCAGCAACAACTACAACATCAGAACAGGCTGCTAGCTTAGACATGCAAAAGCTGCAAGCTGAGATCCAAGCCATGGAATCTCAAATGAAAGAGCTGGATGAGCTTAAGAAAACCTTGACTAAGGTAAATGAAAGGTTTGACAAGAGCAAACAGAATGAGGCAGCCAAGGACAGAGAGGTGAAAGCTCTTAAAAAGAGAATTGCTGAACTAGAGAAGGAGCTTGCACTAGAAAAGGTGACAGCTGAAATGAAAGCAGTGTTATGGAGCAACATTGGAGGTCCATTGCCAAACAGTGGCAATATATTGAGACCATGGATGAGCAAATGGTGCTCATCACCAAAGCAAACAGAGAAATACAGAGAGCCAGGGCAAGCCTTGGACACATGCCAGAAGCTGCTACAAGGATAATCAACACTCTGAACTATAAGACTAGCTCTCAATTAGCTGTCATGGGAATCACTAACAGGACAGAAGCAATTGCTGTAGCAAAGAGAGTCATTACATTGAGAAACTTGGTTGGAACATTGGAGAGGAGGACCCAGGATATGCAAACTGAAATCAATAGATTCCTGGAAAAATTCGTGACTCTGCAGAACAGAGGCCTCCCCAGCATCTTAAGCAGTGTAGGAAGACTGCTCACCCTGGACAATTACAACAAGAGGATTGATGCCCATGCAGTGGCAGAGATTGCACAACCACCCAGCACTTCAGCAGAGCCAGGGCCAGCCACAGGGCAGAGTATGTATGACAGGGTGGAGAACCTGTTTTTCCTAATGAATGAAGTTGACCATCTGTTTGATACACCACCTAACTTCTTCAAATTTACAGAAGCAGATGAAACTCTGGGTGCAATCCTAGCACACCAACTGCCCACACAGGATGCCTGGAGAAATTTAACACAAACAGTTCTGTCAGGCCAGAATCAGTAGCGCTATTTCTACAGGCAAATAAGCATCATGCGCAGGCACAGTTTTGAGGAAAAATATCTACAGGGAAGAGGCAGAGGCTGAGCCAACTCAGCAGGACCATTGAGCTCACCACAAGCAACAGTCACAATCACAGGTGACAAGTCCAAGACACAGCGTACAAAGCATTAAAGACAGATTTTCCAGCATTTACTCAGAAAATCTCGACCGACTTAGCTGTCTCCAAAGGCTAAAATATCTTCTGACAGAGCATTAAAATGCCTGTACTCTGTAATCAATGCTGCATTAAATTTTGGCCATAATATCTTAAGTAGTTGGTAAGAAAGTAAAATCTGAGATAACTCAGGACTCAGATATTTTGTAAATGACCGCAAGTATATATTCACCCTTCACAGCAGTTGAAGGGGTTGTTGTTATTTTCTTTTGAAGAGCTCTAGCTCGTTGTAATATTTTCAGAGAATTAATACAAAGGAAGAATGGAATTTCCAAGGCTTGGTGTTCTTTGATGTATTGTGGTGAAAGATGAATGTTACAGGATTCCAGGGTGTTGCATAAAACAGCAAGTATTCTCAAATCTCTTTGTTATGTGTTTTTGAGTCTTTTGTTCTCTTTTGTTGTTCAAATGTTTTACACTTGATAGCAAGGTGAAAGGATAGTCCCAGGATTTAACCATGTTTACCCTGGACTCAAACTGAGCTATTATACATGTTTTCCTCAGATACAGTGACAGAATTGTAATTCTTAATTGCTGCAATTCAAAACTGTGTTTTTTACTGTGACAGTCATTCTCAGGGATTCAATTTTTGCCCCTAAGACCTCTGTTTTCTCTTCTTAAAGCTGTCTGTTGGGAACATATAGATAACAAGTGAAAATTCTTAAATGCTTTCACTGTTTGTGTTACCTGTTTCCAGTCTTTTAATCAAAAAATCTGTTCTATTAAACACTCAAATGGCCCTGTAAGTCCCATCTTTCATCTCAAAGTTTCAAACACATATAGCCACAGACTCCATTGCCCAATGGTACTCAACCTCTCAGAAAACTACTTCACTAGAACCTAAAAGGAGTTTCATCAACCAAAACATAAACAAAAACCAGTACATAATAGCTAGCCTAAAACCCTATCACAAACAGTTACAAATCATAAAGAGAGAGCCCTCTCTGATCACAGTTTGGCTAGAAACAGTGATCCAAAGATTGGTTAGTGGTTACCCCGGCCGTATTCCCTTGGGAGTCATAGGGAACAACCTGGGTGTTAACATAAATGGCGACTCCACTGGGGAACTAGAGTTTTTTCAATTACTATCTATTTCCAAAAGCTACCATCAAGCCTGAAACTAGCCAAGAGGCCTTAGGACTGTTTCTGTAAACACAGGGACAGCTTTAGGGAAGAGCTAACTAGGGAAACTTCATCCTAGCTTTGAGACCTATATAGTCATTCCAGAATCTTACCAGTCCTTGTACATACAAAACTTTCTGTATAAAGTTCTAAAAGAATACTTAGAAGCTGGCTCCCAAAAGAAACCCAAGGCACACTAGGGCAAACCCTGACCCTGATCAACCCATCATTGTTGATAACCCAAATATCATCCAAAGAACATAAGGAGACAGCAAAAGCAGGAGAAGCCTGCTGATTCAGATATAAGTTTAGACCAACCTATCCTCATTCCAACTCCTTGTAAAGTCCTTTTCCGTTCCACACCTAATTCCCCTAGTTCATCATCAACACCTCAAAGCCCTCCTCTCCATCTTCACCATCTGCACATACCCTTTCATCAGTTTCCCTCTTGTTACCCTGTTTACTGTGATACTGTTGTCCCATTTGTTCCTATTAACCCTATAAATCCCATAAATATGGCTAACAGATATGCACCTCTGCAGATACCAGCCAATGCTCCAGCTCTACCCCAAGACTACCAAACTAGACTCTCATTTTTTGACTCCCAGGGCCCTTTGACAGTACCCAGCATGCTAAGAAGATGCAAGATCACTTTGAGACCTTTGAAATAGATGATGACAGTGTTAGGATGAGAATTTTTGTCCAAAGCTTAACTGGGGATGTCAGAACTTGGTTTAGATCCTTAAATGCAAATTCCATTGCAACCTCTGAAGTTCTATACCAGGAATTTACCAACAGATGGGAGAAAAAGAGAGATCCACACCATATACTTGGTGAATATAACACTATTAGAAGAGGTCCCCAAGAAACGGTTTTGGAGTATTGTGCTAGGTTCAACAACATATACAATGCTATTCCCAGAACTTAAGGCCCCCTCCTGATTTGGCCCTTTATAATTTCCTGATGGTTTTGATTCTGATATGGCCTATCAGTTGAGAGAAAGAGACCCTCCAACCCTTGCAGAAGCCCAAAGAGTTGCAGTCACTGTAGAGGCCAACCTAATTGCCAAAAGAAACAGGGCAAAGCTGGAAAAGAAGGTTGGTTTCAAAGAAGAGCCCTCAGGCTTTGATCAAAAGTTGGATGCAATACTAAACAGCATGAAAAGACTAGGTGAGAGAGTGGAATCAGTGAAAGAAAGTCATCATGGGAGCACCACAAAACAATACTCCTAGAAACCCAAATTTTAGGAGAACACAGAACCCCAATATAGGGAAAAACAGGTGCTGACCAAGATATCAGACCCCCTTTTCAAGAAAATTATGCAGAAACTTCCTCAGCTAATCAGCTCAATGAAGATCCTGAATCAACTTAATAGGTCTGGATGGTAAAAGCCATGTTTTCCTAACACAAGAAGACCATGATGAGGATGAAAACAAAACATTCCAAACACAATCAGGAGAATCCTTTGACTTTAAACAAGGATATGATACTGCTGTCTATGAAGTCCATAAGCAGTACAAACTAAGAAGTCGGACTGTAAATGCAAATCAGCCTGAAAGGTAAAGGAGAAACAGCAATCTAAAGAAACCTCAGTCACTGAACCTAATGACAAAACAAACCTGCCTGCAAAGGAAGTAGTGGTTGAGGAGGTCACTGAATTACTGTCCACACCACAAGAGCCACAGCAACTCATCCTCTCACCCAAATCCGAACATTACCCTCAAGACATGGGCATGAGGGGCAGGTTCCAAAATCAAGATGAAATCCAACAAGAAGATTCAATGAACAAGGAAAGGACTGCTATCCGTGACCCTAAAATTCAGGTGGATAAACCTTTGACCTAGGAACAGAGATTGGCAAGTTAAAGATAGCAATTCCCCTTTCAGAGCTAGCCAAGCATGACATATATAAGCAACAGATCAAAAAATCCCTTCAGCTCACCAACAACAAAGATGATGTAAATGTGCTAGATGACACTCCAGAATTACTGTTTGGCCCAGAGGTAGATGGAAAAACAGTAGTCACAGGGGTTTTACCTTTTTATGTCAGCTTGCATGTTCATGATAAAATACTGCATAATGCAATGTTTGACTCAGGTGCATCTCACAACCTTATGCCAAAAGCAGTCATGGAAAGATTAAACTTGGATATAACAAGACCATACAAAGACCTGTTTTCTTTTGATTCTAGTCAAGTCAAATGCTTGGGCCTAATTAAGGATTTATGTGTGTCCCTGGTTCAATTTCCCAACAAAACCATTTTAATGGATGTTGTTGTTGCTGATATCCCACCCAAATATGGAATGCTCTTATCAAGATCATGGGGAGCCAAGCTCCAAGGCTCCCTGCAATTAGACATGTCATATGCAACCATCTCTGTCTTTGGACACCCAAGAGACTTTATAGGGAAACACTCATGAAATATATGGTCAGCAGTGAAGAAAAGCCTCAAAATTTTCCAATATATGCTGTCCATTCGGACATAGACTCCTTCATCCTCTTTAATGACAGCACAAGCTCCTTAAGCAATGACATTAAGACCGAAACACCCATACAAGAACAAAACATTGGTCAAACAAGTGGCACCTGCCAAAATTTCAATCAGCCCAACAGTACCCATTTACCCTCCTTTAGTTGTCAAAAATTGTCAAACAAATGATGAAATTATCCTAGGAGACAAATGGGAAAAGAAACCTCAACTCATGCTCACATGGCCATCCCATGAAAAGAATTTAAGATCCTGACCAGCAAGATAGTCTGTGGGTCCTAGAGTTTGATGGCTCAGTTAACAAGTTAGGGGCAGGAGCTGGAGTATGGATACATAACAAAGAGAAAGCCTGTGCACAAGGCCGGGCTTATAGATTGAACTTTAAATGCACTAACAATATGGCAGAATATGAAGCTCTGCTACTAGGCCTCAAGATTGCAAAATCATTACAAGCACATAGCCTCTCAATCATGGGGGACTCTGATCTAGTAATTCAACAAGTAAAAGGGGATTTTGTCACCAATGACAAAAGATTAAGGTCCTATAGGTCTGCTGTAATTGAAATATTAGAAACTTTCTCCGAGTTTGTTATCACAAAGATTCCAAGGGGCCACAATCTCCATGCTCACAGCTTGGCAACATTTGCCAGCACCTTCAAATTCCCACTACAACCCAACAATTGTTTCACAGCAGAGGTCAAATATAGGCCTTCTATTCCAAACAATGTCAAAGAGTGGCAAGTATTTGAGAATGATAGGCAAATAAACAACTTTTTAACCTTGCAACAAGAGTTTACAGGATTAAATATTGACCTTGAGACAGCAAGTCAATCTCAAATTGTTGATGGAGCAAGTCAATCACAATTACAGTTTCAACAGTCTGCCCACCCAATGTCACCTAGGACAGCAAAACAACTACTCAGTCCACCATTTTCAACAAAGAAAACATTCAGCAAATTCACCAAATTGACTGTGAAGAGCTGAGCAACGCGAAGATGAAATCATACAACTCAAAGACAATCTTCTTCCAGCAGGCCTTACCCCACTAGAGGACATTTTTGACTCAAATGATGTCCCCAGGAAACCAAAGATGCAGCCATTAGATGCAACAATTGAAGAATGTAACATTGGTACCACTGACAAGCCTAAAATAATAAAGCTATCTGCTGCTTTGCCCCCTGATCAAAAACCCAAATATGTTGATCTCTTTAAAGAGTTCCAAGATGTCTTTGCCTGGGGTTATGAAGACTTGAAGTCTTATGATACCTCTGTTATCCAGCACACCATTCCCCTCAAGCCTAATCAAAAACCATTCAAACAGAAATTGAGAAGAATCAATCCTGTGCTTCTTCCTTCCATTGAAAAGGAATTACAAAAAATGTTCAAAGCTGGGATCATAGCACCAATCAGGTTTTCTGAGTGGATTTCAAATTTGGTCCCTACAAGAAAGAAAACTGGTGAGATTAGACTTTGTGTAGACTTAAGGAATTTGAACCTAGTGTCACTCAAAGACAACTATCCCTTACCCAAAATGGACCACATCCTTCAAAGAGTAGTAGGAGCCTCAAGAATATCATTGTTGGATGGTTTTCTCAGGTTTCAATCAAATCCTGGTACACCCTGATGATCAAGACAAGACTGCATTTACTACCCCATGGGGTACTTTCAAGTATGTGAAGATGCCCTTTGGATTGAAAAATGCAGGGGCAACATTTCAGAGAGCAATGGACATTGCTTTTGCAAAGGAAATTCATGATTTCTTGGTCATTTACTTAGATGATCTTACACCCTTTTCAAAATCTGACCAAGAACACTTGAAACATCTGAGACAAATCTTCATAACATGCAGGAAATATGGTATTTCCTTAAACCCCAAGAAGTCTTTATTTGGCTTAGAAGAAGGGAAACTTCTAGGACACATCATTTCGAAAGATGGCATAAGAATTGATCCAGATAGGATACAAGCTATCCTACAAATGCCTCACCCAAGGAATGTCAAGGAGCTGCAAGGATTCTTGGGAAAAATCAATTTTTTGAGAAGGTTTATCCCAAATTTAGCAGAGTTAATCAGATTACTAAACAATATGCTAAAGAAAGATTCAAAGGTCAAATGGACTGTTGAAGCAAAACAAGCTTTTGAAAGTATAAAATTGGCCTTGACTCAAACCCCAGTGTTAACTAACCCTCAGTTTGACAGAGACTTCATCATTTTCTCCTTTGCCTCCCAACACACTATTGCTGCTGTTTTATTACAGAAAGATGACCAAGGGAATGAAAAGCCCATTGCTTTTTTCAGCAGAGCTCTTAGAGATGCCCCCCTAAAGTACCAAATAATGGAGAAACAAGCCTATGCCTTGATCAAAGCCATCAAAGACTTTAGGATTTACATCCTTTACTCCCATGTTGTAGCTTATGTACCAAGTCCTATTGTCAAAGACATTCTCACACAAGAAAACTTAGAGGGAAGGAGAGGAAAATGGATTGCAAACATACTTGAATTTGACATTGAAATAAAGCCTACAAAGCTGATAAAAGGGCAAGGTTTGGCCAAGTTAATGACAGAAGCAAATTTCCAAGCCTTAGATATCAACCAAATGGACAGTGAAACAGAGCTGGCGACTCCAAAGATCAATGTAGCCTTTGAACAATCTCCATGGTACTCTGATATCTGTTATGTGTTACAAAACCTGTGTGCTCCCCCAGGACTGTCCAGAACTAAGTCTAGGTTCCTAAAAATGAAAACATTAAATTTTGTGTGATAGATGAGAATCTACTGGAAAAACCATGAAGGTATTTTGCTGCACTGTCTTCTTGAGAGTGAAACTGACAATATTATGCAAGAATTCCATGCTGGAGACTGTGGTGGACATCTGTACTGGAAGTCCACTGTGGACAAGATATTAAGGGCTGGTTATTACTGGCCCACTATGTTCTCAGATATGAAGAAATTCACAACATCATGCCACAAGTGCCAACTGTTTGAAGGCAAAAGACAGTTGCTGCCACTTCCTTTGAGGCCATTGCAACAGAGAGACCTTTTCAACAATGGGGCTTGGATTTCATTGGAGAAATTCCCCTCATCTTCAGGACAACACAGATGGATTCTAACAGCAACAGACTACTTCACCAAGTGGATTGAAGCTGCCCCATGCAGACAAGCAAATGATTCAGTAATCATTCAATTTTTGGAGAACAATATACTGGCTAGATTTGGCTGCCCAGACAAGATAATAACAGACAATGCTGCTGCTTCAGATCCAAGAAGATGGTAAACTTTTGCCATAAATTTCACATTACTTTGGGCCATTCTACAGCTTACTATCCTCAAGGAAATGGTCTTGCTGAATCATCAAACAAAGCCTGATAAACATCATAAAGAAAGTGCTGGAAGAGAACAAAAAGAACTGGCATAAGAAACTAGTAAATGCTTTATGGGCAGACAGATTAACCACCAAAAGATCAATTGGGACCAGCCCATATGAGTTAGTCTATGGATTAGAGGCCAGATTTCCTTCATCACTAGGAGTGCCAGTTATGAAACTTCTACAAGAAAGCCAAGCAGAGCCAAATGACATGCAAAGAAGGATTAACCAGATAATTTGTCTACAGCAGACCAGAGAACAAGTTTTCAGCAGAGTGCAGATACTACAAGAGAAACTGAAAAAGGCCTTTGACAGAAGAACTAAAGCTGAAGATTTCAATGTGGGGGACAAAGTTTTAAGTGGGATGCAAGAAGAGAAGAGAAAGGAAAACATGGGAAGTTTGATTCTTTATGGAAAGGACCATTTGCTGTCCAAGCAGTACAAGGTAATAACACCTACTTCCTAAAAAGCTTGACTATAACTGAACTGGATGAAGGTCCTGTCAATGGCAGGATGTGAAGCACTATTTTGACTGTTCTCTATGATAGAAATTCAGAGGTTCATTGTATATATGCAATTGTACATATTCTCTTTTGATTTTAATTGTATAAAAGAGGTTTTCCCAATGCTGCACCTAGCAGCAACAGGCAGATAGAATCAGAGGTTCTCCAAGAAAGAAGCACACTATTTTGACAGATTATATGCAGCAGATTTTAAAGACAAAGATGGGCAGTCAAGCAACAAGGCAATCTGACCTGCTGTTCTTGGTCTTTCAAAAGAAAAACCTCCCCATGTGGAGCCACTGTTGGATACCTATAGTAATAGGTTTCATTTTCATGATTGGCAAGAGAAAAGCCAAATATGCTCTGCTTTGGTATCCCAAAGATCCATATTTCTTAGAAAGCAAGAGTGGGTAAAGTGTTTCAAGTATTGAGGACTTATTCCAATTTTGTGGATGATTCAACAGTTTAATCTGGATCATGCCATGTTTCAATTTTGAGTTGTAGATAGAGAAAAGAGGTCTGTCCAAACAGCTTAATCTTGGCAGACAAGTAGTTCAGGTAGAGAAGCAAAGGTTCCCAAAAGTTTAATTGGGACCTTGGAAGACATAAGGGTAGAAGTAGATAGAGAGAAAAGAGGAAAAAGCCAAAGAAAAGAAAAGGCAATTGAGGGTTGCAAGTTCAAGTGCCCCTCCAAGAAGAAACAAAAAAATGCTAGGCAAAATAGTTGGGTAGGCAGTTGTGGTTGCAGAAAGAATATGATCACCATTACACAAGTATCAATAGGTCTCTTGCCAAGGCAATTGATCTATCAGCAAACAAAGTGGTGAATTCCATGAAATTACAGCAAAGAGCATCAAAACTTCTTCTCTTTCCCTCTCTACTCCATCACTAACACCCCTTTCTAAATTCCCTCCTTAATTCATATTAACTCCTAATTCTACTATATATAACATCCTTATCTTACCCCCCCCTAATATTATTAACACTAAGGTGTATAAAACCCCAAATTCATGTATATTTCCTCCCCTAGGCATAATAGCCGTATATTTTTCAAAAAAGGGACCAAATGGCATTGGCCACTTTGGTGAACTATTCCAACCATTTCCCTTTGCTGCAAGTCAATTTGCCTTCAAATCACTCTGCATGGCTAAAACCCACTTTC